>CM038141.1:162905181-164144542 GCA_021437245.1 Aegilops speltoides
AGCACGACGACGACTCCATGATTCTGCTTCTTGCCTTTTGCCGCCCCCGTCGCCTTCTTCGCGTGTTCTAGCGCCGCCGTCTTGTCCTTCACCATGGTGGTAGGGCATCAGCGTCGAGAGAGGAGGAGCCAGATGCGGTGGAGAAGCAGAGGAGAAGAGGGGAGAATAGACGTGCACAGTGCAGGGGCCCACTACTAGGAAAAGGCATGCTAGTGGCGCACCTGTTTTGCCTTCTAATGGCGCATGGCTGGTGCGCCACTGGCATCACGCCATTAGAATTTCTTTCTAATGGCGCACCACATGTGCGCCATTAGAATCTTGTATTCTAATGGCGCACCGGGAGGTGCGCCATTAGTATCGCTCACAAGGCGCCATTAGAATGCCTCCCGGGGCCATATGAACAAATGTGTTATTGCATTCTAATGGCGCATTAAAAGTACATGCGCCCATTAGTGTGATGATCACAAGGCGCCATTAGTGTCTTCTCGTGGTGCGCCATTAGTATGAATATTAGGTTTTTTTTTTTTTGCTTTTCTGATTTTTGCACAGATTACAAAATATTTTATTGCATAGAATATAGACAGCAGCACACAGCAACATCAAATTCATCAAATACAATAGAAGATTAGTCTCCTAATACAATTCATCATATTAGTCTCCGGATTCAAAAGACCGACAAAGATAAAACATTACAAGTCTCAAGACCGCGAGTATCGAGTTTGCCTTCACATTACAAGTCGATATCGATCATCTAAACTACCATCACATAGAAGAGAGTTATGGTCATCACGATGAGCATCATCGCGATCAAACTGGTCTTCATCCGTTCCTCCAACGCCCTCCTCTCTCCCGCTAGATAGCGGGCGATCTAGATTCGCCTCCGCCCTAGTGGTGTACCTTTGTAACTATTACCGCTGAACGGTGAACCTGTCTCCGACACTCCTCCCACCATCGAGACTCGGGAACCTTACCCTTGTACACTACATACGACGGCATCTCTATGCACAAGCCAAACAATGCATAATACATAAGCAATGTGTAAGTATGCAACAAAAGGATCGAAGAGAAAAGCAAGACATTAATAGCACGATTCATGGTCCTACTAATAAAATAGCATCGACACATCTAAGTTGAACAACCGTCCAAACCAAAGAGACATACTAATTCATTAAAAGTTTAATTACAACATGAACCAATCAATGTTTCGTAACTACACATCACTACTTTCGACTCGACTCATCGGACAGAGCGTGGATGAAGCCGCCGTCTGTCGCGATGGTCATGAAATCGCGGTCGTTGTCACCCTGCATTTGTAGCATTCCATCTATCTCACCGTTGGACGGTTGATTTCGAGGAAGAACTGCCCGACGTATGAAGGACATCTTGATGGATGATGTCCGCAAACTCCGATCGGATGCGAAGAATTTTGTCCGAGGTCCGCGCCCTGGACTGCCGACAAGCTCGCGCCCAATCTTTGAGATTATCCGTAGCGTAGGTGATGATGGTCCTTACGACGCTCGCATGTGATGGAGGGCGAGTAGGCATCCTTCGATCACAAAGCGGCTGCTTGACGCAGCAGAACTTCAGATTGTGTGAGAAGATGTGCTTGCCGATTTATTAACCGCCTGGTGAAGGTGCTCCAGATTGGGCGAGCCGGGAGAACATCATCAAGAACTTTCTTCACATTTGTGTAGTCTATCATGGAGTTACGGTTCGGTCGAAATACGTGGCCATGGAATATTTCGGCTTAAGAGGATGAGTGTGCAATGTGTCACCGCACGTAACACGGAATGTTAGAAAAAAAGAACGATCGAAATCTAAGAAATCATATGTTACGGGCGGTTAAGGGATGGCTTACTCGGAAAGTAAGGCACAAGGAAGTTATCCTTATCTGCGCTTGCTGTAATGACGCTTCGAGGTGTGAACTCGCAACTTGGCGGTCCCCGCGCTGCTCAAGTGCTTGGCACGCATGTAGAAGGGGTCGACTATCACGATGTCCGGGTATTGTCTCTAATGATCCGTGATCGCATGCTCAGCTAAAACAGCCGAACGAAGGTGTAGTGCAATGGATGAAGGTTAAACATAGCAAAGATGTCATCAAACCGCAGGACGATCATACCCCGATGTCGCCATCCACAAAGCCCTTGCTCTCGCACCTTGGCCACGAAAACCGGTATGCTACATCCTTCTCTCGAGACGCCGCTTCTCCAAAATCAGAACACCGTCATGCAGACTCCGATAGCACCGGTTGCAGATTCAGCATATTTGGCGGTAGCATCGCCCTACCCGCCACATGCACCTCCTCGAGATATCCTTAGGTGAAGGTGGCCCGCCCCGAGCACGGATCGAACTCGGTGCCGGCTGGCTCGCACCGGCGCCCTTGTTAGTCTTTTCGCTTCCGCCCTTCTTCTTGATCTCCTGTAATGGGACCGAAGTTCGCTCATAGACCGCCTTCTTCAGCGTGTTGGGGCTGATATTTCGCGCCTCAGCTATCTCGAGGCTCGTGAAGACGGGAGCTGGAGGCGGTCTCGAGAACTGAACGCCGACGACGCTTGTTGCAATTGATTTCTCCGCCGCATCAGCTAGATCGCGTGGTCTTGGCTGGGTTCTGAGAAAGAGGCCCGCAGAAATCGCAACAGCACTCCATGTTCAGCAAAGTACTTGTCAACTTTGGTAAATGTACCGTCGCCGTTGTCGCCGCCGTCCGGATCCTCGTGCTATAGGGCTGTCCGGATCCCGTGCCATAGGGATGTCCGCAGGTCCGTAGCGTTGCTGCGTTTTGCCATGGCTTGGCGCCGCACGACCGGGCGGTCTTGTTGGGGTGGTGTCCCCGCCTCAAACGAATCCGCTCTTCGCCATAGCAGGGCCAGCTTATGCAGTGCCGAGGGTCATCTCATCTTCTTCGCCGCCCCAGCGGGTCGAATCGAGGTAACAACTCGTCAAGCTCGGCAGCACCCGGACCACTTCAACCCTATACATTGTGGGTGGCATCGGATTACCGTGGAACATGGGGTTGCCCGTTGAACGATTTTGCCCTTGGCGACATCGACCAACTCGGCGCCCACGGCGCGAAGAGTGCAAGGAACGCCGGCGGTGCCTCGCGAAACATGTGTAGGGCGCCGGGATGCCCACCAAAGGCAAGGAGATGAAGTCATCGGCCGAGAGGCTTAGTTACCGCGGATGCCGCAAGCTCGGCTAACGTCGAGGCACCGCCAACGGCGGGCGGTAATCGACGGAGGGGGCGCTGTCGGCGAGGTGCCGCCGGCGACACCCGGTGCATTAAGCTCCAATACCGTGCGGTGCCGGAGACACGAATACCGCCCGCCGGAGACACCAATGGCGCCGCCGCCGGAGACACCAATGGCGCCGCCGCCGAGACACCAATGTCGCCGCCGAAGACACTAATGGTGCCGCCGCCACACAGGCGAAGTTCTGGCCATGAAGCCGGGAACCGGGAGGACCCTTTGCCGCCCGCAATCCACGCCGCCAGCCCATGAATCAACGAGGCACCATGGCTTCGAGCCGTTTCCAGCTGTTGTTCCACTTGCTCTTGGACAAGCTCCGAATCCGCGCCACTTGTGCCTTGAGTGCTTCAACCTCGCGTCGGCTTTCCGAGCTGGCCTTTTTCTCCTTCCGCACACCAGCGTATAGTATGACCCCATTTTGTGGACAAGCCTTTGCCGCCACACGACCACCGACGCCGGCTTATCGAGCTTATCCTTCTTTTTCATTACGCTCAACGCCTCTATTTAAAGGGGTGTCGAAGGGGAGCTCTTAGACGACCAGCCGCCATCGCTTTCATTGTCCCGCGAAAGGAACATGAGCCATTTAGAAATATTGGTGATTAATTAGAGTGCAGCCATATGGAGCTAATTACACGGGGTGTATTCTTACTGTAACAAGCCTCAAGCGCCTGGTCTTCGGATCCGTGGTAAGCTCCTTTGTTATCGGGTCCTCCTTGTACCGGCCCCGATATAGTTCCTGGTCTGCTTGTGACCGCTGTATTTCTCGGCGGGCGGTAGGCCTTGCTCGGCCTGGCCCAAGGCCCTCCTTGTCCCATATAGGCTCCGCCACTCTATAACCGCCGGGACCGAGTTTGTGTTCCCTAAGTTCAACTCCCGCATTTCTTTCCCCAATCGACTTGATTCGAGCTTGCGGGCTCGCACTTGATCTTGAACTCATTGTACTCATCTTCGCCATCAAATGATATTTCGCCTTGATCTTGTCATAACTATCACCTTTATCAATCATTCTCTTCACCGTGCTTCTCCAAGTAGACAGGGCCGTGCTCATCTTCGTGAGGGCGGCATTGTTCACTCTATTCCCCGAGAGGCGGTGTTTTCAAATTCGCCGGGAACTTGTATCGCTCGTGCAGCTTCGCGGAAGAGGAGGTTGCGCAAATTCCTCGGTCCTTATGCCTAAGGTTCTCGGTGTTGATCGAGACGGTGTTCGGAGAATGCACCCAAGCTGAACCGCTGCACTTTGACTATATGTTTGGGCTCATGGATTCCCGCCGGAGTCCACTTGAGTGAATTCTCCTTGACGGTGCGGAGCGCATTCGGCGCCGGTCCTTCCTTTGCTTCTTCCGTTGGCTGCCATCGTGTGTGCGCCACCATCATCGATGGTGGCATCCTCGGCGGCACCATCGGTGGTGTCATCCCCGACGCCACTAGGGGTTGTGTAATCAGGATCGGTGTCTTCCGCGCCATCATAGCGGTGAGGTTGTTCCTCCATCTCTTGGGACAGCTCCTGAATTGCTTGCCGCTCAACCACCGGCCTCATCGCCAGGGCCATGTTTCTCTCTAATTAGGAAAAAAGTTTGGTCAAAAATATGGTTATTGTCAAGGAACAAGATCATGGTCTCATGATTTAGGGTTTGTCTACACCGAGGCACCCTAAAAGCCTAAGCTTTCATCATTTAGGTTCTCATCGACACCGAGGCATCCGAGGCAGCCAAGTTAAGTTTTCATCATTTAGGGTTTATCGATGCCGAGGCACCCTAGGTTGGGCCTAATCACTTGGCTCTAGCTATTGCCACCTATGTTGGGTTTATCATCTAGGGTTTATCGATGCTAAGGATAATTCTAAGTTGGGCCTAATCACTTGGCTCTATTGCCACCTATGATTTAATGCAGCAAGAATGGCAGGCAGTTGATCCTACTTAACTAAGTACTAAGATAGCCCTGCCCATGCATTAGTCGCAGTATTTATATGTCCTATTTTTAGCAAAGTCATGCTAAAATTCACGGAAAATTTCAGCATGACCTTTGCTGAAAATAGGACATATGGAGTACCGAATTTGCCGGAACGGAAGTTAATCGACATTCCGCAAACTCAAGGGCCTCTCGGGTACTGCAAATTCATCACGACACAATGGTCGGAGACAAAACCCAGCAAACTAGCAAGATGATCATCATCTTTGCAAGACAAGAGCTAAAGTTTTGACAAGAGCCTCTCAAGAAAAATATACGCTAACTATTGGACACAAAGAAAACAGCTATTGTAAACGTTAAGTCATGGTAGTGGGCGCTGAAGTTTTTGACAAGAGCCTCTCAAGAAAAATTCCACATGATGTTATAACTGTATACACCGAACATGATGATACCAAATGGGAAGGAAAATTGTATCACTCTAGATTAGTGTAGCCACTATCTAACAAAACCGAATGTTAACAAAATTACACCATGATGATACCAAATTCTTGTAGCAAGACAATGAGTTCACAGGATAAAAAATCATCCACATTCACCAACCCAAACTGGTGGAGATACAAAGAAACCGTAACCTCCTGTGTTTCTGCCATTTTATTTTTCCCATCAGATATGTTTTTGATTCATGTCATGGTACTTGCTGTCAAACCAAGTATTTTCTTTCTACATAATCTGGGAAGTTTCCTTCATCGTCTCTCACTATCTTACTGTCTCACTACAAAAACTAGTATGCTTAGTTGAGACTAGTATGCTTAGTTGCATTATGACAGGCAAAAACTACAAATATTTGTGTTTTTAGTTGATCAATACAATGACAAGGTGATAGGCAAGTTTAAATTATAACAATGTAAATCTGCACAAAGAGTTCAAGGATAAATAAAGTTGTTTTGTTCCATGGTAAGAAATTAGGGGTAAATCTACATATTAATTTCAGTTTATTAATTTCAGTGAGATAACAAATAGGAAGAGCAGACATACATGCAAGGAGGAATTGCTAAACACTTGCCATGTTAACAATTCATAGACTGTCGGGGATACTACAGTTGCAATCTAATAATAAGGCATGTAGGCACTGCCATGGACAGCAAAATGCGATGACAAGCCATCAAGCATTCAACAAAGATCCAAAAAGAGCATCACATCACAGAATCTCACCAGAGCCATGGCGCATCACACACATACATATCCTACGGAGGATGGAGGATGGCGAGCGGCGTTAGTTACCGAGGACGGCGCTGGCGCAGGCGACGGCGCTGCGCTGGGCGCGGGTGAAGGCGCGGGGCGCAGCGGGCGCATGGCGCAGCGGGGATGGCGCTGGCGCAGCGGAAGGCGCTGGGCGCAGCGGAGGAGGGACGGCTTTCGCGCGGGCGCGGGCGGGCGACGCGCGGGCGGGGCGGCGACGGCGCTGGGCGGGTGGGATGACGGCGCTGGGCGCAGCGGAGGAGGGATTTGCTCGGCGCGGGCTGGGCGGGCGACGGCGCGGGCGCGGGCGGGCGACGGCGCTGGGCGGCGCGGGGCGACGGGCGCGAGAGGCTGTGAGGGGGATCTGGCGAGGGAGAGGGAGAGAGGCCGAGGGAAATAGGTGAGGATGGTTTCTAATGGCGCACCACACGCCTGCGCGCATATAGTACATCAGTTCTAATGGCGCACTACAACGCGGTGCGCCATTAGAATGTTGTTTTATCTACGGTAGCCATATCTACAGCCCAACCCTTTCTACAACCGAACCCACCCACTAGCCCGACTGGTCAGCATGCAGCACACACACCAGGAGGTCCTGGGTTCGATTCCTGTGATCCCCAATATTTTTATGCATTTTAAATGCTGTTTTTATATTTATTTGTGTTTAAATATGTTCAAACTTGTTTAAATCATAACAGTAATATTTTTATGCATTTTAAATGCTGTTTTTATATTTATTTGTGTTTAAATATGTTCAAACTTGTTTAAATTATAAAAGTAAAAATAGTAAAAAAATTTAAAAGTGCTCCCGGCGGTGGAGCGGGGAGGTTGCGATGGGTGGAGCTAGCGGGGAGGGTGCGGGTGCGATCGAGATGGAGGGAGATCGAGATCGAGATGGAGGGGAATCGAGATCAAGTTTCCTCATGAATTCAAAAAGTGCCCATGAAATTTAAAAATATTCATGATATCAAAAGTGCCCATGAAATACAATCGAGAAATGAAGACTACGATTTAAATACAATCGGTCTTAGCTAGCTATCTGTTCACAATCTTCTTGCCCTTCTTTTTCGCAAACGGAGTTCTTCCGTGGAACGGACGCCCTTAGGTAGGGTGGTCCCGCTTCTTCTTGTGGTGTGTGCTGCTACTTCATCGTCGCCGTCATGTTCGATCTTCGGTCGCCGATTTGTCAAGTCTTGCTCATTGGCTACTCCATCCATTCCGATGATCTTCCTTTGCCTCTCCTCACAACAACACGACCGGGCTTTGGCGGGTCGGTAATGAAGAAGCATTGGTCCACTTGGGAAGCCAGCATCCATGGCTCATTTTTGCGGTGACGCTTATACCATGGTCTTGATTTGGCTTCGGGTATAACCATGGTGGTGAAATACCGGTCTTCTTTATGACGCTTTTGGCCCATCCGACACGGAACATCGACCTTCTCTCCAACAGTAGCTCAGCTCCCAGATCTCCTCGATCCTTCCGTAGTATCTGTCCTTGTCGTTACCGTGTAGGATTCCATCGTTACCCCGGAGTTCGATAACCATCGCTCTTCATGTCCTTGTCCTCGTGTAGAATGTGTAGTCATGATATCGTGACGCCTCATAGGTCATCAGGTTGTGCTCGGCTACCGTGACAAGGCGAATAGTAGTTGTTCTTCCGCTGAAGAATCCTCATGTAAAGGGTACGATGAAGCTTCGCTTGAACCAACGCGTGAAACATGAGTTGTGCTCTTTGAGTATATCTCCGTCCGCCCTCTCGCTGGCCTCGGTCATTGTACGCCTTCTTAATAAAGGTTTTGTGCTCTACCACCCAAGGATCGACCACGCCTATGTGTTGTAGCGACTAGGTTTGCTCTTTCAAAGTCGGCGAGTCGACTCGGCCGACATGCATTTCGTGGCGACCCTCATGGTGACCCCATCCAGCAAGCCCGCCGAGGTGCTGCTGACGGGCAGACCAACGGGTTCTCGATGCCTAGATAATTCGTGCAAGAGGAGATGCACTCTTCGGTCGAAAGCCCTCGCTATGCTTCCTCTCGACGTGACATGTTGCGAACGTATCCTTTGATGACACCATTCATCCTTTCGAACGGCATCATGCTGTGCAGAACGCCGCCCGAGTTGGATGATATCCTCCACTATATGGACCAGCAGATGCACCATAACGTCAAGAATGCGGGCGGAAGTACATCTCAAGCTCGCATAGTATCACCACGATCTCTTCCTCGTAGCCTTTCGAGTTGCCTCACGCCAATCGACTTCGAGAGATGACGTCGAAAAAGTTGCACAGGCCAAATAGCGTTTCACGGACGTGCGCGTGGCCCATGATCCCACGGATTGCAATCGAAGTATTCTGCGTCATCAAGACGTGATACCGTGAGACTTCATCCCGCTGAACTTCGCTTCACTGGGTCTAGGTATCTCGCTTATCTTCCCAGCAGAATCAGAAGGAAGTTTTACTCCTAGGAGGCAGGTGAAAATTGCTCGATCTCCTCGACTTAGAGTGAAGCACGCGGAGGGTAGTCATTTCCGGTCTTCTTGGCCTTTTGCCTTTGCGACGACTTTCTTCCGTGGTCTGCTTCGCCTCATCATCATCATCATCATCATCATCATTAGCGTGAAGCTCCCGCCGATGCCCATTGATTTCAAGTCCGCCCTTGCTTTCGCCCATCTTTGGTCCTCTCCGCATGTTGAGCAGGGTACCAAGCAGACTCTCGCACACGCTCTTCGTGATATGCATGACATCAAGGCTGTGAGGCACACGGTGGATCTTCCAAGACGGCAAGTCCCGTAAAACAGACCTCGCTTTCCATACCTTCAGCAGCTGCTCGGGCGCCTTTCGTGATCTTTCCAAGAGTGGGCGTCTTTCCAATTTTTCAACAGCTTGTCTATTTCCTCGCCGCTCCTCGACACGGCGCTGGGTTCGGTTTCACCATCGAACAGATCCTTGCGTTTCTCCACGGGTCATCGTCGCGAAGCCACCTTCGATGTCCCATGAACACGGTTTTCAAGACCCGGATCTCTATCTAGTGGCGATACGCCAGTCATCCATACACCTTACGCGATCCGAAAATCCGTGGACTACCTGCCCCGCGAGATATCCGTGAATCGAGATAGTCGTGCACCGCCGTGAGCAAAGGCGGCTCTCATAGGGAAATATTCTTTCTCTCGCGGCGCCCCACGATTGGCGGCGTTTTCCACAGCGTGTCTAGCTCCTCCTTCAAAGAGCCCCGAGACATGATTGATGTCGCTCCCTGGTTGTTTCGCCCTTCAATTAGCATACTCATGTGAATGTACTTCCTCTTCATGCACAACCAGGGGAAGGTTGTACATCCACACAAACACAGGCCAGTGCTATGTGTGCTTCTCGGCTGCCAAACGGATTGACTCCATCGGTGCTCGCTACCAAAGACGATGTTCCTGGATCCTTCCCAAATTCTCGGTCTTGGTTCAACGCTACACCGCTCGCATCCTTAGGGTGACTCAAAGATCTTGTCTTTTTATCTATCTCCGGATCATTTGCGCCATCTTTCGCTTCTTCTCCTCCCTATCCGCGGCCAACGCAGGAGCTTTGCTACCTTAGGGTCCGCGAAATACCGCTGCAGACGAGGAGTGATCGGAAAGTACCACACCGATTTTCGAGGAGCTTTTTCCTCTTCTTGTATCGAGTGACGCCAAGACACCGACATATGGTAGACTCCGCGTGCTCGTCCCGATAAATGATGCAATTGTTCATGCACACATGGTATTTCACGCGGTAAATCCAGAGGACACACGATTTTCTTCGCCTCGAACTGGTCGGGCACTTGTTCCCTTGGGAAGACGTCGCGCGTAATGACATGTTCTCGCCGGCACGCGCCGGTCATTTTGTGTTTTACCTTCATCTCCGAGCCATGAGCGTTACTTTCAAAGCGGTATCCTCGGCCTGCATCCTTCATACAACGGAGTAACCGCGTCTATCTCCAGCTGATCCAGCTTGGCTTTTCTCGGCGGCAGCTCTTATGTTATCCGTCCGCTTGAGAAGCAGCTCTTGAATATGAGGGTCCTGCACCCAGCCTCCATCGCCGCTCCGCTCCCGCATCTTCATCTTCATGATCATGCCCTTCGCCTTGATCTTCCTCATCATCATGTACGACATCTTCTACATGATGATCTGTACAAGATCACCGCCGTGATCATGTCCTCGAGATTCTTCGCCTTCTCGCCCGCCTCGCCACGGTGGTACTTGTCTTGTCGCTCTTCCTCATTTCTTGCCCGCCCCGCCATGGACGACTTGATAGTCATCTTCATCACCTTGCCACCGATAGCCATCCATGAAACCACGCAAGAGCAGGTGGTCCCAAGACCTGCCGGAATCCGGGTCCGCAATAAGGCTCTTCAACTTGCATCTTCGACATGGACATCTTATCTCCGCCTCGCTCTTTTGAAGCATCTCGCCTTCAGGAGCTCAAAAACCTATTCACGATGCCTTGGTCATCATGCGGACTATGGTCGTCATGGGTAGAGCAAAACGATATGTTAGAACCAACAAAAAATTTGGCATGACCTTCCCTAAAATAGGACAAAAAGAATGCATAGTGCCAAAACTCTCGCCAAACGGAAATGAATCAAAACATTCCGCAAAATATTGGCAACTATCGATATTTCAAATACCGTACCTTCAAACACAAACATATATGCAACACCACAAACACTTGCAACACCACAAACATACATAGATCTAGCTAGGCCACAAAAGTGCATGTGCACGTTGTTGGAGCGAGCTAGGAGGAAAAAAGTAGATCTATATCATGAAGATAGCTTTCCTTACTTACCTATCAAAACTAGGTAATTTCACCACTTAATTTTGTTGAATCTATGGTGGAAATGAGGTGAGGAGGAGGAGATGGTCAAATCTTGGATGAGGAGGTGGATGGAATGAAGTGGGGAAAGTGAGTGGGTAGGTGTGGGCTGTCCAAAATATCTTGTTGGTCCTAGGTTACTAATGGCGCACCTGTCCTCATGCGCCATTAGAAACCCTGGTTACTAATGGCGATCAGAGAGCGTCGCCATTAGAAGTTTGGCAAAAAAAGAATAAAACAAAATTTAGTGTAATGGCGCACTACCAACATGGTGCGCCATTAGAAGTTGTACATAGTAATGGCGCATTGTAGGTGTCATGCGCCATTAGAATGTATGGGAAAATGGAAAAAAAAAGAAATTCATACTAATGGCGCACTCCATCAGCCGTGCGCCATTAGAGTCTTCCACTCTAATGGCGTATTTAGGACAGGTGCGCCATTAGTATATAGTAGTGGCGCACTGCACACACGGTGCGCCATTAGAGTCAATCCTATCTATAGGCCTTTTCCTAGTAGTGGCCTCGGCTCCGTCGCCTTATAAAGGCCCACTTCCGTGTGGCTGACGCATGGACCCAGGCAATCCAGTCAAATACCGCAACAGTCACGTGCTGGGTACATGGCAAAAAAGGTGGCGCGGAGATCAAGGGGCTCCTTTCTATCCATCCCGTTTACCACGGCACACCCCGTCCCGCGCGCTTCCCCGAAATTTCGAATCCCGTGAGATCCGGGATACGCTGTAACCAATCGCGCCAAAGATTCCGCGCCCGGAAACAACACTCGACAGATGAGGGTATAAATTCACTCGGCAACTTTCTGAATCGATCAAGGCGACTGAAGCAAAGCTGAAGTTCTGACATGAGCCTTCCGTCCTACGTAAATACCTGTGGAGCGCAAGGGTCAAAGCAAGATCAACTTCAATCTTCTTTCCACTCGGACCTTAATCCATTCAGGGGCTAATGATGAGGATACAGATCTAAAGTAGGGTCATAGGCCTGACCTATACGCCCTACATAAGGTCACTACCCTAGAAGCAAAGAAGCTCAAGAGACAACAGGGAGTACCTAGTACAGGCGTCGAGTGTTATTCACTCGACCAATGAGGCACTCGGGTACCCATCCTTCCTAAAGTCACATGACCAGTCAATCACTCGACCATACAAGAGACCACTCGACCTACTGAAGACCAAAAGTAACACAGAACAACAACGAGCGAGCATTCACTTCGTAGTCTTTAAGGTCATTAAAGGCACTTAAGGCTGGCGTTACCAGTAATGCCTCAATCTTTATGTACATTCAACCCTCTGTAACAGGGGATGTCGGTGTCAAAACCGGCGGATCTCGGGTAGGGGGTCCCAATCTGTGCGTCTAAGGCTAATGGTAACAGGAGGTAAGGGACACGATGTTTTACCCAGGTTCGGGCCCTCTTGATGGAGGTAAAACCCTACTTCCTGCTTGATTGATATTGATGATATGAGTATTACAAGAGTTGATCTACCATGATCGTAGAGGCTAAACCCTAGAAGCTAGCCTATGATGATTATGATTGTGTCCCTAAGGACTAAACCCTCCAGTTTATATAGACACCGGAGAGGGCTAGGGTTTACACAGAGTCGGTTACAAAGAAGGAAATCTAATATCCGGATCGCCAAGCTTGTCTTCCACGCAAAGGAGAGTCCCCTCCGGACACGGGACGAAGTCTTGAGTCTTGTATCTTCACGGCCCAATAGTTCGGCCAAAGTATATAGTCCAGCTGTCCGGATACCCCCTAATCCAGGACTCCCTCAATAGCCCCTGAACCAGGCTTCAATGACGATGAGTCGCAGTTTGTCTTCGGCATTGCAAGGCGGGTTCCATCTCCAAATACTCCAATGTAGATTGAGGATTGTGTCTAGCTTTGCGAGATAATTTCGGCACACTTCCATAGGGAGCATAGCACTTCATAAATCTGATCTGCTGGCAATTTTTGTACGGTGTGCTCTTACGCCGTGGTCTGGTCCAACACGAACCGGTTTTTCTTGGCCCGCCTCGATACGCGTTGTGAGGCGGTTTTATTGGCACGCCTTGCCAGAGCAGAGATCGTGTTCCCCTTATCGCGGGATCTTCCATCAATACAGGCATGCGCAACCCCATGACTGTTGGTATGACTCTGTGTTTTTTAGGTAAGCCCCAAGAGGTTATGCTGAGGACGCCTAATATTCACCCCTTTTATAGAGGGGCCGAGGCCTGTCCCTCTTTTCTACCACGCTTGCGCCTTTCCGAAGATGATTGAGGGGCGACACACGGAGTGCGGAGGTGCTGTAATAAGAAGGAACGCCGACGCCCCATGGCCAGAGGGCTCCTTCCCGGAGGTGTCCGATCTATGGCAACGAAGGTGGTTTTACATCACGGCTCCCCGAGGCACAAAGTGGGTGGCTGCCCCCGAGTTCCATTCGGGACCTCCGGCTCAACCGGCGTAATGGGCCAATGTAGGACGGGATTGGGGGCCTGCGACTGATGTACTTATCTTGCAGGGCTGCATCCGGGAGCTTCTTGAGAGGGATATTAGCCTTATCAGCATAATTCAGGTAATGCTAGTCCTACGGATGTTGCCGTGCAAGCGCCGACCTCTCCAGATGTGGGAGTTCTATCCGGAAGGTCCGCGGACTATTCTGCACTTCTTCGGCGTGACGCTCGAAGGGATGTGTAAGTTATTCTTCGGACTGCAAGTAAAGTGTCCGAACACCACCGAGGATGCGGGCCTGAGCTGCAATCGCCCAGATACCCAAGTAAGCAACCCAAAAACCGAACACTTTGTTTATTTTTATCATAACATTATTCTGAAAATCCTCCGTGGCCAGGAATGGCTCAGCAAGGCGGAGAGAATCAGGTGTCCAGTGCCACTTCCCGAAGGCTCGCCTAGTCCGACCATAGCCAAGATGCTTGGTCGTGTGCTAAGCAAAGTGCCCTCAGGGAAAGACAAAGGAAAGAACAGAGAAGCAGAACTTCACACATTGCACATCCAAACCGGGGGAATTGCTACCTCCAAAAAGGAGGATAGTCGGGGAGGGGAATCTAAGGCCTCCTCTCCTCGCGGGAAGAAGAGGGCCGCCTTTGAACACTTGGAGACGGAGGTGCCCAAACAAGGGAAGAAAGCTTCACCAGGGGGCCCTGCCCCGAAGGGCGTCCTCACCGCGCCATGCCCGCCAACGGGCCAGCCCTCAGCCGAGCCATAAGTTAATCGTAAATATGAAGGTAGTGCTTCCTTCTCCGAGAACAATAACGAGGACCCATTCTTTGAAGTCCGGCTAGCAGCTCTTCTTGACAGAGTTCGTCTTCAGGGGATCTCCTTCCGGAGATGATGGAGAGTGATTCCCCACCAACCTCTCCGCCTTATGGGGCGGGCGACCCCGAGGTGCCGTCACGGAGGAGTCCAGATCTGCCGAAGCCAGAAGCTAATACTTCGGCCGCCCTGAGCCCGGAGCATTCGGCTCCCACGAGGGGCCATAGGAAGGGTCCGACACAGTTCGGCGTCCAGCCGGATACACTAACGGGTCTTATGGAACAAGCTGCTCTCTCAGAGGAGCACTGTTCATTAATGAGCATGGTGCTTGAGAAGATTTCATGCGCCACAAGCGGGTTGAATGAAGCCTTTACGAGCCTGCTCAGAAGCTTTGAGGTATGTAATGAAAATACATAATTTTTGACTGTGACGCACACGCTAGGTGTGGTCCATATGGATAGTAGCCCCTGAGACTCTGGTTGCCAGCCCTGGGCGGCAAACGGAGGATCACCTTGTTAAGTAATGATCGCGCTGTATTTATGTGCAGGTGTCTAAGGATCCGGCAGCCGACCGGTCCGTTGAAGTTGCCGAACTAAGGAGGCAGATTGGAGTTATTGATGCCGATATCACACTTGTGAACGAGCAGCTTAACGAGTCACAAGGTATGTGCTCTGCTTTCCTTATTTTTTAAAGGAAAAATTGGGAGGAGCATAATATTAATGCGATATGCTTGGACTGCAGATGGTGCTGCTGCCATGGAAGCCCTGAGGGCGGAACTTGCCCTGGCCAAGGAACAAGTCCGGGCTAGCAATGCGGCTGCCCTAAAGGTGGCCGAAGAGTTGAGAGCCGAACAAGCTGCTCATCACCGAAGCGAAGACAAAATAGCCGAGATGGCTGTGGAGCTGAAAAATGCCGCTGACCGGTATGAGCTCCTTGAAAAAGAGAATCCGGCTAATTTGGCTAACCTAAAGAAGGCACTTGATGCAGCCAAGGAGACGCGGTCCGAAATCAGGGATGCACGGGAGGAGCTTCGACAGGCCAGAGAAATCGTGGCTGGAAACCCCTATTTATTGCAGATGAAGTTTTTGGATCCAAAGTATGC
Source organism: Aegilops speltoides (assembly GCA_021437245.1). Taxonomy (NCBI): domain Eukaryota; kingdom Viridiplantae; phylum Streptophyta; class Magnoliopsida; order Poales; family Poaceae; genus Aegilops; species Aegilops speltoides. The sequence continues at coordinate 162,920,771 of CM038141.1, forward strand.
TCCCCTGGATCGACGCTGGAGCCCTGTAGACGCGTATGCGGATTTGGTGAAGAGTACGGTTGATGCGGCCAAGTTCTTCGAAGATCAAAAAGATAATGAAGTTGAGAAGCTGTTTTGGTCGCAATTCAATGCTCCTACGCGCCCATTGCCGTTGAGTGAGAGGATGGCCGCTGTGGCTGAGCTTCATAGGCTGTCCGGTCTTGCAATGCGGTATGTAATAGACCATTTATGGCTGAAGGGGCCTAAGCCGGACAATTATTTTGGTTCAGTGCAGCAATTCCTTGGTGCCGTATCGCAGATCGATGCCGTGAAGAGGTCAGTGTGCATAGAGGGTGCACAGATGGCTCTTGCCCGCGTTAAAGCATACTGTACAGATATGGAGGCCACCATCATTGCGACCCAGAATCCGACGGGAGGCCAAGATCCGGCCGAGCACTACTTGGAGCAAGTAACAGAAGGTGCTTTCTTAATAGAGGATCAGTGCTCGAAGAATGTCATGCGAGTGACAAATCGTTTCATTGTAAAAACACTGCTATTTTAATTATGAAGGCTGTGTTTATACTTTTTGCCCGAAAGTGTTATTGTGCCTCTTGTGCGGCCGTTTTTATGTATATATGTAATCTGAAAGTTAGCAGTCATTGGCTTCAGCCCCCATGCATGCAATGCGGGGGTGTTCGCTAGAATATGCATAATCACACTTGATCCAACGTCTTGGTCCATTAAGGAGGTGATCACACGTTGAACTAGGCAACCGGACTATATAGCTTTAACACTTTCACTTAGCCATAGGAGTTTTACGGTGGGGCTACTATGTAGCCCCTGGTACCTTCAAGGCATCCGAATACGGTAGCAGGTGTACATGACCGAAACGGTCCTTCCGTTATGCGTAGGAATCCTAAAGATTCCAATAAGTCTTCGAGTGGTTGAACAGTCTCTCGCTATATCATGACAAATCAAGCCGCTTGCTTTCTCGAGGTGCTCATCTGGAATAACCAGGGCACAATCACAGTAGTTCTCCTTTGGCCGCCTTAGACGATAAGAACAAAACGTAAGGCGGCAAACCCAGGAGCCGGGCAAACCCAACATTTGACCAAAGACATGATTCAGAGCTGATGCATATAAGGACAAACTCATGACGCCGAGCACTCCCAAAGGTATTCGGACTTTGTAACATATACTGGGCTAAGTAACACCCTTTATTATGCACCCTGTATTTCCAGGTACGTGCATTAGTCTGTCATGGCAAAATGCCAATGACGGCAGTATCCTCTGTGGGTGTAGTTCCCATGGGATGTGTAATCAACAAGAGACAATAAAAAAGGTTTAGACATGGGCTTAATCTAAAGAGAAACATTTGAGCGGGGCCCTGCTGCACATCTGCGCCTTTGTCTACATTGTGCCGTGTCCTGGGAGGGTATCGCACGAATAGTGTCTGTAAAAAGAAAACTCAAGTAGAAGAGTATGGCGTAAGCGTGCGAAGATTTGGCTATCACCAATGGATAGTAAAAGTAAAAGACATTGGCCTATTAATAAGGTCAAGCCAAGAGTTGGGCTTTATTAAATATCTATAGCCCCTGGTGTCCTCTATGGGATTACATGCGTGGCGCCCAGATCAGGTTTATCCGGGCTGCCAGACTCGTCTAACACGTGCCCTTGGCCTTAACGGCCAATCATGCGTTCATATATTAGAGGCTGCTTAGAGTCCGGCTGCTAGAGCCGTCTCATACTCTTCAGCGCATAAGGAATGCTCTATACTTCCATTAACGGTGATGACACCACATGGACCGAGCATCTTGAGTTTAAGGTAGGCGTAGTGCGGTACTGCATTGAAGCGGGCGAAGGTCGTTGTCCCGAGCAATGCGTGATAACCACTTCGGAGGGGGGCGATGGCTAAGAGTAGTTCTTCGCTTCTGAAGTTGCCCGCGGAGCCGAATATCACCTCTAGTACGAGGGAGCCCCTGCAGCGGGCTTCGACGCTAGGTATCACCCCTTCAAAGGTGGTGTTACTTTGGCTGATTCTGGATGGGTCTATCCCCATCCTGCGGACCGTGTCTTGGTATATTAGGTTAAGACTACTGCCGCCGTCCATGAGGACGCGAGTGCGATGGTATCCAATGATTATTGGGTCGAGCACCATGGTAGCTGATCCTCCGTGCCGCTTACTAGTCAGGTAGTCCATGTGATCGAAGGTGATCGAGCAGGCCGACCAGTGAGTAAGCTTGGGGGTGACGGGCTCTATAGCGTATGCGTCTCTGAGCGCACATTCGCGCCTTCTCGTGGGTATGTGAGTTGTGTGGATCATGTTTACTGTTTTTACCTCCGGTGGGAATTTTTTCTGTCCCCCAGTGTTTGGCTGGCGAGGCTCATCCTCGTCTTCACTTAGTGTTTCCCTTCCCTTGTGTTCGGCATTTAATTTGCTGGCCTGCTTAAAGACCTAGCATTCTCTGTGAGTGTGGTTTGCAGGTTTTTTGGGGGTGCCATGAATTTGGCACAGTTTGTCCAGGACTTTGTTCAGGCCGGACGGTCCCTCTTTGCTGCCTTGAAATGGCTTCTTTTGTTGACCGGGTCGAGAGTGTCGGCGTTCTGGGAACGGGGGTCCTCAGACTTGCCTGCCTGCGGCCTGCGGCGTGGCTCAAGTGGCTGCCCAGTACGTCCCATCTTCATCAGCACAAGACTCAAGACCCTCGCAAGGGGCCAAGCCTCGTGGGGCGGATGATACAAGGCTTCCTCAGGGACGGCCTCGCCAGGCAGGCTCGTGAGGAGGCGGAGAGATCAAGGCATGGTACCTCGCGAGGTGCTCGTGACGCAAGCCATGATGATCGAGACCAGGCGGGCGCCGGCCTGCGCAGTGTCCCTGTTTCTCTTTGGTGCAAAGGGGGCAAGCACAGACGTAGAGTACCAAGGCATCAGGCAAAGGTTGCCATTTCAGTGTTACGAGACCAAGACCAGCGGAGCGGCAGGATGGAGGTCACCGTGGAGCCCAAGACGGCGTCATCACCAGTGCTTTTGGCAGCCGACGACCAACTTTAGTCAGGATAACCTGCACTATATGTTCCCCTTCAAAATGGCCGTTGTTGGCGCCCTTCCCGCTCAATATTTGGGAAGAGGCCCAGGGCCTCTATAAATAGGTCTAGCCACCATAGAGTAGGGGGATCGGATTGAGTGGTCTTTAGAGAGAGAGAGAGAGAGGTGATCGAACTCACCCAAGCAGTTCATCACACCAGCTCAAGAACACCTCTCGCGAGGCCGTTCTTCCTTTGTACTGTTCATCATCCGCACCTGAGGCAATCGACCACAGCACACACTAGAGTAGGGTATTACACCACAACGGTGGCCCGAACTAGTATAAATCTCGTGTCCCTTGTGTTGTTCATCGTTTCCAGCCTAGATCTCACGAGGCGATCGAACGTAGATCGGTATCGGAGAGATCTTCGTGCGCACCCCAGAGTTCAAACCTTAAGGGTCTGCCGGAACCCGACATCCGACATTTGGCGCGCCAAGTAGGGGTGCGCCGGAATCTTTCTTCCGCTGTTTCGTGTTTGATCTTCCGTCGTGTCCATGGCAGACGCTCGCCAAGGTCGCGCTGATCGTCGGGCTGCTCTTGCCGCCCAAGTCGCCCAGACGGCTCCCGTCGATGGGTGTCCCCGTCGTTCCCCGTCGCCTGCCGCCAATGCCATCACCGGCCCGGCAGGGAACAAGCAGCAGGCCTCGTCTCTGCATCCTTCGGTGTGGCGGGAAGGCCTCAACGCCACACCGTTGCTGACTCTAGCCGGTTCGTCGTCCCACGCCCGTCGCTCCCCCACGGATGCACATGCCGCGTTGCTCCTGGCACGTGAGCTCCTGCACTACCGACCCGTCGATGACCTCTACAAGGACTGGCTCGCCCGCATCACCAAGCTCGTCAGTGCCGCAGGGAGCTCTGCTATGCCGTCTCTCTTGCTGCCTCGCCCTCCATCCTGCGCAGGAGGAGCAGATCCGGAGGTGCCTCCCCCGCCTCCTCCCCAAGAAGGCGCCCTTGCTCCAAGGCGCGCGGCCCCAGGATGAGATCCACCGCGTCCGGCGCCCGCGCGACCAGAGAGCAGGTGCCAAGAAATCCCTCGTCCCTAAGATGGTGCTCACGTGCTCCCGGCACCGGTGCGCCATGACCGCATTCCTGCACCACCACATCAAGACCCCGCGCTGCTCCAAGCAGCGACGCACAGGATTCCCCAGGAGCAAGCCCAGCATCAGCAGAGGACCCCGATGGCCACCGCAGGCTGCCGCGCCTTCACCCCCGAGCTATGCAGTGTCGCCATGCCAGGCAAGTTCGATCCTGACCTGCCTCCTCGCTCCGACGGCACTACAGACCCCGCGGAGTTCCTGCAGCTATACGAGTTGGGCATTGAAGCCGCTAACGGGGACAAAGAGGGCATGGCGAACTGGTTTCCCATGGTACTCAAGGATGGCGCCCACACCTGGCTCCTGAACCTGGCTCCTGGCATGATCTCCTCTTGGGATGAGATGCGACCGCTTATAGCCAACTTCAGGCACTTCGCATCGTCCACCGCCGTGGGTGACCAGGCCGATCAAGCAAAGAGTCTGAGAGACCTTGCGTATACATCCAAAGGCTTCCAACAATGCTCGCCTCAAGATCCCCAGGGTGACCGAGGAAACCATCATTTCGGCGTTCTCTGATGGTGTCCGCGACGTCAAGATGAAGGAGGAGCTGGCGATCCATGAAGACCTGTGTATGTCACTAGAGCTGTTCAACCTGGCGACCAAGTGTGCAAGGGCTGAGGAACGGTGCCTCTCCCTTCTCGAGCTCCTAGAAGTAGACCCAGAAGAGAAGAAAGCCAAGGCCAAGGATGTGAAGCACAAGGGAGCAGCTGTGCTCATAGCGGGGCTGGACACAAAGCGCGGTAGGGACCAGCCGAAGTCATCCAAGGGCAACCGGTACTGTGTGTACCAGGATCTCCATACTCACAACACAAACGAATGTCAAGACCTCAGGGCCATGCGAGAAGGCCGCGTCGGCCGACGTCCCGAGCGCAACGATCGAGGCTACGGCCAAGGCGGAGCAAGAGGTGGAGGACGATGGGACGACTGTGGCCCTCGCCAACGGTGGCGTGACCGACCTCGCGAGGACCGCTGGCAGGACGAGCCTCGCGAGGGAGCTTGGATAGATCAGCCTCATGAGGATCGCCCGCAGGGCAACGCAGGCCTTCCTCCTCTGACACGACCACCAAGAAGGAATGAAGACCATCATCAGGACAAGGGGGCTGGGGGCTTCCAGGAGCCACGTAAGATCGCTTGCATCCTGGGCGGCGCTCGGGCCCCAGCCTCACAGCGCATCTTCAAGCAGTTTACTCGCGAAGTGAATGCAGTCCTCCCCAAGCTTGAGGCCACGCTCTCAGTAGTCTCGCGCCCATCGTGTTCAGCCTGGATCAACTCAAGCAGATGCAACGGCCGGTGTCCTCCCGATGCTGTGTTCCCCAGTCATCATCAATGTGCAAGTCACCAGGACCCTCATCGATGGCGGAGTGGGACTCAACGTTCTGTCCGTCGAGACGTTCAACAATCTCCAAGTGCCATATGATCAGCTTCAGCCAACCAAGCCTTTCTCAGGAGTCACTGATGGGTCCACTGTCCCGATAGGGTAGATCCGCCTTCCTGTCACCTTCGGACAGCGCAACAACTACCACAACGAGCTCATTGACTTCGATGTCGCCCACATTCTCCTACCATACAATGCCATCCTCGGGTACCCAGCCCTGGTCGAGTTCATGGCGGCGACTCACCATGGCTACAATGTCCTCAAGATGCCAGGAAGCGGTGGGGTCATCACGGTCCCCTGTGAAGAGAAGGATGCGGTGTGCTCCCTCGAGCGTGCCTTGCAGGCCGCATCGATCGAGGACCCGGATAGCAAGAGTGGAAATCTCCCTGGAGCAGTTCCCAAGAATAATAAGACATCACCTGGCTCAAGGCCTCAGGAGGCAGGCGCCTCCAGAGGTGCCGCACCAGGACATGCGCCCGTCCAAGGGGCGCGACCCTCCATCACATAGGAAGGCGCGCCCGGCGCTCTCCTCGGGCAGGGCTCGGGGGCTCTCTCTTGGGGAGCCACCGGCTTTGCCAAGATCACGAGGGAGGCGCTTGGGCACCACTTGGAGGCGTTCTTCACGACATGCTTCTCTCAGGAAGGCATAAGGAAAGGAGGGCCCAACCCTCAGGAGTTCATCACCAAGGCCGCCCAGGAGTTGGAGGAATCAAGAGTCATGCGCGGCAACCGCTGCCTGCCCAGCGGAGCTCCCCATCCAGGCGAGGATGGTGGGCTGCGCGTCTGCATCGACTACCCAGGGCTCAATCGAGTCGCTTCTCAGGAGTGCTTCTGGCCTTCGCGTGTGGGGCGTTGCGCGGGCCCACCGCACAGCTTCGTTTGCATGCTCTTTGGTTTGCCGAATGCGGCTGCAGCCCACCAATGCTTGATGAGAAGCACCCTTGAAGCTCAGGTGGCCAAGCATCACGCGTTCCTGGAGGAGATTGAGATGGACCTCAGCGGGCCGGCTGTACCTCCTGAGCCTCCCGAGGCTCGGAGTGCCGAGGGCTCATGAGGATAGGCTTCTTCGCCCCGCACTACCAGCTGCACCGACAATCGTTCTGCAACAGTATCAGGTGACTTCTTTTCAGTTTATATTTTAGCTGGGAGCGGCCCGAGGGCTGCATCATTCCCAGGTAGCGTGGGTCTGTCCCTGCAGCATGTATCCGTTTTGCTTATGTCTTCTGCTTACCTTGTTGGGGCGCCCCTCGGGCTGCATCGTCCCCAAGCTGCTCGGGCCTGACCCAGTGGCGTTTGCTCTCTCCGCACCTATCTAAGTTAATTTGCTCCTTCATGCTTGACATGTTCATGATTGTCGCTCGCCGCCCACCACGGGCCTATTTCTCCTCATGCGAATCACTTGCATGTTAAAAGGGGGGCGCCTGAGCATCGCGACTCATGGGCTCTTACTGGCTCTCCATCCCTCACCCCCTGGCCTTGACCCATGGCATCACGACCTATCATACCAGCGGCGGCTAAGCTTGCTCGAGGGCCGGGACCTGAGGACGTAGAGCATTTTCATTTTAACCACCTTGCAGGAACATACCATTGATAAAGGCCCAAAACCAGGCGCAACCCACCTTGAGGTAGGGCCTCGTGAGTCCCGCGCTGGCTCACTGGTGCCCAGATACACCTCCCTTAAGCCCTACCATGCCGGCCACGCGTCAGGGCGGGGCTGTACATGTCTCGGGGACTCCTCCCGAAGGGGAGCCCCCCTCCCACACACCAGTGGAAGCACCATGGTCCGCGCTGGCTGATGACACTGCTGAGGAGCGGCTATGCCCGTACACATACGGAAGCACTATGCTCTGTGCTGGTGATAAACAACTGAGGGCAGCCCACGGCTTTATCAACCTCAGGGAGCCCAGAGCTCAGTGTCTGGCACCATCACAAAGCCTCCCCTCGGGAGTGCCACATGAGGGGGCTGGACATGGGGGCTGCGCCCGAGCCACGCCCGAGCACCTGCCACCCAGCCAGGTCCCTCGGACCTAGTCGTCGCGCGCCCCTCCCCGAGCGGAGCCAAGGTATGAAGACTCGTTTGAGCGTCAAGGGGGACTCCTGAGAATCGCGACTCAGGAGCCTAAATGTTCACGTAGCCCCTCACCCCTTAGTTCCGAAAGGCTAACAGCGGTTGAGGTATGCGCGGGGCTGGGCCCTACCGACGTAGAACGACAAATCCTCTCCTCCGTCCCTTCCCTAGCGCGTCAAGGGGGACTCCTGAGCATCGCGACTCAGGAGCCTAACTTGTCACGTAGCCCCTCACTCCTTTGTCCCGTCCTGGTGATCTAGTCGGGGCTAATGGCGGCTGAGGCATGCGCGGGGCCGAGCTCTGCCGACGTAGAAGACAAGCAAATAGGAGGGAAATTGCAAAATCTAGCAAATCCAGAAGCAAATATTATAGACCATAAATTGTTCTCACAATAACAGACACAAATCTAAACGCCTCCACGAGGCATGGTGCATGTTCCAGGAATCAAAGAAGGAAAAAGGCCGCGAGAAGGTCACACCTGGGCCATGCCACCGCTCGTGGTAGAATCGCGCTTGGCAGCTCCACCTCCTAGAGCTGCGGGGCCGGCAGAGCCTCGCTTGGGTGCGGTGTTGAAGGTGTGGAACTTCGACAGCAAGGCCTCCGCTCGACCCTTGACGGCTTCAGCAGCAGCGATGGAGCGCTTGGCGTCCACGTGCTCTAGCAGGTCATCGAGGTTGGCGTCGGGGTTCCGGAGATAGACGTGGCTGAGGATCCGCGTCAGCGCTGCGGAAGAGAGGACGCGCGCCTCGACCTCAGCCATGGGGCCGATGCCGATCACGACCTCCTCAAGCGCTTCGACGAGGAAGGGAACCAGCTTAGCGGGGCCTTCCTTGGCTCCGGCCAGTGGCTTATCCAGGCCCCCGTCGTAGAGCGTTTTTAGTGCTATGCGGGCCCTCTCCTCGTAGAGCCCAAAGGTCGTGCGGTCTTCGGCCAAGATCTTCGCCTCAAGATCGATTTCGACCTCTCCACCTTTCACGCTGCTTCCAAAGAAGTCTTCAGCCGGTCACGGTCGGCTGACAGTTCGGTGTCGCGCTCCTTGACAGCAGCCTCCCCAGCTTTCATCTCCTCCTCCTTCACCTGGTGGTCACGAATCTCCTTGGCCAGCTTATCACGCAACCCTTGCAATTCGCCCTCCAGCGTCTTGCAGTGGCCCTTGGTGGTGGAGGCATCCTTCAACGCCTCGTCGCGAGCGGCCATGGCCTGGAAGGTGGTTTGCTTCCCCTCCTCGGAAGCCACCACAGCCCAGCTCAGCGCCGCTCGGACGGAGGCGTCAGAGCTAGCCTAGTTGGAGACCAACTCTAGGCGCCTGGCCACCAGGCGGGAGTCCGCGCTCTGGAGATCCTCCTGCAGCCGACTCAGTTCGTCGGCGGCACGGTCCAAGGCAGCGGAGGAAGTAGAGGAGACGGGAGCCGGCGGAGTAGGAGGAGAAGACGGCAGCGTAATCACAACCTGGGAGGCAGGGACCTCCTGAGTCTTGGCAACCTCGGCGACAACGTCAAGCACGGGTGCCTCCAGAGTCAACGGGGCCATGGGGGCTGACTCCTCGCCGGAGCGCTCCTGCTGGCCTCCAGAGGATGATCGGTCGAGGGACACGGCCATGGCTGACGGGCCCGTTTCAGCCGGGGTCACCGCACCTCCCTTCAGCCTCTTCGCTGCAGGTAGCAACCTACCCAATGGAAGATGTCACGCTTTGACGGCAAAAATACAGGGGCAAGGCAAAGTTCGGATACTTAGTTGTTGACCGCCGGGGGATCCCACGGACTCCGGCCAAGCTTGAAGCCCGAAAGCCTCTTGCGAGGCTCAGCCTCGGGAGGCCCGGCCGTAGAAGAAGGCACACCCGAAGAGCTAATGTTGGCCTCGGCCGACGCGCGGGCTGGGGAAGCCCCACAGGAGATCAGCCCGGACCTGTCTTTCCTCGGGACCAGGGGCGCATCCTCCCCTCCCCGCCTAGCGTCGGTCTCGTCATCGTTAGGCATAGAGTGGAGGGTGCTTGCCCTACGCGAGGGAGAAGTCTCCCCCGTCCCCTCCAAGGTCTCCTCCGAGTCACGCTCCTCGTCCTCTTCGTCATCTCCTTCCTCTTCTCCGCCGGATTCACCGGAGGATAGGTTCACCATCGCCGTCGCCGCCTGACCCTTAGGATTCTCCGCTGGAACTAGGCTGACCCCGTCAAAGGTGGGCATGGCGTCCACCAAGGGCTCCCAGTCATCACGAAGGAACAAAGGAATGGGAGCATCCACCGGGCCCGCCACTTCCTCTCCAACCAAGCAGCAGAGGGTCATGGGTCGATCCTCATCGCTCGTGGCGCCCAAGCTCAAAGGAGGATCTACATCCGCTGCATGCCTCCATAGTGGGTGCGAGTGGGCCTGAAGAGGCGCCACCCAAGCACAGAACCCCTCAGAGCGAGGCCCCAATCAGCCGCCGCCTCGATCGCCTCGCCCGAGGTCGGCATTCGCCTTTCCAACACCAGCCACGGGCACGATCATCGAAGCCATATGACCACGCCTCAACGGCCTTGGGCTGCTTTTGGTCGGGCAGCTCCAAAGTAGGGGTTGCGGCGCCGGCATCCAAGCATGACCCACTTGCTCCAAAAGCCCTCGGCCCTCTTCCCGGCCTTCGATATGGCGTTGGACTTGGAGTACGCGACAAAACTCGCGCAAGCTGAGATATTGCCGCCAGAGACCCGGAGGGAGAAGGAGTGGCACAACAAGGCCATGGTGGGTGCTAGCCCGACGTGTGCCTCATAGTAGTAGGTGAAGATCGACAAGAGGAGGATGGAGTTGGGTTGGATATGTAGAGCATACAACTGATACCGGCGGAGGACGGCAAGGAAGAACTCTGAGAAGGGAGGAACCAGACCAGCGATGAAGGCGTTCATGAAGAGGGAATAGAAGGTGCTCCCCTTGTCCTCCGGTTGGGTGGAGCCAAGACGGAGCGCAGTCTCCCCCATCTCGTTGATCAGCGACGCTGCCATCCGACGCGTGCGGGCGAGATTCTTCTCTGTCACATTGGGCGAGACCAGGGCCGGCGAGTAACAGGCCGATGCAGCCCCAACCGGAGTCTTGCGGGGGGCCATAGTTCGTTGGAGGAGAAAGAATGCCGCAGATCTGGAGATTTTGGAAGCAGGTAGGCGGAGAGCAAGAAAGGGGATCTGGAGCAAGGAGAACGAGAGTAATGAGGTAAGGCTAACCTAGAGCCAGCCTTTTGTCAGTCGAGCAGTTGCCGAGTGAGCTTGGGGAAGCTGAGACGCCCACATCCAATCAACCGCCACACAGCGCCCAAGGCCACAGGCTGATGGGGCCCGCGGTGCTCCGCACTTGCCCCTTCGCTTCTCCACTAATCCAAGTATGAGCGCACCTTGGGCCCGGGGGCTACTGTCGGCGTTCTGGGAACTGGGATCACCAGACTTGGCTGCATGCGGCCTGCGGCGTGGCTCAAGTGGTGGCCTAGTATGACCCATCTTCATCAGCACAAGTGTCGGTGTCAAAACCGGCAGTTCTCGGGTAGGGGGTCCCGAACTGTGCGTCTAGGCGGATGGTAACAGGAGACAAGGGACACGATGGTTTTACCCAGGTTCGGGCCCTCTCGATGGTGGTAAAACCCTACTCCTGCTTGATTAATATTGACGATATGGGTAGTACAAGAGTAGCTCTACCATGAGATCAAAGAGGCTAAACCCTAGAAGCTAGCCTATGATATGATTGTTGTTCGTCCTACGGACTAAAACCCTTCGGTTTATATAGACACCGGAGAGGGCTAGGGTTACACAGAGTCGGTTACAATGGTAGGAGATCTACATATCCGTATTACCAAGCTTGCCTTCCACGCCAAGGAAAGTCCCATCTGGACAAGAGACGGAGTCTTCAATCTTGTATCTTCATAGTCTAGGAGTCCGGCCAACGGTGATAGTCCGGCCATCCGGACACCCCCCTAATCCAGGACTCCCTCATTAGCCCCTGAACTAGGCTTCAATGATGACGAGTCCGGCGCGCATATTGTCTTCGGCATTGCAAGGCGGGTTCCTCCTCCGAATACTTCATAGAAGATTTTGAACACAAGGATAGTGTCTAGCTCTGCAAAATAAGTTCCACATACCACCGTAGAGAGAATAACATTTACACAAGTTCAATCTGCCGTCATATTCCGTGGCGTGACATCACCCCACGACCATGCCTTTATTCAAATCGTTTTTACTGTTCCACCTCAGCGCGTTTAGCGAAGCAGTTTCCTTGGCACGTCTTGTCAAAGCAGAGATCATGTCCTCTTATTCCGGGATTCTCATCAATACGCAGTGGCTAACTCCAACAGCGCCATTGATTACGGCTTGGGAGATAGCGAGTTTTACCGGGCTGGTGAGGGACGCATAGTTTCATCCGTCCATATAAGGGGATAAGGATCCACCTTTACCTATGCCTTCTTCCTCCTTTGCTTATCAATTTCACCTTTTCGAGCTCGGCGCCCAAGTCCGCACATCTCGCCTCAACCTTCCCCAGCCATGTTGGGAGTGGGGATTGAAGTGGATGGCCTCCTCCGTCACGGGGCACATCAAAAGTTGAGAAAGCGAATACTGCACAACGACATTGCGCACTGGCTTCCAGACGAGGGGCAGCTCGTCCCCACCCCCAGGCCCCATGAGAGGGTGGTGTTCCTCCCCCGTTTCCTCCGCGGACTGGTGTTCCTCACCCATCTGGCCCCGAATTTCATCCTCAACATCTCAGTGTTTATCGTTGTGTGCGAGGCCTTCCTCCGCATCAAACCCCACTTCGGCTTATGGTAGTGGGCGGCCAGCAGGCGGAGTGCGGAGGCGCCATGGTGGGCAAGATGCCCAACATCATATGGCTCGAGGGCGCCTTCGTGGAAACCATCAATGGGTGGCAATCGGGGTGGTTCTACATCACCAAGCCGCGTGACCGTGAATGGGCAGCGGCCCGCGAATTCAGATCTGGCATCCCCACACGGCTCACCTCCTGGAAAGAGAAGGGCCTGATATGGGCTGATTTGGAAGAGCTGACCGAACTCCAAACTGCGTCCAAAACCTTGTGAACAAGAAGATCAAGCTCGTCAACGCAGTCCAGGTTATGCTCATCCGCCGGATTCTCCCGTGCCAAGAACGGGCTTTCAACTTGTGGGAGTTTGATCCGGCACAGCACCAAACCTTGAGCAGGCTCTTCTACACTATGTACGAAGACGGCTAGAAGGCGCTGTTCAAGGGCGCCGAGGCTCCCGCATCCGCTACCGAAGATCGCAGATTCAGCTCGCAGCGTCAAGCCGGCGAGGTAAGCTATTTTACCCTTTACGAGACACTTGTTTTTCATAGTTTGACTCTATGCGGGATCTAAACTCCCTTACCTTTGAAAGGCCTGGCAGAAGAAGTCCGGGCAGGTTAACTATCCGGCTCCCTTACCAGAAGATCCAGCGGATGCCCGATTGATGGGGCTGCTGGTTCCGGCGCCTTACTTGGTGCCGGAGAAGAAGGTCAAGAAGAAGGCCATGGGAACTTGAAGGAGTTCCCGGCGCCAGGTGCTGTCGGACTCATCGTCCGACGACTCCAGGGCAGACTCCTCGCGCGAAGACGGGGAGGAGGAAAAAGAGGCTTCTCCCCTAGCGGGGGGAGAGAATAAAATGAAGGCCTCCCCAACTGGGGAGGTCGGAGGGTCCAAGAAGGGAAGGACCCTTCCTCCGGACTTTTCCACCAACCCGACGACGGCGAAGAGGATTGGCCCTCGAGGGCCAAGCCCCTGGCGAGATCGTAAGTGTCCGGATCCTAGAATAACCAATGGTTTTTCCTCTGTCGCGTAGTGTCTTCTAACGCCGAATACAACCAGGTAGCCCGCCCAAGGACGAGCTCCCCGCTTCGTCGAGCGGCTCCCTGGATTCGTTGGATGTGAATAGCACTTCACTTACGGCCGCCTCCTCTCCTCGCGCTGCTGATGATGCTGAGGTGGGGTCCCAAAAGGGGCCCATCTAGGAGGAGGAGGAGGTCCTGGAGGTGCCGCAAGGAAACCTCCCAGACTTTGGGCATGAGGGGGATCAACCCCCAAAGGGTTCTGAGTTCGGCCCTGGGCCGGACTCCGCACCGGAACCTTTAGTGGTTCAGGAGTTCGGCGGGCGGCCCCTTCGTAAGAAGGGCGAGACTGCGACACCGGTGACCTTCGTCCAACCGGAGGCACCGGATAATTCGCTGGAGGCGCTCAATGGCGCCTCCATCGACGAGGAGCACCGCACTATTATGAGTGCGGTTATCCAGAAAGTTCAGTCCGCCAAGAGCGGGCTGACTGAAGCCTGTACCAGCCTTCTAACAGGCTTTGAGGTATGTAATAAAGATATGTAAAAATAATACCGCATAGGCAAGAGTCTCCTGATGCTCGGTTTGTTGTCTGGAAAGAAAAGACGAACTGAGGATCTAAAAAGATATACGCAGGAGTCTAACATGAGCATGTCAATATGGGAATGCAGGCTGCACTACTGACCTCTGCTGCACTGACAGCGGAGGTCAATGCATTGAAGCAGAGCCTTGAGCGGTCCGAGAACGAGCTCGGCCATGCCAAGAAGCAGCTCGAGGACAAGGAAGGTAAGTAATACCTTACTGAAGTAGTACATTAAAGAAAGGATTTGGTTGGAAAAAATGACAGGAATAATGTGAGTATTGCAGGGGCCACGAACAAGGTGGCGACCCTGAAGGAGGCGGTGTCCAAGGTCGAAAAAAGTGCGGCCGTGGAGCGCACCGAGCGAGAGAAGCAGGAGGCGTGGGTGGCGGAGGTGTGGCAGGAGCTCCAGGCTTTCATGGAAAAACACGAGAGTTTGGAGCATGACTCGAAGACTCGAGAGCCCGAGCTCGCCTTGGCTCTTGAGAGTGCCAAAGCCGCTAAGGCGGAAGCCCAGAAGGCACTCCAGGAGATTGAGGCGATAAAAAAGATAGCTGTGGGTAAGGCATTCTTCATGCAAAGCAAGCATGTAAAAGTGAATTATCTGTTAGTTACCCGAATTCGGAGCTCTCCAGGAGGGTTCACAGATCTGCCCCGTAGTGTGTCCGATGCTGCCGCGTTCTACCGAGCCGAGGAGGGGAGCTGAATGGAAAAGGTGTTTTGGTCTCAATATGCTGAGGCCGGCCATCCGGTGCCCCTGAGCGACCAGCTGAAGCAGCTGGTCGAGCTCCACAAGGTGGCCGAACAGGCCATGAAGGGCCTCATAGTTCGGCTGTGGCCTAAAGAAGCCATGACTGGGAGCTACTCGTCCAGTGCGGCGGCCGGTGGACGCTTTGTCCATGGATTGAAGTCATCAAGCATTCCGTCTCATTGAAGGTGCCTGCCGGGCCCTTGCCACAGCTTAAAGTGCACCGAGGCAAGATGGACGCCGAGAAGCTTAGGACGGACGCGCCACCGCCTGGCAAGGAGTATCGTGTCGCCCGAGATGTACTATAAGGGTGTCCTGAAGGGTGCCCTCCTTATAGTGGGTGAGTGCTCCAATGATGTAATTTTTGAGTAGACTCGCATTTGTTATCCTGTACGCTGAAAACTTTGTTCATATGCGCTAAGCAATGCTTGTTAATTTAAAATATTACCTTCTGTGCGGCCGTTTATCAACTTTGAGATATGGCAAGTCGGTAGCTTCAGCCCCCATGCCACGAGTGCTGGGGTGTTCGGGTAAACTTGAGCGCTCTTGTTCCCATTCTTGGGTCCTTCGAGGGAGGTGCTCAACACAACGAACAAGGCAATCAGACTATAATGCTTGAACACTCCCACTTAGCCATAGAATTCTATAATTTTAAATTTCGGCGAAGCCCCTAGTGTTCGGAAGACCAAATTCGGGGCGCTATCCACGCTTGGGCCGGACATAGCCGACTCCTCGCTCTAAGCGGCATAAGTCTTTAGGGACTCGAAAAACCTCTCGAATAGCGACCGGCTCTCGCCCTATAATGACGGTCAGTTTTAGCTTTCTCCACTGAGGTGCTCAACCCAGCTCAACCGGGGCACAATTGCAGTGGTTCTCCCAGCGCTACCTAAGCCAATATAACGGAACATAAGGTACCAAAACATGGGAGCCGGGCAAACCCAACTATTGACCCAAGACATGATTCGGAGCCGATGCATATAATGCTATAAGTTCGGGGTGCCGCACTTGTTAAAGTGTTCAGGCTTATCACACCATATTTTGGGGTACTTAAGCCCCTGGTGTATTTGGCCATACCAAAGCATACGGATGCAACATGTCATAAGTGAAAATATAAAGATAGAAAAAGGAATGCAATAATAGGCAAAAAGGCGATGCATTGTTTATTCAAAAATTACTGCAATGAAAGCAGAATGATGCAAATAGTGCGATAAGCAAGGGATGGGACTATTTAACATGTCCCCTCGCAGGGTAGGCTATGGATGGTATGTAAAACAGTATCTCGCTCGTAATAGAGACCACCTAGACACTCGACGTAGCTTTTACGCTTCCTCGGCTGTTGCATCGTGAGTTCGGCAATTCTCTTGCAGACGGGGCTTCTAGAAAAGGGAGTCCCGAGAATAAGAAAAAAGAATGACACAATTGGGAGCCCCCTGCGCGGTTGAGCCGCCTCCGGCATGTCAGGTCGTGCCCCTACCCCTATGCCCATGGTATCTCCAGAGCGTAGTTATGTACGCGTGGTACTGGTCTCACGATTACGAGGGCTGGGGTTAGGGGCCGATTGCTACGCTGTTCGGAACGTGCCAAAGCGGTCTTGTTGTAGGTTACTGGCGCGCTAGCACGGTGTCAGGACGTTTAATGGTCGGACTCGAATTTCCTTAAGAGGCTGCTTTGTACTTCCGCCATGAGAGCCCAGTATGCTCCTCCGTTCGGAGAGCGTTGAGTGTTTCGTTGACCGTGATTACTCCTCGGGGCTGGCATTTTGAGCTTGAGGTATGTGTAGTGCGGCCGCATTGAACTTTGCAAATGCGGTTCGTCCAAGCAGTGCGTGATAGCCGCTGCGGAACGGGACTGTGTGGAAGATTAATTCCTCGCTTCGGAAGTTATCCGGGGATCCGAAGACCACTTCGAGTGTAACTGAGCCTGTACAGTTGGCCTCTACACCTGGTATTACACCTTTAAAGGTCGTTTTTGTAGGTTTGATCCTTGAGGGGTCTATGCCCATTTTGCGCACTGTATCCTGGTAAAGCAGGTTCAGGCTGCTGCGGCCGTCTGTCAGGACTCTAGTGAGGTGAAATCCGTCAATTAATGGGTCAAGAACCAATGCGGTGAATCCGCCGTGGCGGATGCTAGTGGGGTGGTCCCTTCGATCAAAAGTGATCGGGCGGGAGGACCATGGGTTGAACTTTGGGGCGATCGGGCTCCATCACAGATATCGTCCTCGATTGCACGCTTCCGCTCCCTTTTGGGTATGTGGGTTGCGTATATCATTTTCACCGTCCGCACTTGTGGGGGAAAGCCCTTCTGTCCTCTATTGTTCGGCGGCCGGGGCTCCTCCTCGTCATCGCTATGCAGCCCCTTGTCGTTGTTTTCGGCATTTATCTTGCCTGCCTGCTTGAACACCCAACAATCTATGTAGGTGTGGTTGGCTGGTTTTTCAGGGATGCCATGTATCTGGCACGAGCGATCGAGTATTCTGTCCAAATTGGACGGGCCCTGAGTATTTCTTTTGAATGGTTTTTTCCGCTGACCAGGTTTAGAGCCTCTGAATCCGGCATTGACTGCCGTATCTTTAGTATTATCGCCGTTAGTGCGGCGCTTGTGCTTATTGCGACGCTGACCGTTCGTTGTCCTGGTATCCGAACTACGGGGTTTTTGGTCAGGTTATTCTCGCGAGCTAGCCAGCTGTCCTCTCCCGCGCAGAAGCGGGTCATGAGTGATGTGAGGGCTGCCATGGATTTTGGATTTTCCTGTCCTAGGTGCCGGGCAAGACACTCGTCGCGGATGTTATGTTTGAAGGCTGTAAGGGGCTCTTCATCCGGACAGTCGACGATTTGATTTTTCTTTGTTAAGAACCGTGTCCAGAATTGTCTGGCTGATTCATTTGGCTGCTGAATTATGTGGCTTAGGTCATCAGCGTCTGGTGGTCGCACATATGTGCCCTGGAAGTTATCAAGGAAGCGGCTTCCAGGTCTTCCCAACAACCAATTGATTCTGCTGGCAAGCTGTTGAGCCAATGCCGAGCTGGTCCTTTAAGCTTGAGTGGGAAGTATTTCATGGCGTGTAGATCATCACCGCGGGCCATGTGGATGTGAAGGAGATAGTCCTCGATCCAAACCGCAGGATCTGTTGTGCCGTCGTATGATTCAATGTTTACGGGTTTGAAACCCTCGGGGATTTGATGATCCATTACTTCGTCTGTATTGGGCTATATCACGACGCAGCTCAAATGAGCTTTGTCTGTTGTGTTTGGCCCGGTCGGAATTGTTGTATCCGGCGTGACGGTTGTCATCACGTATCGTGGGGCGCCCACGCGATCCTTAGATCGATCTTATTTGTCTTGCCTTATCCTCCGATATGTCTCGCTTAAGTCCGGCGCGACTTCGTGGCTTTGTACTTTTTCGAGCGGCGCGGGTGTGGTTTAGCGGAGGGCCTAGAGGCCTCTCTACTCGCGACCACGAGGTGGCCGATTAGCGTGTCATCTTGTTGGTGATGTAGGTTTGGGTGCTTCCTCCTCTAATTGGGGTAGCAGCCTGCGTTTTGGGTAGCTCTTGGAGGGGCGATCGAGTTTGTACTCTTCGGCTGCAAGGACTTCGGTCAATCTGTTAGCTAGCAAATCTTGGTCAGCTCTAAGCTGCTGCTGCTTTTTCTTGAGGGTGCTTGCCACAGCCATAAGCCTGCGCTTGAAACGCTCTTGTTCGACGGGATCCTCGGGCACGACAAATTTGTCGTCGTCGAGGCTTGCTTCATCTTTGGAGGGAGGCATATAATTATCGTCCTCTACCTCCCTGTCTGCCTCTCTATCATGAGGGCTGGCTTCTCCCTCCTCCTGTGCTGAATCCTGCTGGAGGGTGTTGTCTTCAGCACTGTCTGGGGTGTTATTATCTCCTGTGCCAGAATCACCGTTTTTGCTGTGGCGGGATTTAGAGCGGCGCCATAGACGTTGGCGCCTGGGATGTTTCTTGGAGGGGTCATTCTCCGCTATTCCATTGCCATTCCCATCTTTTGGGATGTCCACCATGTAATGTCGTATGACGAGGTGGCCTTCCGTCCTCGTGAGGCGCTGGTTCTGGTTGTCTCCTCGCATCATCGCCCATACCGCCGATGTCTTCGGAGTCGGTTCGAGCATGTCGGTTAAATCATCGACAGTGGCTATAAAGTGGGTGGTGGATGGGCATTGAATTTCTTTGTCGTCCAAGATCCCAACCTTCCCGACCATAATCCGCCAGGCTCTCTCCGATAAAGAGAGAGACTATAGTGAATTGTGGATGTTGCCAAAGGGCGAAAGTCTTTGAGAGATGTCCGCGGCGGTGAATTCCATAACCGGGCGCCCAATCGGATTTGATTGGCGGGCGCTGGAGGTTGGAGTCCGGAGAGGAGTCCGGTACCGTGAGTCATGGGCTTTATGGGCGACAGTGGATGGTGTTTGGCTCAATCGCCGTAGAGATCATAGCCCCCGAGGCGGTGTCCAGCCACTCGTCCTTGACCGGCGAAGTCGGCTCCCAGCTAGGGGTCGGAGCGACTCGTGCGCCCTTCCGTGGTACTGTCGCGACATGAGCTAGATCATACCTATCAAGACAAGGCGCGCTGCATTTGTGGTTCTCGAATCCGTCGAAGATCAAGTCTCCGCGGATGTTAGCAGTGTAGTTCAAACTCCCAAATCTGACCTGATGGCCAGGGGCGTAGCTTTCGATCTGCTCCAGATGGCCAAGTGAATTGGCCCGCAGTGCAAAGCCGCCGAATACGAAGATCTGTCCGGGGAGAAAATTCTCACCCTGGACCACGTCGTTGTTGATGATCGAAGGAGCCATCGGGCCTAAAGGTGACAACACAGAGGAACTCTCAATGAAAGCACCAATGTCGGTGTCAAAACCGGCGGATCTCGGGTAGGGGGTCCCAAACTGTGCTCTAGGCGGATGGTAACAGGAGACAAGGGACATGATGTTTTTACCCAGCTTCGGGCCTCTCGATGGAGGTAAAACCCTACTCCTGCTTGATTAATATTTACGATATGGGTAGTACAAGAGTAGTTCTACCACAAGATCAAAGAGGCTAAACCCTAGAAGCTAGCCTATGGTATGATTGTTGTTCGTCCTACGGACTAAAACCCTCCGGTTTATATAGACACTGGAGAGGGCTAGGGTTACACAGAGTCGGTTACAATGGTAGGAGATCTACATATCTGTATTGCCAAGCTTGCCTTCCACGCCAAGGAAAGTCCCATCCAGACACGAGACGGAGTCTTCAATCTTGTATCTTCATAGTCTAGGAGTCTGGCCAACGGTGATAGTCCGGCCATCCGGACACCCCCTAATCCAGGACTCCCTTAACAAGACTCAAGACCCTCGCGAGGGGCCAAGCCTCACGGGGCGGACGACACAAGGCTTCCTCAAGGACGGCCTCGCCAGGAAGGCTCACGAGGAGGCGGAGATATCAAGGCAGGGTACCTTGCGAGGTGCTCGTGACGCAAGATATGACGATCGAAACCAGGCGGGCACCGGCCTGTGCAGTGTCCTTGTTTCCTCTTTGTTGTAAAGGGGGCAAGCACAGACGTGGAGTACCAAGGCATCAGGCAAAGGTTGCCACTTCAGTGTAACGAGACCAAGACCAGCGGAGCGGCAGGATGGAGGTCAACGTGGAGCCCAAGACGGCGTCATCACCAATGCTTTTGGCAGCCGAAGACCAACTTTAGTCAGGATAACCTGTACTATATGTTCCCCTTCAAAATGGCCGTTGTTGGCGCCCGTCCCGCTCAATATTTGGGAAGAGGCCCAGGGCCTCTATAAATAGGTCTAGCCACCACAGGGTAGGGGGATTGGATCGAGTGTTCTTTAGAGAGAGAGAGGCGATCGAACTCACCCAAGTAGTTCATCGCACCAGCTCAAGAACACCTCTCGCGAGGCCGTTCTTACTTTGTACTGTTCATCATCCGCCCCTGAGGCAATCCACCACACCACACATTGGAGTAGGGTATTACACCACAACGGTGGCCCGAACCAGTATAAATCTCGTGTCCCTTGTGTTGTTCATCGTTTCCAGCCTAGATCTCACGAGCCGATCGGACGTAGATCGGTAGGGTAGAGATCTTCGTGCGCACCCCAAAGTTCGAACCTTAAGGGTCTGCCGAACCCGACATTCGATAGAGAGCCTCTGAATCCGGCGTTGACCACTATGTTGTCCAGACTTTCTTCCTTGTTTTGACGTTTGTTTTTAGTGCGCCGTGGCTTCACGTTGCCATCCCTGATTTCGGATGTACTTGGGTCGCTGGTGCCTCTACAGGCCAACCAGCTATCTTCACCCGCGCAAAAGCGGGTCATAAGGCTTGTTAAGGCTGCCATTGTCCTCGGCTTTTCTTGGCCGAGGTGCCTCGCGAGCCACTCGTCCCGGATACTGTGTTTGAAGGCCGCTAAGGCTACGGCATCCGGCCAATCGACAATTTGATTTTTCTTAGAGAGGAATCTGTTCCGAAGCTTGCGGGCGGACTCTCCGGGCTGTTGAATTATGTGACTTAAATTGTCCGCTGCTCGGAGGCTGCATATAGGTCCCTTGAAAATTGGCCCTGAAAGCATCCTCCTCTTCAGTTCCTCCCAAGTTCCGGATTGAATTTTCGGGAGGCTTTTCAACCAGTGTCGAGCTGGTCCCTTCAACTTGAGGGGAAGGATTTGATGGCGTGGAGGTCGTCTCCATGAGCCATGTGGATATGCAGGATAAAATCCTCAATCCGCACTTCGGGGTCCGGCTGCCCGCCATATGCCTCTACGTTCACAGGTTTAAAACCCTGTGGAAATTCGTGGTCCAATACCTCTTCAGTGAAGCACAGAGGGTGAGCAGCCCCTCTATATCTGGATGTGTTGTGACATGTCGTTGGCTGTTGTTGTGTCCGATGCTTATTCCGAACTGGTACTCGATCAGTTTGATCGTTTTGGTAAGCATAGTCCTGTGCTGGGGCGTGTCCTCTAGATCCATAGATGGACCTAGTCCTGCCGGCCTTTTTATCCAGGAGCTCACGTAAATCGTGTGCAGCGTCGGTGGCTGCTCTATTACGGTTAGAAGTGGTTGGTCCGGCCTGCTGGCCGTATTGTTCTTTGGTGGAACGGCCTCATCATCGAATTCTGGCAGCAGCTTGCGTTTTGGATAGCTCTTTGTGTGACGATCATCGCCTTACTTTTTTTCATTGTCTAGCACTTTATTCCATCTGTGATTGAGCCTTTGCTTCTGCTTCTTTAGACTTCTCGCAGTGGCCGTAAGCCTTCTATGGAGGTTATCTTGTTCCAAGCGTGTTTCCGGAATGATGAATGTATCGTCAGCCCTGAATGCGCTTTTGTCCCGGGCAGTTTGATGAGTTCGCCCTCGATCACTCGTCGGACGGCACCGCCTGAGCTGTGGTTGGCGTGACCTGGCTCATCCTGCTCCATCACTGGGTCCATATGGTCGTTGTTGCCTTCGGGGTGTCAATCTTTCTAGCGCTGTTATTGCTATTTTTACTGTTGCTGAACTTGGAGCGGCGTCTGCGCCATCATTTTGGCTTTTGCCCGGGGGTTTTATCTTCTGTTTTGTCACCGCTGCCCTTCTTAGGGCGATCCATCCATGTATATATCGTGATAACGAGATGGCAATCCAGCCTGCTGGTAGGTGGTTCTGAATCGCCTCCCGCCGCGCCCATACCGCCGGCATCATCGTGACGAGGTAAGTATGTCTCGATACATCATCGACAAAGGGCTATGAAGTGGTGGTGGTGGGCAACGAATTTCTTCGCCGCTTTCTTCCCCTTTGAGTCCGACATAGTTCGACCAAGAGTCTCCTAAACAAGAGAGAGAGACTTTAATGAAGTTCAGCATGTCGCCAAAGGGCTTAGCATCGAAGATATCCGCAGCGTGAAATCCATTACCGGAGCCTCAATCAGATTCGGGCGGCTTTGTGTAAAGCGGATCGAACCTACTACTGGATACGAGTCCGGTTCAAAGGTCACGCATTTCCTTGGGGGTGAAGTCTGCGGTTTCAGCTCTCACTGGCTGGCGAGTGTGCGGTTCGGGCGGGTCCATCCACCTGCCCTCGCATTTAACACAATCTGTTTCGGATTTAGGGTCCGTGAGCTCCGGCAAAGCGATATCCCAGTATTGGCGATAGCAGGTCTAAGCTGTGTTCGCCAGGATCGCTCGGCGCCTCTAGATCCGCCTGCCACCTTCTGACAGCGCAGAACAACTACCACAACGAAGCTCATTGACTTCGGACATGTCGCCTACATTCTCATACAATGCCATCCTGTACCCAGCCCCGGTCGAGTTCATGGCGGCGACTCACCATGGCTACAATGTCCTCAAGATGCCAGAAGCTGGGTCATCACGTCCCCGCGGAAGAGAAGCGGTGTTCTCGAGCTGCACTTGCAGCCGCACGATCGAGGACCCGGATAGCAAGAGGAAATCTCCCCGAGCAGTTCCCAAGAATAACAAGACATCACTGCTCAAGGCCTGGGGAGGCAAGGCCCAGAGGTGCCGCGATCAGACATGCGCGCCTGGGCCCAAGGGCGCGACCTCCATCACATAGGCGCGCCTGGCGCCTCCTCAGGGGCTCGGCCTCTCTTGGGAGCCACCGCTTTGCCAAGATCACGAGGGAGGCGCTTGGGCACCACTTGGAGGCGCTTCTTCACGACATGCTTCTCTCAGAAGGCATAAGGAAAGGAGGGCCCAACCTCGAGTTCATCACCAAGGCCGCCCAGAGTTGGAGGAATCAAGAGTCATGCGCTGCAACCGCTGCCGCCTAGCCGGAGCTCCCCATCCAGCGAGGATGGTGGCTGGCGCGCAGATCGACTACCTCAGGCTCAATCGAAGTCGCTCAGAGTGCTTCCGCTCAAGGCAGGGGGCGCTATGCTGGCCCACCGCACAGCTTGCTTTGCATGTTTTTTGGTTTGCCGAATGCGGGCAGCCCACCAATGCTTGATGAGAAGCACCTTGAAGCTCAGTGGCTAAGCATCACGCTGCTCCTCGAGGAGATTGAGATGGACCTCTGGCCGGCTTGTACTCCCGAGCCTCCCGAGGCTTCGGAGTGCCGAGGGCTCATGAGGATAGGCTTCCAAGACTACCAGCCTGCACCGACAATCGCTCGCAACAAGATCAGTGCTTCTTTTCGCTTTATATTTTAGCTGGAGCGCCCGAGGGCTGCATCATTCCTGTGTAGCGTGGGTCTGTCCTCGCAAAGATGTATCCGCTTTGCTTATGTCTTCGCCATCTTGTCACGCCTCGGCTGCATCGCCCCTGCTGCTCGGCCTGACCCAAGGGCGCTTTGCTCTCCGCACCTATCTAAGTTAATTTGCTCCTTCATGCTTGACATGTTCATGATTGTCGCCGCCGCCCACCACGCGCCTATTTCTCCTCATGAATCACTTGCATGTTAAAGGGGGCTCGAGCATCGCGACCATGGGCTTTATCGCTCTCCATCCTCACCCCCGGCCTGACCCATGGCATCACGACTCTATCATACCACAACAGCGGCTAAGCTTGCTCGAGGGCCGACCTGAGGACGAGAGCATTTTCATTTTAACCACCTTGCAGAACATACCATTGATAAAGGCCCAAAACCAGCGAACTCACCTTGAGGTAGGGCCTCGTGAGTCCTGCGCTGGCTCACTGGGTGCCCGTGATACACTCCTCCTTAAGCCCTACCATGCCGGCCACGCCGCATGGGTTGGTACATGTCTCGGGACTCTCCCCAAGGGGAGCCCTCCCACACACCAGTGGAAGCACCATGGTCCGCTACCGGCTGATGACACCCGAGGAGCGGCTATGCCTGCACACACGGAAGCACTATGCTCAGGCCGGTGATAAACAACCGAGGGCAGCCCACGGTTTTATCAACCTCAGGGAGCCTGCAGAGCTGGTCTGCACCATCACAAAGCCTCCCTCGGGAGTGCACATGAGGGGCTGGACATGGGGCTGCGCCGAGCCACGCCCGAGCACTGCCACTCCAGCCAGTCCCTGACCTAGTCAAGGCCGCCTCCCGAAGGA
This sequence comes from Aegilops speltoides, assembly GCA_021437245.1. Classification (NCBI taxonomy): domain Eukaryota; kingdom Viridiplantae; phylum Streptophyta; class Magnoliopsida; order Poales; family Poaceae; genus Aegilops; species Aegilops speltoides. The sequence goes on from CM038141.1 coordinate 162,945,480, forward strand.
GCCAAGGTATGAAGACTCGCTTGAGCTGCCAAGGGGACTCCTGAGAATCGCGACTCAGGAGCCTAAATGTTCACGTAGCCCCTCACCCCTTAGTTCCGAAAGGCTAACAGCGGTTGAGGTATGCGCGGGGCTGGGCCCTACCGACGAGAACGACAAATCCTCTCCTCCGTCCCCTTCCTAGCGCTGGGTTGGGGACTCGAGCATCGCGATCAGAGCCTAACTTGTCACGAGCCTCACCTTTGTCCCGGCCCCGGTGATCTAGTCGGGCTAATGGCGGCCGAGGCATGCGCTGGGCCGAAGCTCACGACGAGAAGACAAGCAAATAGGAGGGAAATTGCAAAATCTAGCAAATCCTGTATAAATATTATAGACCATAAATTGTTCTCACAATAATGCATAATAAATCTAAACGCCCACGAGGCATGGTGCATGTTCCAGAATCAAAGAAGGAAAAGGTCATAGAAGGTCACACTGGGCCATGCCACCGCCGTGGTAGAATCGCGCAGCAGCTCCACCTCCTGGGGAGCCGTCGCAGAGCCTCGCTGGTGCGGTGTCAAGGTGTGGAACTTCGATGAAGAAGGCTCTCCGCCGACCCTTGACGGCCAAGAGCAGCCGATGGAGCGCTTACGCCCACGCGTTTCAGCAGGTCATCGAGGTTACGCCGGGTTCCGGAGATAGACGTGGCTGAGGATCCGCTACCGCTATGGAAGAGAGACGCTACGCCGACCTCAGCCATGGGGCCGATGCCGATTGCACCTCCCAGCGCTTCGACGAGAAGGAACCAGCTTAGCGGGCCTTCCTTGCTCCCGCCAAGGGCTTATCCAGCCCCCGTCAGAGAGCTTTAGTGCTATGCGGGTCTCTCCTCAGAGCCCAAAGGTCGGGCGGTTCGGCCAAGATCTTCACCAGATCCAGCCGACCTCTCCACCCTACCGCTTCCAATGGCCTTCACCGTCACTACGGCCGACACCGTGTCGCGCCCTGACAAGAGCCTCCCCAGCTTTCATCTCCTCCTCCTTCACCGGTGGTCACGAATCTCCTTGGCCAGCTTATCACGCAACCCTTGCACCCGCCTCCAGCTGCCTTGCAAGGGCCTTGGTGGTGGAGGATCCTTCAACGCTTTGTCATGAGCGCCATGGCTCGAAGGTGGTTTGCTTCTCCTGAAGCCACCACAGCCCAGCTCAGGGCCGCCGGACGGAGGCGCCAGAGCTAGCCTAGTTGGAGACCAACTTAGGCGCCTGCCACCGCGGAGTCCGCTCGAGATCTCCCAGCCGACTCATTGCCGGGCGGCACGGTCCAAGGCAGCGAGGAAGTAGAGGAGACGGAGCCAAGGAGTAGGAGGAGAAGACGGCCAGAATCACAACCTCGGGAGGCAGGACCTCCCGAGTCTTGGCAACCTCACGCACAACGCTAAGCACGGGTGCCTCCAGAGTCAATCGGGCCATGGGGCCGACTCACGGAGCGCCTCGCTGGCTCCAGAGGATGATCGGTCGAGGGACACGCCATGGTCGACGGGTCTGCTTTCAGCCGGGTCAACAGACTTCCTTCAAATTTCTCTTCACGCAGGTAGCAACCTACCCAATGGAAGATGTCACGCTTTGACGGCAAAATACAGGCAAGGCAAAGTTCGATACTTAGTTGTCGATCGCCGGGGATCCCACTGACTCCGGCCTGCTTGAGTCTGAAAGCCTCTTATGAGGCTCAGCTCGGAGGCCCGCCAGAGAAGAAGGCACACCAAGAGCTAATGTTGGCCTCGCCGACGCGCTGGCTGGGGAAGCCCCACAGAGATCAGCCCGACCGCTTTCCTCGACCAGGCGATCCTTCCTTCCGCCCTAGCGCCGGCCTCGCCATCATAGGGCATAGAGTGGAGGGTGTTGCCCCACGCGAGGAGAAGTCCCTGGCCCCTCCAAGGTCTCCTCCGAGTCACGCCTCGTCCCTTCGCTATCTCCTTCCTTCTTCTCCGCCGGATTCACCGGGAGATAGGGTTCACCATCGCTGCCGCCCCGACCTTAGGATTCTCCGCCGAACTAGGCTGACCCTGGCCAAAGGTGGGCATGGCGCCCACCAAGGGCTCCTACCATCACGGCGAACAAAGGAATGGGAGATCCACCGGCCCGCCACTTCCTCTCCAACCAAGCAGCAGAGGGCCGTCGATCCTCATCGCTCAGTATGCCCAAGCTCAAAGGAGGATCTACATCCGCTCACACCTCCACAGGGTGCGAGTGGGCTCAAGAGGCGCCACCCAGGCACAGAACCTCAGAGCGAGGCCCCATCAGCTGGCCAGCCTCGATCGCCTCGCCCGAGGTCGGCATTCGCCTTTCCAACACCAGCCACGGGCACGATCATCGAAGCCACTGACCACGCCAACGGCCTTGGGCTGCTTTTGGTCGGCAGCTCCAGCAGGGGTTGCGCGCCGGCATCCAAAGATGACCCACTTGCTCCAAAAGCTCCTCGCCTCTTCCCTTCTCGACATGGCGTTGATTCTGAGTACGCGACAAAACTCGCGCAAGCTGAGATATTGCCGCCAGAGACCCGGAGGGAGAAGGAGTGGCACAACAAGGCCATGGTGGGTGCTAGCCCGACGTGTGCCTCATAGTAGTAGGTGAAGATCGACAAGAGGAGGATGGAGTTGGGTTGGATATGTAGAGCATACAACTGATACCGGCGGAGGACGGCAAGGAAGAACTCTGAGAAGGGAGGAACTGCACCAGCGATGAAGGCGTTTCATGAAGAGGGAATAGAAGGTGCTCCTTGTCCTCCCGTTGGTGGAGCCAAGACGGAGCGCAGTCTCCCCATCTCGATCACGACGCGCATCCGACGCGGCGGGCGAGATTCTTCTCTCTCACATTACAGACCAGGGCCGGGTGAGTAACAGCCGATGCAGCCCCAACCGAGTCTTGGGGGGCCATAGTTCGTTGGAGAAAGAATGCCGCAGATCCGGAGATTTTGGAAGGTGTAGGCGGAGAGCAAGAAAGGGATCTCGAGCAAGGAGAACGAGAGTAATGAGGTAAGGCTAACCTAGAGCCAGCCTTTTTGTCACGAGCAGTTGCCGAGTGAGCTTGGGGAAGCAGACGCCCACATCCAATCAACCGCCACACAATACTCTGCTGCCACAAAGGATGGGGCCCGCTGGTGCTCCGCACTTGCCCCTTCGCTTCTCCACTAATCCAAGTATGAGCGCACCTGGGCCCTGGCCACTGTCGCATTCTCTGAACTGGGATCACGATTCTTGCTGCATGCCGGGCGGCGTGGCCTGGCGGGTGGCCTAGTATGACCCATCTTCATCAAGACAAGTGTCGGTGTCAAACCGGCAGCTTCGTAGGGGGTCCTGAACTGTGCGTCTAGGCGGATGGTAACAGGAGACAAGGGACACGATGGTTTTACCTGTGTTCGCCCTCTCGATGGTGGTAAAACCCTACTCCTGCTTGATTAATATTGGACGATATGGGTAGTACAAGAGTAGCTCTACCATGAGATCAAAGAGGCTAAACCCTAGAAGCTAGCCTATGATATGATTGTTGTTCGCCCCACGGACTAAAACCCTTCGGGTTATATAGACACCGGAGAGGGCTAGGGTTACACGTAGCCGGTTACAATGGTAGGAGATCTACATATCCAGATACAAGCTTGCCTTCCACGCCAAGGAAAGTCCCATCCGGACAAGAGACGAGTCTTCAATCTTGTATCTTCATAGTCTAGGAGTCCGCCAACGGTGATAGTCCGCCATCCGACACCCCTAATCCAGACTCCCTCATTAGCCCCTCAACTAGGCTTCAATGATGACGTGTCCGCGCGATATTGTCTTCGCATTGCAAGGCGGTTCCTCCGAATACTTCATAGAAGATTTTGAACACAAGGATAGTGTCTAGCTCGCAAAATAAGTTCCACATACCACCGTAGAGAGAATAACATTTACACAAGTTCAATTGCCGGTCATATTCCGTGGCGTGACATCACCCCCACCATGCCTTTTATTCAAATCGTTTTTACTGCTCCACCTCAGCTGCTTAGCGAAGCAGTTTCTTTGGCACGCCTTGTCAAAGCAGAGATCATGTCCTCTTATTCCGGGATTCTCATCAATACGCAGGAGTTAACTCCAAACCGCTATTGATTACATTGGCGCTTGGGAGATAAGCTTAGTTTTACCAGGCTCACCATGGGCTTAACTGCTTCCATCCATTATTCGTGCACGGATGGAAGCAGTTCGGCCACGCTCATGACCTTCAGCTCGGGGACATGCTCATTTTAAGCTACGACACCAGTCGGTGAGCACTCGGACCGGAAGATCCTAGACCATTGACCCTTAGACCCTTGACCCCTCACCCCCTCGGTGGTCCTGTCGAACACCTTCACTGTGAGCATAGTGAGGCAGTTGTCATATCTTAAGATGAGGATGTGCCTGGAAGGTCATCAGCGCGGGTGAACTGCTTCCATCCATTATTCATGCATGGATGGAAGCAGTTCGCCCACGCTCATGACCTTCAGCTCGGGGACATGCTCATCTTAAGCTACAGCACCAGTCGATCAGCACTCGGACCGGAAGATCCTCGACCATCGACCCCTCCCCCCTTAGTGGTCCTGTCAAACACCTTCACTGTGAGCATGGTGCGGCTATTGTTGTATCTTAACATGCTGATGAGCCCGGAAGGTCATCAACACGGTCGAACTGCTTCCATCCATTATTCGTTCACGGATGGAAGCAGTTCGCCCAGGCTCATGACCTTCACGTCGGGGATGTGCTCATCTTAAGTTACGACACCAGTCGGTCAGCCCTCGACCGGAAGATCCTCAACCATCGACCCCTAGACCCTCGACTCCTTGCCCCCTTGATCCTCGACCCTCTATGCCGACCCTCTGCCTCGATCCTCGACCCACTGCCCCGACCCTCGACCCTCTGCCCTGACCCTCTGCCGTGATCCTCGACCCTCTGCCCCGACCCTCAACCCGGTGCCGCGACCCTCGACCTAGTTCCATCAGCACCGACGTACCCCTAACCTTGACCCGGTTCCGTCGACACCGACGCACCCCTAACCTCGACCCGGTTCCGTCGGCGCCCACGCACCCCTAACCTCGACCTGGTTTCGTCGGCGCCGACGCACCCCTAACCTCCTCTTCTTCTTATTCCTATTCTTCTTCTTATTTTTTTCATCTTTCTTCTTTCTTATTAAGTAAACCTAGAATGATCTAAATATAAGCCTAAAACTAAAAAACAGAAAAAAAACTAAACTAAACTTAAACTAAACCTAAAAAACAAAAACAAAACCTAATTATTCTTATTCTTCCTCTCGCCCTCATCCTCCTCCTCCTCCTCCTGCTCCTCCTCCTCCTCCTCCTCTTCTTCTAACTATTATTATTTTCTACTTTTTGAACTAAACCTAAAACTAAACTAAACCTAAAACTAAAACTGAAACGAAAACTAAATCTAAACTAAACATAAACCTAAAAGTAAAAAAAAGAGGAGGAGGAGGAACTCATAGGGGAGGTGGTGGCCGGTGGAGGAGGGTGGGCGTCCCAGTGGAGGAGGTCCGCCGCAGGGGAGGGGGCGGTGCCACGGCCTTCCTCACGGCGAGGCTCGTCTCGCCCGGCTAGAGGGGCGTTGTGGGCGGGCGCGAGGTGACATTGGGACGGAGGCGGGCGCAGGGCATGGTGGGGGTCGGCGGGCGACCCTGATTCCTATTCTTGGGGGGCAGTGGGGTTGGGGGCGCTCTGGTGGGGGGTCGGCGGCGCGGGCAGTGGGGTCGATGGCGAAGTGGGTGAGGCGGCGGTGGTGGGGTTACGATCGGGGGCGGGGTGGTGGCGGTGGCGCGGTTGGGGTCGCATGCGCGGCATGGTTGGGTCGGGGGAGTAAAGAGAGAAGAGAGAGAGACGTGTGGGGTGCCCGTTATTAGCCGTTAGGTATTAACCTCTTTGCCGTCCGCTAGTGAACAACAAAGAGGTGGGGGTGGTGAGCCGTTACAGCAATGTCATCCACAGGACCCCACCCAACACTTTGCCATCAGCTAGCTGACGGCAAAAACTTGCTAATGGCAAAGAGTGCCTTTGCTGTCAGTCTTTTCTTTGCCATTCGTTTTCCGTAAGCTAACGGCAAAGACCTTCTTTGCCATCAGCTAGACAATGGCAAAGAACTGGCTGATGGAAAATTCCATTATTCCAATAGTGAACATAGCATTGCGTACAACACGAATGAGAGTAAATACAAGATGATGCCGTCATGTTGGAGTAATGGGCCACGGGTAGGCTAACCCGAGTCCCAGAACCTTTCAAGGCATCGGGGCAGACTGCGCCCCTCAAGTACCTGCGGCGACTCCAAGATAAGCCGAGTCCCATACGCGACTCCCACACAAGCCGAGTCCCCAGAGGTGACTCCAAGACGAGCCAAGTCCCAGAAGCGACTCCCACACAAGCAGAGTCCCCATAGGTGACTCCAAGACGAGCCGAGTCCCAGAGGCGACTCCCATTCAAGCCGAGTCCCAGAGGCGAATCTAGGAAGTCGACGATTGGGAGTCGGCCCGGGACTCCAACCACCCCGACAATTAAAGGCAGGCATGGCCACAGTACGCCACACCCACGGAGACCTCCGCCCGGCGCGACACTGTTGCCATGCCAGCCCTGACATCAGCCCTTGGGGCGGGGCCCTGTACCCACGAAGCCCAGTCTGTACGGCCCGGAGACGGCGGGGCCTACCAGCCAGTGAGAGTGCCGAAGACGGCAAAAGCGCCACGAGTCGGACCCGTTGGGAGTCGGCCCCCAGGAGTCGGCCAGCCCCTCCCACGGGCCCCACACGCCATTAACCAGATGCGACCGGGGAATGGCCACAGTGATCGCCTGCCAGGCGGCGACACTGTTGCCATGACCCCCTGACCAAGCCCGTGTCATTACAAGCACGGCTACAGTAATCTGCAGCCGGCAAGACCCGCCCGCGGCGGACACGGGCTGACGCCCTCGTACCAAGCCAGTCGGCGGGGCCCACCAGTCGGCCGGCCCTAGGAGTCGGCGGAGAAGACGGCGCCTGAGAGACAGACGGCTGGGACCCGCACCCAGCCGGTTTTACCATTGTAACCCTAGGGGGTAGGCCTGTATAAACCCCCCAGGGCACCCATGCAAAGGGTTCGCATTCACTAGTATTAGACAGACCATAAGCGAAGGAGGGAGCTAGCCGTGCCCTCTCCTACCCCCCAGAAACAGCTCTAGGAGCAAGCTTGTATTCACTTTGCCTTAGTTACCATCACGGAGACCCTTGCGAAGCAGCAGATGGGGTGTTATCTCCTCGGAGAGCCCAGGCTGGGTAAGATCCGCCGTGCATGTCTTCGCCTCATCCTGTTTCCAGGCACCGGCGGACGTTCTACTCGCCCCACCATGATAAGCCATCCTCGGCATATGTCGCACCAACCCCGACATTTGGCGCCCACCGTGGGGTTCGTGCACCGTCGTCCGGATCGATTACTCGGCGGAACCCTCTTCCTCCTGGCGAGCGCAGCCAACTAACTTGCAGAACGAGTTTGCATCGGCGCGCTGCGAAACGCGAGACCGCCAGTGCATCAAGCAGCCTCGCCGAACTTGTCGGCGATGTTCGCCTCTCCGACAAGCCTGCGTCCGACGCAGGCACGGGTGGCCCCGAAAGCCTCCTCGCGGGCCTCCTCGACTAACTCTACGTCACCGACGAGCCTGCCGTGGAATTGGAGTCCATAGGCTCCACCGATCGGATGCTGGTCGATTCCGATGCCGTGTCGCTTGACACTTTCCCCGCCAACGTGGTGGTCTACGACGAGCCGCTTCCTCACGAGGAGAGCGGCGGAAGCGTCGTCACGGAGGTGCTCGTCATCAGTCACGATGAGCGCTCCGGTGAGGGAGCTCAGGACCCGCTCGACGCGGCTCTGCAAGGCCTGACTACGCTCATTCCAGAGGACGCAGATGCTGGATCCTATGATACGGCGACTTCGATTTGGTGGTCCAGCAGTCATCTGGCGACTGGGATGCCAAAGATGCAAACATGGCGAGCTACCGCTTCCTGGTGCAGCAACTCAGCAGATACTTCGAGGGGTGCGAGTTCCTTCATGTGCCAAGAAACGACAATGACCAAGCAGACGCCTTGGCACGAGTCGGCTCCACCTGCCAAGCAATACCATTTGGCGTCACTCTTTAGCGCTTCCTTAAGCCTTCTATCAAACCTTCACCAGAATCAGACTCCATTTTTGTGCCGGCTCCTCCCGAAGAAGTCGGACCCGACTCAAGAGCCCCAGCAGGCGGCCCCAAGAAAATCATAGTTGAAGCCGGCCCAGGGACTTCAAAACCCGGCCCGAGGATTCTGCTTGATCGGCCGAGGACTTTAGAACCCGGCCCGGGACTGCGCCCGGTCGGCCGGGACTTAAATCAATCCAAGCAAGCGCGCAGACTCCAGCCCACCGCCTCCCAGCCCAGCCGCCCTTGTCCAAGTCGCTGTGGTGGCGGTTGAAGAAATAGCAGCACCCTCGTGGGCGCAACCCATCCTCAAGTTTCTAGTGAACAGCGAGCTGCCAACTGATGAGATCTTGGCTCGGCAAGTGCAACGCGGAGCGACAGCATACACCATAATCAACAGAGAGCTGGTTAGGCGCAGTGTCACTGGTGTCTACCAGCGCTGTGTGGAGCCAGAGCAAGGCCAAGCAATTCTCAGCAACATCCACCAAGGCGAGTGCGGCCACCATGCGGCTTCAAGAGCACTCGTCGCCAAAGCCTTTCGGTACGGTTTCTTCTGGCCGACTGCCCTGGAAGAGGCCAAGGAATTAGTCCAAAAATGCAAGGGGTGCCAGAAGTTCAGCTCCAAGCCGCTTCAGCCTGCTTCCGCGCTGAAGACAATCCCCATCGCCTGGCCCTTCGCAGTGTGGGGTCTGGACATGGTGGGACCATTCAACATGGCCCGAGGCGGCCTAACCCATCTGCTTGTCGCGGTGGACAAGTTAACCAAGTGGATAGAGGCAAAGCCCATCAAGAAGTTGAACGGTCCGACTGCAGTGACTTTCATTGCCGACATCACGGTGCGGTACGGCATACCGCACAGCATCATCACCGACAATGGCACAAATTTTGCCAAAGGCGCCTTGGCCCATTTCTGCGCGACGAAGGGCATCCGACTGGACTAAGCGTCCGCTGCCCGTTCGCAGTCAAATGGCCAGGTGGAGCGAGCAAACGGCCTCATCCTGTCCAACATCAGCCTCGACTGGTCGAACCACTCGAGCGTTCGGCCGGCTGTTGGCTTGAGGAGCTGCCAGCCGTCCTCTGGAGTCTGCGCACGACTCCAAACAAGTCAACCGGCTTCACGCCTTTCTTCCTCGTCTACGGTGCCGAAGCCATCATCCCGATGGACATAGAGTTCGACTCTCCACGAGTCACCATGTACACCAAAGAGGAAGCTGAAGAAGCACGTCAAGATGGCGTCGACCTGCTGGAAGAGGGCCGGCTGTTGGCACTCAGCCGGTCCGGCATCTACTAGCAGAGTCTGCGCCGATACTACAACCGGAAGGTTAGGCCGAGATCGTTTCAAGAGGGCGACCTTGTGCTCCGGCTGATTCAGCGAACAGCCGGTCAGCACAAGTTGTCGGCGCCTTGGGAAGGCCCCTTCATCGTTAGCAAAGTGCTGGGCAACGGCTCCTATTACCTAATCGACGCTCAGAAGCCTCGAGCGCGCAAGAGGGATGACTCCGGCAAGGAGTCAGAATGACCATGGAACGAAAATCTTCTCCGAAGATTTTATAGTTAATGCAGTATGTATCACGCTATCTTTTGTATTAAATTACCGAGACTTTGGGGCCCTGAGACGAGCTCAGGGACTGCCCTTTTTGTTATCTGTATGATAAGAATTATGCCTCCGAGTATGCTACTCTTTGTTATGCCGCTTGGCACCGGGTTCGACAAGTCGGCCCGAGGACTCGCCATCTTGCGCTATGCAATGCTTCCTCTTGATCGGACAAGTATTGTGCTTGCGCTTAAGCCGTCTCTGTCGAAGCAGCTCATGGCAGAGCGACTGTTAATGTGAGGCGAGTAAGCAAAACGAGCGCCTACGAAAAAAAGGGCAAGGACTCAAAGCATATGCATAGCCCAAGCCAGCTTCCAGCCTCTCTCTGCAGAGCCGACTCTCGAATAGTCGGCTCGCCGCCTTCTATCTAACTTGTTAAAAAACTCTAAAAAGGCCAAGTACTTGCCTTCCCTAAAGTAGCCGAGCATTTGACCTGCGGCAATCCGCGGAGCGGCTGTTCGCCTAGCAAAGCGGCGACTATGGAAAGGCGGCAAAGGAAAAAGTCAAAAAGAGCAATAAGCAAGGAAAGATAGAAGGCAGATAGATATTTACATAGCAAAAGCCTCTGGCCAAGTTCAAGATACACCCCGCGGGTGGAATTGTGCAAATTAACAAGTTCTTCAAAGACTATGAAAGCAGATAAAGTAAAGACATGACGGCAGCCTAAGGAGCGGCAGACGGGTTCGAAGCGTCGGTGGAGACGGCGGAGTTATGCGCTGGAGCGGCCGGCTGGGAAGTCTCGGCTTGATCGTCTCCGGCAACCCGGCCCAGTCGAACGCAGCTTCGTTCTTTGGAGGCGCGACGAAGAGTGAGGCTGGTCGTCCTCTCTGTCTTCTGGCGCCTCCGTCTCATCTCCGTCCCCCGCCTCGTCTTCCTCCTCGGTGCTGGAGCTGATCACCTCCGCCGAGTCCTCGTCATAGTCGGGGTTCATCCCGAACCACTCCGGAGGCACCTCCTCGCCGTTAAGTGGCCCTTTCGAAACGAAGCGCTGGTGTCGGTGTAGTCGGCGATCGCCGCCGCATGCTCGATGGCGCCTTCCACAGCCGCCAGATTCTGCACTGGGCCTCGGCCGAACGCGGCCAGCGGTCGAGTCCAGCCACAGATACCAAGCCTTGGCAATTTCAAGGCGGCGCTCGGCCGGGCCGAGAACCCTTCAAGCCTCAAGGCGGCGGCCACGACCTCCAACCATCGGCAGTCCGGTGGCGGTCTGCAGACCGGCATGCACAGCCACAAGGCGGAGATCGCCTAGGCCCCGGCGCGTTGAAGCCGGCGCAGCAGCTGATGGGCCGGCCGCCGATGGGTCTCGATTCTCAGGAGCTGCTCATCGACGGTCAGGGGGGCATTGGCGGCGATCTCCTCGACATTCGCCCTCCACGCCTCGCGATCAGCCTCGATGGCTCGATTGACCGCTTGCGAGTTGCCAGGGAAGAAGTCTGCCCAAAACAGAAAGAAGCAAAAGAGAAAATCAGCAGTCGGCCTAACTTACAGTCGGCAGCTCGAGGAAAGAAAGCAAAGAAACTCACCATCGACAATGTCCTCGATCTCGTGGAAGCCGAAGTCAACGCCATCGCCTCCTGTCAGATCCGGGAGGAGCGCTCCATCTCGAACTTCGGCCAGAAAGCGGTCTCTTTCTTCCCGCCTCGTCTGAGCCGCCTTGAGCGCTCATACGCTCCGCATAACCTTTCGGGCGAGCAAGTCGCGCTCTTTGGCGAGCTTGCCGCACTCCTCCTCCTTGGCGCGAAGGGCCGTTCTGACTTCGCCTAACCGTTCTTGAAGAGCGGCATTGGCCTCTGAAAAACAAAGAGAAAAGATGTTAAGTCTTTAACAACAAAGGTCGCCGGGATGATCCGGCCTGACTACTCAGCAGTCGGCCCGAATCTCGGGGACTACAGCCCGAGGGTGCGCCAGCGCGCGCCCGCGAAAAAGAAGAAGAACTTATTCCGGCTCTTCGACAAGTCGGTAGTACGCTTCTCCAGCCGCTCAACGTTACGGTTGAAGGCGGTGACGCGGAGGTTGTGATACTCCTGCGAAAAAAAATCGAACAAAGACAAAATGAGGAACTCGCTAGATTGAGTTCGGGCGCTCACAAGAGCACCGCCCGAAACTTCGAGAGCTACACCTAGTGGGTGCGCTGGCGCGCCCCCACAGAGAAGAACGAGAAGAGACAAAGTCAAAAAAGAAAACGTACCCGTATAGACGCTCGCGACGCCAGATGCGCCCTGGTACAGCCTTGGATGGCTTCACCCTCAGCTCGCAGCTTTGCTGCTGCGTCCGAGGCGCTGGTTGATGGACCGTTACGCCGCCTCGCACCCATCCGAAGAGGGCACAGCACTTGATGCCTCGGCATCTGGAATGGCCGACTGGCGGCGCCCGGCTTCAAGGGCGTGGCGCCGAGACCGCCGCAAAGCGGCGGCGCCTGATGGCGACTTGAAGAAGCAGCCTCACCACCGCCTCGTCCTCAGCGGCGGCGCTGGAGGGCGGCTTCTTGCCATGCGGTGGGAGGCGGTGGCGGCGAGGTCCGTGCCCGGAGGCCTCGCCACCGTCCTTCTCCACGATGGAGTGCTCCCGCCGACTTCTCCGGTCTGCCCGTGAACTGCGGGCGGCAGCGCGGAAGTTCAGCGGGGCGACAAACGCGCGCCGATCTGGCGGTCGCGCGGTCTCCGCTTCGCTGTTTTGCTACGGCGGCGGCTTGGCCTCCTCCGGCTTCTTCGGGCGGAGGCTGCCGCTTCTCGGCCTCCGCCTTCTCGGGCAGTCGGCCTCTTCCTCGTCGCGCTTCTCCCGCGCGTTGCGCTCCGTCGCCTCCCGGAGGTCGGCGGTGGGTTCAATCCGCCGAGTGTTGGCGGACGTCTCGGCCGATCCCATGACAGAGGGGACGGCGACCCTCTCAAGAGAAAGAGGGGACCTGAAGCAAAAAATGGAATGGAAAAGACTCGGAAAAGATCCGTCAAAGAAAGCAAGACAAGGGCAGTCGACACTTACGCAGAGACTAGCGGCGGCTTCTTCACTTCCTTGCGGAAGCGGTCGGTGTTCGCGATCGCCTCCTCCCGCTTGGTTGCGGCGGCCGCCCCCTTGAACTTTTTCGGCCGACCGCGCCGAACTTCAGCTTGCACGGCCAGCGACAGCGCCGACTTGACCGGCCAAGCCAGCGGAGGAACTCGCGCCTGGATGGCCAGATTTCGGTTGGCAGTGCGGGGCGACTTCACCGTCGGCCTCGTCCTCTGGCCAGTCAGTGAAGGTCGCCGAGGGCCGGAAGCCGCCTTCCGCTCCTCCTCCTCCTCCTTCGGCGTCGGCCTCCATCGCCGCCGCCCCCAAGTCGGGGTCGTCGATGTCGCTCTCCGCTCGATCTGGAGCGAACTCGTGGGGCGGCCCCATGGCGCCGGCTGCAGGCTGGATGAGGGGGTTCTGACTCGAAGAACCAAGAAGATCAGCAGTCGGATTTGGCTATAAAGAAAAACAGAAGACAAAAGATTTGACTTACCACGGGCGGAGGGTTGGCACGTGAGTACGGCTCCTTGCCGAACTGCCAGTCTTCCGTGAGCTCGCAGTTTGCGATGTGATTCACCATGTTCGCCACCTCCGCGTGGGGCGTCTCCCAGGTGCTCATCCGACTCGGGTCTCAGCGGTCGCTCATCTGACAGATCAGATGAGGTCGGCCTTGGAGTGGGAGGACTCGGCGCGCCACGAAGGCGGCCAGCAAGCCGGCTCTGACCAGGCCTTCCGACAGCGTCAATAATCGGAGTCGCGTGACGGCGGCGGCACCGGCAGGAGTCAGCATTTTGGCCCGATTGGACCAGCTGGGAAGCCTCCCAGCCAGCGCGCCGGCTTCATAGTGTGGCAGGTTGACCCAGTCGCCTTCCGTGGCGACATTCTTCACGTAGAAGTACGACCGCTGCCACATCTTCACCAACTTGATCAGCGTGATGGAGGGGAATGGATTGTCGGCGGTCGACCTTCGCATTGCAATGAAGGCCCCGCACTGAGCTGGTATGCCGGCGACGTGTGTGCCGAGCTTTGATTGGAAGAACTCTCCCCACAGCTCGAGGGTGGGTAGAACGCCGAGAAAACCCTCGCACAGGGTGGCGAAGGCGGCTAGCAGCACCACCGTGTTGGTGAGTGAAAGCGGCTGGAGTCCGTTGAACTCCAAGAAAGAGCGGAGGAAGCCGCTCGCCGGCAGCCCCATGCCGCGCATGAGGTGCGAGCGGAATATGACCCGCTCGCCCTCCGACGGAGGTGCTCGATGGCGTCATCGTCCACCCTAGAACCATCCCACATGCCGGAGCGAACGGCAGGAGCCGCGGCGGAGGAAGAGCTCATCGCTGCGGTGCAGTGCGGCGTGGTCGCGGCGGCGGGAAGAAGAAGAGGCAGGAGGAAGCGAAGCGAGGAAAAGCGAGCGGCGCGTCCGCTCCCCGCCTATTTATAGGCCCGTAGGCTGAAGCGATGGCGGCGTGGGATTAACTTCTGCGAGACCCCCGCCCCACTATTAAACCCACGAAGTTCTGCGCGCGTAATGGCGTGGGGAACTAACCGCCCGCCGCGCCGCGGCGGATCCGTTCGCGTGCTTGCGGCGCTGTAATGTGAGCCTGCTGCGGCCTGTCCTGTCGTGCGCATGGGCAAGCAGACTGCCCCTGCCACATGGCACCGCGCGACGGGGCTGCGGTAGGCAACCGCGGGAAGCATATCAGACACGCCGCCTGGATCCCGCCGCGACGTTCGAAACTCCTCGAGAGGCAAGACGGCCCTCGATGGAATCCGACTCCAACCAGTCGACCCGAAGGAAGACGGCCATCAAGGCCTGCATTCCCTCTTCGGAAGAATGAAACTGTTGAGGCGCACGACGTATCACCCTTGGAGCCTCACCAGCTTCGGGGACTACTGTCGGAGTCATGGGCCACGGGTAGGCTAACCCGAGTCCCAGAACCTTTCAAGGCATCGAGGCAGACTGCTCCCCTCAAGTACTTGCGGCGACTCCAAGATAAGCCGAGTCCCAGAAGCGACTCCCACACAAGCCGAGTCCCCAGAGGTGACTCCAAGATGAGCCGAGTCACAGAAGCGACTCCCACACAAGCCGAGTCCCAGAGGTGACTCCAAGACGAGCCGAGTCCCAAAGGCGACTCCCATTCAAGCCGAGTCCCAGAGGCGACTCCAGTAAGTCGAGTATGGGGAGTCGGCTCGCGACTCCAACCACCCCGACAACTAAAGGCAGGCATGGCCGCAGTACGCCATGCCCATGGAGATCTCCGCCCGGCGCGGCACTGTTGCCATGCCAGCCCTAACATCAGCCCTTGGGGCGGGGCCTGTACCACGACGCCTGCTCAGTATGGCGGGAGGCAGCTGGGCCTACCAGCCAGAGAGTGCAAGGCAGCGAGGCGCCACGAGTCGAACCCGTTGGGAGTCGGCCCCGAGTCGGCCGCCCCTCCCATGGGCCCCACACGCCATTAACCGAGATCTGACGGGAATGGCCCACGAGTGATCGCTTTGCCGAGCGGCGGCTGTTGCCATGACCTGACCAAGCCAGCGTCATCGAAGCTCGGCTCTGATGTCTGCAGCCCGGCAAGACCAGCCAGCGGCGGACACGGGGCAGCGCCTCGTGCCGAGCGGTCGGCGGGCCCCAGGAGTCGGCGGAGAAGACGATGCCTGAGAGACAAACGGCTGGGACCCGCACCCAGTCGGCTTTGCCATTGTAACCCTGGGGGGTAGGCCTATATAAACCCCCCCAGGGCACACATGCAAAGGGTTCGCATTCACTAGACAGACCATAAGGGAAGGATGGAGCTAGCCGTGCCCTATCCTACCCCCAGAAACAACTCTAGGAGCAAGCTTGTATTCACTTTGCCTTAGTGACCATGCGGAGACCCCGCAGAGCAGCAGTAGGGGTGTTATCTCCTAGGAGAGCCCTGAAGCTGGGTAAGATCCGCCGACGTGCATGTCTTCGCCTCATCCCGTTTGCAGGCACCGGCGACGTTCTACTCACCCCCACCATGATAAGCCATCTTTTGGCATATGTCGCACCCAACCCCCGACACGTCAAGATTAATATTGTGTACTAGATCATACCTCAACCTAGAACCATATCAATTAATCAAATATAGATGAACATACACACAGAAGAGGAATGGTTCATTTATGGGACGGAGATGGAGATAGTCACCAGTGCCTCCAGCCTATGGCCGACGCCCAATGTTGGTGGCGGCGCCTCCTTCTCCTCCTCTTGTGCGGTCTTCTTGGTGGTGGAAATGGAGGGAGAGGCCTCCCTCAAGAATTGATGGGAGAGCATGTCGGCAGATGCCTGGAGTTTTTGTGAATGAGGGTGGTTTGATGCGGCAGCTAAGGTTGGACGTTTTTATATAAGAGGCCTCCTCTAGTCTCCTTCATTGGTGTGGATCCTCCGCCTTCATCCAAGGGATCCAGATGAGCATATCCTCTCCAAAACCCTTCTTGACGAGTAATGGATTGCCTGGGAATAAACATGGACGAACTCAATGGAGAATCTTGTACATAAAGGCAACTTTCGGGCTTGTCTGGAATTGGTACGAGTGCTGGTATGATCATCTGCAGTCGTACCAAAGGTTGTCTTTATCTCTGTTGCCCTTTAGTAAATCGACCGCCATAACTCAGAATTTGATAGTCTTGGGCTTGTTAGATTTATATGAACGACGCCGATCCATGGTGGTATTGGGTCTTGATTTGGAGCACCTTAAAAAAATTCACTTTTTTGACCTTCCAAATACCTAAGTTTTGGTGCCTGGAACTTCTCCCGTTTGACCCCAACTTGATCCCTTTCGATGTGCCAAGTCGAGGAACATGCCAACATACCTACAAAGACCACAAAACATACAAAAACTAATTAAAAATAGATACCGATACCTCTCAAACGTATCTATAATTTATGAAGTATTCATGCCATGTTTACACCAATTTTATATGGTTTTGGTATGATTTGAATGGAACTAACCCGGACTAACGCTGTTTTCAACACAACTACTGCGGTGTTGTTTTTTGTGTAGAAATAGAAGTTCTCAGAATTGTACGAAACTTTTTGATCTTTTTTTGATGAAAATAGAAATAATGGAGCAAAGAACCACCAGAGGGGGCCCCCTGCTGCCCACAAGAGACCAGAGTGCGCCAACCCCCTGGCGCGCCCTGGTGGGTGGTGGGCCCCCTTAGGCCCATCTTCGCATGAGACCGACGCCAAAAAATCATATAAATACAGAAACCCCCAGAAATGACCATACATCAAAAGTTTTGCCGCCGCAAGCCTGTGTAGCCACGAAGAACCAATCTAGACCTAGTTCCGGTACTCCGCCGGAGGGGGAAATCATCACCGGTGGCCATCTTCATCATCCTGGGGCCACCATGATGAGGGGTTTGTACCAATAGCTATGTGTTTAATCTCTCTCTCTCTCTCTCTCTCTCATGCTCTTGAGTTGGCATGATCTTGATGTATTGCAAGCTTTGTTAATATAGTTGGATCTTATGGTGTTTCTCCCTCTCTATCTTGTTGTGATGAATTGATTTTTACCTTTGATATTATTTCACTTTATCGGATTGAATACTTTTATGGATTTAAGAGCAATTGATGTGTGTATCACTATGAATACCCGTGGTGAAAATGGGGTATCATATTGATTCACTTGATATATGTTTTGGCACTCAACTCGCCGATTCCGTAGGTGACATTGGGGTAATCTATGCATAGGGGTTGGAGCACATTTTCGTCCTTGTTTCTCCGATAGAAATCTTGGGGCACTCTTTGAGGTTCTTTGTGTTGGATTGAGTATTATGAATCTGAAATAGTTTGATGCATATCATATAATCAACTCACATATACTCATCGTGACATTGGAGTATCTAGGTGACATTAGAGTTGGTTGATGCGTATCATATGGTGTTATTTTAGTACGAACTCCTGGATAGATCGATTGGAAAGGATAACTTGGTGTTATTTTAGTACGAACACTTAGATAGATTGATCAGAAATGATAACTTTGAGGTGGTTTCGTACCCTACTAACAATTTCTTATGTTCTCCTCTAGATAAGAACTTTGGAGTTATTCTTCGTCTCACGTTGAGGGATGGTTATATGATCCAATTGTATTAGAATTGTTGAGAGATTGCACTAATGAAAGTTTGAACCCTAGGCCTCATTTTCAAGCATTGGAATACCATTTGTGCTCACTTTTGTTACTTGCTACCTTACTGTTTTATTGTTCCTATTACAAAAATCAATATCTACTATCCATATTACAGCTGTATCACCATCTCTTCGTCAAGCCACCAATACAATTTACCACTGTATTTGGTGTGTTGGGAACACAAGAGGCTCTTTGTTATTTTGTTGCAGGGTTGTTTGAGACAGACCATCTTCATCCTACGCCTCCCACAGATTGATAAACCTTAGGTCATCCACTTGAGGGAAAATTGCTACTGTCCTACAAAACTCCGCGCTTGGAGGCCCAACATGAGTCTACAAGAATAAAGTTGCATAGTAGACATCAAGCTCTTTTCTGGTGCCATTGCCGGGGAGGTGAGTGGTTGAAGGTATATCTTAGATCTTGTAGTTGAATTTTTTATTTTCTTGTTTGTTCATAGTTTGGTTTATAAAAAAAACTACAAAAAAATGGAATGGAGGTGGTCTCATATTGTTCATATTTATCATGTCTTTCTAGAAAATGATGGAAAGGAAAATTTTGCTCAATTGATAGAAGAAGAATTCAGTAAAATGATTGGCATGAATGATGATCATGATTGCAATGTTGTTAGTATGAATTCTATGAATATCCAAAATGCTAATGATGATTGCACAAGTCAGGACAAAAATGTTTCTTTTATGCATGTCAATTTTTGTGGTGTGGAAAGACCACTACAAAAAAAAGACACATCCGTGACATTTTGGGCCGAACGAATTTTTTTCCTATCATACTTATGACACTTCTGTGATGATAATTGTGACAAAACCCGGTATCATCATAGATGTGGTGGGCTCCTACTATGACAAAAATCATATGAGAAAATGGGCTTTTAGTTACGGGGAAATTGGAGACCTTGTTGCATGACATTCTTTGGGCCATCCATGGCGGAAAAACCGTGTTAGAAGCGGCGAGAAAATTTCAGGTAGTTCGGTTCACGATGGGTGGTCGGGGCGAGCGATCGCATTTCTCGTGATTACGCGTCTGTGGCGTGTGTCGCGGCGTTGGGCTCGCGAACCCGAAGCGAGGCATTGGGCTCTAACTGAACCCGAGCAATTGCATTAGCTACGTTACTGAACCCGAGTGATTCCTTTGCTACTGCTGCTAACTGAAGCCGATCGAACCCTGCTTCCTACTTCCCTTGATGAATAGTGTGCGTTGCTGGGGGGTTTGAATGAACAGTTCCCGGTGGGGGGTGGATGAACAGGACCCCGTGGTGTTGCCTCTGGATGAACAGGACCCCAGTCGATCGAGTCGGTTGGGGTTGGATGAATAGGACCCCGTGGAGGGCTGGATGAACAGGACGACCCCGTGGAGGGCTGGATGCACACTAGACACTGGAGGGGTGGATGAACAGTAGCTCGTGGAATGGTGGTTTAACAGGAGCCCGTGGAGAGGGCTGGATGAACAGTAGCCGGTGGAGTAGCGCGCGGTGGAGGCTGGATGAACAGGAGCCCGTGGATGAACAGTCGTAGGTGGAGGCTGGAGGAGGTCGACGGTGGATGAACAGTAGCCCGTGGAGGCTGGAGGAGGTCGACGGTGGAGATGAACAGTATCCCGTGGAGTCCTGTTTTGCTGTACGCCACACCCCTCCTGATGAACAGGACCCCCGTTTTGACCGTAGTGCTCCAACACAAGTCCATTTCCTCCATTTTGCAGTACACCACACCCCTCCCGATCAACAGGACCCCGTTTTGACCGTAGGAGGTCCAACACAAGTTCGTTTCGTCCGTTTCGCGGTACGCCAGACCCCTCCCGATGAACAGGATCTCGTTCAAATGTGGCCGGTTGAACACAAGGCCGTTTCCTCCGTTCTGCAGTACGCCAGGCCTCGTTTCCATCGACTGTTTCGTCCAAGCCGGTTGGCTCCCACGCGTTCTGTTGCCTCTCGATGAACACGACGCATTTCGTTGCCTCCCGATGAACACGATGCATTCCGTTGCCTCCCCATGAACACGACGACGATGCAGTTTCTCCATTCCGACCCAGCCATGTACACGAGCCCTGGCCGTACGTATGCGCAAGTAGGCGTTCGAGACCCCACCCGTATGTACGTACGTGGCCATATTTTCTTTCTTGCACACTAGCCGCTGTACGTACGTGTACGTGCTACGTGCGCGCCTCTACTACGACACGTGCGCGCCTCTACATCGACCAGTATGTACGTACACGTTCGCGACCAGAATGACAACGCTACTTATGATTCGACTAGGTGGGTCTAGACTGTTTGGCACTTCCTTGCGTGCGAAGATGTAGCTGGTGGGTCCCAGCAGTCAGGGGGGCGAATCGTTTTTTTTGTTGCCCGGACGCATCGCACTTCCTTGCATGCGAAGATGTAGCTGGTGGGTCCTAGCAGTCAGGGGGGAAACATTTTTTCACGAAATACGGTGGCCCATCCGGTGGGTCCCTGCTATCAGGTGGAGGAATAATTATTTTGCGCGTAATAAGGAGGCACTTCCTTGCGGCCGCCGTGGACGGTATGCGCCTCTCCGCGTCTGATACTCTTCCGATGGAAGTCGTTCCTTGACCACGTTGACCATGCCGTGCCGAGAGCAACAAGGTGGTGGACGACGGCGAGGCCTAGGAAGGGGACGACGCGGAGCCGGGGAAGGCGCGACAGTGGATGCCCATGCGTAGATGAGTATGAGGGTTCACTGGTTCAGCCGTGGTGTGAGGCTGCCGTCGCCGTAGAATAACAGAGGGTGTGGGTGCGTAGAGGGGGGCGGTGAGGCCTCCACGGCATCATAGCCGGCCACGGGAGGCAGGAGCACGCGGCACGACCGGTGCTAGTTTGGGCAGCTAGAGCAAGAAGACCAGAGGTTGAAGAAGCACTACGGCCGTTGGATGGACATCGTACGGTCACTGGAGCTAGAATCGTTCATATTGACTAAGTTGACAAAGCCCTCCATCCCCGTCAACTAAGTTGGCCACAGGTCAGCCTCCCACTATGGTGGGTCCCAGCTAGCAGGGTGTATTCATTTTTTTGTGCATAATAAGGAGGCACTTCCATGCGTGTGAAGATATAGCTGGTGGGTCCGACACATCATCGAGAACGTTTTTTAAGTGAAATCTGAGGCCCTTCGGTGGGTCGGTGTCGGTGGAGGAATCATTATTTTGCGCATAATAAGGAGGATTTCCTTGTGTGCGGCCGTGGACCCGCTATCGGCCTCTCCACGTGCTGATCCCGTCCGATGGATGTGGATTCGTTGACCACGTTGACCAGGCCGCGCCGAGAGCACCATGGCGGTGGACGACGGCGAGGACTAGGAAGGGAACAACACGGAGCCGGGGAAGACTCGGCAATGGTTGCCCATGGTAGGGAGTACGAGGGTTTACTAGTCCGGCTGCCGTCGCTGGAAAATAACAGGAGGTGTGGGTGCATAGAGGAATGGGCTGGCCAGCAATGAAGTTGGGTGATGTGGTGCGGCCTGTGCGGCAGCACAGCTGGCC
Source organism: Aegilops speltoides (assembly GCA_021437245.1). NCBI lineage: Eukaryota > Viridiplantae > Streptophyta > Magnoliopsida > Poales > Poaceae > Aegilops > Aegilops speltoides. The sequence goes on from CM038141.1 coordinate 162,966,885, forward strand.
ACAGGAGGCGAGAGCAAGCAGTCCCACCGGCACTGGTTTGGGTGGCTGGAGCAAGAAGATCAGATATTGAAGAAGCAGCACCGCCGTTTGATTAACATCCAACGATCACTGCTGCTAGAATCGTTTGTAGACTTAGTTGACAAAGCCTTTCGTACAAGTCAACCTAGTAGACACACAAGTCAGCCTCCAAATCTGTCCCAAACTGCATATAGCCCGAAATTTCTATCCAGATTCAAATTAATTTTAAAACTAAATATACCTCAATTTAAATTCAATGAAACTTTACCCACACAAAAACAATGAAATTTAAAATATCAAAATCCGAAAGAAAAAAAATATTTTGGAACTAATTGACTGTTTGCTGTATTTTTTCATTTTACAGCCCATTTATTATTACTTATAGCCCATTTCTTATTACTTATAGCCCATTTTCTGGGCAAAATGCATCCCTCCTCGTCTTGAAAGATTTCCGACCTAGCAGGGTGTAGAAAAGGAAGTAGGCCTACGTTGGTTATTCTGCAAAAAAAACTAAATAGTTGGCTAGCCATTTTCAGAAACGAAAAAAACAAGCTGGGCTGGTCATGTGCTAAAGATATGAAATAAAGGCGTGGGTGCCGGGGAGTCGCCCATGCGGACACCTATGGGGCAGGGCCCTTATCTGTCTTGATCTGAGGCGGAGGGAGCCTGAAGAGCAGATCGAGCGCGACGCAGGCGGATTTACCCAGCCGGAGCTCTCCGGAGATAAAACTCCTCTTCTGCTTTGTGTTTGTATTTTATCTTGCTCGAGAGCACGGCGTATGGGCGAGTTGTAGTGTCGAATGAGTCGAGACCTAACGAGGCGAACCCCACCCCACGTTGTGCATGGGCCTCCTTTTATAGCGCAGGGTCACCGACAGTGTCAGCGTAGGAGGAAGGGGTAAAAATGTAAAGAGGTGGTAGTTGGAGCAGTCACGGGAGCAGTGAAGCTACGGTCTTGTGAGCAGTGGTTTCTACCTACTTTGCGATGGGGGACAAGGGCATTTAATGCCGTCGCCGTCGACCCAAAAGCTCCGCCCTTGCGTCTCCGTCGCCACGGCGATGGATTCACCACCGTGAAGTGCCACCGTGTCCCCGGGCTGTCTGACCACCGCCCGCGATCCTGGAAGGCCCGAGGCGTAGCGTGGGCTGATGAGCTGGGGCGGGCACAGCGCAACTCTTCCCGGCAAGCACCATGCGGGGTCTTGACCTTGCCGGGCCGGGAGCTTGCGGGCTCTGTAATTTGTAGCTCCCGGGCCCTCATTGGGGCGCATGTAGCGCCGGCGTGTCTTCTATGATGTAATCTTCTAGTCTTCCGGCGAGCTCCTCTCGCCGGGCCTTGCGTGAGTGGCGTAACCTTGAGCACGGAGCGGCCTTCCGGCTCGATCTTACATCTTGTATGTTTTGTCTTTGAATGGCTCGACGCGGAGTAGGAAGGTATCCGGCGAGCACGTAGTAAACCCCGCCGCGGGAGCTGCAACTGCCGTGCACAAGTTGAAGTCTTGAGGTACCCCTACCTTAGTACACCGACAGAGCCCGGGCCTGGGCCACACTGCAGTGCGAAGCGCTGTTGGGCGAGGCCCAAAAGCAGTCTGCAGACACCGCGCCGGCGCGTCGAATCCACTTCGCATCGCCGCATCCTCGCAACGGCACGCGTCGATTGCGGCGCCGTGGGATGGGGCGTGCCCACGTTCTTTAATGGGAAAAGCGGGCGCCCCCACTTCCCCATAAGCGCAGAGGAAGCGAGGCGGTTCCCTCTCTTCGCTCTCATTGCATCTTCTTTCTCCTCGAAGATCCCCTTTGCGCTCCGCCTCCGCATCTCCTCCGCCCGTCTCTTGCGTGCGTGGCGCCGCGGACTCTTCGTCCTCCTTCCCTCGCTGCCTCCGCCATTGCCCGAAGGCGGGAAGGGAAAGCGGAGAAGACCAAGAAGGAGAAATCTGAGCAAGCGGCGAAGCTTGCCTTCTTCTTGAGCGGGCGTCGTCTTTCGCCGCGGCTCGGCGTCGCGGGAACTCTGGAACAAATATTACTGATACGGGCCAAGAAGACCAATGCGCATCCTCGGACCAGAGCTCATCCGGCGCCACCAGGACAACTATCGGCGGGTACTACTTCTTCGCAGCCTTCTTCCACTGCGGTCTTTGCCCTCCTTTTACGAATTCTTCTGCGACATCATGAACACATCGGCTTCCACCTTCTTGACTTCACCCCCAGCGCCATCCTTACAATGGCGGTTTTCGCTACATGTGCGAAAACTTCATAAGGATACACCCAAGCGTGGCGCTGTTTAGGCACTTCTTCACTCCTAGAGCAGAGGCGGCAACCCCTCTCCGGAGAATTTCTTGGGTTTTTAAATGCACTGAAGGCGTCTTACTTGCGGGGAGCTCAGCGGCAAGTGGGAAAGTGGCGTCTTGGTGCTGGAGTCGTTGAAGGCGAGCCGCAGCACTTCACCGCGCCGCACAACTCCTATCGTCTTGGCGGCCAGGCTGAAGCGATCTGGATCCGGATGGCGTCAAGCTCAACGTCGCCCTCGTCCGGATTCTTCGTCTTCGAGCAACAAAGCTGTCCGTTGTAGAAGTAGCGCAGATTTCCTCGCCGCCGCGCCATCCCCCTCAAGGCAGGAAAAGGCCGGCTGGGAGTATGGCGGCGCGGGGGATATAATGAGGCTGCGCCCGGGCTGAACTTCAACTTCACGGCTGGAGTTGAGGGGATGGTCGGGAACTCTTTAAATATGACCCGGCCCATCGAGTGGTTCAGACCTCCCGAAGTGGTGCCCCTCTGCGCAGCTGACAGCTCGGGATCGTCTCCTCGCCATGATGCCCGCGTGCGGTCGCCTGGCGTGGAAGCGCACATGGATTCGCCCAAGCCCATAGGCGTCCTCGGCTTCGCCGACAACCTTGAGGAGGTGGCGAAGAACAAAAACGAGACCGAGGGGCTGACACGGGACACCACGGACCAGGAGATAGCGTACATAGCTTCTCGGGCTGAAGAGGCAGCTGCAGCCGCGGGCGGCAGGAGAACTCGGCTACGCCCGAGGCAGAGGCTGCGAGCGTCCTGCCAAGCGGAGGCGGAGATCTGCAGACTCTCGCAACTTCCTCCCAGCAGCTCGCCGGGTCCCCCCTCTGAGGCACTCGGGATCCACAGTATCGCGCCGAGGCAGCAACAAGAAGGTGGCGCTGCGGAGGGAGCGGAGGCGCCGCAGGAAGTGAATCGCCGGAGGAAGCGAGGCGCCGAGGGAAGGGCAGGCCAGGCGCTGGGCCAGCGAGCCAGCCCGGCGAGGAGGAGGAGGAGGAGGGCGAGAGCCGCCCGAAAACGCCCGGCGGGTCCACGGATCTCTCGCCGGCGACCTCTCCTCGTCGTCGGAGACCTCCGCCCGGGCAAGCCCTAAGCGTTCTCCAGGCGCCTCGCAAGGCGGCGGCGAGCGAGGCGGAGGCCTCCGGCAACAACCAGCGCAAACTTCCGGGAAGCCAAGCTGCGCCGAGGACCGCCAAGCGCCGAGGAATCTTGCCCCCTGCTCCTCGGCCGCCGCGCCCAGGTGGAGTATGACTTCTCCGCCTTGGCGAAGCAGCGAGGAGGAACAGGAGTAAGTATCCGAGATCTTCATCTTCTCAAATTCCGCCCTGATTATTGTTGAAGCTAATCTTGTTTCTTGCTTTGATTTCAGGACCTTGGCCCAACGAGCGAAAGAGCCAAGGTGCCGTGGTCAATCGCAGACGACTCACCGCTTTCGGCGACCGGGATGTGTCGGATCAAGCTTGCGGACCAGCTGTTCGAGGAGCAGCCCCAGCGCCCCCAGCGTAAGTCTAGGTTACGCACTTTCGCTCGCCGGCGTGTTTGAAGATCTTGGTCTTGTATTAATGCCTTGATGTTTTGTCTTGGCTTGTGCGAGGTGGAGCCACAATGGCGAGGCGCCGGAGGTCGCCCGAGGAGCCCGAGCCCGCCGTCCCGCCAGGGCGATCTCCCGGCAAGGAGAGCACTACGCCAGGGCGGGTACTCCGCCAAAGCGAGCAGCCCGGCGAGGGCGGTAACTCCGCCAAAGCGAGCCCCTAGCGAGGAGCCTGGCTTGTGGCGGCGTCGCCAAGGTAGGTCTGCAGCTTTGTCTCCTTGGCGTTGTCTCTTTTGGATATTTGCTTGAACTTCTTTTGCTTTTCTTCTTCTTCTAGATCCTCCTCCCCGAGCAGATGGAGCGGAAGTCGTCATTGTTGAGGAGGAGGACGCATAGGCGGCGGCGGCGCCCTGTCGCCGAGACACAGCGGAGCCGCCGGGCCAAATGTGCGAGACGCTCCGGCTGCGGGCCGTGGCCGGGAGGGGACTGCGACCGACCGCCAGCCGGGCGGCGGGAGCATCAAAATCTGCTGCGCCGTCGCCGACCCTTCCGCGGAGAAGAGCAGCACGGCTACTACTTGAAAGCCCCCAGCAGCGTCTTCATCCAGTGCCGTGGGGCTCTTCGTCCCATGACTCCAGGAGGGCGAGGCCTTTGATAGGGAGGTCCTTGCCTCCATGGGCTTGAAGATCATCGAGGGCCCAGTGAGGCAGCAGACTGAGGAGGAGAAGCTGCTTCACCAGCTCTGGCCCTTTACCGGGCAGGCGGCGGCTTGCTTCCCGGAAGCCCTCGTCGTAAAGCCGCCAAGAGATGGAGAAGCGTCTTGGCGGAGCTTAGCGCCGCCAACCAGGCTGCTCTCCGCGAGGTGGCGGAGGAGCGGAAGCGACTTCGCCGGGAGTATGAAGAGTGGTTCTGGAGAAGGCCGAGGCCGAAGAAGCAGCAGCGGCTCGCCGGGAGGAGCTGTCCGGAGAAGGAGAACTCGTCCAGCGGAAGGTCAACCTCGGCGCCACGAGGAAGACCTTGCCGCTCGGGAGCAGGCCCTTGGCGGGAAGGCGAAGGAGGCGAAAGCCGCGGCTGCCGCGGAGACCGCCAAGGAGGAGCTTGCCGCCAAGGTCGCGCAGCTGGAGGAGTTCTTGAAAGCGGCGTGGAGAAGGTCGCCGCGCTCAACACGGAGCGAGAAGGGCGCCCACACCAACTCAGAACTCAGGTGCAGCTTTCCAGAAGGCGACGAGTTGAAGGCCGCCAAGGACTCCATCGAGGATCTTGAGCTGCAAGTCTCGGCGTGAGGACTCGCTCGGCGCCGCCGGGATCGGAGACCAAGTTGAAGGAGGAGCTCCGCGAGAACGAGCTTTGGTGGACAGCGCCAACAAAGCAGCGGCGCTTCCAATGCACCGTCGAGTTATGGACCGAGGACTTGGTGTCTTGTCGTCCGACATTGACCAGGAGCTCTGCCGGGCTTGAAGCTGGAGCATCTCATCTACTCCCGGATCAAATCTCGCCACGGCGCCAAGCTCAGCCTCTTCTTGGGGATCGCGCGGCCCTTGCAAATCTGAAGAAAAATCTCGCAGCTTCGCCGAGGAGACTACGCCGGCTGTGCACGGAACCATGGGCGTGTCTTGACGAAGATCGTATACCGCAATCCGGCATAAACCTCACCAGCGTTCTTCGCAGCTTGCGGGCCGACGCGAACATGGAGCTCTGAATGAGCAGGTCGCCCACATCATTGCTAAAGTGAACAAGATCCCGAGGGTGGAGGCGACCGCAGAGACTAGGCCTCCTTTATCCTTATCTCTTTTGTTCTTTGCATAGGGTGTTATGAACTCATTAGTCATCGCGACAAGTTATTCCTTGTAAGATATTATCTTTATTTTGATCAATAGATCTGTGTTATCTCCCTTGTTACGATCCTCAACTTTGTATGCTTCAACCCTCGCTTCTAGGAACTTGCGGCAAGGAGCCCTTGCCTTGAGCGCCGAGTCTTGAACTCGAAGCAGCCTTCTGGGTTAAGGTCTTACCGGCAAGCAACCTTGCATGACTAGTCGCAACGCACTTAGCTTGTTGGCGGACTCGAAAGCGAAACAAGGCGCGACACTTGTCGCAGCTCACTTAAATCATTGAGCATGCTCGAAAACCGAAACAAGGGCGCGACACTTGTCGCAGCTCACTTAAATCGTTGAGCGTGCTCGAAAACAAGATAAGGGTGCGGCTATCCACGGGTAGGTTCCTCCGCGCACAGGTTTTCCATACAAAGTGTGGTTGTTCAAGGAAGGCAACTTAAAATTTAAAATTTTGAACTGCTCAAATTCTAATGACTTAGCTTTAAGTGATCGTGCGTTCTCGGCAAGCTTCTCTTTCTTGAACAGCACTCGGTTCATCCTCCATTTCCTTCCCCGGCAAACTTGTGCGCGAGGATCGTTCCTTCTGCTTAGAGGCAAGGAAAGAGAAGAGGAAAACAAGTATATGGCCTTCGGCGTGCTATAAACTTACGGATATGCGTGTCGCACAAGAGATGCCAAATAACACATGCAAATAGCAAAGAAAAGCACGGAAAGGCAACTAGCGAAAAAACAGAAACTTTCTTGGTGCACGGGTGCGCGCCGGCTTTGTACAAAGGGTTACATGCAACAGCGGCAAAGCTTGTACAAAAGGTGGTTGCGGAGCGGATCACGGCAACCGCGCCTTATGGGTGGAACTTGCGAAGATGCTCTATATTCCAGAGCTGCTCTTTGGTAAGCCTTCTTCGTCTCGAGGCGACAGCGCCGGGCCTCGTGACTTGTCTCACCCGATAAGGGCCTTCCCACTTCGGCGTCAACTTGTTGGAATTCTTGGCGGACTGAACACGCCGAAGAACAAGGTCGCCTTCCTCGAGACTCCTGGCTTTGACCTTGCGGCTATGATGGCGGCGCAAGGCTTGCTGGTATCGAGCAGCTCGTACAGCAGCCTGGAGACGTCCCTCCTCAAGGAGCAATGCATCATCTTGCCGCAGTTGCTCTTGCTCGAGCTCATCATAAGCGAGCACTCGAGGAGATCCGTATACGAGTTCCGTGGGGAGAACTACCTCTGCTCCATAGACTAGAGCAAAAGGTGTCTGTCCGGTGGCTCGATTTGGTGTCGTTCGATCGACCAAAGAGCGCCGCAGCTCCTCTATCAATTTCTTCCGCACTTGCGCGCTTTGCCGAAAGTTCTTGTCTTGAGTCCGCGCAGCACTTCAGCATTGGCCCTCTCCGCTTGACCGTTGCTCCTCGGGTGAGCAACAGAAGCGAAACAGACCTTGGAGCCAAGGTCTTGGACGTACTGCATGAAGGTGCGACTAGTGAATCCTGTTAGGGATCCCGAAACGGCACACAATGGACCTGAAGAACTTGACCGCTGATTGTGCTGTCACCTTTCTCACTGGCTCCACTTCTGGCCACTTTGTGAACTTGTCGATCGCTACGTACAAGTACTCAAAGCCCCCGACAGCACGGGGGAAGGGGCCGAGGATATCGAGCCCCTGCATCGAGAAGGGCCGGGACAAAGGGATTGTTTGGAGAGCTTGAGCTGGCTGATGAATCTGCTTTGCATGGAACTGGCACGCTTCACACTTGGTTACTAGTGCAGTTGCATCTTGGAGGGCTTCTTGCCAAAAGAACCCTTGCCGGAAAGCTTTCCCGGCAAGCGCCCTTGCGCCAATGTGATGGCCGCATATGCCTCCGTGTATTTCTGCCAACAGCTTCTGTCCATCTTCCCTGGAGATGCACTTCAGTCTGACACCATTGAGCCTTCTTCTGTACAGCTCGTTGTCCTGTTGGTACATACTTATTGTCTGGTTATCTTTTCTATTTCTTCCGGTCGCCGGAAGTTCTCCGGTTTGCAAAAGCAGACGATCTGCTGCGCCCATGCCGGAGCTTGGGGCTCAGCGGCAAGGACTAAAGGCATGAGGGCCGCTGCGGGAACCTCGGCTTCTCGGCAGAACCTCTGGCTCTGCGGGCTGAAGGTCCCCGCAAGCTCGCCGGGCGAGGCTTGTCGGGAACACTTGTTTAACTGTACAGATCCGAGGATCTGCAGGAGCAAACCGTTCCTCAGCGTTCTGGTCGTTGATCTTGGGGACCTTGGCGGCGGCCTCAGGGAGACCCGCCGGCAAGTAGTCGCCGGGGACCAACTTTCTTTTCTTGAACTGCCCAATTGATTGTGTGACGGATGGTTGAGTCAGCTTGAGCAAGAAGGTCCCTGGTTCCACAGGTAACTTCATCGAAGCGCACTTTGAAAGGCCATCTGCGATTTCATTCTGAGCTCTCGGGACGTGCTCCATCTGCAAACCTTCAAAGCGCTCCTCAAGCTTTCTCACTTCATCAACATAAGCTTCCATCAAAGGGCTTTGATAGCTCTTGTTAACTTGCCGGACCACCAACTGAGAATCTCCCCGCATAATCAACTTCGATCCCAAGTTCGGCGCAATCACGAGGCGGCGAGCAAACCTTCATATTCAGCGGTGTTGTTTGTCGCTTGCTCCTTGGGAAGTGCATCTGGATAACATACTTGAGGTGCTCTCCGTGGGCGCGATGAGCACCACGCCGCACCGGGCGCCTTTGCAGCGAAGGCACCATCAAAGTACATTACCCATTCACTTGTCGCTTCTTATGCGGGTGTACTTGTCTCTTGGACTTCTTCATCGGGCGTTGGGGTCCATTCTGCTATAAATTCTGCCAAAGCTTCGGCTCTGTATGGTTGAAGTACTTTCAAATTTGAGTCCAAAGCTCGACAGCTCCAGTGCCCACTCAGCGATCCTGCTGTTGCTTACGGGTTGTGCAATATCCTCTTGCCGGAAGCGAGTGACCCTGTTATCTCGTGTGCACGGAAGTAATGGCGCAGCTTTCTCGAGGCCATGAGGAGGCCAAAAGCAACTTTGCACACGAGTATCTTGATCTAGCCCCTGGAGAGGGAACTTACAAAATACTTTGGCGCTGCACCATCTTCCTCCGCACCTCATCCTGTTCTGCTGGAGTTGTCCTTGTCGGGGCAGAGCTTGTCGGAGCAGCCCCCGCTTGTCGCTGGACTTTCTTGCGGTGGTGTAGCCTCCTCGTCGGACTCCTCTCCGCTACTAACGCAGCACTAACCACCTGGTTGGTTGCCGCTAGGTACAGCAGACAACTTCTCACGTGGTCTAGGTGCGACAAGTATTGGGGTGGAGGATAGGTACCGTTCAAATCCTGCAGCGCTGCCTCCGCTTCCGGAGTCCACTTCATGGGACCTGCCTTCTTCAAGATTTTGAAGAAAGGTAGGGCGCGTTCTGCAGACTTTGAAATGAACCTACTGAGGGCAGCCACACAACCTGCAAGCCTTCTGACATCCTTGACTCGCTTCGGGGCTTCGATCTGCTCAATGGCTTTAATCTTGTCGGGGTTGGCTTCAATCCCCCTCTGTGACACAAAGAACCCGAGAAGCTTGCCGGAGGGAACTCCAAAGACGCACTTCTCGGGGTTCAACTTAAGCTGTATCTTGCGCAGGTTCTGAAATGTCTCTTCCAAATCTTGAATCAGCGTATCCCTGCTCTTGCTCTTCACCACGATATCATCCATGTAAGCCTCCACATTTCTGTGGATCTGTGGTTCAAAAGCAGTATACACTACCCTTGCAAATGTTGATCCTGCATTCTTCAATCCAAATGGCATGCGTACGAAGCAATAAGTGCCACATGGAGTGATAAATGCAGTCTTCTCTTCATCCTCTTTGGCCATAAAGATCTGGTGATAGCACGAGTATGCATCAGAAAGCGAGTAGCTCACATCCGGCGATGGAGTCAACAATCTGGTCAATGCGCGGCAAGGGAATGGATCCTTGGGACATGCTTTATTCACATCGGTGAAGTCTATACACAGCCTCCATTTCCGTTGGCCTTGCGCACGACATCGGGTTTGCTAACCACGTCGGATGGATCACACCTCTAACTAGGCTGCTGCCTCTAGCTTCTTGATTTCTTTGATGAATTCTTGGCGCTCCACGGCTTGCTTCCTCACTTTTTGCTTGATGGGCGCGATGAGGGCAAGCGGCAAGCTTGTGCTCAATCACCTTCTGGGAACACGGGGATGTCGGATGGTTGCCATGCAAACACATCGACATTCGCGAGCGAGAAGGTGACGAGCGCTTTCCTATTCTTTGTCAGCGTGGGCGATGGTGAAGGTACCACCAGTGCCGTCCTCCTGGCGGACACCTTCTTGGTTGCGGTGGAGCGGCCATTCCTTTTACTCTTGCGGTGGAGCTCGGCGGGGCGTCCTCGTCGGCAGCAGCAGCACCAAGAAGGTGCGGTTGCGGAGTGGGCCCCGAGCACTGCGGACTTGGTCTTCGTCTTCTTCCCCGGAGCTTCAGCGGCAAGTGTATTCTTGTCGGCCGCAGCTGCCGCATCCCGTAGATCTTGTCGGCGCAGATAAGCGCATCCTTCTTGTCGCCGTGGACAGCGATGGCGCTTATCGGCCCGGCATCTTGAGTACGTTGTAAGCATAATGGGAAGCTGCCATGAACTTGGCGAGGCGCAGACGCCGAGTATTCCATTGTATGGCAGCGGAATATCGGCGGCGTCGAAGGTGATCGCTCGATCCTGAAATTGAGCTCCCGCCAAAGGTCACCGGCAGAGTGATCTTTCCTTGGGCTTACTCCGTCCGGGTTGATTCCTTGGAAAGAACCGGTCTCTTGAGCTTCGCCATCTGGAATTTGGAGTTTCTTGATCACAGCGAGAGGAGATCAAGTTCAGCCCGGCCCCGCCGTCAACCAACATTTTGGTGACCTTGAGGTTGCGGATGGTGGGCGAGACCAGCATCGGCAAGCACCCGACCGTGGTGGTGCGGTCAGGGTGATCCTCAAGATCAAAAATGATGGGCGTGCCGGACCATTTGAGGAGCCTGCGCGACTCCACGGGCGGCTCTGCTGCATTCACCTCACGGACCCACTACTTTAGCTGGCGGTGGGAGGTGTGCAGAGAGGCGCCACCGTCGACGCACAGGACCTCCGTGGCCTTCTGGAACTCCTGCTCGCTGTTATCCTCATCCTCCATGTCTTCATCGTCATCTTCTTCATCCTTGTCGCGGCCACGGGGAGGTCGATCACCTTGCCGCTGCTTGGCCTTGTCGGCGTCCTCCCGGCCATTGAGCGGCGCTTCTTTGGTTCTCCTCCGCCACCTTGGGCCTTCTCCTTGTCGCGCCTCTCGTACTCAGCTTTTGCTGCTCGGCGAGGTACTCGGACGCGCTTGCGATTGGTGAGATCGTGGCCTTTAGTGCGGTGGATTTTGCAGTATTGCTTGTCGGGCCGCCCTGCTTGTCGGCTGCCGCTCTGAGGCGAGCTCCTTGCGGAGAAGCAACCCTGCGTTTGCTTGGCGGGAGCCTCCTTGCGGACTTCTCGACGGCAAGCACCTCTTTCTTGTTCTTCCTTCCGGTTGTTCCGCCCGGCTCTTCTTTGCGGGGCGGTGTCGTCGCTGTCGCTTTCTCTGCGCGATATCCTCCCGGAGTCTCCTCCCTCTTCAGCGCGCACTTGTCAGCCCGAGCATAGAGCTCACGACATCCCGAATCTTGGTCATCGCCATCTCTTCACGCATGCGCGTTACGCGACGTTCGGTGGAACGCGCGATAACGCGGCATGGTGGACATCGAGGATGTCGTCTGCACTCGGTGAGCGTTGGATATACTTGCGCAGGGATTCTCCTTCCTACGGGCCAAAATGTGGAGATCGCTCTCTGGCGTGGGGTTTGTGGCCGCCGGTGAAGGCGCCAACAAAGCGATGGCAAAGATCTGCCTAAGAAGAAATGGAGCCTTCCGGCAAGTGCATAAGCCAGAACGAGCGTTCGCTTAAGCACGAAGCGGGAAATAGTTGCGAATCTTCTCGTCGCGCCCCCGCAGCCTGCACGCGATGGTGTAGACACCGAGGAACTCGAGGGTGCGTCTTGCCGTCGTACTTCTCCGATGCGTCGGGCTTGAAATTCTTCATGAGGCCTTTGGGCCGCCGCGCTTCGCGGGTGAACGCAGGCAGCTCGCGTCTGACAAGTTGCACAGTTCACCGCGCGGCGTCTGGCGTCGGCAGCGTTCAGCTCTCTGGTGCGATTGTCGCCCGAGCTTCTCGGCGGCGCTCGATCCGGTCCGGCGTCTTCTTGTCGTCGGTCGTCGAGACTGGCGTTGATCGGCGAGCCGCGGATCCGGCGACGCCGTGGAGCCGTCGTCGGTGTTGTTCGGCGGGGCGGCGTCTTTTGCTGCGGCGGGGAGTGCCTCGTGGTTGCACCCGGCGTTTTGTCGCCGTCGGCGCCGTCTTCTCGGCTTGCGCGCCGCGCGAGCCTCGGCTCTTGAAGAGTCGTTGTTGGCGGCGACCAGGCTCTTGATGGTAGCCCTCGATCTTGACCTTGTCGCGTTGGAGGGAAGTCGAAACAGCTGCGCTCTACGAAGCGCTTCTGCGGAGTGGAGGGGCGCGGAGTGGCGGTGCGAGGAGAGGGTATGCTCGGACTCGCGGTGTTAGAAGGAGCAGGTCCTCCTGGCGCTTTCGCTTTGCTTTCGTGTCCGGACGTTGGTCGGAGCATCCCGCGAGCCTCCGGCGTGTCCTTGTCCTAGAAGGCGGATACCACCTCCCGTGGTATGGCGCTGCTGGGTTGTCGTCGCTGAGATGGGCGTGGATCCACGGAGACCGAAGCGCGGTCATCCGTCTGTCCACAGATCTGGTGGCGCGCGAGTGTCTCGCCGGCGACCACCCTTCCGACAGCGTCTCCTCCGCCCACCGCTGGCTCGGTGGCGGCGGATGAGACGCGGACGGCCTCCAACCTCGAAGGCTTCTTCTTCGGGCCATGGCGCGATTGTTGTGAAGTTGCTGATGGAAGCTGGAGAGGTTGATGAAGAACGCGCCGCGAACGCCGGATCAGGTCCGCACAACCTCGGCGCCCCTACGGGCGCGCCAGAGATGCGGGGAGTCGCCGCCGCGGACACCTATGGGGCCGGGGCCCCTTGTCTGTCTTGATCACGAGGGCGGAGGGAGCACTGAGAGCAGATCGAGGCGAAAGCACGCAGGCGGATTTTACCCAGCCGGAGCTCTCCGGAGATAAAACTCCTCTGCTGCTTTGTGTTTGTATTTTATCTTGCTCGAGAACCTGGCGTATGGGCGAGTTGTAGTGTCGAATGAGTCGAACCTAACGAGCGAACCCCACCCCACGTTGTGCATGGGCCTCCTTTTATAGCGCAGGGGTCACCGGCAGTGTCAGCGAGGAGGAAGGGGTAAAATGTAAAAGAGGTGGTAGTTGGAGCAGTCGCGGGAACAGTGAAGCTACGGTCTTGCTAACAGTGGTTTCTACCTACTTTGATAGTGGGGGACAAGGGCATTTAATGCCCGTCGCCGTCGACCCCAAAAGCTCCCGCCCTTGCGTCTCCGTCTGCCACGGCGATGGATTCACCACCGTGAAGTGCCACCGTGTCCCCAGGCTGTCTGACCACCGCCACGCGTCCTCGAAAGGCCCAGGCGGCGTGGGCTGATGAGCTGGAGCGCGGGCACACAGCGCAACTCTTCCCGGCAAGCACCTTGCCGGGGTCTTGACCTTGCCGGGCCCGGGAGCTTGCCGGGCTCTGTAATTTGTCGCTCCCCGGGCCCTCGCTGGGACGCATGTAGCGCCGAGGCGTGTCTTCTATGATGTAATCTTCTAGTCTTCCCGGCGAGCTCCTCTCGCCGGGGCCTTGCGTGAGTGACGTAACCTTGAGCCTGGAACGGCCTTCCCGGCTCGATCTTCTGTCTTGTATGTTTTGTCTTTGAATGGCTCGACACGGAGTAGGAAGGTATCCGGCGAGCACGTAGTAAACCCTACCGCGGGGAGCTGCAACTGCCCGTGCACAAGTTGGGGTACTGAGGTACCCCTACCTTAGTACACCGACAGTGGGCTAGACGGGCCACAGGTCCCGCACAACCCAGATGATAACCTTCTCCATTCTGGAAAACAAAATTACTACGCGCACTGCTGGGTCCCTACGTTCATCCTCACCATGTACAGTCATCTCCTTATTCATCTCGGTTGTTGACCATGTTGAAAACACCAGAGGGCGGCGCCGCGGCGAGCAAACCAAGGCGAAGGATGATGGTGAGGCCTCGGACGGGAACGAATAGGAGCCTGGGAATATACGCAGAGTTTTAGGGTGCGATGTGGCCACGATGCGTGCGCGGCAGCACAGCTAGCCATGGGAGGCGGGAGCAGGCGGTCCCGCTGGTGCTGGTTTGGGTTTGGCGGTCGAGGAAGAAGAGACTAAAGAAACACGAAAAACGTTGAATGTCAATCCAACGGTCAAGGTTGGCACAATCATTTGTTGACTAAGTCGACACCAAGTAGCATACTTTTATATACATATCAAGAAAATAAAAACTAGGCTCGTTCGCCTGATAACATTCCCGAAACTGCGACCGTTCGATCTTGTGTCGCAACTAAAACTGTGAGGAAAATGCGTTTGTCTGCCGTCCTCCTCCCAGGGAACGCTCGCCACATAAGTGACTAGCACCTTGGTTTTCAACCGAGAGGTCTTGGGTTCGAGTCCCAGGAACTCTCAATTTTGTCCTCCTTCCTTCCTCACAAAAAAGGGAAAGAAAATCAAAGACTTGAGAAGGCGTACAGAACAAGCTAGTGTACCAGTAAAGAGACGTTGCTGAGTTTTAGGAAAAAGAGAGATGTGCTCCTGTAGCTGGTTCGAATCCAAACCTAGACTATGACTATATATGGTGCTATGCTACTCTCCAAGTAATGAAACTAACATATCCAACGTTCACTTCTCGTCTTTTCTACTTGCTCTGCCCAGCATCAAAAGCTCTGGCCGCAGCAACCATGTCCGCTGGCTGCTCGTCCACCTGCTCTTGAGCAGGCAACAACTAGATATGCGCCAAGTCACCACCCGTACCATCGCCTATGGGTCTCATCACACCCCCGCCGGCACGCGCATCGCAGCCGATTGCTCGTCGCAACCCGCTGCCGTTGGTGTGGTGCCACTGCTGCAAATCACGCAGAGTCATCCATCGCGTCTCAACCACAATCCTCAACCCTGGCCGAGTCTTCGACAAATGCCCGAATCATGGGGTAATAATATGTTTAAGTGTTGTTCTGCTGCTTTTAGTTGCTGATTTTTTTAATAGTTTGGTTGATGATCTTCCAATTTGATTCATGTAGAAAAGGGAAGATTTGTGTGATATGTATTTCTGGGAATTTGCTAATGTGGGGTAATGCAACTATGCTGATTATTTGGTTAGCTGAGGAATCCCAGTACCAGCAGGTTGGGGTGTTGGACAAGTAACTGAAGGAATGGCAGAAGAGGAAGATGCAAAGCAGAAGGTTAAAGATGTAGTTCCTCTGATCATGGCCAAGCAACAGCTGCTGAATGGCCTTGACAGCAATGAGGAGATGAAAGAGCTTGTGGAGATAATGGGAAAAACCGATGTGCTCTATAGGATGATTGTCTATTTATTTGCAGTGTATGTAGCACTCGTGATGTATTCAGTGGCTATGACATGAGCACTTTGCTGAAACTAGTAATGAATGAAACCTGTGTAGCAGGCTGGGCGTAGTGTTGTGAACCTCTAATGATTTCTATTAACGGAAATCAGGGGGTATCCCCTTTTGCTCATAAATAAATAAATAGCAGAGGCCCTTTTGGTAATAAATAAATAAATTAGCAAAGGCCTTGTCGGGTCGGCTTTGTTCTCATTCGAAGACGTCGAGCAAATTGCAGTCCAACAGCAAACTATGTCATCCAATTCAAGTTTCACAGCTAAATATGAGTACAACTAAACAACAATGTCATCATGTTTTAGTCGTCATACAATCATCAAACACAAATCAGCATACATAACAAGTGTTGTTCTCACAGCAAAATACTAAAAACATGTTCATCAGGTTTCCGTTGTCATAGCAAACACAATTTCACATAGTAAATAATAAAACGTCTTCTGAGCAGGCAAATACGACAAAAGCAATGTAATCATCATCCGCAGCAGCAGCGTCAACATCTTCGCCATGTGTATCAGTTTGAATCGTAATTCCCCATGGTGTCATCTTCTTCTTCGTCCTCAACGTCCTCGAATGTTGGCTTCTTCTTGATCAACTCTTGTATGTCCACAGCACGACAGGCAATCTTTTCGCCGGCGTCATTGATGTGATGGTTCTCAAAGATATTAGGAACATCTGTGTTATCTTGTACATCAGGAGCAGTGTAAGCATCACCTTGTTGTGCAACTTCATTAAACGAATTCCTCTGCTAAAACCTTTGCAATACTCTCCAGTCATCGCTACGTGCAAATGTGTCTTCCAAGAAAAATATCTGTGTTGCTTGATTTTCCAAAATAAAAGGCTCGTTGGTCTGGTATGCCGCCTTGACATTGATGGATTTGAAATAATCATCAGCTTTGGGTTTTGTGATCCTGGAAAACAGGTTATAGTAACAACAGCACAACAGAACCACACACTGATGATCCTCGAAACTGGAGATATACTACAACTAAACAATGTCTAGCATACATTTCAGTTATCTCTTTGTCATACATATCCGTGCTCATGATGGCACTGTTTTGTGTCTTCCTGCCTTCGTCTCGTGCAAGGGTGTTATAGCGCACATCTCCAACAACGCAAGATTCATAATGTCTTACCCGAGTATCAGGACCCATTGCTAGTGAGTAAAGGGCATCATCAACTGCCTGCCCATCCTACCACATCTTCTTAACTCATGGTTAGAAAATAGACAAGCTGATCATCTTATGTACTCAATATATAAAAAAAATCTGACAGTGCAATTGAAAAGCTTACATGGCTCTTAAACCATTTTGTAAATCCTGCCATAACCAGTTTGTCAATGTTTCTTAGATTTTGCGGCAGTAACTCCTTTTTGTAGATGTTGCACAATATAGTGATCGCATCAAACATCTAAGTATATAAGAATGTCCTGCAAGTTTAGTAGATTACGATGTATAAGCTGCAGTACTTAGCACTTACTTGATATAAGGTAGTATCTCAGGACTGTTATTCAACACATACCAAACCATTTTGTCCAAATCTTTAGGTTTGTCCTCTTGTCGACTCTTCCCTGTAACTCGAACAGAATAATCGAAAACATTGAGCCCGGGATTGTCTTCACCCACCTCTTTGCTAAGCCGATCAGTTGTTTCAATGTATTTTGAGCAGAATGTCAACGCTTCTGTAGCAATGTAGGCCTATGCAATGGAACCCTCGGGTCTAGCTCTATTCCTAACATAGCCCTTGAAAGTGTCTAGCCACCTTTCAATATGGTACATCCAGCCATACTGTACTGGACCTCTGCCTCATCAGGTAGATGAACAACCAAATGCACCATCACATCAAAGAAGGCTGGAGGATATATCTTC
The DNA here is from genome assembly GCA_021437245.1 of Aegilops speltoides. Taxonomy (NCBI): domain Eukaryota; kingdom Viridiplantae; phylum Streptophyta; class Magnoliopsida; order Poales; family Poaceae; genus Aegilops; species Aegilops speltoides. Next base: position 162,984,064 of record CM038141.1, read on the forward strand.
TCAAGGTCGCATAGGATAGTTGGTATCTTGTCTCTAAGATGCTCCAAAGCATCTATCCTGATATTTCTACTGCAGAGTTCCCTGAAGAATTGTCCCAACTCTGCAACTGCTCTGTATAAGTTAGGGCGGCCCAATTCTCTAAGGATAATAGGTAAAACCCTTTGAAGTGGGATGTGGTAGTCATGAGTTTTCAATCCTTGTACCTTGTTTCCATCTGCACTAACTCTCCTATCAGGGTTGGAAGCAAATCCATGTAGGAATCTCACATGTGACAGGACCTCGTAGAATTCTTTTCTTTTTACCTTGTCCAAGACGTACACAGCTGGTGCCATATCCCGTGGTTTACCTTCATCTTGCACCTGCAAATCCTATCTGATACCCAGGTGTGTCAAATCAATCCTAGATTTTAAGGTATCTTTCATCTTGCCTTCAATATTAAGAAGTGTGCCAATAATGTTGCCACATATATTTTTCTCGATGTGCATCACATCAAGATTATGCCGCAGATCCAAATCTTTCCAATACTCCAAGTCCCACAAAGTGGACCTGCGGGTGAACATTAATCTCTCTTCAGCCCTGCCACGCTTCCTTTTCCCTCTACCATTACCAGGATGGTTTTCTCGTGTAATATGCCTGACCTTCTCCAATTCCACTTGCAACTCATCGGCGATGAGCCTCTTTGGTGCATCACAGTTTTCATGCTTTGCATTGAACACATGCCTACGGTATTTTCTACGATGCGGCTTGTCCTTGGCAAGGAAACGACGGTGTCCAATGTAACAGATCTTGCTAAGTATTGCGTATGACAACAGATTCCTGTCACAGCGAACACATGCATTGTAACCATGTGCCGTTCGCCCTGACATAGTTCCCAAAGCTGGATAATCGGATGCACCAAATTATAACAGCACGCAGAAAGAAATCAGCTGGTGGGCTGCTATATAGGTCTCGAGTGAGAACACCCCTCCATAGCTATTGAAGTTCCTCCACAAGAGGCTCCATGAACAAATCAAAATCCTTTTCAGGACTTTTTGGACCTAGGATGAGCAAGGCCATCATGTAGTTTGATTCTTTGGTGCAGACATTTGGAGGCATGTTGTAAGGGATAACAAGCACTGGCCACATGCTATATGTGGCGCTCTGGTGGCCAAATGGGTTAAATCCATCTGAAGCTAAGCCAAGTCTAATGTTTCTCGGGTCAGAAACAAACTTATTGTGTTTATGATTGAAGCTTTTCCACTCACTACCATGAGATGGATGGCTCATTACATTCTGATCTCTGTACTCCTAGTTCCTAGAATGCCATAGTACATCCTCTCTTGTTTCAGCATCATGAAACCACCTCTGCAATCTTGGTATAATTGGAAAATGTCTCAGAACATTATGAGGATTCCTCTTCACAACATTGCCATCTTTCCATCCTGATTATTTGCATTTCGGGCCTTCACTTAAGTTGGCATAATCCTTCCGGAACAGAACACAATTATTCTTACAAACATGGACCATATCATATCCAATTCCAACTGCACGAAGCAAATTCTTCATTTTACTGTAGGTGTGTGGCAGCTTAGACGCATCTGGGAAAGATTTGCGGAAAGCAGCCAACATCACATAATGAATTGTTGGTCATCTGCTCAGATGTCTTCACCTGAAGAAAGGTGACCATAGTTGAGAATACTGACAGCTTATTTCCTGGGGTGACAACCACGTTGCATTGTTATAACATGCGGGCACACCATTTTTCTTTTGCAGGTGAAAGTTCACAGAATGCACGAGCAACTCGTAGCATTGTTTCAATGTTGGTCAAACTCACTGGCTCCGCCACCACCAACTCCTCCTCCTCTTCCACCTGAGCATCAGGCAGATCAAGATGGTGATCTGCTACTTCCACGTAGTCAATAACATTGATGTTCACAGCTTCACCATGATGAACCCACCTAGTATATGTGACCGACATCCCATACAAGTGTAGATGATTTTGCACAGTTGACTGGGGTCTTGTAAATGAATTCATACAACTGCTACATGGGCAGAGCACATCTGATTTCGGACCACCGTACCCGGCTCAGATAAAGTTCATGAAGTTTTCAACCCCCTCGACATATGCAGCGGAGAATCTTCGAGCAGAAGTTATCCAAGTCTTGTCCATCTGTTAGACATACAAATTAGTTCTTCTACTACATATTACAGGAAAAACTATATGATTTTTTATGAAGTCCAAAAAAATACCTAGGTCGATGTCTAAAGCTATGGCAAGATATTTGGACGAGCAGATCTAAGTAACGAAATATATGTAAAGCTAATTCGGCAAACAGATTTGAGTGCTAAATTATGGCAGGCTGTTTCAGCATTCAATGAGGCTGAGCACACAGCCATCCAACTATCGAAGGCCATCGCAACAACAAAGATCGAGTATAAATTGGTGTAGAGCTATATCACCTAACAGATTGGCTACTAGACCATGGCAATCTACGTCACAATAAATATATGGCAGGATATTTTAGCAACTAATCGGCCTTGACATGCCATCTCAGCTAAGCAGATTGAGTGCAGAACAGGGCAAGGAAGCTTCTTAAGTAGAGTATATTGACTGTAAACTACTTTGGCAAACAGTGAGATTAACAACGTCTATTAGCTAACATTCGACGCTACACTGACATGCACGGGGCCTCAGTCTAGAATGCGCGTACCGTGGGAGAAGCTGACGGCCGTGCGTCTCCACACACGAACGTCGCCAGCGGTGGCGGCACTGACCGCCGTGCGCCTCCACAAGAGCGTCGCCAGCGGTGGTGGCATGGCTAAATGATGGCAGTCTACGAGAGCGTACTGTGGGAGCGAGAGGATCGCCGTGCGTCCCCTTGATGAACCGCGGCACCGACATATCGGCGTGGCGGGTAGGGCGGCTTTGGCGGAGCAAATGGAGTGGAGGGGGACAGGGGGATGGGGGTTTTATTGGCTAGTTAGCCGAAGGGCAGTTGAATCTAGGATTTGGGGGAATTTTTGGGTGGTGGGGGGGAGGATTTTCGCACGGTGGGCGGGTGGAGTTTGGCGCATGGTCGGTTTCTCCAAGTGCAGTCCCACGTGTCAGTGAAGAGGCAAGCCGAAGCGCGTTCCGTTTGTGTCACAGCCCTAGAATATCTGAGTGTAATAGTTGTATCCGTGAGCATGCATAATGTTTAAATTGAAGAAACTTGAATTGAGGGAATTTGAAAGCCTCAAAATCTTTTAAAAGAAGGGCAAGAACCCTTTAAATTGCATTCAGTGAATCCAAAATTCTCTAAAAATAGTTTTGAGAATTTTGGCAAGGGTTATATACCAAACCAAAATTTTGGAACATTTTTTAAGGAATTATTTGGTCTCTGAATTTAAAACAATATTCTATTTGAATTTGAAAATATATTCAAATATATATGGATATGTTTTTAAATGCTCTTTGATAATTTATGTGCATTTGGAAATGTCCAATGAGCAACATAAGTTATACTTAGAGGATATTTGGCACTGTTTTGATTTGTTCTAAATTCTAAACAGTGGCAAGTCTAAATAAAAGAAAACAAAACAGAAGAAATAAAACAGACAAAGGAAAGGGCCTTACCTGACTTACCTGCCTGGCCCAATTCCTGTTCTGGCCCAGCCCACAGGGGCAACACCGTCTTCTTCTCCTGCCAGGAGGAGAAGCAGCTGCGTGCCTGCACGCGCGGCCGAAGACGCCACCTCCTGCTCCAGCGCGACGTCCCGGCGCTTCCAGCCACACCAGTGGGACGCCCAGACCCCCCTGGATCCTTCCCCCTCTCAGTGCTCTCTCTCCCCTCGCCTGGACCCCTTTCGCTCACCCACCCGTGCGCGTCCGTCGCCGCCGCTCACTGCCACCGCGGCCACCGGCCAGCTCTAGCCCTTGGACGTGTTCCCGAGCGCGGTTTTCTTCCTCTACATCGACTGCCCCAAGACACGCGACGCCGGACGCGCTGCCACGCCAACTACGCTGTCGTCCTTGTCCTCTGCATCCGACCACCACCGTCGCCGATTCGCCCCGTACAGGACCTCTCCGAGCAAGCCGAGCCCCTCTTCGTGATCATGGTGAGCTTCATCGTCTTTTCCTTCTAACCCAGATGCCTAGCACTCACTGTAGCCGCCGTTTCCCATGGCGCCCAAAGCATGCCGCCGCACAGCTCATTGCTTACGAGCTTTTGATGGCCAATCGGTCCTGGTCATATGCCCGTTGGCTTTGTGAGAGACTGTAGAACACGTAGGTGCTAACCGTAGATCCTCCCGTGCATGGTGTCATCATTTTCATCGGCGCCAGAACTCCGGCCGCCACCACAACCTCGCTTCTGGTGAACTCCGGCCACCCCGCGCCCTTCCGTCGGTTCCCCTGGATGCGCGCGGGCACGGGCTACCTCCTGGTGCCCTTGGCGCATCGATCCGTCGCCTCTGGCGCAACTCCGGCGGACGCCGCCGCGGTTTGAGGTCGCCGCCGGCCAAAACTACGGTGTGCTGACATGGCTAACTCATTAGCTACTAATTATCCCCCTAAACAACCCCCTAGTTACACTCATAGCCGGGCCCCACTTCCTAATTAACCTGATTTAGTTTCTGTTTATGTTTAGCTAACCACACGGGCCCCACTGGTCAGGTTTGACCTGGACCGGACTGTTGACCCTGCTGATGTCACCCAGACGCAATGCTGACGCAGTAATTGATTTTCTGCATTTAAAATAATCCAGGAAATTCCAGAAAATGTTTGAAACTTCTAAAATTCATAGAAATTAAACCGTAACTCCAAATGAAACAAATTATATATGAAAAATAATCAAAAAAATCCAATCCATCCATTTCTGCTGTTTTCATGCAATAAAAAGCAACTTAACCTTGCTGTATAGATCAAAATATGACAATGCACATTATAAATTCATAACTTGAGTTTGAATTTGATCCCTTGGTTCAAATTAGCTCAAACCCTTCTGGTTTTAGTTGCATTAGCTCAAACCACATCATATCGCCATGTCATGTTCATGCATCATATTGTTGCATTGCATTGATTGTGTTTCTTCTCTGCTGCCGATGTTTGTCCCCTCTTAGTGGACGTAGTTCCGACGATGAGTTCGATGACACCGATGAAGAGTTATGCTATCTTCGGAATTGTCAGGCAAGCGAAACCCCCTTGTTCATTCCGATACAATCCCACTCTCACGCTCCTTATCTCTTTTACTGCATTAGGACAACAACAATTCATCTGTTACATGATGCGGTAGTTGAACCCCTTTCCTCTGCATGACCTGTCATTGCCACAGTAAATAGATGAAACCCACTAGCATGAGTAGGAGTTGTTTGAGCCCTGATGTGCCTACTCATTCATGGTTGTTTGTCATGCCTGCTACTGCTTAGGGTTGAGTCAGTTCTGATTCATTGGGGATGAATTGGAATGTGGTGAACAGGTCCTATTGTTGAGAGCTAAGTCTGTGAACACGATTTGGTAAAGGTAGCGATGAGAGGCCATGTAGGAGTACATGGTGGGTTGTCTCATTGCAGCCGTCCTTAGGAGTTGAGTTCTGTGTTTGTGATCCATGAACAATTACTACCACGCATTGGAAAGCTTAAGTGCCCCTCTCGACTTATTAATCAACCTGATCTCTATCCAGGAGTTGCAACTAGTTTCTGGTGTTTATAGGTAGTGTTAGTAGTCTACAAAGTGGCACCCGGTACAGGTGGGCTTGGGACAGACTAGGCACCATGGCACGATGTACCAAGCGTAGATCCATCCGTCGAGGTGGGCTTGGGAACCCTGTACACATCGTTTGGGGCCGTGAGCGACACCCCGGCCGGATCTCCTTGCGGGTGGAACCCGAATAGGCGATAAACCTGGACTTGAGACTTGTGTGGTTAGTCAGATCGTGGCCGGCTCCCGCGCCAGGCTTCTGCTTGAAGGTTGCTGAGATACACGACGTGTACATGCTGGTAAGTGGCGAGAGCATGTGTGAAGAAGTACACCCCTGCAGGGTTAACATCATCTATTTGTATAGCCCTGTCCGCGGTAAAGGACTTCTGGGTTGCCTGTACAGTTCATAGACAAGTGAATGTGGATACTCTAAAGTGCACAGGATAAGTGTGAGTGCTATGGATGGCGTTCTCGTAGGGAGACGGGAGCGGATCCATAGTCGTGTATTGTTATGGTGAATATGTGGACTCGTGTGCGCCACCTCAAAAGAGTTACTTGTAGTCTTAGTTTAGGATAGGCACCGAGTCAAAGCTGGCACGCTGCAGTTAAACCCCACCATCCCTTGTTGATAATGATGCATATGTAGTTAGTTCTGATGTAAGTATTTCTGGGTACCTTTGTACTCACGTTTGCCTATTTTATGTTTTGCAGAGAGACTTCAGTCTCGCTATTAGTTTTGCATGGACTTCGGCGTTTAGCTTGTTACCTCAGCTACGATCTTGTGCCCTCGGCAGGATCTGGTAGATAGTCGGGCTTCTCAGCCTTTTTCATTTCTATATGTCTGTACTCGGACATGTTAAGCTTCCGCATGTGCTTTTGACTTGTATGCTCTGATTGTTGGGTCATGAGACCCATGTTTGTAATATCTCACTCCTCGGAGCCTATTGATTAAATACTTTGAGTTATAGAGTTATGTTGTGATGCCATGTTGTATTTGCACATATCGAGCATATTGTGTGTATGATTTGAAATGCTTGGTATGTGCGGGATCTGACAACCTAGTTGTTTATTCTTGGCAGCCACTCTTATGGGGAAATGTCTCCTAGTGCTTCCACTGAGCCGGGGTAGCTTGCTACTGCTCTGGAACACTTAGGCTGGCTGGCATGTGTCCTTCTTCGTTCCTGTGTCTCTCCCTACGGGGAAATGTCACACGGTGTCTACCGGAGTCCTATTAGCCCAGCTTCTACAACCTGGATTCACTCGCTGATGACCGACTCGTTCGTTGCTGGGTCATGTATGCATGTCCCTGTAAGTTAGTGCCACTTTGGGTTTACGACTAGTCATGTCGGCCCGGGTTCTTTTTCACACGGATGCTAGCAACACTATCATATACGTGAGCCAAAAGGCGCAGACGGTCCCGGGCCAGGTAAGGTGGCACCTGTGGGAATACCGTGCGTGAGGCTGCAAAGTGATATGATGTGTTACATGCTCGATCGTTGTGACTTAGGATCGAGGTCCTGACAGCTTTGGTATCAAAGCCTGACTGCCTGTAGGATTACCAAGCCAAACTGGTCGAAGTTGAGTCTAGAAATTCTTTAGTTATATAAGGACATTGATTGTGGGATGGAACGTAAGGCTCTTTTTACTCCTTTACCTTATGCCTTCTGATCTGAGTCACCCTATCTTTCCTACGGGGTTAAGTAACTAGGCTTTATCTTCTTTCTATCAGGATCACGTGTTACTAATCCGTAGACTTATAGGATTGATGGTTCTAAGCTTCAAATCGGTTCCTACTACTTCCGTGTATTCATAGCTAGCCTCAGATTCTTGATACTGTGATGATCGATTTGTTATGCCACCATTTTGTAGGATGTTTCAAATCTTTTGAGAATTTACAGCCGTTATGCTCTCCGAGTCATCCCAGGTTTCTAACTAGTCTGACGCATTTGCAAATCCCTTCTTACCGTTCCGAAGTTCCTTTGGGCCAGTTCAACCACACTAATCGGTGAGTTGAGGTATTCTATTGCCTCGACATATATGTTGGAGCTATTATTATGACCCTAGGTATTTTAGGGAGTCACCTAGTAACCTATCCATGTTTTGTGTTCCCAGTCTGATGATTCTGGCCGTCATTCTCGAAAGCATCCTGTGATGCCATTTAGTTAGTAGGCCCTCTATTTCTGGGTTCTTAAGCCCAAGATTCACTCCACCTACCCCCTGTTGTTAGTGTTTGCTCGTTCCTTTAGGTTATTAGTAACCTTTGTGATAGTCCTCGAGGTCCGTGGTATTTTCCTCTTCCAAATACCATGAACTACTTATGGCAGGAGTTCCTCGTTGAACCGAAAGATCACAACCAGAGTGCTCTTGATGAGTTCTCAATTCTATGTTGTGACTCTGCCAGATCTACCTTTCTGCATGGGTTATCCGGGAGAAATATGTTGAACTCGTTAGACATGCCAATCCATGCATCCACAACTCAGAAAATCATATGTTCTTTTGGTTCGTCCCTCTTTAGTTGTTTTTTGGCCCTTGTCTATCAATTGATAGTCAAGAGTATGCATGCATTCATTCATCGATGCCTTTTACTCTTGTGGTCCGTCAAGTCATTCTATTCTGTAATGACTAGGAGAAACAAACTCCAGAACCCCATCCACATCCAGGATTGGGTCAAAGAAGTTGTAATCCGCAAATCAAAATGCCAATCCAGCTTTTGGTCTATTCTACCCTGAAGTATTACCCACTTTATGTCAAGAATGTCATGGAAATTGCACACCATCCTATGAACTCTTGATATAGTGATACCTCTCGCCATCGTTATTCATTCCTCGATCCCCGTGTTTTTGCAATCGGAATGCCGACAAGTGAATCATGGTGTGTGAAATCTATACTCCTAGCAACTCTGTTGCTTGGTAGTTAAATGGGCAATAATCTCACTCTTAGCGTGTTGGTATTGAATTATCATTCTAAGATTGATCGTGCTACCTAGTCCATTTTCCCTGGTGCACTCCTCAATCAATGAGATAGGATTGTGTCAATCCATCACTCTCTTGATCACATCGTCTTGCCCTGAAAAGCAAGACTGATCTTGAGCTTAGTAACATATCGGTGGTTCATGATTTTTTGAATATCTTCTCGGAAGTATCACCAAGTCATCACCTGACCGCTATGTTGAGTTCGTGATCAAGTTGGTTTCTTGTAAATCACCCCTTCTCCAATAATCTGTGTTGGATACCCCTGGACTAGTTGGTTAAGCTAAACAATAACTTGGAGAGTTGGAAGATAAAAGCTTGTCTGACTTAGTTCATTTCAAGGGATATCTTGTGTGTATATGTTGTAGAAAGATAATATCCTCATCAATTATTCCCCGTGATCAATTGTTGGAGCTATTGTCTTATCCAGTCTTTGATTTATGTACGGGCTATCATCAAATCAGATTAGAACCAATGATGTTCGTAATGTTGTCTTACTCGTGGTTGTTTCCTCGAGCATAGACCATTATATCTTTTGGGTCTGACCAATACTATCACAATTTTCACATAATGGTGGAATTTGAGTGATATGGAAATTCCGATGAGTTGCTGTTGAGCCCATGAGCAGCATCTTGTCTCCTCCATGATTCATGTTGAACGTTGAGCTAGTGTTGGAAACTTTGTAAGCATTGCCTTTGTGTTCCGCTCATGAGGTATATGTTTTGGTGAAAGAAGTGACTTTCTCCAAGTTCACATGCATTAGGTGTAAGTCGCCGCCATGAATTTGAGAAAGGTTTGTTTTGTTTCCTCTGGAATCATCCTAAATCAGTCATGCATACATGTGAAGTATTCTATGGTTTGGTAGATTAATTACCTCCACTGCATATGTATTCCCTAGCACAGCAAGCCACTGATTGATTTGTTCAAGGAGAAGAAGTTCCTTCCTAAGAGCTAATCCGGACTTGTGTAAGGACTTCGATATCCTTGATGATGATTCCTCACCTGAACTTTGGTAGTGTTTTATTATAAGACTACTATGTGGTCATGCTTGTCTAGGAGAACGTGTTCACATGTGTGTAGTAGAACCAGCTCATGTTTTTGAGCTTACTGCCGTAGTTCATTTCCTGAGAATCTTGCAACGTCATGTCGCCGACTTGTGTTGCAACATTCCTTTTCCAGACATGCTGTCTGAAATATTCCGTTACCAACCAGACCTGGATCTCAAGCAGATATGATGGTTGGATGATTCCCAGCATTTGCATTTTGTTCCCAGCTTGCACCGCCATTATGCCATTTCACTACGGGCTGCCCTGTTAGTAATTCTTGTTCAGGATCATCTTCAAAAGTGGTCCTACCATGGGTCCCACCCATTTCCAATGATAAGCAAAAATCATCCATTGCATTGTCTTCAACAAGGTAATCCACATCGTCCATTGTAGTCTGAGTATGACATTTCTTCAAACTCCTTGAAACGATCATTTATGAATCTCCTCATGCCGGTGTGAAGAGTTTCAATGATCTCTATATCAAAAGTAATTATTTTTGCCACTTGAGGGAATAATTCTATGAGTCACCTTCCCTAAGGTGCCCCGTTATGGAATCATGGCAATTTAGCTCCCCGCTACCTTGAAATGCATCCACCATCCTTTTAAGTGTGGGATTGTTGCCTACCAAATTAAACCCTTGTCATCTGCCTATTTCCATTGCTACACATGTGTGTTTTGCGTCTCAACTTGAGAGATATTGTTATGTCTCATTCCATGGGTTGATCGTCAGTTGTTCGATCTTCGAGAAGATCGATTCCTATAGAGTCTCTTTCTATCATCATCATGCTGGATGAAGATCTCGAAAGCAAGGACGTCAAGATCAATATGAAGCAGTTGGATCGAGAAGATTGTGATAGCTTTGTGTCCCCTCGGCCTTCTGACCTCACGTCTTGAATCTCGGGACGAGATTCTTGTTTAGTGGGGGTGAGTTGTCACAGCCCTAGAATATCTGAGTGTAATAGCTGCATCAGTGAGCATGCATCATGTTCAAATTGAAGAAACTTGAATTGAGGGAATTTGAAAGCCTCAAAATCTTTTAAAAGAAGGGCAAGAACCCTTTATATTGCATTCAGTGAATCCAAAATTCTCTAAAAATAGTTTTGAGAATTTTGGCAAGGGTTATATACCAAACCAAAATTTTGGAACATTTTTTAAGGAATTATTTGGTCTCTAAATTTAAAACAACATTCTATTTCAATTTGAAAATATATTCAAATATATATGGATATGTTTTTAAATGCTCTTTGATAATTTATGTGCATTTGGAAACGTCCAATCAGCAACATAAGTTATACTTAGAGGATATTTGGCACTATTTTGATTTGTTCTAACTTCTAAACAATGGCAAATCCAAATAAAAGAAAACAAAACAGAAGAAATAAAACAGACAAAGGAAAGGGCCTTACCTGACTTACCTGCCTGGCCCAACTCCTGTTCTGGCCCAGCCCACAATGGCGCCAGGAGGAGAAGCAGCTGTGTGCCTGCACGCGCGCGGCCGATGATGGCACCTCCTGCTCTAGCGCGATGTCCCGGCGCTTCCAGGCACACCAGTGAGACGCCCAGACCCCCCTGGATCCTTCCCCCTCTCAGCGCTCTCTCCCTCCTCGCCTGGATCCCTCTCTCTCACCCACCCGTGCGCGCCCGTCGCCGCAGCTCGCTGCCACCGCAGCCACTGGCCAGCTCTAGCCCTTAGACGTGTTCCGAAGCGCGGTTTTCTTCCTCAACGTCGACTGCCCCAAGACACGCGACACCGGACGTGCTGCAACACCAACTACGCCATCGTCCTCGTCCTCTGCATCCGACCACCGCCGTCGTCGATTCGCCACGTACAGGACCTCCCCGAGCAAGCCGAGCCCGTCTTCGTGATAACGGTGAGCTTCTCCGTCTTTTCCTTCTAACCCAGACGCCTAGCACTCGCTGTAGCCGCCGTTTCCCATGGCGCCCGAAGCACGCCGCCGCATGAGCTCATTGCTGACGAGGTTTTGGTGGCCAATCGGTCTTGTTCATATGCCCGTTGGCATTGTGAGAGACTGCAGAACGCGTAGGTGTTAACCGTAGATCCTCCCGTGCACGGTGCCATTGTTTTCATTGGCGCCTGAACTCCGGCCGCTGCAACAACCTCGCTTTCGGCGAACTCCGTCCACCCTGCGCCCTTCCGTTGGTTCCCCTGGATGCGCGCGGGCACGGGCTACCTCCTGGTGCCCTTGGCGCGTCGATCCGTCGCCTCTGGCGCAATTACGGCGGACGCCGCCATGGTTTGAGGTCGCCGCCGGCCAAAACTCCGGCGTGCTGATGTGGCTAACTCATTAGCTGGTTGTAACACCCCGGGCACACCCGCTGGTGGTCATTACTCCTGGCGGGATCTAGACTGGCCCCACAGATTAATACTAGTCTTTTCTGTGCACTTTGTCCTCACTCGTGCGCACCCGAAAGCAACTTCCCGGTCGGTCACCCATCCTGAAACTACTCCAAGCTGAGCACGCTTAACTTTGGTGTTCTGTCCGAATGGGCTTCCAGAAAAGAAGGAATTCCTTATTGATATGAGTAGTCTATCATCCCTAATAAGCTAGGCTATCACATACACCCCCACTCAGAGGAACCGACGTCCTCGTCGGGCCACAGGAATGTTCCCTCTTGGCACAAACGTCTGTGCTTCCAGTCCGGCACATGTGCCATGCCGTGTGCCACGACGGGTCACAAACGTCATGCACAACATGACCGCGCACCTATCCGCAACCATCTGTGTAACCGCGAGGGTCGGCTCTGATACCAACTTGTAACGCCCCGGACAAACCCACCGGTGGTCGTTACTCCTGGCGGGATCTAGACTGGCCTCATAGATCAATACTAGTCTTTTCTACACATTTTGTCCTCACTCGTGCACACCTCGAAGCAACTTCCCGGTCGGTCACCCATCCTGAAACTACTCCAAGCTGAGCACGCTTAACTTTTGAGTTCTGTCCGAATGGGCTTCCGGAAAAGAAGGAATTCCTTATTGATATGAGTAGTCTATCATCCCTAATAAGCCAGGCTATCACATAAACCTGGCTCTGATAACAACTTGTAACGCCCCGGACACACCCGCCGGTGGTCGTTACTCCTGGCGGGATCTAGACTGGCCCCACATATCAATACTAGTCTTTTCTGTGCACTTTGTCCTCACTCGTGCGCACCCAGAAGCAACTTCCCGGTCGGTCACCCATCCTGAAACTACTCCAAGCAGAGCATGCTTAACTTTGGAGTTATGTCCGAATGGGCTTCCGAAAAAGAAGGAATTCATTATTGGTATGAGTAGTCTAAGCTATCAAACTACTAATTATCCCCCTAAACAACCCCCTAGTTATACTGACAGCCAGGCCCCACTGCCTAATTAACCTGGTTTAGTTTCTATTTAACTTTAACTAACCACACGGGCCCCACTGGTCAGGTTTGACCTAGACCGGCCTGTTGACCCTGATGATGTCACCTAGACACCATACTGAAGCAGTAATTGATTTTTTGCATTTAAAATAATCCAGGAAATTCCAGAATATGTTTAAAACTTCTAAAATTCATAAAAATTCAACCATAACTCCAAATGAAACAAACTATATATGAAAAATTATCAGAGAAATCCAATCTATCCATTTATGCTCTTTTCAGGCATGAAAAAGCAACTTAACATTGCTGTATAGATCAAAACATGATAATGCACATTATAAATTCATAACTTGAGTTTGAATTTGAACCCTTGGTTCAAATTAGCTCAAACCCTTCTGGTTTTAGTTGCATTAGCTCAAATCACATCATATTGCCATGTCAGGTTCATGCATCATATTGTTGCATTGCATTGATTGTGTTTCTTCTCTGCTGCCGATGTTTGTCCCCTCTCAGTGGACGTAGTTCCGACGATGAGTTTGATAACCCCGATGAAGAGTTATGCTATCTTCGGAAGTGTCAGGCAAGCAAAACCCCCTTGTTCATTCCGATACAATCCCACTCTCTCGCTCCTGCTCTCTTTTACTGCGTTAGGACAACAACGACTCATCTATTACATGTTGTGGTAGTTGAACCCCTTTCCTCTGCATGACCTGTCATTGCCTCAGTAAATATATGAAACCCACTAGCATGAGTAGGAGTTGTTTGAGCCCTGATGTGCCTACTTATTCATGCTTGTTTGTCATGCCAGCTACTACTTAGGGTTGAGTCAGGTCTAATTCATCGGGGATGAATTGGAATGTGGTGAACATATCATACTGTAGAGAGCTAAGTGTGTGAACATGATTTGGTAAAGGTAGAAGTGAAAGGCCATGTAGGAGTACATGGTGGGTTCTCTCATTGCAGCCGTCCTTAGGAACTGAGTTCTGTGTTTGTGATCCATGAACAGTTACTACCACGCATTGGAATGCTTAAGTGCCCCTCTCGACTTATTAATCAACCTGATCTCTGCCCAGGAGTTGCAACAAGTTTCTGGTGTTTATAGGTAGTGTTAGTAGTCTACCAAGTGGCACCCGATACAGGTGGGCTTGGGACTGACTAGGCACCATGGCACGGTGTACCAAGCGTAGATCCATCCGTCAAGGTGGGCTTGGGAACCCTGCACACATCGTTTGGGGCCATGAGCGACACCCCGGCCGGATCTCCTTGTGGATGGAACCCGAATAGGCGATAAACATGGACTAGAGACTTGTGTGGTTAGTCAGGTCGTGGCTGACTCCCTCGCCAGGCTTTCACTTGAAGATTGCCAAGATACACGACGTGTACATGGTGGTAAGTGGCGAGAGCGTGTGTGAAGAAGTACACTCCTGCAGGGTTAACATCATCTATTCGAATAGCCATGTCCGCGGTAAAGGACTTATGGGTTTCCTGTACAGTTCATAGACAAGTGAAAGTGGATACTCTAAAATGCACAAGATAAGCATGAGTGCTATGGGAGGCGTTCTCGTAGGGAGACGGGAGCGGATCCATAGTCGTGTATTGTTATGGTGAATATCTGGACTCGTGTGCGGCACCTCAAAAGTGTTACTTGCAGTCGTAGTTCAGAATAGCCACCGAGTCAAAGCTGGCTTGCTGCAGTTAAACCCCACCATCCCTTGTTGATAATGATGCATATGTGAAAGCACATTTGCTCCCTGGGTGGTTTTGGTAATTAATGACAACATACTTTGTGGTTGGACTAATGCTTTTATCAAGTATGTTTCAGGAAATTCAATCACATTGGCATGGCAAAAGGATCAAGAGGTGGACCCTCAAAATGCTAAGGCAAGCGGTGGCAAAAGCTCAAGACTCCATTTTTGGTTTAGTGATCCAAGATCACATTGAGTCCATAGGAAAAGCCAATACTATTAAAGGGGATGAGGTTATGATGATGATCTGGTTGCTCAAGTGCTTAGTGATACATCTCCTAAACTATCGGCAACTTTCACCGCCATATACACTCATAAGTAGTCTCGGTCCCACCGATATTCCAAACTCAGCCACACTGAGATGAACCACCTCAACCATAAAGCCAAACCCTAGAAAACTCGGATTTTCCGATTCTGAACTCGGTCTCACCGAAACTTGAGTTGCCAAGCTTCTGTAACCTTCTGTCATCAAATCGGTGTCACCGAGATGATGAAGTCAGTCCCACCGAAGCTGGCTTGCTCTTGTCATTGCACGAATCGGACTCACCGAGATTGTATTTTCGGTCCCATCGAAAATCCCAACGTTCACATTATTTGAACTTTCGGTCTCACCGAGTTGTCAACTTCGGTCCCACCGAGATTGCTCAAATGTGTGTAACGGTTGGATTTTGTGTGGAGGATATAAATACCCCTCCACCCCCTCTTCATTCGTGGAGAGAGCCATCAGAAAGAACTACCACTCCTACCTTACATTTCTGAGAAGAGAACTACCTACCCTTGTGTTGAGATCAAGTTGCTCCACTCCCACCATATGAAGCTTGATCTCTAGCCTTCCCAAGTTGCTTTCCACTCAATCCTTTCTTCCACCACAGCCAAATCGGTGAGGAGAGTTGAGTGTTGGGGAGATTATCATTTGAAGCACAAGAGCAAGGAGTTCATCATCATCTACACCATCTATTACCTTTTGGAGGGTGGTGCCTCCTAGATTGGTTAGGTGTCGCTTGGGAGCCTCCGTCGAGATGTGGAGTTGAACCAAGAAGTTTGTAAGGGCAAGGAGATGGCCTACCGTGAAGATCTACCCGAGTAAGGCTAGCCCTCCGTGGGCGTGAGGCCATGATGGAATAGACAAGGTTGCTTCTTCGTGGACCCTTCGTGGGTGGAGCCCTCCGTGGACTCTCGCAGCCGTTACCCTCCGTGGGTTGAAGTCTCCATCAACGTGGAAGTACGATAGCACCACCTATCGGAACCACGAGAAAAATCGCCGCGTCTCCAAATTGCGTTTGATCTTCTCCACTTCTCTTTACTACTTGTGCAATTTACTTTCCGCTGCCCATACTCTAGAATTGCATGTGTAGTGTGCTACTTGACTTGTGTGTTATGCAAAATCTGCCAAAATCTGTCCTTGATAAAAGACAGAATTTTTATCTTGTCGAGTAGTCTAATCACCCCCCCTAGACACTCTCACCTTCTTCGATCCCTCAATTGGTATCAGAGCTTTGGTCTCCATTGCTTTGGTTTAGACACCATTGGAGGAAGATGGACGTGTCTACGTTTGGGAGTGTTAGCCATAGAGTGCCTATTCTTGATGGAGTGTCCTATAACTCATGGAGGATTGAAATGCTTATTATCTTTAAGACATACAATTTGCGCAAATATGTTGAAACCCCCTATGTGCCTCCATTTGACCCCTTGCACCATACCATGGATGAAGAGCTTGATTTGCTTCGTAACCTTAGAACTGTAAATCTTATCATTAGAGGGTTACCCAATAACTTGCTTAAGCTCGTCACAAACTTTGAGTGCGCCTATGCTATGTGGAAGTTCTTGGAAGAACTTTATCCGGACTACTCTTTGAGAGGTCTTGATGAAATTCTATACAAGACTATTGAATTTGATATGATGCGCCCCAATGATCCCAACTTTGATAAATGCTTCTTTGAGCTTCGTGATCTTATGAAAAAGAAGGGTGATCCCGGTCTTATCAATGTTCTCTTGTATTGCATTCCGATGATTATTGTCACATTGACAAAACTAATGCAAGTTTTTATCAAATTGACCTAGGTGTTGATGATGAACAATCTATGGGTCAATATGATGATGAGCATGAGCATGATGATGATTACTCCGATTCGGACACCGAGCTAGACAAGATCATGAAGAGTCTCAATCTTATGGCAAATCTAAGAGACTACATATCCGGCGGAAAAGAGTGGATTCTTGATAGTGGATGCACCGACCACATGACCGGAGATGAAGACATGTTTCGAGAGCTTGCAAAGAACAATGGTCCATGCAAGTATGTGACTTTTGGAGACAACTCCAAGGGTAAGGTACTTGGCCTTGGTAAGGTGGCCATATCTCATGATAGCTCTATTCAAAATGTCATGCTTGTTGAATCACTTGGATACAATTTACTTTCCGTGTCTAGATTAGCTGACTTTGGATTCAATGTGCTATTCACCGAAGTAGATTGCCAAGTTCTTCGTCGTGACAATCATAACATGGCATTTACCGGTATCCGTAGAGGTGATCTATATATTGTTGATTTCACTAAGAAAGCCCAACCTAGAACTTGCTTTATTGCTAAATCCGCTAAAGGTTGGTTATGGCATAGAAGGCTTGGACATGTTGGTATGCGTAATCTAGACAAGCTAATCAAAGGTGATCATATTCTTGGTGTTAAAGATGTTCTCTTTGACAAAGATAGACTTTGTAGTGCCTGTCAAGCAGGAAAACAAGTAGGTGGAAGTCATCCCGTGAAGAACATCATGACCACAAGGAGACCGCTTGAGCTTCTCCACATGGATCTCTTCGGTCCCAATGCTTACAAAAGCCTTGGTGGTAACTCCTTTGGTCTAGTTATAGTTGATGATTATTCCAGATTTACGTGGGTATTTTTCCTTGATGACAAATCGCAGGTTCAGAGAATCTGCAAAACCTTTGCCAGAAAGGCCCAAAATCAATTTGAGGTGAAGATCAAGAAAGTTCGGAGTGACAATGGAACGGAGTTCAAGAACGCCAATGTGGACTCATTTCTTGATGAGGAAGGGATTCTACATGAGTTCTCGGCTACGTACACTCCTCAACAAAATGGAGTTGTTGAGAGGAAGAACCGAACGCTCATAGAGATGGCGAGAACGATGCTTGATGAATACAAGACACCGAAGCATTTTTGGGGTGAAGCGGTCGAGACAGCTTCTCATGCTATCAACAGGCTTTATCTTCATAAGCTCCTCGGCAAGACATCATACGAGCTCCTCACCGGTAACAAACCCCAAGTGGGATACTTTCGTGTCTTTGGTTCAAAATGCTATATCCTTGATAAGCATCGTCGGTCTAAATTTGCTCCTAAAACTCATGCAGGCTTTTTCTTGGTTATGGATCAAACTCCCACACCTACCGTGTCTACAATAATTTCACCGAAAGGTTGAAGAGACGGTAGACGTGAAGTTTGATGAATCTAATGGCTCGCAAGTAGAGCAAATGCCTATTGATGTAGGAGACAAGGACCCATCGGAAGCCATGCAAGATTTATCTATTGGAAAGATCCGTCCCATGGAAGTGAAGGAGAGTACCTCATCTACATATGTGGAGCCCCTACCTCACGGCAAGATGAACCTCAAGGCAACATGGAGGCCTCCACAAGTGGAACTCACCAAGATGAGGAAGTGCAACAAGAAGATCCACCACAACCTCCTTCTCCACCGCCTCAAGACAACACCAACAACAATGAAGAAGAAGAAGAGGAAGATGAAGATGATGAGGAAGCTCAGCCACAACCTCAACAAAAGCTATCCCGAGTCCGAGCAAGAGTCAAGAAAAATCATCCCGTGGAACAAATGATCAATGACATCAACTCCGGGAGAATTACTCGCTCTAAAACTCGCTTAGCTAACTTTTGCGAGAATTACTCATTTATCTCTAGTATTGAACCTATGAAGGTAGAAGAAGCACTTGAAGACCCGGATTGGGTGAACGCTATGCATGAAGAGCTACACAACTTCGAGAGGAACAAGGTATGGACTTTGGTAGAGAAGCCCAAGGATGATCAAAACGTCATTGGAACCAAATGGGTGTTTCGGAACAAGCAAGATGAAGTGGACAAGTCATCCGCAACAAGGCTCGTCTCGTAGCTCAAGGTTACACACAAGTCGAAGGTATGGACTATGGTGAGACCTATGCCCCCGTTGCTAGACTTGAGTCCATTCGCATTCTTCTTGCTTATGCCAATCACCATGATATTACTCTCTATCAAATGGATATCAAAAGTGCTTTCCTAAATGGTGAAATTGAGGAGGAAGTATTTGTGAAACAACCTCCCGGATTTGTGAATCCCAAAAAGCCTAATCATGTTTACAAACTTCACAAAGCTCATTATGGTCTTAAACAAGCTCCTAGAGCGTGGTATAAATGCTTGACCAAATTCCTTATTGAAAAAGTCTTTGAAATTGGGAAAATCGATTCTACTCTTTTTACTAAAAGGGTTAATGGAGAACTATTTGTGTGCCAAATTTATGTTGATGATATTATATTTGGTTCAACTAACCCTCATTTTAGTGAAAAGTTTGGGAAGCTAATGTCGGAGAAGTTTGAGATGTCCATGATGAGTGAACTCAAATTCTTCCTTGGGTTGCAAATCAAGCAATCTAAGGAGGGTACCTTTGTCTCACAAACAAAGTACACCAAGGATCTCTTCAAGAAGTTCAACATGCAAGAAAGAAGGTATGAGAACCCCATGCCTACAAGTGGACATAATGACTTGACAAAAGATGGAGAACCCGTTGATCAAAAGGTTTACCGATCTATGATTGGTTCTCTACTATATCTTTGTGCTTCTCGTCCGACATAATGTTGAGTGTATGCATGTGTGCTCGATATCAAGCTGCCCTAAAGAATGTCATCTTAAAGCTGTTAAAAGGATTGTGAGATATTTGATACACACACCAAACTTTGGCATTTGGTATCCTAAGAGGGCCTCTTTCGACCTCGTTGGCTATTCCGACTCGGACTATGCGGTGGCAGGGGTTGATAGAAAGTCAACTTCGGCACGTGTCAATTCCTTGGTCGATCCCTTGTATCTTGGTCCTCCAAGAAACAAAATTCGTATCATTATCCTTGCCAAGCGGAATATATTGCTGCTGGTTCGTGTTGTGCTCAATTACTATGGATGACACAAACGCTTAAGGATTATGGGATACATGTGAGACATGTTCCCTTGCTTTGTGACAATGAGAGTGCGATTAAAATTGGACACAATCCCGTGCAACACTCTCAAACGAAACATATTGAAGTTCGTCATCATTTCATTCGTGATCACATTGCCAAGGGTGACATCAATCTTAAGCATGTTCATCTCGACAAACAACTCGCTGATATCTTTACAAAACCTCTTGATGAGAAGGTGTTTTGTCGCTTAAGGAGTGAGTTGAACATCATTGATGCTTCAAACTTGGAGTGAGAACTCCATTGATGCATGCAAGGCATGAGCCTACTTGACTAATCCTTGATATTTCTCTTATGATGATGATCATATGTCTCGGACACATTTGCCTCCTTGTATTGCATCTAACTCCTTGCAGGTACTTGGATGATCTACATTCCACAAGATTACCACACACTCAAATCATGAGTAATCTTGTCATTGACCAAGTATCTAGCCCTTTGGGATGTTGAGTTCAAGGAACAAAATTCCACATATCCTTTTCGACATCTTATACATCTAGTATTTCACTCTTGTCATCTTGGATATCCTTGAGTATTTCCTTGCTTGCCTAACCCATGTAGGAAGATGAACTACACAAGTGGAAATGGCGCTCCAACTTCACATTCAATGAGCACCTACATCAAGTTCACCTACATGAGTAAAGCAACAACAAGCCCAAGGTATGTTCTTCACATCTTTAAGGAGCTTTGCTCAAAGTCATGAGTACAAGCAGCTTCATAAGATGTGATCACATCAAATGCTTAATCGAAAAATGGCAACCCCATTCTGAGCTTAAATGATGAGTATGACCTATGATCAAATGTCCTCATTTGACTCCTAAGTCAATATACTCAAACATAGGTGACCTTGTCGCCGACCTTTATCTAGATGAAGTACATATGTTTTGGAGTTTTTCTACTATCTCTTATGTTCTCTCATTGAGTTTTCTTTTTTTTAAAAAAAAAAACTTCATCTAGGAATCTTTTTTTCATTTCTATTCTTCTGTCTGTGTGAATATCATTTTGGCTCTGATCAATTCCTCGAAAATCATTCACAAATTCATTGCAAATCCTTTGAAACATTCCTCGCAAAGTGAGCTGAATTACTTCTGTATTTCCTTGGAATTAAACTCGGCGTCACCGA
The DNA here is from genome assembly GCA_021437245.1 of Aegilops speltoides. Classification (NCBI taxonomy): domain Eukaryota; kingdom Viridiplantae; phylum Streptophyta; class Magnoliopsida; order Poales; family Poaceae; genus Aegilops; species Aegilops speltoides. The sequence continues at coordinate 163,005,186 of CM038141.1, forward strand.
TTTAAATATTTCGGTCTAACCGAAAAGGATCTACCCTAAGTCCCTGACTTTCGGACCCACCGATCCATCTTAATTCGGTGTCACCGATTTATTTCTTCCAGGATATCATCTTCTGCAGCTCCACTCAATGATTCTCTATGCATATTCCTTTTTGTCCTGTTGTGATTCTTAAGGATCCCACTTCTTTCTTTCCATCTTCCCTAACCTTCCTAGTTTGCTGTCCTTTTCGGCACTTGATGTCAAAGGGGGAGAAGACTTAGGGGGAGAAGAGAAGATTTAGGTGAAGAAGAGCAATCTTACCTTAAGGGGGAGAGAATCACATCAAAGCTTTGTCGTGTTTTTCCTTATAAGAGAATTTCTTGCCATGTTTCACATTGGACATTACAATTGGCATTATTCTCATTTGGCATCATTCTTTTGATTTTGCTCTTTCCATCAAACCCCTTGATCTGAGAAAACTCAAAGGGAGAGGAATCTTCACAATTGATATCTTATGGAAAGCAAAATCTCTTAGAGTTCATTGAAAATCTTTTAGTTTCGGAGACATGTTTGCTGATTCAAGCTTGTTCTCAATATGAGACACTCCTTATACATGTCATCCCTGGCTTAGTACTCTTGATGTTCTTGCAGTTGGTTGAAGAAATACTCTTGTGTTATCTAACCTTGTTTTCCCAAGTTTATCTCTTCAGGTACAATGCCAAGGAACCTCAAGGTAAGTATATGCACCTTGCAGAATGTGCATGATGGTGACTTGCTTGTGAATACTTGTTTGCAAGAAATCACCATGCACATATGCATTATCACTCACTTCCTTTCATCTGCACTGATGCATATAGCCAAGCTGCATGTAGCACATCTTGCCTGTCTCTCTTGTGTGCTTGTGTGCCGGGGGAATCTGCCCGCCGCGGACACCTATGGGGCCGGGGCCCTTGTCTGTGCGGTACGAGGGCGGAGGGAGCACAGAGAGCAGATCGAGGCGAGCACACGGGCGGATTTTACCCAGCTTCGGAGCTCTCCGGAGAGATAAAACTCCTACTGCTGCTTTGTGTTTGTATTTGATCTCGCTCGAGAGTGCGAGCGTATGGTGGTGTTGTGTCTGTCCAATGACCCCCCCAACCTCTTCTACGTGCGCATGGGCCTCCCTTTTATAGTCGGAAGGGGGCACCAACAGGTGGCAGCGTAGGAGAAAGGGGTAAAAATGTAAAAGAGGTGGTAGTTGGAACAGTGCGGGAACAGTGAAGCTACAGTGCATGAACAGTGGTCGCTACCTACTTTGACAGTGGGGGACAAGGGCATTTAATGCCCGTCGCCGTCGACCCCAAAAGCTCCCGCCCTTGTGTCTCCGTCTGCCACGGCGATGGATCCACCACCGTGAAGTGCCACCGTGTCCCCCAGGCTGCACAGCCATCCGCCACGCGTCCCTGGAAAGGCCCCAGGGCGACGCGTGGGCCGATGAGCTGGAGCGCGGGCACACAGCGCAATTCTCCCGGCAAGCACCTTGCCGGGGTCTTGACCTTGCCGGGCCCGGGAGCTTGCCGGGCTCTGTAACTTGTCGCTCCCCGGGCCCTCGCCGGGACGCATATAGCGCCGAGGCGTGTCTTCTATGACGTAATCTTCTAGTCTTCCTGGCGAGCTTCTCTTGCCAGGGCTTTGCGTGAGTGATGTAACCTTGAGCCTGGAACGGCCTTCCCGACAAACTCTGCTTGCCGGGGTCTCGATCCTCTGTCTTGTATACTTTGTCTTTGAATGGCTTGACATGGAGCAGGAAGGTCTTCGGCGAGCACGTGGTACACCCCCGCCGCTGGAGCTGAATCGCTGCCCGTGCACAAGTTGGGGTACCGAGGTACCCCTACCTTAGTACACCGACAGAGCCCGGGCTGGGCCACACACGGTGCCGAAGCGCTGTTGGGCCAGGCCCAAAAAAGGCACGGCACACGCGCCCACGGCGCGCCGAATCCACTTCGCATTCGCCGCATCCCCGTGAACGGCACGCGCCGATTGCGGCGTCGTGGGGAGACGGGCGGGCGGCGGTCTTTAGTGCATCCACCCCGTGATCGTGGTGCAGGCGAGGTCACTTCACCCGCCGCTTGCCCCCGCCGCCACGCTGCCCTCATGCACGGGGTCGGGCGGCGAAGGTGGGAGACCGAGCCGTCACGGGCGAAGATGGCGAGTCGGCCCCGCTCCTCTGCCCTCCTCGCTTCCCGATTGGCCGGGCAGGGCGGTTGAGCCCCCACCTCGCCCTTTAAAAAGGGCGGAAGGGGAGCACAATGGTCTCACACCTTCTCTTCTCCCTTCGTCTTCAACTTCCATTCTTCTTTCTGCCATGGAAGGAGGAAATCCTAGTTCTTCAACGGTGGCAGCGAGGGTCGCCTCCAGTAGCAGACTTCTCCCTATCCAAGACCCGTGGCGGGCGGAGCCGCCACGAGGGGAGAGGGAGGGACGAGGCCATGGACGAGGCCGAGGGCGTGGTCGAGGCGGTCGGGGGAGAGGCGGTCGTGGCGATGTGCCTCCCCCGTCTCCTCCGGCGGCTCCTTTCCTCGAGGCGGTCCATACTGGAGACGATCCTTGGGAGTTCTTCATCAAGCTGCGCGGCGCCTGACGCCGCCTCGGCTGCCGGCCCCTGCTCATGAGGCGATGGAGCCGGATCCGCCGAGGTGATGGAGTTGCGCATGAGGGGCTGTGGGATTAGCGGCACTCGAGTGAGTGTCGCGCCCCCAGCCCCGGCGTGATGTACCGACCGAGGGTGGAAGACGTTCGCCGCATCCACAGCTTGACGGCGGGGTTTACCCTCCATTTCAAGTTAATGGAGGGCGATCTTCTTCTGTCAAGGTCTTGGGATTCCGGGACCCGGCGAGATGCTGTGTGGACAGCTCCTCCGATAGCGAAGGTCCCTCCTCGAGCGAGAGGACGAGGAGGGGAGCGCAGCAGCGGCGACGACGGATGGCGGGTCCGACTAGGCGTCGGATGCTGCTCAAGCGCCACCGGCGACCCCATCATCCGGTCGCCGGCCTCTCGAACTCCCCGGGGCCGTCTCCTTGGGCGGTGGCGAGGGAGGCTGCGGAAGAGGAAGAGGGGTGGCGGTAAGGCCGTCAAATCGAGTACGAGGGCGAGGAGCCTCGTCGGCGCGGCCGACGCCCCACCACCTCGTCTTCAAGCTCGCCTCCGCGCCTCCGCCTCCGCCAAGCTCTGGCGGCCCCGGAAGTTCTCTTGGTGTCTTCTGGCGCCCATAGCTCTCCTAGGCGCCCCTTTTGCCCTTCCCGGCAAGCTTCTCTTGCCGGGGCCTCCTTGACCTACATCCTGAACTCCTGAACAGAGAAACAGGAGAGGGATTACGGGCATCTTATCTTTCAATTTGTAAGCCCTTTGCTCTTAGTTGCATTTAAAATATGTAATCCTCTCTATCATGTTTTTCATCCTCTATGGACTTGTACTAAACTAGGATGTTTTTAATGAAAAGAGGGGAACGCTTGTCGGACTAAGTCTTTTACTTGACTTCGTGCTCTGTATGTTCCCATCCCACGCTCTCGGGAGCTTGTTGGCTGAACACGCTTCTTTGAAAGGGACATCAGCAGCCATTGGCGGTGTCGCTTCCGGCAAGCAACCTTGCGGGCCAGTTATAAGCGACTTGTGTTTGTTGAGCGGACTCAAAACGAAACAAGGGCGCGACACTTGTCGCATCTCACTTAAATCGTTGAGCGTGCTCGAAAACGAAACAAGGGCGCGACACTTGTCGCAGCTCACTTAAATCGTTGAGCGTGCTCGAAAACAAACCAAGGGCGCAACTGGGCCACGACCTGGCTCCTCTGCGCACGGGTTTTACAAGACACGCTCGTTCAAGGACGCAGCCCCGCTTTCCCCGGTCCATGAGAGGATGCATGACGAGGGATGAAAAACTTATCTGGCGTCGCAGCCCCCGGCGACTCTAACTTGCCGGGGAGGAACCTTGGCACTCGCAGCCCCCGGCAACTCTGGTTCCGCCAAAATCCAGGTGCTGGTGTGCTCTTCTGGTTTCTCCTTGTTGCTGTAATTTCAGCCATGAAAACAGTTGAGATAGGTCTGCAACAGTTTCGTTATTTACATGTATATGTATATAAATCCTTTCGGTGCGACTTTGCAATGCGATGCCGCGCCTTGACCTTCGTATGTTTATACTCTACGCTCTCGGGGAGCTTGCCGGTGCGAACACGCTTGCTGAGTGCGGGACATCAGCAGCCCGCTAGCGGTGTTGCTCCCGGCAAGAAACCTTGCCGGGCCAGTTGCAGCGCACTTGTGGTTGCTGAGCGGATTCGAAAACGAAACAAGGGCGCGACACTTGTCGCAGCTCACTTAAATCGTTGAGCGTGCTCGAAAACAAACCAAGGGCGCAACTGGGCCACGACCTGGCTCCTCTCCGCGCACAAGTTTCTCATACGAAGGGCATCTTACGGCAGGGCTTGCTACGTTACACCCTCTAATTTACACCCTTTGTGCGCTTTTACCCTACGCTTCTAGGGAAATTGCCGGCAAGGGGCCCTTGCCGCGAGCGCTGAGTGCTGATCTCGAAGCAGCCTGCTGGCCAAGATCTTACCGGCAAGCAACCTTGCCGCGTCTAGTCGCAACGCACTTAGCTTGCTGAGCGGACTCGAAAACAAAACAAGGGCGCGACACTTGTCGCAGCTCACTTAAGTCGTTGAGCGTGCTCGAAAGCAAGGTAAGGGTGCGGCTTTCCACGGGTAAGTTCCTCCGCGCACAGGTATTGCGTACAAAGGACGAACGCACGAGGGACATAACATAAGAAAGTATGGAACTAAGGAGTGCTCTGCACAAAAGCTCGGATGACTTAGCTTTTCCGTCTTCTGTGATCCTGCAAGGCCGCACTTCTCCCTTGATTTCCTCCCTTGTATGTTTTCACCCTCACGCCAGTGGAACTGCGCCGCCAAGAAACACACTTGCTGAGTGCGGAACATCAGCCAGCTGGCGGTGTTGCCTCCGCAGAAGAACTTGTCGGGCTAGTTGCAGTAGCGCCTTCATCGTTGAGCGGACTCAAACAGATCGGGCTTAACTTAGCCACGATTCGACCCCTATGCGCATGTGTTCTCCATACAAGGTACGAATTTTCAGGAATACAGCTCAAAAGTTTGAAGCTGGCTGCTTTTTCGCCCCATCGGCGGTGGAGCTCGATGGCACGCCGACGGCGGCGCAGCACTCCGGAGAGGTGCGCTTGCGGAGTAGGCACCAGAGCCCATCTTGGCGGTGGAGCTCGATGGCACGTCCTCGACGGCGGCGCAGCACTCCGGAGAGGTGCGCTTGCCGGAGTAGGCACCAGAGCTGTTCTTGCCGGGCTTAGTCTTTACTTGCCGGTGGAGCTCGATGGCGCGTCCTCGTCGGCGGCGCAGCACTCCGAAGAGGTGCGGTTGCCGGAGTGGGCCCCAGAGCACTTGCCGGACTTGGTCTTCGTCTTCTTCCCCCCGGGAGCTTCAGCGGCAAGTGTATTCTTGTCGGCCGCAGCTGCCGCATCCCGGTAGATCTTGTCGGCGCAGATAAGCGCATCCTTCTTGTCGCCGTGGACAGTGATGACGCTTATCGGCCCCGGCATCTTGAGTACGTTGTAAGCATAATGGGAAGCTGCCATGAACTTGGCGAGGGCAGGACGGCCGAGTATTCCATTGTATGGCAACGGAATATCGGCGACGTCGAAAGTGATGCGCTCAGTCCTGAAATTGAGCTCCCCGCCAAGGGTCACCGGCAGAGTGATCTTTCCCTTGGGCTTGCTCCGTCCCGGGTTGATTCCTTGGAAAGAACCGGTCTCTTCGAGCTCACCATCTGGAATTTGGAGTTTCTTGATCACAGCAGAGGAGATCAAGTTCAGCCCGGCCCCGCCGTCAACCAACATTTTGGTGACCTTGAGGTTGCGGATGGTGGGTGAGACCAGCATCGGCAAGCACCCGACCGCGGTGGTGCGGTCAGGGTGATCCTCAAGATCAAAAATGATGGGCGTGCTGGACCATTTGAGGAGCCTGCGCGACTCCACGGGCGGCTCCGCTGCATTCACCTCACGCACCCACTGCTTTAGCTGGCGGTGGGAGGTGTGCAGAGAGGCACCACCGCCGACGCACAGACCTCCGTGGCCTCTCGGAACTCCCCGCCGCTGTTATCCTCATCCTCCATGTCTTCGCTGCCGTCTTCTTCATCGTTGTCGCGCCCCGGGAGGTCGATCACCTTGCCGCTGCTTGGCCTTGCTGGCAAGCGTCCTCCCCGGCCATTGAACGGCCGCTTCTTGCTCGGCTCTCCTCCGTCACCTTGGGCCTTCTCCTTGTCGCGCCTCTCGTACTCAGCTTTTTGCTGCTCGACGAGGTACTCGACGCGCTTGCAGTTGGTGAGATGTCACACCCTGCATTTTGTAACATTTCATTTTTATCAATAAAGCATGAAAATTTGGACCAACAAAAACTTTTGCATTATTTGGCTTTTATTTGGAGTTGGTTTTCTCTCTGTGTTTCTTTTCAAGTGCTTCTTGAAGTCAACTACTCTACCCTCTATACTTCATCTCCCTACCCCAAGCTCCTGACCAATGACCATGCCATGTGAATAGTGCTATATGGGATTTTCCTACAAAAATAATTTGGCCGTAAAGTATTTTCTAAAATTAGATTTCCAAAACCCTGAATTGAGGTTTGCCTTTGCAAGTACTTGATCAAGGGCAGTAAAAATCTTTCCAAAAATATATTTGACTCCTATTAGATATAGGATGCCCGGGAACCACAAAAGTACAATTTTAAAAGTTACTGTTCTATTTTATTTAAAGGCTTTTTCTTAAGGCCGAAATGGTCTTTAATAGGAAATAATTATTTTTCTGTTTCAAAAATATTTGACAAAATTTAGAGAAGCTCATAGGACTTATATTGTCCATATATAAGAGTTTCAACACATGGTCATGTTCAAAATATTGGTCAAATCCTCTAAAACCCTTTCGGATATTTCAAGCTTTTGAAATATTTACAAAGGAAATATTCTCCAAAAATTCCAGGAAAATTCTATCATGTCACATATGACATATCTGTTGATCTTGCCAAGTCTCATGACTTGGAGAACAAGATAACACCATCAAAACCCCTCAAAGCCATTTCTGTCCAATCTAAGGTTTGATCAACTTTACATTGCCAAGTATGTCCAAATGTGCTCAAACTTGGTGGACATGCTTCATTGGTCTAATGATGCAACTGGACCAAATGGCACAGGTTGGAGAAGAGGAAATCTTGGTCAAAGTGCCTCAAAACCTCTCTCGACCAAAATCAAGTTTGAACCACTTTGCACTACCAACTTTTTCTCCAAGACCCCAACTTTGGTGAGCCTGATCATGTGACCAAATAAGGCTACCACACCAAGTGGCACATCAAGGAGAAATGATTTAGTCCTTTGGATCTACACAAACCCATTTCTGCCCATTTCTAGGGTTTGCAAAAGTTGCATTGGCAACTTTGTCCAAATAAGCTCAAAATGGGTGGAAGGCCCTAAATATATGTGACATTTCACCCCTTGGAGTATCTTGGCCAGTAGGATCATTAGCTTAACCAAAACTCCATCAAACACCTTCTCGCAAAATACCAAAAAGCCTCTTTTGCCACTTTCACTAATCTCCTTGAGTTAATCTCTTTGCCACAACCCTCCTCACTTCCCTCATCACCTAGACACTTTTCACCAAGAAACCATGTGGAGGAAGGGGGAATCAAGTTTGTCCTCTCTGGACAACATCTTCTCTCCTCTCTCCCAGCTTCTCTCTCTCCCTTCGCACCCTGTGGCATCCTGTGCCTTTCTCTGGTCTTGTCCCCGCCATCGTTGCTTCCAGACTTAAAAAGGACGCTACAAGGCCGCTGAAAAACCGCTGGATGCCGGCCAAAGTCGCGCCTGAGCGCCGCCAGAGCGCCGACCGCTGCCGCGCCGCCCCGACCGCCGTGCCTTCCCATCGCGCCGGTGATGTGCCTCGACGTCTGCTACGCCGCCGTGCCGCCCCTGTCTCCCCTCTCTCTCCCCTCCTGCAGCAGCGTTCGACGCCGCCGGCTCGGCCAATGGTCGGCCTCACGCGCGGGACGCCAGAGCCCTCCCTCGCTCTCTCTCCTTCTCCTGGCGCCTACTCCACTCCCACGAGCGCCGTGGACAGCTCCAAGCTCTCCCCAACGGCTCCCAGAGCAGATCCCATGGTGCCAGAGGCCACGCCCACGGTGAACCGCGGCCAGCCTATTTAAGGCGCCCGAGCCCTCCTCTTCCTCCCCGCCCCTCCTCGCACTCAATCCACCCTCGATCCTCCCATTTCGCTCCAGAGCCGCCCGAGCTCGAGATCGAGCTCGAGCTCCGCCGCCTCGGGTCGCGTCGATCTGCTGGTACAGGCCTCCTCCGCCTGCTTTCTCCCTCGAATCGGCCTCCCTCGCCTCACTTTCCCTCTCTCCTCTTTCCCCTCGTTTTGCAGCTGGGAACGGCCGAGCCACCGGCACCTGGCACCTCCGCCGCGGGACCTCGTCGCCGTGGCGGCAGCCACCCGGCGACCATCTCCACCACCACCAGATCCGCGACTCTCTCCTGAATCCAACGGTAGTCTCCGCTCCGCTTCCCGTGCCTCAGTCGCCGCCCGCGAAGCTCGCGTCGCCTCTCGTCGGAGGTAGACGACGGCCGCCGTGGGCCGCCTGTCGACCTCACGCCTCGACGGGTGGGATCCACCGTCGAGTTTAAAACGTCTTACACACACAAGACAGACCCGCCGTCGGCCGAAGGCGTATTCGGCCTTTACGCCTTCGACGTGGCGGCCGCGTGGGCTGGGTTTCCCCCTGGGCCTGCTGCTGCTGTGGCCTCTCTGGCCCAGTGGCACAGCGCCGTTTTTCCTTTTTCTTTTCTGTAGTATTTCCAAAAATTCCACAGGGCAGTATATTAATCCAAATGCATTGATTCCAATTTCTAAATTCCTAGAATATTGCAATCTATTTAATGGTGCAACTTTCACTCAGATCCAATCACCTTTCCTTTCTCGTAAATATTTAAATGTGGTTTTGGCATTTAAATGAGCCTTTGAAAATCCATAACTCCTATTTTGCTACTCGGGACCAACACCAAAAGTTGCCCCTTCCTAGTTTTCCTCCTAGTATTTTACAAAATTAAGTTGACATTTTTGAGCACTTTGACTTTTCTGCTTTTATTATTGCCTTATTTTTCCGTTGTTTTCTTGCAACGTTAGATCCCATATTCGACGAGGTAGCTGAGGAAGAAGGAGGAGCAGTGCGGAAGACTTTGAAGATCAAGCCAACCAAGGCAAGCAGCCCTTTGACCATGACTATGATACCCCTTTTTTATGCATGTCATTTTTAGCTCTTTATCGATGATGCATTGGAATCATGACGAGATGGTGAACCACGTGGGTGGTTGCCACGATTACATCCCTCGTTGATACTTGCATGGTGCATGGCCCTACCTTTTTATGAGGGTTATGCCGGTGGGGAGTAGCTAGGATGCAAATGTAGGTGCTACGCAAATGGGATGGGTTTGTGCATGATGAGGGAGGCAAAGTGATTTCAAAGGTATTTTCGAAAACCCCATCGGGTGCCACTTATGCCCGAGGGAGATGATGAGATGGGTGACCACTTGATGACGAAGTGGTGTGCCAAGTGAAAAAGGGTGTGTGGTTTTCAAAACGGATTGGTCGGAGTTGCGACCGTTATTCCAACCTTACATGCGCAACCACTCTACCCTTATATGGGAAAGGGCATTGTTGAGTACCTAGACCGATACTAGCTTGGAGCCCGACACTAGTGACGGGGAGAGTTGGTGCTCTCTCTTGGGACGGGTCGTGCTGTAGGGCGGCCATGACCATCTTTATGGGGCACCGGACACACCGTTGGTACCCCGTGCCAGAGGTATGTGATGGAAATGGGAGCGAGGCTCCACGAAAAGGTTGTTGAAATGTTGGGCACGGGGGTTACTGCCAATCGAGTGGACTCCATGTTAGTGTCGTCTAGGGAAAGGTAGTGATCGGGTGCTTACCCCGGGTACTTGAGGTACCGCGGGTCGTGGTTTGACACGGAAGTTCCCCGGATCTAGTGGGTAAAGTGTGCAACCTCTGCAGAGTGTAAAACTATTCGAATAGCCGTGTCCACGGTCATGGACAGTTGGGTAACCGCTCTTGGGCTACGTCCACTTGTTTTCAAACCCGATGTGTGTGAGATGATGGTGTTGTCTTGGATCAAGTCAGAGGACTTGACATGATTGAGATGGGTTGGTGCCCACTCCGTTTGTGATAAATGGGTTGGTGCCCATTCTATTTATGTTGATATCTGTGACCAGTTCTTACGGTTACTGGAATCCTCTTGATGCATGCTTTATAGGTTGTTGAACATGTTTTGCACTCAAAACTAGCTTTATGCAAAACTTTACCTATGTCATGCATTACCGTACCTTGAACCAAATCATGGGATGCTTGCGAGTACATTCAAAGTACTCATTGGCTTGCCACTGGTTATTTAATTGACCAGGCATGGAAGAACCGGAGTTCAAGAAGAGTTCTTTGGAGACGATCATGCGAACTAGGACGCTTCCGGTCGTAATGCCCGTAGGGTTAAGGCAGATGGCATGGGTTCTACTTATCGATGATGATTTCGCTGCTATGTTTCATTTGATGTTCAGCCCTTAAGGCTTTATCGATGTAAGACTTGACCATGATGGTCACTATTTGTGTAAGACGGTATGAATGGATGTAAGACTCTTGTATTTCAGCTTCAGGTGTTCAAGTGAGCATTGATCTCGGGATCATCAGACACGCAGCATTCGTGATCACGACTTGCAAGTCGGGTCCCCACAGAGCTGGTACCAGAGCCATCCCTGTTGTAGGAAGCCTTAGTTAGCATGGACGTTAGTTAGAGCGAGACTATCCCTAGATTACCCATATACCTATGTTTTATGTTAGCATCCCAAACACAGGACACATTCCTTTATTGACCCTTCCCTTCCACTTTTTGTAGATGGTCGCTGCGTGCGAGGACTTTCGACCCTTTGGGTTTCCCGTGCTTCTTGAGGATAGCCTCGTGAAGTGCCAGTTCACTCGAGTCCCCACCTTCTCCTACCACGAGCATCGGGTCGACAAAGACCAAGAAGGAGTATCACGTGGAGGTAGTCGTGAGGGCGAATGACGCCCGACGAGCTGGTTCTTTGAGGGACCCAGATGGCGACACTTGCTTCTCGCCGTGGAGACTGCTGCCTCAAGGCACCGACTTCGCCTCCGGGATCTCCTGCCAGAGATGGCAAGAGAGCCAGCCACTCGCTACCTGCCTTATCGTAAGGAAGGTGACGACGAGAGCAGCGCACCAGCACCACCCTTGACGAGGGACTTCTCCGCCTGCACCTACTTCAGCTTGTGTGCCGCACACCGCACAGCACACTGCCTCGAGTCGACGGAGCTTGGAAGGAACTCCGCGAGACCAAGGAGCTCCTCCGCATAGTTCGATTTAAGGCGGACAGGATCAAGAAGGATGGAGCACCCCTGGACAGCCAGCGGTAGCTTATCGAGGCGACGACCCCACAGTCGCAGCTGCCGAGGGAGCACCTCAGCCACGCCAGATGACGGCAAAGGAGTACCAGAACCTCTTCAAGACACCACCAGCAAAGCAGCGCCGTGTTCAGCTCCTTCACTCCTCCGCTTCCTCAAGCGATGAGGAGACCGAGACAGATGATGATGAGGAGGAAGACCCAGAGGAGCCGGAATACCCGACCGAGCATTCCACCACTTAGACTCCGCTCAGACTAGGATAGGCTAGCTCGTAGCCCATGGTAGGATAGGTCGTGTACCCTTTTGCGAAGTCGAGTCCTTGTAATGGTTCTTATGAAACCATGTTATGTTGTGTTTGCTTTCAACTTGCTTTGATGAAGTCGCATTTTCCTTGGGAACTTGTAAACCACTACATTTCCCATTTGGTTTAATGCATGAGTTTGGCCCTTCCGCCTTTGCTTTACTTAAAATTGTGTCACACCACCCCTTACTAGGCATTCCATCTCTACCGCTTTCCCTCATTGTTGTTCCCTATCATGAGACCTTGACCACTCCAACAGATGCTGTTGTAACACGATCGGTACCTCTACCCAGCCGCAAGAAGCCGGAGGTTCTCACGAGGCCGAGCCAGCCAGACCAAGCCCGAGGACGACTCCACCACCACCACCTCCTCCAAGCATGGATATGGCTCAGCTTCTCCAAGCCTTTCGAGAGGAGCGCCAAGCCAACACTGCAGCCCTCCAGATGATTGCTCAGGCTGTCAACCGCCAGCCGGCGGGGCACGGCCATGGACGTTCCACACTGGTGGAGTTCAAGAAGCATGCACCACCCACTTTCATCGAGCTGCTGAACCCTCGGATGCGCACGATCGGGTCCGCACCATTGAGGATCTGCTGGCACTAGTCGGATGCACTGAGGACCGTGACAAAGTGGCGTATGCTGCCCACTGTCTCGGGGGGACTGCCAGAGCTTGGTGGGATGGATTCAAGGCTATGCATGTTGAGCAAGATATCACTTGGAACACTTTCAAGACGGAATTCGCAAGGCCCACATCCCTTCGGACTCATGGCCATCAAGAAGCGTGAGTTCCGAGCATGAAGCAAGGTAGCAGACTGCCAAGGAGTACATGCGAAGTTCGGTGTTCTCTCAAGGTATGCCTCAAGATGTCAAGACTTGATCTGCCAAGCGGAGCGCTTCATGGAAGGCCTTAACCGGACTCTGCGAGACTTCGCTTGTTGTGTGTGATCGCCCGACCTTTCTGATCCGGTGAACAAGGCGCCATGCTTGAGGACAAGCGACGTGCCTTGGATGACACTCGAAGCGCAAGATGATCAGCAAGGGTAGCTCCAAGAACGAAGCCTCGCCTGTGGCAGCCAGCCCCGTCAAACCAACCTATCGGCAGCCAAGAGCTCCTCGCACCTCGCACCAACTATCCACCTCAAGAAGATGCCAACCCCGTGCCAGCTTACAACAACCCCAATAACAATCTTGGCAAGGGCGTCGTCCCCAATCAAGTCACTTGTTTGGGATGTGGACAGCCAGGCACTACTCCAAGAATTGCCCCAACAAGAAGCCCGACGCCTCGCGCCCTAATGCGCAGAACCCAGACAAGGCCGTGGTATGCCACCGAGGAAACAAGCTCCCCGCAACTTGCCCAACAATGGCAGGGTCGTGTGAATCATGTCATCATGAAGAAGCCCAGAAGACCGGACGTCGTCTTTGGGTGCGTGCCTTGTCAATTCAGCACCAGAATCGCTTTTGTTTGATTTCGAGCCACGATTCTTTTGTCACCCAAAGTTTTGCATTAAAGAGTGGCATGACCCTACACCCCTAAACAACCCTATGGTGGTACAAACCCCGGAGCAGAGATGAGAGCCAAGATAGGATGTAAAGGAGTCGGGATTACCATTAACGGGGTAGACTTCCTAGCAGACCTTATCGTCCTAAAATCACAAGGCTTGGATGTGATCTTGGGAATGAATTGGCTCAGCAAGCACCAAGGCTTGATTGATTGCGCCAACCGGTCGGTCACTATGACCAATGACCGAGGAGTCGAAGTCAAATTTGCCTCCAACCCCTCTTCTGCTCAAGCCAACCAAGTCAACTGTCTGACTGAAGTTGGATTGGAACAAGTGCCAGTAGTATGCGAGTATCCCGATGTTTTTCCTGACGAGCTACCGGGAATGCCTCCTGACCGAGACATTGAGTTCATCATCGAGCTCATACCTGGGGCAGGACCCATCTATAAGAAGCCTTATAGAATGGGATCGGAGGAGTTGGCAGAATTGAAGAAGCAGCTGGAAGAGCAGTTGAGGAAGGGATTTATCCGCCCTAGTGCCTCCCCTTGGGGATCGCCTGTTCTGTTTGTGGCAAAGAAGGACGGTACCATCCGCTTATGCATTGACTACCGCTCCCTCAATGAGGTTACAATCAAGAACAAGTACCCGCTTCCCAAGATTGAAGATCTGTTTGATCAACTCAATGGGGCCAAGGTGTTCTCCAAGATCGACCTCAGATCTGGGTACTACCAATCAAGATCGACCCCAAGATATTCAAGACGGCATTCAGAATCAGATATGGCTCAGATGAATGCACGGTCATGTCCTTTGATCGACCAATGCCCCACTTACTTCATGTATCTCATGAATAAGGTCTTCATGGAATATTTGGACAAGTTCGTCGTTGTCTTCATTGATGACATTCTTGTCTTCTCAAGTCGGAAGAAGAGCACGAGCAACACTTGAGGATGGTCCTAGACAAGCTTCGGAGCACCAACTGTATGCCAAGTTCAGCAAGTGTGAATTTCGGCTGCGTGAAGTTGGATTCCTGGGTCATGTTCTAACCGAAGAGGGATTGTCAACGACCTGCCAAGATTGAAGCCGTGGTGAATGGCAATCCCCGAGCAATGTGAAGGAAGTCGAAGCTTCCTCGACTCATGGATATTACCGCAAGTTCGTTGAAGGATTCTCAAGCATTGCCCGACCCATGACTCAGCTCTTGAAGAAGGACAAGAAGTTTGAATGGACGCCGAAGTGCGAAGAGAGCTTCCAGGAGCTGAAGAAGAGGCTAACCACCGCTCCAGTCCTGGCCACACCAGATATACACAAGGAGTTTGTGATATATTGTGATGCGTCAAGAACCGGACTGGGAGGTGTTCTGATGCAAGAAGGCAGAGTCGTGGCCTACCTTTCAAGGCAACTACGACCTCACGAAGAGAACTACGCTACTCATGACCTTGAGCTAGCGGCAGTGGTTCATGCCCTGAAAACTTGGCGACATTACCTTTTGGGGAAGCGATGTGAGATATACACGGATCACAAAAGTCTGAAGTATATTTTCACTCAAAGGGAATTGAACATGAGGCAGAGAAGATGGCTGGAGTTGATAAAAGACTATGACCTCAGTGTTCAATACCACCCTGGAAAGGCTAATGTGGTAGCAGATCGTTGAGCAGAAGGCTTGCTCCTTGAATGCTATTTGGAGCACAAGCTACCCGCCTTGTATGAGGAACTTGAAAGCTTTGGGTTGGAACTGGTTGCACCAGGATTCTTGGCCAACATCGAAGTTAAGCCTACCTTGATGGATGACATCAAGAAAGCTCAGAAGGGGCATGAGAGTATTGAAGGCATCAAGAGGAAGATCAAGGCAGGCAAAGCCTCAGGGTTCACAGAGGATGAGGAAGGAATTGTGTGGTTTGGGAATCGCATCTGCGTGCCCAACAGGGTTGAGCTCAAGAACCTGATCTTGCAAGAAGCTCATGACAGCCCATATTCCATCCACCCTGGAGGCACCAAGATGTATCAAGACCTGAAGGAAAGATTTTGGTGGCACGGGATGAAAAGGGAGATCGCCACCTACGTTGCAAAATGTGACGTATGCCAGAGGGTCAAAGCTGAACATCAGCGACCTGCTGGCTTACTCCAACCACTCAAGGTTCCCGAGTGGAAATGGGATAAAGTCGGAATGGATTTCATCACTGGACTACCTAGGTCAAACAAGGGACATGACTCCATCTGGGTCATAGTTGACCATTTGACCAAGGTGGCCCACTTCATTCTGTCAAGACAACCTACAAGGGGAACCAGTTAGCAGCCTCTACATCAACCGAGTCGTGAGCCTTCATGGTGTTCCCAAGGAGATTGTGTCGATCGAGGAACCCAGTTCACTTCAAGGTTTTGGAAGAAATTCCAGGAGGCCATGGGGACCAAGTTGTCCTTCAAAGACCGCTTTCCACCCACTGAGCCGGAGGTCGACCGAAGCAGTGAATCAAATACTCAAGATATGCTCCGAGCCTGTGTCTTAGCTTATGGAGCTAAGTGGGAAGATTGCCTCCCTTTCGCCGAAGTTCTCTTACAACAACAGTTATCGTGCCAGCCTCAGATGGCACCATTTGAAGTGTTATACGGCGGAAGTGTCGACACCCCTCAACTGGTCGGAGGCGGAGAAGGACTTGTCTTTGGGCCCGATATCCTTCGTGAAGCGTAAGAGCAAGTCCAGCTTGTCCGAGAGCGTCTCAAGTCTGCCAAGTCAAGGCAGAAGAGCTATGCAGACTCACGCCGCAGAGACATAAACTTCCGAGTTGGAGACCATGTTTATCTCCGGTCACCCTCTCAAAGGAGCCCGCGCTTTCATGTCAAAGGAAAGCTCGACCGAGATACATTGGCCCCTTCAAGATCATCGAGCGACGAGGAGAAGTGGCTTACCGTTTGAACTTCCACTGAACTTTCGATGTGCACAACGTGTTCCACGTGTCACAACTCCGAAGTGTCTCCAAGTTCCGCATAAGCCCGACCTCTACAAAGACGCCAATCACCAAGCCATTGATCTTCAACCTGATTTGACGATCGTGAGCGCCCATCCGCATTCTCGATGAGGCTGAGCGACACACTCAAGTCGCACCATCAAGTACTTCAAAGTCCAATGGAGCAATCATACCAAGCGAAGCCACTTGGGAGCGTGAAGACTACCTTAGATCCGAATTTCCGCACCTCTTTCAAGTTTAGTTTAGGAATCTCGGGACTAGATTCTTGTAAGGGGTAGGTCTGTCACACCTGCATTTTGTAACATTTCATTTTTATCAATAAAGCATGAAAATTTGGACCAACAAAAACTTTTGCATTATTTGGCTTTTATTTGGAGTTGGTTTTCTCTCGTGTTTCTTTTCAAGTGCTTCTTGAAGTCAACTACTCTACCCTCTATACTTCATCTCCCTACCCCAAGCTCGACCAATGACCATGCCATGTGAATAGTGCTATATGGGATTTTCCTACAAAAATAATTTGGCCGAAAGTATTTTCTAAAATTAGTTTTCCAAAAACCCCGAATTGAGGTTTGCTTTGCAAGTACTTGATCAAGGGCAGTAAAATCTTTCCAAAAATATATTTGACTCCTATTAGATATAGGATGCCCAGAAACCACAAAAGTATAATTTTAAAAGTTACTGTTCTATTTTATTTAAAGGCTTTTTCTTAAGGCCAGAAATGGTCTTTAATAGGAAATAATTATTTTTCTGTTTCAAAAATATTTGACAAAATTTAGAGAAGCTCATAGGACATATATTGTCCATATATAAGAGTTTCAACACATGGTCATGTTCAAAATATTGGTCAAATCCCTCTAAAACCCTTTCTGGATATTTCAAGCTTTTGAAATATTTACAAAGGAAATATTCTCCAAAAATTCCAGGAAAATTCTATCATGTCACATATGACATATCTGTTGATCTTGCCAAGTCTCATGACTTGGAGAACAAGATAACACCATCAAAA
Organism: Aegilops speltoides; assembly: GCA_021437245.1. Lineage (NCBI taxonomy): Eukaryota > Viridiplantae > Streptophyta > Magnoliopsida > Poales > Poaceae > Aegilops > Aegilops speltoides. The sequence continues at coordinate 163,022,457 of CM038141.1, forward strand.
CCCTCAAAGCCATTTCTGTCCAATCTAAGGTTTGATCAACTTTACATTGCCAAGTATGTCCAAATGTGCTCAAACTTGGTGGACATGCTTCATTGGTCTAATGATGCAACTGGACCAAATGGCACAGGTTGGAGAAGAGGAAATCTTGGTCAAAGTGCCTCAAAACCCTCTCGACCAAAATCAAGTTTGAACCACTTTGCACTACCAACTTTTCTCCAAGACCCCAACTTTGGTGAGCCTGATCATGTGACCAAATAAGGCTACCACACCAAGTGGCGCATCAAGGAGAAATGATTTAGTCCACTGGATCTACACAAACCCATTTCTGCCCATTTCTAGGGTTTGCAAAAGTTGCATTGGCAACTTTGTCCAAATAAGCTCAAAATGGGTGGAAGGCCCTGAATATATGTGACATTTCACCCCTTGGAGTATCTTGGCCAGTAAGGATCATTAGCTTAACCAAAACTCCATCAAACACCTTCTGGCAAAATACCAAAAAGCCTCTTTTTGCCACTTTCACTAATCTCCTTGAGTTAATCTCTTTGCCACAACCCCTCCTCACTTCCCTCTGTCACCTAGACACTTTTCTACCCGAAGAAACCATGTGGAGGAAGGGGGGAATCAAGTTTGTCCTCTCTGGACAACATCTTCTCTCCTCTCTCCCAGCTTCTCTCTCTCCTTCGCACCCTGTGGCATCCCAGGCCTTTCTCTGGTCTTGTCCCGCCATCGTTGCTTCCAGACGCAAAGGACGCGCAGCTTGCTTGCTGAAAACCCATGGATGCCGGCCAAAGTCGCTCTGAGCGCCGCCAGAGCGCCGACCGCTGACGCCGCGCCTCCCGACCGCTCGTGCCTTCCCATCGCGCGGTGATGTGCCTCGATGTCTGCTACACGCCGCCGTGCCGCCCCCTCTGTCTCCCCCTCTCTCTCCCCTCCTGCAGCGCGTGCCCGACGCCGCCCGGCTCGGCCAATGGCTGGCCTCACACGCGCGGACGCCAGAGCCCTCCCTCGCTCTCTCTCCTTCTCCCTGGCGCCCTACTCCACTCCCACGAGCGCCGTGGACAGCTCCAAGCTCTCCCCAACGGCTCCCAGAGCAGATCCCGCGGGTGCCCGTAGGCCACGCCCACGGTGAACCGCGGCCAGCCTATTTAAGGCGCTCCCGAGCCCTCCTCTTCCTCCCTGTCGCCCCTCCTCGCACTCAATCCACCTCGATCCTCCCATTTCGCTCAGAGCCGCCCGAGCTCGAGATCGAGCTCGAGCTCCGCCGCCTCGGGTCGCCGCCGATCCATGGGTACAGCCTCCTCCGCCTGTTTCTCCCTCGAATCGGCCTCCCTCGCCTCATGATACTTTCCCTCTCTTTCCCCTCGTTTTGCAGCTGGGAACGGCCGAGCCACCGGCACTGGCACCTCCGCCGCGGGACCTCGTCGCCCGGCGGCAGCCACCCCGCGACCATCTCCACCACCACCAGATCCGCGACTCTCTCCTGAATCCAACGGTAGTCTCCGCTCCGCTTCCGTGCCTGTTCAGACGCCGCGGCGAAGCTCGCGTCGCCTCGGCGGAGGTAGACGACGGCCGCCGTGGGCCGGCCTGTCACCACGCATACGACGGGTGGGATCCACCGTTAGGTTTAAAACGTGCTACAAGACACAGACCCGCCGTCGGCCGAAGGCGATTCGCCTTTACGCCTTCGACGTGGCGGCGCGTGGGCTGGGTTTCCCCCAGGCTGCTGCTGCTTGTGGCCTCTTCGCCCAAAGGGCACGGCGCCGTTTCCTTTTTCTTTTTTCGTAGTATTTCCAAAAATTCCACAGGCAGTATATTAATCCAAATGCAGTGATTCCAATTTCTAAATTCCTAGAATATTGCAATCTATTTAATGGTGCAACTTTCACTCAGATCCAATCACCTTTCCTTTTCTGTAAATATTTAAATGTGGTTTTGGCATTTAAATGAGCCTTTGAAAATCCATAACTCCTATTTTGCTACTCCAGGACCAACACCAAAAGTTGCCCCCTTCCTAGTTTTCCTCCTAGTATTTTACAAAATTAAGTTGACATTTTTAAGAGCACTTTGACTTTTCTGTTTTTATTATTGCCTTATTTTTCCGTTGTTTTCTTGCAACGTTAGATCCCATATTCGACGAGGTAGCTGAGGAAGAAGGAGGAGCAGTGCCGGAAGACTTTGAAGATCAAGCCAACCAAGGCAAGCAGCCCTTTGACCATGACTATGATACCCCCTTTTTTTATGCATGTCATTTTTAGCTCTTTATCGATGATGCATTGGAATCATGACGAGATGGTGAACCACGTGGGTGGTTGCCACGATTACATCCCTCGTTGATACTTGCATGGTGCATGGCCCTACCTTTTTATGAGGGTTATGCCGGTGGGGAGTAGCTAGGATGCAAATGTAGGTGCTACGCAAATGGGATGGGTTTGTGCATGATGAGGGAGGCAAAGTGATTTCCAAGGTATTTTCGAAAACCCCATCGGGTGCCACTTATGCCCGAGGGAGATGATGAGATGGGTGACCACTTGATGACGAAGTGGTGTGCCAAGTGAAAAAGGGTGTGTGGTTTTCAAAACGGATTGGTCGGAGTTGCACCGTTATTCCAACCTTACATGCGCAACCACTCTACCCTTATATGGGAAAGGGCATTGTTGAGTACCTAGACCGATACTAGCTTGGAGCCCGCATTACTAGTGACGGGGAGAGTTGGTGCTCTCTCTTGGGACGGGTCGTGCTGTAGGGCGGCCATGACCATCTTTATGGGGCACCGGACACACCGCTGGTACCCGTGCTGTGAGGTATGTGATGGAAATGGGAGCGAGGCTCCACGAAAAGGTTGTTGAAATGTTGGGCACGGGGTTATCGCTAATCGAGTGGACTCCATGTTAGTGTCGTCTAGGGAAAGGTAGTGATCGGTGCTTACCCCGGTACTTGAGGTACCGCTGGTCGTGGTTTGACACGGAAGTTCCCGGATCTAGTGGGTAAAGTGTGCAACCTCTCGCAGAGTGTAAAACTATTGAATAGCCGTGTCCACGGTCATGGACAGTTGGGTAACCGCCTTGGGCTACGCCCACTTGTTTTCAAACCCGATGTGTGTGAGATGATGGTGTTGTCTTGGATCAAGTCGAGGACTTGACATGATTGAGATGGGTTGGTGCCCACTCCGCTTATGATAAATGGGTTGGTGCCCATTCTATTTATGTTGATATCTCGTGACCAGTTCTTACGGTTATGGAATCCTCTTGATGCATGCTTTATAGGATGTTGAACATGTTCTCGCACTCAAAACTAGCTTTATGCAAAACTTTACCTATGTCATGCATTACCGCATCTTGAACCAAATCATGGGTTGCTTGCGAGTACATTCAAAGTACTCATTGGCTTGCCACTGGTTATTTAATTGACCAGGCATGGAAGAACCGGAGTTCAAAGAAGAGTTCTTTGGAGACGATCATGCGAACTAGGACGTTTCCCAGTCAGAATGCCTGTAGGGTTAAGGCAGATGGCATGGGTTCTACTTATCGATGATGATTTCCGCTGCTATGTTTCATTTGATGTTCAGCCCTTAAGGCTTTATCGATGTAAGACTTGACCATGATGGTCACTATTTGTGTAAGACGGTATGAATGGATGTAAGACTCTTGTATTTCAGCTTCTGTGTGTTCAGTGAGCATTGATCTCTGGGATCACTGTACACGTGCATTCGGTGATCACGACTTGCAAGTCGGGGTCCCCACATGAGATCGTGGCCCTTGGTGCGGTGGATTTTGCAGTATTGCTTGTCGGAGCCGTCCTGCTTGTCGGCTGCCGCTTCACAGGGCAGAGCTCTTTGCGGAGAAGCAAGCCTGCGCTTGCTTGGCGGGAGCCTCCTTGCCGGACTTCTCGACGGCAAGCACCTCTTCTTGTTCTTCCTTCGGTTGTTCCGCCGCGGCTCTTCCTTGTCGGGCGGTGTCGTCATTGTCGCTTTCTCTGTGCAAGATCCTCCCGGGAGTCTCCTCCCCTCTTCCGCTACAGGCGCACTTATCAGCCGAGCATAGAGCTCGCCGACATCCCGAATCTTGGTCATCGCCATCTCTTCACGCATGCGGCGGTTATGCACGTTTCGGTGGAACGCGCGATAACGCGGCAGGGTGGACATCGAGGATGTTGTCTTGAACACGGCTGAAGCGTTGGATATACTTGCGCAGGTTTCTCCTTCCTTCGGGCCAAAATGTGGAGATCGCTCTCTGGCCGTGGGGTTTGTGGCCGCCGGTGAAGGCGCCAACAAACCGATGGCAAAGATCTGCCCAAGAGGAAATGGAGCCTTCCGGCAAGTGCATGAGCCAAGAACGAACGCTCGCTTAAGCACGAAGCGGAAGTAGTTCGCCGAGAATCTTTCGTCGCGCCCCGCAGCTCGCACCGCGATGGTGTAGACACCGAGGAATTCGAGGGTGCGTCTTGCCGTCGTACTTCTCCGATGCACGTCGGGCTTGAAATTCTTCATCTTTGGGCCATCGACGCCGCGCGAGCTTCGCGGGTGAACGCAGGGCAGCCTGCCGCGTCTGACAAGTCGCTCAGTTCACGGGCGCGCGGCGTCGGCGTGTTCCAGCTCTCTGGTCTGATTGTCGCCAAGCTTCTCGGCGGCGCTCGATTGTGGTCCGAGCGTCTTCTTGTCGCCGGTCATCGAGGACCTGGCGTTGATCCCGACAAGTCCGCGGATCCGACGATGCCGTGGAGCCGTCGTCGGCGCTGTTCCGGCGGGGCGGCGTCTTTTGCTTCCGCGGCGGGGAGTGCGTGGTGGTTGCATCCCCGGCGGTCTTGTCGCCGTCGGCCTTCGTCTTCTCAGCTTGCCGCGGCCGCGAGGTCGCCGGCTGCTGTGAAGAGTCGTTGTTGGCGAAGGCGACCAGGCTCTTGATGGTAGCCCTCCAGTCTTCGGCCTTGTCCGCCGCTGGAGGGAAGTCGAGGAGCAGTTGCGCTCTTGCGAGCGCTTCTGCCGGAGTGGAGGGGAGCGGGAGCGAGCGGTGCGAGGAGCGGGGTATGCTCGGACTCCTAACAGTGTTAGAAGGAGCAGGGTCCTGCCCCGGCGCCTTCGCTTTGCTCATGTCCGGACGTTGGTCCGGAGCATCCCGCAAGCCTCCGGCGTGTCCTTGCCCCAGCAGGCGGATACCACCACCCGTGGTATGGCGCTGCTGGGTTGTCGTGCGCTGAGATGGACGTGGATCCACGGAGACCGAAGCGCGGTCATCCGCCCTGCCTTGATCGGTGGCGCGCGAGTGTCCTCGCGGCGACCACTTTTTCGACGGCGTCTCCTCCGCCCACCGTTGGCTCCGGTGGCAGCGGATGAGACGCAGACGGGCCTCCAACCTCCGAAGGCTTCTTCTTCGGGGCCATGGCGCGATTGTCGATGAAGTTGTTGATGAAACTGGAGAGGTTGATGAAGAATGCGCCCGCGCGAACGCCGGATCAGGTCCGCACAACCTCGACGCCCCCTACCTGGCGCGCCAAAGATGCCGGGGGAATCTGCCCGCCGCGGACACCTATGGGGCCGGGGCCCCTTGTCTGTGCGGTACGAGGGCGGAGGGAGCACAGAGAGCAGATCGAGGCGAGCACACGGGCGGATTTTACCCAGCTTCGGAGCTCTCCGGAGAGATAAAACTCCTACTGTTGCTTTGTGTTTGTATTTGATCTCGCTCGAGAGTGCGAGCGTATCGTGGTGTTGTGTCTGTCCAATGACCCCCCCAACCTCTTCTACGTGCGCATGGGCCTCCCTTTTATAGTCGGAAGGGGGCACCAACAGGTGGCAGCGTAGGAGAAAGGGGTAAAAATGTAAAAGAGGTGGTAGTTGGAACAGTGCGGGAACAGTGAAGCTACAGTGCATGAATAGTGGTCGCCAACTACTTTGACAGTGGGGGACAAGGGCATTTAATGCCCGTCGCCGTCGACCCCAAAAGCTCCCGCCCTTGTGTCTCCGTCTGCCACGGCGATGGATCCACCACCGTGAAGTGCCACCGTGTCCCCCAGGCTGCACAGCCATCCGCCACGCGTCCCTGGAAAGGCCCCAGGGCGACGCGTGGGCCGATGAGCTGGAGCGCGGGCACACAGCGCAATTCTCCCGGCAAGCACCTTGCCGGGGTCTTGACCTTGCCGGGCCCGGGAGCTTTCCGGGCTCTGTAACTTGTCGCTCCCCGGGCCCTCGCCGGGACGCACATAGCGCCGAGGCGTGTCTTCTATGACGTAATCTTCTAGTCTTCCTGGCGAGCTTCTCTTGCCAGGGCTTTGCGTGAGTGATGTAACCTTGAGCCTGGAACGGCCTTCCCGGCAAACTCTGCTTGCCGGGGTCTCGATCCTCTGTCTTGTATACTTTGTCTTTGAATGGCTTGACATGGAGCAGGAAGGTCTTCGGCGAGCACGTGGTACACCCCCGCTGGGAGCTCAGAATCGCCGTGCACAAGTTGGGGTACTGAGGTACCCCTACCTTAGTACACCGACATTGTGGTAGTCCAAAACCATAATTTATGAAAATCTTGCACACTTGTAGGGGGAGCCTGTGTACTACATGTCTCATCAAAGCTTTGTAATAATTACATCTTTCTTTCAATAAGCTTTGATGTCTTGTTTTGTGTGTTGCCATCAATTACCAAAAAGGGGAGATTGAAAGCACATTTGCTCCTCGGGTGGTTTTGGTAATTAATGACAACATACTTTGTGGTTGGACTAATGCTTTTATCAAGTATGTTTCAGAAATTCAATCACATTGGCATGGCAAAAGGATCAAGAGGTGGAACCTCAAAATGCTAAGGCAAGCATTGGCAAAAGCTCAAGACTCCATTTTTGGTTTAGTGATCCAAGATCACATTGAGTCCAAAGGAAAAGCCAATACTATTAAAGGGGATGAGGTTATGATGATGATCCGTTGCTCAAGTGCTTAGTGATACATCTCCTAAACTATCAACAACTTTCACCGCCATATACACTCATAAGTAGTCTCGGTCCCACCGATATTCCAAACTCAGTCACACCGAGATGAACCACCTCAGCCATAAAGCCAAACCCTAGAAAACTCGGATTTTCCGATTCGAACTCGGTCTCACCGAAACTTGAGTTGCCAAGCTTCAGAATCTTCGTCATCAAATCGGTGTCACCGAGATGATGAAGTCGGTCCCACGAAACCTGGCTTGCTCTTGTCATTGCACGAATCGGACTCACTAAGATTGTATTTTCGGTCCCACGAAAATACCAACGCTCACATTATTTGAACTTTCGGTCTCACCGAGTTGTCAACTTCGGTCCCACCGAGATTGCTCAAATGTGTGTAACGGTTGGATTTTGTGTGGAGGCTATAAATACCCTCCACCCCTCTTCATTCATGGAGAGAGCCATCGAAAGAACTACCACTCCTACCTTACATTTACGAGAAGAGAACTACCTACCCTTGTGTTGAGATCAAGTTGCTCCACTCCCACCATATGAAGCTTGATCTCTAGCCTTCCCAAGTTGCTTTCCACTCAATCCTTTCTTCCACCACAGCCAAATCAGTGAGGAGAGTTGAGTGTTGGGGAGATTATCATTTGAAGCACAAGAGCAAGGAGTTCATCATCATCTACACCATCTATTACCTTTTGGAGGGTGGTGCCTCCTAGATTGGTTAGGTGTCGCTTGGGAGCCTCCGTCGAGATGTGGAGTTGAACCAAGAAGTTTGTAAGGGCAAGGAGATCGCCTACTTCGTGAAGATCTACCCCGAGTAAGGCTAGCCCTCCATGGGCGTAGGCCATGATGGAATAGACAAGGTTGCTTCTTCGTGGACCCTTCGTGGGTGGAGCCCTCCGTGGACTCTCGCAGCCGTTACCCTCCGTGGGTTGAAGTCTCCATCAACGTGGAAGTACGATAGCACCACCTATCGGAACCACGAGAAAAATCGCCGCGTCTCCAAATTGCGTTTGATCTTCTCCACTTCTCTTTACTACTTGTGCAATTTACTTTCCGCTGCCCATACTCTAGAATTGCATGTGTAGTGTGCTACTTGACTTGTGTGTTATGCAAAATCTGCCAAAATCTGTCCTTGATAAAAGACAGAATTTTTATCTTGTCGAGTAGTCTAATCACCCCCCCTCTAGACACTCTCACCTTCTTCGATCCCTCAATATGTAGTTAGTTCTGATGTAAGTCTTGCTGGGTACATTTGTACTCACGTTTGCCTATTTTATGTTCTGCGTGGACTTCGACGTTTAGCTTGTTACCTCAGCTACGATCTTGTGCCCTCGGCAGGATCTGGTAGATAGTCACGCTTCTCAACCTTTTTCATTTGTAGATGTCTGTACTCAGACATGTTAAGCATCTGCATGTGCTTTTGACTTGTATGCTCTGATTGTTGGGTCATGAGACCCATGTTTGTAATATCTCGCTCCTCGAAGCCTATTGATTAAATACTTTGAGTCATAGAGTTATGTTGCGATGCCATGTTGTATTTGCACATATCGAGCATATTTTGTGTATGATTTGAAATGCTTGGTATGTGTGGGATCCGACATCCTAGTTGTTTATTCTTGGTAGCCTATCTTGTGGGCAAATGTCTCCTAGTGCTTCCACTGAGCCATGGTAGCTTGCTACTGCTCCGGAACACTTAGGCTGGCCGGCATGTGTCCTTCTTCGTTCCTGTGTCTGTCCCTACAGGGAAATGTCACGCGGTGTCTACGGGAGTCCTGTTAGCCTAGCTGCTACAGCCTGGATTCACTCGCTGATGACCGACACGTTCGTTGTTGGGTCATGTATGCATGTCCCTGTAAGTTACTGCCACTTTGGGTTTACGACTAGTCATGTCGGCCCGGGTTCTTTTTCATACGGATGCTAGCGACACTATCATATACATGAGCCAAAATGCGCAAACGGTCCCGGGCCAGGTATGGTGGCACCCGTGGGAATACCGTGCATGAGGCCACAAAGTGATATGATGTGTTACATACTAGATCGGTGTGACATAGGATCGGGGTCCTGACAGTTTGCGTGAGCCGTGTGCATGACCAAATGTGTGTGGGGTGCAATGCGACCGCGAAAGGGGTGCTGTGAGTGTACCGCCTTTTTTCCTTTTAAACTAGGTGCTCCGGCCCCTCAAAAAAAAAAACTTGTTGCTTCGCGCAATCCATCGATACTACTACTAGTAATCCGGTAATCTCGACTAAAACGGTGCGGCCGGGTCTTTTCCCGCGAGATATGCTGGGAGGTTGGCTTAGTTGGGTTTTTTAGGACGAGTAATGCTACACCTACGTAATCCCAGTTATGTAATCTATTTATATATAAAAAGTACTTGACGGGTTAACCAGAATAAAGATAATTAGCTTAAAAATCCCACAATAATTAGAAACATCCGACCTTTAATTACGTGTACCTATTTCCAATCAACAATGTGCGACCGTTAGATCTTCATAAACCAAGTGGCCCCGTAACGTGAGAAGATCTTCATAAATCAGGTGGCCCCGTAATGTGAGATCATAACAAATTGGATCCATAATAAAAAAATGTTACAAGCAGGGTCAGATTTCTCAGACGTGAGACCATAACAGGTTGGACCTGTACGCAAACTCATGATAGGCTGGACCATTAACCAAAAAAACAGGCCGCACCATCCCACGAGCGGTCAGATCATCCCATATAATAAAAAATGGGGCGTACAGGGTAAGAACCATGACCAAACTCTGAAGATCCTTCCCACAAAAAAAAACTATACAAAGATGACATCTCTCCAAACAAATCAAAACTCTCAGAGATTTGCAGATATTCGATCTCTCCAAACAGAATATCTCTAGATAGGACCAAAATCTCATGGTCGCATGAATATATAAAATCTCTCGGCATCCGAACAACCTTGTACACCATCTTCATCCAGTGAACAACACTTTGAGGTCAACTTCCTCCAAGCAGTGGCACTTCGGCATTGGGCACCAGCCGGCTCCGTTGAGCAACTAGATCACCTCCAGTATGTATGATCTGCATGAAATTATAGATCAGACCTATTAATGGATAATGAGAGGATGTCGCCCACTATGCCCCCCACAAAAAATGAAAAACAAATGGAGACCCTCAATTACTCTGGGCCGTGCTAAACAAAAATCTTATTCTAGCTGATCCTCTACTATATTTTGGGTTGTGGGATGGCTTCCATAGGCCTCAAATCCATTAAGAAGCTGAGGCGGTCTGCAAGATGGTAATCACTTGGAGTTTGTAGATTAGATGATGGTTCACATAATATTTTGCATGAGTACCTCGGTAATTTTGTCTAATAAAGTTCCTCATTAATCAGGTAGAGATTGCTTCGGTCGGCTTCTACTAAAAAATACTCACGATATTTTTGTATTCACATGATGATTGGAACTTAAGTTCCTCTTTATCATTAAAGATTTCTGCAAAACACTGGTCTAGAAAATAGATCTCCTTTACTTGTACGACCAAAAAATTATTTATATGGTGAAAAATAACAAAAATAATGAATATTCATAAACTTGAGCATTAATCTGTAATAGTAGCACACCCACCATCAAGCGGGGCGGCTGGTCAAGGTCTCAAGCAGCCGAGAAGGGTACTCCCATGTCCAATGACCAGCGGGAGCACCACCATGATATTTATCGTCGTCCATTGCCACAGCAAAGCAAGATCATCCACTTAAGTTTTATTTGATTTTTTTCAAGAAAAGGCAAAAGAGCTTGCATTTCATTGGATTGAAAAGAGAGCTTTAGCTTTATATTTCCACTCTCTAATGTGCAGGAATCAACAATGAAAAGAAAAGAGGGGCCACATAACAAGGAAGGTTAGAAACCTGCCAAGATGGTTAAAACAAAACATATATGTAATCCAACAAGGTGATCCGTTACTAATGATGAATATTTTGTGTGTGCTATCACAACAAAATTAAAACAAAAAATGCAACAGTTCCAGATAGGCATTGGAGGTTCCTAATTGATTTTAGCTTCAATGATAAAACTTATTTTAAATTGTTATTTTATTGATGCAAGTCGAGACAATCAACAAAAATAGCAAGATTGGAAGGAGAATGAAACTTCAAGACAAGAAAAAGAGACAACCTCCAATCATAAATGGAGATGTGCCAGACTTCGCGGCTACACAAAATGGAGAACCTTTGATCCATGCGAAGTCAGAAAATCTCCACAAAGTTTCACCCTTATGCAGGTTATCATCCATTTGATTTAATTACAGTTCTCAGTTCAATTTCTAAATTTTAACAATGCACAACTGGTATTACAGTATACAGGAAGCAACATTATGTACCTTGCTTATGCTTTGCACATCAGTTCTGCTATCTATGTGCTCAAATCTTTCAAAGCATGAAAACTTACCTTCATTAACTCGGTGGTTTTGATGTAGTAAAGTTATATCTCACACATTTTACCGTAAAACAAGTGGTTATAAAGTTCGGACGCCCATGCATTTCCATATCTTTGACTGCGGCTAATTTTAATTGCTCTATGAAATCACAAAATCATGTTACATTTCGTTCTATCTATAGCTAAGTATAACACGTATGCATGCACTGCGGCTAAAGCAAAAAATATTGTTCCATTCCCACAAGGAGAAATAAAGTGCTTCTGCCGGAGATGAAACAATATCTTACTTCTACTAATTAGGATTTATGTTTATGTAGGACAAGTAACTCAACTAAAAGGGGGAAATATGACAGAGTTGGGAATACGAAAAATGAGGACCTGTAGGTCGAACTTCGAAGAATATTGTCGCTGTAGAGGATGAGGACCGTGTCCCAAGCTGCCTCGAGTGGAAAGAGCGACAACGGTCTAGCTTGTGTGCTTGGGGAAGAGAACCTCGCCGCCATCCTCACACCCGAGCTGGATCTAAGAGGGATGCGGCCTGCGGGAGATGAAATCCACGACCAAATCAACTACACGGACACCAATTACAACGGGTCAACGGCACTGTGCAGATCGATAATCTCGCCTCCTCCATCGTAGTTTACCAGCAAAGGGCTAGGAGAACAAGGAGGCGTACGAGGAGCCAAACCAGCTGCCGTCCCCGTGGCAGCACTACCATGGAGTGGCTTGAGGTGAGGACGAGGAACCTCAAGGCAGCGAACAAGAGAGCAAGCTGATGGGAGAGCAGAAATTTTGAGTGAGCAGAGAGAATAAGGAAAGGAGAAAGGGATCGGGCAATAGGAACATTGTCACCGTGGTGAAAATATGAGTGGGTTGAGAGAACGGAGAAGTCCGAGAGACTACAGAATGGGGAAAGTGAACAATCATACTGGTGGGCCTATGAAACCGATTATGTTCTGTACACTGTGAGAGCAAACTATGTGATGTGAAAATATAAGCCACCGTTGATACTACCGAGGGCACGTCTCTTAACTAAATCAAATGATCATGCGAGCAAAATGGACTACCAAAATACTCCCTCAGTTCCTAAATGTAAGTCTTTTTAGACATTCCAATATGGACTATATATGGAGCAAAATGAATGAATCTACATTCTAAAATATGTCTATATACATCCGTATGTAGTTTATACGGAAATCTCTAAAAAGACTTATATTTAGAAACAGAGGAAGTAGGTTTTATCAATTTGTACAAGATATAAGCAACAGAATAAAAATGAAAAAGAAAGATGTAAATATAGTTAGCATATCTCGCAAAAAAATATAGTTAGCATGACATGCATAATTTTTTTTAAACATCAGTACAGACGCAAGCCCTCATACATACGTGCATACACTCACACCCATGAACGCACACACGCACACCCTACCCCTCATGACATGCATAATTAGCAAGTAAGGGATGAAGTGATCACAATGTGTATATATGTAAGGGATCACAAATACACATCAGTACCCCCTTTTTGACGAAAACCCAAACGTACCAAAACAAAACTATGTTTGCAAGAGTACTATATTTGAAATGTCATCATATTTGGTATAAAAAATTGTTGGGCAGATAAAATAGTGTGATCTCACATTTATAACTTAATAAAATCCTAGCCCGCGCATCGAGCGGGCCACTTTGCTAGTTAATGTAATGTGAAACGTGTGCGCTGTTGATTGTAGATTAGGGGGAGGGAGGGGCCCACCACAATGAAAATTAGGGGAGGAGAGAGAGAGGCAATGTCGGTGTACTAAGGTAGGGGTACCTCAGTACCCCAACTTGTGCACGGGCAGTTGCAGCTCCGCGCGGCAGGGTTTACCACGTGCTCGCCGAAGACCTTCCCGCTCCATATCAAACCATTCAAAGACGAAGTATACAAGACAGAAGATCGAGACCCCGGCAAGCGGAGCTTGCCGGGAAGCCCGTTCCAGGCTCAAGGTTACGTCACTCACGCAAGACCCCGGCGAGAGGAGCTCGCCGGGAAGACTAGAAGATTACATCATAGAAGACACGCCTCGGCGCTACATGCGTCCCGGCAAGGGCCCGGGGAGCGACAAGTTACAGAGCCCGGCAAGCTCCCGGGCCCGGCAAGGTCAAGACCCCGGCAAGGTACTTGCCGGAGAGCTGCGTTGTGTGCCAGCGCCCAGCTCATCCGCCCACGCGCATACAGGGCCTTTCAGGACGCGTGGCGGATGGCTGTGCAGCCTAGGGGACACGGTGGCACTTCACGGTGGTGGATCCATCGCCGTGGCAGACGGAGACACAAGGGCGGGAGCTTTTGGGGTCGACGGCGACGGGCATTAAATGCCCTTGTCCCCCACTGTCAAAGTAGGTAGCGACCACTGTTCACGCACTGTAGCTTCACTGTTCCCGCACTATTCCAACTACCACCTCTTTTACATTTTTACCCCTTTCTCCTACGTTGACACCTGTCGGTGACCCCTTGCACTATAAAAGGAGGCCCATGCACAACGTGGAGGGGGTTCGGCTGGTTCGACTCATTCGACACTACAACTCACCCACGCTCTTGAGCAAGAACAGAATAGAAACACAAAGCAGCAGTAGGAGTTTTATCTCTCCGGAGAGCTCCGAAGCTGGGTAAAACCGCCCGCGTGCTCGCCTCGATCTGCTCTCTGTGCTCCCTCCGCCTCGCATCGCCATGCATAAGGGCTCCGCCCCATAGGTGTTCGTGGCGGGCAGTTCTCCCCCGGCATCTCTGGCGCGCCAGGTAGGGGGCGTCGAGGTTGTGCGGACCTGATCCGGCGTTCGCGCGGGCGCATTCTTCATCCACCTCTCCAGTTTCATCAACAACTTCATCGACAATCGCGCCATGGCCCCGAAGAAGAAGCCTTCGGAGGTTGGAGGCCCGTCTGCGTCTCATCCGCCGCCACCGGAGCCAACGGCGGGCGGAGGAGACGCCGTCGGAAGGGTGGTCGCCGGCGAGGACACTCGCGGCGCCACCAGATCCAAGGACAGGACGGATGACCGCGCTTCGGTCTCCGTGGATCCACGTCCATCTCAGCGCACGACAACCCAGCAGCGCCATACCACGGGAGGTGGTATCCGCCTGCTGGGGCAAGGACACGCCGGAGGCTCGCGGGATGCTCCGGACCAACGTCCGGACACAAGCAAAGCGAAGGCGCCGGGGCAGGACCCTGCTCCTTCTAACACCGCGAAGTCCGAGCATACCCGCTCCTCGCACCGCCGCTCCCGCTCCCCTCCACTCCGGCGAAGCGCCGCAAGGGCGCAATCGCTCGACTTCCCTCAGCCGCGGACAAGGCCAAGGCGGAGGGCTACCATCAAGAGCCTGGTCGCCGCCAACAACGACTCTTCACAGCAGCCGCGACCTCGCGGCGCGGCAAGCTGAGAAGACGGGCCGGCGGCGATAAGACCGCCGGGTGCAACCACCATGCACTCCCGCCCGAAGCAAAACGCCGCCCGCGGAATAGCGCCGACGACGGCTCCACGGCATCGCCGGATCCGCGGACTCGTCGGGATCAACGCCAGTCCTCGACGATCCGGCGACAAGAAGATGCTCGGACCTATCGAGCGCCCCCGAAGCTCGGGCGACAACCGACCAGAGAGCTGAACGCTGTCAAGCGGCGCGCACCGGTGAACCAGCGACTTGTTATACGCGGCAGAGCTGCCTGCGTTCACCCGCGAAGCTGCGGCGCGCCCAAATGGCTCCAGCATGAAGAACTTCAAGCCCGACGCGTCGAGAAATACGACGGCAAGACACACCCTCGGAATTCCTCGGTGCCTACACCATCGCGGTGCAGGCTGCGAAGCGCGACGAGAAGATTCTGGCGAACTACTTCCCGCTCGTGCTTAAGCCGAACGTTCGTTCTTGGCTTATGCACTTGCCGGAAGGCTCCATTTCTTCTTGGGCAGATCTTTGCCATCAGTTTGTTGGCGCCTTCACTGGCGGCCACAAACCCCACGGCCAGGAGAGCGATCTCCACATTTTGGCCCAGAAGGAAGGAGAATCCCTGCGCAAGTATATCCAATGCTTCAGCCGTGTGCAGCACAATATCCCTGATGTCCACCCTGCCGCGGTTATCAGCGTGTTCCACCAGAACGTGCGTAAGCGCCGCATGCGTGAAGAGATGGCGATGACCAAGATTCGGGATGTCAGCGAGCTCTATGCTCTGGCTAACAAGTGCGCACGCGCGGAAGAGGGGAGGAGACTCCCCGGGGAGGATGCTGGCGCAGGGGAAAGCGACAGCGACGACACCGCCCCGGCAAGGAAGAGCCGGCGGCGGAACAACCGAAGGAAGAACAAGAAAGAGGTGCTTGCCGTCGAGAAGTCCGGCAAGGAGGCTCCCGCCAAGCAAACGCAGGCTTGCTTCTCCGGCAAAGAGCCTGCCCCTGTAGCGGCAGCCGACAAGCAGGACGGCTCCGACAAGCAATACTGCAAAATCCACCGCACCAAGGGCCACGATCTCACCAACTGAAAGCGCGTCGAGTACCTCGTCGAGCAGCAAAAAGCTGAGTACGAGAGGCGCGACAAGGAGAAGGCCCAAGGTGGCGGAGGAGAGCCGAGCAAGAAGCGGCCGTTCAATGGCCGGGGAGGACGCCGCGGCAAGGCCAAGCAGCGGCAAGGTGATCGACCTCCCCGGGGCCGCGACAACGATGAAGAAGACGACGACGAAGACATGGAGGATGAGGATAACAGCGAGCAGGAGTTCCAGAAGGCCACGGAGGTCCTGTGCGTCGACGGTGGCGCCTCTCTGCACACCTCCCACCGCCAGCTAAAGCAGTGGGCGCGTGAGGTGAATGCAGCGGAGCCACCCGTGGAGTCGCGCAGGCTCCTCAAATTGTCCGGCACGCCCATCATTTTTGATCTTGAGGATCACCCTGACCGCACCACCGCGGTCGGGTGCTTGCCGATGCTGGTCTCACCCACCATCCGCAACCTCAAGGTCACCAAAATGTTGGTTGACGGCGGGGCCGGGCTGAACTTGATCTCCTCTGCTGTGATCAAGAAACTCCAAATTCCAGATGGTGAGCTCAAGAGACCGGTTCTTTCAAGGAATCAACCGGGGACGGAGCAAGCCCAAGGAAAGATCACTCTGCCGGTGACCTTTGGCGGGAGCTCAATTTCAGGATCGAAGCGCATCACTTTCGACGTCGCCGATATTCCGTTGCCATACAATGGAATACTCGGCCGTCCTGCCCTCGCCAAGTTCATGGCAGCTTCCCATTATGCTTACAACGTACTCAAGATGCCGGGGCCGATAAGCATCATCGCTGTCCACGGCGACAAGAAGGATGCGCTTATCTGCGCCGACCAGATCTACCGGGATGTGGCAGCCGCGGCCGACAAGAATACACTTGCCGCTGAAGCCCCCGGGGGGAAGAAGACGAAGACCAAGTCCGGCAAGTGCTCTGGGGCCCACTCCGGCAACCGCACCTCTTCGGAGTGCTGCGCCGCCGTCGAGGACGCGCCATCGAGCTCCACCGGCAAGAGCGAGGAAACAAGGGCAGACCAGCCAAAAAACTAAGCCCGGCAAGAACAGCTCTGGTGCCTACTCTGGCAAGCGCACCTCTCCGGAGTGCTGCGCCGCCGTCGAGGACGTGCCATCGAGCTCCACCGGCCAGTTGGGCTCTGGTGCCTACTCCGGCAAGCGCACCTCTCCGGAGTGCTGCGCCGCCGTCGAGGGCGTGCCATCGAGCTCCACCGGCCAGTAGGGCGAAGAAAGCAGCCAGCTTTAAACTTTTGAGTTGTATTCCCTGAGAATTCGTACCTTGCATGGAGAACCTGTGCGCATAGGGGTCGAATCGCGGCTAAGTTGCACCCCTGATCTGTTTCGAGTCCGCTCAACAATGAAGGCGCGCTGCAACTAGCCCGACAAGTTCTTCCTGCCAGAGGCAACACCGCCAGCGGGCTGCTGATGTTCCGCACTCAGCAAGTGTGTTTGCGCCGGCAGGTCCTCCGAAGCGTGAGGGTGGCGCACAAGGGAGGAAATCAAGGGAGAAGTGCGGCCTTGCCGGATCGCAGAAGACGGAAAAGCTAAGTTGTCCGAGCTTTTGTGCAGAGCACTTCTTAGTTCCATGCTTTTTTTTTATGTTAGGTCCCTCGTGCGTTCGTCCTTTGTACGCAATACCTGTGCGCGGAGGAACCTACCCGTGGATAGCCGCGCCCTTATCTTGCTTTCGAGCACGCTCAGCGATTTAAGTGAGCTGCGACAAGTGTCGCGCCCTTGTTTCGCTGAGCACGCTCAACGATTTAAGTGAGCTGCGACAAGTGTCGCGCCCTTGTTTCGTTTTCGAGTCCGCTCAGCAAGCTAAGTGCGTCGCGACTAGCATGCAACAAGGTTGCTTGCCGGTAAGACCTTAGCCAGCAGAGCTGCTTCGAAGTTCAGCACTCAGCGCTTTCGCGGCAAGGGCCCTTGCCGCAAGTCCCCTAGAAGCGTGGGGTAAAGCGCACAAAGGGTGTAAAGTAGAGGTGTAACATAGCAAGCCCTGCCGAAGATGCCCTTCAGATGAGAAACTTATGCGCGGAGGAGCTGTGTCGTGGGCCGATTCGCCCTTGGTTTGTTTCGAGCACGCTCAACGGTTTAAGTGAGCTGCGACAAGTGTCGCGCCCTTGTTTCGCTTCCGAGTCCGCTCAACAAACACAAGTCGCTGAATCGCCCGGCAAGGTTGCTTGCGGAAGCAAAGACCGCCAGCTGGCTGCTGATGTCCCGCACTCAGCAAGCGTGTTCGCACCGGCAAGCTCCCCGAGAGCGTAGAGTATAAGCATACGAAGGGCAAGGCACGGCATCGCATTGCGAAGTCGCGCAGAAAGGATTTATATACATATACATGTGAATAATGAAACTGTTGCAGACCTCTCTCAGCTGTTTCCATGGCTGAAATTACAGCAACAAGGAGAAACCAGAAGAGCACACCAGCACCTGGATTTTGGCGGAGCCAGAGTCGCCGGGGGCTGCAATGCCAGCGGCAAGAACGAAGAAAGGAGCGCCAGCACCTGGGTCCCGGCGAGCCAGTGTTGCTGGGGGCTGCGAACAACGAGATTCATCCCCTGGCAAGCCATAGTTGCCGGGGGGCTGCGAAATCAGATAAGTTTTTCGTCCCTCGTCATGCATCCTCTCATGGACCGGGGAAAGCGGGGCTGCGTCCTTGATCGAGCGTGTCTTGTAAAAACCCGTGCGCGGGGGAGCCAGGTCGTGGCCCAGTTGCGCCCTTGGTTTGTTTTCGAGCACGCTCAACGATTTAAGTGAGCTGCGACAAGTGTCGCGCCCTTGTTTCGTTTTCGAGCACGCTCAACGATTTAAGTGAGCTGCGACAAGTGTCGCGCCCTTGTTTCGTTTTCGAGTCCGCTCAACAAACACAAGCGCGCTGCAACTGGCCCGGCAAGGTTGCTTGCCGGAAGCAACACCGCCAGCGGGCTGCTGATGTCCCGCACTCAGCAAGCGTGTTCGCGCCGGCAAGCTCCCCGAGAGCGTAGGATGGGAACATACAAGGCACGAAGTCAAGTAAAGGACTCGGTCCGACAAGCGTTCCCCTCTTTTCATTAAAAACATCCTAGTTTAGCACACGTCCATAGAGGATGAAAAACATGACAGAGAGGATTACATATTTAAAATACAGCTAAGGCCCGAGGGCTTACAAATTGAAAGATAAGATGCCCGTAATCCCTCTCCTGTTTCTCTGTTCAGGAGTTCAGGAGGTAGGTCAAGGCCACGGCCGCCTCTCCCCCGACCGCCTCGACCGCGCCCTCGGCCTCGTCCGCGGCCTCGCCCCCTCCCTCTCCCTCTCGTGGCCGGCTCCGCCGCCACGGGTGCGGGATAGGGAGAAGTGCGCTGCTTGGAGGCGACCCTCGCTGCCACCGTTGAAGAACTAGGTTTCCTCCTTCCATGGCGTAAAGAGGAACGGAAGTCAAGACGAAGGGAGAAGAGGAAGTGTGAGACCATTGTGCTCCCCTTCCGCCCCTTTTAAAGAGGCGAGGTGGGGCTCGACCGCCTGCCCGACCAATCGGGAAGCGAGGAGGGCAGAGGAGCGGGCCGACTCGCCATCTCCGCCTGCGTGTGGCTCGGTTTTCCCATTTCGCCGCCCGACCCCCATGCATGAGGGCAGCGTGCAAAAAGCGGGCCAGAGCGACAGGTGAAATGACCTCGCCCTGCACCACGATCACGGGAGTGGATGCCCTAAAGACCGCACGCGCCGCTCACGTCCTCCACGACGCCGCAATCGACGCGTGCCGTTACGGGGGGATGCGGCAGATGCGGAAGTGGATTCGGCGCGCCGTGGGCCGCGTGTGCCTGCGTGACTTTTCGGCCTGGCCCAACAGCGCTTCGGCACGTGTGTGGCCCAGCCGGGGCTCTGTCGGTGTACTAAGGTAGGGGTACCTCAAGTACCCCAACGTTGTGCACGGGCGATTCAGACTCCAGCGGCAGGGTTTACCACGTGCTCGCCGAAGACCTTCCCGCTCCATATCAAACCATTCAAAGACAAAGTATACAAGACAGAAGATCGAGACCCCGGCAAGCGGAGCATGCCGGGAAGGCCGTTCCAGGCTCAAGGTTACGTCACTCACGCAAGACCCCGGCGAGAGGAGCTCGCCGGGAAGACTAGAAGATTACATCATAGAAGACACGCCTCGGCGCTACATGCGTCCCGGCAAGGGCCCGGGGAGCGACAAGTTACAGAGCCCGGCAAGCTCCCGGGCCCAGCAAGGTCAAGACCCCGGCAAGGTACTTGCCGGGAGAGCTGCGCTGTGTGCCCGCGCTCCAGCTCATCTGCCCACGCGTCGCCCTGGGGCCTTTCCAGGGACGCGTGGCGGATGGCTGTGCAGCTTGGGGGACACGGTGGCACTTCACGGTGGTGGATCCATCGCCGTGGCAGACGGAGACACAAGGGCGGGAGCTTTTGGGGTCGACGGCGACGGGCATTAAATGCCCTTGTCCCCCACTGTCAAAGTAGGTAGCGACCACTGCTCACGACCGTAGCTTCTTTGTTCCCAAGACTGCTCCAACTACCACCTCTTTTACATTTTTACCCCTTTCTCCTACGTTGACACCTGTCGGTGACCCCTTGCACTATAAAAGGAGGCCCATGCACAACGTGGAGGGGGTTCGGCTGGTTCGACTCATTCGACACTACAACTCACCTACGCTCTTGAGCAAGAACAGAATAGAAACACAAAGCAGCAGTAGGAGTTTTATCTATCCGGAGAGCTCCGAAGCTGGGTAAAACCGCCCGCGTGCTCGCCTCGATCTGCTCTCTGTGCTCCCTCCGCCCTCGTACCGCACAGACAAGGGGCTCCGGCCCCATAGGTGTTCGTGGCGGGCAGTTCTCCCCCGGCAGGCAATTTATGTTAACCCTTTCGTAGGTTCCCGTAAATGTAGAAAGATGTGAAATGTGTGAATGTGTAGTGGACGTACTATTGGAGTGGCTATGATAAATTGTGTATGTATAGACCCGATGTGTTTATTTTACTTTGCATGCTCGGTTCAATAAAAAGCTGAGTTGGTGATGATGGTGTGCCTGTCATCCTGCAATATAGGCCGTCCGATGTATATCTAACGGATAGGAAGGAAACTATGACAATTTACCCGCACTCCACTCCACATTTGCAGATAAGGCCTTCCCTCGTTCATCCTTTTCTCCCACAAGATATTGATCTTCCGTGCAATCGGGCATCTTGCTAGTACTCCTAGAATATACTGTATTACTGTGAAAGTTCATATACACCGGCCAAGATTAATGCAAACACGGCAGATTTTCATTACATTTCGAACTTTTATAGGACAGAAAAATAAAAGAAACCCAACCCTAAACCTATTCTACGGTGGCGACCGACGTCCTCCATCTGCGATCTCTATGTACGGGGACGGGGTTCAAGACCCGTGAAGTGAAGGTGCGGTCTCCGGCGAGGAAGAGTAGAACACGGGATACGGACCAGCCAGTTGGCACACCATGCCCGACCGCCTCCCATGCCCTACTCAACCTCGGAGCAGTCCCCGACCTCGGTGGTGCCGGATGTTGGACGGCGGCAAGTAGGACGCGTGGCTAACAATGCTCCCGTCGTCGGCCGCCAGCATGGCCACTGGTTGTGCGGTCGCGTCCGCATCCGGCTACGCCGATATTGCGTCGCGAGAGGTGACTTGAGCGAGGGTGGCGACCTCGAGCTTCATCCCCGAAGACAAGCTCTCCCGTAGAGCGTTCGCGCTTGCAGTCATGGCGGATGTGGTGCCAGGTAGGAGGACGATGCGCTATGGTGTGGAGGTTAGCTGGGCGTTGCCGCTTTAAGTAGCGCATTCCGGTGAGGCCAAGCGTCCGGGTGCGTCATTAAGTTGCCGGAGTTGGTTCCTCGGGCACCGGGCCTCTTAACGATGGCATACGGACGGACGACATCAATGCGGGCAGCTGGCACCGGCTGGGAACACACCGCGCGATGGCATGATGGACGAGGGTTTTTGGTGTGCCAGGATAGTCAGCTACGGTCGTGGCAACGTTGGAGATGCCCTTTGCTCACATGCGATCCCCGCATGTGGTTGAAAAAGCAAGACGACCTGGCATGGTCTCAGGTCCTGAGGATGTAGTTGGCTGCGCTACACCACTCCACGGATGCGGCGCGGCGCCCCGTGCATCCTCGACGAGCCGGGTGTTGGGGTGTGTTTAGATTGTGGCCAAAGTGCACCTTACAAAAATTTTGGTCATGACCCAAAGATTGGTCTTTGTTTGGATGGTTGCCATTTTTTTGGCATGCCAATGAACTCTAGCCAACTCTAGTTCATTTTTCTTGCCAATGTCGGCCAAATCATGGGCAACCAAAACCTCAAGCAAAATTTTGGCTACCCAATGCTTTGATGGGGCAACCTTGGGCACAAACCAAACATACTGTTGGTCATGCCACAGCACTAACGCCACCCTCGGCACACTGAAACCGACCGTGTCTAGCGATGATGAGCGTGTTGCTCACTACGATCGCCGTGTCCAGAGGTGGTGCTGGAGCTGCGCCATGTTGTTGGCCCCCACGACCCACATGAACGGTTGCCGTTGGCGAGGAGGTCTATGGTACGTCGTCCCGACAGGTGTGCCCCACATGTCGGTTTCCCTGTTTTCCCGGCCATATTCGAGCGTTAGTGCTCCGCATTGCGCATTAGGCCTTTCACTATATAGGCCAAGCGAGACAACTTATTATTTATTTGAGTCGTTCAAGTATAATCATGTGGCGTCTGGTTATTTCTCATTCCTCTCCGACCCTCTTCTCCATCGATCATCTCGCCCTCCGGTCGAGTCCATCCTGCCGCATGCCTCATTTGAACATTCCGCCGAGTATCATTCGCATGTGGGCCTAGACCATGCTTGTATTTCCAATGTTGCAATTTGTGTGACATGCATACAAACAAACGGTTTGTTTAAAGTTTCACTTTGCCTCCACTACGTGTCGCTTCGTGTCTTAGTTTTGACATCGCATTCGGTTCATGCCCCGACACATGTTGACAAGATCGATTGATGTTCAGAGATCAATTGTGTGTCTTGCAAGGAGAGAAAGGTTTGGTCTATTTCTATGACCCGCGGGAGCGGGGGAGGGGGGGCATCTGTGGGGATCAGAGGGAGTATATTGTATGTTCATAAGCGAATCGAACGTATTGTACCCACCCTAGTCCTCTTTCAATAGATCTCCAAACCCCGAGATGAAATCGAGAGAGATGAGTGGGGGCACGTGATACCTAAGGAGAATTCAAAATTTTGAACCGGTGATCATAGAATCCGCAAATCATATATAAAGGGTATTCAATGTTCGTTTCATTTTTGAACGTACAATATAATCGCTCCTATCCTTTCTAGTTTACATATAAGTTTTATGTGTAGTCAAAGTATCTCTACTTTGATCAAAAAACTATCAACATTCAACAACGCCCAATCAATATTGTTGATTCGTACGTACTCCTAGACACGTACTTGAGATGGTTTCCAATTTGTTTTCAACCACGTGAATGTGCTTGTTCTTGCGCATGTTCTTCCTACTAGCATTTCACCACGTATAGCTAGTCCAGTAGTAACTTTTTTTAAGCTCCATGTCCAATAGTACTAGTGGAGTACTGACAACATGTGTACTAGAGTATGCAGTGCTCATAGTAGTACTCCCTCCTTCCATTTATATAGGGCCTATGTGGAGGAGAGAGATGTGAAAAAGTAAGGGGAGTGAGCTCTCATGCAAGAGCCTAGCTATATATGCATTCCTAGTTAAATACAATAAATATGAAGAAATAGATAGAGAGGAGATGGAAAAAAGTACTAATACAATAACCAATCTTATAATTTTTTTGCCGGAAATAGCCACCTTATAGCCCACACTACTGTATGAGTGCATATAATAGATGATGGCTATAGATGACATGGAAGTCCCTTATAGCCATCGACTGGCTATGTTATTAACCATGCATTCAAAACCGAATTTGACTATTGACAAGATTAATAGTACATGAGATGTATAATGTGAAAATTATATCATTGGAAGCTCCTTTCACATACTCCCTCCGTTTCTTTTTAGTTTGCATATAAGATTTGGTCAAAGTCAAACTTTGTAAAACTTGACTAGCTTTATAGGAAAAGATATCAACATCCACACTATAAAATCAATAATATTAGATGCATGATGAAATTATTTTTCATAACATATAACTTTAGTGTTGGAGATGTTAACAATTTTTTCTATAAAGTTAGTCAAACTTTACAAAGTTTGTCTTTGACTAAATCTTATATGCGGACTAAAAAGAAATGGAGGGAGTACGAATTTGACCGTATGCTTTGTGTAAGTTGCATGTCATATATTATTACTCTAATATTTGGTCAAACTTAGCCTCGAAAAACGCATTAGGCCCTGTATAGTAAATGGAAGGACGGAGTAGCTAGTAGTGGAAGTGGATCCTCTGACATAGGTATCCCTGCCTTACCCTCCCTTTCGGTCACTTACTGGCAGACCCCATGCTTGCTAGGCCCCGCATGTCAATTACTCAATGGGTCCAGCCATGTCAGGGGATCGTCATCCATAGTATACTCCCTCTATTTTTATTTACTCCGCATAAAACGGAGGGAGTGGTAGTATAAATGACGCGGCCGGGGAAGGGGGAGGGACGTCAGTTTGCTCTCAACTGCGGTCCCACAAGAGAGCAAAAATGCAAGACAAAGCGCGTTCCATTTGGTGACCGATGTTGAGGGTCCAGCGTGCCGGGCTACAACGCAAATGCAACAAGAGCGATGTATAGTCAAAACCGATTGATCGGTCGTCAGCGGAACCACTATTCACACCAGAACCTTCGCTGCTCGGCCTACGCCAGCCACTGCCCTAAAACCACACCTAATCTCCAGCCCATTCCCCCACCTTTCGACCCCCTAGCCCGCATCAAGCGTCCCCTAGTTCGATGGAAAGCCATGGTGCGCCACAAGATCACGTATTACAAGATGCTTACGCCGGAGCACCGCGTAGAAATCGCAACGGCGGTCGGCGCCACAGACCTCCAATCCCAAGCTCGCTTTGCGGCGGGCCAATCCCTGAGTTCTCTGGAGCCAAGCTACAAGGAGGAGGAACCCGATCCAATGTTCATGGCGGAGGTCACCGCGCAGAAGGCCCCCGATGGGTATGAGACGATGGACGTCGACTTCGTGATGGTGTCCGAGTCCCCAATGGTGCAGGCGGACCAGCTGTTCAACATGGCGATACTAAAGGAGGACCGGGAGACAGAGTCTCAACTCGACGCGGAGCGCGCGCATGCCGCTGCCATCGAGGCTCTCCTACAGGCGGAACCGGATGTCATGGATGTGAACCGGGCGGCGGAGGCTCCACTTGAGGCGGAGCGCGCGGATACCGCTACCATCAAGGCCCTCCTGTAGGCGGAACTAGACGTCCTGGACTTGAACCGGGCGGCAGAGGCTCAACTTGACGCGGAGCGCACGGATGCGGCTCTCATCGAGTCCCTCCTGCAGGCGGAACCGGACGTCCTGGACTTGAACCGGGCGGCGGAGGCTCGACTCGACGTGGAGCGTGCGGATGCTGCTACCATCGAGGCCCTCCTGCAGGCGGAACCGGACGTCCTCGAATTGAACCGGGTTGTGCTCTCGTCCGTGCAGAGA
The DNA here is from genome assembly GCA_021437245.1 of Aegilops speltoides. Lineage (NCBI taxonomy): Eukaryota > Viridiplantae > Streptophyta > Magnoliopsida > Poales > Poaceae > Aegilops > Aegilops speltoides. The sequence goes on from CM038141.1 coordinate 163,047,905, forward strand.
ACCCGCACGCTCCACGTGAACGAGTAGCTGGAGGCCGAGGACAACCATGATGCGGAGACACATGTCGGCAGCTACGGCTGGTTCGCGCCGGCAGCCAAAGATGACGAGGCCGTCTCGTTTCGCGAGTAGTGATAGTTTTTCTTTATCTTGTTGTTTTTATGGATCTTTTGCTTTGTAAAAAACATATATTGTTATGCAAGTCGCTTGACTTGGGTCAGTGTACCATTTTAGGCGGTTGGATGAATATCCTACGTCTCCTAACCCTTCTTCCTCACCTCTTCTTCTTCCCCAATAGACCATGACACGGGCCGTACGGATACTCCTCAACATGCGGTTGGATAAACATACTCTATGAACGAAAATTATGTGTCAGCGGTTGGATGGTTGTGTTTGGTTTGTTCACATGCGATAGCACGTGTCGGTGAGGGTGCGTCCCTTGGTTGGGTTTGCGGCGTGCAGGAGCGACTGTGTGAGTGTGTGGTGCGACCGCGACGTGCAGGAGCAACCGTGTGAGGGTGCGGTGCGACCGCGATAGCCGTGCACAAGTGTACCTCCTTTTCATTTTGAAAACTTTAGGCAAGCTTGGCAAAAATGTGTGGCGAAGTATGGCAATGCAAGGCCTAGACCCAAACAGGATAAGTACGTACATACTAGGAGTACTAGTGTTAAACAAGAAAGACGGGGTTTTCTTTCACGGGATTAATTGATACAAATCCTAATTTCACGTGTCAATTAATGCATATTTTTTCTCCAAAGCCCACAGAGCTAACCATCTCACTCCTCATCGCTTAATTAATGCAGCGCCATGCAAACCAACATTCTCACTTCCGCATGCATGCAGGGGATATTAATGTCCTTGGTTGCTACTACAAGGCAAACCCCATCAATTTTGCCTCGATTAGTGTTAGTGGCCTTCTGCAAATTGTAATTTTGATATACTGGCCTTGTGTACAAAAAAATGGAGGTAGTAAATATATTTGACTTCCTTCCCCATTGCGGTGACATCGACGATATCTCGAACGTTGTGGTTTTGTGAAGTGCGTTCGACGGAGAACACCAATAAGGGAGACCACGGTAAGTCGTTCACAAGTGCCGCCTACAAGCCGAGACAACCGCCCTATTTGGATCCAGGAAGTCCGGTGAACCAAAGGACGCGTAAATGTACTAGTACTACTAGTACACAATAGCGTCGTCTATCCAACTTAGTGCGGTGAGATGGTTTCTCGAAGAAGACGATGGAGAAGCGGAGTCAGCGATGAGTGAAATGATGGTTGCTTCATCCGTGCTTTGTGATTTGATGCCTCACTACTTTATGATTAGAGATAGAAGGGACAGGGGAGTAGACTCTGTTCTCTATAATGTACATGCGTCCAAGCACGGGAGAAAGAGGAGAGACGTTGCATTTTTCTATTCCTTCAATCAATCAATCAGGGAGCTTTGGTTCCATATTTTTGGCTTTGGCAACACCGTCCACAATGGTTACCACAATGCCAAAAGCTATTTTCACATTTGGCTACACGTTGTGGATGCCCTTAACCATACCACTTGGTTTTGCTCCTGTGTGCTATCTATACAAATCTCAATTATATTGATCTAAAAAATTATAGAATCAAGATTAGTAAAAAGGAGGTGATTTTGCCACGCGGATGGCAGGGGAGGTTTCTTATTTTGAGAGGACGTTGTCCTGGTGGTTTGCTAACATGCGGTCCCACGTGTCAGTGCTTTACCAGGCCGATCTGCATCCCACATGAGGCAGAACAATGGCACAAGCAACACGTGGTTAACTTGAAGAACATGAGGGAGAAGCGGATTCATCAACGAGTGAAATGATGGTTGCTTCGTCCCTCCAACTTCTTTTTTAGCATTATTACTTCGTCCCTCCAACTTAACTGCGTGAAAGGTGCAGCTTTGTGATTTGACGCCTCATTGCTCATTACTACGCCGGCGCCATGACTAGGGTGCTTCACCCCGGCTACTCTGCACTGTATTCCGGTATGACACGTGGACCCGGTAGCTTGATGTTCCACATGTCGTTGAAGGGACTAGAAGATTTATGAAATCGAGCGCTCCACTATTGCGACGGAGGAGTACACAACACGACGGCTGAGTGAACTGTCACTTGTACTGCATAGTACTATAGTTTTGCTATTTCGCACGATCCATCGATGCAAACCCGATAAAACTGGAAAGGGCGGGATTTTTCCCGCGCGGTAGATGATACTGGCCATACATTTCAAAAGCCATTTTAATGTATGCAAACTGCATAATTAAGTAACAATATGATATCTAATAAAACTAAAAACACATATGATTTATTGTGTTAGAGTGTAGTACTAGTGTTGTATTGCATAGTTGTTAGATGTAGCATGCGAGAACGTGTAGAGATGTAGTTTTGGAGGACCTACATAGAGAAAAGCATAATACGGTCACCGAACTTCAGAATAAGCTGATTACGGTCACTATATACGTTTTGCGGTGATTATACGGTCACTTGCTCACAGTTCAGCATCGGATTGCACTCTATTGACCAGCCAAATAGTCTGCGTGGCACCATGTTGACTAGTTAAATTAACCACGTTCCTTGTGGGTCCCACCTGTCACTTCACATAGGGAAAATGTCAGATAAACACAAATTTGCGCAGGCGTGACAAGGCTCCAACCCGTGCGCGGGAATCACCTTTTTGTGTATGTGTCTGTCAGGGCCTGATGTGTGCGCATGCACGTGTAGGTTGAGCACTTGAGCGTGAGAGTGTGTGTTGGTCTTGTGGTGTACTGGTGTGTGCATGCATGCGTGCGTGTGTGCGTGTGAGTGTTGCGTGTGTGCGTGGCTGCGTGTGTACGTGTGAGTGTTGCGTGCGTGTGTGGGTGCATGTGTTCGTGTGAGTGTTGCATGCGTGCAGTTCGTGTGCATGTGTGCGTGTGTGTATAATCACCACACTAGCTCCTGTGTGTTAAAACAGATGGTCATGACTTCGAACCACCGTCCAATATTTTTTTATCATTTGTTTTTATTCTTACTAGCAAGATGCCCGTGCATTGCACGTAACATCAAGATGCATTTTTATGACTAGTTTATCTTGTGAGAGGAAAGGATGAACGAGGGAAGGCCTTATTTGCAAATGTGGAAAGGTGTGTGGTTACCTTTTTGCAAAATTGCCATAGTTTCTTTCCTATCCGTCAGATATAAATCGGACAGCCTATATTGCAGGATGGCAGGCACACCATCATCACCAACTCTATTTTTTATAAGAGTGTATTTTATAAGAGTGTAGATGTAGAGTAGATACAAGCCAACAGGTGGGTCCGATGGTTGTGAGATAATGTGATGCAACACTAGAGATGCCACGTGGAGCGTTTAGCTGGTCAACTAGTTGTGTCTTGAGCAAATACAGAGTTGTACGGTGAGCCCGTGACTGTATAATAACCACAAAACGTAAATGGTGACTGTAGGAAGTGGGTTCTGAAGTCCAATGTACGTATCGTGCTTTCGCTTCAAATACAATAATTGTCATTGTATATATCGCGAGAGAAAGATGAAACATGCGTGAATGTGCTGGGGGGGCTTACTTTTAGAGGACCTGGAGATAGTTTGTGTGCATACGTGAAAGGGGCGTAGAGGGGGGGGGGTATGCAATGGAGAGAGATGCTCTTCGCTTCTCTTTATTATGACTAACTTTGTATATAGTATAAAAATATGCAAATTCACAGTGCGGAATAAATATCATTGTGGGAACCATGCAATGCAAATTAGCATTCATACTCCTCTATATAACTTTGTAATGTTATATATATGTAGAAATTCTAAAATAATTTTTTGGCCACACTTTATTCAAAAGGAATGTTGTATGCGAAATAAACGTGCAGAGATGGCTTTTTAGATCAATGGTGTACGTGATGTAACATGTGTGAATGTGTAGTTGATGCATTTGGCAGGGCCTAGAGAGGTATGTGTGTGTATTACGTATTCGAGAGAGGCATGGATAGAGGGGCCGGCGATGGGGGGGTGGGATATATAGCACGAGAAATGGGAGTGGTCTAGAGAGAGAGATATGAATATGATGTCACGGCGAGATATTCCCTTGAGTGTGTATATGCAAGGGGGAGGGGATAGAGGCACCAGGAGAATATTTTTTTTTTATGTGGTGTCTGTGTTGGTATGTGTGGGTGTGAGAAGATAACAAGACGTGGGGGCAGAGGGTGTGTCACAGCGTGATGTCCGGTGGGTCAAGGTGAGGCCCTTCGTTCGGTTCCGTCCTGCGCCACATTGGTCGGCCCGTGACGCATTTAGGGAGACCCATGGATGACTAGTCGTAAAAGACAAAGATAGTAGAACTGTGAAGGACTCTGTGTCCACTCACAAAGCCGGCTAGCATTTTTAACCCTACGTTCTCAGACTAAGGTAACCCGTTTATCTCTGATATTGCTATTCATCCAACCTAACTTTAAGGGGCATCCTATAAAATGCTCTGCTAGAATCATACTCGTCGATTAGGAAGAGAGGTGTGAGACAGTGCGTGAGAGACATGCCTAAAGATAATGTGCGTACAAGAGACACGTAGGCATGTCTATGTATATAGAAAGGGTCGATGGGGATTGTGCGTGTGTATGGTTGCGAGAGCAAGAGTGCTTGTGATAAAGGTTAGTGAAAACAGTCGTAAATGGTTACGAGAGGGAGGGAGGGTTATATCGAGAGCATGTGTGTGAGAAAGACACCTCGGGAGAGAGTGTGTGAGCATGTGTGAGAGACCACCGACGGAGAGTGAATCTACACGTAAAAGACTGCTATACACATTGATTAAAGATATAAATTGTATCCAAATATTAGGATGGGATCATAATATTTGCAATTCGCATAAGGAACAGTCATTGATCCATCAGACATCTAGATTCTATCAATTTGGGCATGTCTATGTTATTATTCGACACAATTGATCCACATAGTTAGTATTTTGAACTCCAGACAATGCATCGCTTTAGCAATCGCATATAAACGTGAGTATAGTTCATGTTGTGTGTGTAAAGCACATTATACATACGAAAGTTACACAATGAACATTATAAATAGCTACCTTTGAACTAGCATACATTTGAATTCAACTTAAGGTGGTTTAAAAAAATCGAATTCAACATGAAGTCCATTCAATTATTTGAATTTGATATCATGGCATTTGTAAATCATACATAAATTATGGGGGCACCAATCTTTGCTCTGATTTTGTACATAATAGCATATGTAGTCGTGTTCAAAATAGATTCAAATTTAGCTCCTCCATTCCAAAATAATCGTAGTTATAGGAATTTCAAGTGTCAAAATTTCAAAAAGAAGCGGATAATTTAATGAGGTTTTCAAACATACAAGGTCAAATTTAACTTTGTCTATTTAGGTCAATCCTCATAGTTCAAGAGTACTCTAAACGTGAATTCTTGTGTTTCAAAATTTCGAACGAAGCGCCAAAAGAGCCTCTACTTGCCCGAAACCGCGTGAGACCAATGTTTAGTAGTACAAGGAAATTACGTTTCTAATAACTCCGACCCGTGAAACCAACCGGCCTGACATCCAAAGGTCTAAACCAGGGTAGGTTTGTAGCTTCATCTAGACGCCACACAACCGCCTCCGAAAAACATTCATACACAATGGCCGCCTAAGCACACATGCGCAGGGCCGAAATCGCTTCTGCCCACTATTTGGGACACCTGGGATTAACATCCTACCCTCGACCTGCAGTAGGTCAGAAATTTAAGAGGGGGGCAAAGTTTGTACTTTCCCCAAATTTCAACCAAGCGCGTCCCATCTTCTGTTCAAAAAAGCCAAAAACAAGCGCTTCCCACATTGAAACATGGTTCTCCACCCCCGCCCCGCCCACCCGTCTGATTCCCCATTCGTACTCCATGAGCGCAAAAATTACCTCTCCACCGGCCGCGAAACCCTGGCATCCTCCGTCCGCCACCCCATCCCACCCATCAACCACAAGCCTCCTCCATCACGCTAGAGCCACGTCGTCGTCCGCCACAACCTCAATCACAACGCCCTCCACGGCTAGTAGTTTAAGCCGAGGCCGAGCCGTCCGTACCCGAGCCAGTTCAACCACGCCGTCCTGCCCCTCATCGCTGCCGCTCCAACTTCGCCATCGTCTATCGCACCGATGCTGTTACTGCTACGCTGTCCTTCGCCGCCTCGGATCCGCTTCCCTCCGCCGATATACGGCCACGACAACACAGTCAACAATTTGGCCATGGATTTGTCCAAGGATCCACGACTCTCCAAAACATTGGTTCCCTCGGGAGAAAAAAGAAGATCGCCGCGACATATGGAGGAGACCAGACTGGCAACCGATATGGGTACTCCTCTTCCCTAATTCATTCAAATCTTATGTGTCTGATTGCATGGTATTCATCCGATAGAAGACACTAGTTAAGCGCTTCTTCTTTATACTAGATGTTCCTAGTAACTCGCGATGCACAATGTTTCTGCTCATATAGTATTTCATCTTAGCTAGAGGTCCGTCGCCCCCGTGAATTTCAATTCCTGGTCACTTGATTCCCAATTAATGGAAGCATTCCCCGGCGTAATAGGCGCTAGTACGCCTATTACACCAGGGAAGCATCGCCTCGGTGTTTATCTTAGGGGTGTGTGGGGCCTAGAGCTACTGGCGCCCGATGTGGAGGTCGGCCGGGATTAAAGGGATGGCCTGGGGGCGCTGCCAAGCACGGCGGTGGTGTGAGGTCGAGGGGAGGGCGGAGTGGTGGAGGCAGGGGTCTGGGCTGGTGGTTGCTGGCTGTTCGAGAAAGATCGTCAACAGTGACTGGCGGGAGGTAGACGAAGGCCATCTGCCTGTTCCTTATAGATCGGAAGGTTCATTAAAAAAATCAAATGACCTACTTATTTTCAGTCGATTATTATCTTGATATGACCACATGTGGTGGTGTGCTGGAGGAGTACCTGCATTTCCTGTGGTCATATATTACAAAATCATATGGAGTAGAATCTAATTTGGTTTTCCATGCAATGTTGTAGAGCTATCATATGTCTCATGTCATTTATTTTCCAGCCACCTGCTATCTGCTACTTTTACAGTGCACTAGTTCTGCACACACTTCACCCATACTCTCACTATTGTGTTTTTATGCAAGGGTATCAGAGTCTGCCTCGAGAGAAGCAGAAAAGAAAAGAGAGAAGTCACGCCAGCTTTCTTTGCAGGCAGGCACGACACTTTACAACGCTATAAAGGGTGTAGTGTCAGTAGATAGAGGGGGTAAACGTAGCTCTAGAGTTGATGAGCTCGCTCACAATGAACCACCATCCCAGGTGCTTGCTTTAACTTCACGGTGTCATATGTGGTTGCATGTTCCATATGGTGTCTAGCTTGTATTCGAAAGGCCGAAGTAAGTCTTTATTAAGACAAGGAAAGATATTTTTTACATGAACCACCATCCCATGACCACAAGAAGACAAATAGCTAGTCAGGGCACTGGCCAAGCCAGTGACAAGCCCAACAAAGACAGGCATCACCTGGAAGCCAACTAAAAAGCCGCGATGGTGGCGAAGCAGTCCGCCTCCCACAAGGCTCTCATGTCCTAGATGATCACGCTCACCACTCCAGCCGGATGTCTAGCTTGTATTGCTTCCAATTTGGTTAAATTGCATCTACTTAGCTTACACATTATACCTTTGAATATGACATGCCTTTCTGTTTTTGGTACATACTAGTACATCTGTGTATTAACCATGTTCTTACATCAAACTAATGTTCTTGTGTATCCCTCATCAATCACTTATGATGAGGCAGTCAGGCAAGTGGACTACTCCTCATTTAAAGAATACAGCGTTAGCCTCCCGACATGATTCTCAAGAAACAACAAGGCTAGATGAAGATAGTGAACGTAGCTCTGTAGTTGATTACCGCATTTCCCCTACACTAGCATCGCAGGTGCTTGGTCTAACTTGGCAGCATGATATGTGGTGGCATGTTGCATATGGTGTCTAGATTTTAATTCTTCCAATCTAGTTAAACTGCATGTGCTATTCTGCTTAGCTTATACATTTTACCTGTTAATGTGACATGCCTTCCTGTATTTAGTACATAGTACATCTATCTATTAAGCATGTCCTTACATAAAACTATTGTTTTTTTGTATCTCACATCAATCAATATGACGAGACACCTTTAGTATATGCAGTGCAATATTAGTTGTATCTTTCATATGATTTATAGCATGCGCTGCTTCTAATTTGTTGAAATTCCATTTATGATGGGACGCTTTTAACTTGGCAGAGTCATATTGGTTGCATCTTTCATGTGGTGTCTAGCTTGCATTGCTTCTTATTTGTTGGAATGGTTTCTGCTTAGTTTACACAAAAAATTGTGAACATGCCATGCCGTCCTGTTTTTCGTACATATTCCATCCTGGTATCATGTGTTTGCCTTACATCAAAGTAGTGATTTTCAGTGTCATGCATGAATGAGTTCTGAAGAGAGAATTTTATTGCTTTTTCTTGTCGGTTTTACTTGACAATTCAAAATTAATGAAGCGGAAGGAAGTTAGCAAGGCGGTGGATAAAGGTGCTTGTCGGTGTCAAAACCGGTGGATCTCGGGTAGGGGGTCCCGAACTGTGCGTCTAGGCGGATGGTAATAGGAGACAAGGGACACGATGTTTTTACCCAGGTTCGGGCCGTCTCGATGGAGGTAAAACCCTACTCCTGCTTGATTGAAATTGATGATATGGGTAGTACAAGAGTGGATCTACCACGAGATCAAGGAGGCTAAACCCTAGAAGCTAGCCTATGGTATGATTGTTGTCATGGTTGTGTTGTCCTACGGACTAAAACCCTCCGGTTTATATAGACACCGGGGAAGGCTAGGGTTACACAGAGTCGGTTACAATGGTAGGAGATCTACATATCCGTATCGCCAAGCTTGCCTTCCACGCCAAGGAAAGTCCCATCCGGACACGGGACGAAGTCTTCAATCTTGTATCTTCATAGTCTCGGAGTCCGGCTGACGATGATAGTCCGGCTGTCCGGACACCCCCTAGTCCAGGACTCCCTCAGTAGCCCCTGAACCAGGCTTCAATGACGATGAGTCTGGCGCGCATATTGTTCGGCATTGCAAGGCGGGTTCCTCCTTGAATAATTCATAGAAGATTGTGAACACCAGGATAGTGTCCGCTCGCAAAATAATTTCCACATTCCACCAGAGAGAATAATATGTACACAAGTTCAATATCTCGGCGTATTTTGTGGCATGACGTCACGCCACTACCAAGCCTTTACTTGAATCGTTTTTTATTATACCACCTCAGCGCGTTTAGCGAAGCGGTTTCCTTGGCACGTCTTGTCGAAGCAGAGATCGTGTTCCCCTTATTCCGGGATTCCCATCAATATGGACGTGGGTAACCCAACCGCGCCCGTCGCCACGCATCCTCCACCGAAGGTGGGTTCCAAACGGTCACGGAGACGGCTCTTTGTATTCTCCTTCTTTATAATAGGACCAAGGCTCGTTTCTCTTCTTCAATCCTCCATCAAATCTTCTCCTTGGCCCAAGTTCCAACACCCAGAGCCCCAGATTCGAGCGCTTCGGACCTCCAACAATGTTCGGCTCCGACCCACAGGGCCGGTGGATGCCCTCCTCTGTCACGGAGGAGGACGTGCTAAAGCTGCGAGAGGCCATGTACATGACTTACGAGATTTCGCATAGGTTGCCCGCCGAAGGGCAAGTCATCCCCACCCCCGAGCCCGGCCAGTATGTCGTTTTTGTATCCCACCTCCATCAGGGTTTAGGCTTCCCGATGGATCCTATTGTGAGAGGGCTCATGTTTTACTATGGATTGGAATTACATGACTTGGCTCCGGAGTCCATCCTCCATATTTCTTTGTTCATCGTCGTTTGTGAAGCCTTCCTCCACGTTACCCCTCACTTCGGCTTGTGGCTGAAGACCTTCGATATGAAGCCGAAGATGATCGAGGGGCGTCAAGCAGAGTGCGGCAGGGCGGCCGTAAGCAGGAGGGCCGATGCCCCGTGGCCCGAGGGCTCCTTCCAAGAGGAGCTCGGCCAGGCAACAGAGGTGGTTTTATATTACCGCCCAAGGGGCAGCAGCGAGCCGCCGCCCGTATTCCACTCGGGACCCCACAACGATTGATGTCATGGGTCAACCAAGGCCTCAACTGGGGGCCGTCAATGGACGTGCCCCTATTGCATGGCCGGATTTGAGACCTCCAAGCGACGGAGATCGATCTGGTCGTGGTGATGCAGGTTATGCTGATTAGGCGTCTCCTGCCCTGCAAACGCCGTCCTCTCCGGCTGTGGGAATTTAATCCGGAGGGACCATGGATTCTCCAACACTTCATGGGCACGACGCTGTGGAGATGTACAAATTGTTCTTGGATCACAAGAGGTGTGTCAGAATTGACCGAGGGCGCCGCCTAAGCTGCAATCGTCCGGATACCCAAGTAAGTAGCTCCGTGTCCGGACATACCGTTTGCTTGCCTTTGTATGATTTTACTTTTGACCGATCGCCCTTTAAGCAGGAGTGGATAAGCGCAAGCAAACTGATCTGATGTCGGCCCTCCTCGGAAACCGCGCGGATCCCGTCTTTGGTAAGGATGCTGGAGATTACGCCTTCAGAGGAAGGCGAAGAGGAGAACAGGGGAGCTACCGCCTCAACCAAGGAGGCTTGTGAGGAAGGGGGGATCAAGAATCCCTCCTTCCAAGGGGAGAAGAGGACCGCTTCCGAAAACCCGGAGGCCAAAGCCCCGAAGCGGGGGAAGAAATCTTCACCGGAGGGTCCTGCGTCCGGAGAGGCTCCGGCCGCGCAGTCTCCCCTAAAGAATCAGCCCTCCAGCGAGCCGTAAGTAGAAAAAAGGAGTTTTGTAATAAGGGACATTCCTATTTATGCTTCCGAGGATAACTTAAGCTTTTGCCTTGTAGTTCGGATCTCCGTCCTTCTCAGATGAGCTCGTCTTCGGGGGAACTCCGTCCGGAGATGATGGAGAGCGAAACGCCTCCATCTGCCGCGCCATCGGATTGGGCGGACGAGCCTGAAGTGTCATCACGGAGGGTATCCCCGAGTCCGGCTGGGCCGGATAGTTCGGCACCAACTGGTGTGCGGCCGGGGGAGTTGAAGGATCTACTTGAGAGGGCATCCATCTCAGAAGGTCACCGTACACTGATGAGTACGGTGATTAAAAGAATTGCATCCGCCGAAGGCAGATTGCGTGATGCCGTCAGGAGTTTGCTGGCGGGGTTTGAGATATGTAAAAATGACATACCCTTTGAAAGTTTTACACATAAAGTGCGCCCTGTATAGATAGTAGCCGCTGAGACTCGGTAGGGTGTCGAGAACGACAGCGTGCCGAGGATCAAAATCCCAGGTATTGAATTTCTCCTTTCCTAAGCAGGTGGCAGATAATTCGGTGGCTAGCCGGACTGATGGAGTTGCCGAACTAAAGCGGCAACTCGATGTTGCGGATGCAGACATCGCGCTAGTCAACAGGTGACTTGATGAGTCGCACGGTAGGTTTCTTCTCCGCGGTCCCCTAGTAAGGGAGCCGAAGCCGACTCCTTACAATATGTGTGCTTGATGCAGATGGTGCCGCTGCTGTGGAGAGCCTTCGGGCAGTACTTGCTCAAGCCAAGGAGCAAGCCCGAAAGAGTGATGCGGCTGCCTCGAGGGCGGCCGAAGAACTAGAAGCTGAGAGGGCTTCCCACTACCGAAGCAGGGAGGAGATGGCCAAACTGGCCGTGAAGTTAAAAGATGCTACCGACCGCAATGAGGTTCTTGAAAAGGAGCGCCTAGCGGAGCGAGAAGACCTGGGGAAGGCCACCGCCGAAGCCAAGGATGCCCGTTCTGCAATGCGGGCTATAAAGGAGGAGCTGCGCCAGGCTGGAGATATTGTGGCTGGCAAGCCCTTTCTGCTGCGCCGAAGGTGTACAGATCCAAAGTATGTGCAGCTTGGCCAGCTGTGGGGTCCAGAGGATCCTTATATGGACTTAGCGGCGAGTGCGGCGGATGCCGTTGTGCACTTGCGAAGTCAGAAGGATCACAAGACGGAAGAGCTGTTTTGGTCTCAATTCCATAGTCCGGAGCGTTCACTTCCGCTGACCGATCAGTTCGCCGAGTGGGCTGAGCTGAATAGACTGTCCGGGCTTGCCATGACGGATATCGTGACCCATGTCTGGCCGGATAGGGCCAAGCCGAATAGTTATTTTGGCTTATTGAAGCAATTTCTTGGGGCGGTGCCGCATATCAAGGCGATGAAGCGGTCGGCCTACATAGAGGGTGCACGGATGGCCCTTGCCCGTGTGAAGACACATTGGACAGAGATGGATGCCACCGCTGTTGTGTCCCAGGGTTCGGATGAGAACCGGTTACCAGCCGAGCACTATTTTGGGGAAGTTCTGCGTGGTGCTCGTTTAATAGAGTCGCAGTGCTCAAAAAATATTACATTCAAATGAACGTTTTGGTTTGTAAAACGATGTTTATGATGTAAGCGCTTTTTGGGACTTGTGCGTTCAAGTATTAAAATATCTCCTGTGCGGCCGTTTATGTATACGTGTGTATAACCTGAAAGATGGCGGTCATCGGCTTCAGCCCCCACGCACAAGGTGCGGGGGTGTTCGCAAAAAATAGCGCATTTTCACACATAATCCGACGTCTCGGTCCTGTGAAGGAGGTGGTAGCGTAGCAAACGAGGCAACCGGACTATAATGCTTTATCACTTTCACTTAGCCATAGGAGTTCGAGGGTGGGACTACAATATAGCTCCTAGGGGCACCGCGCTCTCGAATTCGGGCGTATGTACTGACCGAAATGGTCCTTCGTCAAAGCGGAGAATTCTAAACATTCGGTAGTCGATCGAGTGGTTGTGATCGGTTTTGGCTTTCTCTCTTGAGGTGCTCCCCGGTCGAACCAGGGCACTGTCGCAGTAGTGCTCCGGTGCGCGTTAGCCGATGATCTGAGCGTAAGGCAGCAAAACGATGGCAGGAAAACCCAACATTTGATCAAAGACATGACTCGGAGCTGATGCATATAAGGCCTAACTCGAGACGCCGAACACTCCCTAAGGTATTCGGTCTTTATGATAGCGGGCAGAACAATGCCCTAAGCCCCTAGTGTCCAGGTACACGCAATGTCCTCTGATGCGGCCGATGCCAAAACGATAGTCTCCTCTCTGGTTATAATGAGAAACCAGGGGATATATAGCAACAAGAGACAGTAAAAAAGGTTTACGCAGGGTCTTAATCTGAAAAGAATCCTTGCCACGGGTCCCTGCTGCATGTCTCGCTGCGCTGTGTCTCCATTGTCTTGTATCACGGACAGGTGTAACACGATGTTCATCTGTAAAAGAGAGGAACCGTTTGAAAATGTCGTGCAAAAATGAATTAAAAATCGAAATATAAATAAATGGATAAAGCTGAGCTTATATTAGCTCATACGCACAGCCCCTTGTAAAGGGGTGTGCGGCTAGGGAGCCCCTAGCTTATTTATGCCGGACTCGTCTAACCGTGTCCGGGGTCTTGAACGACCTTTTAATGAGATGATGCCGCATGGACCGGGCATTTTAAGTGTAAGAGACGCGTAGTGTGGTATTGCATTAAAGAGGACAAAAGCTTCACGTCCCAACAGTGCTTGATGGCTACTTTCGAATGGGGCGATATGAAAGATTAGCTTTTCGCGTCGGAAGTTGTCGGGTGACCCGAACACAACTTCTAGTAGTAAGGAGCCCGTGCACTTGGCGTAGGGGCCTGGCGTCACTCCTTTGAAGGAAGTGCGACTATGTCGGATTTTAGTAAGGTCTATCCCCAACTTGCGGATTGTGTCCGGATATAGCAGGTTTAAATCACTGCCACCGTCCATCAGGACTTGTGTAAATTGTAGTCCATTGATTATAGGATCCAATATCAGAGCAGTCCATCCTGCGTTTCGAATGCTTCTGGAATAGTCCAGGTGGTCGAAAGTAATTGGTTTTAACATCCAATCTCGGTGTTCCGCTAGGGTGGACCGTGCGACACGTGCTTTAGCGGGTGCCGTACTATTTTTCCGTGCTATCACATGTAGTGAGTTTACTGTTTTGACTTCTTGTGGGAAAGTCTTTTGTTTTCTGGCGCTCTGCTGGTGGGGTTCGTCATCATCCTCGCTTGGCGCATCGAGCCCCTTGTGTTCGGCGTTGAGTCGGCCGGACTGTTTGAAAACCCAACAATCTCGGTGGGTGTGGTTTGCAGGCCTTCCGGAAGTAGTGTGGATTTGACATATCCGATCCAAAATTTTGTTTAAGTTGGATAGCTCATCACTGTTGTCCTTAAGAGGCAGTGTTTTGTTGTTCGGCCACGAGCTTTTGAATCCGGCGTTGACCGCCGTGTTCTTTGGGCTTTTTTCTTTATTTCGGCGCTGATCCTTTCTGCGCCGTGATTTTCCATTTCCATCCCTGATCTCGGATGTACTCGGGTCGCTGGTGCTGCATCTTGCTAGCCAGCTATCTTCCCCCGCGCAAAAGCGGGTCATGAGGCTTGTTAGCCTGGCCATTGTTCTCAGCTTCTCTTGGCCGAGGTGTCTGGCGACCCATTCGTCTCGGACATTATGTTTAAAAGCTGCTAAGGCTTCGGCGTCCGGACAGTCGACTATTTGGTTCTTTTTGGTAAGGAACCTGTTCGAAATTCTTGTGACTCTCCGGGCTGTTGAGTTATGTGACTTAAATCGTCTGAATCCGGAGGGCGGACATAAGTCCCTTGAAAATTTGTTCTAAACGCGTCCTCAAGCTCTTCCCAGCTTCCAATAGTATTTTCTGGGAGGCTTTTGAGCCAATGCCGAGCTGGCCCTTTGAGCTTGAGGGGTAGATATTTTATGGCGTGGAGATTGTCTCCTCTAGCCATGTGTATGTGGAGGATGTAATCCTCAATCCAATATCCAGGGTCTGTTGTTCCGTCGTATGCCTCTATATTTACGGGTTTGAACCCTGTTGGAAATTCATGATCCAGCACCTCATCGGTGAAACATAGTGGGTGTGCGGCGCCCCTGTATTTGGGTGTGTCGTTGCCTTCGATCACTAGGCGTGTTGTGTTGCTTCCTGGGGCCCTCTTTTTTGGCCCATAAATGGACCTGACCGGGCCATCTGTTTTCCGAGAATCAGGAGTCGGCTTGTGTGCGGCGCCGCTTATCGCTTTTGGCCCGTCATCTGGTCATCTATCCGGCCAGGCGGCCTCTTTGCTTTTTGACTGTGGGGGCTCTACGGCCTCCTCGTCGAATTCTGGCAGCAGCTTGCGCTTAGGGTAGCTCTTTGTTTGGTGGCCATTGCCATATTTGTCCGTGGTCTTGAGTACTTTGCTCCACCTCATTCTTAGTATGTCTTCCGCTGTTTTGAGCTTCCGTTTTTCCTTCTTCAGACTTCTTGCAATGGCGACGAGTCTTTTGTGAAGGTTCTTATGCTCCGTTGGTGTGTCCGGCGTGAGATCTTCTGGACTGTTGTTTTCGCCGGGCGTGGAGTGATTATCTGATTCATCCTGTTCAGATGGTTACTTGGTTGCATGTTCGTCGTCCACTGGCTTGTCCTGCTCTATTGCTGGGTCGTTAGGAGTGCTGTTTTTGTCGAGGCGGGACTTAGGGTGGCGTCTGCTCGCCGTTTTGGTTTTTTGTCTGCGGGATTACCCTTTGCCGCGTCCCGTTGTTCCTCGTTATCGCTTCCCTTTGGGGTGTCCACCATATATACATCATGGGTTGGGGTGGCCTTCTAGTGCTCGATGAGCGCTGGTTCTTGGTAGTCTCCGGCATCGTCGTCCATACCGTCGATATCTTCGGAGTCGTAGTCTAGCATGTCGGTTAGATAAATCGGCGTGGCTACAAAGTGGGTGGTGGGTGGGCTTTGAATTTCTTCGTCGTCCGCATCCCAACCATCGACCGCAGTCGGCCAGGCTCTCCGATAGCGAGAGATGCTTTAGCGAATTTAGGATGTCGCCAAAGGGTGAGTGCTGAAAGATGTCCCGGCGGTGAACTCCATGATCGGGCGCCAATCGGATTCGATTAGCGGGCGCAGGAGGTTGAGTCCGCAAGGAGTCCGGCGCCTCGAGTCACAAGATTTACAAGGGACAAGGTCGGTATTCGGCTCCATTGCCATAGAAGTTGCAGCTACCGAGGCAGTGTCCAGCCACCTATCCTCAATCTGCGCGATGCGCTTTCTGAACTATGGGTCGAGCGGACTCGTGCGACCTCCTGTGGCACTATCCGCGGCGAGCTAAATCATGCCCATCGTGACAGCAGCTGCACGCCGGGTTGTGGCTCAAATCCATCGAAGATCAAGTCTCCGCGGATGTCGATCGTGAAGTTTTGGCTTCAAACCTGATCGATGACCTTCGATCTGCTCGGATGTCCAGCGAATTGGGCGATGCAAAGCCGCCAAACCACGAAGATCTGTCCGGGAGAAAAGTCTCACCACAGGCGGCGTTGTTGTTGATTGAAGAAGCCATCAAGCCTATCGGTGATGACCAGAGGAACTCTCAATGAAAGCACCAATGTCGGTGTCAAAACCGGCGGATCTCGGGTAGGGGTCCCGAGCTGTGCATCTAGGCGGATGGTAGCGAGGAGGCGGGGACACGATGTTTTTAAGTTCGTGCCCTCTCGATGGAGTTAAACCCTACGACTTGATTGATATTGATGATATGGATAGTACAAGAGTGGATCTACCACGAGATCAAGGAGGCTAAACCTAGAAGCTAGCCTATGGTATGATTGTTGTCATGGTTGTGTTGTCCTCGGACTAAAACCCTCCGGTTTATATAGACACCGGGGAAGGCTAGGGTTACACAGAGTCGGTTACAATGGTAGGAGATCTACATATCTATATCGCCAAGCTTGCCTTCCACGCCAAGGAAAGTCCCATCTGGACACGGGACGAAGTCTTCAATCTTGGAGATCTACTGAGGGAGTCCTGGACTAGGGGGTGTCCGGACAGCCGGACTATCATTATCCGCCGAACTCCAAGACTACGAAGATACAAGATTGAAGACTCCGTCCCGTGTCCGGATGGGACTTTCCTTGGCGTGGAAGGGAAGCTTGGCAATACGGATATGTAGATCTCCTACCATTGTAACCGACTGTAACCCTAGCCTCCTCCGTGTCTATATAAATCGGAGGGCTTTAGTCCGAGGACTACATACATTACAACAATCATACCATAGGCTAGCTTCTAGGTTTAGCCTCCTTGATCCGGGTGGTAGATCCACTATTGTACTACCCATATCATCAATATTAATCAAGCAGACGAGGGTTTTACCTCCATCAAGAGGGCCGGAACTGGGTAAAACATCGTGTCCTCGCCTCCTCGTTACCATCCGCCTAGATGCACAGCTCGGGACCCCTACCCGAGATCCGCCGTTTTGACATCGACATCGCTTCCTAAAGAATATCATCTTAAGGCCGTGAAAAGGATAGTGAGATACTTAATCCATACACCAAATTTTGGCATTTGGTATCCTAAGAGGCCTCTTTTCGATCTTGTTGGCTACTCCGACTCGGACTATGCCAGTGACAAGGTTGATAGAAAGTCCACTTCGGGTACTTGTCAATTTCTTGGTAGATCTCTTGTGTCTTGGTCTTCCAAGAAACAAAACTCGGTATCCTTATCCACCGCCGAAGCGGAATCCATTGCCGCTGGTTCATGTTTTGCTCAATTACTTTGGATGACCCAAACTCTTAAATATTATGGGATATATGTGAAACATGTTCCATTACTTTGTGACAATGAGAGTGCTATCAAGATTGCTCATAATCCCGTGCAACACTCTCGAACTAAGCATATTGAAGTTCGTCATCATTTCATTCAAGATCATGTTGCTAAGGGTGACATTACTCTTAAGCATGTACACACTGAAAAGCAATTAGCGCATATATTTACTATACCACTTGATGAGAGAGTGTTTTGCAGGTTAAGAGGAGAATTGAACATCATTGATGCTTCAAACTTGGAGTAGGAACTCCATTGGATACATGCAAGACATGTGCTTATGACTAATCCTTGATATTTCTCTTATGTTGAAACTCTTATGTCTTGGATATATTTGCATCTTGCATGTTATCTAACCCTTGTAGGTACTTGGATGAATCTAATTCTATGAGAATGCAACTCACTGACATCTTGAGCAATCTCCACATCACCAAGTCTCTACACGATGGTGGTTGACAACAAGGAAGCACAGAACCATTCAAACATATCCTTTGACAAATTCTATGTTGAGTTTCATGATTGTCATTTTGGATACACAAGTGCTCTTCCTTGCAAGAACTAACGCATGTAGGTAGATGAACTCAAATTCCAGGTGGTGCTCCCAACTCTTGATGAGCTACATCAACCTTGAGCAACCCACACAAGTTCAACTACATCATCAACACCACCACCCAAGGTATGTTATTCCATCTTAGAGAAGCTTTACTCCAAGTCATGAGTCAAAGCAACTCGACAAGATGTGGATACATCAAGATGCTTAAACGAAAAATGGTAACCCCATTTTTGAGCTTAAACGATGAGTATGACCTATGATCAAGTGATCTCACTTGACTCCTAAGTCAATATACTCTAACATAGGTGACTTTGTCGCTGACCATCTCTAGATGAAGTTCTCTTGTGTTCTTTTCTGTGCTCTTGTGTTTGTCTCATCTATATATGTTTCCCCTTTCAAAAAAAACTTCATCTAGATTTCTTTTCTTTTCTATCTGTTATGCATTCCCTGCATCCAATTCATTGCAAATCTTTCTGTTAATTCCTTGCAAATCCTTGTGAGATCTTACTTGTCTAGTGAGCTGAGGTGACAAGTCCTTTCTCTGTGATGAACTCGGTCAGACTGGTGTCTTGTTTTTGTACTAACCGAAATACTTCGGTGCAGCCGAAGCATACCACTCGGTGCCACCGATTTCACTACAGGAAAACCACTTTGCCACTTAGTCCTGCATTACTTTTGATCCAGCTCCACTCAATGAATCTTGTCCTCTACAAGCATCACATTTTTATCATTGCTTTGTGCTCTGACTCAAGGACCAAACCCATTGACAACAAATTCCAGAAGGCCCTTCTTGGAAATGATGTCAAAGGGGGAGAAAGAGATCACATCAAAGCTTCTCACTTCAACAGGGGGAGAGAGATATCTCCAGGGGGAGAGAATACTCAAGAAGAGAGTAATCTTCAAGGATCCCAGATGCTTGGTGTTCAAGAGGAGAGATGCCACATGTCTTCTTGAGGGGAAAGACATGTTCATATGTGCTTATTTGCATTAGCTCTGTTCATTTGTTTCTCTGAGCTCTGATTTTGCATTTTGCTCTGATTTTCTATTCCATATCTTCTCCCAGTATGCCATGCTAGATTCAGGGGGAAGACATCTAAGGGAAAGAAATTCTTTAAATTCAATGCACATCTTTACCTTTGGGGACATGTCTATATCAAATGTGGTACTCAGTACTCACTCTCTACATGTCATCCCAGTCTTGGTACTCTTGTGGTTTATTTTGTTTGTTGTGGCTAGTAGGTGTATGTGTGTTATCTAACCTTGTTTACGCAGGTTCATTCCATCCTAAGCCAACTCAAGACCACAAGGTAAGTATATGCATCACAGTCATGTGTATGAGGAATTCTTGCTGATGTACATATTGTTTGCAAGAAGGACTCATGAGCATGAAGGTACATTTCCCATATTCACATCATTTGCTCTGATGCATATAGCCAACATACATTTAACACATTGCTTACTCTGTCATGTTTACGCATTCACATGTTTCTATACTTCATATTCACATGATTGCATACATGTAGGGGGAGCCTATGCTTGTTACATGTCTTTCCAAAGCTTTACTTGTTATTCTCTATAACTTTATCTTAAGCTTTGATGTCATCAATGACCAAAAAGGGGGAGATTGAAAGTACAAGTGCTCCTTGGGTGATTTTGGTAATTAATGTCAACATATCTCTTGTTGGACTAACACTTTTACCTAGTATGTTTCAGACAAGTTCAACAATGGAGTGGCATGGACTAAAGGATGTGGAAGCCCTTCAAGATGCTAAGAACAAAGGATTGGATCAAGCTCCAAGATCAAGACTATACATTTTCTATTTTAGTGATCCAAGATCACATTGAGTCTATAGGAAAAGCCAATACTATCAAGAGGGGATGATGTGTTGCTTAATGGCTTGCTTGCTCAAGTGCTTAGTGATATTCTCCAAAGCCTTCAATTACTTTCTCACATCCACATATGTCCTAAACAAAAAGTCAAACTCGGACTCACCGATTCTTTCTATCCGACGCCACCGAGTTTAGATATCATAGCCACTCCCACAAACCCTAGACAAATCGGTCTCACTGATACGGATCTCGGTCTCACCGAGATGGGGTTGTAATCTCTCTGTGTATGTCCATTACCAAAAGCGGTCTCACCGAGTTTGAGCAATCGGTACTACCGAGATTACAATGCAAACTCTCTGGTTAACTCATTACCAAAATTGGTCCTACCGAGTTTGTGTAATCGGTCAAACCGAGTTTGCCTGAACAATCTCTGGTTAGCTTATTACCAAAATCAGTCCCACCGAGTTTGTGTAATCGGTCTCACTGAGATTACGTTATGCCCTAACCCTAACCATATCGGTCCTACCTCATTGCATGTCGGTCCCATCGAAAATCCTAACGGTCACTAGATTTGCTGAATCGGTCTGATCGAGTTTACCAATTCGGTCCCACCGAGTTTGGCAAGTTGTGTGTAACGGTTAGATTTTGTGTGGAGGCTATATATACCCCTCCACCCACTGTTCATTCATGGAGAGAGCCATCAGAACGAACCTACACTTCCAGCATCCATTTTCTGAGAGAGAACCACCTACTCATGTGTTGAGGCCAAGATATTCCATTCCTACCATATGAATCTTGATCTCTACCCTTCCCCAAGTTGCTTTCCACTCGAACCTTCTTTCCACCAAATCCAAATCCTGTGAGAGAGAGTTGAGTGTTGGGGAGACTATCATTTGAAGCACAAGAGCAAGGAGTTCACCATCAACACACCATTTGTTACTTCTTGGAGAGTGGTGTCTCCTAGATTGGCTAGGTGTCACTTGGGAGCCTCCGACAAGATTGTGGAGTTGAACCAAGGAGTTTGTAAGGGCAAGGAGATCGCCTACTTCATGAAGATCTACCTCTAGTGAGGCAAGTCCTTCGTGGGCGACGACCATGATGGGATAGACAAGGTTGCTTCTTCGTGGACCCTTTGTGGGTGGAGCCCTCCGTGGACTCGGGCAACCGTTACCCTTCATGGGTTGAAGTCTCCATCAACGTGGATGTACGATAGCACCACCTATCGGAACCATGTGTCTCCAAATTGCGTTTGAATCCTCGAAACCCTTCCCTTTACATTCTTGCAAGTTGCATGCTTGACTTTCCGCTGCTCATATACTCTTTGCATACTTGCTTGATATGTGTTGTGATTGTTCAACTTGTGCCTAAACTCCACTTAAACTTAAAGAAGTTTAAAAATGCAACTTTTGGTACTTAGTGTCTAATCACCCCCCCTCTAGACACCTCTTCTCGATCCCTTTCACTTGTGCCTTGAACTGCATGGTTTGCAGCCAAGGTCTATTACTCTTTTCAATTTTTTACACAATTGTCTTAGCGTATCATTGCACCTTACAAGGTTTAAAAGAGAGGAGTGGTGTTTCTTTGATCTTGACTTGTAATCTAGTTCCGTGATGGACTTGCCCACACAACGTTACAATTGCCTGTTTGTCTGTTCTTAGTTGTTTTGTGATATGAATGATGTCATACTATGCTTACCGTATTATAAACTTCGTCTCTTTATCATTAGCCCTCAATACAATGTGAAGAAATAGACAATACAATAGCGATGGTACATGATCATATGTTTGGAACCCAGTTCTATTATGTACTTTGCAATAAAATACAACTAATATTTTAAATGGGTTCACCAGAATAAGTTCTGTATATAGACCAAAGCTATTTTGTTTGGTTTTGCTGCCTCCTTAATATCTTCTGTTCTTGTACTACTAATATAAAAACTCAACTTTTCAGCGAGCTATGGAAAAAATGGTGGAACCGCCACCTTCTGAAGGTGGCAAGGCAACTATAACCGCAATGTCAGCTCTTGCTGCTGTGGATCAGTACCTGTCCACTAACAGTGCCAAAAGCACGTTCCTGTGTAATACTGGGTTGGTTGTTAAGGCAATCTCATCCAAACTGCATCATGATCAAGATATGCAAGCTCAAAGCAATGTTGTATCTGCGCTCCAGACAAAAGTCCATTCCCTAATAGAGACCCTTTGTGAAACAAGGAGAGACATTGTTCGACGTCGTCAAGATATGCATGGTTTTGAAACCAGACTATCAGACATTTGCTATGTTTTTCAGGAGCCTAGGAGAAATGAAGGCGAAGGTTATGGTGCTCCATCGGACAATACAACATGAAAACGTAACATTCAGGTCAAATGAACCAAGCTTCTGAACTTCTGGTGGTGCATTTATCTGCTAGACTATTAAGTTTTATGCCAACCTTCCTTTTCTTTTATAGTTGTAATTTGTTTTGGTGCGATACAAAATTTGTTCTTAACGTGCATCCACCAGCTAAAGAAAACAGCAAGCCATTTTTGTATTGTGTAGGGTGTTCCCTATATTTGCACTAGTGGCGATCCTTGATGCCGAGTGGATGTAATCTGTGCAATCGCCTTAATAGCCTAGCGTTAGTTTTAGCGTTATTTATTTCCTAGTCTTTTTCCCCTAGTTTGCTAGTGGCCACAACAACCATCGGCCATATACGAGCCATATGATCCATGGGTCTGCTATGGGCCGTCGATAAATGGGCCTCCAACAGGGCCATAGAATCGGTGGACCTCAGGCCATCGGATAAATGGGTCTACATGGGTTGTAAACGGGCTTAATTGGTATCGGCCCTACATGGTAATGGGCCGTTAACAGGTCGGAGGACAGCAAAGGCTTAATTCTATCACAGGCATAACGGGTCATTAATGGGCCGAAATATAGGACGGACTGGAAATGGCGCAATGGGTTAACAGGCTAGAAACGGGCCAACACTTGCCATGGGCCGAATCTGGCCCATTAGGGGAATAGGCCATTAAAGGGCTGGAAGTAATCGAGGGCCGGAAAGGAGCCCAAGAATGTATGGGCCATCAATAGGCCGAAAGCTAACACGAGCTGGAAACGGCCCATGTGAATCACGGGCCGTTAACGGGTACAAAAAAATTTACTGTTCATTATGGGCTAGAGTCACCGTGGGCCTCTAAAAGGCCTAAAGATACGAAGGCCTCATATGGGCCGAAAGACGTCGTGGGCTATACATGGGCCGAAAGTGAAACGGGCTGGTGTTATATTCGACGACCCACATGACGTTGTTGGCCCTATTTCCGTTAGAGCCTAACGGGTCGTGAGGTACCAGGTCGTAAAAGGGGCTATTTGCGAAGAGACCGTTAACAGGCTTTTCATGGGCCAGCCCGTTAACTTTTGACCAAGTCAAATGGGCCGGCTTTGTAAGCTAAATGGGATAGTGGTGGGCCTTCGCGCGTGTCAACATATCATAGGTGCCTATCCGACCCACTGACGAGCTGACACGTGTTTCGTCCAGCCAATAAGAATTTTACACGTGGAAATTTCCCATTGGTCCGGGCTGTTAACGGGTTATCTAATCCAAAACCCGACCCAATAGCTTAACGATGTCCCATTAGGGTGGATGCCACGTGTCGGTCTCCCTTGACGAAAGCACATCTGTGACGCACGATTTATCATCATGGAAGTGGACACTTCTATGATGATAATTTTGTTAATGTCATGGAACACTTCTATGGCAGTACTGGTATGACTATCTTGATTCTGTCATGAAATCGTCATGGATGTACATGCATGACAAAAAACGCGACCTACTGTGACAGACACGTATCATCATGGAAATTTATTTTTTTGTAGTGGACTTTGTGATGACGTGCCTTATAGGGATGATAGATTTTGTAAGAAGCATAAACATGATAGAACCAATTTTTTCTAAAAGTTATACATGAATTTGCTACAAAATTATGTTCTCTTTATCCTATTACTTGTGAACTTTGCAATAAAGTTGGTCACCTTAATTTCCAATGGATGCTTTTTCATGATCGAATCGTGTCTGAATATGGCAATAACTTGATCACACTTGATCTTTATAATGAACTTTGTTTATTTTTGAGGTGTGAAGAATTGTCACATAAAAATTATTTGTTTGAAGCATTCATATTTGGAGACCATGCTTAAACTAATTTGAAAGAAATCCATATGTTTTGCATGGTAAATTACAATGAGAATGCTTATATTGCCAATTATGGAAAGAAGGGAAATCCAATAGAATATCAAAGGAATAGTAATGAAAGCATAAATATTTATACTTTCCCTCCTATTGTTTCTCATGATAAAATAGGTGACGAGAAGGAGCTCCCTGTTCAACCAATATCATCAATAATAAGATCGGAGAAATTAATTAAACCCACACATGATGTGGTGAAGAAGAAGAAAATAAGAAATAATAGAGGTAAAAAATATCTCTACCAAATAATGTCACTCTTATTATTGTTGCGTCTCACGAAGATGAATCAAAAATAATTGTGGAAGATGATGCAATTGATGATGATTTTGTTACGCCTATTTCTTATTGTGATGATTATGATTGGGAAGATAATGATACTTCTTATAATCTTTAAAATCTTTTTGGCACCAACTTGGGAAATTATGATGATAGCAATTGCTATACTATTGGTGCTATTCATACTAATTCTGATGAAAGTGATTGTCGTGGTATTTCCTCGACATATGCCAAGGGATGGCTTATCATGTGTGGGGACAGGAGTGCGTTGCTGGCTCTAGAAGCGGGAGTAGACAAGACCTCAAACAACGCCGGGTCTTACCCAGGTTTGGGGCTCTCCGTGGAGATAACACCCCTAATCCTGCTCCGTGGGGTCTCTGCATGACTATGATCAAATAGAGTAGCTACAAGGGTGCTCTTTGAGCTGCTTCGGCTAGAGGAAGAAGAAGGCAAAGCTAGCTCTACTCCTTCCCTAGCCACGTGGGTGTAAGGTGACTAGAATGGTGAACCCGTTGCATGGGTGAGCCTGGAGGGTTTATATAGACTTACCCCCCATGGGTACAATGGTAATCGGCTAGTTGTAGGACCGGGCCGTCAGTGTCTCTGGGCCCCAACTTCTCCGCCAACGGCTGGGGCCCGCCGCCGATAGCAGTGAACTCGGCCGACAGGTTGGGCCCGCCGCCTATGGGCCAGGAGGACTATACTGCATTGTAGCCTCACCTCTGATGATGCTAGCTTGGTCTGGGGGCGTATGGCTATGGTACCGCGGCCTGGCAGGCGATTACTGTAGCCACACCCCGTCCCTTCTGGTTAAGGGCGCACAGACTCCAAGGGGAGGGACGGACGTCGCCTAGGAGTCGGCCTCGCCTTGTGGACGCCTGTTCTGGCCTTGCTGCCTTCGGGCAATACACAGATAGGTGGGGCCCATCGTCTGCGAGCGACACCGACCGCCCATTGTGGGAGCATGGCCTTGTCTGACGTAAGCGACGTCATGGGCCGCATGGCTACAGTACCGCGTCAGGCAATGGGTGTCTGCTTGGGACACTGGCACTGTGGCCACGTTTCGCCCGGGATTTGGGGTTGGCAGGTCACACTGTGGCCACACCCTGTCTTGTCATAGCAGGTGGGTGCAAACTTTGAGGGGCGAGGGGCTGCCAGGTAGGAGTCGGCCCAGGCCCTCGCCGCCTTCTGGAATGTGCCTGTCGGCGTTCTGGATTTGGGGGTATCCAGACTTGCCTGCCTGCTACCCACTGCGTGGCCCCATTAACAGCCTAGTACGGCCCAGCTTCAGCATAAACGACTTAAGACCCTTGTGAGGGGCCAAGCCTTGCGAGGCGGACGACGCTAAGACTCCGGAGGGGATCGGCCTCCTCAGGATGGCTCCCGAGGGGCGGACAGTTCTATGCAAGGTGCACCTCACGAGACTCAGCTGGAGTTAGCCATGACGAACAAGGCCAGGCAGGTACCAACGGGCGCAGAGCGCCTGTTTCCTCTTTGGTGCAAGGAAGGCAAGCCGCAGGCGCGGAGTCCCGAGAAATCTACCAAAGGTTTCTATTCCAATGCAACAAGACCTAGACCACCAGGACGACAGGACGAAGGTTATCATCGAGCCCACCGCAACGTCACGACCAGAGGCTTTTTACAGGCGAAGACCACTTTAGTCAGGATAGGATGTACTACTTTTCCCCTTTCAAATCTGGCCATTGTGGGATCCCTCCCCGCCAACATTTGGGAAGAGGACCAAGGCCACTATAAATAGGACTTAGCCACCACCATAGAGGGGGGGATCCATTCTCACCCGTCCACCTCACCAGCTCTCTTGGGCTCAAGAACACCTCACCTCCTGAGGCTAGTTCATCCACTGTACTAGTTCATCTTTAGGCCTTCGAGGCAATCCACCAAATTGCTGGAGTAGGGTATTACACTGCAAGGTGGCCTGAACCAAGATAAACTGATGTGTCTCTGTGTCTCTCTGAGCCCAACGCACTAGTCTTAGGAGGATTGCGAGTACGTAGGCTGGGTAGGTTGAGATTTCCGCACACACCCCAGAGTTCGAACCTTTCAAGGGTTTGCGAACCCGCAATTCAACATTTGGCGCGCCAGGTAGGGGTGCGTTGGATCTTCTCTTCCATCGACCGGTTCGCTGCCACTCCACCAACGCCATGGCCGACGCCCCGAGGGCCCATGTCGAGCACTGGGTGCGGGGCGCAACCCTCCCCTCTGGTGCCCCGCTTCGACCGCGTCGCTGCATGATCTACAAGCTACGCCGCGGCAACCGCATTGCACACATGCAGGGAGCAGGCAAACATGTGGGCTGCGATTATCGTGACTCGAGAAATCTTGAGATGCAGTCTACTGGAAAGCGGCTGCGACGCCCTGCTGGAGCGGGTCACCGAGCTCCTAGACGCGGCATGTAGGGGCGCGACACCATTCTGCACCATGCCCAAGTTGCAGGCCGTGGTAGGATCACGTGCTCACCCTCGTCACAACTGCGCGACCCCTCCCAAGGCCTCTGAAGAGTCTCTCGGCATCGACCAGCCTCATGGTGGAGCTCGCACCTCTCCAACCATGCCACCTCGGGGCGGGGCTGCTCCAAGAAACATCCCCTTTGGCCGTCCTGGGGCGCCGGCCCCTAGTTGTCAGGCAAAATAGCCCCGTAACTTCGGGAGAAGGGGTGCCCCCTCACAAAAGGGGGCGACCGAAGAAGGCGGGAGCTTGAGGTAGCCGGGCAGCGACTCCGGCGCAGCCAGCCCGGAAGCCTACGTACCCATGGCGGTGGATCTGAGGCACGTGCAGGGAGAAGGCCCCAGCCGATCCCCCACGCTAGGCTGGGCGTAGGATGTACACGAAGCCGAAGCCCTTTACGAGCCTCCGCCGAGCTCCGCCAACATCTCCAACAGCAACAACCACTGGGTACAGCTAACGCCATAGGGGCACACTTACATTGACCATGGATCACAGGTGAAACAGGGTACGGCTACCGCCAGGACTCTCAGGACGGAGGATCTGCTGCAGGAGTGCGAAGGGCAGTGGCAGCAGGGTGGGGAGAGACCGGGGCTAGAGTCTTCCCTGCGCTGCTGAGAGCAGAACCCTGCTCGGAGGTAGGTTCCCCGCCAGGGAAGGCGCCGGCGAGCCCTTCCCCCCGGCAAGGGGCCTACGGTCGCCGAGGACGCCGCCAGTGTCCCCCTTGCCCCTTGGTCTTGTCCTGGTTTCTGGTCTCCCCAACGGTGGTCAGGGGCGGCGCAGGGCGGGGTCCTCGTCGGGAGATGTGAAGCAAGGCTCCAGCCTGTGAAGGTCTCCGCCCGTGACAGTTTCACGTAATAATGAGTGGGGCTGTACACGCCCTGGAGTCTCCTGAGCGCCACCCTGGGGCCTCACGGGGGCTCCCACCCACATCCTAGTGGAAGCACCATGCTCTATTCTAGCCGTCGACACTATCCCCCAATGACTATGCCCAGCCAGTGGAAGCACCTAGCTCCGCGCTGGTGAGAAAACTTGAAGACTAGCTAGGCGCTGGACGCGACCATTTGCTCTTGCCTTCTTTTTGTACTCGTTCGTTGGTTTTTTGGAGTAAACTTGGTTCTCGTGCGTTTATAAAAAATGGGGAGAGTTTTCCTTGTCTTGCGTTGCTCTCTCTCTTTATGGTCTTGCATTTTTTTGGAGCTCGTGCCTATTGACCTGCCCCTGAGCGCCTCGCTATCAGGGGCTGGGTGTGGTGCGTGCCTGTCAGGATTGATCCCTTTCCCCCTCGGGGGCTCAAGGGTGCGGCCGTGACGTGCGCCCGCCTAGCCGCGATCCGGTAGTTGGCTCCTCGCGAAGCACTCAGGACAGTTCAACAGGCTCCTCGCAAGAGCCAGACCCTCACAAGCCTGCAGCTGGCACGCCTCGGGAGGACGAATGTTTCTGCAGCATCAGGGCTTGCTCGAGACCCGCGTAGCCAGGGATAAGTCGTGACCACCACCCTGCCTAAGGCTGCAGACTTGGGGGTCCCTCTGTGGCATCATTTCAAAGAATTTCACAATTATATACATTACAACGGGCCCCTCGTTCTCAAAATGCTCTCACAAGGAATCTTTCAAGTTTGGTCATGCAAGTTAAAGCAAATAGGAGTACTCGTCTAGCCGTGTGCACCCTCTTCGTCGCCTTCATCCATGCTGCTCGTGTCGCCCAAGCCATGGCGACTATCCTCCTCATCACCACTGCTCATGCCACTCGCTCCGGCCATGAGCACGGCCGTGTCATCCTCAGAAGCCAGCTCCTCCACCAAGGCGTTCACATGGTCATCCCCATCTAGCGAGCCTGTCCTGGGTAGCCACGGGCACGGGGGCTAGCACAACATTGAAGTCAAAATGGGAATCACGATTCAGGAGATTGCTGAAGATACGCGAGAGCGCGCGCCCGAGGAGGCTCCGGCTCCTCCCCTCAACAAGCTGGCAAGCCTTTGCGGCCTGATCCTCCAGACGGGTCACAACATCAGTGAAGAATTTAAGATGGCTGGTGTAGTCACTCTCGTGCAGGTGAGGAGCGCTCTCGTCGTAGATGGCACCCAAGGCACGGTTAGCCCTGACGCGCAGACCCTGGAGCATAGAGCCATGCTCACGTTCCAGCATCAGGCGGCGACTCTTTTCAGTCACAGCCCTCTCCAAGAGGGAGGCGGTGTCCTTGACTTGCTGCTGGAGGGAGGATACCTCGGCACGGGCAGAATTCAAGGCAGATTCGGAAGAGGCAAGAGATTCTTGGGCGGCTTTCTCTTGTTGCTCTGCAGATTTTAGCTTCGCCTTCAGGGCGGCGGTCCTACCCTCAAGCTCGGCCTTGCGCAGCTCCAGATCCAGGCGGTGCCCCTCAGCAAGATTAGCACGCGCCTTCGCCACCCTCTCCTCCACCTCCAGCTGGACCCGGGCTTCTTGGGCGGTGATGGCATCCTCAACCGCAGCAGCCTAGCGCTCCCTCACCTCCAACCTCTCCAATGCCATGTTGTGCTCCATGGACTCCAACACCAGGTCATCATGGCGCCTCAGGAGGTCCGCTTCGGCAAGGGTCGCTTCGCCTGGTCAAGAGGATAGGAGGGCACGCCGCTCCTCAACTTCTCGCTCAAGGGCAACATATGAAGACATAAGCTCCCTCTCCCGCTACTCGGCCACCTCGCGACGGTGGTTGGCGGCTTCGGCCTCCTCCATGGCATTGATGCAAGCCTCACGAGAAGTTGCAAGTGAGGCCGCCGCAAGCGCATTGGCTTGGTCGCGCTGAAGTTTCCCGAGGTTGATGGCAACCTTCAGCTGCTGCCACTCATGCGCCAGGTGGCGGCCCTCCGCCTGGAGCCTGGTGTCGACATTAGCAAGCTCCCCCCCAAGCTGGACCATCACCTGCATTGCCTCGCCGAAGAGCTCGAAGCAGATGTCAGTGCACCCGCGCACAAGCGCCAGCGCATCGCCAAGACCTTCTTCGGCCCCAGAGGTTGCCGAGGGGGCGTTGGGCGTCTCGCCTGCCTCCGGCCGGGGGCTGGCCGGCATAGCCCCGCAACCTGAGGACGAAGGGCGCCCAAGAGGCGCCCGATCACTGGCAACGACCAGAGGAAGGATCGCCCGTGCGTCCCCCATCCTACAGGCCAGGCCGCAGAGAAAGGAAGCAGGAAGTTCGGTCACTGGGCGCCCTTACGGCACCACGACAGTCGGAGTCGGCCCCGTGCCCTAGGCGGAGCCAGGGCATGGGGGGCTGTGTGCTGAGATCAAGCCAGGATCCTTGGAAGCGCTCGCCTCCTGAGGTTTCTTCGTCACGGGAACCCTGCAAGGCCTCGTCCAGGAGAGAACATGGCACGCAAGGAATCAAGAGCGAAGGTACTTACTCGTCTGAAGCCACATATCTCCTCAGCTTCAGTGGTCGGCGGGTGCCGCTTATGCGGCACAGAGATTCCTTCCTCTTCAGAAGTGATTCAAGGCTCAGGCGGGGCCGACCGGGCCATGACGGGCGGCCCTAGGCGGGGGGAGCGCTCGGCGTGGCACCTGGGACGTAGGCCTCAGGAGCAGGAGTGCCTGGCGGGGTCTCCTGGACGACGGATCCGGAGCCGTCGGTGGGTGCCTCGCCATCAGCATCCACCTCGGAGCCATCACATCGGGCTTCAGGAGCCTCTGCCTCTGGAGCATAGGGTTGCGCCGACCCCGCAGGGGCCTCCATACGAGTCTCGGGAGTCCCGGTCTCTCGAGCCCCCAGCAGCGCCAGATCTCTGGAGGGACCTTCGGCAGCTGCTGGCGGTGGGCGCCCCCCTACTACCACACTTGGGGCGCACGCAGCAAGGTCATGCAGTAGGGGAACCACGAGGATGGGGTTCTCGTAAGGCCCCTCATGGCCCTCCGTGCGTAACCCCCACTCATCGAATAGGGGCATTTGTCCCAAGAAGGCCGTCTTGTTCAAGCACTGATATAGGGGGAAGCCATCTTCAGGAAGGTTGGCGGGTTTGGATTCGCCCGTCAGGAGCTCAAGCACCATGCTCAAGATCTCAGAGGGCAGTGATCGCCTCTGTAGCCACATGGGATCCTTAACGCTGGCAAGATCCCACATCGGGCGAGAATGGCACTGGAGAGGGGCGACGCGCTGCCTGACGAATTCCTTCACCACCATCACCTCCAGCCTCTGCAGCCTCGCCAACCTCTTCCGGACTAAAGCAAGGCGCCGATCGGCGAGCTGCACATGCCCCCAACCGGAGCTGGGCAGGGCCGGCGTCCGAGGAGTCAAGAGCAGGGGGCTGCACGTACCGGCATCCATAACAAGCCACTGCTTCCGGAACCCCTTCGCGGCAGGCGAAAGCTCGAAGAGATCCCCGTGCCGGCAGTCGCGGCCACAGCTTCGTCGGTCGCGCACCCCGAGCATTGGTGAGTGTCGACCAGCCGGAGCAAAAAGAAATGGCAAAACAGGGCCATGGAAGGGGCAATGCCAACCATGGCCTCGCAAAGGAAGGCGAAGACAGCGAGGAGGATAATAGAACGGGGATCCAGGTGTAGCAGGTGGATCTGGTAATGCAAAATTATGGCACTGAAGAAGGGAGAGAAGGGGGAATCAGAACCGCGAAGAAGGCATGTAAATAGATGGGGATCTCGGTGGCGCTCATGTTACCCATGAGCCAAGACGCAGGGAGGACGGCCGTCGCCTTCCACTCATTGGAATCGGCTGCGAGGGCAAGGCAAACTTTCTCCAGCCCTTCCTGATTGATTACCGTCGACCGCTCAAGAGACAGATCCAAGGCCAGCGGGGGCCCGGCCGGGGCGCACATCTTCCCCTTCTTCTTCTTCCTCTGCTGCGGAGGCATGATAGAAGCTGGGAAGAGGGCGCGGCATTGACGCCGGATCTGCGCGCGGAGCTATGAGGATGAGAGAAGAAGAAACGAAGGCCAAGCGCGACAACCTACAAAAGCGAGCTGCTCTAGGAATGGGCGACCACTAGGCCTGGCGGATATCAAGTCGGCGTGGGGAAGTGGAGACGCCCACATCCCATCAATCACCATGCGTCATCAAGGCCGCAGGCGGTTAGGGCCCACGGCGCTCCACACTTACCCTTTGGCTTCGCCTAGAAGCCAAGTCCGATCGCGCCTCGGGCCCGGGGGCTACTGTCGGCGTTCTGGATATGGGGGTATCCAGACTTGCCTGCCTGCGGCCCACTGCATGGCTCCATCGATGGCCTAGTACGGCCCAGCTTTAGCATCAACGACTAAAGACCCTCGCGAGGGGCCAAGCCTCGCGAGGTGGATGAAGCCAAGACCCTCGAGGGGATCGGCGACCTCAAGATGGCTCCCGAGGGGCGGGTGTCGGATTTAGGGATCCGGCAACCCTTGAGAGGTTAGAACTCTGGGGTGCGTGCAGAGATCTCAACCTACCCAGCCTGCCTACTCGCGATCCTCCTAGCCTAGCGCGTCGAGCTCAAAGACACACAGAGGCACAGAGATTTATACTGGTTCAGGCCATCATTGTGGTGTAATACCCTAATCTAGTGTGGTGTGGTGGATTGCCTCGAGGGGCTATGGATGAACTAGTACAAAGGATGAACAAGCCTTAGGAGGTGAGGTGTTCTTGAGGTGGTGTGGTGCTCTACTTTTTCTAATTTCGGTCCTCTCCTATGGTGGTGGCTAAGTCCTATATATAGTGGCCTTGGTACTCTTCCCAAATAT
Source organism: Aegilops speltoides (assembly GCA_021437245.1). Lineage (NCBI taxonomy): Eukaryota > Viridiplantae > Streptophyta > Magnoliopsida > Poales > Poaceae > Aegilops > Aegilops speltoides. Next base: position 163,080,652 of record CM038141.1, read on the forward strand.
GAGCGGGAAGGGATTCCACAACGGCGGGATTTGAAACGGGACAAGTAGTATAGCCTATCCTGACAAAAGTAGTCTTCGCCTGCGAAAAGCCTCTAGTCGTGACTTATACGTCTCCAACGTATCTACTTTTCCAAACACTTTTGCCCTTGTTTTGGACTCTAACTTGCATGATTTGAATGAAACTAACCCGGACCGACGCTGTTTTTAGCAGAACTGCCATGATGTTGTTTTATGTGTAGAAAACAAAAGTTCTCGGAATGTCCTGAAAATCCATGGAGTCACTTTTTGGAAAATATAAAAAATACTGGCGAAAGAATCAAGACCAGGGGGTCCACACCATGTCCACGAGGGTGGGGGCGCGCCCTCCCCCCTGGGCACGCCCCCTGTCTCGTGGGGCCCCTGAGGCTCCGCCGACCTCAACTCCAACTCCATATATTCCGTCTCACGGAGAAAAAATTCAGAGAGAAAGTTTCATCATGTTTTACTATACGGAGCCGCTGCCAAGCCCTAATCTCTCTCGGGAGGGCTGATCTGGAGTCCGTTTGGGGCTCCGGAGAGGGGGATTCATCACCATCGTCATCATCAACCATCCTCCATCACCAATTTCATGATGCTCACCGCCGTGCGTGAGTAATTCCATCATAGGCTTGCTGGACGGTGATGGGTTGGATGAGATTTACCATGTAATCAAGTTAGTTTTGTTAGGGTTTGATCCCTAGTATCCACTATGTTCTGAGATTGATGTTGCTACGACTTTGCTATGCTTAATGCTTGTCACTAGGGCCCGAGTGCCATGATTTCAGATCTGAACCTATTATGTTTTCATGAATATATGTGTGTTCTTGATCCTATCTTGCAAGTCTATGGTCACCTATTATGTGTTATGATCCGACAACCCCGAAGTGACAATAATCGGGATACTTTTCGGTGATGACCATAGTTTGAGGAGTTCATGTATTCACTATGTGCTAATGCTTTGTTCCGGTTCTCTATTAAAAGGAGGCCTTAATATCACTTAGTTTCCGCTAGGACCCCGCTGCCACGAGAGGGTAGGACAAAGGATGTCATGCAAGTTTTTTTCCAGAAGCACGTATGACTATTTACGGAATACATGCCTACATTACATTGATGAACTGGAGCTAGTTCTGTGTCACCCTATGTTATAGCTATTACATGAGGAATCGCATCTGACATAATTATCCATCACTGATCCATTGCCTACGAGCTTTTCACATCTTGTGCTTCGCTTATTTACTTTTCCGTTGCTCTTGTTACAATCACTACAATACCCAAAAACATTACTTTTGCTACCGTTACCTATATTATCATACTACTTTGCTACTAGATACTTTGCTGCAGATACTAAGTTATCTAGGTGTGGTTGAATTGACAACTCAACTGCTAATACTCAAGAATATTCTTTGGCTCCCCTTGTGTCGAATCAATTAATTTGGGTTGAATACTTTACCCTCGAAAGCTGTTGCGATCCCCTACACTTGTGGGTTATCAGTGACGCTGTGGTGGGCTCAGTGATGACCTCCGTCCTGCCGTCCCGGCGGTCTTGGTCTTGTTGCACTAGAATGGAAACCTTTGTATGATTCCTCGGGACTCCGTGCCTATGGCTCGCGAGGAAACTTGCGCTCTGCTCCCGCCTAGCACCCGCCTGGCCTTGGCCGTCAAGGCTCATGTCAGTTGAGCCTCCTGAGGTAGTTGCATAGAACTCTCCGCCCCTCAGGAGCCCTCCTGAGGAGGCCACTTCCTTCAGGGGTCTTGGCGTCCTCCGCCTCGCAAGGCCTGGCCCCTCGCCAGGGTCTTGTGGGGTTGGTGTTGAAACTGGGCTGTACCAGACCGTCGATGGAGCCACGCGGTGGGCCGCAGGCAAGGCTGGATACCCCCAAATCCAAGACTCTGGCAGTAGCCCCGGGCCCAAGGTGTGCTCGGTCTTGGCTTCCAGGCGAAGCCAAAGGGCAAGTGCGGCGCTCCGCGGGCCATAACCGCCTGCGGCCTTGATGATGCGTGGCGATTGATTGGACGTGGGCCACTCCGTTTCCCCATGCTGCCTCGGCAACTGCTCAACCTGACTGGTCGATGCTGCATGCAGAGGGTCATGATGGCGCGAGGTCGTGGAGGCCGGCAGTTGGCCTCCCTTGGCTATAAATGTGAGGGAGGGGCAGAGCCCGCCGTCCATGTTTCCTTTGTTTTGCTCCCGCCTGCTTCTCTCCTCTCCGTCTTGCTCCCATGGCGTCGCCGAAGAGGTTTTTAGTGGCCGAGAAGGGGAAGGCCTGCAAGGAGGGGCCAGCCTCTCCTCCTCCCAAGAGGGGCCATGGCCGTCCCCGCAAGAACCCCGCGGTCCCTTCGGCAGCATCCAGGGGGCGCGGGGGCGCGCCACCCAAAGGCAGCGTTGCTGTAGGCGTCCGCGATGGCACCTCCTCCCGTTGCAGGGGCCACCGGCTCCAGAGCAGCCCCCATGATGAGGGGAGGCGCGCCCTGATCGTGCACCTGCCTCGGCCGTGCTTTTCCTCGCTAGAGGTGCTCCCCGAGTTCGTCGTGTGGTCGGAGAGCCCAGCTAGCACCTCGCTCCGGCTCCCACGCTTCTTCTCCGGCGAGCTTCCTTCTTCAGGGCATGCCGGCCACTGGCTGCAGGCTGACGGATGCTGCAGCATAGCTTCATAGGTTAGCACCGACGTCTCTGCCACTGGCAGTGTGGTGCTGGCCCACGGCTGGCAGACCTTTGCCTGTGTGCGTGGCCTGGGCGGAAGGTGCACCCTTCACTTCAATTATGGCGGCCTGCCGACCCTCTATGTGATGGTGTTCAGGAGGGACGGCCGTCGCATGGGTTGCTGCCCTGAGGACAGTAGCGACGACAATGGTGGCGACGGCGAGCTTGGCCTTGGCGACGCACGCTCCTCCTCCTGTGACGGCAGCTCTTCCTCAGACGAGAGCTCGAGTAGCGGTGGCTACGACCGGTGTCCGTGTCGTCATGCTCGTGTTGAGGACGCTGGTGGTTCGTCCCGCTGCAGCACTCTAGTGAAGCTGGAGAGGAGCCTGACTTGAAGTTGGGGGCCAGCAAACTTGGACTCAAGGCCGGTGGCCCCAGATCTCCTGTGGAAGAACTGGTGGAGCACCGGGCTACCTTGAGGTGCTGCTTGAGGATGCGGCGTTGGTGCTAAGCTTGCACACCTTCAGGCCCTCTTTGTTCAGCTTTTCCTTTCTCCTGCAATCCAAAAAAGAAGAATGTACCCTGGGAGGCCGTGTAATGAACCGTTGTTGCTATGCCTTTTATGTTATAATTGTTGTCTTGATGCTGTGTTGTAGTGTTCGCAATTTTGAGCGGGTTAAGGTAGGATGTCTTAGCTTGGTATGTGCAGTCGTCCTCCGCCTCATGAGAACCTGACCTTAGGTATTTGGCAGGGCCCCCAGGGGCGCACGCCCTGTGCCCTCCACAAATACACCTTGTGCCCTCAGGAGCAGCGGAAGGGCAGAGCTTATCTTTTGAGGAAGAGAAAATTTGTCGAGCGACTTACTCCCCCTTACGCGAGCCCCCTGCCATAGGTTGGTTTGGACCTGACGCACCACGTCACGCTTCCCGGGGGCACGGACAAGAGGGGTGCTGGCGCCAGCGGACGCGATCGAGGGCTCTTTGCGAGGATGATGCCGAAATAACGGGGTTCGGCGTAGTGCGTGCGCGTGAAGGCAGGCCCTGGGCGCACACACCTACATAGCCCCATGCACGAGGAGCGCGAGGAGAAGTGGCGGGCGACTGCCACCTCTCTCACGTCCTTAGACCAAAACAGCTTAGAGGAAAACACAACTCGAGGAACCTGTGTTCGAGAATACCAAATCCAATGAAAGACTACTAAGAAAAATGCAAGCAACTTTAGAAAGCAAATGAACAGCCGCGTCCAACACCTAATCTAGTCTTCTCACCAGCGCGGAGCTAAGTGCTGCCACTAGGACGTGGGATGGAGCCCCCATGAGGCCCCAGGGCGACTCTCAGAAGATTCCGAGGCATGTACAGCCCCACTCATTATGACGTGAGAGTGTCACGAGCGGAGACCTTCACAGGCCGGAGCCTTGCTTCACAGGCTAAGGCCTTTCTTCAGTGGTAGAACTTCCGGAGGGTGGTGGATGTTCCAGGCGTTCTAGATGGGGACCCCGTCCTATGTCTCTAGGCGCGCGGCACTAGGCCTAGAGACATGGGCAATCCTATACGGGCCCTCCCACGTGGGAGAGAGCTTATGCAGCCCCTCCCTAGAGAGCACCCTCCTCAGGACGAGATCGCCCACCTCTAACGTCCTAGAGCGGACGCTGCGGCAGTGGTACCACCGCAGCACCTGCTGGTACCTCGCTGCTCGGAGGGAGAACCGCTTCTGCTCCATAGACGAGGAAGAATGGTGTTTCTCCTGTTGGCTTGGTCGCGGTGGTGCAAATGGACCATAGCACGGACTGCAGCTCGTCGAGCCAGCCCCTGCCGCAGGCCTCGAGCTTCTTCTTGAAGGTGCGGGTCTTGAGGCCCCTCAGGACTTCCGTGTTCGCCCTCTCAGCCTGTCCATTACTCCATGGGTGTGCTACTGAGGTGTAGCAGATCCGCATTCTAAGGTTAGCACAGTATGTTTTGAAAAGATTGCTGGTGAACTGCGAGCCGTTGCCAGTGATGATGCAATTGGGGACCCCAAATCGGCTCACGATTCCCTTGATGAACTTGACGGCTTATCCCGCTATGATGTTGCGCATGGCTTCTACCTCCGCCCACTTGGTGAACTTGTCGATGGCGATGTAGAGGTATCGATAGCCCCCTGGCGCCCGAGGGAATGGCCCCAAGATGTCCAGCCCCCAGACCGCAAACGGCCATGTGAGCGGGATCATCTGGAGGCCCTGCGCGGGCTGATGGATTTGCTTGGCGTGGAACTGGCATGCTTCACAAGAGCGCACTAGCTCGGTAGCGTCGTTGAGTGTGGTGGGCCAGTAGAAGCCGCTGCAGAACGCCTTGCCCACTAGGGTGCGGGACGAGGAGTGATGCCCATAGTCCGCACCATGTATGTCCGCCAGTAGCTCGAGCCCCTGTTCCCTGGAGATGCACCGCAACAAAACTTCATTGGGCCTCCTGCGATATAACTCACCATCCTTGATGCAGTACGCGGTGGCCTGACGGGCCATGCGCTCACCATCCTCCTCCTTCTCTGGTAGGGTCCCTTAAGGAAGTACACCTTGAACTCTTCTGTCCAGCACCCCTCCTGAAGCTTGACCGCAAGGAGCAAGCGGGCTCCTGAGGGGTGACCGCAGGCTGGAGTGCCCCTCTCGGGTGCTTGTGGCAAGTCCTCCTTAGGTGGTGCTGGAGTCTTAATGTGCGGGGCCGCAGATGGCTTGAAGAGCCGCTCCTCAAATACCCCTGGCTCTTGAGGGAGCCTGCGAGAGGCTCTTTTGGCGATGTCATCTTCTTCCTTGTTCATCCCGTGCAGCACGTGTTGCGGCTCCACGCCCACGAACCGCTCCTCCATTTTGCGTACCTCCTCTAGGTACGCCTCCCTGTGTTCGTCCTTAGGTGTGTATTCCTTGTTGGAGAAATTGACGAGAAGCTGAGAGTCGCCCTTAATGGTGAGGCGCTTTACCCCTAGCGTGGTCGCGGCCCTGAGTCCGGCGAGCAAGCCTTCGAATTCTATGATGTTGTTGGAGACCTTCTCGCCCCGCTGAAAGCAGAGTTGTACTGCATATCGGATTTCGGGTTCCGGCAGACCCTCTAGGTTCGAACTCTAGGGTGCACGCGGAGATCACACCACCTGCCTACCCATGTCTCGTCGCCTTGCAAGGATCTAAACTACACGAAGAACAACACAAGGGACACGGGATTTATACTGGTTCGGGCCACCATTGTGGTGTAATACCCTACTCCAGTTTGTGGTGTGTGGATTGCCTCAGGGGCTGATGATGAACAGTACAATGAAGAACAGGCTCGCGAGGGGCTGTTCTTGGCTGGTGCGATGAACTGCTAGGGGGAGTTCAGTTGCTTCTCTGTCTCTCTTTTTTGTTGATTTCTCTCTATGCCTCTACCCAAAATCTCCTCTCTCCACTTTGCGATGGCTAGCTCTATTTATAGAGGGAGGCCCTGGGCCTCTTCCCAAATATTGAGCGGGAAGGGCGCCAACAATTGGCCATTTTGAAGGGGAACATCTAGTACACTTATCCTGACTAAAGTCGGTCCTCGCCTACCAAAGACCCTGATGGTGATGCCAGCTTGGGCTCCACGATGACCTCCATACTGCCGTCCTGCTAGTCTTGGTCTTGTTGCACCGAAATGGTTGCCTTTGCTTCATACTCTTGCCTGCGCTTGCTCCCTTTGCACCAAAGAGGAAACAAGGACTCTGCGCAGGCCGGCGCCCTCCTGGCGCCCGCCTGGCCTCGGTCGTCATGTCTTGCGTCATGGGCACCTCGTGAGGTACCCGCCTTGATCTCTCCGCCTCCTCGCGAGCCGGCTGACGAGGCGTGCCCGAGAAGCCTCTGTCGTCCGCCCAGCAATCTTGCCCCTCGCGAGGTCTTGAGCATGTGTTGATGAAGATGGGCGTACTAGGCCACTCATTCCCGAACGAGCAGCAGTAGCCCAGCGGGCCCAAAGCGCGCCCGTGCCAGCTTAGAGAGAAGCGAAGGGCAAGTCTGCGAGCGCCATGAGCCCCAATAGCCTACGGCCTTGGGCGCCACGTGGCGGTTGATTGGACGTATGCGTCCTGGCTCCCCCACGATGCCTCGGCAACTGCACGAATTGACAAGTCTCTACATGCAAAACGGCTCATGATTACCTGTGATCGTGGACGCTGGCGGTTGGCCTCCCCCGGCTATATGTACGGAACGGCGCGGGCCTTTCCAGTCCATCTCTTCCTAATACTCTCCGTCTTCTTCTTTGTCCTCGCTCCTCCCTACGCCAATGGCACCAATCCTTCGGTTTTACGCGAAGGAAGGAGAAAACCCCGAGAGGTCTGCCCCCTTCCTCCGAAGAAACGGCTCGCCTCTTGCCGCGGAGAAGGGGGTGCTTGGCAGGAGGTGTCGAGGCCATGGTTTGAGCGTGTAGGACCTTGAAGTATGTCTAGAGGGGGGGTGATTAGACTACTTGACCAATTAAAAACTTAACCTTTTCCCAATTTTAGAGTTTGGCAGATTTTGGCTACTTTAGGACAAGTCAAGCAACCATCACACTATTCAAGCAAGCATGCAAAGAGTATATAGGCAGCGGAAATTAAAGCATGCAGCTTGCAAGAAAGTGAAGGGAAGGGTTTGGAGGATTCAAACGCAATTGGAGACACGGATGTTTTTGGCGTGGTTCCGATAGGTGGTGCTATCGTACATCCACGTTGATGGAGACTTCAACCCACGAAGGGTAGCGGTTCTGTGAGTCCACGGAGGCTCCACCCACAAAGGGTCCACGAAGAAGCAACCTTGTCTATCCCACCATGGTCGTCGCCCACGAAGGCCTTGCCTCACTAGCGGTAGATCTTCATGAAGTAGGCGATCTCCTTGCCCTTACAAACTCCTTGGTTCAACTCCACAATCTTGTCGGAGGCTCCCAAGTGACACCTAGCCAATCTAGGAGACACCACTCTCCAAGAAGTAACAAATGGTGCGTTGATGATGAACTCCTTGCTCTTGTGCTTCAAATGATAGTCTCCCCAACACTCAACTCTCTCTCATACACTACAACAAGAACCCCCATATAACAACGCATATCTACCAACGATAACAAACTATGCATTGTTTAGTTAAACCTCCCACCTCCCCACATAGCACCGATCACCTCCTTCCCTTCAAAATAGTAGCTAACTTCCACGTGCCCACATCCATATTTACCTCCTCCATCTAAACAATGTTAAAAACCAATTTTCCTTATCCATCTCTTCCCCCTCCCCCGTTTCTTCTCCTACCAGGACTCCATAACCACGATGCCGCGTGCGCCGCTGCCGTCGCCTCCTATGATTTGGGTGAGCTCCGGCGCTCTCCCGCGGCATAGCTCGCCGGCCCTGCTCCCCTTAGTGCTCCCGCCGATCCTCCACCACCGCGACGTCCTCAACACCTTGCCCGTGCCCCTGCATCAACCAGTCGCCACGAGTCGTGGTCGTAGCTCCTGCCCCTCCGGTTGGTCGGCTCACTACCCCCCGCATCTCCTTACGCGCGGTCGCTGCCACAGGCTGGATGGCGCTGTTCTGCCACGTCTACCTCGTCTCCGGCGCCGATAGTTTAGTGAGACACTTCTCCCCTATGTTCTTATCCTCTTTGGTGCTTTATGTGGCATGGCTACCAAGGGTTTGTCATCGTGGCGTCATAGATGATGGCTGGATATACCAATAACTACGGCCGCTCTCTCTCAGGGAGGCTGCCATGGTCGCCTACTGCCTACCTCATCGCTCACCTGGATTATCTCCCTGAAGAACGTGACAATTCTATTATTTCTAGTAATCTGTTCCCCCTGATTTAACAACAGGGTGGCTTCTATAATTCCATTGGAATTTGGTTCCCTATCTTCTCTAAGCTTCCACTCGTGCTATGGGTGGACCATTTACTTTAGTTAAATTATGGCTAGTGTTCTCTTCCTTTTGTTGTTGACGGAAACCTGATCCTCTAATTTTGCTATGCAGGTTTCTGCTGGTGATCTTCTGCTTTAGTAGTTCAGACCATAGTCATATTTGTATATCCATATGTACTTATTTCTCTAGATGTATATCATACTCTAGAGTGCTAGATTACACTGTAGAACAAATCAATTATTTTGCCTCGGATGACTATTGTCCACCAATCTTGTTTATATCAATGCTTGCATCCTCCGAGGCTTATCAGGAGAGAATCTAGTTTTCCATGGAAACAAGGGTGATCGCGCATTATTTATTCACTCATGTTACTAAAGCTTCTATCGTCAAGAAGGCAGCAATATTCCAAGTGCATAACTACTTCTTATTCAGTAATATTAAGCATGATTATACAGACCTACATATGAAAAAGGTATATGAATCATAGTCTAGACATCTCACACTTGCTAGCATGCGTAAGTGTGTATGTAAATTTGATTGATTTGATGATTTTGTTTAACTTTAGGTACTTCTGAATTATCACATGTTTGTATTTATTCGCATATTATGATGAACTGCAATCTTTTTTAGATCAGAAGGATGCATCACAACAAAAAATGCTTCACGAGATGCCACTTCACATCTTTTATTCTCACCAGTATGTGAATTTTAAGTTGTTACTTAGTGAACTATAGTCTTGCAGGTTTACACATAATATTAAAGATATAAATGTACCTGAGGTAATCAGATTGCGCATTTGAATGAGTGCTGCAAGCTGGGAAGTTAAAATATGACCAGCGATGATGGCAGTACGTCAATGACGTCATGTAGGTGTGGTGTTCATTGATCCCTTCTCTCTTTTTGTTTGTGCAGGCAGCGTGTGTATATGGATTCATCTTTATATGTCTTGTTAATTGTTCATTTAGATTGATCTCTCTCCCCAGAACGTTTACCCCATGTATTTGATATCATTTTAGAAAAGATAGATTAGTTTGGTGCCAACTCTTTCTAGATTATTTCAGATGTGATTTCTTGATTAGAAAAATAATATCACTAGAGGTAATTTCTATTGTAATTTGTGTATGTGTTTTTCATGTTGTGCAATAGTAATTTTTTCGTCTTTCTCAAGAATCTTTCTCTTTCTCTTTCTCAAGAATCTTGATTATTGATGCATATGATTGTAGGATAATTAACTGTAACAACTACTCGTACTGTGCCTATGCTCGACTTCGAAGTGCAAACCAATAAAAAGGTAAGCTCCAAAGTAACATTGAGCCTTTTCTAATTTGTATTTTGTTTCCTACAATTTCTGATTGTATAATTGAACATGGCCCAGTATTTACAAGCATAAGTTGTGGTTAGCTTTATCATCTCTTCCGCATTTAGCACAATCTGTTCACCCATTGCAGTCAACATTATTAACTGAATATGTGGCTGGGCATTCACTTTACCAAATTTACAGGAATATTGCCTCAATTATTTTTTGTTACTTGCATGTTTTTCCTTTGCTTATATTGTGTGAATCTAAATTTTTACATAACTCCAAAGGGAGAACCTCGAAATAAGAAAGAAATTCTTGGCTGGTACTTGCACCTAAATTCATCGAGAACTTATTATTACCCAAAGTACTATATTAACTGTTCGTATTTCATTAATTGCTAGCAGAGAGATGAAGCATATGCAGTTTACTATAGCTGCAATTGGCATGAACTATCTTCAGGATATGGAGTTATGGATGCCAGGAGAAACTGATGATTTTGGTTTTAGTTAATGAAGGCTGAACATGTCAGTCTAGATGCTCATGTGATGAGCTTAGTTTTTCTCTTTCCTTCAAGGAAGCTTTGACTGTTTACGTATAGAGTGCACATGTTCTTGTAAAACACATGTGTACAAGCTGATAGCGTTCATTGTAAAGCAACACTGTGTTCTTTGTAAAACAACATTGTTGATTTAATATATGAGGTCTTTCTTACTATATTACATCTCCTGTATACTAGCAGCATTGCCTAATATTCTACTCCCTCCGTTCCTAAAATATATGACGTTTTGGTAGTTCAAATTGAACTACCAAAACGTCATATATTTAGGAACGGAGGGACTACGTAGCAACTAATCCATCTATGCAGGGTAATCACCAACGCATATGTTGTGTTGTTAGGCTTTAGTTTATATGTTGCTATCTTACAACACTTATACGCACCAGTTACCAACGCATGTGTATACATTGTTGTAGACTCTTCCAACGCCACCAATGGCAACGCATATAAATCTGTTGGTGTAGACCTTAACAACGCCTATATTGACAAAAGGCAACACATTGATGTGTTTCTCAAGGGGGGTTCCTGTTGTAGTGACAGGTTTTGGATCTGGTGGAAAGAAGATCTGAGTGGAAAGCTACTTGGGGAAGGCTAGAGATCAAGATTCATATGGTAGGAATGGAATATCTTGGCCTCAACACATGAGTAGGTGGTTCTCTCTCAGAAATGGTAAGCTAGAAGAGTAGGTTTGTTCTGATGGCTCTCTCCATTAATGAAGAGGAGGTGGAGGGGTATATATAGCCTCCACACAAAATCTAACCGTTACACACAATTTACCAAACTCAGTGGGACCGATTCAACAGACTCGGTCGGACCGATTTAGTAAACCTAGTGACCGTTAGTGATTTTCGGTGGGACTGACATGCATCTCGGTGACACCGATTCGGTTAGGGTTAGGGCATAACGTAATCTCGGTAAGACCGATTACACAAACTCGGTGAGACCAATTTGGTAATAAGCTTTCCAGAGAGTTTGTCAGGTAAACTCGGTGGGACCGATTTGCTCTTTTCGGTGAGACTGAAATGTTACAAAAGGGAAACAGAGAGTTTACATTGCAATCTCGCTGGGGCCGATCGCTCACTTCGGTTAGACCGAAACGTTACGAAGGGAAACAGAGAGATTACAATCCCATCTCCGTGAGACCGAGATCCCTATCGGTAAGACCGATTTGCTTAGTGTTTGTGGAAGTGGCTATGACTTTTGGAATCGGTGGCGTCGGATAGGAAGAATCGGTCTGACGATTTTGGCTTTGGGTTTAGGTCATTTGTGGATGTGGGAAAGTAGCTGAGGGTTTTGGAGCATATCACTAAGCACATGAAGCAAGAGGCTCATTAAGCAACACCTCATCCCTTCTTGATAGTATTGGCTTTTCCTATAGACTCAATGTGATCTTGGATCACTAAAATATGAAATGAAGAGTCTTGAGCTTTTGAGCTTGAGCCAATCCTTTGTCCTTATTATTTTGAGGGATCCACTTTCATCATCCATGCCATGCCATTCATTGAGCTTTCCTGAAATAATAGTCTTGGAATAGCATTAGCTCAATGAGCTATATATTGTTATGAATTACCAAAACCACCTAGGGATAGTTGCACTTTCAATCTCCCCCTTTTTGGTAATGGATGTCAACATATAGATCAAAGCTTCGACAAATGATAATAAGATTGAATAACATCGTCGCTTTGAGAAGTATGTGATAAGCAAGAGCTCCCCCTAAATTTGTGCATAGTTTAAGATTTGCTTTGGACTGCAAATGCAAAATGAATTAGGCTCATGGGTTACTATTCCCTGTCACATACATCTTGGTGGAGCACTCAAAATAATAAACATTGAATGCATGCACTCATCACCAAGCAAAGTGAATGATCACATAGGATAGATAAGATAATATCATCAAACATGCATAAGTGTAGGTTATGATCAAAAACATGATCATCAATGTCTCACAAGCATAGTATCTCAAGCGATCAAAAGCAAATAAGTTTAACCACCAAATAAAGCAAGAGAGAACAAAAGCAACTCTCTCTCTCTCTCTCTCGAAGCCTATGATCTATACATTTTTCTCCCCCTTTGGCAACAAGTTACCAAAAAGTTCATAGAAAATGCATAGTGCTAGATCGACTCTCAGGCTTGATCTTCAGGTGGTGGTGTCCGGATAACTCCAAGGACGAAGGCTTCAGTTGAAGTAGAGGGTGCTGGAGTGAATGCTGGAGCTGGTTGCACTAGAGCTGAAGGGGTTGTAGCTGGTGCTAAAGATGTTGCTCTAGTGTCTGTCACAGGCACTGCAACTGACCTCTGGGCTCTGGGCACTCTGGCAAACACATTAGTTGTAGTCTTGCCCTGCCTCTCCTGCATATCATCCTGCAGCTGCTCCACAACTGACTGTATCTCAGTTACTTTGACATCAAGGTCATGGAATTTGAGTTCCATGATTCTTTCCAGGCTCTCCTGATTCTGCGTGAGGGTGGCCAGTCCCTTCTCAATCCTCAGTGTAGATGCTATCAAGTAACCAAGCTGCTCCTGTTTGTTCTTCAAGAAATATTCAGATGCCTCCTCCTGAGTTGGCATCCTGGTAGCCTTGTCCTTCTTTGCCTTCTCCTTCTTCTCTTGAGCTTGAACTGATGATGGGTCATTCTCATTCATAACAACTTCATTGTCCTCAAAGTCTGGATAAAGTGGAAAATGTTCCTTATCCAATTGATATTTCCCTGTGCCCATCTTTGAGTTTATCAACTCCTGAATCTGAGGGGCATATCCACAGCTCCTCTTCTGATCTGCTGCAGTCCTCTTAATGGTTCCAATCATTAGGCTCATGACTTTGAACTTTTGTGGCACATCAAACACATGCAACATGTTTATGGCATGCCCTCTGATCATGTTATGGTCACCAGACTTGGGCAACAGAGTGTGCCTCAGAATCCAATTGATTGTTGGCAACTCTGACAGCAGAAAATGGACTGATCCAAACTTGTGTGTCTCAACTGCCTTGTCTGGGATTTCCTTATACATGTGTGCCATGGAATTGTGATCCATCTTCTTCTTTGCATAAATATCCAGGTCATCCTCATTTTTCTTTGGGGCATTTATCAGACTTGCCCATTCTTCAACAGTGGATTGGTACCTTCTACCTTCAGACATCCAAACAATTCTTCCATCTGGGTAAAAATGTGCTGTGGAGTAGAATTGCATGATAAGCTCATCATTCCAGTGGGTGAACTTTTGAATAACAAAATCAACAACTCCACAAGCAACAAAGCTGTCTTGCACTCTAGCATAGTGCTCTTCATTGTCCTTGATGTAGGTCCAGTCGACCCACCTCATGTCACAAACTATGGGCTTCTTATCCAACAGAATTGTCTCATAGAAGTCCTCTTGTTCCTTTGTGTGGAACTTGTAGTCAACAGCAGTTCTTCTCCTTGATGCATATGGATCTTCCATCCCCCACAGCCTCAGCCCTGAATCCTTCCTGATCCTCATGTCCTCAGCCATAGGATGGGCATCATTGTGGTCTGGTATCTTGGGCTTGAGCTTCCTTAGGACCTGTCCTTCTTCATCTTCTTCTTCAGCAACATTTGGCACTGGGGCCTTGTTCTTCTCAGAAGCTGGAATACTCCTAGTATTCCTCTTTGGCACTTGCTTGGCCTTGGAGGCAGCTTTGGGTGCTTCCTTGGGCTTGGATGTTGCAGCCCCTGACCTTATAGCATCACCCATAAGCTTAGGTGCCTTAGGTGCTGGTGCAGCAACCTCTTCCTCTTCTTCAGAATCTCTTCTCATTGAGGGCTTTCCAAGAACCTAGGCAGTTGTGGTTCTTGCTCTCTTCTTCTTTTTGTCCTGAGCACCTTCATCCTCTGATTCTATGGTGAATTTCATAGTCTATCCAGTAGGGACTTTCTTGGGTTTGGAAGAAGTGACTTTCTTTTCAGGTGCCCCTTTGGGTTCAGTCTGTTTTGGCACTTGAGTGGACCTTCTGGCCTTGGGCATTGGTGTCCTTTTGGCAGGAACTTTCTTTTTCAGTCCAGGCTTTGTGCTATGTGCAGAGCCATATTCCTTCTTGAGCACTACTTTCTTGGAAGTAGCCTCATCTTCTTCAGCTTTGTAGTCCTCATCCTCTGAGTCTGATGTTCTCTTCCTCCTTTGCCTGGTAGCAGCCTTGGGAAGGTTGCTAGGAGTGCTTCTGTTCCCTTCACTTGGAGAGCTTGAGGGACTAGTGCCCTTGCTCATGTCAATTTGCTCTTCTGACCTGTTCTCGCTGTCATTCTGGTCTGACATGCTGCTAAAACTGACTGCTGACCCTGTGAAGAGTTATAGATGAGATAGAATGGATGAGCATCACAAAATACAGAGATTTTTGCAAAAGAATGATTCAAAAAATCAGTTTTAGTTTTCCACAGAAAGCATTTTGGATCAACCGATTTTCAAACTCGGTGATACAGAAGCAGTTTTGGAACCTAAACTGATGATCTCGGTTGGACCAAGTCACAGTTTGGTGGCACCTCTACTAGGGTTTCACAGAATCCTAAAATCGGTCATACCGATTAGTAATTCTTGGTCAGACCGAGAGTCACTAGTGCAATGGCATAAGCCAAATCGGTGAGACCGAGTTTTTCAACTCGGTGGGTCCGAGATGGTTTTGGCGGAATCCTAACCCTAAAAATTTGAATCTAATCTAATCTACAGACTACTTTGGCTGGATAGGAGTGTTTCAATCGTGGCAAGATTCAATAAGAACACAATGTGCTAGGAATCAGACGAGGATAGCACAAAGATCGAGTCCATACCCTAGCTTGGCGGTGCACTCGCTACGGCGGCAACGGCGGGAGCGAAATTCGTTGACGGCGGCGGAGACCAGCGACAGGAGGCTGCTGGCGACGAGGAGACGATCCGGATGTTGGAAATATGCCCTAGAGGCAATAATAAAAGTATTATTATATTTCATTGTTCATGATAATTGTCTTTTGTTCATGCTATAACTGTATTATCCGGAAATCGTAATACATGTGTGAACACATAGACCAGAATATGTCCCTAGTGAGCCTCTAGTTGACTAGCTCGTTGTGATCAACAGATGGTCATGGTTTCCTGACTATGGACATTAGATGTCGTTGATAACGGGATCACATCATTGGGAGAATGATGTGATGGACAAGACCCAATCCTAAGCATAGCACAAAGATCGTGTAGTTCGTTTGCTAGAGCTTTGCCAATGTCAAGTATCTCTTCCTTCGACCATGAGATCCTGTAACTCTCGGATACCGTAGGAGTGCCTTGGGTGTATCAAACGTCACAACGTAACTGGCTGACTATCAAGGTGCATTACAGGTATCTCCGAAAGTATCTGTTGGGTTGACACGGATCGAGACTGTGGGGACCCCGACTCATAAGTCGTGATCACCGAATGCACGTGTACAGTGATCCCAGAGATCAATGCTCACTGAACACACAGAACTGAATAACAAGAGTCTTACATCCATACATACCGTCTTACACAAATTATGACCATTATGGTCGAGTCTTACATCGGTAAAGCCTTAAGGGCTGAACATCAAATGAAACACAAAGCAGCGGAAACCGTTGTTGATAAGTAGAACCCATGCCATCTGCCTTAACCCTACAGGCATTCTGACTGGGAAACGTCCTAGTTCGCATGATCTTCTCCAAAGGACTCTTCTTCGAACTCTGGTTCTTCCGTGTGCCGTCAATTAAATAACCAAAGTGGCAAGCCAATGAGTACTTTGAATGTACTGCAAGCAACCCATGATTTGGTTCAAGAATACAGTAATGCATGACATAGGTAAAGTTTTGCATAAAGCTAGTTTTGAGTGCAATGACATGTTCAACAACCTATAAAACATGCATCAAAAGAATTCAAGTAACCATGAGATCTGGTCACAGATATCAACATAAATAGAGTGGGCACCAACCCATTATCATAAACAAAATGGGCACCAACCCATCTCAATCGTGTCAAGTCCTTTGACTTGATCCAAGACATCTCCATCGTCTCTCACACACTGGGTTTGAAAACAAGTGGACGTAGCCCAAGAGCGGTTACCCAACTGTCCTTGACCGTGGACACGGCTATTCGAATAGTTTTACACTCTGCAGAGGTTGCACACTTTACCCACTAGATCCGGGGAACTTCCGTGTCATCCACGACCCACGGTACCTCAAGTACCCGGGGTAAGCACCCGATCACTACCTTTCCCTAGGCGACACTAACATGGAGTCCACTCGATTGGTAGTAACCCCCGTGCCAAACATTTCTCATCATAAAGTTGTGGAGCCTCGCTCCCATATTCATCACATATCACAAGCACGGGGTACCAACGGTGTGTTCGGTGCCCTGTGAAAACAGTCATGGCCGCCCTACCTGGCACGACCCCGTCCCAAGAGAGAGCACCAACTCTCCCCCGTCACTAGTAATGCGGGCTCCAAGCTAGTATCGGTCTAGGTACTCAATAATGCCCTTTCCCATATAAGGGTAAAGTGGTCGCGCATGTAAGGTTGGAATAACGGTCGCAACTCCGACCAATCCATTTTGAAAACAACACACACTTTCCTTGGCACACCACTTCGTCATCAAGTGGTCACCCATCTCATCATCTCCCTCGGGCATAAGTGGCACCCGACGGGGTTTTCGAAAAGACTTTTGAATTCACATTGCCTTCTTCACCATGCACAATGCAAGTATCAATGAGGAAGTAATCATGGCAACCAACCCATGTGGTCCACCAACTCATCATGATTCCGGTGCATCAATAATAAAGAACTAAAAAAATGACATGCATATAAAGGGGTATCTTAGTTATGGTCAAAGGGCTGCTTGCCTGGCTCAACAAAGTCTTCGGGGTCTTCAAAGTCCTCTGGTCCAACTCCTTCGTCAGCAACGCAATCTATCGTCGCAAAATAATAACGGGAAAATAAGGCAATAATAAAACAGAAAAATCGAAGTGCTCAGAAAAATGTCAACTCTTTTTGTAAAATATTAGATGGAAATCTAAGAAGGGGAAACTTGCTAGTTTTGGATTTGGAGTGGTGGAACAGGAGATATGGATTTTCAGAGGCACATTTAAATGCTAAAAACCACATTTAAATATTTACAGAGAATAAAAGGTGGTTGGATTTGAGTGAAAGTTGCACCATTAAATAGGTTACAATATTCTAGGAATTTAGAAATTGGAATCAATGCATTTGGATTAATATTTAATCCTGTGGAATTTTTGGAATAAGTGACAGAAAAGAAAAAGGAAAAACCTTGTGCTGCCGGGCCGTAACAGCCAGAGGCGCTGCTGACCAGCAGGCCGCCCAGCCGAGCCAGCGCCAAGCCTGTGTAGGCATCCACCCATTTTCAAACTTGACGGCTGGGGCCCTTGGTCGAGAGAGAGAGGCGGCGGAGTGTGGAGAGGATGACAAGGACCCCACTGTCATCACTAACCCGTGGGCAGATGGGGGTCGCGGTGCTCACCGGCGACGATCAAAGCGACGGCGAGCTCCGCGAGTCTGGGATGGCCAGGGGTCGCCAGACGTCGGTGGGTGGTGGACTTGGCGTGGGGTGCTGGTTCGCGGCGACGAGGTTGTGGCGGAGGAGCTTCGAGGCGGTGGTTCCTATCGCTTCCGGCTGCGACAGAGAGGGAAGCGGAGGAAAAGAGTCGGGAATGCAGGGGTTCCAGATCGAGGAAAAGGAGGAGCGGGGGAGGCTTATACCTCGCGATCTCCGCGAGCCGACGCAAGGAGCTTGAGCTCGATCTCGAGCTCAAGCGGCCTTGGGGCGAACAGGGGTGCAGGGGAGGTGTTGGTGGTGCAGAGAGGCGGGGTGAGGTGGAAGGGCTCGGGAGGCCCTTTTATAGGAGAACGGTGAGGTCCGTGAGACCCGTCGCCGGAGAGCCTTTGCTCGTCGCCAGTGGCTCGGGAGGAGCTGGCGCCGTGTCTAGGGTGTTCGTGGGCATCGACTCGCCTAGGGGAAGAAGAGAGAAGGAGTGGGAGGGGTCGGGGTGTGGCGTGTGAGCAGCGCCATTGGTGCTTCAGGCGATTCTGTTTGATAGCGGAGGCGCGGGAAGGAGGAGAGAGGAGGGGGCAGCGCCGTGGCATGTCGCGGACGCCGAGGCGCCTGGCCGGGCGCGAGGGGAAGGCCCGAGGTGGCCGGAGCCGTTAGGCGAGGGCGGCTACAGTCTTGGGAGCGATCAGAAGGCCTCAGCGCCCATATGGCATGCCATGGCATATAATATGCCCTGTGGGTGCGCCACTGATGTCGAGAGTGCCGGAGGTAGTAAAGAAGGAGGGGAAGGCATTGGATGCCTGGATGGCCTTGGGGTGAGGAGAGAGGTGAGGAAGAGGGAGAAAGGGCTGTCCAGAGAGAGAAAGAGGGGGTTTCACCCTCAATTATTGAGCTGGGGCTTGCCATTCTTACTAGAGGTGAAAGGGGTCTAGGAGGAGCTGTGGTAAAAATTGGAGATCACCAAGAATAGTGGGAGGGGTCAAAACAGTGGTTTTTGCAAAATGTCAGAAGGTGTTTGATAGAGTTTTGAGCAAGCAAATGGACTCCAATTGCCATGAGACTCCATAAGGCGAAATGACTCATATAAATATAGCCCTCCACCAATTAGGAGATTATTTGGGCAAAGTTGCCAATGCAACTTTTGTGAACCCTAGAAATGAGCAGAAATAGACTTGAGTAGATCTAGTTGAGCATAACACTTCTCCTTGATGAACCACTTTGTGTAGTGGCCTCATTTGGTCATGTGCACATGCTCACAAAAGTTGGGGTCAATGGGAGAAAGTTGGTAGTACAAAGTTGCTCAGATTTGCTTCAGTCGAGAGGGTTTTGAGGCACTTTGACCAAGATTTCTTCTTCTCCAACCTGTGCCATTTGGTCCAGATGCATCATTAGACCAATGAAGCATGTCCACCAAGTTTGAGTACATTTGGACATACTTGGCAATGTAAAGTTGATCAAACTTCAGAATGGACAGAAATAGCTTTGAGGGGTTTTGATGATGTTATCTTGTTCTCCAAGTCATGAGACTTGGCAAGATCATCAAATATGTCATATGCGACATGATAGATTTTTCCTGGAATTTTTGGAGAATATTTCCTTTGTAAATATTTCAAAAGCTTGAAATATCCAGAAAGGGTTTTAGAGGGATTTGACCAATATTTTGAACATGACCATGTGTTGAAACTCTTATATATGGACAATATATGTCCTATGAGTTTCCCTAAATTTTGTCAAATATTTTTAAAACAATAAAATAATTTTTCCCTATTAAAGACCATTTCTGGCCTTAAGAAAAAGCTTTTAAATAAAATAGTAAAACAACTTCTAAAATTATATTTTTGTGGTTTCGGGTATCCTATATCTAATAGGAGTCAAATATATTTTTGGAGAGATTTTACTGCCCTTAATCAAGTACTTGCGGTGCAAACCTCAATTCAGGGTTTTGGAAAACTAAATTTAGAAAATACTTTCGGCCAAATTATTTTTGTAAGAAAATTCTATATTGCACTATACACATGGCATGGTCATTGGTGGGAGCTTGGGGTAAGGAGATGAAATATAGAGGGTGGAGTGGTTGACTATTAAGAGCACTTGAAAACCACATAGGGAAAACCAACACCAAATAAAAGCCAAATAAAGCAAAAAGTTTTTGTTGGTCCAAATTTTCATGCTTTATTAATGAAAATGAAATGTTACAAAATGCAGGGTGTGACAGACCTACCCCCCTTACAAGAATCTCGTCCCCGAGATTCCTAAACTAGGCTTTAAAGAGATACGGGAATTCGGATCTAAGGTAGTCTTCACGCTCCCAAGTTGCTTCTGCTTCAGTGTGGTTGCTCCATTGGACCTTGAAGTACTTGATGGTTCGGCTTCGAGTGCGTCGTTCAGCCTCATCCAGAATGCAGATGGGCCTCTCACGATAAGTCAAATCAGGCTGAAGGTCAATGGCTTGGTGATTGACGTCCTTGTAGAGATCAGGCTTGTCTGGAACTTGGAGACACTTCCGGAGTTGTGACGTGGAACACGTTGTGTACATCGAAAGTTCGTGGAAGCTCCAAGCGGTAAGCCACTTCTCCTCGTCGTTCCATGATCTTGAAGGGGCCAATGTATCTCGGAGCGAGCTTTCCTTTGACATGGAAGCGCTGGGCTCCTTTGAGAGGGGTGACCCGAAGATAGACATGGTCTCCAACTCGGAAGTTTATGTCTCTTCGACGTGAGTCAGCGTAGCTCTTCTGTCTTGACTTGGCAGACTTCAGACGCTCTCTGACAAGCTGGACTTGCTCTTCGGCTTCACGGAGGATATCCGGCCCAAAGACAAGTCCTTCACCGGTCTCTGACCAATTGAAAGGTGTACGGCACTTCCGCCCGTATAACACTTCAAATGGTGCCATCTGAAGGCTTGCCTGGTAACTGTTGTTGTAAGAGAACTCGGCGAAAGGGAGGCAGTCTTCCCACTAAGCTCCATAAGCTAAGACACAGGCTCGGAGCATGTCTTCGAGTATTTGATTCACTCGCTCTGTCTGACCTCCGGTCTGTGGGTGGAAGCGATCTTTGAAGGACAGCTTGGTCCCCATGGCCTCTGGAATTTCTTCCAAAACCTTGAGGTGAGTTGGGTTCCTCGATCGACACAATCTCCTTGGGAACACCATGAAGGCTCACAATCGGTTGATGTAGAGGCGGCTAACTGGTTCCCCTTGTAGGTTGTCTTGACAGAATGAAGTGGGCCACCTTGGTCAAATGGTCAACGATGACCCAGATGGAGTCATGTCCTTGTTTGACCTGGGTAAACCGGTGATGAAGTCCATCCCGACTTTATCCCATTTCCACTCGGGAACCTTGAGTGGTTGGAGTAATCGGCAGGTCGTTGATGTTCAGCTTTGACTCTCGGCATCGTCACACTTTGCGACATAGGTGGCAATCTCCTTTTCATCCCGTGCCACCAAAATCTTTCCTTGAGGTCTTGATACATCTTGGTGCCTCCGTGGTGGATGGAATATGGGCTGTCATGAGCTTCTTGCAAGATCAGGTTCTTGAGCTCAACCTTGTTGGGCACGCAGATGCGATTCCCAAACCACACAGTTCCTTCCTCATCCTCGAGAATCGAGGCTTTGCTCGCCTTGATCTTCCTCTTGATGCCTTCAATACTCTCATGCCCCTTCTGGGCTTTCTTGATATCATCCATCAAGGTAGGCTTAACTTCGAGGTTGGCCAAGAATCCTGGTGCAACCAGTTCCAACCCGAAGCTTTCAAGTTCTTCATACAAGGCGGGTAGCTTGTGCTTTAGCATAGCATTCAAGGAGCAAGCCTTCCTGCTCAACGCATCTGCTACCACATTAGCCTTTCCAGGGTGGTATTGAACACTGAGGTCATAATCCTTTATCAACTCCAGCCATCTTCTCTGCCTCATGTTCAATTCCCTTTGAGTGAAAATATACTTCAGACTTTTGTGGTCCGTGTATATTTCACATCGCTTCCCCAAGAGGTAATGTCGCAAAGTCTTGTGGCATGAACCATTGCTGCTAGCTCAAGGTCATGAGTAGCATAGTTCTCCTCGTGAGGTCGTAGTTGCCTTGAAAGGTAGGCTACGACTCGCCTTCTTGCATCGAACACCTCCCATCCGATTCTTGACGCATCACAATATATCACAAACTCCTTGTGTATATCCGGTGTGGCGAAGCTGGGGCGATGGTTATACTCTTCTTCAGCTCTGGAAGCTCTCTTCGCGCCGGCGCCCATTGAACTTCTTGTCCTTCTTCAAGAGCTGAGTCATGGGTCGGGCAATGCTCGAGAATCCTTCAACGAACTTGCGGTAATATCCTGCGAGTCCGAGGAAGCTTCTGACTTCCTTCACATTGCTCGGGGATTGCCATTCAGTCACGGCTTCAATCTTAGCAGGTCGATCGACAATCCCTCTTCGATTAGAACATGACCCAGGAATCCAACTTCACGCAGCCAGAATTCACACTTGCTGAACTTGGCATACAGTTGGTGCTCTCGAAGCTTGTCTAGGACCATCCTCAAGTGTTGCTCGTGTTCTTCTTCCGACTTCGAGAAGACAAGGATGTCATCAATGAAGACAACGACAAACTTGTCCAAATATTCCATGAAGACCTTATTCATGAGGTACATGAAGTAAGCTGGGGCATTGGTCAATCCAAAGGACATGACCGTGCATTCATACAGGCCATATCTGGTTACGAATGCCGTCTTCGGAATATCTTGGGGTCTGATCTTCAGTTGGTAGTACCCAGATCTGAGGTCGATCTTGGAGAACACCTTGGCCCCATTGAGTTGATCAAACAGATCTTCAATCTTGGGAAGTGGGTACTTGTTCTTGATTGTAACTTCATTGAGGGAGCGGTAGTCAATGCACAAGCGGATGGTACCGTCCTTCTTTGCCACAAATGTAGCAGGCGATCCCCAAGGGGAGGCACTAGGCGGATAAATCCTTCCTCAACTGCTCTTCCAGCTGCTTCTTCAATTCTGCTAACTCCTCCGATCCCATTCTATAAGGCTTCTTATAGATGGGTCCTGCTCCGGGTATGAGCTCGATGATGAACTCAATGTCCCGATCAGGAGGCATTCCTGGTAGCTCATCAGGAAAAACATCGGGATACTCGCATACTACCGGCACTTGTTCCAATCCAACTTCAGTCAGACAGTTGACTTGGTTGGCTTGAGCAGAGGAGGGGTTGGAGGCAAACTTAACTTCGACTCCTCGGTCATTGGTCATAGTGACCGTCTGGTTGGCACAATCAATCAAGCCTTGGTGCTTGCTGAGCCAATCCATTCCCAAGATCACATCCAAGCCTTGTGATTTTAGGATGATAAGGTCTGCTAGGAAATCTACCCCGTTAATGGTAATCCCGACTCCCTTACATCCTATCTTGGCTCTCATCTCTGCTCCAGGGGTTTGTACCACCATAGGGTTATTCAGGGGTGTAGGGGTCATGCTACTTTTTAATGCAAAACTTTGGGTGACAAAAGAATGCGTGGCTCCAGAATCAAACAAAACGATTCTGGTGCTGAATTGACAAGGAACGCACTACCAAAGACGACGTCCGGTCTTCTGGGCTTCTTCTGCGCATGACATGATTCACACGACCCTGCCGTTGTTGGGCAAGTTGCGGGAGCTTGGTTCCTCGGTGGCATTCCACGGCCTTGTCATGGGTTCTGCGCATTGGGGGCGGGCGTCGGGCTTCTTGTTGGGGCAATTCTTGGAGTAATGCCTGGCTGTCCACATCCAAACAAGTGACTTGGTTGGGGACGACGCCCTTGCCAAACATTGTTATTGGGGTTGTTGTAAGCTGGCACAGGGGTTGGCATACCGCTGAGGTGGATAGTTGGTGCGGGTGCAGGAGCTCTTGGCTGCCGATAGGTTGGCTTGATGGGGCTGGCTGCCACAGGCGAGGCTTCGTTCTTGGAGCTACCCTTGCTGATCATCTTGCGCTTCGAGTGTCATCCAAGGCACGCCGCTTGTCCTCAAGCATGAGTGCCTTGTTCACCAGATCAGAAAGGTTGGGCAGTCACACACAACAAGCTTAATCTTCGCAGAGTCTGGTTAAGGCCTTCCATGAAGCGCCCTTTTGCAAGATCGGTCTTGACATCCTCGAGGCATACCTTGAGAGAACATGAACTTCTGCATGTACTCCTTGACAGTGCTACTACCTTGCTTGAGGGCTCGGAACTCACGCTTCTTGATGGCCATGATTCGGAAGGAATGTGGGCCTTGCGGAATTCTGTCTTGAAGGTGTTCCAAGTGATGTCTTGCTCAACATGCATAGCCTTGAATCCATCCCACCAAGCTCTGGCAGTCCCAGGGAGATGGGCGGCATACGCCACTTTATCACGGTCCTCGGTGCATCCGACTAGTGCCAGCAGATCCTCAATGGTGCGGACCCGATGTCGTCGCATCCGGGGTTCAGCAGATCTCGGTGAAAGTGGGTGGTGCATGCTTCTTGAACTCCACCGGTGTGGAACGCCCATGGCCGTGTCCCGCCGGCTGGCGATTGACAGCTTGAGCAATCATCTGGAGGGCTGCAGTGTTGGCTTGGCATTCCTCTCGGAAGGCTTGGAGAAGCTGAGCCATGTCCATGCTTGGAGGAGGTGGTGGGGGTGGAGTCTGTCCTTGGGCTTGGTCCTGGCTGACTCCCGCTTCAGCAGAACCTCCGGCTTCTTGCTGCTGGGTAGAGGTACCAGTACGTGTTACAACAGGCATCCTGTTGGAGTGGTCAAGGTTTCATGATTGGGGAAAGATGGGGAAAGCAACATAGATGGGATGCCTAGTAAGGGGGTTGGTATGACACTAATTGTTTTCATGCAAGGGCCAAAGGGCCAAACACATTCATTAAAATCCAAATGGGTGATGTAGTCGTTTACAAGTTCCCGAAGGAAAGCACGACGTCCATCAAACACAGCAAAAGCAAACACAACACTACATGGTTTCATAAGAACCATTACATGGACTCGACTTCGCATAGGGGTACACGACCTATCCTACCGTAGGGTTACTAACGGGCATATCCAAGTTGTGAATGATGCCTAAGTGGTGGAATGCTCGGTCGCGTAGTCTGGCTCTACTGGGTCTTCCTCCTCTTCATCAGTAGCGCGGCTTTCTTCATTGCTTGAAGGGGTGGGTGAGTGGAGGATCTCAACGCGGCATTGCTTTCTTTGGTGGGGTGAAGAGCTGCGGTAATCCCTTGCGCTCATCTTGGGTTGCTTGTGGTGGTTCTCCATCCTTTGGGGTCTTCCGCCTCAGATGCGATTGCGGGCTGTCCAGGGGAGCACCTTCCTTCTTGATCCTATCCGTCTTCTCTTGTGCTTGGCGAAGAAGTGCCTTGGTCTCATGAAGTTCCTTCGGAGTTCCATTGATTCCGCGGCCAAGTGTTGTGCCAAACTATCGGCACAAAGGCTGAAGTAGGTCTGGAATCGGAGTGGAAGTCCTTCTTCTAATGGTGGAGCTGGTGCATTGCTCTCATCCTCGCCTTCCTTTCGATAAGGCAAGAAACGGGTTGCCAACTCGTCTGCCATCTCTGGAAGAAGGTCTCGGAGGCGAGTGAGTGCCTTGAGGGTTGCCGCCTCGACGGCAAGAACTAGTGTTGCCATCTGGGGTCCCTCAAGAACCAGCTTGTTGGAGAGTCATTGGCCTTCACGATCACTTCCACATGATACTCCGTCTCGGCGTCATTGATCCAATGCTCATGGTAGGTGAAAGTTGGGGCTCGGTGGAACTGGCACATCTTGAGGCTATCCTCGAGAAGCACGGAAACCGGTGGTCGAAGTCTTCTGCACGCAGCCATCTACAAAGGTTGAATGGGAGAGGTCAATAAGGAAAATGCATCTTGGGTGGGGTAAGCTTCGTAAAAGAAGAGAGGTTTAGATGGTCTCAAGTTAACTAACGCCCATGCTAACTAAGGCTTCCCTGGTCAGATGGCTCTGATACCAGCTCTGTGGGGACCCCGACTCATAAGTCGTGATCACCGAATGCACGTGTACAGTGATCCCAGAGATCAATGCTCACTGAACACACAGAACTGAATAACAAGAGTCTTACATCCATACATACCGTCTTACACAAATTATGACCATTATGGTCGAGTCTTACATCGGTAAAGCCTTAAGGGCTGAACATCAAATGAAACACAAAGCAGCGGAAACCGTTGTTGATAAGTAGAACCCATGCCATCTGCCTTAACCCTACAGGCATTCTGACTGGGAAACGTCCTAGTTCGCATGATCGTCTCCAAAGGACTCTTCTTCGAACTCCGGTTCTTCCGTGCCTGGTCAATTAAATAACCAGTGGCAAGCCAATGAGTACTTTGAATGTACTCGCAAGCAACCCATGATTTGGTTCAAGGTACAGTAATGCATGACATAGGTAAAGTTTTGCATAAAGCTAGTTTTGAGTGCAATGACATGTTCAACAACCTATAAAACATGCATCAAAAGAATTCAAGTAACCATGAGATCTGGTCACAGATATCAACATAAATAGAGTGGGCACCAACCCATTATCATAAACAAAATGGGCACCAACCCATCTCAATCGTGTCAAGTCCTTTGACTTGATCCAAGACATCTCCATCGTCTCTCACACACTGGGTTTGAAAACAAGTGGACGTAGCCCAAGAGCGGTTACCCAACTGTCCTTGACCGTGGACACGGCTATTCGAATAGTTTTACACTCTGCAGAGGTTGCACACTTTACCCACTAGATCCGGGGAACTTCCGTGTCATCCACGACCCGCGGTACCTCAAGTACCCGGGGTAAGCACCCGATCACTACCTTTCCCTAGGCGACACTAACATGGAGTCCACTCGATTGGTAGTAACCCCCGTGCCAAACATTTCTCATCATAAAGTTGTGGAGCCTCGCTCCCATATTCATCACATATCACAAGCACGGGGTACCAACGGTGTGTTCGGTGCCTGTGAAAACAGTCATGGCCGCCCTACAGCACGACCCGCCCCAAGAGAGAGCACCAACTCTCCCCGTCACTAGTAATGCGGGCTCCAAGCTAGTATCGGTCTAGGTACTCAATAATGCCCTTTCCCATATAAGGGTAAAGTGGTCGCGCATGTAAGGTTGGAATAACGGTGCAACTCCGACCAATCCGTTTTGAAAACAACACACACTTTCCTTGGCACACCACTTCGTCATCAAGTGGTCACCCATCTCATCATCTCCTCGGGCATAAGTGGCACCCGACGGGTTTTCGAAAAGGCTTTTGAATTCACATTGCCTTCTTCACCATGCACAATGCAAGTATCAACGAGGAAGTAATCATGGCAACCAACCCACGTGGTCCACCAACTCATCATGATTCCGGTGCATCAATAATAAAGAACTAAAAAAATGACATGCATATAAAGGGGTATCTTAGTTATGGTCAAAGGGCTGCTTGCCTGGCTCAACAAAGTCTTCGGGGTCTTCAAAGTCCTCTGGTCCAACTCCTTCACAAGAACGCAATCTATAAATCCGCAAAATAATAACGGGAAAATAAGGCAATAATAAAACAGAAAAATCAAAGTGCTCAGAAAAATGTCAACTCTTTTTGTAAAATATTAGATGGAAATCTAAGAAGGGGAAACTTGCTAGTTTTGGATTTGGAGTGGTGGAACAGGAGATATGGATTTTCAGAGGCACATTTAAATGCTAAAAACCACATTTAAATATTTACAGAGAATAAAAGGTGGTTGGATTTGAGTGAAAGTTGCACCATTAAATAGGTTACAATATTCTAGGAATTTAGAAATTGGAATCAATGCATTTGGATTAATATTTAATCTGTGGAATTTTGGAATAAGTGATGAAAAGAAAAGGAAAGAGCTTTGTGCGTGCGGGCCGTAACAGCCTTGCAGGCAGGCCCAGCCAAAGAGCCGGCCCAGCCGAGCCAACAAGCCAAGGCCTTGCAGGCTACCACCCATTTTCAAACCTGACGGCTGGGGCCCGCAGGTCAGAGAGAGAGAGGGGCGCGGGAGTGTGGGAGAGGATGACAGGCGGACCCCACCTGTCATCACTAACCCGTGGACAGGGGGGTCGCGGTGCTCACCGGCGACGATGCAGGCGACGGCGAGCTCCGGCGAGTGCGGGGATGGCTTCAGGGGGTCGCCGCACGTCGGTGGGTGGTGGACTTGGCCGGCGGGGGTGCCTGGTTCGCCGGCGACGAGGTTCGCAGCGGAGGAGCTTCGGGAGGCGGTGGTTCTGCTGCTTGCGGCGCGATCGAGAGGGAAACGGAGGAAAAGAGTCGAGGAATCTGGGGTTCCAGATCAAGGCAAAGGAGGAGCGGGAGGCTTATACTCGCGATCTCCATGAGCCGACGCGTGGCGGAGCTCAAGGCCGATCTCGAGCTCGGGCGGCCTTGGGGGCGAACTGGGGGTGCAGGGGGAGGTGTTGGTGGTGCAGAGGGCGAGGGGTGAGGGTGGAAGGGCTCGGGGAGGCCCTTTTATAGGAGAACGGTGAGGTCCCGTAGACCCGTGCGCCGGAGAGCCTCTGCTCGTCGCCACAGGGCTCGGGAGGAGCTGGCGCCGTGTCTAGGGTGTTTGTGGGCATCGACTACGCCTAGGGGAAGAAGGGAGAAGGAGTGGGGAGGGGTCAGGGGTGCGCGCGTGTCAGCAGCGCCATTGGTGCGCTCGGGCGGTTCTGTTTGATAGCGCGGAGGCGCGGGGAAGGAGGAGAGAGGAGGGGGGCAGCGCCGTGGCGTGTCGCGGACGTCGAGGCGCCTCGGCTGGCGTGAGGGGAAGGCCCGAGGTGGCCGGAGCCGTTGGGCAGAGGGCGGCTACAGTGCGGGAGCGCACTGTAGCGCGCTCCAGAGCGCCCATATGGCATGCCATGGCATATAATATGCCCTGTGGGCGCGGCCACTGATGTCCAGTAGTGCCAGGAGGTAGTAAAGAAGGAGGGGGAAGGCATTGGATGCCCTGGATGGCCACTGGGGTGAGGAGAGAGGTGAGGAAGAGGGAGAAAGGGCTGTCCAGAGAGAGAAAGAGGGGGGTTTCACCCCTCAATTATTGAGCTGGGGGCTTGCCATTGTTACTAGAGGTGAAAGGGGTCTAGGAGGAGCTGTGGTAAAAATTGGAGATCACCAAGAATAGTGGGAGGGGTCAAAACAGTGGTTTTTGCAAAATGTCAGAAGGTGTTTGATAGAGTTTTGAGCAAGCAAATGGACTCCAATTGCCATGAGACTCCACAAGGTGAAATGACTCATATAAATATAGCCCTCCACCAATTAGGAGATTATTTGGGCAAAGTTGCCAATGCAACTTTTGTGAACCCTAGAAATGAGCAGAAATAGACTTGAGTAGATCTAGTTGAGCATAACACTTCTCCTTGATGAACCACTTTGTGTAGTGGCCTCATTTGGTCATGTGCACATGCTCACAAAAGTTGGGGTCAATGGGAGAAAGTTGGTAGTACAAAGTTGCTCAGATTTGCTTCTGGTCAGAGAGGGTTTTGAGGCACTTTGACCAAGATTTCTTCTTCTCCAACCTGTGCCATTTGGTCCAGATGCATCATTAGACCAATGAAGCATGTCCACCAAGTTTGAGTACATTTGGACATACTTGGCAATGTAAAGTTGATCAAACTTCAGAATGGACAGAAATAGCTTTGAGGGGTTTTGATGATGTTATCTTGTTCTCCAAGTCATGAGACTTGGCAAGATCATCAAATATGTCATATGCGACATGATAGATTTTTCCTGGAATTTTTGGAGAATATTTCCTTTGTAAATATTTCAAAAGCTTGAAATATCCAGAAAGGGTTTTAGAGGGATTTGACCAATATTTTGAACATGACCATGTGTTGAAACTCTTATATATGGACAATATATGTCCTATGAGTTTCCTAAATTTTGTCAAATATTTTTAAAACAATAAAATAATTTTTCCTATTAAAGACCATTTCTGGCCTTAAGAAAAAGCTTTTAAATAAAATAGTAAAACAACTTCTAAAATTATATTTTTGTGGTTTCTGGGTATCCTATATCTAATAGGAGTCAAATATATTTTTGGAGAGATTTTTACTGCCCTTAATCAAGTACTTGCAAAGTGCAAACCTCAATTCAGGGGTTTTGGAAAACTAAATTTAGAAAATACTTTCGGCCAAATTATTTTTGTAAGAAAATTCTATATTGCACTATACACATGGCATGGTCATTGGTCGGGGAGCTTGGGGTAAGGAGATGAAATATAGAGGGTGGAGTGGTTGACTATTAAGAGCACTTGAAAACCACATAGGGAAAACCAACACCAAATAAAAGCCAAATAAAGCAAAAAGTTTTTGTTGGTCCAAATTTTCATGCTTTATTAATGAAAATGAAATGTTACAAAATGCAGGGTGTGACAGAGACTGGGATTTGTCACTCCGTATGACGGAGAGGTATCTCTGGGCCCACTTGGTAATGCATCATCATAATGAGCTCAAGGTGACCAAGGTGTTGGTCACAGGATCATGCATCACTGTGTCTGAGTAAAGTGACTTGCGTAACGAGACTGAACAAGGTATTGGGATAACGACGATCGAGTCTCGCAAGTAACATACCGATTGACAAAGGAATTGCATATGTGGTTTGATCAATCCTCGACATCGTGGTTCAACCGATGAAATCATCGAGGAGCATGTGGGAGCCAACATGGGTATCCAGACCCCGCTGTTGGTTATTGCCCGAGAGTCGTCTCGGTCATGTCTGCGTGTCTCCCAAACCCGTAGGGTCTACACACTTAAGGTTCGGTGACGCTAGGGTTATTGGGAAGACTAGTATGTGACTACCGAATATTGTTCGGAGTCCCGGATGAGATCCCGGACGTCACGAGGAGTTCCGGAAGGGTCCGGAGGTAAACAATAATATATAGGAAGTGGTATTTCGGCCATCGGGAAAGTTTCTAGGTCTCCCGGTAATGTACCGGGACCACCGGAAGGGTCCCGGGGGTCCACCGGGTGGGGCCACCCATCCCGGAGGGCCCCATGGGCTGAAGTGGGAGGGGAACCAGCCCATAGTGGGCTGGTGCGCCTCAGGCCCTGCTGCGCCTAGGGTTGAAACCCTAGGGATGGGGGGCGCCCCACTTGGCTTGGGGGGCACTCCACCCCTTGGCCGCCGCCCCCCTTGGAGATTGGATCTCCTGGGGCCGGCGCCCCCCTGGGGGCCTATATAAAGGGGGGGGGGGAGGGAGGGGGGCTGTGATAACCCATCTCAAAGGCGCAGCCCCTCCCCTCCCCAACACCTCTCCTCCTCCGTTGTGTGCTCGGCGAAGCCCTGTCGGAGTACTGCCTCTCCACCATCACCACGCCGTCGTGCTGCCGTTGGAGCTGTCTTCCTCAACCTCTCCTTCCTCCTTGCTGGATCAAGATGGAGGGGACGTCACCCGTGCCGTACATGTGTTGAACGCAGAGGTGCTGTCTGTTCAGCACTTGGTCATCGGTGATTCGAATCACGTCGAGTACGACTACATCATCACCTTGCAAGCTTCCGCACGCGATCTACAAGTGGTATGTAGATGCAAACTCTCTCCCGTTACTCATTGCTTATATGAACTCATAGATGGATCTTGGTGAAACCGTAGGAAAAATTTTAATTTTCTGCAACGTTCCCCAACAGTGGCATCATGAGCTAGGTCTATGCGTAGTTCTCTAATGCACGAGTAGAACACAATTTGTTGTGGGCGTTGATCTTGTCAACTTACTTGCCTCTACTAGTCTTTTCTTTCTTCAACGGTATTGTGGGATGAAGCGGCCGGACCAACCTTACGTGACGCTTACGTGAGACCGGTTCCACCGATTGACATGCACTAGTTGCATAAGGTGGCTGGCGGTGTCGATCTCTCCACTTTAGTTGGAGCGGATTCGATGAACAGGGCCCTTATGAAGGGTGAATATAAGTTGACAAAATCACGTTGTGGTTATTCAGAGGTAAGAAAACGTTCTTGCTAGAACCCAATTGCAGCCACGTAAAGATGCAACAACAATTAGAGGACGCCTAACTTGTTTTTGCAGCGATTGATCATGTGATGTGATATGGCCAGAAGTTGTGATGAATGATGAATTATGATGTATGAGATCATGTTCTTGTAATAGGATTCACGACTTGCATGTCGATGAGTATGACAACCGGCAGGAGCCATAGGAGTTGTCTTTATTTTTTGTATGACCAGCGTGTCATTGAAGAACGCCATGTAAACTACTTTACTTTATTGCTAAACGTGTTAGTCATAGAAGTAGAAGTAGTCGTTGGCGTGACAACTTCATGGAGACACGATGATGGAGATCATGATGATGGAGATCATGGTGTCAAGCCGGTGACAAGATGATCATGGAGCCCCGAAGATGGAGATCAATGGAGCTTTATGATATTGGCCATATCATGTCACAACTATATATAATTGCATGTGATGTTTATTATGTTTATGCATCTTGTTTACTTAGGACGACGGTAGTAAATAAGATGATCCCTTACAAAATTTCAAGAAGTGTTCTCCCCTAACTGTGCGCAATTGCTACAGTTCGTCGCTTCTAAGCACCACATGATGAT
Source organism: Aegilops speltoides (assembly GCA_021437245.1). Classification (NCBI taxonomy): domain Eukaryota; kingdom Viridiplantae; phylum Streptophyta; class Magnoliopsida; order Poales; family Poaceae; genus Aegilops; species Aegilops speltoides. The sequence goes on from CM038141.1 coordinate 163,113,035, forward strand.
CGGGTGTGATGGATTCTTACGTTCACATACAACGGGTGTAAGACAGTTTTACACAGCGAAAACACTTAGGGTTAACTTGACGAGCCTAGCATGTACAGACATGGCCTCGGAACACCGAGACCGAAAGGTCGAACACGAGTCGTATGGAATATACGATCAACATGAAGATGTTCACCGATGATGACTAGTCCGTCTCACGTGATGATCGGACACGGGCTAGTCGACTCGGATCGTGTAACACTTAGATGACTAGAGGGATGTCTAATCTAAGTGGGAGTTCATAATTTTGATTAGAACTTTATTCTCATGAACTTAGTCTAAAACCTTTGCAAATATGTCTTGTAGATCAATGGCCAACACTAATGTCAACATGAACTTCAACGCGTTCCTAGAGAAAACCAAGCTGAAAGATGCTGGCAGCAACTATACGGACTGGGTCTGGAACCTGAGGATCATCCTCATAGCTGCCAAGAAACAATATGTCCTAGAAGCACCGTTAGGTGACCCACCTGTTCTCCCAGCACTGCAAGACGATTTGAAAGTTTAGTAGACTCGTTCTGATGATTACTCCCTCGGTCCAAGGCGGCATGCTCTACAGCTTAGAACCGGGGCTCCAAAAGCGTTTTGAGCATCACGGAGCATATGAGATGTTCAAGAGCTAAAACTAGTTTTCCAAGCTCATGCCCGGGTCGAGAGATATGATGTCTCCGACAAGTTCTACAGTTGTAAGATGGAGGAAAACAGTTCTGTCAGTGAGCACCTCCTGAAGATGTCTGGGTTGCACAACTGTATGACCCAGCTAAACATTAACCTCCCAGATGAGGCGGTCATTGACAAAATCCTCCAGTCGCTCCCACCAAGCTACAAGAGCTTTGTGATGAACTACAACATGCAGGGGATGGAGAAGACCATTCTTGATGTGTACTCGATGCTGAAGTCAGCAGAGGCTGAAATCAAGAAAGAACATCAAGTGTTGATGGTCAATAAGACCACTAAGTTCAAGAAGGGCAAGGGGAAGAAGAACTTCAAGAAGGACGGCAAAAGATGTTGCCGCGCCCTGTAAGCCGCTTGCCGGAAGAAGTCAAAGAATGGACCCAAGCCTGAGACTGAGTGCTTTTATTGCAAGGGAAAGGATCACTGGAAGCGGAACTGCCCCAAATACTTAGCGGATAAGAAGGCCGGCAACATCAAAGGTATATTTGATATACATGTAATTGATGTGTACCTTACCAGTACTCATAGTAACTCCTCGGTATTTGATACCGGTGCCGTTGCTCATATTTGTAACTCACAGCAGGAGCTGCGGAATAAACGGAGACTGGCAAAGGACGAGGTGACGATGCGCGTCGGGAATGGTTCCAGAGTCGATGTGATCGCCGACGGCATGCTACCTCTACATTTACCCACGGGATTAGTTTTGAACCTTAATAATTGTTATTTAGTGCCATGTTTGAGCATGAACATTGTATCTGGATCTCGTTTGATACGAGATGGCTACTCATTTAAGTCTGAGAATAATGGTTGTTCGATTTATATGAGAGATATGTTTTATGGTCATGCTCTGATGGTCAATGGTTTATTCTTAATGAATCTCGAGCGTAATATTACACATGTTCATAGCGTGGATGCCAAAAGATGTAAAGTTGATAACGATAGTCCCACATACTTGTGGCACTGCCGCCTTGGTCACATTGGTGTCAAGCGCATGAAGAAGCTCCATGCTGATGGACTTTTAGAGTCTCTTGATTATGAATCGTTTGACACATGCGAACCATGCCTCTTAGGCAAAATGACCAAGACTCCGTTCTCGGGAACAATGGAGCGAGCAACCAACTTGTTGGAAAGCATACATACCGATGTGTGCGGTCCAATGAGCGTTGAGGCTCGCGAGGATATCGTTATGTTCTCACTCTCACTGATGACTTGAGTAGATATGGGTATGTCTACTTGATGAAACACAAGTCTGAGACCTTTGAAAAGTTCAAGGAATTTCAGAATAAGGTGGAGAATCAACGTGACCGAAAGATAAAGTTCCTACGATCAGATCGTGGAGGAGAATACTTAAGTCACGAATTTGGTACACACTTAAAGAAATGTGGAATCATTTCACAACTCACGCCTACCGAACACCTCAAATAAACGGTGTGTCCGAACGTCAGAATCGCACTCTATTGGATATGGTGCGGTCTATGATGTCTCTTACCGATTTACCGCTATCATTTTGGGGATACGCTCTAGAGACAACTACATTCACTTTAAATAGGGCACCGTCTAAATCCGTTGAGACGACACCGTATGAACTATGGTTTGGGAAGAAACCTAAGCTGTCATTTCTAAAAGTTTGGGGATGCGATGCTTATGTCAAGAAATTTCAACCTGAAAAGCTCGAATCCAAGTCGGAAAAATGCGTATTCATAGGATACCCTAAGGAAACTTTCGGGTATACCTTCTACTTAAGATCCGAAGGCAAGATCTTTGTTGCCAAGAATGGATGCTTTCTGGAAAAAGAGTTTCTCTCGAAAGAAGTAAGTAGGAGGAAAGTAGAACTCGATGAAGTACTACCTCTCGAACGGGAAGGAGGTGCAGCTCAGGAAAATGTTCCTGTGATGCCCACACCAACTGAAGAGGAAACCAATGATGATGATCAAGGTACTTCGGATCAAGTTACTACTGAACTTCGTAGGTCCACAAGGACACGTTCCGCACTGCAGTGGTATGGCAACCTGTCCCGGAAATCATGTTGTTAGACAACGGTGAACCTTGAACTATGAAGAAGCGATGGCGGGCCCGGATTCCAACAAATGGCTTGAAGCCATGAAATCCGAGATAGAATCCATGTATGAAAACAAAGTTTGGACTTCGACAGACTTGCCTGATGATCGGCGAGCGATAGAAAACAAATGGATTTTTAAGAAGAAGACGGACGCGGATGGTAATGTTACCATCTATAAAGATCGACTTGTCGCTAAGGGTTATCGACAAGTTCAAGGGATTGACTACGACGAGACATTCTCTCCCGTAGCTTAAACTGAAGTCCGTCCGAATCATGTTAGCAATTGCCGCATACTATGATTATGAGATATGGCAGATGGACGTCAAAACGGCATTCCTTAACGGACATCTTAAGAAAGAGCTGTATATGATGCAGCCGGAAGGTTTTGTCGATCCTAAGAACGCTAACAAAGTATGCAAGCTCCAACGATCCATTTATGGACTGGTACAAGCATCTCGGAGTTGGAACATTCGCTTTGATGAGATGATCAAAGCGTTTGGGTTTATCTTGCACTTATGGAGAAGCCTGCGTTTACAAGAAAGTGAGTGGGAGCTCAGTAGCATTTCTCCTATTATATGTAGATGACATACTCTTGATGGGAAATGATACAAAACTTGGACAGCATTAAGGCCTACTTGAATAAGTGTTTTTCAATGAAGGACCTTGGAGAAGCTGCTTATATATTAGGCATCAAGATCTATAGAGATAGATCGAGGCGCCTCATAGGTCTTTCACAAAGCACATACCTTGATAAAATTTTGAAGAGGTTCAAAATGGATCAGTCCAAGAAAGGGTTCTTGCCCATGTTACAAGGTGTGAGATTGAGCTCAGCTCAGTCACCGACCACGGCAAAAGATAAAGAAGAGATGAGTGTCATCCCCAATGCTTCAGCCATAGGATCTATTATGTATGCCATGCTGTGTACCAGACCTGATGTAAACCTTGCCGTAAGTTTGGTAGCAAATACCAAAGTAATCCCGGCAAGGAACACTGGACAGCGGTCAAGAATATCCTAAAGTACCTGAAAAGGACAAAGGACATGTTTCTTATTTATGGAGGAGACGAAGAGCTCGTCAGAAGGGTTACGCCGACGCTTAGCTTCGACTCAGATCTGGATGACTCTAAGTCACAAACTGGATCGTGTATATGTTGAATGGTGGAGCAAGAGCTGGTGCGGTGCAAGCGAGCGTCGTGGCGGGATCTATGTGTGAAGCGGAGTACATGGCAGCCTCGGAGGCAGCGCATGAAGCTATTTGGGTGAAGGAGTTCATCACCGACCTAGGAGTCATACCCAATGCGTCGGGGCCGATCAAACTCTTCTCGTGACAACACTGGAGCTATTGCCCTAGCCAAGGAGCCCAGGTTTCACAAGAAGACCAGCACATCAAGCGTCGCTTCAACTCCATCCGTGAAAATGTTCAAGATGGAGACATAGAGATTTGCAAAGTGCACATGGATCGAATGTCGCAGATCCGCTGACTAAACCTCTCTCGCGTGCAAAACATGATCAACACCGAACTCTATGGGTGTTCGATTCATCACAATGTAACTAGATTAGTGACTCTAGTGCAAGTGGGAGACTGTTGGAAATATGCCCTAGAGGCAATAATAAAAGTATTATTATATTTCATTGTTCATGATAATTGTCTTTTGTTCATGCTATAACTGTATTATCCGGAAATCGTAATACATGTGTGAACACATAGACCACAATATGTCCCTAGTGAGCCTCTAGTTGACTAGCTCATTGTGATCAACAGATGGTCATGGTTTCCTGACTATGGACATTAGATGTCGTTGATAACGGGATCACATCATTGGGAGAATGATGTGATGGACAAGACCCAATCCTAAGCATAGCACAAAGATCGTGTAGTTCGTTTGCTAGAGCTTTGCCAATGTCAAGTATCTCTTCCTTCGACCATGAGATCGTGTAACTCCCGGATACCGTAGGAGTGCCTTGGGTGTATCAAATGTCACAACGTAACTCGGTGACTATAAAGGTGCATTACAGGTATCTCCGAAAGTATCTGTTGGGTTGACACGGATCGAGACTGGGATTTGTCACTCCGTATGACGGAGAGGTATCTCTGGGCCCACTCGGTAATGCATCATCATAATGAGCTCAAGGTGACCAAGGTGTTGGTCACTGGATCATGCATTGCGGTACGAGTAAAGTGACTTGCCGGTAACGAGACTGAACAAGGTACTGGGATACCGACGATCGAGTCTCGGGCAAGTAACATGCCGATTGACAAAGGGAATTGCATACAAGGTTTGATCGAATCCTCGACATCGTGGTTCAACCGATGAAATCATCGAGGAGCATGTGGGAGCCAACATGGGTATCCAGACACCGCTGTTGGTGATTGCCCGAGAGTCGTCTCGGTCATGTCTGCGTGTCTCCTGAACCCGTAGGGTCTACACGCTTAAGGTTCGGTGACGCTAGGGTTATTGGGAAGACTAGTATGTGACTACCGAATGTTTTTCGGAGTCCCGGATGAGATCCCGGACGTCACGAGGAGTTCTGGAAGGGTCCGGAGGTAAAGAATAATATATAGGAAGTGGTATTTCAGCCATCGGGAAAGTTTCGGGGTCTCCCGGTAATGTACCGGGACCACCGGAAGGGTCCCGGGGGACCACCGGGTGGGGCCACCCATCCCGGAGGGCCCCATAGGCTGAAGTGGGAGGGGAACCAGCCCATAGTGGGCTGGTGCACCCCCCTAGGCCCGCCCCCTGCGCCTAGGGTTGAAACCCTAGGGGTGGGGGGGCGCCCCACTTGGCTTGGGGGGCACTCCACCCCTTGGCCGCCGCCCCCCCTTGGAGATTGGATCTCCAGGGCGCGCGCCCCTAGGGGCCTATAAAGGGGGGAGGGAGGGGGGCTGCGATAACCCATCTCAAAGGCGCAGCCCCTTCCCTCCCCAACACCTCTCCTCCTCCGTTGTGTGCTCGGCGAAGCCCTCGCTTGAGTATCGCCTCTCCACCATCACCACGCCGTCGGCTTGCCGGTGGAGCTGTCTTCCTCAACCTCTCCTTCCTCCTTGCTGGATCAAGACGGAGGGACGCCACCCGTGCCGTACGTGTGTTGAACGCGGAGGTGCTGTCCGTTCAGCACTTGGTCATCGGTGATTCGAATCACGTCGAGTACGACTACATCATCACCTTGCAAGCTTCCGCACGTGATCTACAAGTGGTATGTAGATGCAAACTCTCTCCCGTTACTCGTTGCTTAGATGAACTCATAGATGGATCTTGGTGAAACCGTAGGAAAAATTTTAATTTCCTGCAACGTTCCCCAACACCGGAGACCTTCGATGGCAGAGCAAGCTATTGCGCGGGCGAAGGGTTTCGGAGAAATTTCCAAAATTTTGCCCGTGACTATATATAGCCCGACTTCGCCGGTGTGGTGAGTGGAACAACTTCGGTGGCACCGAGATGCATAACTGTGTACAGTTACAGCAAATTGGTGTGACCGAAAAGTTCAAATCGGTTGCACCGAGATTGAAAACTCAGATCAACTTAATGATCTCGGTAGGACCGAAATGGAGGAATCGGTCAGACCGAGAGCCACAAAGAGGTTTTGGAAGTTTAAGTCTATGACGAATCAGGGACTCTGAGTGCTCCTCACACAGAGTGGTTCAAATCTGACTTGATCAAATTTTGTGATGTAGCATGAATAGAGTTTGAGACGAGAAAAGCATAGATAGCTAAAGAAAGTTCTTAGGCATTCTTGTCCATCCACTTGGCAAAAAGAAAAGAACCCAAACAATGAAAACAACAAGTGGATGTCCTTGAATGAGTAAAATATGCACCAACATGCTCACACAATAAAATTTCAAATGAAATATGTGACAAAGCATGCACACTCAATTCTAGCATCTATCAAACAATTGGCGATGACTAGGTCATCTATATATGAGTATATTGACTTAGGAGTCCAATGAGAACATTTGATCATAGGTCATACTCATCGTTCAAGCTCAAGTGGGGTTACCACTTTTACATAATGAATTGATGTGTTCACACCATTAGAGTTGCTTTGACTCAATTCTTAGAGTTAAGCTCCCCCTAGATGTGAGATCCCCCCTTAGAGGGATGAACTAACCTTGGGTTTTGTCGATGATGACTTCATGTAGGTATTGAAGATGTGGATGCTCAATGTTGATGTAGATCATTTGGAGCAATCCTTTGGAGTGAGTTGCACTTTCAACTTACCTACATGGGTTAGTCCCACAAGGAACAAACAAGGATAGCCATAGACATAGAGTGATGCACACACAAGATGATGTCCATGAAATCATTAGGTTACATTGTCCCTTTCCTTACCAACATGAGGGTTTGTGACTCCTCGAACTAGTGCAAGATGCGGAAGTTGATTGCACTTGTTCTTGCCATAATGATATGAGTGAAGAATGTTGGCGGAGTCACCCTCAAGAACTCTCTAGTTCTTCTTCTTCAAGATCCACATCATCTTGATGGGAATCCTTGGAGTTGTAGTTGTACTTGATGAAGTAGAACTTGACGTAGTCTTGGGAACCCACTTGAACGAGGCTTTAGGTGCTTCTTCAAATGCATCAATCTCTTCTTGAAGCTTGTCCTTGCCTTTGTTCTTGTGGTCTTGTGGTGGAAGATCATCTTGAGCTTGTGTTCCCTTGAAGGAAGTAGGATCATACTTCTCTTGTTGAGGAACAAACTTTGTCTTGGTGTATTGATCTTCTTCCCACTCAACTCCATTGGCATTGAACTTTCGTTCAAAACCAACACCTTGATTCTTCGGTGCCTTCCTTGCTTGCGTGCACAATTTCCTCGAATTGCTTACTCCCGCAAGGCTCTTGTAAACACCTTTCTCTATAATTCCCTTCAATAAGCTATTTTCTTGCTCAAGTGTAACTTGGCAAAGAGAATCATTAGTGGAATCAAGAGAACTACTAGAAGCAACAATATTAGATTTGACATTATTATTGTTACTACTAGAGGAAGTATCTTTCTTGTACTTGTTACTAGACTTGACTTGAGGCATGTAAGTAGATAAGAGTAAACGCTTGGCAATGTAAGAAGAACTTTTCTTGTGGAGATCATCATTGATTGCCTTTAAGAACTCATGCTCTTGCTCAAGATTGAGCTTTTGAAAGCGTAACTTCTCATGAGACCTTAAAAGTTCTCGATGATCTTCGAAGATAGTTTCATGAGCCAACTTAAGAGTGTTTAGTTCTTTAGTTAGAAGCTCAATCTTCTCCTTATCATTGTCATTCGTTTTATCTTGATTAGCGTGATTAATTGACGTTTCATCATAGTATTCATCACTAGAGTTGTCAACAAGTAAATCATCATCCACAAGCAAGTCATCTTCATCACTATTGAAATCAACATACTCAGGATGTGTTACCTTTGGACCTTTGACCATGAAGCATCTTCCAATTCCTTCATTTGGTGAATCAAATATGTCGTAGGAGTTGGTTAACACAAGTGCTAGACCGGCAACACCTTCATCTTGAGTATATTCGGAGTCGGAGTGATAGCTTCTCTCGGAGTGATTGTCGGAGTCGGAGCCGGATACCCATTCACCAACATGAGCTTGATGTCTTTGTTTTGTGTAGCTCCTTGATGACTTGCCCTTCCTTTCCGAATCCTTGCTTCTCCGTGAGGGTCTTCGTTCATAATGATCATCTCCACTCCTCCTCTCTCTTGGTGGTGATTCTTCTCATTTGCTACTTTTTCTTGGAGAATCTTCTCTTCTTTTGTAGGGTGCCGTACACTCATTGGAATAGTGCCCGGGTCTCCCACAATTGTAGCAATTGCGCTCTCGACTAGAAGATCTTTTGTCATTGTAAGACCTTGACTTGGAGCTTCTTTCTTTGCTTCTGCTCTTGTAGAATTTGTTGAAGTTCTTCACCATTAAGCTCAATTCTTCATTGAAGGTTTGTTTCTCACTTGATGATGTGGGGGCTTCACTTGAGGCTTTGTAAGCACCACTTGACTTGTTGTGAAGTTCCTCCTTATCCTTGAGTGACATCTCATGAGCAACAATTCTTCCAATGACTTCCGTTGGCTTGAGATCTTTGTAGTTTGGCATCATTTGGATCAATGTGCACACGGTATCATACTTTCCATCCAATGCTCTTAGGATCTTCTTGATGATGAATTTGTCGATCATCTCTTCACTCCCTAAGCCGGCAATCTCATTTGTGATAACAGCAAGCCTAGAGTACATTTCAGCGACACCTTCACCATCCTTCATTTCGAACTTGTCAAGCTGACTTTGGAGCACATCCAACTTGGATTCCTTGACGGATTCGGTACCTTCATGCATATCAATCAAAGTATCCCAAATTTCCTTTGCATTCTCAAGACGGCTGATTTTGTTGAATTCTTCGGGGCATAATCCGTTGAAGATGATATCACAAGCTTGAGCGTTGTATTGCAGCATCTTCAATTCTTCCGCATTAGCTTCACGGTTCGGTTCTCTCCCATCAAAGAATTCACCTTGCAAGCCAATACAAATAATTTCCCAAACGGCGGGGTTATGTCCGAGAATATGCATTTTCATCTTATGCTTCCAACTAGCAAAATTAGTACCATCAAAGTAAGGACCTCTACGGTGATAATTTCCCTCGCTAGACGCCATACTCTCCTAGGTTGTGAAACCAAGGCTATGACCACCAAAAGCTATGGAAATCAAAGCAAATGGAGACCAAAGCTCTGATACCACTTGTAGGACCTTGAAGTATGTCTAGAGGGGGGGTGATTATACTACTTGACCAATTAAAAACTTAACCTTTTCCCAATTTTAGAGTTTGGCAGATTTTAGCTACTTTAGGACAAGTCAAGCAATCATCACACTATTCAAGCAAGCAGGCAAAGAGTATATAGGCAGCGGAAATTAAAGCATGCAGCTTGCAAGAAAGTAAAGGGAAGGGTTTGGAGGATTCAAATGCAATTGGAGACACAGATGTTTTTGGCGTGGTTCCGATAGGTGGTGCTATCGTACATCCACGTTGATGGAGACTTCAACCCACGAAGGGTAACGGTTGCGCGAGTCCACGGAGGGCTCCACCCATGAAGGGTCCACGAAGAAGCAACCTTGTCTATCCCACCATGGCCGTCGCCCACGAAGGACTTGCCTCACTAGCGGTAGATCTTCACGAAGTAGGCGATCTCCTTGCCCTTACAAACTCCTTGGTTCAGCTCCACAATCTTGTCGGAGGCTCCCAAGTTACACATAGCCAATCTAGGAGACACCACTCTCCAAGAAGTAACAAATGGTGCGTTGATGATGAACTCCTTGCTCTTGTGCTTCAAATGATAGTCTCCCCAACACTCAACTCTCTCTCATAGGTTTTGGATCTGGTGGAAAGAAGATTTGAGTGGAAAGCAACTTGGGGAAGGCTAGAGATCAAGATTCATATGGTAGGAATGGAATATCTTGGCCTCAACACATGAGTAGGTGGTTCTCTCTCAGAAATGGTAAGCTGGAAGAGTAGGTTTGTTCTGATGGCTCTCTCCATGAATGAAGAGGAGGTGGAGGGGTATATATAGCCTCCACACAAAATCTAACCGTTACACACAATTTACCAAACTCGGTTGGACCGATTCAACAGACTCGGTCGGACCAATTTAGTAAACCTAGTGACCGTTAGTGATTTTTGGTGGGACTGACATGCATCACGCTGAAACCGATTCGGTTAGGGTTAGGGCATAAAGTAATCTCGGTAAGACCGATTACACAAACTCGGTGAGACCGATTTGGTAATAAGCTTTCCAGAGAGTTGGTCAGGTAAACTCGGTGGGACCGATTTGCTCTTTTCGGTGAGTCCAAAATGTTACAAAAGGGAAACAAAGAGTGTACATTGCAATCTCGGTGGGACCGATCGCTCACTTCGGTTAGACCGAAAGGTTACGAAGGGAAATAGAGAGATTACAATCCATCTCGGTGAGACCGAGATCTCTATCGGTAAGACCAAGTTGCTTAGGGTCTGTGGCAGTGGCTATGACTTTTGGAATCGGTGGCGCCGGATAGGAAGAATCGGTGGGCCAATTTTGGCTTTGAGTTTAGGTCATTTGTGGATGTGGGAAAGTAGCTGAGGGTTTTGGAGCATATCACTAAGCACATGAAGCAAGAGGCTCATTAAGCAAAACCTCATCTCTTCTTGATAGTATTGGCTTTTCCTATAGACTCAATGTGATCTTGGATCACTAAAATATAAAATGAAGAGTCTTGAGCTTTTGAGCTTGAGCCAATCCTTTGTCCTTAGTATTTTGAGGGATCCACATTAATCATCCATGCCATGCCATTCATTGAGCTTTCCTGAAATAATAGTCTTGGAATAGCATTAGCTCAATGAGCTATATGTTGTTATGAATTACCAAAACCACCTAGGGATAGTTGCACTTTCAGAGCGGCTGCGGCCTGGATTCCCATTGCCCTTGTATGCCCGGATCGAGGGTCCTGAAGGCGCGGGCGCCGAGCGGCACCGCCAGAGGCGCCGTCCCCGCCAGCGGATCATGGCGGTGCGCATCGTTCCTCCTGGAGTTCACGCTGAGGGCTCCTCTCGTGAGCTCGTGCTTCATGCCGCCATGCCTCCTCGGTGTTGGATTCACCTCCCTCCTTCCTTCGCCTTTGAGATCCCGCCGAGGGGGCCTATCGAGCTTTGGCTGCAGCATGCTGACTGCAGTACCCCTGTGATCGAAGCGGAGGTCGAGGTCGTCGCTCCGGGCAGGGTCTACTTGACCCGCGGCTGGGGCGAGATCACCCGGGTCTGCAGGACGGGTGGCGCCCTCGTAATCCACCTTGAGTATGATGGCGCCTCCCTAATGTTCTTCAAGGTCTTCGACACGAAGGGACGCCGGCTGGAGTGCTGCCTTGAGAAAGGCGGTCAGGGCCCTGCTGTGGTGAGGACTAGGCTTGCCAACCGCTCCCCCAGTAGCTCCTCAGGCAGCAGAGGTGTCGGAGGATCCAGCGACTCCGCTGAGCTCTTCGCGAATCCGGAGACGAGCGACGATAGCTACGTGCCCCCGATCTTGCGTCGCTCTCGGAGCAGGGTGGGCTCGCCAGGCCGCCGTCGCCACTGATCTGTATGGGGTTGGCGCCGGTGCCTGAGGGCCCATGGTTTATGATGGCGTCTCTTGCGGAGGCGCGTGTAGTTAGCGCTCTTTAGGATTTGCTCCTTTTGTTCCCTACGAGGTATCGAAGAACACACCTCGTGGGGGTTTGTAAGGTCCATGCGGTTCCATTTGTTAATATGATCCTTATCGTGAAGCGGTGCGAGATTCTCGTCCCGTCTTAGCTTAGTTCCTCCTTTCGAACCTCGCGAGGACTTGACGCTCTGCGCTGACAGGTCCCGGTCCCAAGGTAGGCTTCAGCCATCGCTGGTATGCCAGGTCGTGATGTTGTGGTCAAGGCCAGGAGGTGTGCAGCCCGGGGTCCAGTAAGAGCCCCTCAGTCGCGATGCTCAGGAGGTCCCTCTTAGCGCTCAAGCAGCCATCGTTCGGTGAGAAATGAGCACGACGTTTCCAAAACGGGACTGCATTAGGTGTGAGGTCAGTGCTGTGATAGCTAGTATTTCCGGAGGATGACTTATCTCGGGAGTCAGGAGCCTCTTGCCGGGCCCGCGCATTGGCAGCTGAGGAGTTGCCTAGCAAGGTCCCCACGTGCCTCTTCTCTCTCGCCTTTGCTCCCCTTCGTCCTCTACGTCCTCAGGTCCCGGCACTCGAGCGAGCTCAGCCATCGCTGGTATGCCAGGTCGTGATGCCGTGGACAAGGCCAGGAGGTGAGGGCTGGAGAGCTAGTAAGAGCCCATGAGTCGCGATGCTCAGGTACCCCCCCTTTAACGTGCAAGTGGTTCGCGTGGACGAGAGCGAAGGAGATGATGTGAAGGCCTTGCCCGACGCTGCTCCTTAAAGTGATTCTGCGAGTTCATCACAAGAAAAGCGAGAGTTTGCCGTTACAATTGCCGGCCAGCTGCTGGTTGCTCTGGGAAGGTGATGAGGCACTGAAGGCTTGGTGAGGTGGCGGCCTGTGGCGTTGCCGCGGCTAGAGCTCAGCCATTCAGGTTTGTCGATGTTGCACGGACGGACCCATGCGCAAGCGTCGTGCCGTTAGGGAGCAGCTCCATCAGTTGGTGTCAATCGAGCAGGCGATTAAGTCAAGCACGTTAATCATGAAGGGGCAAATCCATTTAGATAGGCGCAAAAAAAAGCGAACACCGCTGGGTCGGGCCCGAGCGACTTTGGGGATGATGCAGCCCGAGGGGCACCCCCGATAAAGTAAACTAAAAACATGAACCAAAGGGATACATGCCGTAGGGACGGACCCATGCGGCCTGGGAATGATGCAGCCCTGGGGGTGCTCCCAGCTGAAAATGAAACTCGAAGGACGTCACCTGATGATGTTGAAGATGAAGGGTTGCTGAAGTAGCGGACAGCGTGTGCTGCGGAAGATAATCTTCACGAGCCCCCAGCCCCAGGAGCCTCGGGAGGCTCCAGAGGCGCCGGTGGCTCCTCGCGGACCATCTCCATCTCTGCCAGGACTGTGGAATGCCTGGCCGCTTGAGCCCCCAGGATGCTCCTCATGATGCGCTGACGCACAGCAGGCGCATTCGGCAGGCCATAAGGCATGCGAACATAGTTGTGGGGTGGACCTTCACAGCGTCCCACGCGTGAGGGCTAGAGGCGATCCTGAGAGGCGGCTCAGTTGAGTCCTGGTATGTCGATGCAGACGCGCAACCCGCCATCCTCGCCTGGATGGGGAGCTACGATGTGTAAGCGGCAACTGCCACTCATGACTCTTGACTCCTGCAGCTTTAGAATCATCTCGCTGACGAACTCCTGAGGGTTTGGCCCTTCTTTCCTTGCTCCCGCCTGAGGCAAACGTGCTTTGAAGCACGCCTCCAAGTGGTGCCCGAGCGCCTCCCTCGTGATCCTAGCAAAGTCGATGGCCCTCCAGGAGAGAGCCCCCGAGCCTTGCTCGAGGAGGGAGCCAAGCGCGCCTTCCTATGCGACAGAAGGAGGTGCCCCCTGAATATGCGCGGACCCTGAGGGGCCTGCCTCCTAAGGGGTCGGGCGAGGCGATATCTCCTTCTTCTTAGGGGCAGCCTCGGGAAGCCTCCCGCCCCTATGATCTGGGTCTTCAATTGACGCGGCTTGGAAAGCACGTTCCAGAGAACACACAACGTCTCTCTCTCTTCACAAGGCACCGTGATGACTCCACCGCTTCCTGGCATCTTGAGGACATTGTAGCCATGATGAGTCACGGCCATGAACTTGGCCAGTGCTGGGTACCCGAGGATGGCATTGTACGGCAGGCGAATGTGAGCGACATCGAAGTCAATGAGGTCGGTGCGGTAGTTGTCGCGCTTCCCGAAGGTAACAGTAAGGCGGACCTGCCCTATCGGAACCGTGGAACCATCAGTGACTCCTGAGAAAGGCTTGGTTGGCTGCAGCTGATTGTAGGGCACTTGGAGATTGTTGAACGTCTCGACGGATAGGACATTGAGCCCTGCTCCGCCATCGATGAGGGTCCTGGTGACTTGCACATTGCTGATGATTGGGGAACAAATCATCGGGAGGACTCTGGCTGTGGCCGCGCACTTGAGCTGATCCGCTGAGCTGAACGTGATGGCGCATGCTGACCACCTGAGAGGGCGTGTGGCCTCAAGCTTGGGGAGGACTGCATTCACTTCGTGAGCAAACTGCTTGAATATGCACTGTGAGGCCGGGGCTTGAGCGCCGCCCAAGATGCAAGCGATTGTGCGCGGCTCCTAGAAGCCTCTAGCCCCCTCGTCCTGATGATGGTCTTCATTCCTCCTCGGCTGTGGTGGCAGAGGAGGGAGGCCCGCGTTGCATTGTGGGCGATCCTCGCGAGGCTGATCCCTCCAACCTCCCTCGCGAGGTGGGTTCCTCCAACCTCCCTCACGCGGCTGGTCCTGCCAGCGGTCCTCGTGAGGTCGGTGATGCCACCCTTGGCGAGGGCCACGGTCTTCCCGTCATCCTCCACCTCTTCCTCCTCCTCGGCCATAGCCCCGGTCGCCGCGCTCGGGGCATCGGCTGGCACGCATGTCCTGCACAGCCCTGAGCTCTTAGCATTCATTGGTGTTGTGGGTGTGGAGGTCGTGGTACACGCAGTATCGGCTGCCCTTGGATGACTCAGGCTGACCCCTGCCTCGATTGGTGTCCGGCTCTGCTGCAAGCACAGCAGCCCCCTTGCGCTTCACGTCCTTGACCTTGGGCTTCTTCTCTTCTGGGTTAGCAGCTGGCAGCTCAAGGAGGGAAAGGCGCCCTTCCTCAGCCCTAGTGCACATGGTCGCCAAATTGAACAGCAACAGGGAGGTGCACAGGTCCTCATGGATCGCAAGCTCCTCCTTCATCCTGACGTCACGCACGCCGTCGGAGAAGGCTGAGATGATGGCCTCCTCAGACACCTTGGGGATCTTAAGGCGAGCGTTGTTGAACCCTTGGATGAACTTCTGCAGGGTCTCTCCCGGCTGCTGCTTGATGCGGCGCAGGTCGCTCATGGTTGGGTGCCGGACGCGGGTGCCTTGGAAGTTGGCGATGAATTGGGTGCGCATCTCATCCCAGGAGGAGATGGTGCCAGGAGCCAAGTTCAGGAGCCAGGTGTGGGGACCGTCCTTGAGCGCCATGGGGAACCAGTTCGCCATGACCTTATCGTCCCCGTTGGCAGCTTCGATGGCCTGCTCATAGAGCTGGAGGAACTCCGAAGTGTCAGCCATGCCGTCGTAGCGCGGGGGCAGATCTGGCTTGAACTTGCCCGGCCAGGCCACGCTACGCAGCTGGGCGGTGAAGGCACGGCAGCCTGCAGTGGACGCGGGAGGCCTTGGGTGACGGAGAGCTTGATCTTGGAAGTCTCTGTGCGCTGCCTCCGGGAGCAGCGCGGGGTCTTGACGCGCTGGAGCAGGAGCGCGTTCGTGCCGGGCCGGTGCGGGGAGCACACCGGCGGCTTCTTGGGGGCGAGGGATCTCTTGGCAGCTATTCTCTTGCTGTGCTGGCGCCGGATGGAGTTGGTTCTGCCCAGGGGCCACGCGCCTTGGGGCCAAGGCGCCTTCTTGAGGGGGAGGCGGCTGAGGCGCCCCCGGAACTTCATCGCCCGCGCAGAGCGGGGCGCGGTGCAGTGAGAGGGATGGCGCAGGGGAGCCCC
The DNA here is from genome assembly GCA_021437245.1 of Aegilops speltoides. Taxonomy (NCBI): domain Eukaryota; kingdom Viridiplantae; phylum Streptophyta; class Magnoliopsida; order Poales; family Poaceae; genus Aegilops; species Aegilops speltoides. The sequence goes on from CM038141.1 coordinate 163,128,958, forward strand.
CAGCAGCGCTGACGAGCTCAGTAATGCGGGCGAGCCACTCGTCGTAGAGGTCGTCGACAGGACGGTAGTGCAGGAGCTCCCGCGCCAGGAGCAACGTGGCGTGCGCGACCATAGGAGCGCGACGGGCGTGGGACGAGGAACTGGCTAGAGTCAGCGATGGGGTGGCGGTGCGGCCTTCTCGCCGCACTGAAGGATGCAGGGACGACGCCTGCTGCTCGTTCCCCGCCGGGCCGGTGGCGGCGTTGACGACAGGCGACGGGGAACGGCGAGGGCGCCCGCCGACGGGGGCCGTCTGGGCGACTCGAGTGGCGAGAACGGCCCAGTGCTCGGCGCGGGCTCGACGAGCGTTTGACATGGATGCGACGGGCGGCGAAACACGAGGCGACGGATGGCAGATTCCGGCGCACCCCTACCTGGCATGCCAAATGTCAGATTTTGGGTTCCGGCAGACCCTCTAGGTTCGAACTGTGGGGTGCACGCGGAGATCACACCTCCTGCCTACCCACGTCTCGTCGCCTCGCAAGGATCTAAACAACACGAAGAACAACACAAGGGACACGGGATTTATACTGGTTCGGGCCACCATTGTGGTGTCATACCCTACTCCAGTTTGTGGTGTGTGGATTGCCTTAGGGGTTGATGATGAACAGTACAAGGAAGAACAGCCTCGCGAGGGCTGTTCTTGGCTGGTGCGATGAACTGCTAGGGGGAGTTCAGTTGCTTCTCTGTCTCTCTCTTTTGTTGATTTCTCTCTATGCCTCTACCCAAAATCTCCTTTCTCCACTCTGCGATGGCTAGCTCTATTTATAGAGGGAGGCCCTGGGCCTCTTCCCAAATATTGAGCGGGAAGGGCGCCAACAATTGGCCATTTTGAAGGGGAATATCTAGTACACTTATCCTGACTAAAGTCGGTCCTCGCCTGCCAAAGACCCTGACGATGACGCCGGCTTGGGCTCCACGATGACCTTCGTCCTGCCGTCCTGGTGGTCTTGGTATTGTTGCACCGAAATGGTTGCCTTTGCTTGATACTCTTGCCTGCGCTTGCTCCCTTTGCACCAAAGAGGAAACAAGGACTCTGCGCAGGCCGGCGCCCTCCTGGCGCCCGCCTGGCCTCGGTCGTCATGTCTTGCATCATGGGCACCTCGTCAGGTACCCCGCCTTGATCTCTTCGCCTCCTCGCGAGCCAGCCTGACGAGGCCGTGCCTGAGGAAGCCCCCTATCGTCTGCCCCGTGAGGCTTGGCCCCTCGCGAGGGTCTTGAGCATGTGTTGATGAAGATGGGCCGTACTAGGCCACTCCCTGAGCCACGCCGTAGGCCGCAGGCACGGAAGTCTGGGTACCCCCGTTCCCAGAACACCGACACTGCATAACAAAGCTTGTCCTTGGTGGGCGAGATGAGGATGGCCCCTGCCCCTGCGCCTTGTCGAGCAAACGCCCCATCGAAGTACATGAGGGAGCAGTCCTTGCTTACTCCATGGTTTAGAGCGTCAATCCACTCAGCCACAAAGTCCGCAAGGGTCGTGCCCTTGACGGTATTGAACTCGAGATTTAATGCTTGAAGCTCAATGTTCCATTCAGCAACTCCCCCGGTTGCATTCGGGCTCCGGACCGCCCTCTCCAGTGGGTATGCTGATACAACCTTGATGGGGTGGCCTTGAAAGTAGTGGTTGAAAGCACATTTGCTCCCTGGGTGGTTTTGGTAATTAATGACAACATACTTTGTGGTTGGACTAATGCTTTTATCAAGTATGTTTCAGGAAGGTCAATCACTTTGGCATGGCAATAGGACTGGAGAGGTGGACCCCTCAAAATGCTAAGGCAAGCATTGGCAAAAGCTCAAGACTCCATTTTTGGTTTAGTGATCCAAGATCACATTGAGTCTATAGGAAAGCCAATACTATTAAAAGGGGATGAGGTTATGTTAATGACCTGGTTGCTCAAAGTGCTTAGTGATATATCTCCTAAACTATCAGCACCTCTCACTTCAAACATACACTCATAAGTAATCTCGGTCCCACCGATTCCATAAACTCACCACACCGAGATGAACCACCTCACCAAATAGCCAAACCGTAGAAATTTGGTTCCGATTCGAACTCGGTCTCACCGAAACTAGTGTTGCCAAGCTTCAGAACCTTCGTCATCAAATCGGTGTCACCGAGATGATAAAGTCGGTCCCACCGAGATTGGCAAACCCTAGTATTTGGAAGAATCGGACTCACCGAGATTGTATTTTCGGTCCCACTAAAAATCCCAACGCTCACAAGATTTGAACTTTCGGTCTCACCGAAGTTGTCAACTTCGGTTTGACCGAGATTGGTCAAATGTGTGTAACGGTTGGATTTTGTGTGGAGGCTATAAATACCCTCCACCTCCTCTTCATTCGTGGAGAGAGCCATCGAAAGAACTACCACTCCTACCTTACATTTCGAGAAGAAAACTACCTACCCTTGTGTTGAGATCAAGTTACTCCACTCCCACCATATGAAACTTGATTTCTAGCCTTCCCAAGTTGCTTTCCACTCAATCCTTTCTTCCACCACAGCCAAATCAGTGAGGAGAGTTGAGTGTTGGGGAGATTATCATTTGAAGCACAAGAGCAAGGAGTTCATCATCACCAACACCATCTATTACCTTTTGGAGGGTGGTGCCTCCTAGATTGGTTAGGTGTCGCTTGGGAGCCTCCGTCAAGATGTGGAGTTGAACCAAGAAGTTTGTAAGGGCAAGGAGATCGCCTACTTTGTGAAGATCTACCCCGAGTAAGGCTAGTCCTCCGTGGGCGTATGCCATGATGGCATAGACAAGGTTGCTTCTTCGTGGACCCTTCGTGGGTGGAGCCTCCGTGGACTCTCGCAGCCGCTACCCTCCGTGGGTTGAAGTCTCCATCAACGTGGATTGACGATAGCACCACCTATCGGAACCACGAGAAAAATCTCCGTGTCTCCAAATTGCGTTTGATCTTCTCCACTCTCTTTACTACTTGTGCAATTTACTTTCCGCTGCCCATACTCTAGAATTGCATGTGTAGTAAGCTACTTGACTTGTGTGATATGCAAAATCTGCCAAAACTTGTCTTTGTCAAAGGGATAATTTTTATCTTGTCGAGTAGTCTAATCACCCCCTCTAGACACTCTCACCTTCTTCGATCCTACAATTGGTATCAGAGCTTTGGTCTCCATTGCTTTGGTTTACACACCATTGGAGGAAGACGGACGTGTCTACGTTTGGGAGTGTTAGCCATAGAGTGCCTATTCTTGATGGAGTGTCCTATAACTCGTGGAGGATTGAAATGCTTGCTATCTTTAAGATGTATAACTTGCATAAATATGTTGAAACCCCATATGTACCTCCATTTGACCCTTACACCCTACCATGGATGAAGAGCTTGATTTGCTTCAGAACCTTAGAACTGTAAATCTTATCATTAGAGGTTTGCCCGATAACTTGCTTGAGCTTGTCACAAACTTTGAGTGCGCTTATGCTATGTGGAAGTTCTTGGAAGAACTTTATCCCGACTACTCTTTGAGAGGTCTTGATGAAATTCTATACAAGACTATTGAATTTGATATGATGCCCCTAATGATCCCAACTTTGATAAATGCTTCTTTGAGCTTCGTGATCTTATGAAAAGAAGGGTGATCCGGACTCATCAATGTTCTAATTAGAAATGCTCTTGTATTGCATTCCGATGATTATTGTCACATTGACAAAACTAATGCAAGTAGTTGTCAAATTGACCTAGGTATTGATGATGAGCTATCTATGGGTCAATATGATGATGAGCATGAGCACGATGACGATTACTCCGATTCGGACATCGAGCTAGACAAAATCATGAAGAGTCTCAATCTTATGGCAAACTGAGAGACTACATATCCGTGGAAAAGAGTGGATTCTTGATAGTGGATGCACCGATCACATGACCGGAGACGAAGACATGTTTCGAGAGCTTGCAAAGAACGATGGTCCACGCAAGTATGTGACTTTTGGAGACAACTCCAATGGTAAGGTACTTGGCCTTGGTAAGGTGGCCATATCTCATGATAGCTCTATTCAAAATGTCATGCTTGTTGAATCACTTGGATACAATTTACTTTCCGTGTCTAGACTAGCTGACTTTGGATTCAATGTGCTATTCACCAAAGTAGATTGCCAAGTCTTTCGTCGTGACAATCATAACATGGTTTTTACCGGCATCCGTAGAGGTGATCTATATATTGTTGATTTCACTAAGAAAGCTCAACCTAGAACTTGCTTCATTGCTAAATCTGCTAAAGGTTGGTTGTGGCATAGAAGGCTTGGACATGTTGGTATGCGTAATCTAGACAAGCTAATCAAAGGTGATCATATTCTTGGTGTTAAAGATGTTCTCTTTGACAAAGATAGACTTTGTAGTGCTTGTCAGGCAGGAAAACAAGTAGGTGGAAGTCATCCCGTGAAGAACATCATGACCACAAGGAGACCGCTTGAGCTTCTTCATATGGATCTCTTCGGTCCCAATGCTTACAAAAGCCTTGGTGGTAACTCCTTTGGTCTAGTTATAGTTGATGATTATTCTAGATTTACGTGGGTATTTTTCCTTGATGACAAATCGCAGGTTCAGAGAATCTTCAAAACCTTTGCTAGAAAGGCCCAAAATCAATTTGAGGTGAAGATCAAGAAAGTTCGGAGTGACAATGGAACGGAGTTCAAGAACGCCCATGTGGACTCTTTTCTTGATGAGGAAGGAATTCTACATGAGTTCTCGGCTACGTACACACCTCAACAAAATGGAGTTGTTGAGAGGAAGAACCGAACGCTCATAGAGATGGCGAGAACGATGCTTGATGAATACAAGACACCCAAGCACTTTTGGGGAGAAGCCGTCGAAACAGCTTGTCATGCCATCAACAGGCTTTATCTTCATAAGCTTCTCGGCAAGACTTCATACGAGCTCCTCACCGGTAACAAACCCCAAGTGGGATACTTTCGTGTCTTTGGTTCAAAATGCTATATCCTTGATAAGCATCGTCGGTCTAAATTTGCTCCTAAAACTCATGAAGGCTTATTCCTCGGTTATGGATCAAACTCCCACACCTACCGTGTCTACAATAATTTCACCCAAAGGTTGAAGAGACGGTAGATGTGAAGTTTGATGAATCTAATGGCTCGCAAGTAGAGCAAATGCCTATTGATGTAGGAGACAAGGACCCATCAGAAGCCATTCAAGATTTATCTATTGGAAAGATCCGTCCCATGGAAGTGAAGGAGAGTACCTCATCTACATATGTGGAGCCCCCTACCTCACGGCAAGATGAACCTCAAAGCAACATGGAGGCCTCCACAAGTGGAACTCACCAAGATGAGGAAGTGTGACAAGAAGATCCACCACAACCTCCTTCTCCACCGCCTCAAGACAACACCAACAACAATGATGAAGAAGAAGAGGAAGATGAGGATGATGAGGAAGCTCAGCCACAACCACAACGAAAGCTATCCCGAGTTCGAGCAAGAGTCAAGAAGAACCATCCCGTGGAACAAATGATGAATGACATCGACTCCGGGAGAATTACTCGCTCTAAAACTCGCTTAGCTAACTTTTGTGAGCATTACTCATTTATCTCTAGTCTTGAACCTATGAAGGTAGAAGAAGCACTTGAAGACCCGGATTGGGTGAACGCTATGCATGAAGAGCTACACAACTTCGAGAGGAACAACGTTTGGACTTTGGTAGAGAAGCCCAATGATGACCAAAACGTCATTGGAACCAAATGGGTGTTTCGGAACAAGCAAGATGAAGATGGACAAGTCATCCGCAACAAGGCTCGTCTCGTAGCTCAAGGTTACACACAAGTCGAAGGTATGGACTATGGTGAGACCTATGCCCCCGTTGCTAGACTTGAGTCCATTCGCATTGTTCTTGCTTATGCCAACCACCATGATATTACTCTCTATCAAATGGACATTAAAAGTGCATTCCTGAATGGTGAAATTGAGGAGGAAGTATTTGTGAAACAACCTCCCGGATTTGTGAATCCTAAAAAGCCTAATCATGTTTACAAGTTGCACAAAGCTCTTTATGGTCTTAAACAAGCTCCTAGAGCTTGGTACAAATGCTTAACTAGCTTTCTTCTTGAAAAAGGATTTGAGATTGGAAAAATAGACTCAACGCTATTCACGAAAAGGGTCGATGGTGAACTATTTGTGTGCCAAATATATGTTGATGATATTATCTTTGGTTCAACTAACCCTCATTTTAGCGAGAAGTTTGGAAAGCTCATGTCGGACCAGTATGAGATGTCCATGATGAGTGAACTCAAATTCTTCCTTGGGTTGCAAATCAAGCAATCTAAGGAGGGTACTTTTGTCTCACAAACAAAGTACACTAAGGATCTCTTCAAGAAGTTCAACATGCAAGAAAGCAAAGGTATGAAAACCCCCATGCCTACAAGTGGACATAATGACTTGACAAAAGATGGAGAACCTGTTGATCAAAAGGTATATCGATCCATGATTGGTTCTCTACTATATCTCTGTGCTTCTCGTCCTGACATAATGTTGAGTGTATGCATGTGTTCTCGATATCAAGCAGCCCCTAAAGAATGCCATCTTAAAGCTGTTAAAAGAATTGTGAGATATTTGATACACACACCAAACTTTGGCATTTGGTATCCTAAGAGGGCCTCTTTCGATCTTGTTGGCTATTCCGACTCGGACTATGCCGGAGACAGGGTTGATAGAAAGTCAACTTCGGGTATGTGTCAATTCCTTGGTCGATCCCTTGTATCTTGGTCCTCCAAGAAACAAAATTCGGTATCATTATCTACTGCCGAAGCAGAATATATTGCTGCTGGTTCATGTTGTGCTCAGTTGCTATGGATGACACAAACGCTTAAGGATTATGGAATACATGCGAGACATGTTCCTTTGCTTTGTGACAATGAGAGTGCGATTAAGATTGGACACAATCCCGTGCAACACTCTCGCACGAAACATATTGAAGTTCGTCACCATTTTATTCGTGATCACGTTGCCAAGGGTGACATCAATCTTAAGCATGTTCGAACTGACAAACAGCTTGCTGATATCTTTACAAAACCCCTTGATGAGAAAGTGTTTTGTCGCTTAAGGAGTGAGTTGAACATCATTGATGCTTCAAACTTGGAGTGAAAACTCCATTGGTGCTTGCAGGGCATGAGCCTACTTGACTAATCCTTGATATTTCTCTTATGATGATGATCATATGTCTTGGACACATTTGCCCCCTTGTATTGCATCTAACTCCTTGCAGGTACTTGGATGATCTACATTCCACAAGATTACCACACACTCAAATCATGAGTACTCTTGTCATTGACCAAGTATCTAGCCCTTTGGGATGTTGAGTTCAAGGAACAAAATTCCACATATCCTTTTTGACACCTTATACATCTAGTATTTCACTCTTGTCATCTTGGATATTCTAGAGTATTTCCTTGCTTGCCTAACCCATGTAGGAAGATGAACTATACAATTGGAAATGGTGCTTCAACTTCACATTCTATGAGCATCTACTTCAAGTTCACCTACATGAGCAAAGCAACAACAAGCCCAAGGTATGTTCTTCACATCTTGAAGGAGCTTTGCTCAAAGTCATGAGTACAAGCAGCTTCATAAGATGTGATCACATCAAATGCTTAATCGAAAAATGGCAACCCCATTTTGAGCTTAAACGATGAGTATGACCTATGATCAAATGTTCTCATTTGACTCCTAAGTCAATATACTCAAACATAGGTGACTTTGTCGCCGACCCTTATCTAGATGAAGTACATATGTTTTGGAGTTCTCTATTTTCTCTTATGTTCTCTCATTGAGTTTTCTTTTTAATTAAAAAAAACTTCATCTAGCGATCTTTTTCACTTCTATTCTTCTATCTTTTTGAATATCCTTTTGGCTCTGATCAATTCCTTGAAAATCTTTTACGAATTCATTGCAAATCCTTTGACACATTCCTTGCAAAGTGAGCTGAATTATTTCTGTATTTCCTTGGAATTAAACTCGGCGTCACCGACGTACCAATTTCGGTCTGACCGAAAAAGGATCTGCCCTAAGCCCCAGACTTTCGGACCCACCGATCCATCACACTTCGGTGTCACCGAGTTTCTTTCAGGATATCATCTTCTGCAGCTCTATTCAATGATTCTCTATGCATATTTCTTTTTACCCAGTTGTGATTCTTAAGGATCCCACTTCTTTCTTCCATCTTTCCTGACCTACCTAGTTGGCTGTCCTTTTCGGCACTTGATGTCAAAGGGGGAGAAGATTTAGGGGGAGTTAAGGGGAGAAGAGAAGATTTAGGAAGAAGAGCAATCTTATCTTAAGGGGGAGAGAATCACATCAAAGCTTTGCCGTGTTCCACATTGGATATTACTATATTACTTTTGGCATCATTCTTTTGATTTTGCTTTCTTTGCTTTCACAATTGATATCTTATGGAAAGTAAAATCTCTCAGAGTTCATTGACAAATCTTTTAGTTTCAGGAGACATGTTTGCTGATTCAAGCTTGTGCTCAATATGAGACACTCTTTATACATGTCATCCCTGGCTTGGTACTCTTGATGTTCTTGCTGTTGGTTGGAGAAATACTCTTGTGTTATCTAACCTTGTTTTCCCAAGCTTATTTCTTCAGGTACAATGCCAAGGAATCTCAAGGTAAGTATATGCATCTTGCAGAATGTGCATGATGGTGACTTGCTTGTGAATACTTGTTTGCAAGAAATCACCATGCACATATGCATTATCACTCACTTATCCTCATCTGCTCTGGATGCATATAGCCAATTCACTACTCGAAAAGGCATGCTAGTGGCGCACCAGTTTTGCCTTCTAATGGCGCATGGCTGGTGCGCCACTGGCATCACGCCATTAGAATTTCTTTCTAATGGCGCACCACATGTGCGCCATTAGAATTGGTATTCTAATGGCGCACTGTGCAAAGGCGCCATTAGTACGCTCACAAGGCGCCACTATTATCTGCTATACTTACAATAAAACACATTGTAGTCGCCATTAGTAACAACTTTTTAATTCTTTTCTTCTTAATCTCATGTCACTATTTCACATATGAGATATTCAACACATATATATATACAACAAGCATACATATAGCAATCATATCCAACACACAAGTTTCATCATATATACATACGCACATAGCCAACACATAGTTAAAATCGTTACAAAAGTTTCACATTGTTCATCCAACACCGTTATCCATCAATTCACAAAAGTTTCACATTCATACAAAATAAAAACAGAAATGGAAAAGAAGCACCCCATCCACGCAAGCTTCCGTCAATTAAATCAAATCTGCAAAATGATAAACAAGAAGTTAGAAGAAGAAAAAGAAGAAGACTAGAAGAAGAATAAGAAGAGTTTTGGAAAAGAAGAAGATTAAGAAAAAGACTATAAGCTTATTATGTAAACTTGATCATTTTGTGCTAACATAAGTTATTTTGGAGCTAACCTATAGGAAACTAAGCATATAAGGTCTAAGCTAGTATATTAGAGCCAACTTAGGTAAAATGAAGCTAACCTATGTCATTTTGGAAAAGAAGAAGATTAAGAAAAAGTCTATAAGCTTATTATGTAAACTTGATCATTTTGTGCTAACATAAGTTATTTTGGAGCTAACCTATAGGAAACTAAGCATATAAGCTCTAAGTTAGTATATTAGAGCCAACTTAGGTAAAATGAAGCTAACCTATAGGAAACTAAGCATATTAGAGATAACATAGGTAACTAAGTATATATATATCATTTTGGATAGCTAACCTATAGGAGATCGACATACACGACAAAGTAGGCAGTTCTTCTCCTTCTTCTCCTTCATCTCTCGATCGCCTAGAGCGGCGAGGTGTGGAGGCAAGTGGAGGTAGTGGGATGTAGTCTTCTACCACAATTGGCGTGGTCATGTTGCCCGATTGTGGGATCGCCGGCGCCACCACCGGTGCGTGGTCATTGTCGAGCACCACCACCATCGCGAGGCCACCTTGAGTGCACGACCATCGCTAGGTCATCCTCACCACCTCCATCTCTTGCCCATGGTCAGCCACCACCATCTCTTGCCCTTGGTCACCACCACCAGCGCTAGGTCATCCTCACCGATGCCCATCCTCACTCTGCTCCTCTTCTCCCGCACTCCAGTCCGGATCATCCTTCTTGTTGTCTATCTTTGGTGCCAGAATCATCTTCTTTGTCGCATCTGACCAGAATCGCTGCAGACTTCGCTACAGCCATAGTCGCCGCTGCTTTGGCAGTAGCTTGATATCGCTGCTGCTGCTCCCTGTCCAAAATGCAACAATGACCGTTAACAATCGATGTGAGACAAAGCCAAATGTAGAGGAATAAGAAGAGGCGTAACGCACGGCATCATCATCGGCACATCGCATGCGACACATAGTCTTGTTGTACACCTTCACGATGAGCATGTTGGCGCGTGCTGTCAGACTCAAGACAAGGAAGTACCCCAGCTGCAGTCGTCGAGGCACGGTAGAAGTTCTCCCACCCACGAGACAAGTACATGTGGCCCTTCTTGATGCATGTTGCACATCCCATGCTGCGAAACCCGCTGCCGCCTGTCGCAGCTTCACATTATTGGCGGATCTTCACCCATCAGCATGTTCATAAACCTGTCGGGCAGCCTCTGCAGTTTGGGAAAATGAGTGATGTAGCAAACAATGATATCATAATGAGATGGGTGAAGGGAGATCTCTCATTTTATATACCAGCGTCATGGATCCAACTGAAGCCTCAAGTATGATAGTGAAGAACTTGGAATCATCCAACTCAGATCATGTGTCGCAGATCGGCGGTGGCTGCTTCCCGCCATCTCGATAAGCAGCAGAAGAGACCAATTAGTACCCTTACAACAGATCATAAAAATGCATTAGTCATAAGTACCCCATATGTCCTATTTTTAACAAAGTCATGCTAAAATTCACGTAAAATTTCAGCATGACCTTTGCTGAAAATAGGACATATGGAGTGCCCGAATTTGCGGAACGGAAGTTAATCGACATTCTAAGCAAACTCAAGAACCTCTCGGTGGACAAGGCAAAAAAGGCCTCCATCATAGCATGGAAAATACATTGGCATGTTTTTGCTTATAAAAAGCTAACAAGTGTAATTCAAAACAATATACCACCAAGTGAACCACCACAACATCTAAAAGCTAACAATTGTTTTTGCTTATAAAAAGACCAATGGCACATAATGCATCGAAGCACAATTCCTAGTGATTTCGCTTGAGGCAATCTGCTTTCAACCGGGTGCACAATCTTCAACATGAGTCATCATTGAACTGTATTATGCAAATTCCTTGTAATAGTATTTTTACATTTACGATAAAGATAATCTGTAACTTCTAATTTCCTTGTGATATTGTGCATTTTACTATGTTGGACTAGCACTCAAGCAGTACTAGAAGGCATCAAGGCAAGTGTGGTATGGTGTGGTGTGGGCCTTTGTGCTCTGAAAGTGTAGTTGCTCACCAACTTAACTAGATACTACTAGAAGACTTCTATATGAATAAAAAAGTGACAACTTTATGGTACCATGAAGCCGCCTTCTCCATCCACAACAAAAGAGAAGGGATGATGATAAGCGCACATTGTTACTCGCTAATTAAACTGGCCGGACCAATTAGGTTTATCCCAACCAACCCTGCCTCAAGCACTGTAAAGTGCCACCCTAAGCATAGCAAGTCCACTAACACCTTAACAAAATCATGATCAGCATTCACCTCTCAAAAATATTACTTACAAAATCATGATCAACATTCACCATGATTTCCCTAAGAAAGCATACACCATGATTGACGTAGGACCTATCATAACAATTCCATGGGTGAATCTACTGGACAGACGCTGTGCTCTAGTTTCCGGCTGCTGCTGATCTGATTCTGTTAAGGTGGTTAAGAACTGAGCAGTGCATATTTTGATTTAGGCCATTTGGCTACTTTCGTTTACAGATAGTCTGCACCTGCATACTTATTGTTCTAGCCGAGCATAGTTATAGTAGAAACATGGAAATAAGCACATGTGACACAAAGAACTTAAATCAGCATCTTCATCTTGCTGTCCATCTACAGGAGAAAATTGAAACAAAAGAAGAAGAAAAATAACTTCTAAGATGGCATGCACAAAACTGAACTAATGTTGTCCTCCTAACTGCAGCTAACCAATCGAAGGAAGCATGCCATACAAGGCATAAACACGAGCCATCGCACACACACAAATCACACACAGCGAGCAAGCCTTGAGATCAAGCATGCACACAATCAGCGAATCTCTGTCCAAACAGATCGAACAGCTAGGGTTCTGATGACTGGGAGGAATCACCAACGGAGAAGAGAGGGTGCTGCTGGTCGCTGCCTGCCGCTCGTCCTGTCCTCCTCCCAAGGCTGCAGCTCTGGGAGGAAAAACAGATCGTGGTGGAGAGAGGGGAGGGAACCAGAGCAGGAGAGAGGGCATCCAACGCCGCCGCCGCCACCACCCATGGGGACCTTTGAGAGAGCGGGCAGAGCAGCCCTAAGGGGAAGGGGCGAGGGAGAGGAGAGGGCAAGACTCGACGCCTGGCCGCAGGGCCACGCCCGCTGCCGCTCTTCTGTTGGTGGCTCGTGAGAGAGAGGGAGCGCTGGAGAGGGTTCTCTCGGTGAGGGCCCACCTGTTAGTGAGAGGGAGGCGGGTGGGTGAGATAATAATAAAGCGAATAAAAACCGATTCGGCGGTACAATACTAATGGCGCACCAACCACCGGTGCGCCATAAGTACATCCACACTAATGGCGCACCTCAACACGGTGCGCCATTAGATATTTCGCCGAGCCAACAGGTTATATTCCACGAATCGATCCACATCAAGTCCTCTACTAGCTCATTTGGTCAAGAGCCAGTTCTCCCACCAGAGGTCTGGGTTCGACTCCTGTGATCCCCAATATTTTTTATGCATTTTAAATGGTGTTTTTATATTTATTTGTGTTTAAATATGTTCAAACTTGTTTAAATCATATGATAATATTTTTATGCATTTTAAATACTGTTTTTATATTTATTTGTGTTTATCAAACTTGTTTAAATTATAAAAGTGTAATATTTTTATAAAATAGTAAAAAATTAAAACATGTTCAAAATGTGCGGGTTCTTGCTGGGGTCGGGCCAGTGCTCGGCGGTGGAGCGGGAGGTTGCGATGGGTAGAGCTAGCGGGAGGGTGCGGGAAGCGATCGAGATGGAGGGGGATCGAGATCGAGATGGGGGATTGAGATCGAGATGGAGGGATCTGAGAATATGCATTTTAAATATGTTCAAACTTGTGTTTAAATATGTTCAAACTTGTTTAAATCATAACAGATAATATTTTTTATGCATTTTAAATGCTGTTTTTATATTTATTTGTGTTTATCAAACTTGTTTAAATTATAACAGTGTAATATTTTTTATCAAAATAGTAAAAAAAAAAAATATGTTCAAAATGTGTGGTGGTGCTGTGGGGTCGGGCAGTGCTCGCGGTGGAGCGGGGAGGTTGCGATGGGTAGAGCTAGCGGGGAGGTGCGGTGCGATCGAGATGGAGGGGATCGAGATCGAGATGGAGGGGATCGAGATCGAGATGGAGGGGGATCGAGATCGAGATGGAGGGGATCGAGATCGAGATGGAGGGGATCTGAATGGCGCACATCCCAGCCCGTGCGCCATTAGAAGTTATATATAGTAATGGCGCATTGGTTGCTGCATGCGCCATTAGTTTGTATGGGAAAATGGAAAAAAAAAAGAAATTCATACTAATGGCGCACTCTGTCGGCCGTGCGCCATTAGAGTCTTCCACTCTAATGGCGTATGAGAAACAGGTGCGCCATTAGTATATAGTAGTGGCGCACTGCACCCACGGTGCGCCATTAGAGTCAATCCTATCTATAGGCCTTTTCCTAGTAGTGGCATGTAGCACATCTTGTTTTTCTCTCTTGTGTGTTTGTGGTAGTCCAAAACCATAATCTATGAAAATCTTGCACACTTGTAGGGGGAAACTGTGTACTACATGTTTGTCAAAGCTTTAGTGATAATTCTGTCTTTCTTTCAGTAAGCTTTGATGTCTTGTTTTGTGTGTTGCCATCAATTACCAAAAAGGGGGAGATTGAAAGCACATTTGCTCCCTGGGTGGTTTTGGTAATTAATGACAACATACTTTGTGGTTGGACTAATGCTTTTATCAAGTATGTTTCAGGAAGGTTAATCACTTTGGCATGGTAAAAGGACTGGAGAGGTGGACCCCTCAAAATGCTAAGGCAAGCATTGGCAAAAGCTCAAGACTCCATTTTTGGTTTAGTGATCCAAGATCACACTGAGTCTATAGGAAAGCCAATACTATTAAAAGGGGATGAGGTTATGTTAATGATCTGGTTGCTCAAAGTGCTTAGTGATATATCTCCTAAACTATCAGCACCTCTCACTTCAAACATACACTCATAAGTAATCTCGGTCCCACCGATTCCATAAACTCACCACACCGAGATGAACCACCTCACCAAATAGCCAAACCGTAGAAATTTCGGATTTTCCGATTCGAACTCGGTCTCACGAAACTAGTGTTGCCAAGCTTCAGAATCTTCGTCATCAAATCGGTGTCACCGAGATGATAAAGTCGGTCCCACCGAGATTGGCAAACCCTAGTATTTGGAAGAATCGGACTCACCGAGATTGTATTTTTGGTCCCACCGAAAATCCCAACGTTCACAAGATTTGAACTTTCGGTCTCACCGAGTTGTCAACTTCGGTCTGACCGAGATTGGTCAAATGTGTGTAACGGTTGGATTTTGTGTGGAGGCTATAAATACCCCTCCACCTCCTCTTCATTCGTGGAGAGAGCCATCAGAAAGAACTACCACTCCTACCTTACATTTCTGAGAAGAAAACTACCTACCCTTGTGTTGAGATCAAGTTACTCCACTCCCACCATATGAAACTTGATTTCTAGCCTTCCCAAGTTGCTTTCCACCCAATCCTTTCTTCCACCACAGCCAAATCAGTGAGGAGAGTTGATTGTTGGGGAGATTATCATTTGAAGCACAAGAGCAAGGAGTTCATCATCACCAACACCATCTATTACCTTTTGGAGGGTGGTGCCTCCTAGATTGGTTAGGTGTCGCTTGGGAGCCTCCGTCAAGATGTGGAGTTGAACCAAGAAGTTTGTAAGGGCAAGGAGATCGCCTACTTCGTGAAGATCTACCCCGAGTAAGGCTAGTCCTCCGTGGGCGTATGCCATGATGGCATAGACAAGGTTGCTTCTTCGTGGACCCTTCGTGGGTGGAGCCCTCCGTGGACTCTCGCAGCCGTTACCCTCCGTGGGTTGAAGTCTCCATCAACGTGGATTGACGATAGCACCACCTATCGGAACCACGAGAAAAATCTCCGTGTCTCCAAATTGCGTTTGATCTTCTCCACCTCTCTTTAATACTTGTGCAATTTACTTTCCGCTGCCCATACTCTAGAATTGCATGTGTAGTAAGCTACTTGACTTGTGTGATATGCAAAATCTGCCAAAACTTGTTTTGTCAAAAGGGATAATTTTTATCTTGTCGAGTAGTCTAATCACCCCCCCTCTAGACACTCTCACCTTCTTCGATCCTACAGTGGTGCAGTTTCCTAGAGGCGACTAGAAGTGCGAGCAAGAGCTTCTATGGCATGGGGTCGCGTGCTCGGGCCTCCCTCAGTACTATGCTGACGAAGTATACGGGGTGCTTGACGAGGGGGGAAGCGTCAACGGAATCTTGTTCCCCACGAGGGCACAGGTCACTTACGGCCTCATGAGACCCTTCCTCCAGAGCCTTGACAGCCACGAGGTCAATCATGGCCTCAGGAGGAATTTCGACCACTGCACTGGCCGAGACTTCAGATGCCTCCCTCGGGGTGTGCTGCGCCTCGCTTGCTGGTTGTGCATCCTGCTATGGCTTCTTGACCAGGTGCTCCTTCCTTAGTGCCACTTGGGCGGCGCTTGCAGAGTGAGGGGTTGTTGCCAGATAGAGCACCAAGGGCTCGAGAGGGCGCGGTGCCACCATCACGGGCGGACTGGTCAGATATCTCTTGAGGTCCTGGAAGGATGCATCTGCCTCGGGGGTCCACTCGAATGGCTCCTTCCTTTTCATCAACTTGAAAAATGGGAGGGTGCACTCCCCCAGCTTGGAAATGAAGCGCCCAAGTGAGGTTAGGTAACCAGCCAGCTTCTGCATCCCCTTGAGGGTCTGTGGGGGGTTCATATCCTCTACCACCTTGACCTTCTCTGGGTTAGCCTTGATCCCTCTGTGCGACACCAAGAAGCCCAGCATCTTTCCGGAAGGGACCCCAAACACACACTTCTCGGGGTTAACCCGAAGTTCCACCGTGCGCAGGCTGGCGAACGTCTCCTCCAGATCTTCTATCAGAGTTCTGACCTCCCAAGACTTCACCACTATGTCATCAACGTAGGCCTCTGCGTTCCTCCTAAGCTACGAACCCAGGGCGATGTGCTTCAACCGCTAGAAGGTTGCCCCGGTGTTGCGCATCCCAAACGGCCTGTAGGTGTAGCAGTACACCCCGCATGGGGTGAGGAACGCCGTCTTTTCCACATCCTCTATGGCCATCTTGATCTGGTGGTAGCCGGAGAAGGCATCTAGGAAGCACAACAAGTCGCACTCGACGGTGGAGTCGACGATCTGGTCGATGCGAGGGAGCGGAAAGGGACTTGCAGGCAGGCCTTGTTGAGGTTGGTGAAGTCGACACACATGCGCTCCTTCCCTCCTTTATTGGGGATGATGACGGGGTTCACCAGCCACTCTGGGTACCGCACCTCTCTGATGACCCCTGCGGCTTGTAGCTTACGAGTTTCCTGGACGATAAAGGCCTGCTTCTCGATGGACTGGCGGCGAGCCTTCTGCTTTACCAGCCGCATGTTTGGACGTACCCTCAGGAGGTGCTCGATTACCCCCCTTGGGACCCCAGCTAGGTGTTTGGGTTCCCAAGCGAATACATCCTTGTTGTCCTGCAAAAAGTTAATCAATGCCTCCTCTTGATCCTGAGGGATGTCTGCCCCTATGGTGAAGGTGGCGTTGGCCGTCCCGTCCTTGCAGACTGGCACTTGCTTCGTCTCGGCTCGGTCTTGGGAGAACAACTAATTCTTCTTGGCAGGCGCTGCTTCTGGGGCCTGCTGATCCTTCTTCTCTTCAGGTATCGCGGTCGCGGCTGTCTTAAAGGCCAGCTTCAGGACCTGCAGCGCGCCTTTGGTGTCCCCCGCCATCGTGAGGACACCATTGCTTCCAGGCATCTTCATGAGGTTGTACGCGGGGTGGGTCACAGCCATAAACTGGGCCAAGGCTGGGTATCCCAGAATAGCGTTGTACGACAGGTCGATGTTGGCGAGAAGTTCATCCACTGTACTAGTTCATCCTCAGCCCTTCGAGGCAATCCACCAAAACGCTAGAGTAGGGTATTACACCGCAAGGTGGCCCGAACCAGGATATACTGTTGTGTCTCTTTGTGTCTCTGAGCCCAACGCACTAGTTTTAGGAGGATTACAAGTAGGAAAGTTGGATAGGTTGAGATCTACGCGCGCACCCTAGAGTTCGAACCTTTCAAGTGTTTGCGGAACCCGTAATCTGGCAGCACTGCCTCCTCGGAGTCCTCCTCCTTCTTGGGGTCCGCCTCCTTCTAGGAGGCGGACCATTGGTACCAGCCAGCCCCATGGGCCGGCCTTGTGATCAGTCGGGCTGAGAGGCTTGGCCAGCCCTGATGTCTTAAAAACTGTTGAAGTGTGGATGAGGCTACCCAGGGTCTATCCCCCCGTCAGTAGTCCCCGAAGATGGTGAGGTTCTACGGCTTTGGGCAGCTAGAGAGCCTCAGCAGTTTCCCTCTCAAGTGGTCTTCCGCCTTCTGTTCCGTCCACGCTGGGAGGAGTCGGGCGCCAGGAGTCGGACGTGGCCACGGCCGCGTGGTGGAATTCAAACCGGCTGGCGGGAGTCGGGGCAGGGCCGCCCGCCATACCTGCCACACGTGGCGCCCGCAGGCTAGGCCGACCTACCAGCCCACGCGCATGACGGGACGTCACCACAGGCTGGGGCCCGCTGCTACAGGGCCTTAGCCCGTGCATAGATCCGTTGCGGACAAGGCGGACGGTTGCCCTCCCGTGGCGCCGTAATAGCCCCTTAATGCGAGGTAATCACGGGGTCGTGCGGGACGTGGGGCACAGTTAATCCCACGCCCGCACGTCGCCTTGGCTTTGCCTTCGGCTGGCTATAAAGAGGGGGGAGAGAGAGAGAGGAGGTGGGACACTATGCTCATGTGCCTACTCCCCACTCTCTCCCCTCTCCATCACCGTCGCCATGCTGCTGCGCTGCCGTCGAAGCACTGCCGCGGGTGCCCCTCTTGAAGCCGTTAGCTCGCCGCGACCATCACGTCGTCAAAGGGACCGCTCCACCGCGACCACCACCACAGCTCTGCTGCCGCGCACTGACGTCGTCGTCATCCTCGTCGTTGCGGGCAGCCTTCTCTCTCTTTGCCAACGAGTTCTTCTTCGCCGCTCGGCGTCATGGCGAAGAGTGGGTGGTTGGGCTCCACCATCCATCAGGACCATGTCGATTTCCTCCGCGCAACATGGAGGATTCCTTGCTCCGAGCACGTGGGAGTGCGCATCCCCGGGACAGAGACCTCGCCGCTGCCGGAGCCCGGTGAGTATGTAGTCTTCCACGCCCACTTCATCCGTGGCTTCGTGCTCCCACCTCCGCCTTCTTCCATGAGTTCCTCCACCACTTTTAACTTCAGCCGCACCACCTCACCCCCAACACGATGGTGTGCATCTCTGCCTTCAACTCCCTCTGCGAGGGGTACCTTGGCGTGCGGCCGACTATCGAGCTAAGGGTAGATTCTTCTACCTCAAGCTCGGTACAGCGGCGAAGGACGAGCCGGCCCCGTGCGGAGCATGTGTGGCCGTCAGGCGCTCAGGAATCGGCACCCGCTTACCTCCGCTTCCTCTGCACGAGTCGACAAAGCTCTGGCAGAGGACATTCGTCTAGGTCCGGAACCTCATGAACATAAACTACATCAACTTGCCGCCTTACGTGTCGGGGCCGCCTGCTAGACCACGCGGCAACTGGCAGCACCAACCGCCCAAGAAGCCACTGCCTCCGAACATCGTCAGCGTCCTCGTCGGGCTGGAGGAGATGACTAGACGAGGGGGCCTTCAGCCGGCCGATCTGGTGGCCGGCTTCATCATGTGGAGGGTGTCGCCGCTCCAGCTCTGACCGCACCTTATCTCCGAGATGAGCGGCCGCCGAGATCCATGCCAGATGTCAATGAAGGAGATGCCGAGGAGGGAGGTGGCCCTCCATGTCAACAACATCACCAACTGCAAGCTCAACGATGCGAAGTGGTGCATCGGCAAGGAGCCCTACAGTCGAGCCAATCCTCCTCCCATGGTACATGTCGGATCCGACTGCTCTATTACTTGCATTTCTTGCTCTTCCGACTTGACCAGTTGGCTCCTGTGGCAGCGCTTCCCGGGACAAGGCCCGCTGTATCCCGGTCACGAGTGGATGCTGGACCACAAAGACAGTGACATCAAGGACCCCAAGCTAGGGGCGGCCGCCATGGAGGAAGGTGACAATGAAGAGGTCACCGGAGGAGGCGGCGAAGGAGATGGCGGCGCCAGGGCAGGCGGCTCCGCAAGAGGCGGAGGAGGATCGGGCGGCCCAGGAGCAGGCGGCTTCGGAGGAGGAGTAGGCCGGACGATGACGAAGACGACGACGAGTAGCGCCCGCCTGGAGGGAGCATAGAGAGTGGAGCCGACGCTTCAGCGTCGTAGCCGACAGCCACACCTGTCGGGCACAAACGCCGCCAGGGGGCAGGTACAGCAGCAACCCGGCCAAGAAGGCCAAGCGGCCGGACGCCACTAAGCAAGCGGAGGCCACCAAGTGGCAGGAGGCCCAGAAGGCGGCCGCCAACCGGAAGGGGCCCAAGCCCTTACCGCTCACATCCGAGTAAGCATGCCCAGCTTTTCTGGCTTTGCACTTTTCTTCTTTCTTGGGGTGTTCCTTTTATCTTTTCTTTTCTATCGAATAGGGCGCCCTGCACCACCTCGTGCTTCGTCTGCCTCAGTGATGGACCTAGTGGATGGCTCGACAGACACTCGACGTCCAGATCCGGCTGCCACCCTCCGGGAGGTGCAAGAGAAGAACTCGCGGGAGCCGCGCGAGGCACGGAAGGCGGAGAACAAGGCGCGGGACAACACACACGTAGAGGCGGCGTCACAGGTGGAAGCCAGGGCTGTCGTGGAGGCGGAGGTAGAGGCGGCGCGGAAGGCCCGAGCGGAGGCTAAGGTGGAGAGGAAGGCCCAGGCGGACCAGCTTGGTGGCGGGATCCCGAAGGCCATTCCCCTCGACAGGCCGGATGCGGAGGCGGTGCAGGACCAGATGCCGCCTGAAGCTGCTGGAGCTGACCAGTTGGCATCGGAGCCACAGGTCCCTGAGACCCTCATTCCTGAGGTGGAGGGGAACTAGCGCGAGCCGGCGGCCAGCAGGCGAGGAGGCGATGAACTTATCCAACTGGAGGTTCCACCAGACGGCAGGCCGGGCCTTGACAGTGCACGCGCCTGTGTGCCCGCATGCAGTGCAGGTGGCGTCAGAGCCTAGGCGGAAGATGGACGCCGCGTCCTCAAGCTTGCGGAGGGCCGGCGAGCGCCGTCTCCTTTGTCTAGCTGGAGGAACCCGGCCCCGCCGCCTTGAACTGGGCGGTTCGGGAGATGGTGGATCGGTTCCTCACCCAACACACCTCCATCATGAGGGCGAGGGATGACATGGTGGTGACGCGGACGACCGTCCGGGTATGTATTTCTCCTTTTCGCTTCTTATTCTTGTAATATTTGGTGGGGACGCGCCAGCGCACCCACTGGGCGTAGCCCCCGAGTTCCGAGTTGGCTGCTGAGCAAGCGGGTTGGAACTCCAAGGCATTTTGTTCTTTTGCTAAAATGCTTGTGATTGTTGTAGGACCTCCACAACATGCGTGTGGTCGTGTACAACGTGTAGAAGTAGACGCTTACCACCCGGACTTCCGAGTTGGCTCAGAGCCGAGGGGAGTATGATGTCCTTCAGTGGAGGCGCGCCAGTGCACCCACTGGGTGTAGCCCCCGACATTCGGGCCAACTGCCGAGCAGTCGGGCCAGATCTTCTCTGGCGACTTGTCTTGGTTTTTGTTGAAGTAGATAATTGACGTCGGCTGCTTGTTTTTCTCTTTGCAGTGGCCAACACCCAGCTGGTCCAGTGCGCGGCCGACCTTGAGGGCCAACTCCAGGCCATGAGGCAGGAGTGCGACCAGGCGGCCTCTATGGGCGACCGGCTGGAGAAGGAACTGGCGGAGCAGGCCCTATGGCACACGGAGCAGGTCTAGAAGCTGGAGGCGGACGAGGCGTCGCTCAAGGCCAAGTTCGAACTGAGCGCTTGAGCTGGCTTGAGAGGGAGAGGCTCCTTGATGACAGCTATGGTATGATCGAGGACATGCTCGACGGCAAGCCCTTTTTCATTCCGCTCCGCCTTCTTTCTACCGACTCCTACCGGGGGGCTGTCTTCTAATGTCGTCACCTTCTTTTGTGCAGCGTTACTCCCGGGCTACTCCGTTGCAGTCTGCATGGCCATCGAGGCTGAGCACGAGGCGAACTGGCGTGAGGTCAAGGAGATTCCTCAGAACCGGCCTCGGACCATGTGCGAGCAGCTCATGGCCGTGAGGATGCGCCTCAAGCTGACACGCCGCCTGCTCTATCGGTTTTAGCGTGCCGGGGCTCAGGTCTTGGAGGCCTTATGGCCAGGTAGTCTGATTCTGTGGACTGCCAGTTGGACGGCTAACTGGCTGGAGGTGGCAGTGCAGCGGCTTGATGCCTGGAAGATCTCCGCCGCACGAGCCGGCGCCACCAAGGCGCTGGAGTTCGTCAGGGCCTGGTATTCCAACGTGCGCATGTCACAGGTGACGACATTCTATCAGGAGGCGCTGCTTGAGCTGGCGACGGAGAGCCAAAACATCACCATCCGAGCGTCTGCCATTGCTGACTACACCGATGTCAACGCCTTCGTCCCGGAGTGGGCAGACTACAGCGTTATCGTTCCCACTTCCTGGTTCGGTCTTGCCCCGGCGGACAAAGAGGACTCAGCGGAGGAGATCGCTCCAGCGATGAAGGCGACGAGAGCATCGATGGCTAGGACATCGGCTATGTTGCTTCGGATGGCAGAGCAACCAGCCGAAACCAGCTTGACCCAGCGCCGACTGCCGACCTGCGGGAGACTTCGCTAGCCGGTGCCGACAGCCGAGCCAAGCCCCACCAGCCGGAAGTCCGACCAGCCGGAGCCACGCCTCCCGCCGACCAGCCCGTTCAGCCCGAGGGGCCGTCTGCCTAGACGGCCTGTTTATCTTCTTCTATGTTTCTTCTGTCTTTGTGCTTGGAAGGCAATGTTAATTATGCGCAGTTCCACCCGCTGGGGGTGTATGTTTAAACTTTTGATGAATATTGGCCTTAGGCTTTTTGCAATGTAGATATAAGTTTAAGTCCCCACATTATTGCATGTGTTGCCGGGTTCTAGCTTGGATTCGCTTTTCTCTCTTTGGCTTTTTTCTTTGCCACGTTCCTTGGGCCGCCTTCCTGCCAGCCGGACAGCCGCTCTGCGGTCTGTCGCTGGGCCAGGGACTTGGTCGTTTTCAGAACAGGCAAGGTACTTCAGCCGCATAGAGCGTAGCTAATCGAGCGAGAAGCCGGCTTGCTGGCTGCTCAGCAGCTGGTTGAGGGAGGCGAGGAGCCAGCTAGGCCTAAGTCGACGTTTTCCTTAGTCGGATTTTGTGTGGACAACGTCTCAGGCCTTTAGCTCTATGCCAGTCGGATAGTCGCGCTGCGAGATGTGACTTGGAGCAAAGAGAGGGCTTTGGCGTCGGCACACTACTAGTCGGCTCCGGGTCGTGCACATTTAGGCTAAGGCAGCGAGCCCCCGGGCTGGCTGACCGGAACCCAGACGGGGCAGGAATAGAAAAAACTAAAATCATGGCGTAAGCTTAACTTATAGATAAAAAGGTAGCCCCCGAGTGCACCTCGGGGGACCTTAGGTCTTTTACTTAATACAAAAGTTGGCGTGGTACATACGCTCGAATCAACTATAAATCGGGCGGAGAAAATTTGCATTCCATGGCCGCTCCGTCTCTTTGCCGGCTGTGCATCGCTTGCGCGCCCTGGGCTTCTAGGCATCGATGAGGTAGTATGAATCATTGCCCAAGGCCTTGCTGATGATGAAGGGACCTTCCCAAGGTGCCGTGAGCTTGTGTTGTCCGGCTGATCGCTGGATCAGGCGGAGCACAAGGTTGCTGATGTCTACTACACAACCTTCTTCTTGTAGACGTTGTTGGGCGTCCAAGTGCAGAGGTTTGTAGGACAGTAGCAAATTTCCCTCAAGTGGATGACCTAAGGTTTACCAATCCATGGGAGGCATAGCATGAAGATGGTCTCTCTCAAGCAACCCTGCAACCAAATAACAAAGAGTCTCTTGTGTCCCCAACACACCCAATACAATGGTGAATAGTATGGGTGCACTAGTTCGGCGAAGAGATGGTGATACAAGTGCAATATGGATGGTAGATATGAGTATTTGTAATCTGAAAATATAAAAACATCAAGGTAACTAATGATAAAAGTGAGCATAAACGGTATTGCAATGCTAGGAAACAAGGCCTAGGGTTCATACTTTCACTAGTGCAAGTTCTCTCAACAATAATAACATAATTGGATCATATAAATATCCCTCAACATGCAACAAAGAGTCACTCCAAAGTCACTAATAGCGGAGAACAAACGAATGGATTATTGTAGGGTATGAAACCATCTCAAAGTTATTCTTTCTGATCGATCTATTCAAGAGTCTGTAGTAAAATAACATGAAGCTATTCTTTCTGTTTGATCTATCCTAGAGTTCGTACTAGAATAACACCTTAAGACACAAATCAACCAAAACCCTAATGTCACCTAGATACTCCAATGTCACCTCAAGTATCCGTGGGTATGATTATACGATATGCATCACACAATCTCAGATTCATCTATTCAACAAACACAAAGAACTTTAAAGAGTGCCCCAAAGTTTCTACCGGAGAGTCAAGACGAAAACGTGTCCCAACCCCTATGCATAAGTTCACAAGGTCACAGAACCCGCAAGTTGATCACCAAAACATACATCAAGTATATCACGTTATATCCCATTGTCACCACAGATAAGCACATGCAAGACATACATCAAGTGTTCTCAAATCCTTAAAGACCCAATCCGACAAGATAACTTCAAATGGAAAACTCAACTCATTACAAGAGAGTAGAGGGGGAGAAACATCATAAGATCCAACTAGAATAGCAAAGCTCGCGATACATCAAGATCGTGTCACCTCAAGAACACGAGAGAGAGAGAGATCAAACACATAGCTACTGGTACATACGCTCAGCCCCGAGGGTGAACTACTCCGTCCTCGTCATGGAGAGTGCCGGGATGATGAAGATGTCCATCGTTGACGGATCCCCCTCACGCAGGGTGCCGGAACAGGGTCCCGATTGGTTTTTGTTGGCTACATAGGCTTGCGGCGGCGGAACTCCCGATCTATTTTGCTCCTGGATGTTTTCATGGTATATGGATATATATAGGTGAACGATGTCGGTCAGGGGAGCCACAATGGGCCCACAAGGGTGTGGGGCACGCCCAAGGGGGTAGGGTGCGCCCGGACCCCCATGGCTTCCTCGAAGCTTCCCTGATGTCTACTCCAGGTCTCCTCGATTGCGTTTGTTCCAAAAATAACTCTCCCGAAGGTTTCATTCCGTTTGGACTGCATTTGATATTCCTTTTCTTCGAAACACTGAAATAGGCAAAAAAAACAATTTGGGCTGGGCCTCTGGTTAATAGGTTAGTCATAAAAATGATATAAAAGTGTATAGTAAAGCCCATAAACATCCAAAACAGGTAATATAATAGCATGGAACAATAAAAAATTATAGATACGTTGGAGATGTATCAAGCATCCCCAAGCTTAATTCCTGCTCGTCCTGAAGTAGGTAAATGATAAAAATGGAATTTTTGATGTGGAATGCTACCTAGCATATTTCTCAATGTAATTTTCTTTATGGTGGCATGAATGTTCAGATCCAAATGATTCAAGATAAAAGTTCATATTGAAATAAGAGTAATAATACTTCAAGCGTACTAACAAAGTAATCATGTTTTCTCAAAATAACATGGCCAAAGAAACTTATCCCTACAAAATCATATAGTCTAGCTATGCTCTATCTTCATCACACAAACTATTTAATCATGCACAACCCCGGTTTCAACCAAGCAATTGTTTCATACTTTAGTATTCTCAAACTTTTCCAATCTTCACGCAATACATGAGCATGAGCCATGGACATAGCACTATATGTGGAATAGGATGGTGGTTCTAGAGAAGAAAAAAAAGGAGAAGATAGTCTCACATCAACTAGGCGTATCAACGGGCTATGGAGATGCCCATTAATAGGTATCGATGTGAGTGAGTAGGGATTGCCACGCAACGAATGCACTAGAGCTATAAATGTATGAAAGCTCAACAAATGAAACTAAGTGGGTGTGCATCCAACTTTCTTGCTCACGAAGACCTAGGGCAATTTGAGGAAGCCCATCATTGGAATATACAAGTCAAGTTCTATAATGAAAACTTCCCACTAGTATATGAAAGTGACAACATAGGAGACTCTCTATCATGAAGATCATGGTGCTACTTTGAAGCACAAGTGTGGAAAAAGGATAGTAACATTGTCCCTTCTCTCTTTTTCTCTCATTTTTTTATTTTGGTGGGCTTCTTTGGCCTCTTTTTTGGGATTCTTTGGCCTCTTTTATTTTTCATAAAGTCTGGAGTCTCATCCCAACTTGTGGGGGAATCATAGTCTCCATCATCCTTTCCTCACTTGGGACAATACTCTAATAATGAAGATCATCACACTTCTATTTACTTACAACTCAATACTTAGAACAAAATACGACTCTATGTGGATGCCTCCGGCGGTGTACCGGGATATGCAATGAATCAAGAGTGACATGTATGAAAGAATTATCAAGGTGGCTTTGCCACAAATACGATGTCAACTACATGATCATGCAAAAGCAATATGACAACGATGGAGCGTGTCATAATAAACAGAACGTTGGAAAGTTGCATGGCAATATATCTCGGAATGGCTATGGAAATGCCATAATAGGTAGGTATGGTTGCTGTTTTGAGGAAGGTATAAGGTGGGTGTATGGTACCGGCGAAAGTTGCGCGGCACAAGACATGCTAGCAATGGTGGAAGGGTGAGAGTGCGTATAATCCATGGACTCAACATTATTCATGAAGAACTCATATACTTATTGCAAAAATCTACAAGTAATCAAAACAAAGTACTACACACATGCTCCTAGGGGAAGGGTTGGTAGGAGTTAACCATCGTGCGATCCCGACCTCCACACATAAGGAAGACAATCAATAAATAAATCATGCTCCAACTTCATCACATAACGTTTCACCATACGTGCATGCTATGGGAATCACAAACTTTTAACACAAGTATTGCTTAAATTCACAACTACTCAATTAGCATGACTCTAATATTACCATCCTCATATCTCAAAACAATCATCAAGTATCAAACTTCTCATAGTATTCAATGCACTTTCTATGATAGTTTTTATTACCAAAGCAAATAACCATGCTGTTCCAAAAGACTCTCAAAACAATATAAGTGAAGCATGATAGTTCATGTATTTCTTCTATAAAATAAAACCACCGCCGTGCTCTAAAAAGATATAAGTGAAGCACTAGAGCAAATGACAAACTACTCCAAAAGATATAAGTGAAGACCAATGAGTAGTTAAATAATTATGTAGCTATGTGAAGACTCTCTCTCATTTAAGAATTTATGATCTTGAGATATTATTTAAACAGCAAACAAAAAGAAACAAAACAAAACGACATTTCGAGGATAGCACTCATCGTGTGAAGAAGCAAAAACATAGGTTCAACCGATACTAACTGATAATTGTTGAAGAAGAAAGGTGGGATGCCTACCGGGGCATCCCCAAGCTTGGATGCTTGAGACTTCTTGAAATATTATCTTGGGGTTCCTTGGGCATCCCCAAGCTTGAGCTTTCGTGTCTCCTTAATTCCTTTTATATCTCTATTTCCTAAATCTCGAAAGCTTCATCCACACGAAACTCAACTAGAACTCGTGAGATAAGTTAGTATAAACCAATGGAAAAACCTTATCATTTTCTACTGTAACAAATCACAAAAATTATTATTCAACATTGCATACTAAATTTCTCTGCATATTTAATGTTCCTATCCTCAAATAGAATCATTAAACAAGCAAACATATGCAAACAATGCAAACATAACAGCAATCTGCCAAAAAAGTACAGTCTATAAAGAATGCAAGATTCATCATACTTACCTAACTCCAAAAATTATGAGAAGTCTACCACACTCTATAAGATTTATCAGAGCTCAATATGCAAAAAGTTTGAACATTTTATCATTGTCTAACTTTTCTAGGGAATTTTTGCAACAACGGTAAACTTTCTGTTTTGAAACAGCAACATGTATACTTGCAAAATAAGCATGGTAAAGGCTATCCTTGACATTTTTATTGAAAATATATATGCAAAACATTATTCAAAATAACAGCAAGAAAATACTAACAAAAGAAAATGACGCTCCAAGCAAAACACATAGCATGTGGTGAATAAAAATATAGCTCCAAGTAAAGTTACCAATGAACGAAGACAAAAGAGGGGATGCCTTCCGGGGCATCCCCAAGCTTAGGCTCTTGGTTGTCCTTGAATATTACCTTGGGGTGCCTTGTGCATCCCCAATCTTAGGCTCTTGCCACTCCTTATTCCATAGTCCATCGAATCTTTACCCAAAACTTGAAAACTTCACAACACAAATCTCAACAGAAAACTCGTAAGCTCCGTTAGTATAAGAAAACAAACCACCACTTTGGTACTGTTGTGAACTCATTATAAATTCATATTGGTGGAATATCTACTGTATTCCGACTTATCTATGGTTCATACCCTCCGATACTACTCATAGATTCATCAAAATAAGCAAACAACACGTAGAAAACAGAATCTGTCAAAAACAGCACAGTCTGTAGTAATCTGTATCATTAGTATACTTATGTAACTCCAAAAATTCTAAAATAAGTTGGTGGACGTGAGGAATTTGTCTATTAATCATCTGCAAAAATAATCAACCTAAAATCACTCTGCAGTAAAAAAAGTGGCAGCTGATCTCGTGAGCGCAAAAGTTTCTGTTTTTTACAGCAAGATCGCATAGACTTCACCCAAGTCTTCCCAAAGTTTCTACTTGGCACAAACACTAATGAAAACATAAAACCATATCTAAACAGAGGCTATATGAATTATTTATTACTAAACAGTAGCAAAAGTAAAGAACAAAAATAAAATTGGGTTGCCTCCCAACAAGCGCTAACGTTTAACGCCCCTAGCTAGGCATAACGATTTCAATGATGCTCACACAAAAGATAAGAATTGAAACATAAAGAGAGCATCATGAAGAATATGACTAGCACATTTAAGTCTAACCCACTTCCTATGCATAGGAACTTTGTGAGCAAACAATTTATGGGAACAATAATCAACTAGTATAGGAAGGCAAAACAAGCAAATCTTCAAGATTTTCAACACATAGAGAGGAAAGTTGATATTATTGCAATATGTAGAAGCATATGATCCTCTCTCATAATAATTTTCAGTAGCATAATGGATGAATTCAACAATATAACCATCACCTAAAGCTTTCTTTTCATGATCTACAAGCATAGAAATTTTATTACTCTCCACATAAGCAAATTTCTTCTCATGAATAATAGTGGGAGAAAACTCAACAAAATAATTATTATGTGAGGCATAATCCAATCAAAAACAAAAATCATGATGTCAAGTTTCATGGTTATCATTATTCTTAGTAGCATACAAGTCATCACAATAATCATCATAGATAGCCACTTTGTTCTCATAATCAATTGTAACCTCTTCCGAAATAGTGGATTCATCACTAATTAAAGTCATGACCTTCCAAATCCACTTTCATTAGTATAATCATCATATGCCGGTGTACTAAAGTAGGGGTACCTTAGTATCCCGAACTTGTGCACGGGCAGTCGCAGCGCCCCGCGGCAAGGCTTGCCGGGTGCCTGCCAAGATCGTCCGTAGTCCCTATTAAAGCCATTCAAGAACAAAGTGTTTTAACTAAGAAGACAAAGACCCCAGCAAGAGGAGCTTGCCAGGAAGGACAAAGCCCCGGCAAGAGGAGCTTGCCGGGAAGGCCAACCAAGGCATTTCGAGAAACTTGCCGCGACGCGCCGCGCGTGCCGGCAAGACCCGGCGAGCGACAAGCTTCCGGGCGCGACAGGACAACGACCGCGGCAAGGCGCTTGCCGCGGCGAAGCCACCACTCTCTGCCCACGCTCCAGCGCATCCATCGATGTGTCGCCGCAGGACCATTCCAGGCGCACGTGGCGAGAAGCTATGAAGCCAAGCGGTGCGAGGTGGCGAGTGGAGATGACGAGATGGCCATCGTGGCGAACGGTGGCACCCCTAATGGTCGCTTTTCTGCACTGTTTAGGCGACGCGGACGGGCATTTAATGCCCTTGTCCCCTACCGTCAGAGTTAGGTAGGATCCACTGTAGATGGCAGTTGTACCAACCACACCTTTTACACTTCTACCCCCGCATGTGTTGCCACCTGCCGGTAACCCCTTGAGCCTATAAAAGGAGGCCCATGCGCAACGTAGAAGGGGTTCGACTCATTCGAAACCAACACACTCTCACGCTCCAAAGCAAGAACATAATACAATCACAAAGCAGCAGTAGGAGTATTATCTCTCCGGAGAGCTCCGAAGCTGGGTAAAATCGCTCGCGTGCTCCGCCTCGATCCGCTCTTCGTGCGCCCTCCGCCCCCTGCCGGACCGAAAGGGGCCCTGCCCCATAGGTGTTCGTTTCCCACGACATCTTTGGCGCGCCTGTAGGGCGCCGAGGTTGTGTGAACCCGATCCGGCGTTCACGCGAGCCAGATCTTCATCTGTTTCATCGTCTTCATCGACATGCCACTGAAGAAGAAGGCTTCAGAGGTGGCTGCTCCGTCCACGTCGATCCCACCGCCACCGGAGCAAACGGGCGGTGGGGTAGACCCCGGCAGAGGAACGGGCGCCGACGAGGGAGCTCACGTCGTCACCAGATCCAAGGACAAGGCCCCGCAAACCTCGGCGTCCGTACACGCACCGCGCCCATCTCAGGAGGCGCGGGATCGACAGCGTCATGGCGCTCGCAGCACCATACTCGCATTAGAACAAGGCCAAGCTGGTGGATCTCGGGGCGTTCAAGACCAGCATGCACGCCAGCATGCCGACACGAGTGAGGTGCGGTCGCCTGGACGGGGTACTGCTCCTTCCAACCCAGTTGGAAGTCCGAGCATATCCCGCTCCTCGCACCGGTCACCGCCGGCGCCGAAGACTCTAGAAGAAGCGTTGGCCCGAGCTTAGTTGCTCCTGGATTACCCTCCAACGGCGTACAAGATCGATGATTGGAGGGCCACCATACAGAGCCTCATCGGCTTCGCCAACGGCGACACTCCACGGCAGCCAGCTACATCGCAGCCGCGACAAGATTGCCGGACACGAGCCGATGGCGACAAGACTGGTGGGGGTGCAACCACCGTGCACTCCCCGCCCCGAAGGCCAAGATCGCCGACTCGTCGGGTCAACCTCGACACCAACTCCACGGCGTCGTCAGATCCACGAGCTCGTCGCGATCAACGCCAAATTCTTCAAGAACGACAACATGAAGACGCTCGCACCCGCATCGAGCGTCAAAGAGAAGCGCGGCGTCAGTCAGACCAGCGCACTGGGCCCACTGTTGACATGCATGCGCCAAGGGAACCAGGCGACCTGCCGTACGCGGTAGGTTGCCCTGCGTTTACTCGTGAGCTGCGGCAAGTCTAGTGGCCCAGCACCAAGAACTTCAAGCCAGATGTACCGGAGAAGTATGATGGCAGGTTGCATCCATCGGAGTTCCTCAGCATCAACACCATCGCGGTGCAAGCTCCTGAGGGACGCGACGAGAAGATCCTTGCCAACTACTTCCCACTGGTGCTCAAGCCCAATGTCAGATCCTGGCTCATGCACCTGCCGGACAACTCCATCTCCTCATGGGCGGATCTGTGCCATTAGTTTGTCGGCGCCTTCACAGGCGGCCACAAGCCCCATGGCCAGGAGAGCGATCTTCATCTGCTCACCCGGATGGAAGGAGAGCCCCTACGCAAGTACATACAAAGATTCAGCCAAGTGCAGCGCAACATCCCAGATGTCCACCCCACCGCGGTCATCAGCGTGTTCCATCAGAACGTGCGTAACCGCAGGATGCGGGAGGAGATGGCGATGTGCAAGATCAGAGACGTCAGTGATCTATATGCCCTGGCCGACAGGTGTGCACGTGCTGAGGAAGGGAGGAAACTCCCCGGAGAGAACACAGGAACAGGGGGATCTGACAGTGAGGATGCTGCCCCGGCAAAGAAAAACCGGCGGCGGAACAACAGAAGAAGGAAAGGCAAAGAAGTGGTAGCTGTCGAGCAGTCCGGCAACGAAGGTGGCGCCAAGGAAACAGAACCTGTGGCGGCCGCCGACAAGCAGGGCGGCTCCGACAAGCAATACTGCAAGATCCACCGTACCAAGGGCCACGATCTCCAAAGTTGCAAGAAAGTTGAGCAGCTTGTCGAGCATCAGAAAGCTGAGTACGAGCGACGCAACAAGGAGAAGGCCCAGGAAGGTACTGGCGGATCCGGCAAGAAGCATCCCGGCAAGGGAGGACGCCGTGGCAAGGCCAAGCAGCGGCAAGGAGGCAGGCCTCCCCGCGGCCGCGACAAGGGTGAAGATGAAGACGACGACGAAGACATGGAGGATGATGAGGCCGACGAGCAGGAGTTTCAGAAAGCAACAGAGTTTCTGTGCATTGACGGTGGTGCTTCTCTGCATACTTCGCACCTCCAGCTCAAATAGTGGGTGGGAGAAGTTAATGCAGCAGAACCACCAGTTGAATCACGCAAACCTCTGAAGTGGTCCAGCACGCCTATCATCTTTGACATTGAGGACCACCCTGATCGCATCACTGCGGTCGGGTGCTTGCCGATGTTGGTTTCACCAACTATCCGCAACCTCAAGGTCACAAAGATGTTAGTTGACGGCGGGGCCGGCTTGAACCTGATCTCCTCAGAGGTACTCAAGAAGCTCCAGATCCCCGACAGCGAGCTCGAAGAGACTGGTACCTTCCAAGGAATCAATCCGGGAAGGAGCAAGCCGATGGGGAAGATCACATTGCCAGTGACATTTGGCAGCGAGCTGAATTCAGGATAGAGAAAGTCACTTTTGACGTTGCTGATTTCCCATTGCCCTACAATGGGATACTCGTCCGTCCAGCAGAAAGTCAGAAAACAAGCAGAAAGTCAGAAAACAAGCAGTGGAGCACCAAGAAAACATCCAGATCTCCTGGCAGTGGCCGCTGGCTCGCGGGCCTCCTCCTTGTGTGGGCCTGCTGGGCCTCTCGGGGCGGTGCTGGCTAGTGGGCCTCCACCTCCCCCCCTTTCTTCGGTAACTGATTTCCCCCCGCTCCTTTGTTTTGGCCTAGTTGGGCCTCCCGCTCGGTCACCAGTTCCCCATCCATCTCCGGCCCATGTGGCGAGTCGGGCCCAGGGGGGTACGGCTCGCTCGGGGTATATATGGATCCCTCGCGGCTCGATCCCTCCCCTGCTAGGGTTTCCTGCTTCCGCCGCTGACCTGCGCCGCTACCGTCTTCCCATCCGGCGCTTCATCAGATCCCCCCCTCCTCCACCCCTCCTTCTCCCTTTTGCTGCGGTGATCTCCATGGACAAGTCTAGGGGCTCGTCTTGTGAGGCGCTCTCTGGGAGCAAGCGGCGCCGCGAGGACTCCCCCGCCTCCGCGGTGGATCTGGAGCTTGAGGCTTCGCTCCGCTCCAAGCTGGAGTCGGAGCATGCGGCGCGCGAGCAGGCGGCTCGTGCCTGCGAGGTCTGGGCTTCGGGTTCGGAGCGGGTGCAGCACCCGGGGAAGGAGGGAGTGACTGGATCTGGCCTGCAAGGCTCTGGGTCCGGTCCTTCTCCTCCCCCGGTGTTGGATCCGTGGGAGGCGGCGGTGGCCTCCGGCGGTGGGGTGTCTTCGTCTTCGGCTTCCATTCCGGCTTCGGGTGTTGGGCGTGGCCCGTCGGCCCTGCCTCGGCCCCTGCCTCCCCCTCCTCCTCGTGGCTCTGGATCTGGTTTCCGTCCGCCGCCTCGATCCTTCGCGGGGCCGGCACGCCGGCCTCCCGGGCCGACGTCTGGTGATGGGATCCTTCCTCCCCCTCCGTCGCAACAGCAACCCCGCCCCTCCCCCTCCTCCCACAGCAATCCCTCGGCTCTCACCTGCTTCTCTTGTCACAGACCGGGTCACTTTCAGTCTCGCTGCTCCAATCCCCCGTTTTGCCTGATTTGCCACTCTGATGGCCACCTCACGGTTAACTGCATGGATCGGCAGAAACCCCCTGCGGTTATCCAGTTTGGTCTGGGCCTCCCTGGATGCTCCTTCTTCGCCTTCGATGGTGATCTGCCTGTTCGTGAGGTGGCCCCTTCGCTGTCTAATGCTGCTATTGTTTCTGTCAAAGACCAGAAGATTTCCCCCCAAACTCTGTTGGAAGGGCTTCGCATTTGGGATGTGGCTGGTTGGGACTCGCAAGTGGTTCAGCTGTCGGATTTCGACTTCTCTGTGGTGTTCCCCTCCAAGGATTGCTTGCGAATGATTGCCTCTTGCACAAGCTTCACCTTACCTCTTAATCAACTGGTGGTTTCGGTCAAAGCGGCCGCATCCAATGGTACTGCAGTTGGTCCTCTGTCTCAAGTCTGGGTGTTGATTGATGATCTTCCTGCGAGTCTGCGTTCGTCTGCTTTCCTCATGTCATTTGGGGTTTTAATTGGGAAACCCATTCTGGTGGATGAGGAGTCTCTGAACAAGGTCGGTCCTGCTCGGATGAAGGTGTGGTGTGTTGATCCGGATCGGGTTCATGGCCTCATTGACGTTTACCCTTCCCTCAATGGTATCAGGCTGCGGGTGCGGGTGGAGGGGGCGGCGGCGGCTTTCCATGCTCCACCTCCCCCCCTCCTTCTGTTAATCCCTCGGATAAACATGACAACGAAGGGGATGGTTCCTTTGGTGGCCCTAACCAGAGTTTTGGGTCCAATCTCCGCTTCACTCAATCTGAATGGGATGGTCTGGCAGATTCCGAACGGGAGTTGTTCCACTCTCAAGCGCCTGTTGGTGATGCCCCCGTGGTGAGGCTGTGATTCCCCCTGCTGCCCAGATGGCCCCTTCTGCTGCTGCTGACCTGCCTAAGGCCCCGCCCTGTTCGGCCACTCCTGTGTCTGCGGCTTGTTCCAACATCCCGGCTCGCCCCACCTCTCCCACCCGTTCGGGTATCGAAGATCTCCCTGGTTCTCCTGCTGGTGACATGGTGGAATCTCAGCACCCCTCGAAGAAGAAATCCTCTGTCCGTAAGTACTCGGCTAAGAGCCGGACCTCCTCGGGCTCCAAGCAATCCATGACGGGGATCTGTCGGTGCCTTGATCACGACCTGGGCTCCATGTCTCGCTCGGGCCCCCATGTTGGCTCTCCTGCGGCGTGGTCGCCTACGATCCGCTCCCCGTGTCCACGGCCCGCAAAGGTAGGCGGGTGTCTCAGGCTGGTGGCTCCATTCTGGAATGGGCGGAGAAGCGGGCCGCGGCGAAGGACCTTCCTCCCCCAGGTACCTCATCGTCCCCTTCTGTCGTTGTTTCTCCGGTTCGGGTGGTCTTACAGTCGATGCCTGATGATCACGTTTTAAATATTATGTCGGACGTGGGCTTGGTGGTCGATTCCTCTGTCGCTTCTCCCAGTTCTCTTCTTGCTATTATTCGGGCTAATGAACCGGCACAAGCTGCCATTGCGAAAGCTAAAGAGGTGGTTGCCCCGCGGGTTGCGGAGGTTGGTTGTGCTATGGGGGAGTGCTCGGGTGCTGGTAATGGCCAGCCCCCTTCATGCCTTGCTAAGAAGGGTACTAATAAGCATTCCAAACCCTGCATGGCCCCCAGCAGGTCGAGTCTCCGTATCAAGAACCTTTCGTTTAAATGAGGGCTTTATTTTGGAATATTAGAGGGTTCGGTGCTAGGGGCGCCGTGACCTTCTGAAAGATCTGGTCCGTTCTAATTCTATTGATTTTGTGGGGTTGGTTGAAACGTTTAAGGATTCCTTTTCCCCCAGTGAGCTCTCTGCTATTGTGGGTATGGATAGATTTTATTGGCAATGTTTACCGGGTTCGGGCCACTCAGGTGGGATTCTGATTGGTTCCAACAAGGATACCTTCGACTTTGTCGCCTATGATCATGGGTTTTATTGGGCTAGTGTTGTTCTCTCGCACAGATCTATGAATACCCTCTGTGAGTTTATAGTCGTCTATG
This sequence comes from Aegilops speltoides, assembly GCA_021437245.1. Taxonomy (NCBI): domain Eukaryota; kingdom Viridiplantae; phylum Streptophyta; class Magnoliopsida; order Poales; family Poaceae; genus Aegilops; species Aegilops speltoides. Next base: position 163,164,572 of record CM038141.1, read on the forward strand.
GACCCGCGGATCACTCCCTCTCACATCTTTTCCTTGACGAGCTTTCGAACAAGATTGAGTCCTGCACTCTTCCGATGGTTATTGGGGGAGATTTTAACCTCTTGCGTTCCCCTCTTGACAAGAATAATGATAATTTTTCCTGGTCATTAGCCAATGCCTTTAACGACTTTATTAGTGCCAATGCTATTCGGGAGCTCCCTCGGGGGGAGCAGGCTTTACTTGGTCTAACCATCAGGTGAATCCGATCAGATCAGTGCTTGACCGTGTCTTCCTCTGTCCCAGATGGGATTCCTTGTTTCCTAGGTCCTCTCTCTTCGCTAAATGTATTGTAGGGTCAGATCATACCCCCTTGATTCTTGATGACGGTTCCGCTCGCAATAGACCTCCGCCTAGATTTCAATTTGATGCTTCTTGGCTCTCGGTGGAGGGATTTGTTGACATGGTCGCGGCGAAGATCTCCCATTACCTCTCCCACTCTTCCCGTTCTTTTGGCCCTCTGGATGATTGGCAGTCCTGTGCCTATGCTTTACGTAAATTTCTTAGAGGCTGGTCGCGTAATCGTGCGGCGGAGGATCGCCGCACCAAAGCCTTTCTTGAAAATCAGATCCTGGAGCTGGACCGTACTGCTGACTCTATTGGTTTATCTGAGGATGGGTGGGCGGTTCGCTATAATCTGGAAGCTGCTCTCATGCAGTTGCACTACCAGGCTGAGATTTACTGGCGCCAGAGGGGCACTCTCAACTGGACTCTCAAAGGGGATGCCCCTACTGCTTATTTCTTTGCGATCGCTAACGGTAGACGTAGGCGTTGCGAAATTAACAGCCTGTTGGTTAATGGCATGCGCTCTTCGGATCAGTCTGTGATTCTGGCCCATGTAGTGGACTTCTTTTCGTCTTTGCTACCGGCTAAACCTCCATCGGGCCTGTCCATTTCCCCCCACCTCTGGAGTTCGGGTCTTCAAATTTCGCCTGAGGAGAATGCTTCCCTGATGATTCTGCTCTCCGATCAGGAAATCTGGGATGTGGTAAACTCTGCCAATCCTAATGCCGCTTCCGGGCCTGGTGGCTTCTCCATTCCTTTCTTTGAAATTCGGCACAGCTTGAAACAGCTGGTGTGTAGTGTTATTCAGGGTTTTTGTCTTGGTACTGTTGACATCTCTCGCCTGAATTATGCTGTTATATCCCTGATCCCTAAGGTTAAGGGCGCTAATGTCATCTCCCAATTCTGGCCTATAGCGCTGATTAACAACTTTGCCAAGTTCCCTTCTAAAGGCTTTGCGAATCGGTTGTCTCCGCTAGCTCACAGAGTTATTAGTCCCTTCCAATCTGCTTTCATAAAAGGGCGCTTTATTTTGGACGGTATTCTCTCCCTTCATGAGATTGTTCATGATCTTCACGTACGGAAATCTAAGGCTATTATCCTCAAACTAGATTTTGAAAAAGCGTACGACTCTGTCAGCTGGCCTTTTCTCAGGCAGATTCTTCTTGCCAAAGGGTTCGACGGCGCTTACGTTCACCGCATCATGCAGTTGGTTTCGGGTGGCCACATTGCCGTTGCTGTCAATGGTGTTATTAGTAACTTCTTTGCTAATGGGAGGGGCCTTTGCCAAGGGGATCCGCCTCCCTATTCTTTTTCAACCGTACGACGCTTTCTCTTGTATGCTCTCCAAAGCGGCTAGATGTGGTCACATCATTCCTGTGGTTTCTCACCTACTTCCGGAAGGGGTCTCTCATTTGCAGTATGCGGATGACACAATCATCATGGTGGATTTGGACAATGCCTGTATTGCCAATCTGAAATTCATTCTGTTGTGTTTCGAAGCTGTTTCTGGTCTTAAGATCAACTTCGCCAAAAGTGAGGTCTTGGTGACTGGGGTCGACCGGGCGGAGGCTTTACGGGTGGCCAGGCTCCTAAACTGTTCCTTAGGCTCCTTCCCTTTCAAATATCTAGGACTCCCTATCTCCCCTGGTCCACTTCATGCTAAAGACTTCGCTCCGGTGGTTGCTAAAGTGGGGAATAGGGTGCTCCCTTGGAGGGGTAGATATAATACCAACGCTGGCAAAGTGGCTCTAATCAATTCGTGCTTATCCTCTCTCCCGATGTTCCTGATGGGCTTTTATCGTCTCACGAATGGTGTGCATGATGGCTTCGACAAACATAGGGGTAGCTTTTATTGGAACCCTGCGGATAACAAGAGAAAGTATAGGATGGTTAAATGGCAACTCATGTGCAAGCCTAAAAACCTTGGGGGGTTAGGCATTATTAACACTCGAGTGATGAATATTTTCTTGCTCATCAAGTGGTGGTCGAAAATTATGACGGAGGGGGCCGATGCGATTTGGTTTTCGATTCTTAAGGCTAAATATTTTCCTAATTCTAATCCCATGTTTGCCCCTACTCTGCGTGGTTCGCAGTTTTGGAAAGCCCTTGTGAAAGTCAGGCCGATTTTTCTGGAACATGTCAAATTTTGTGTGGGCAATGGCTCTGCTGTTCGTTTTTGGTTAGATTGGTGGTCTGGGGATGCCCCCTTGGCTGTTAGCTTTCCGGTTTTGTTCTCTTACTGCCCCAACCCGCAAATCTCCATCGCGGAGGTGGCTGCTAATAATTGGGATTTAGCGTTCCGTCGGGCCCTGTCTCCTGAAGAGTTGGAAGATTGGCAAAGCCTTTCTGCCCTCTTCCCTGTGCTCTCGGAAGCGGCCGACTCTGTGGTTTGGCCACATGCGGCCTCTGGTAAATTTTCGGTCAAATCGCTTTACTCTAGACTCATTGGTGGTACTACTTGGCTAGATTTTCTTGGGTCTGGAAATCCAAGGTCCCTCCTAAGATTAAGATTTTCCTTTGGCAAGCTTTCCGTGGTCGCCTCCCTACCGCTGATCAGATCAAAAAACGAAACGGGCCGGGCTCTGAATTTTGTAGCTTGTGTGGGGCTTTGGAAAATTCTAACCATGTATTTTTCAACTGTGTTCTTGCCAAACTAGTTTGGTCCTGCGTCCGATCTTGGCTTCGGGTTTCCTGGAATCCCTCCTCTTTTTCTGATGTTAGATCCCTAGCCAAATCGTTGGTAGGGGTTACCAAGAGGATATTCTGGGTTGGATTAGGGTCCTTATGTTGGGCCTGATGGACTATTAGAAACAAATTTACTATTGAGCTTACATTCCCATCTAAGCCTGTTGATGTTCTTTTCAAATCATGCATATTCTTGCAGCAGTGGAGATCATTGACTAAGGAGCCAGATCGGGACGCCCTGGACCTGCTCATCGCCAAAATTCGGGCTTCGGCTTCTCGATCTCCGGGCGAGCCATGGAGTTTAATTCTGGAGCTGTAGTTTGCGGGTTCTAGATCACCCTTATCCCGGCCTGCGTGCCGTGTTCGGTGATTGCTCGTATCCTGAGTACTTTGGGTCCTTTCTTTAACTTATCTGTGTGGCTTTGTGTTTGTGTGGTCCTTGGGGATTTGTGACGCTGCCGTGTGGCTTTATTTATAAAGTCGGGCTCTGGCCTTTTCTCTAAAAAAAGAGTTCATTGCAGAAGAGATCAAGAAGTTGGAAGCAGCAGGCCTTGTCAGAGGAGTGCTCCATCCTACGTGGCTGGCCAATCCTGTAGTCGTGCGCAAGGCGAACAGAAAATGGAGGCTTTGTATTGACTTCACTGATGTTAATAAAGCTTGTCCCAAAGATCCATTTCCCTTGCCGTGCATTGACCAGATTGTCGACTCCACGGCAGGATGTGATTTGCTTTCATTTCTTGATGCATATTCAGGATATCATCAGATCTTCATGGCAGAAGAGGATGAGGAGAAAACCGCATTCATTACTCCATGTGGCACATACTGCTTTGTATGGATGCCTTTCGGACTAAAGAATGCTGGTTCAACATTTGCAAGGGTAGTTCACGAAGCTTTTGAGCCGCAGTTGCACAGAAATGTAGAAGCTTACATGGATGACATAGTGGTCAAGAGCAAAGACAGAGCAACTCTGATTCAAGATTTGGACGAGACCTTTGCAAATCTGCGCAAGATCAACCTCAAGCTCAACCCCGAGAAGTGCGTGTTTGGAGTCCCCTCCGGCAAGATTCTCGGGTTCTTTGTATCTCAGCGGGGGATTGAAGCCAATCCCAACAAGATCAAGGCCATTGAGCAGATCGAAGCATCGAAGCGCGTCAAGGATGTACGAAGGCTTGCCGGCTGCGTAGCTGCTCTCAGCAGGTTCATCTCTAAGTCTGCTGAGCGTGCCCTGCCATTTTTCAAAATTTTGAAAAAGGCAGGTCCAATGAAATGGACTCCGGAAGCGAAGGCTGCGCTGCAGGACTTGAAGAGATACCTGTCCTCCACTCCAATACTTGTCGCACCTAAGCCACAAGAGAAGTTGTTGCTATATCTAGCGGCAACCAATCAAGTGGTTAGTGCTGCGTTAGTAGCGGAAAGGGAGGCGGATGATGAGCCAGCGGCCATGGCAAGCGCGTCCAGCGACAAGCAGGGGGCTTCCCCGACAAGCTCTGGTCCCAACAAGGATGGATCTACGCAGCCACAAGAAGAGAAGCAGAAGAAAATGGTGCAGCGCCCAGTTTACTTTGTCAGTTCCCTTTTGCAGGGGGCTAGATCGAGGTACTCTGGCGTGCAAAAATTGCTTTTCGGCCTCCTCATGGCCTCGAGAAAGCTGCGCCATTACTTTCAAGCACATGAGATCACAGTTGTCACTCGCTTTCCGTTGAAGAGGATATTGCAGAATCCAAAAGCAACAGGCATGATTGTCGAGTGGGCACTGGAATTGTCAAGGTTTGGCCTCAAGTTTGAGAGTACTTCAACTATCCAGAGCCGAGCATTGGCAGAATTCATAGCAGAATGGACGCCAACACCGATGAAGAAACTCCGAGACGAGCATCCCGTCAAGGAAGCAAGCAAAGAATGGATCATGTACTTTGATGGTGCCTTCGCTGCAAGGCACCGGCAAGGGGCGTGTTACTTGTCGCACCCACCGGAGAGCACCTCAAGTACGTCGTCCAGATGCATTTTCCCAAGGAGCAAGCGACAAACAATACTGCAGAGTATGAAGGTTTGCTTGCCGGACTCAGGATTGCGGCAGACCTTGGGATCAAGAAGCTTATTGTTAGGGGTGACTCGCAGCTTGTCGTCCGCCAAGTAAACAAAGATTATCAGAGTCCATTGATGAAGTGAGAAAGTTGGAAGAGCATTTTGACGGCCTGCAGATGGAACACGTTCTGAGAGTCTAGAACAACGTTGCCAATGGCCTGTCAAAATGCGCTGCATTAAAGTTACCTATGGAACCAGGGATCTTTGTGCTCAAGCTGACTCAACCATCTGTAACACCATCAACTAGACAGAGCAAGAGGAGGAAGTTGGTTTCTGGTGACTACTTTCCGGCAGAGCTCCCTGAAGCCGCCGCCAAGAAGGTCCCCAAGATCAACACAAAGAGTGCTGAGGAGCAGTCTGCTCCGACAAGCCCTAAGGTTTGTTCCGTTGAAGCAGACGCTCCCGACAAGTTTCGCTCCAGCAAGCTTGCCGGGGAACATCAAGCTCCGGCTGAACCGCAGGTTCTTGCTGTAGAAGCAGATGTTCCCGCAGCAGCATTTGTGCCTTTAGTCCTTGTTGTTGAGCCGCAAGCTCCAGCATGGGCACAACAGATTGTCCGTTTCCTTCAGACAGGAGAACTTCCCGAAGAGCAAGAAGAAGCAGAGAGAGTAGCCCGGCAATCAAGTATGTACCAGTTTGTCGATGACATACTGTACAGAAGAAGTTTCAACAGAGTGAAATTGAAGTGCATTCCCCGGGAAAATGGACAGAAGCTGTTGGCGGAGATACATGGAGGCATATGTGGTCATCACATTGGCACAAGAGCACTTGCCGACAAAGCTTTCCGGCAAGGTTTCTTTTGGCCAACACCCCTCCAGGATGCAACTGCACAAGTAACCAAGTGTAAAGCGTGCCAGTTCCATTCCAAGCATATAAACCATTCCAGACGATCCCTTTGTCCTGGCCATTTTCGGTCTGGGGCCTCGACATCCTCGGCCCCTTTCCCCGAGCTGTCGGGGGCTTTGAGTACTTGTACGTTGCAATCGACAAGTTCACAAAGTGGCCGGAAGTGGAAGCAGTGAGGAAGGTGACAGCACAATCAGCATTCAAGTTCTTCAGGTCAATTGTTTGCCGTTTCGGAGTCCCTAACAGGATCATCACCGACAATGGCACACAATTCACGAGCCGCACCTTCATGCAGTACGTCCAAGATCTTGGCACCAAGGTCTGCTTCACTTCTGTTGCTCACCCGAGAAGCAACGGTCAAGCGGAGAGGGCAAACGCTGAAGTGCTGCGCGGGCTCAAGACCAGGACTTTCGACAGGCTGCACAAGTGCGGAAAGGATTGGATTGAGGAGCTGCCGGTGGTTCTTTGGTCGATCAGGACGACGCCAAATCGAGCCACTGGCCAGACACCTTTCGCTCTAGTCTATGGAGCAGAGGCAGTTCTCCCCACGGAACTCGTATACGGATCGCCTCGAGTGCTTGCTTATGATGAGCTTGAGCAAGAGCAGCTGCGGCAAGATGATGCGCTGCTCCTTGAGGAAGATCGTCTTCAGGCTGCTATACGAGCTGCTCGATACCAGCAAGCTTTGCGCCGCTACCATAGCCGCAAAGTTAATGTCAGAAGTCTCGAGGAAGGCGACCTTGTTCTTCGCACGTTCAATCCACCAAGAATTCCAACAAGTTGACGGCGAAGTGGGAAGGCCCTTATCGGGTAAAGCGAGTCACTAGGCCTGGCGCTGTCCGCCTTGAGACCGAAGATGGCTTTCCGGTGAGCGAATCCTGGAACATTGAGCATCTTCGTAAGTTTTACCCATAAGGCGCGGTTGCCGGAACTCGTTCCGACAACCACCTTTTGTACAAGCCTTGCCGCTGTTGCATGGAACCCTTTGTACAAAGCCGGGCGCAGATCCCGTGCATAAATAAAGATCATATGCTACGCACATCTTGTCAAATTTCATGCTTTTTCTTTTTGCATGTATTATCCGACACATTGTGCAAAGACTTACACCAGTAGCAATAACGAGCCTCAAGGCTCCATATCTTTATTTTTCTTCTTTCTTTTTCAAAGGAAGGTTCCTCGCCCACAAGTTCACCGGGGAGGGGAGATAATGGTGTGGACCAAAGCGCCGCTCAAGAAAGTATAGCCTTGCCGGGACGCAGACGACAGAAAAGCTAATTTGCCAAAGTTTGAGCACAATCAGTTTTAAAATCTTTTAAGTTATCTTCCTTGAACGACCGTGCTTTGTATGGAAAACCTGTGCACGGAGGAACCAACTCATAGCTAGTTGCGCCCTTACTTTGTTTCGAGTCCGCTCAACAACTTAAGTGTGCTACGACTAGTTTGCATAAGGTTTCTTGTCGAAGCAAGACCGCCAAAGAAGCTCTTGATGTTCCACTCAGCTTCATGGCAAGGGTGCTCATACCGCAAGTTCCCTAAAAGCGTAGGGTAAAAACATACAAAGGAAGGAATCGAGTAAAGGAAATAACATAGCAAATATTGCCCAAGATAAAGTTATATTACAAAAATGACTTGCCGCGTTCTAATAGATTGTTCCCGTAACATGTCTGGCAGCGGCAAGAAAAAGAAGAAACGGGCGGCCTAATCTACGCGGCCACCATCAACCCTCTTGACTTCATTCACCTTGTCCACAATGGGTGCGACAAGGGCCTTGAGATCTTCAAGATCAGCACCCGCCGGCAGCTTCTTGAGGATGTTGGTGAGGTTGAGGCCTGGATTGCGGAAGAGCACCTTCACCAACACTTTCTCCAGGACTCTGGCGCAGATCGTGTGCGACTCGTCGGCCAGCTGCTTAGGAATCCTTTCCCGAAGTTGCTGGAGCACCGTCGCCACGCCCTTGAAGAACAGAGTGAGCTTGGCGCTGGGCTAGAGGTTCTCGTCGGAGGAGTACCCGAAACCCTCCAGTTCCAGCTGTGCAGCTCCTCGTCGATAACTGCGGCGATGTTGACGAGGCCCTCCGTCCAGAGCTCCACGGTGTCCCTGAAGGTGTTCTGGGTTTCGGCGGCCCTCGTCAGCAGCGCCTCGTTGGCCTTGATCTCCCCTTTCAAGTCCTCCTCCCGCTTCTTGGCGCTGTCCAGTGTCTCAGTCAGCGTGGCCAGCTTCAGTTCCAGATCAGCATTTGAATCTTTGGCGGTGCTCAGCTCCTTGCCCCTCTCGAGGAGACGACCCTGCAGCTCACCATGGGCAAGGGCGTCCTTCTTGCGCTCGCGCTGGAGTGCGGCAAGCTCTTCATTCTTCTCCTTGAGGGTGGCTTCTAGCTCCGTCACCTTCACCTCCAGCTCCTTCTTGGCGGCCTCGGCAGCTGCGGCAGCATCCTTCGCTTCCTTGAGGGCCCCGCCAAGTGTCTCCTCGCACGCGGCAAGCTCCTCCTCATAGCTGTCCAAGTTGACCTTCCGCAAGCGCCACCGCCTTCTCAAGACGGACATCTCTCGCGGCAAGCAGCGCTGCTTTCGCTTCAGCCTTCTCGAGGAGAAAGGCCTTCCGCGCCTCGCCAAGCTGCGCCCTCTCCTCTGCAATGGACCGGAGGGCCTCTTGGTTGCGGCTCTGGAGTTCCTCCGCATGCTTTTCTATGTCCACTCCCGCCTGCGCGACAAGCACTTCCCGGGACTCCAGTTTTGCTTGTCGGGCGTGGTAGAGTGACATTAACTTCCGGAGCAGCTGCTCCTCCTCGGACTCGCTGCTGCTGCTGATTGGCGCATCAACCACTGTCAGCCCAGCGGAGGTGAGCACTTCTCCGTCAAAAGCTTCTCCCTCAACCGGCGCCCTGGAGCTTGACGCCCAGGGGAGCTTGATGAAGACACCGTCGCCGGCCTTCAAGTAGGCGCCGGACTAGGGCTCTTCGGAGCCTGGCGTTGTGTCAGCGGCAGAGGGATCGGCGGTCGGTGTAGCGCTTGCGCCTCAAGGACCCCGGTCGTCAAGACGATCACGGACCCCTCGCCAGATCTCGCGCCAAAGAGCCTTGGCGGCTCTTCGTCGGCAGGATCATCAGCCGCCTCCTCTTTCGTGGCAGCGGCATCATCTGTTGTTGCACAAGACTTTCTCTCGCCGGTGGCCTCGGTCTCCATCGGCCCGTGGAGGGAGGATCCAAGACAGGAAGAGGGAAAAAAAGTCAAGCAAATATCCAAAAAAGAAGATTAGAAGAAGAAGAACCCAAGGGAAGTTTTCTGACAAGAAGGACTACCTGTGCTGGGCTCTGTAATCATGGGCTCCACCACCGGGGATCACTGTCCGGCCCCTTGCCGGAGAATCGCCCTTGCCGGTGCTCGTCCCTTGCCGGAGAGCGCTCCCTTGCCGGGGAGTCGCCCCTTGGCGGCATAGTGGAAGCAGATAGCACCTCAGGAGCGGCTTCTGGTTGTTCCTGGTGCGCATGTTCTGCTCCTACACAAGCAAATCCACGATCAAGATATCAGCAAGGAAAGAACACTCATGTGCACCCGACAATGGAAAGTGAAGCAATATAATTACGATGGGGGCTGCGCTGGGGGCTGCTTCATGGAGTAATCGCCGGGTCCGACAAGGTAGTCTCGGACGTGCCCTCTGTCATCACAGCGGGATCGTCCTCGACGACAACCACGGGGACCTTGGCCCTCTTCGCCGCTCTCTGGGCCAGAGTCCTGGAAAGGAACAAGGTTCAAAAGAAAGCAGATCAGATACAAGACAAGAAACAACAAGAATCAAAGAAATATAAGTACAACAAAAAGAAAGTCTTACTCCTCCTCCCCTTCTTCCTCCTCGTCGGAGCTGAGCGCGGAGAGGTCGAAGTCCGGTACTCTTTCAGCGTGACGAGGCGGAGGAGTAGGCTCCCTTGGACGCTTGGCGGGAGCTGCGCAAGATCAGAAGTGGCGGCTCTAGAGGACCCCGCTCCAGTTGCCGGCGCGGCATGAGATGCTCCCGCGGCAACGGTGCTTGTCGCGGTGGAGCGTGTCCCATGGCGCTGGCGGCTGCTGTTGGCGGTCTGCCGCCTGCTATGTTCCGAACCCTGGAGGCGCCTTCTGGTTGAGCTGGGGCTGCACAGGAGCTCCGCCTGTGGCAAGTTGCTTGAAGACGGCTGGCCGCCACGCCCTTGGCGGGCTCGCCGATTCGGCCTGGCTCTCCTCGCCGACGACCTCCCGACAAGCTCCTCCCGCTCGGCAAGGCTTGCCGCCTCGGCTGCCTCTACCTCCTCCACAAGAACCTGAACTTCGCGCATGGGCGGCCGCCGCCGCCTCTTCCGCCTGGTGGCAACGCGCCAAATCTCGCTGCCGGTGGTGTCGCTGGTGAGGCTCTCCGCTCGTCGGCCCGACCGCCACCTCCACCAAGTCGTCAAGAATTGCTGCACGACGTCGTCGGCGGGCTCTCGCCAAGTTGGGATAATCCCATGCGAGTCACATTCTGGCATCATTATGCTGGATGCGATCAAGCCGAGTTGTTGCACAATGGGACGACGCCTGCGGCAGCCCGAACCACTCGGGATGGTTAGGGTCGTGCTTGAACAGCCCTTGAGCGCCCCATCCAACTCCAAGACAAGAAGTTAAAGTTGAGGCCCCGCAAGCAGCCTCATGATATCCGCGCACTTCAACAGCTAGGCGGGTCTCCCCCTCTCCTGCAGAGGGGCAATGCGACGGCGAAGAAAGTCCGCGCCAACTACACCTATAGTGAGCCCGGCAAGCCTGAGTCGCAAGATCCGGGTGGTGGCGATCTTCAGTCTAGCGTCGTCCGCCGCCAGGGCGCTCCAATCGCCGCCGCGCACTACTCGGGTTTGGCGCAAGTTGGTGAATCGCTGCGGGTTCTCATCAATAATCGAAAACCAATCCGCTCTCCACTCCTCCCATTTGCTACGGAGCTCCCCCTCCAGATAGACCTCCTTCATGCCGACTCTCGAGATCCAGGCGATCCCGCCAGCTAAGGGCTCTCCTTTCTCGGCCCGGGGCATGAAGTAATGACGGAAAAGGGCTACATTTGGGTGGATTCCGACGAAGTTCTCGCAGAGATGTGCGAAAACCGCCATGGTCAGAACGGCGTTGGGGGTGAAATCAAGGAGATGAAACCCGTAGGTATTCATGATATCACAGAAGAAATCGGAAAAGGGCGGGCAGAGCCCGCAATAGAAAAACAGAGCAAAGAAGGGGTATCCTTTCGGACACCGTTTCGAAGTGGAAGCTTCGGCAGAGAGTACCTGCGTGCGCGGATGCGCCAGCGTCTCCGTCGACCTGTAGAGATAGAACCATTCCCTTAGCTCCTTCTCGGAGAGCTCAGGGGGGAAGAGTGCCCGCTCCTTCCGTAGTGCACAAGTAACCAAGTGTAAAGCGTGCCAGTTCCATTCCAAGCATATAAACCATTCCGCATTTATGCCTTTGTCCCGCCATTTTCGGTCTGGGGTTTCGACATCTCGCCCCTTTCCCCGAAGTTGTCGGGGCTTTGAGTACTTGTACGCTGTAATCGACAAGTTCACAAAGTGGCCGAAGTGGAAGCAGGAGGAAGGTGACAGACAATCAGCATTCAAGTTCTTCAGTCAATTGTTTGCCGCTTCGAGTCCCTAACGGGATCATCACCGACAATGGCACACAATTCATGAGCCGCACCTTCATGCAGTACGTCCAAGATCTTGGCACCAAGGTCTGCTTCACTTCTGTTGCTCACCCGAGAAGCAACGGTCAAGCGGAGAGGGCAAACGCTGAAGTGCTGCGCGGGCTCAAGACCAGGACTTTCGACAGCTGCACAAGTGCGGAAAGGATTGATTGAGGAGCTGCCGGTGGTTCTTTGGTCGATCAGATGACGCCAAATCGAGCCATCGCCGCACACCTTTCGCCTAGTCTATGGAGCAGAGGCAGTTCTCCCCACGGAACTCAGATATGGATCGCCTCGAAAGTGCTCGCAGATGATGAGCTTGAGCAAGAGCAGCTGCGGCAAGATGATGCGCTGCTCCTTGAGGAAGATCGCTTCAGCTGCTATACGAGCTTCTCGATACCAAAGCAAGCTTTGCACCGCTACCATAGCCGCAGTTAATGTCAAGTCTCGAGGAAGGCGAATTTTGTTCTTTGGCACGCTCAATCCACCAAGAATTCCAACAAGTTGACGAAGTGGGAAGGCCCTTATCGGGTAAAGCGAGTCACTAGGCTCGGCCGTGTCCGCTTTGAGACCGAAGATGGCTTTCCGTGAGCTTAATCCTCGAACATTGAGCATCTTCGTAAGTTTTACCTATAAAGCGCGGTTGCGGAACCTGCTCCGCAACCACCTTTTGTACAAGCCTTGCCGCTGTTGCATGGAACCCTTTGTACAAAGCCAGGCGCAGATCCCGTGCATAAATAAAGATCATATGCTACGCACATCTTGTCAAATTTCATGCTTTTTTCTTTTTTGCATGTATTATCTGACACATTGTGCAGCACTTACACCCGGTAAGCAATAACGAGCCTCAAGGCTCCATATCTTTATTTTCTCTTCTTTCTTTTTCAAAAGGAAGGTTCCCTCGCCCACAAGTTCACCGGGGGGGAGGAGGAGATAATGGTGTGGACCAGGCGTCGTTCAAGAAAGTATAGCCTTGCCGGGACGCAGACGACAGAAAAGCTAATTTGCCAAAGTTTGAGCACAATCAGTTTTAAAATCTTTTAAGTTATCTTCCTTGAACGACCGTGCTTTGTATGGAAAACCTGTGCACGGAGGAACCAACTCGTAGCTAGTTGCGCCCTTACTTTGTTTCGAGTCCGCTCAACAACTTAAGTGTGCTACGGCTAGTTGCGACAAGGTTTCTTGCCGAAGCAAAGACCGCCAAAGAAGGCTGCTGATGTTCAAGACTCAGGGCCAAGGCAAGGGTGCTCATACCGCAAGTTCCCTAAAAGCGAGGGTAAAAACATACAAAGGAAGGAATCGAGTAAAGGAAATAACATAGCAAATATTGCCCAAGATAAAGTTATATTACAAAAATGACTTGCCGCGTTCTAATAGATTGTTCCCGTAACATGTCTGGCAGCGGCAAGAAAAAGAAGAAACGGGCGGCCTAATCTACACGGCCACCATCAACCCTCTTGACTTCATTCACCTTGTCCACAATGGGTGCGACAAGGGCCTTGAGCTCTTCAAGATCAGCACCCGCCGGCAGCTTCTTGAGGATGTTGGTGAGGTTGAGGCCTGGATTGCGGAAGAGCACCTTCACCAACACTTTCTCCAGGACTCTAGCGCAGATCGTGTGCGACTCGTCGGCCAGCTGCTTAGGAATCCTTTCCCGAAGTTGCTGGAGCACCGTCGCCACGCCCTTGAAGAACAGAGTGAGCTTGGCGCTGGGCTGGAGGTTCTCGTCGGAGGAGTACCCGAAACCCTCCAGTTCCAGCTGTGCCAGCTCCTCGTCGATAATCAAGGGCGATGTTGACGAGGACCTCCGCCCGAGCTCCACGGTTTCCACGAAGGTGTTCTGGTTTCGCGGCCCTCGTCAAGCGCCTGCTGGCCTTGATCTCCCTTTCAAGTCCTCCTCCCGCTTCTTGGCGCTGTCCAAAGGTCTCGGTCAGCGTGGCCAGCTTGGCCCAGATCAGCATTTGAATCTTTGGCGGTGCTCAGCTCCTTGCCCCTCTCGAGGAGACGACCCTGCAGCTCACCATGGGCAAGGGCGTCCTTCTCGCCATACTGAGTGCGGCAAGCTCTTCATTCTTCTCCTTGAGGGTGGCTTCTAGTCTGGCCACCTTCACCTCCAGCTCCTTCTTGGCGGCCTCGGCAGCTGCGGCAGCATCCTTCGCTTCCTTGAGGGCCCCGCCAAGTGTCTCCTCGCACGCGGCAAGCTCCTCCTCATAGCTGTCCAAGTTGACCTTCCGCAAGGCCACCGCCTTCTCAAGACGGACATCTCCTCAGCGGCAAGCCGCTGCTGCTCTTCGGCTTCAGCCTTCTCGAGGAGAAAGGCCTTCCGCGCCTCGGCAAGCTGCGCCCTCTCCTCTGCAATGGACCGGAGGGCCTCTTTGTTGCGGCTCTGGAGTTCCTCCGCATGCTTCTCTATGTCCACTCCCGCCTGCGCGACAAGCACTTCCCGGGACTCCAGTTTTGCTTCTCGGGCGTGGTAGAGTGACATTAACTTCCGGAGCAGCTGCTCCTCCTCGGACTCGCTGCTGCTGCTGCTTGGCGCACAACCATCTGCCAGCCAGCGGAGGTGAGCACTTCTCGCCAAAAGCTTCTCCCTCAACCGCGCGCCGGAGCTTGACGCCTGTGGGAGCTTGATGAAGACACCGCCGCCGCCTTCAAGTAGGCGCGGACTAGGGCTCTTCGAGCTCGGCGCTGTCAGGTCGGCGGCAGAGGATCGGCGGTCGGTGTAGCGCTTGCGCCTCGCGGCCCCCGGTCGCCAAGACGATCATCGACCTCGCCAGATCTCGCGCCAAGAGTTTTGGCGGCCTCTTCGTCGGCAGGATCATCACGCCGCTCGTTCTTGGCGGCAGCGGCATCATCAGTGTTGCCGCGCACGTTCTCCTCGCCGGTGGCCTCGGTCTCCATCGACTCCGTGGAGGGAGGATCTGACGACAGGAAGAGGGAAAAAAAGTCAAGCAAATATCCAAAAAAGAAGATCAGAAGAAGAAGACCCAAGGGAAGTTTCCTGACAAGAAGGACTACCTGTGCTGGGCTCTGTAATCATGGGCTCCACCACCGGGGGATCACTGGTCCCGTCCCTTGCCGGAGAACTGCCCCTTGCCGGGTGCCTGTCCCTTGCCGGAGAGCGCTCCCTTGCCGGGGAGTCGCCCCTTGGCGGCGTAGTGGAAGCAGATAGCACCTCAGGAGCGGCTTCTGGTTGTTCCTGGTGGGCATGTTCTGCTCCTACACAAGCAAATCCACAATCAAGATATCAGCAAGGAAAGAACACTCATGTGCACCCGACAATGGAAAGTGAAGCAATATACTTACGATGGGGGCTGCGCTGGGGGCTGCTTCACGGAGTAATCGCCGGGTCCGACAAGGTAGTCTCGGACGTGCCCTCTGTCATCACAGCGGGATCGTCCTCGACGACAACCACGGGGACCTTGGCCCTCTTCGCCGCTCTCTGGGCCAGAGTCCTGGAAAGGAACAAGGTTCAAAAGAAAGCAGATCAGATACAAGACAAGAAACAACAAGAATCAAAGAAATATAAGTACAACAAAAAGAAAGTCTTACTCCTCCTCCTCTTCTTCCTCCTCGTCGGAGCTGAGCGCGGAGAGGTCAAGTCCGTACTTTTCAGCGACGAGGCGGAGGAGTAGGCTCCTTGACGCCATGGAGCTGCGCAGATCGGTGGCGGCTCGAGAGGACCCCGCTCCAGTTGCCGGCGCGGCATGAGATGCTCCCGCGGCAACGGTGCTTGTCGCGGTGGAGCGTGTCCCGCGGCGCGGCGGCTGTTGGCCGGTCTGCCGCCCTGCTATGTCTCCGGTCCTGCGGAGGCGCCTTCTTGGTTGAGCTGGGGGCTGCACAGGGAGCTCCGCCTGTGGCAAGTTGCTTGAAGACGGCTGGCCGCTTCCGCCCTTGGCGGGCTCGCTCGATTCGGCTTCGGGCTCTCCCTCGCCGACGACCTCCCCGACAGGCTCCTCCCGCTCGGCAAGGCTTGCCGCCTCGGCTGCCTCTACCTCCACAAGAACCCAACCGCCCATGGCCGGCTCGCCGCCGCCTCTTCCGCCCTGGTGGCAATGCGCCACATCTTGTCGTCGGTGGTGTCACGGGTGAGGCTCCTCTGCTCATCGGCCCGGACCGCCACCTCCACCAAGTCGTCGAAGAATTGCTGCACGACGTCGTCGGCGGGCTCCTGCCAAGTTGGGATAATCCCATGCGAGTCACATTCTGGCATCATTGCGCGGATGCGATCAAGCTGGGAGTTGTTGCACAATGGGACGACGCCCTGCGGCAGCCTGAACCACTCGGGATGGTTAGGGTCGTGCTTGAACAGCTCCTTGAGCGTCCCATCCAACTCCAAGACAGTAAAGTTAAAGTTGAGGCCCGGGCGCAGCCTCATGATATCCGCTGCACTTCAACAGCTAGGGCGGGTCTCCCCTCTCCCGCAGAGGGCGGCGCGGCGGCGAAGAAAGTCCGCGCCAACAACACCTATAGTGAGCCCGGCAAGCCTGAGTCGCAAGATCCGGGTGGTGGCGATCTTCAGTCTAGCGTCGTCCGCTGCCAGGGCGCTCCAATCGCCGGCGCGCACTACTCGGGTTTGGCGCAAGTTGGTGAATGGCTGCGGGTTCTCATCAACAATCGAAAACCAATCCGCTCTCCACTCCTCCCATTTGCTACGGAGCTCCCCCTCCAGATAGACCTCCTTCATGCCGACTCTCGAGATCCAGGCGATCCCGCCAGCTAAGGGCTCTCCTTTCGCCCGGGCATGAAGTAATGACGAAAAGGGCTACGCTTGGGTGGATTCCGAAGTTCTCGCAGAGAGATGCGAAACCGCCATGGTCGAACGGCGCTGGGGTGAAATCAAGGAGATGAAACCCGTAGGTATTCATGATATCACAGAAGAAATCGGAAAAGGGCGGGCAGAGCCCGCAATAGAAAAACAGAGCAAAGAAGGGGTATCCTTTTGGACACCGTTTCGAAGTGGAAGCTTCGGCAGAGAGTACCTGCGTGCGCAGATGCGCCCGCGTCTCCGTCGACCTGTAGAGATAGAACCATTCCCTTAGCTCCTTCCCGGAGAGCTCAGGGGGAAAGAGTGCCCGCTCCTTCCGTAGTGCCTCAAGCCGCAGCGCCTCGGCCGACTTCGCACCCTTCCCGGTCTTCGGAGCCATGGCGGAGGCGGTGGGGGAGAGCGAGGGCGCTGGCGGCGACGGCGGCGACGGGGGGCGGAGCGCTGCTCTCTTTCGGCTTTGGAAGCGGAGGGGAGCGACGGAGATTTCTGAGGAAGGAACTGCAAGTGGCGAAGGTGGGGGAACGGACCTTGTTTCCTCTGCTTATAAAGAGGAGGAGGCGAACGTTACTCCTTTTCCAAATAAAGAATCACCCACGATCTCTCCCATGACGCCGCGTTCGACGCGTGCCGTTACGGGAGGGCGCGGTGGATACGGAGTTAGATATGGTGTGGACCAGGCCGCGTGTGCCCGTGCCCTGTTTTGGGCCTGGCCCAACAGCGCTCGACACCGTGTGTGGCCCAGGCCCGGGGGCACCTGTCGGTGTACTAAAGTAGGGGTACCTTAGTATCCCGAACTTGTGCACGGGCAGTCGCAGCGCCCCGCGGCAGGGCTTGCCGGGTGCCCGCCTAGATCCTCCGTAGTCCCTATTGAAGCCATTCAAGAACAAAGTGTTTTAACTAAGAAGACAAGACCCCGGCAAGAGGAGCTTGCCGGGAAGGACAAAGCCCCGGCAAGAGGAGCTTGCCAGGAAGGCCAACCAAGGCATTTCCAGAAACTTGCCGCGACGCGCCGCGTGTCCCGGCAAGACCCGACAAGCGACAAGCTTCCGGGCACGACAAGATAACGACCGCGGCAAGGCGCTTGCCGCGGCGAAGCCACCACTCTGTGCCCACGCTCCAGCGCATCCATCGACGTGTCACCGCAGGACCGTTCCATGCGCACGTGGCGGGAAGCTGTGAAGCCAAGCGGTGCGAGGTGGCGAGTGGAGATGACAAGATGGCCATCGTGGCGAATGGTGGCGCCCCTAACGGTCGCTTTTCTGCACTGTTTAGGCGACGCGGACGGGCATTTAATGCCCTTGTCCCCTGCCGTCAGAGTTAGGTAGGATCCACTGTAGATGGCAGTTGTACCAACCACACCTTTTACACTTCTACCCCCGCATGCGTTGCCACCTGTCAGTAACCCCTTGAGCCTATAAAAGGAGGCCCATGCGCAACGTAGAATGGGTTCGACTCATTCGAAACCAACACACTCTCACGCTCCAGAGCAAGAACATAATACAATCACAAAGCAGCAGTAGGAGTATTATCTCTCCGGAGAGCTCCGAAGGTGGGTAAAATCGCTCGCGTGCTCCGCCTCGATCCGCTCTTCGTGCACCCTCCGCTCCCTGCCGGACGGAAAGGGGCCCTGCCCCATAGGTGTTCATTTCCCACGACATCATAAATAGGAGGCATGCTTTCATCATAATAAATACTCTCATCAAAACTTGGGGGACTAAACATATCATCTTCATCAAACATAGCATCCCCAAGCTTGTGGCTTTGCATATCATTAGCATCATGGGTACTCAAAGAATTCATACTAACAACATTGCAATCATGCTCATAATTTAAAGATTTAGTGCCAAACATTCTAATGCATTCTTCTTCTAGCACTTGAGCACAATTTTTCTTTCCATCATTTTCACAAAAGATATTAAAAAGATGAAGCATATGAGGCAACCTTAATTCCAATTTTTTGTAGTTTTCTTTTATAGACTAAACTAGTGATAAAACAAGAAACTAAAGGATTCGATTGCAAGATCTAAAGATATACCTTCAAGCACTCACCTCCCCGACAACGGCGCCAGAAAAGAGCCTGATGTCTACTACACAACCTTCTTCTTGTAGACATTGTTGGGCCTCCAAGTGCAGAGGTTTGTAGGACAGTAGCAAATTTCCCTCAAGTGGATGACCTAAGGTTTATCAATCGTGGGAGGCATAGGATGAAGATGGTCTCTCTCAAGCAACCCTGCAACCAAATAACAAAGAGTCTCTTGTGTCCCCAACACACCCAATATAATGGTTAATTGTAAAGGTGCACTAGTTCGGCGAAGAGATGGTGATACAAGTGCAATATGGATGGTAGATATGAGCATTTGTAATCTGAAAATATAAAAACAGCAAGGTAACTAATGATAAAAGTGAGCGTAAACGGTATTGCAATGCTAGGAAACAAGGCCTAGGGTTCATACTTTCAGTAGTGCAAGTTCTCTCAACAATAATAACATAATTGGATCATATAACTATCCCTCAACATGCAACAAAGAGTCACTCCAAAGTCACTAATAGCGGAGAACAAACGAAGAGATTATTGTAGGGTATGAAACCACCTCAAAGATATTCTTTCTAATCGATCTATTCAAGAGTCCGTAGTAAAATAACACAAAGCTATTCTTTCTGTTTGATCTATCCTAGAGTTTGTACTAGAATAACACCTTAAGACACAAATCAACCAAAACCCTAATGTCACCTAGATACTCCAATGTCAGCTCAAGTATCCGTGGGTATGATTATACGATATGCATCACACAATCTCAGATTCATCTATTCAGCCAACACAAAGAACTTCAAAGATTGCCCCAAAGTTTCTACCGGAGAGTCAAGACGAAAATGTGTGTCAACCCCTATGCATAAGTTCACAAGGTTACTGAACCCGCAAGTTGATCACCAAAACATACATCAAGTAGATCACGTGATATCCCATTGTCACCACAGATAAGCACATGCAAGACATACATCAAGTGTTCTCAAATCCTTCAAGACTCAATCCGACAAGATAAGTTCAAAGGGAAAACTCAATTCATTACAAGAGAGTAGAGGGGGAGAAACATCATAAGATCCAACTATAATAGGAAAGCTCGTGATACATCAACACCGTATCACCTCAAGAACAAGAGAGAGAGAGAGAGATCAAACACATAGCTACTGGTACATACCCTCAGCCCCGAGGGTGAACTACTCTCTCCTCGTCATGGAGAGCGTCGGGATGATGAAGATGGCCACCGGTGAGGGATCCCCCTTCCGGCAGGGTGCCGAAAGAGGGTCTCACTTGGTTTTTGGTGGCAACAAAGGCTTGCGGTGGCGAAACTCCCGATCTATTTTGCTCCTGGATGTTTTCGGGGTATATGGAAATATATAGGTGAAAGAAGTCAGTCAGGAGAGCCACGAGGGGCCTATGAGTGTGGGGGGCGCGCCCTGGACCCTCGTGGCTTCCTGGAAGCTTCCCTGACGTCTACTCTAAGTCTCCTGGATTGTGTTTGTTCCAAAAATAACTCTCCCAAAGGTTTCATTTCGTTTGGACTCTGTTTGATATTCCTTTTCTTCGAAACACTAAAATAGGCAAAAAACAACAATTTGGGTTGGGCCTCCGGTTAATAGGTTTGTCCCAAAAATGATATAAAAGTGTATAGTAAAGCCCATAAACATCCAAAACAGGTAATATAATAGAATGGAACAATCAAAAATTATAGATACGTTGGAGATGTATCAGTTGCCTTCGCGTAAAGAATGTGGCCTGACCCTCTTGTTGTGGTAGCGGCGCAGGCTCTGCTGGTAGTTGGTGGACCGGCTGCACGCTAGCAGTCGGGCCTCTTCCAGCAGGTCGACTCCGTCTTCTCGCGCCTCTTTTGCCTCCTCCTCCGTGTACATGGTGACCCGAGGCGAGTCGAACTCAATATTCGTGGGGATGATGGCCTCGTCACCGTACACGAGGAAGAAGGGCGTGAAGCCGGTTGATCTGTTGGGCATGGTTCGAAGGCTCCATAGGACGGTCGACAGCTCATCGATCCATGAGTCGGTCGACTGCTCTAGCGGCTCGATCAGGCGGGGCTTGATGCCGGACCAGATAAGGCCATTTGCTCGTTTACTTGGCCGTTTGACTGTGGGTGGGCAACGGACGCTAAGTCTAGTCGGATGCCCTGATTTGCGCATAAACGGGCCAAGGCACCTATAGCGAAGTTGGTGCCGTTGTCAGTGATGATGCTGTGGGGAACGCCATATCGAACAGTGATGTCGGCGATGAATGTGACAATAGTCGGACCATTCAGCTTCTTGATTGGCTTGGCTTCTATCCACTTGGTGAATTTGTCACTCCGACTAGCAGATGAGTCATGCCGCCTCATGCTGTCTTGAACGGGCCCACCATATCCAAACCACACACGGCGAATGGCCAGGTGATGGGGATGGTCTTGAAGGCGGAGGCCGGCAGGTGTTGCTTGGGCTGAACTTCTGGCACCCCTTGCATTTCTTGACCAACTCCTTAGCATCGTCCAAAGCAGTCGGCCAAAAGAAACCATGGCGGAATGCTTTGGATACGAGGGACCTGGAGGCGGCATGGTGGCCACATTCTGCTTGATGGATATCTCTAAGGATTTGCATGCCCTTCTCTGATTCCACGCAGTGCTGATAGACGCTGGTCACGCTCTGCCTGGTGAGCTCTTGGTAGACAATGGTGTAGGTGCCTACTCTGCGCTGGATCTGTTGGGCTAACAGTTGGTCAGCTGGTAGCACTTGGCAGACGAGGTAGTCACGGATGGGCTAACCCAAGATGAGGCCGTCACCCTTGTCAATACATCGACTGGTACGAGGAGGGCCGGGGTGGGAGGCGGCGGGCTGGGGCCGATCACTCCTAGTGGTGCCGATGAAGTCCCTGGGCCGACTACAGCAGCCTCCCGGCCGCCTGCTTGGGTTCCTGGGCCGAGTGCTGGTGTTGCAGCCCCAAGAACGCCTGGTGAAGTCCCCGCGCCGACTGCTGAAGTCCCCGCACCGACTACTGAAGTCCCCGCGCCGACTACTAAAGTCCCCGAGCCGGATCCGACTACTTTGGGGCCAGCCGGCACAAAGATGGAGTCAGACTTTGGTGAGGGCTTAATGGACGGCTTGCGCAGGAACTCGAGGGAGACGCCGGATGGTATTGCTTGCCAGGTGGAGCCAATGCGGGAGAGAGCATCTGCTACGTCATTGTCGGCTCATGGCACGTGGATGAACTCGCATCCGTCGAAGTGCCCGCTCATCTGCTGGACGAGGAAGCGGTAGCTTGCCATGTTGGCGTCCTTGGCATCCCAGTCACCAGACGACTGCTGGACCACCAAGTCCGAGTCGTCGTAGCAGAGGATGCGGTGGATGCCGATTTCTTTGGCCAGTCGGATCCCGAAGATGAGCGCCTCGTACTAGGCTACATTGTTGGTGGCGGCGAAGTGGATCTACAATGTGTACTTCAGCTTGTCTCCTATGGGAGAGGTGAGGACGATGCCGGCTCCCAAGCTGGTGCGCATCTTTGAGCCGTCAAAGTGCATCCGCCAATGCGTAGAATCCGGTGCTGGCGGCAAGTATTGGGACCCGGCCCAGTCGACAAGCAAGTGGGCCAGCGCTTGGGACTTGATGTCGGTGCGGGGCTAGTAGAGGATGGTGTGGGAGGCCAGCTTGATGCCCCACTTGGCCACCCGACCCGAGCCATCTCTGTTGCCCATGATCTTGCGAGGGGGGAGGTGTAGACAACTGTGATGGAGTGCTCTTCGAAATATTGCTTCAGCTTCTTGGCGGCAAAGTACACGCCGTAGCACATCTTCTGGTAATAGGGGTAGTTCTGCTTGGAGGCGGACAAGACCTCGCTCAGGTAGTACACTCGCCTCTGGACCAGCTGTGCCTTGTCGTCTTCTAGGCACTCGACGATGATCACCGTGCTGATGACTCGGTTGGTGGCGGCGATGTAGAGGAGCATGGGCTCTTTAGCAGCCGGAGCCGCCAGGAGAGGCGGTGTTGACATCATA
Source organism: Aegilops speltoides (assembly GCA_021437245.1). Lineage (NCBI taxonomy): Eukaryota > Viridiplantae > Streptophyta > Magnoliopsida > Poales > Poaceae > Aegilops > Aegilops speltoides. Next base: position 163,186,967 of record CM038141.1, read on the forward strand.
CGCTTGAGCTGGTGGAAGGCGGTGTCTGCTTGGTCATTCCACTCGAAGCAACTAGTTTTCTTCATGAGCTGGTACAGAGGGAGTGCCTTCTCCCCCAACCGACTGATGAAGCGGCTGAGGAATGCCAGGCACCCGGTGAACTTTTGGACGTCACACAGCTTGGTGGGTTTCTCCATCCGCTCGATGGCCTTGATCTTGACGGGGTTGCACTCGATGCCACTTTCTGAGACAAGGAAGCCAAGGAGCTTGCCGGCTGGTACACCGACGACACATTTCTCCGGGTCGAGATTGATGTTGAAACGGCGCAGGTTCTCAAAGGTCTCTGTGAGGTCTTCCACCAGGGTGCCATGCTTCTCCGTCTTCACCACAATGTCGTCAACATAGACATGGGCATTGCATCCAAGTTTCTTCAACAAGCACTTCTGCATACAACGTTGGAAGGTGGTGCTAGCATTTCTCAAGTTGAACGTCATTGGGATGTAGCAGAAAGTGCCAAATGGTGTGATGAAGGCGGTCTTCAAGCAATCAGCCGGATCTAGCTCGATCTGGTGATAGCCGGAATAGGCATCAAGGAAAGACAACAGCTCGCATCCGGCTGTGGAGTCACTCACTTGGTCTATTCGTGGAAGAGCAAATGGATCTTTGGGGCAGGCTTTGTTGAGACTGGTGTAATCAATGCACATGCGCAATTTGTTGTTCTTCTTCAACACGAGGACCGGGTTGGCGAGCCAGTTCTGGTGGAACACTCCATGATAAATCCTGCAGCTATAAGCCAGGCGATCTCTTCTTCAACAATCCTTCTCTTCTCTTCTGACAGGCGGCAGAGGGTTGTTTGACCGGCTTGGCATCCGGCCTCATGTGTAGTTTGTGCTCGGTAAAATCCGTCGGGACACCCGACATGTCTTTGGGGGACCATGCGAAGATGTCTCGATTCTCATGGCGGAAACCGACGAGCTTGCCTTCCTATTTGCTGCCAGGGCTAGTGCCCATGACAGAAAACCTCTCCGAGTGCACCGGGTCCAGGGGGATCCGCTTGGTCTCTTTGGCCGGCTGGAAGGAGGCCCCTATTTCCGCGTCCTTGGGATCATTCACACGGCCGGCTTCTCGCTGGCCATGGCTACCATCCGGTCAAGGAGCCACTTTTCTTGAGCAATGACGAGGGACTCGGTCAGCCGACTGTTGGCGGCGGCACAATCTTGCAACTTTTGGTAATCTCTAGCAATGGTGATGATGCCCTTGGTGCACGACATCTTGGCCTTCAGGTATGCACAATGCGGGACCATCATGAATTTGGCCAAGAGTGCGTGGTAGGGGCTGTCTAGGTCGACCACCTCGAACCAGATAGGCTTGCAGCAGAAGTGATCCCTATTGCCGAAGAGGACATCAACCTTTATCTTGCCGATTGGGGAGCAGGAAAGGCCGGGAACTATGCCACGGAAGACAGTCTCGCGGTACAGGATGTTGATGCTACTACCATCATCTATCAGAACTTGTCCGAAATGGTAGGTCCGCCTCTCCGTTGCAAAGGTTTCTTCTAGCACCAAGGTGTATGAACCCAGATTGGGCATCACAGCCGGGTGGTCAGCTTGGCTCCAGGTGATGGGCTTCTCGGACCAATGCATGCGGGTGGGAGCATCTGAGCTGACAGCGTTGACCTCTCAGTGCTTCTGCCGCTTGCTGTGCTTATCGCTGACTTGACTTGTGAAGACGATGTAGGCGGCGTGTTCGTCAGGGAACTCGTCTTGGATGGCGTCGACAGGTCGAGCTGCCGGCTGCTGAGCGGCTGGAGCTGGAGGGCCGGCTGGTGGGGGAGGCGGGAGGGCCTCGCCCTTGGCGACCCGAGGGAACCAGTTGCACTTCCGAGTGGTGTGGTTGGATGGCTTTGCGCATTGTGGAACTTGCATGGGGCGTCAAGGGTTTGCTCGAAGGATAGGGTGGGCAATCATGCTCCCTTGCCGTTTCGCTGATGCTTGGGGGCGGGCTGTCCAGCCGGATCATGATCTTCAACTGCTGCTACCTGCCGGCTGTTGGAAGCCAGCTTCTGGGACTTGCGCTTGTTGTCATTTGGTCGTGCCGTTTGGTGTCACCAGCCGGCGTTTGGGTAGCTGGAGAGAGCACCTTCCCGGACGCGTCAACTCGGAGTTCTGACTTCATGGAGGAGTCGGCTGTGGCATACTTGTCCGCTATGATCGGCAGGTCGTCTAGGGTGGTCGGCTCGACAAAGAGGAGCTTGTGCTTGAGTAGGGTGCCTTCTCTACACCCGGCGGTGAAGTACTCTATGGCCTGCACCTCGTGCACCCCTTCGCAGGAGTTGCGTAGCTCGCCCCAACGCGTTAGGTAGTCGTGGGTGGACTCGGTCGGGCCCTGGATGCACTTGGAGACTTCGCGAGGCTTGTGCGGCCGCTTGTAGGTGCTGGTGAAGTTGCGGATGAAGACTTTGGTGAAATCCAGCTAGCTGTTGATGTTGTACGGCTTGAGGCACTTCAGCCATCACTGGTATGCGTAGGTGCTATACAAACGGTTTTAAAACCCTTTCCGCGACAGCATTTGCAACCGTCGCCAATTGAGTGTGGGAGATAGGGCGTCATTCCCACATGACCCCGAAACCGTCGGGGATATGGAGCCATGATCCAGAGGCCTTGCAAAATGTAATCGTGTGTGATGCAGCACACACTAAATTCTTTCGCATGTGTAGGATCAGTGATTAAACATTTCTAATGATGCAGTCAAACCAAATGGTGTGTCGTAATGAACCATCTGGGAAACAGTATGTAAGGCACACAGGCCAACATATGAACTGTGTGCGATATGTGCCCTATCACGCATGAGTTTTCTGCGAAACCCGTCTGCCACGCAAGACTCCATCACACATGTTCTCCCAACATTTACCGTCTGCGATAATGTTCTATCACAAATGGTTCAGGAGCCCCTTCACACACATACAAGTGCTGCAGACCGTTTGTGATTTGTTGTGTATAACCTACGGTTGCGTCTAGAGTGACGTATGCTTTTCGTTTGGGATCCCACATGTTTCCTGAAAAAATGACGACTGGGATTGTATTTTACATTGGGCACGGTTTACTCCGAGTTCTTGTGTGTGATAACTTGATATCACAAATGGTTCTAGAGAGCCTACGCACACGTAGTAGCGCTGCAAATCGTTTGCGATCTGCTGTGTATCACCGACAGTTCTGCTATGATTGACGTATGCTTTCCGATGTGGACCGCACACACTCATTTAGTTGAACCGTGTGCGGAGCAAATGCCAGGTTATAACAAAAATATCCATTTTTGAATCGGCATGCAAAAAGAAAATTCGCCACAATATTCAATTGTACAAATAAACAAAAATATCCCATTTTGAATCGGCACGCATAAAGCAAATTGGCCACAATATCCCATTTTGAATCGGCACGCATATCGCATTTTGAATCCGCACGCAAAAAGCAAGTTCGCCACAATATTCAATTGAACAAATAGTGTCCACAGGAAGAACATTCATCAGATTTCGCAACAATTGCAATTTAACATATGGTAGCTAAATTCCAATGATTTTTGAACACATATATGCACGAAATACAAAGACCTCATTAGATGGAAAGCAATGGATCCATGCGTATATGTTTAGTGTCTAACTCTTAATCAATGTTTCAGGAGAAGGCATGCTGAAATATTCAATATCACTAGTGGGATAGATGTAATGATTCAGGAAGAAGTCGCTAATAAATTTCTGAACCATCAACAATTCACCAGCTGGGAGCGGTTCAGGGGTCCTCGGTTCTAAGATGAGCTGCTGTATTTTTAAGATCAGAATGTGCCATATGAGTGGAGCAGAAGATATTAATTAAGATAGACTTACTGGTACTAATTCGCAAGGATCATCACAACTATCAGCAGATTTGCAGATGGAGATCATGTGTCTGCAAAAATAGTATCCACAAAGGTTGGTCCCTGCTTCTTGCTGAGGACACTAAAAGTTTTTGTACAGAATTAGTCATGTATTTGTCCTGTTAGGAACAACCTAACAGGTGTTAGATGTATTGTTTTTTCTTTGGACAAACTAGAAAGAGGTTTATTTATAAGCTTGAACATTTGACTAGCGTAAGAAAAGGTATTTGCAGACTATTGGATAAATTTTTCGAAAATAATGGATTTCGGTCTGTTACGGAGAAACGATCTTGTGCTGCAGAGGTAGTTCCCTCTTAAACAGATTCCCTGGTTTAGTTTTCCACAATGCAAGCACACTGCAAATGAAGATGAATTTTGACAGCATCAATTATTGAACCAGATATGAATGCAAATTAATTTCAACATCATAGAATTCAATACCTATCCATGAATTGCTAAAGATGCGTCAGATCCTGAGCGTTAGTTGACTCCATGAGAGAATCGATGTAGTAAACTGTGTTCTTGTTTGGAACAATGAATACAAATATCTAGTGACTGCTACATATTAAGAAAGCCATGAAGTTACGAATTATGTCGAAATCTGAAAGACAATCAGTGTATGCGTGGTTGTTTACTTGACTCACCTTTCATGATATGGCTAGAGAAATGATTCTGCATGGGATGTGTTTTCGAAGATACAGACGACCGTGTTAACGGCCCAGTCCCATTCGTCCTTACCATGTAATGTTGTGCCATTTGCTAATGCAGGATCTATGAAATAGACACTCTCCCTTTTTCTTCTCTGCGCGTTCAATCGCCTAAGAGGAATAAAATACAGTTAGCTGTTTATCATTTACATCCTTGTATGGAGAGGCTGATCAGAGTTTGTTAAATACTTACAAAACCAGGCATCTACAAGAGTGGCATCGAGCTTGTTGAAATTGAACAAGATATGTAAGTCCTCGAAACTCACATCGAATGAACCAGCATCGTGTTGGAAAGATCTCCATTGAAGTGGACTAGCAAACCATGATGACCTGGTGACATTTGATCCATGCAATATTCATGTAACTTGCGGCAACTGGAGCTGCACTCATCAAAGTATTCGCCAACAAGAAATGGCTGGCCATGGACGTAATTGTGTACTTAAAGTACGTCTGCTTTACTTTTAGCAAGCACCAATTCTACTTCTTCATTATCCATGTCATCAGAAATAATATTACTCCCCGATTCGAATAACCTGCTGTTAATTTGATTCCAGGCGATGAGTGCTTTAAGCAAGAGGCAATCGTTCGCTTTCCTCTTCACTCTCGCGCAACTTTTTGGCCACTTCCTTCTTGGTACTTGAAGCATTTCTGGTAGAATGTCTGGTTGCCTGCAAGGTAGACTGCCGAGCAGACAGTGAAGCTTTGACGGACTGCTTAGCAGACAGTTTATCTTTGCTAGACCGCTGAGCTAGCGGTGCTGCTGTGACGGACTACTGGGCTATAGGAGCATAGGCCGGACTGCTGACCATGCGTTGAAGCAAAGTCCCGTTTCTATGCGGGTGGTGCCACTTGTCGGTGTGCTGAGGAGGCCGTGCCAACGCGTTGGTTTGCCGAGCAGGAAGTGTTGACGCATTGGTATGCTGATCACGCGACTGCGGACCAACGGACTGTGGAGCAGTCGGTTCTGGACCTATAAATTGCTTAGCAGGAAGTTCCGAAGCATCAGACTACTTAGGAGTCCGTTCCACTAGGTTGGTCTGCTGAGCATGTGCTGTAGCTGGGTCTCCCCCCGCTGCTTCAGCGGCCGGCATGTGAACCGGTGGTGCGTCTTTAGTAGTTGTAGGCCTTGCCACTGGCTGCTTTGGGGAGGAGGATGACATGGGTTGTACGCCACAAATTCATGCCGGCAGATCACAGGTTGATGCATCAGCCATCGGATTACGAGTATTTGGTTCTTTGGGGAAAGCACGCGAGAGCTGCTGTGGCAAGGAGAGCATCACCGGTTGAGGGGCGACATTGGTTGCTCTTGGCGGGGCTTCAGGGATCTCATCGATGAACTCTATTTCCTTTCGTGGCCACTGGATGTGATTTAACAGTGTTTCTCCCAAGGTCCTTTGCTCATCAAAGTCTCCTAGGACATTCTTGAATGCAAATTCATTGACTCCAGGCTTTACTTCAGTCACGTAGCACTTCACACAGCCCGGCTTCAATGGCACATTGTAAAACAAGAGGCCCTCTTCGAAGCAGGGGGGCAAACCCAGGCTATTGCACATTTTAATGTACCTTCATAATGTGTAAGCACACCTTTCAGTTTGTCTTTCATTCCAGATAGATCAGATATAGCATCATCACGAGTAGTTGCAGTCTCAGTGTCGGTGGGGTCAGCTGATGCACAGCTACTCTTGTGTTGTGTTGTCGCGCAATAAGCAGCATCCTCCATGTCAGCCTCCCCTCCCATCTACTGGCTATCTATCAGTGTTAGAGTCTTCCCAATCATCATTGACTGCTCAAGATCCTTTCAAACAACCGGATACATTTCCTTCCTCAACCTTTCATACAATTCATTCTTCTTCATTTCACTCTTCGCTTTTTTCATGCTGAGCCTCTCTTCCTTGCTGAATGTGAAAGCCCTCTTGTGCGGGACATTAACACCTATATCCCTTGCACGGCCAGGGGGCTCTGTTGTTTCCAGAGCAATGGACAGAATGTCACATGGCCCTGAGTTGCTGTATAACCTTCCAGGGATCTTGGAAGCCTCTACCATCATTTGATATAGTTTTTCGTCATGTGAGTTTTTAAAGTAATAAGTTCCTTCAGCAAACCTCATTGCACATGCTCGCAAGTAGTCTTTGGCGTGTTCGCCCCTGAATTCACTAAAGGCCGGTTCCACACCCGCCGCTACTGCTTCTTTGTCCTCTTGGTCCCATATCGTTCATGTCGTAGTATCCTGCCACACCCATACAGTGGGGGTGTGTGTTCTTCTTCTGAAGTTCCGATTGCTTGAAACTCTTCTCAGCAAACTCTTTAGTTGCCCTGACCCTTTTGAATTCTTCCGAGTCGGCCTTTGTAATTTGGGGGTCTGCAGGGTTTGGGCCCTTGCCTTCACTCAACTACTTCTTTGTAAAGCACGTGCTTCCAGTTTGTCCAAGCATCAGAGCCTTCTTCAGTGCAGCGTGTTCCACCTGCATTCTCCACTACTCTGGAACATTGAAGTGATCCATGATCTCCCAGACTATCCGTTGCCGTGTTTCTGTGTCAGCCTTCTGAAACCCCAGCAGGTTTATGTTGAACCTTGCCCTGCCAACAAATCCACACACACTCCTGAACCTCGTGCGTGCTTTATCTGCTTTAGTTGGAGCCCAAGTCTTTAAATCCATGTTAGTTACTTCATATACACCTTTAGGCTGGTGTGTGGGCTTCCTTGGAGTGTACCTTAGTGTCCTGGCCAGAATGATAATTGGTGCAGCTCTATCCCATTCAAGATTACTTGATCCCTCACCATCTTCTGAAGACCTAGGGTTGTCGGAATCAGATAAAGATACATCGCATGAAGCATGAGTGTTGTTGCTGCTATTCAGCATCTACAGAGAACACATGCAAAGCCCAGGAAAGGAGGATAAGCATGAAACTAACAACTTGGATCAAGCTTTCTAAACATGTCATGCAATAATTTAGAAAATGTATGAGTAATTTGTTAAGTTTGTGTGACTTGTGGGCCCGCGATCTGTAAATCGGTAGTAACTTAATGGAACAAATACATCTTATATGTACTAGTTAGGAAGGTAGATAATTAACATATATACGATCTCCATTATTTTATAGCCAATTTGGGAACATACAGAATGAAATAGGAAGAGGGATTGCTACGAAATATGCCTCACCGCAATGGAGAGCACTAACTAACAGGCTTCTTAATGCAAACCTGGCCGGGCCACAGGAGAGGCGAGGATTACAACATCAATATACTCAAGGGTGGATGGCGAGCAAATGAAGATGGCGAGGCGCGGGAAGCCGCGTGCTGGGAACAACACTGGAGGTAGGCTTGACGCCGAAGAGCGGGCACACGGCCAGGGTGAGCACGTCGGCACCGGAGAGGGTTCTGCTGTGGATTGGGGGAGAGGGAGCTGGCGATGGAGATTGGGTGGACTAGTTGAGTGAAACACGGGCGAGCCGTGGGGGGTGTTGGCGGCCTAGTTGAAAAGGGTGGAAAATCTCCCCGGTCACCGCGCGGAAAGGCCTATGCGAACGGTTGCCTCTAAGCGCTCGCGCGCACAAAGAGAAAATTTTTGTTTGAAATGAAAACGTACTAATTTTGAAATGAAGATGTGAGTTCATCGTTTCGCCTCTAAATTTTTCCCATGTTAAGCAATCGCCATTATACCACTGGTTTGATTTGCTGGCGCATTTCAGGTCACGTCTGCTATATGTAAGACATTTTTTGGCATTTACCTTGCATTTTGGCATATAAATCAATTGCTAGGCGGACTGCATTTCCTGTCGAAAGGGATGAGGATTGCTGTTCGATCTGGGAGCATCCAACGGTGCAGATTTATGATCAATGGGGTTTGGGTTCTGGCCAATCAGAATGCACGACTCAGATCGCGCACTCAGCAAAGGGGTGGGGGCATCGGCCACGGTTTGGTAGGCACACAGCTTTCGTGAGTGAACCATGTGCTATTTGAAAACATTTACATTAACTAACAGTGTACCCGGGTGGTGAAGGAGTCGTTGTTGAGGAGTAACCACATAAAAAAATCACAACCGAAACTGCATCTGCTGTAGAAAGGGATGAGGATCGCCATTCGATCTGGGAGCATCCAACGGTGCAGACGTATGATCTGGTGGGTTTGGATTCTGGCCAACCAGAACACACGACTCAGATCGCGCGCGTGGCAGGGGGACATCGGTCACGATTTAGTGGACACAGGGCTTTTGTGAGTGAACCATCTGCTATTTGAAAACATTTACATTAACTAACAACATTTTTTTATTTGAATGAAAACCTGAGCTCATCCTTTCGCCTCCAAATTTTTTCCCACGGTAAGAAATCATGATTGCACCCTAGGTTTTGATTTTCTGGTATATTTTACCAGGCGGCAAGCCTCTCTAGCAATCTCAAACTTTGAATATGCAAAAAGAAAAGAGATCTCGTTTAATTTCTCTCTCTCTCTCTCTCTCTCTCTCTCTCTATATATATATATATATATATATATATATATATATATGGTCGCAAATACACGTGCATGTTAGCGCAATATCATTTGGGTGTCGCTTTGTCAGTTTTCATTCATTGTGGAAGAAACGGGAAAAAACATCAAACAGTTCGGCCGCAGCGTGCGACCAGAGGCGTAGGCCTTGTTGGTATTTTAATTTTAGGAAATGCACATAGAGTCACGAAAATAACGAAAATCATTGTGCCACTGTGGCGTGCCCTCACGATCGCATGGAAATTTTTTGGTAGACTTTGGCAGAAGTTTTGGTGCTCACACCTTCCATACCGGAGCATCTCACAAGAAGGATCATAGTTTCCGAAAAGGAGACGCGACATTTCGACTACAAATCGTCAGTTACTCTATATCGTTGCCGCTAAAAAAATCATGGTAAACAATCGCGGATATACCCTTGGTTTGATTTTCCAGCCCATTTAGGTCGTCTGCTAGTTTTCGAGTGCATGGTATCGTCGGCTATGATATATACCACCACTATGGCCAGCCTTTGTATAGTAGGGAAGTATCATATATACTATAGTATCATGCATATAATACTATACAGTGTATGATACTATGTACGTACCTTCATATAGTGCATATATATAGTATCATAGAGCTAGTATATATATATATACCGTAGATGACCATATTTATATTATATATGTTACAATATCTATGTTACTGCTTCTTTGCCACATCATCGTATTTGCTATTCTCAAGTGCATGATACCGACTATGATACCCCCACTATGGCCACACTAAGGTTGGTTGTAATTGGAGTATCAAGCGGTATCATATGCATGCCAACTAGACTTTTTGGATGATGTGGCACATAGTTAAATGAGGAAAGAGAGGGTGTGGGCCGGATATCATATCATGATATACTGTATCACATATTAAATGTTGTACTACTTTGTGTCATGCATGGCGATTAATAAGGCAACCTAAGATACTAAGACTAGCCACAATGGGTAGTAACATAGATTAGTAACATGCATGCCCATGTCACTACTCTATGTTACTACCTCTATAGTGGGGAGTAACATATGTGTGGTAACATGCAACACTTCATTTATTAAGCTATAGACTCATCTTGACTTGATATGTGTGATGTTACTCACACTATTAGTAACTAGCTATGTTACCACATGCCTCTCTTTTTTCATTTATTGCTTGCCACATCATCTGTTTTATCTAGATATGTGTGATGTTACTATCTATGTTAGACTAGCCACAATGGTGAGTAACATAAACTAACATACACATATCCCTAGACTTTGTTACTGCCTTCATAGTTGGTAGTAACATAAGTGTGGTAACATGCAAAGCATCATTTATTAGGTTATATACTCATATTGCATTGGGGCATGTGATTTTACAGTAGCTAGCTAAGTTACTATAACTACCTCTCTCCTCACTAACTCATTGACACATAAGAAAATTTGGTGAGTTGGACTCGATGTTACTACTGAAGTTACTCCCACTGTGGCTAGTCTTACTCCCACTGTGGGTAGTCTAACTTATGATACTATGCACGCATTACAGAGGTAGCTAGCTAGTATCGATCATATACTAGTATCATGCATGACACATAGTAGCATAGCATTTATTATAACACAGTTTCATGATATGATACTTAACCCTCTCTTTCTTCAATTAATTCTATGATAGCTCATCAAAATTACCTAGTTGGCATGATACTAGCTTTGATATCCCATTACGACCAGCCTAGCAAAGAAGGTGTACAATCATTTGTGCATCGCTTTGCGAGTTTTCGTCCGTTTGTTCGAGAAGCGGGGAGAAGTTTCAAACATTTCGGCCGCGAGGTGCGGCCACTGGCGTAGGCCTAGTTGGTATTTTAATTACAGGAAATTCAGATGGAGTCCGGACATCATCAAAATTGATGTGTGCCCATGGCATGCTATCACGATCACGTGGAAAAAAATGGTAAAGTTTGGCACAAGTTTTGACGATCATTCCTTCCAAACTGGAGCATCTCACATGAAGGATCATGGTTTCCCAAAGGAGACGTGTCAATTCAAACTCCCGTGGCCGGTGACTTCATCATTTTCCCTCATAAATATTTCCACGGTACGCAATCACCATTATACCACATGTTTTATTTTCTGGCGCATTTCGGGTATCGTTAGCTATATTTAAGACATTTTTTTGAGTTTAACGTGCATTTTGTGCATAAAATTAAATTACAACCGGAACTGCATGTCCTGTCGAAACGGATGAGGATAGCCGTTCAATCTGGGAGCATCCAACGGTCCAGACGTACGATCTGTGGTGTTTGGATTCTAGCCAATCACAACGCATGACTCAGATTGTGGGCGGGGTTTTATCGGCACACGGCTTTCATCAACGAACCGTGTGCTATTCGCAAACCAGATTGCATACATATTTTTGTTCGCACATACTGTAGTGAGATCAGTTGAGTGTGCTACCTCTATGATATAATAATAGTAACAAAAAACAGTTCATATTCATTGCCTAAGCTGATAGCATATCAAGGTCAACATATTAACGGTTCTTACATCAACAGAAAACCGGGCATAACTCACAAATTCAATACACACGACAGTTCTAAATTGAACAAATTAAGTTGCAGGGTAGGCATAAAGACTAGTCTTACGGCTTAATTCCCATGTACATGGGGGAACTGGGATCATTAAGTTGACCACGAATGAACTTGGGTTTTCTGGTAATTTATGCTTCTCTGTTATAGGGTTGCGTGATCTCTTGGCTGGCAACTCATTGAATTCATCATACTCGTCCTCATCGGCAACATCGTCGACACCCAGTACCCTCCTGTTCCGATGCGTCACTACATGGCCGTTCTTATGCAAATGGTCTTCCGCAAAGAAAATATGTGTAGCATCGCTAGCAAGAATGAACGAGTCCACATGATATGCCATCGTTGCCCTGTTAACACAGGTCTTCCTGCAATCATCAACCTTTACTTGACCAAGAGGGATCCATGAGCGATTGAATAATGCAACCTTAACTTTCACATTGTCAAGCTCCCAAATATCTTTGATTGTTCCATAGTATACCCTTTTATCAGCTTCATCTACAGCCATGCATTCTATTCGAACAGAGCTGTTCTGATATGAGGTCTTCTCATCACGTTCGTCAGTGTAGAACGTGTATCCATTTATGTCATATGCTTGGTACATCAACACCGTAGGTGATGGATTTTGTGCCAACCACGTAGCAATGTCATCGATGGATCCTTGTGCCAAATGCTTCTTCAGCCATTCGGCGTAGTTCTTAGTGTGCTCCTTCATCTCAACATCTGATGAAGGCACCATTTGTAAGAAGCTTTGGCGTATCTCTGCCAAGTGTTCTTCAGCGTAAGCGGTGAGAACTAGGTTGTTAAGTAGTACCATCAAATGGGCTTTCTCTGCCAATTCTCCGGGTGCAGCCATTTGCGTGCCAGCAAGGACCGGCTTACTTTTCAGCCTTCCCTCGGGGCGAGAGAGGGGCAAACCTATAGGTCGTTGTTTCATGTATTTGGTGCAAAACTCAACCACCTCCTCTGCGGTATAACCTTGTAGGATGCTTGCCTCTGGATGGTTTCAGTTCCGACAAAAGCGCTTCAGTATTCCCATGAACCGCTCAAAGGGCTACATGTTGCCAAGAAACATAGGACCACAATACTTTTTCTCGTCGACAAGGTGCATAGTGAGATGGACTATGACATCGAAGAATGACGATGGGAAAAACATCTCTAGGTTGCACAATATTCTTGCAATATCATCTTGCATATGATCCAGCTCTTAAGGATCTACAACTTCCTGCCATAGTTGGTTGAAGAAATTACAGAGCTCAATGAGTGTGTTCCTTATATCTTTGTCCAACAGATTCCTGATGGCCACCAGGAGTATTTGTGTAAACATTACATGGCAATCATGTGACTCAATGTCTCCCAACTTTATTTTACCTGAGCTCACATCCACGAGAATTCTGATGTTTGCAGAGTACGAAGAGGGTGTCTTAACTGACAACAAATAGGTGAAGAACTGTGTTGATTCTTCTGTACTGAAATTGTAACTCTAGCGAGCATTGATGAATTTCTCATCATCTTCTGTTTCACTCTTGCCTTTTGATTGATTAGCAAGCATATCGAGTCATGAACCCTCACCATCCTTTCTTTTACCTTTAATCTTGAGTAGAGTACCAAGGATGCTTTCACATAAGGTCTTCTCTACGTGCATGACATCGATGCAGTGATGTACACGTAGAATCTCCCAGTAAGGTAATTTCTAGAACACCTATTTCTTCTTAAACACTTGACCCTTGGGTGTTAGTTTCACCATCTTAAACACTTATTTCTTCTTAAACACTTGACCCTTGGGTGTTAGTTTCACCATCTTAGCGTGATTCTTGCCAAGCACAAAATTAAATTTTTAGCCATGTTGTGGACCACCTCCCGATCATAGGGTCTTGGGCCCACTTCTACCTCTGTCGTACCATCAAATTCATCTTTCATTTTTTGGTATCGGTGATTTTTCCATAAGAACCTATGATGACACAAATACACGGTTTTGCATGAGTTGGGAAGTCTTCTGCTAGCTGTCCTATCCATGCATGTGACACAACCTACATCTCTGTCACGCCCAAGATGCGACCCTATCCTAAAGGAACTCGAAGGTCCCACCAAGGATAGAAGCGCATCTTGAAGACGCTTTTGCAAGGTGGATAACATTACATCAACATTACATAATAGTGGGGATACATACATAAGGCATACAATGCCACACGAATACAACATCATCTCACATAAGAGCAACATCCGACTACGGATGAAACACAAACAGAAGCTCTAACAATATCCACCCTGCTAGCCGAGGCTGCCGACCTGGAACCTATCCCCTGATCGAAGAAGAAGCAGAAGAAGAACTCCAAATCAAGGAACATCGCTCTCGCGTCATAATCATCGCATAACCTGTACCTGCAACTGTTGTTGTAGTAATATGTGAGCCACGAGGACTCAGCAATCCCATTACCATGGGTATCAAGACTAGCAAAGCTTAATGGGTAAGGAATGGATAAAGTGGTGAGGTTGCAGCAGCGACTAAGCAAGTATGGTGGCTAACATACGCAAATGAGAGCGAGAAGAGAAACAAGCGGAACGGTCGTCAACTAGTAATGATCAAGAAGTGATCCTGAGCTCCTACTTACGTCAATCATAACACAGAAACCGTGTTCACTTCCCGGACTCCGCCGAGAAGAGACCATCACAGCTACACATGCGGTTGATGCGTTTTAATTCGGATCTGGTGTCAAGTTATCTACAACCGGACATTAACAAATTCCCATCTGCCACATAACCGCGGGCATGGCTCTCGAAAGTTTATACCCTCCAGGGGTGTCCCAACTTAGCCCATGATAAGCTCTCGCGATCAACGAAGGATATACCTTCTCCCAGGAAGACCCGATTAGTCTCGGAATCCCGGTTTCCAAGACATTTCGACAATGGTAAAACAAGACCAGCAAAGCCGCCCGATGCGCCGACATCCCGATAGGAGCTGCACATATCTCATTCTCAGGGAAACACCGGATAAGTCAAGCTACGAGTAAAACCAGACTTCGAGTTTCCCCGAGGTGGCCCCGCAGGTTGCTCAGTTCGGACCAACACTTAGACAAGCACTGGCCCGGGGGGGCTATAATAAAGATGACCCTTGGGTTAATTACTCCCAAGGGAAAGGTAGGTGGTGGTGAGGCAAATGGTAAAACCAAGGTTGGACCTTGCTGGACAAGTTTTATTCAAAGCGAACTGTCAGGGGGGTCCCATAAATCACCCGACCGCGTTAGGAACGCAAAATCTGGGAACATAACACCGGTATGACGGAAACTAGGGCAGCAAGAGTGGAACAAAACACCAGGCATAAGGCCGAGCCTTCCACCCTTTACCAAATATATAGATGCATTAATAATATAAGAGATATTATGATATCCCAGCATAACCCTGTCCACCATGGAGCAATCTTCAACCTCACCTGCAACTAGCAACGCTATAAGAGGGGCTGAGCAAAGCGGTAACATAGCCAAACAACGGTTTGCTAGGAAGGGTGTCAAAGGTTAGAGGTTCATGGCAATTTGGGAGGCTTGAAGAGCAAATGATAGGTAACGCAACATAGCGATAGAACGAAGCAACTAGCATAGCAATGATAGTAGTGAGATCCAGGGTAGCGGTCATCTTGCCTGAAATCCCGCAAGGAAGAAGAACGAGTCCATGAAGAAGATGAAGCCACGAAGACGAACCACACGTAGACGAATGAATCCTCACGATCGCAACGAAACGGGAACTATCGAAAAAAACACACAACATTGTAAACACACCACACATGGACAAGACATGATGCACAACAAGCATGATGCATTACCAAGCTACATGAAGCTACTCATGGCAAGAGATGATGCAAACAAGAACAACACATCAATGCAAGTTTAGATGAGGCCGGGAACAACATATAACAACTCCGGTAAGTCCCCATATGCATATTTCGAAATTGGTCCAGAACAGAATAAACCTTATGTTCAAGTTGTTAAACAGCAAGTTAAAGAGCACCAAGAGGATCTACACGAAATTCTAGTCAAGGTACATATAAAGTTCATTAGATTTGGAGCTACGGCCTAGAAGATATGAGCGAAACAAGTTAAGCATGGCATTGATGCAAAATGCATGCAAACATCAAGCAAACACCTCAAAACAAGGATGCAACATGATAATATGAAACTAAATGCAAAATCAAGCAAGTTTCATATAGAGCACACTCAAAACGGAGCAACGGTGCAACACATACACTCTATACAAGACATAACAACAATCTGTCCATAACAGCAACTAGGTATGTTGCAAGCATCAAACAAATATGCTACAGCACCCCAACATAATAACAAAAGGCATGGGCATGAAGTAAAGGTAAAGCATAACAAGACATGAACACTGAGCTATCTCCAGAAAATACTAGAACATGCTCAAACACACATGGCATGATTGCAAATAATAACAGTTTCAGACTTTGCAGAAATAACATCAGGTTGCAATGTTTAGAGCTATCAAACAACATGTTACAGGAACATATTATGGCAAACAAATGCATGGCATGATACTACTAAATGCATAGAACAACAGTCTCTTACTGACCATGAGCCAAAAAGGCATAGAAAATATGATGGCACCCATGTAAACATGGCAAGTTATATTACAGATTCATACATGGCAGGAACAACAATAAGTAGGCATGTTGGTGAGCTTGAACCACTCACCACAGAGCAATACATGGCATGGCAAGGAAACCACCAGCAAGAAGACATGTTTGTGAAGCTAAGCATGGCAAGAACAAGTTCATAGGGTGCATGGATCTCTATAAAAACACATGGCCAAAACTGAACTTCATGTTAACAGGTTGACAGCAACATCATTTAGCAACTTTGGAGCAAGATATGAGCAACCTACAGCAAGCTATAAATGCAACCAGGGGCATGGATGGATAGAGCAAGACATGTATAACAACTCATCCTTAGTGAACATCTCCAGAATAATGCACGAAATGACTAGTAGAAGCATGTTTACATAGCAATAAAATATAACAGTATCTGTCAGGAAAACAGCAACAGCAAGTGCCCTACTTAACAAGCTCAATGCACTCACTACGCAAGTCACAAAAATACATGGATTGCACCTATGGAAAGATGGCATAGCATAGATCAAAACACATGTAGACATCAACCTCGTAGGATGCACACATCAAACATGGCAAAAATGACAAATGAGCATGTTATAACAGTTTCAGCAGATTAACATCAACATGCACTCTTCCAACAGCATTTCGGGCATCAAGATGAGCTCAAATGAAAATGATGCAATGGAATGAAATGAAGTACTCGTCGAGGCGAACAGTTTGACATATTACACGCACGAAACGGAGCTACGGATGCAGAGATGTGATGTGATGAAAATGCAACAAAATGCAAAAATAACTCGGGACTTAGGAATTTCGGGGGTCAACCTCTGCACGGAAAACGATGATGGCCGGGGATCTCGCCGGAGTTGGACGTGGAGGAAGATAGCCGGAGAGGAGGGGGAGACGTTGACGGGGTCGGTCGGTCTGGATCTGCGCGAGGAGGCCGGGGGCAGCGCGGTGGCCGGGATCGCGAAGGGGCGCCGGGCTCCAGCAAGGGGAGCAGATCCAGGCTCTGGCGAGGGAGGCGCGGAGCGCGCCGAAGCTCCGCAGGGCGGGCGGAGCAATGAAGGCGGTGGGGCGCAGGGACGGCGCCGAGGAGGCGACAGCCTTGATCCGCGCGTGATGGCCGGGCGGCGAGGAAAGCGGGAGGCGCGGGCTTCACGCTGGCTGTGCGCGCAGGAGGGTTGCGGTTGGGCTCGCGGGCGCGGGCGCTGGGAACGGGCGGCGGGACAGGTGGCGGCTCCGGATTCGTTGGGCGGCGGCGGCGGACGCGTCCGGCGGCTGGACGGACATGTCCGGCGTCGCGAGATGGAGGGGGCTAGGGTTTGGACCCGGGATTTCGGAGGGGGAGGCTTATTTATAGGTAGAGGGAGCTAGGAGAGTCCAAATGAGGAGGTTTTTTCGGCCACGTGATCGTGATCGAACGAACGAGAGCATGGAGGGGAGTTAGATGGGTTTTGGGCCACTTTGGAAGGGGTGTTGGGCTGCACACAAAAGAGGCTTTTGCGGTTACCCGGTTAACCGTTGGAGTATCAAACGACCTCCAAATGGCACGAAACTTGACAGGTGGTCTACCGGTGCTATACCAAGGCCGCTTGGCAAATCTCGGTCCATTCCGAGAAAGTTTAATACCCGCTCACAACAGAGAGGCAAAAGGGGCGCCGGGGAACATAGGAGTGCCGGATTGCAAAACGGACAACGGGGAAAATGCTCGGATGCAATAAACGAACACGTATGCAAAATGAAATGCACATGATGACATGATATGAAATGCATATGATGACATGATATAATGCAACATGCAAGCAAATGACATGGCAACAACGACGCATAACTGGAAGACACCTGGCGCATCAAATCCGGGGCGTTACAATCTCCCTTTGTTTTCTGCCCTGATGTGTTGCCTAATGCCGGCATATCTTGAATGGTGTGCACCAGGATCGCATGTAGAACGAAAATCTCCTTTTTGTAACCATCATAACTTTTTACAGCAGGTGCATCTATCCACACTGTCCGCAGTTCTTCTACCAGTAGCTGGAAGTAAATGTCGATGTCATTTCCAGGTTGCTTCGGACCTTGGATAATTATTGACATCATAATTTATTTCTTCTTCATACAGAACCAAGGAGCTAGGTAATATATGCACAGAAGCACCGGCCATGTGCTGTGATTGGTGCTCATATCGCCAAAAGGATTCATCCCATCAATACACTCCCTGAGCCTTATACTTCTAGGATCCTTGGCAAAGTCTTCAAACTTGTTATCGGTTAATTCCCACTGAGCCCCATCTTTCGTGTGCCTCATATACTTATCCGCAGTTCGCTCATCATGATGCCACCGCAACCTCTTTGCCTCTCTAGGGTTTGCAAACAATCGCCTCAACCTTGGAATTAAAGGCAAGTACCAAACAACCTTGAACGGGATTCCTGTCTTGATCTTGTTGTCCAATTTTTATTTGTCCTTTGCTCTCCTGCGCTTGTATCGTGCATGCTTGCATTCGGGACATGCATCCAAATCCTTGTAGTCACCATGGTACAATATACAATCATTCACACGAGTGTGTATCTTTTGTACTTCAAGTTCCAATGGGCAAACAATTTTGTTCGCTTCGTTCGTGCTTCTGGGAGCACATTATCTTCCGAAAGAAGTTCCTTGAAAATACCTAACATCTATGTGAAGCCCTTGTTTGATAGACCGTTGCTGATTTAAACCTAAGAAGCGCCAGGGTGGCACTCAACCTGGAATATTTCTTCTTGCAACCTGGATACAATTCTTTCTTGGAGTCCCCATCAATGGTTGGCGGATCCTTGTAACCAATAATATCCTTGTCTGGGCCCTCGAAATCTGCAATCATAGCAGAAAAATGTGGCATATCAAGATTGTCGTCATCTGCGTCGACATCTAGGTTTTCCCGTGGGTGTTTAGGCTTTCCGGTGTTCCATTGGTAGCTTGACGCCTCTACCCAGATGTTAGATTCAACTTCCATGTGACACTGATCAGTGTTTGCCATCTCGCAGCCCTGGGTATCTTCATCCATGACCTCGTCTTCACCATGTCTGGTCCAACGTGTATATCCATCCATGAATCCCTGAGAGACTAAGTGCCACTGGACATTTGCAACTACACGTGACTCTGTATTGGCACAATCAGCACATAGACACAGGATGTAATACGCATCATCAGTTCTCCTCTTTGTACTTTCAGCCAAATTCATGAACTCTGTCAAGCCACTCATAAAATCTCCGGTATTTCGATCCTTCATGCATTCAGACCGTTCCATCTGCACCACACGAATGGTAATTAAAAACAAAACAACAACATTGATACACGGATTAACTCCTGCCCAATGATGCGTGCATAAATCACAAGGCTTTATTTTCATAATTACTAAGGGCGCTCCATATTGTTATCTAGACGTTCAATGACAAAAGTTCATGGCCAGTCAATTTACACGTAGAGTACTAGTACAACACTACCCTTAGGAATTGGATACCTTAATTAAGCCACTCAGGAAAAGAATACCATAATTAATTAGCCGCGCGACGACCTCCACCCAGCAGACAAAGAAGCGCGATGCGGCGGCACGCCGAGACAGCAGGTCAAGGAGCAAAGCTTAGTGTGGCTGCCACCTAAAGTTCGACCTCCACTTTCCCGCCGTCGACCGCGATGGATGTGCTCGAATCACGCCGCCACCGACCTCGACAGCTGAGCTCCTCCTATCTTCCGCCGCAGATCGAGGATTGACCCCCTATGACGACGCCACCGCCCACCGACCGAGGATTGACCTCTTCTCCGGTAGCCCTTGCCTAGGCCTCCGCCGCCATCTCTAAATGCGTACCAGCTGTTTTTTTAGGGATATCCATAGAGCGGCTGTTTCACGGTATCATTGTAAGTCAATTATATGTACAGGGTAGTACATAACATGCGGTTATGTAACAGCAACCGTGTCTCACCTACGTTGTCTTCTCAAACGGTTTGGTGCCCAAATCGTGTGTGATGTTCTAATGCCTGACACAAATGACATGTATAAACAGTGTGCCGTATACTCCAACATATAGTGCCATAAGTAGTTCCCGACCGTTAGCTTATCCCCATAGTTTCCCCATTTCCCCCAAACCGCTACATAGCCTCCAAATTCCCTCACGTGGAGCTGAGATTGGGGGAATGCGGGCGAGTGGTGTTGATGGTTTCGGTGCGGCTGCTCCTGCTCGTATCGCCGCCACAATGGCAATCGCCGGCGAGAACTTGCCTAAGGTCATCAGAAGGCAGGTGTACCACGGCTCTGAATCATCCTGTCAGGTTCCAAACTATTTTGATCTTTTTTAGCATGTCCAAAGTAGCTCCTTGCTGAATTCATCCTGAATTAAACTCCCCCAGGAAAGCATTCTGCCGCCGGATCTGGAGCATGACAACAGACTCCCGCAACACAAGTTCGACTCCGAGTTTTGCACCACCGAGAAGTACCAAAAGCTGAGTTGTGTGCACGGGCACACTACCACTCAACGTGTATGCACGGAGGGATTCGACATTGGCAGGCGGTTTCTCAGTTGCCCCTTAGAGGTTAGTGATAAGTTCATCATTTTACTTGAGTTAATAGCACCGCTCATCTTGAATACTATTTAACATTGGCAGGGATATGAGGCTTGTACCTTTGTTAACTGGCTGGATGAAGAATGGCATGGCAGGGCTCGGAGTGTTATCACCAAGCTCATAGAAGATAATGTTTAGCTGAAGAAGAAACTGGCTGATCTGGAATGTACAATTAGTATGATGAAGCAAGAAAGAATCAATCACAGGCGACAGATGAAAGCAAGGGACAAGAAGGAACTAGCATGTGTAGTTGTGGTCGCATTAGCCATGTTCTATGCGTTGTTTGCAATGATGATTAGGGGTTTTGTTTGACAGTATTGCTAAAGCACATCTAGATCCTATGACATTGATGTTACGCGAAGATTCGTGCAGATATTTTTCTTTGTCTTTTTTCTTTTCCTTTCTAGTTTGACTATTACTGGCTTCATCAATAAGAAGAACTTAATGTATTGCTTGCCAACTGTCCTACTCCGTTCATACCATTACCGGTGCATAATCCAAAAACGTGTTCCCTGTTTTTGTCCTGAAAAAGGAAACCAGCCAAATAGCCAATAGGAGTCCTCCGCAACCCCGAGAATTTGGAGCCATTGGGTACAAATAATTGCGGTTGATTATATCAGCGGCTAGATAATACGTCAACCCCCGCTTATGTTCCTTCCCCCTCCCCCGCAAAAAAAACCCCGCTTCAATTGGCAGTTCCTCTTTTCTGCATACCCCTCTTAAGTGTCCACCATCTTCATCCTCCCCGGCAGGCCGCACTACACACTGGCATACACTCTGCTGCCATGTCGAGCGATAGCGAGGACGATAGTTCGGCCAGCAGTCTGGCGCTCGATGATAAGTCAACATCCGAATCATCCCGCTCATCGTCCATGAGTCCAGCATCGAGCCCAGACCTCGATTATATCCGATTCATGGAAGGGATTCCACCTCTGGAGTCGTCAGATGACAACAGGATAGAAGAGGAGATGGTCGGAGGACGAAGAAGAGGACGAGGACGATGATGAGGATGAATGGTCTAACAATGAGGAGGACGACGATGATAGCAACGATGATGACGACAGCGATGAAAAGCTAACGGTCAGTGGCAAGAAGCATCCTCGCCAAGACGATGTCGCGGGATCATGCAACAACAACAACAACAAGAAGAAGGACTAAATGAAGTAGAATGTATATATCTCTGTTTATCCTGTCAAT
This sequence comes from Aegilops speltoides, assembly GCA_021437245.1. NCBI lineage: Eukaryota > Viridiplantae > Streptophyta > Magnoliopsida > Poales > Poaceae > Aegilops > Aegilops speltoides. The sequence continues at coordinate 163,209,038 of CM038141.1, forward strand.
CTCATCGCAGACGGTTAGTAATATGTATTCGACAGAGATCTTCTACATTATCGCCCATGGGTTGGTTTGTTGAACTGTGTGCCGTGATGAACACACAATCCAGAAAAAACCGGATGGGCTGTCTATAATGATCGCACACAGTTTTGATTACCAACCTGTTTGCTGGGTATCACACACATCTTGTTACACTGAATCATTTGTGTTCACATCAGTCATCGCAAATGGTTCATCGGAGCAAACTGTATGCCGTATATCACACACAAATTGATATGGCTTCCTATTTCTGTTGTTCTTCCTCGTTGCAAATAGTTCTGCTGGATCAACCGTATGCCCAAGATCGCAAACGCAAGTAAAATCTGAACCGTGTTTGATGCATCCATCATTGCAAACGTTTTGCACCTTTTTTGACGGTCCTTTTACGCCATTGTTTGCGATTATTGTATCGCACACAGTTTCGTCAAAGGGTCTCTGATTGTAGTGTAGCGTTAGCAGCATCCTGCAGTAGTGCACGTCCGGGCCGTGTCCTGGAGCACGAACAGAACGTACTTCACAGCAACACGCTTGTTGTCGTTTGCTATGTTGTTGGCTGTGGAGTAGTCAACTAGCCAATCCTCCGGCTTCACGGAGCCGTTGTACTTGGGAGTGTCTCGTGGAAGCGAGAACCCTTTGGGAAAGGGCTCGTCACGCATGCGGGGGGCGAGGCAGGCCGACTGCATCTTCTTCTTCTACTACCAGGGATCGAGCGAGTCGGTCGATTCGGCGGCGGGCGTCATTCTCTCCAACTCCTTCGAATTCACGGTGGCCCAGCCGGCCTCCGAGAGTCGGATGCTCGACAGGCGGTGGGGAAGCGCGCCTCTCCCGGCGCAGAGGAAGCGGACGGTTCTCCCGCCGTTCCACTGCTCTTGGGTGGCCGTCTTGGTTGTGCTTGATCGTGATGTGCGTGCACCGACTCTGGCTGGCAGCCGACTCCGGGTTCCTCTGATCGTGAGTGCCAACTATTGGGGACCGAGAGGTCGCGCCATGCTTGCGGCGAGGGGGTCGGTTCTCGTCTTGCACGTCAGGTTCCACCATGTGGCGGCTGGCTTCCTGCTGCGCGGCGGCCACGTCGAGGAGCTACTGGAGGCGCTCCATCATGCAGCGCTTCTCGTCGCCCTCCAGGTAGTCCAGCTCATCTACCGCCACCTGGGCAGCATGCAGGTTATCCATGGGGGTAGCATAGACCGGGCGGTCGGCTCCCAACATTTCGGCGATGGCTGCGCTGCGTTGTTGGACTACACCCAGCCGGCTAGGCTCTCCAGCAGACGGAGTGCCGCCTACAGCTTAGTCGATCCCACGTTGGTAGGTGTTAGTGAGGCGCCTCATGGCGGCCAACGGGTTGGCGCTGTCAAGGAGCGAGACGCGGTATGCCTCCAGCATTTCACCATCCGCGCCTTCCTTGACCGGAGCGGAGACGGCTCGTAGGGCCGCCTGCAGCGGATCCCGGCCCGCCCCGGCAGAGCCTCCGTCCTGACTAATGACCAGCACCTCTATGACGGTGCTGGCATTGGTGGTGCTGTCCGCAGGGGGTAGCGGGTCGTCGATGATCTCCACATGGTGGGGATAGACCTCAGCGTCTGCCACATCAGAGTCGATGAGCATCTCGATGGGCAGGTGAGTGGAGCCGATGGACTCCAAGTCGGAGGCGAGCTCGTTGGCGATGTGGAGCTTGCGAGGAGGTCGACGAGGCAACTCTCAGAGCTGGCCGACCCCGCATCGAGTGCGGGCTCGTCGGCGAGGTGGACTCCGCCGGGGAGATCAGCGAGGGAGCTCGCAACGCAGGCGGCCTTCATGCCGCGCAACGCATTAGCGCAAGCGCCATCCGGCACGCCAGGCCAGCTGCGGTCACTGGGAAGGAAACGGGTTCTCGTACAGAACGTGTCTCCGGCCAATGGTGCGCTTAACCCCACGGTGGGTGCAATGTCGTGGTATTTCCTCAACATATGCCAAAGGATGGCTTATCGTGTGTGGGAGCAGGAGTGCGTTGCTGGGCTCTAGAAGCAGGAGTAGGTAAGACCTCAAACGACGTCGGGTCTTACCCAGGTTCAGGGCTCTCCGTGGAGATAACACCTCTAATCTTGCTCTGCGGGGTCTCCACATGACTATGATCAAATAGAGTCGCTACAAGGGTGCTCCTGGAGCTACTTCGGCTAGAGGAAGAAGAAGGAAAAGATAGCTCTACTCCTTCCCTAGCTACATCGGTGTAAGATGACTAGAATGGTGAACCCTTTGCATGGGTGAGCCTAGGGGGTTTATATAGGCCTAACCCCCAGGGGTACAATGGTAATCCGGCTAGTCGTACGACCTAGCCGTCAGTGTCTCTGGGCCCCGTCTTCTCTGCCAATAGCTGGGGCCTGCCGCCTGGTGGGCCTCGCTGACTGCCGTGAACTTGGCCGACAGGTTGGGCCCGCCTCCTGCGGGCCAGGAGGACTGTACTGCACTGTAGCCTCGCCTCTGATGACGGTAGCTTGGTCCGGGGGCGTATGGCTACAGTATAGCCGCCTGGCGGGCGATTACTGTAACCACACCCCGTCCCTTCTGGTTAATGGCGCACAGACTCCAAGGGGAGGGACGACCCCCTGCTAGGAGTCGGCCTCCCCTTGTGGCCGCCTGTTCTGGCCTTGCCGCCTTCTGGCGATAAGCGGACAGGTGGGGCTTGCCGTCTACGGGCCACACCGACCGCCCGTTGCGGGAGCATGGCCTTCTCTAATGTAAGCGACGTCAGGGGCCGCGTGGCTACATCACCGCGTCAGGCAAGGGGTGTCCGCCTGGTACACCGGCATTGTGGCGACGTTCTGCCTGGGATTTGGGGGTGGGAGGTCACACTGTGGCCACGCCCTGTCTTGTCATAGTAGGTGGGCGCAAACTTCGAGAAAGCGAGGAGCCGCCTGGTAGGAGTCGGCCCAACTAGAGTGCGCCGCCCTCTCGGAGTCCGCCTGCTTCTTGGGCTCCGACTCCTTCTAGGTGGTGGCCCGTTTGTACAAGCCGGCCCCATGGGCTGGCCTTGCGACCAGTCGGGCTGAGGGACTTGGCCAGCCCCGATGTCTTAAAAACTATTGAAGTGTGGATGAGGCTACCCAGGGTCTATCCCCTGTCAGTTGTCCCGGAAGCTGGTGACGTTTTACGACTTTGGGCAGCCAGAGAGCCTCAATAGTTTCCCTCTCAAGTGGTCTTCCGCCTTCTGTTCCGTCCGGCTGGGAGGAGTCGAGCGCCAGGAGCCGGACGTGGCCGCGGCCGCCTGGTGGAATTAGAACCGGCTGGCGGGAGTCGGGGCGGCGCCGCCCGCCATGCCTGCCACACGTGGCGCCCGCAGGCCAGGCCGACCTACCGGCCCACGTGTGCGAAGGGACGTCGCCGCAGGCAGGGGCCCGATGAGAACAAAGTTGCTACTTATGATGATTATTGTGATGATACTTATGTTATAAAAAGTAGTGATAATTATTGTCATAATTTTTAATATCGTTTTACTGAACATTACTCTTTTAATGTGGAAATAATTTATAGTATTCGAGTTTCATATGATACTCCCACTATTGCGAATGAGAATAAAATTGCTTGTGTGGAGAGTAATAAAAATACTATTCTTGTGGATCATAAAAGGAATACTTTGTGTGATAGTTATATTGATGAATCCATTCATGATGCTACTATAAATTATTATGAAAGAGGAACATGTGATTCATGATGCTCTATTTATGTTTCACTTTTTATCTTTTATGCGAGCATCATTGAAATCATCATGCCTAGCTAAAAGGCATTAAAGAAAAACGCTTATTGGGAGACAACCCAACACTTTTACGTACTATTTTTGTGTGTTCACATGATTAGGATACAGTAGTAATAATGTTTTATAGCTTTTGTTTCAATAAAGTGCCAAGTAAAGCCTTTGGGATAGTGTGGATGATAGTTGACTTGATTATGTGCAAAAACAGAAACTTTTGTCCGCAGTAACAGAATTGTTTAGAATCACTGGAGCATCTATAAATTCTAATTTTTTTTACAGATCATTGATATACATATTACCTATGTTTTCCAAAATTTTCAGAATTTTTGGACAAGCAGAAATATGTTCATTGTGAAGATCATTACAGATTGTCCTGTTTTCGACAGATTCTGTTTTCAATGCATAGTTTGCTTGTTTTCTATTTTCTATGGATTATATTGCTCAATATAAAATGTGGAAATGATAAGGTACAGTAGGCATTGTGTGACAACAATTATGATTCTTGTCTTTGTACCAAATTGAATGATTTGTGTTTATCATACTAACCTATCACACGAAGTTCCATTAAGTTTTGTGTGATTTTAGTTTTCAAGTTTTGGGTGAGATATCGATATGAGGAGAATAAGGAGTGGCAAGACCCTAAGCTTGGGGATTCCCAAAGCACCCCAAGGTAATATTCAAGGAATACCAAGCAACTAAGCATGGGGATGCCCCGGAAGGCATCCCCTCTTCCGTCTTCAACATTATCGGTAACCTTACATGGAGCTATCTTTTTATTTGTCACATGACATGAGTTTTTCTTGGAGCATCATTTTATTTTATTTGTATTTGCTTGCTTATATTTATAATAATGTTTTGCATCTTTCATTTCAAAAAAAAAGTCAAGTATAGCCTTTACCATGCTTATTTTGCAAGTCTACATGTTGCTGTTTAAAAATAGAAAGTTTTCTATCTTTGTCTGAATTCTTCTAGAATGTCAGAACGTGATAATATCTTGAAATTTTTACACAATAAGATAAAGCAAATATTCTACAGGGTGGTAAGTGTTCAGAATTTTTGGAGTTAGAGAAGTATGAATCTTTTTGCATTGTTTACAGACTGTCCTGTTTTGGCAGATTACTGCATTGTTTGCCAATGTTTGCCTGGTTAATGATTCTATTTGAGGATAGGAGTATTAAATATGCAGAGGCATTTAGTATGCAATGTTACATAATTATTTTAGTGATTTGCTGTAGTAGATAATGATAAGGTTTTTGCATTGACTTATACTAACTCATCTCATGAGTTCTTGTTGAGTTTTGTGTGGATGAAGTTTTGTGATTTAGGAAAACCGTGATATGAGAGGACTGAAGAAGATACAAGAGCTCAAGCTTGGGGATACTCAAGGCATCCCAAATTAATATTTCAAGAAGTCTCAAGCAACTAAGCTTGGGGATGCCCCAGTTGGCTTCCCACCTTTCTTCATCAACAATTATCGGTTAGTATCGGTTGAGCCTAAGTTTTTGCTTCTTCACATGATATGTGCTATTCTTGGAATGTAATTTTATTTTTTTGCTTGATATTTTAATTAAATACTTAGATCTTAAAGTTTTTAAATGAGAGAGAGTCCTCAAATACCTACCCATTTACTTAACTACTTGCTTGATCTTCACTTATATCTTTTAGGAATAGTTTGTCATTTACTCTCGTTCTTCACTTATATCCTTAGAGTGAACTATTGGATGAATTGAATATCATGAAGTTGAAATTATATGTTCATATCATGCCTAGTAGTAGCTACAGATTGGGTTTAGAAAGTGAAATCTATTGAAGCTTGACAATCACAATATTAGTCCTACAAGCTATTCATGAATGATTAATATAATGAAGAGAATATTCACATAAAAATATATTATCTTGGACATCTTCTATGATTGTGAATACCCATTAATTATTTTCAAAATTGAGCAAATTAGTTGAAGTCGTTGGACAAGGGAAGACAACATAATGAGTTATGGTTGTGTATATTTGCATAGAAGTTATATTGTTATGGATCCTCCAACATGTGGTGCTTGCTTAGGATCTTTTGCTAGCCAAAAATGTGTACTACGTAGAGACACTACTTGTGCATCCAAAAACCCTAAAACCCAGTTTCTTGCCATGAATTTCCACCATCTTGGATTGAATAAGATCCTTCAAGTAAGTTCTCATCGGTGCCTAAAGCAATAAAAAATGCTCCTAAATATTTTTAATCTTTTATTGTAAAGGAAAATAAGCGTTGTAAAAACTTGTGATGGCAAAGTTATAAAAGCGACGGACTGTATAATAAAGGTTGCTATCATAAGGGGCAATATAATGTGACGTTGCTTTGCATTAAGAGCTTGGGCATCCAAAAATTAAAAGCGCATGACAACCTCTTCTTCCCTTTGTGAAGGGCCAACCTTTTACTTTTTAGTATTTACTTTTATGCAAGATTTAATGGTATGCATTCTCATTTCAACCTCAACTGTTCTCTAGTTGGCAAGCATCATGTGGTGGGAAAGATCGAGGCACATATGACCAGTAAAATATATTTGATCATGAATTATTACTGTTGGCAATTATCTCTATGATAAATGAGTTGGGAGGCAAAACATTAAGCCCCTATCTTTCTCTGTGTTCGACAGATGCCATTTGTTCTAAATATATGCTTTGAGTACTAGGAATCATGGAAGACTATATGATGATTGAGTATGTGGAGCTCTTACTTCGACTTTGTTGAATAAGTTGAATTGCAATTGTTTGGTAACTAAGAACATAGGTCGTTAAGTTTCAAGAAAGGCATTGTTTGAACCATAACATTTGAATTGATTGCTAATTTATCATGATGAGTTTTATGATAAAGAGTTGTTGTTATGATGCTAGTAAAAGTGATTCAAATTATCATTGATCAAACTTATACACTATGCTAGCATTCACACTTCATAAATTATTTCTTTAGCATTCACCTACTCGAGGACGAGTAGGAATTAAGCTTGGGGATGCTGATATGTTCTCACCGTATCTATAATTTATGAAGTATTCATGCCATGTTTATAATGATTTTATATGGTTTTGGTATGATTTGAATGGAACTAACCCGGACTAACGATGTTTTCCACAGAACTACATTGATGTTGTTTTTTGTCCGGAAATAAAAGTTCTTGGGGACGAAACTTTTTGACAATTTTTTTGCAAGAAAAGAGAAATAATGGAGCAAAGAACAAGCACAGGGAGGGGCGTGCTTCCCACAAGACACCAAGGCGCACCAGCCCCCCTGGCGCGCCCTAGTGGGTGGTCAGCCCCCTGAGACCGATGCCAAAAAAAAATCTATAAATACACATACCCCAATAAATAACCCTAGATCAAAAGTTCCACCGCCAGAAGCCTCTGTAGCCATGAAAAACCAATCTGGACCCTGTTCCGACACTCTGCCGGAGGGGAAAATTATCATCGGTGCCCATCTTCATCATCCCGGCAGCCACCATGATGAGGAGGAAGTAGTCCATCCTCGGGGCTAAGGGTTTGTACCAGTAGCTATGTGTTTAATCTACCTCTCTCTCTCTCTCTCTCTATATATATATATATATATATATATATCTTGTGTTTTTGAGTTGGCACAATCTTGATGTATCACGAGCTTTGTTAATATAGTTTGATCATATGGTGTGTCTCCCTCTCTATCTTGTTGTGATGAATAGGTTTTCCCCTTTGAGATTTCATTTTATCGGATTGAATACTTTTATGGATTTGAGAGCACTTGACGTAAGTCTTGCTGTGAATACCCGTGGTGACAATGCGGTATCACATTGATTCACTTCATATATGATTTGGCACTCAACTCGCGGATTCCCGATGTGACACTAGGGTAATCTATGCATAGGGGTTGATGCACGTTTTCGTCCTTGTTTCTCTGGTAGACATCTTGGGGCACTCTTTGAGATCCTTTGTGTTGGATTGAGTATTATGAATCTGAAATTGTTTGATGCATATCGTATAATCAAATCACGGATACTCACAGTGATATTGGAGTATCTAGGTGACATTAGAGTTGGTTGATGTGTATCATACGATGTTATTTTAGTACGAACTCTTGGATAGATCGGTCAGAAAGGATAACTTGGTTTTATTTTAGTATGAACTCTGAGATATATCGATTAGAAATGAGAACTTTGAGGTGGTTTCACACCCTACAAATAATTTCTTCTTATGTTCTCCGCTAGATAAGAACATTGGAGTAATTCTTTGTCGCATGTTAAGGATGGTTATATGATCCAATTATATTAGCATTGTTGAGAGATTGCACTAGTGAAAGTATGAACCCTAGGCCTCATTTTTAAGCATTACAATACCGTTTGTACTCACTTTTGTCACTTGCTACCTTGCTTTTTTATTGTTCCTATTGCAAAAATCAATATCTACTATCCATATTACAGTTGTATCACCATCTCTTCGCCGAACTAGTGCACCTATACAATTTACATTGTATGTGGTGTGTTGGGAACACAAGAGACTCTTTGTTATTTGGTTGCATGGTTGTTTGAGAGAGACCATCTTCATCCTACGCCTCCCGCTGATTGAAAAACCTTAGGTCATCCACTCGAGGGAAAATTGCTACTGTCCTACAAAACTCTGCGATTCGAGGCCCAACACGACTCTACAAGAATAAAGTTGGGTAGTAGACATCAGATACCAAGAAAAGTTATGCAATGTACTTGGTAAAACGAGTAAAGACCAAAATCTATGCATTGGGGACTTGAATAAGTACTAGATGGATATGATATGAGGGATTTTGGCCCTAAAATATACTCTTAAAAGTATGCATAAAATCCACTCATCATGAAGCACATGTCTGCGATCATCGTTGTTTGTCATTGGTAAGTATACAAGGCAATTACAAACACATTATAAATGTAATCACTTGTTGGCAATTCACGAGAAACATACTTCAAATGTTTCACCAAATTTCTTGGTTGTTGTTTTTCCATCACAGTTACCACATGAGGAAATGCTGGAGCATAAAAAATAATCTCAGAGCTCATTCAACTGCTCAGGAAAATGACTTGTGTCACTAAGCAAGGTATGTGCAATGATCATCAAGGCAAATACAAACACAATATGGACATACTCATTTTGCAAAAAGTTGTGGAAAAGATTCCTTCAAATAGTTCACTTTACTTTAGGGCTGTAGTTGGTCTCTGCGCCAACGGAACAATGGGTCATCTCGTAAGGAGAAAATTCAAAATGTTAACTAGATTTCTATGGGGATATGACCTCTTACGGCTAATTATGTTGTTTCTTCCACTCCAAACAGTTCTATGAGGGGGGGGGGGAATTCGTCACCTGGTGGAATTTGTCACCTTCTTTTGATCATGATCTTCTCAAGGGTATGACTGGGATGGTCCTGAGGGACAATAAAGACAAAAACATGGCAGCAGGATTCCAGAGAATAGATTGGTGGGCAGACGTTCTGACAGCGAAAGTTTGGCGCTCAAATTCACACCATCCCTTGCGCAATGGGCGAGATGCAATCAACTCGTTATTAACTCTGATAATTTGTAGGCCAGTGAAACCATGAATAATGAAGGACAGTCGGCAGGAGCAGCGACGACAGTCTTTGATGATTTCTACTCCCTCCATTCACAAATATAAGATGTTTTGGATATTTCAATATGAACTACATACAAACTAAAATAAGTGAACAAACACACTAAAACGTGTCTATATACATCCAGCTCACAAAAATGTTAAAACATCTTATACTCCCTTAGTTCGCTAACATGTTTTAGATATTTCAATATGTACTACATACAGATTAAAATGAATGTACAAACACATTGAAACTTGTCTATATACATATGATTCAGAAAATTTAAAACATTTTATTTATATATATAAACAGGGAGAGTATTTTATTGCGCGTGATTTTTCTATTTCTAGATTTAAAGATTGTTTACCATCCTTCCTAAACAATCTGTATGTTTGCATGCTAACAAACATTAGTTAAAAAATAATAAAACAGCTCAAACTACTGTATATTTCCGCTACCTTCTTCCATGACTCGCAAAGTCGCAAGCGTCGGCGCCACCTCCACCTCCCGCCCTTCGGACTAAATTGTCTCAGTGTCAACCGGTGGTCGTCTTCTCCCGCGGTGTCGGTGCCCCCTCGTCCTCTGTTTTGATGACCCACTAAGTGCTCTTCCTCTATTTGTCTTGCACGCGCCCGATGGATCTCTAGCATGATGAAACTCTACGTTCATAAAATCAGTTGAATTGGGGATTCTAGTTTGTTCACATATGTGCTTGGTATCTGCACGGTTAAGAGCAACACCAACGTGCCGACCCAAATGGGCTGCGGTTTTGTCCATTTTTTGTCCATTTGGGTCGGCCGTCCGCTCGGCGTCCGCCCTGTTTGAGAATTTGGTCGGCAGTGCGCCCAACGCACGGACCCATATTTGCCGGCGTGGCCGGCTGGCTGCCCATTTCCAACAAATAGCACAAATTTTGCATTATTTCACACACAAATTTTGCATTATTTCGCAAGCAAACATATAGTCCACAACTAAATAAATAGCATAGTTTCAACCAAATTAATAGCATAGTCTTACAAGCCGAATAAAAATAAAATAGTCTCACATAGTTTTGTAAGCTGAATAAAAAAGATACATCTATAGGTTGCCAACATGAGCCGGCATATGCTCAATCAAATCATTTTGCAGTTGCATGTGAGTTTCCCAACCACGCATGTCATGATGAAATTGGGTGAACTGTTCAAACGTTGCCACTCCTCCATGCTCAGGCACAACATTCTCACCCTGAAACTGAACCCTTGATCGTAGAGATGTTCCGGATGCTCATCATCTATGATCATATTGTTCATGATCACACAAGCAGCCATCACCTACCATAGTTTCTTCGTGCTCCAAGACCTAGCAGGATACCGAACAATGCCCCACCGAGATTGTAAAACACCAAAGGCACACTCGACGTCCTTCCTAGCACTCTATTACTCTTCGGCAGGGTTGGGGATTATCTTCACAATAATGGTCCACTGAGGATAGATACTGTCACCTAGGTAGTATCCTTTGTCGTAGTTGTGGCTGTTGATGGTAACATTAACCAGTGGGTTGTTGCCTTCGGCAAGCCTAACAAACACCGGCGAGCGCTGAAGCATGTTGATATCATTGTGTGATCTGGCCATGCCAAAGAAAGAGTGCTATATCCAGAGATCTTGAGATGCCACGGCCTCAAGTATGACAGTGCAAGCCCTGACATGTAGACTCGCTCATAGGGACGTACTCATCATTGAGATCACCGAAAACTCCGTATGCAAGCATCCGGACAGCTGTAGTGCATTTTTGATAAGAGGAGAAGCCAATCTTTCCAAGGGCATCCTCTTTGCACTCGAAATAGTCATCATAGCCGACCACCCCTTCTCTAATACGGTTGAAAAGATGCCTACTCGTACGAAAACGGAGGCAGAATTTCTGATGTTTGAACAATGGGTTCGTTGTGTCAAAGTAGTCCTTCCAAAGAAGGAAATGCCCACTCTCTCGGTTGCGATTCAACGACGGATGGTGCCCCAGAATGGAGCTAGGGAAGAACAGCCACTGGCTATTGAGGTGGTGATGGACCAAAACAACATCAAAGATCTCCTCATCATCGGATGAGGAATCGTCGGAGTCGCGCAGGAAATTGTGGAAAAATAACTCGTCGACGAAGTCCATTTTGTACCTTGGCAAACTGTCGAACAGCTTGTGGGCGTCGATGAAGGAGCCATCTAGGGAAGGGAGTCATGCCGCCCTCGGACTAGCTAGCTGCCTTGGCAGTGCTCGACGAGCGTGCCGGCATCCGACGAAGGAGCTGGCAGGACTGCGAGGCGGCTTCTTGGTCGCGGCTATGTCAGGGAGTGGGTGTGGGAAGCTTTCGGATCCCTGGCGGCAAGACAGCGGTGGCGGCGACGTGGGAGGTGGCGGTGTTGGAGCGGGGATGTAGCGGCACCGACAGCTGGTAGAGGCACCAGAAAAAATGGGCAGCAACGTCGGCGACAAAGGAGGCAGGCGAGGGTTTGCTGTTGGAATGGGAGAGGATGGCCAATGTGCCACCGACTAGTGGGCCAGTGTGAGGAGTAGGCGGGCGATGCACACGTCCGCCTCATGTTTGCTCCGATGCAAATGAGGATCAAAATTAGGCCGGGAATGGGTCTACAGGCGGACGAAAAGAGACGCGCGTCTGTTTGGGTCGGCGTGTTGGTCCGACTTTTCTATCTGCGCTGACCCAAACGTACGCGCACGGTCAAAATAGGTTGGCGCGTTGGAGTTGCTCTAAGTTAAAAAAAACCGACAGTTGGTTCTTCTAGCTGGAAGGATATGGTGAAAGATTCCCTGGATTCTATTGAAGTTGTAACATTCGACTATCCATGTGAGTTAATTTGAGTAAATCTCCTGCTAATCATTTCAATTTCGTCCGAAGGTCCAGTTCTTAATTCTTGACCCATGTTCACTTAATGGTTGATGAATTGGTCAAGCAACATTACTTCAGAAATGTTGGGTGGTAATCGGAGGCCTCCCCAAAAGGCGGACAAGATTGTCGATCATCATCTCAGTTTGGTGAAGAATGCTGTAGCAGAGCATCCTGGTCACCCGCTTGTTCTTACGGGAAGTCAATGGGTTCGAGGTAATAACATTTCGTTGTTGCTTGTGCATCTTTTTGGTTTGTTATATGATCGAACTTCTTAGTGCACTTATGTGATGATGCTTCAACATTCTCAGGGTCAGCTGCATGGTAGCTAGCTCCGATGGTGTTAGTGTTTCTGTGGTCATATGCTTAGGTTATCCATCAAATGTATCCCACTTTATAGTATTTTCTTAGTGATACATCTCTAACATATTTATAATTTTTTCTTGTTCTATGTTGTTATATTATCAATCTTGGATCTTTTACAATCATTCTATAGCAACTTTATATCTTTTTTAGGGCTAACCTATTGAAATAGTGCCCAATGCCAGTTGCTATTTTTTTCTTGTTTTTTACATCAAAGAAAGTCAATACCAAACGGATTCCAAATGCAGCGAAACAATTTGTAGATTTTTTCTAAACGAGAAGGAACACCTTGGGAGAGTACCAGAGGGGTGCCCCAAGGGGGGCACAACCCACCTATTTACACCTGGGGGCCCAGGCGCGCCCTGGTGGATTGTGCCCACCTCGGTAGCCTCCCGCACCATCTCTTCGCCCTATAAATACCCAATATTCCAAAAACCCTAGGGGAGTCGACAAAACTGTAGGATCGAAAGTATGTCTAGAGGGGGGTGATTAGACTACTTGACAATATAAAAATTCAGCCTTTTGATTAAGACAAGTTTTGGCAGATTTCAAGGTGATGATCAAGTCAAGTATCACCCTACACATGCAATTCTAGAGTATTGGCAGCGGAAAGTAAATTGCACATGTAGTAAAGAGAGGTGGAGAAGAGCAAACGCAATTTGGAGACACGGAGATTTTTCTCGTGGTTCCGATAGGTGGTGCTATCGTCAATCCACGTTGATGGAGACTTCAACCCACGGAGGGTAACGGCTGCGAGAGTCCATGGAGGCTCCACCCACGAAGGGTCCACGAAGAAGCAACCTTGTCTATGCCATCATGGCATACGCCCACGGAGGACTAGCCTTACTCGGGGTAGATCTTCACGAAGTAGGCGATCTCCTTGCCCTTACAAACTTCTTGGTTCAACTCCACATCTTGACGGAGGCTCCCAAGCGACACCTAACCAATCTAGGAGGCACCACCCTCCAAAAGGTAATAGATGGTGTTGTTGATGATGAACTCCTTGCTCTTGTGCTTCAAATGATAATCTCCCCAACACTCAACTCTCCTCACTGATTTGGCTGTGGTGGAAGAAAGGATTGAGTGGAAAGCAACTTGGGAAGGCTAGAAATCAAGTTTCATATGGTGGGAGTGGAGCAACTTGACCTCAACACAAGGGTAGGTAGTTTTCTTCTCGAAATGTAAGGTAGGAGTGGTAGTTCTTTCGATGGCTCTCTCCACGAATGAAGAGGAGGTGGAGGGTATTTATAGCCTCCACACAAAATCCAACCGTTACACACATTTGACCAATCTCGGTCAGACCGAAGTTGACAACTCGGTGAGACCGAAAGTTCAAATCTTGTGAACGTTGGGATTTTCGGTGGGACCGAAAATACAATCTCGGTGAGTCCGATTCTTCCAAATACTAGGGTTTGCCAATCTCGGTGGGACCGACTTTATCATCTCGGTGACACTGATTTGATGACAGAAGGTTACAGAAGCTTGGCAATACTAGTTTCGGTGAGACCGAGTTTGGAATCGGAAAATCCGAAATTTCTAGGGTTTGGGTATATGGCTGAGGTGGTTCATCTCGGTGTGACTGAGTTTATGGAATCGGTGAGACCGAGATTACTTATGAGTGTATGTTGGAATGAAAGATTGCTGATGGTTTGGGAGATAGATCACTAAGCACTTTGAGCAACCAGATCATTAACATAACCTCATCCCCTTTTAATAGTATTGGCTTTCCTATAGACTCAATGTGATCTTGGATCACTAAACCAAAAATGGAGTCTTGAGCTTTTGCCAATGCTTGCCTTAGCATTTTGAGGGTCCACTTCTTCATCATTGCCATACCCATATCACTGAACTTTCGAAATGATACTCAAGAAACTATTAGTTCAATGATATATATGTTGTTATTAATTACCAAAACCACCCGGGGATTAGTTGCACTTTCAATCTCCCCCTTTTTGGTAATTGATGACAACATATAGATCAAAGCTTCGACAAAAGATATAATCAATGAATAATATCGTCGCTTTGAGAAGTATGTGATAAGTAAGAGCTCCCCCTAAATTTGTGCATTATTTAAGATTTGCGTTTGAATGCAAATGCACAATCGATTAGGATCATGGGTCACTCTTCCATGTCACATACATCTTGGTGGAGCGCACAAAATGATAAGAATGAATGGCATGCACCCAATCACCAAGACATGAGTAAATGATCATACAAGATATGAATAGCATATGATAAGCATTAAGCACACATTAAGGCATAGTACGATCAAGCACTCATCAAAGTAGAGCAAACGTAGTATCAAATACACAGAATGTCTCGAAAAACTCAAAAGTATCTCAAAAGACCGCAAATAAACGAAAGAGCAAAAGCGAGCACTCTCTCTCTCGAAGTCCTATGATCTATACAATTTTTCCCCCTTTGGCAACAAGTTACCAAAAAGTTCGAAAGGTATAGAGCTAAACGTCACTAGGGACTCTGTTGGCGGCTCTATGCAGGTTGATGGAGTTGAGATAGCTGCATCTGCAAAGGCTTGGTGATGTCGTGGAGCTGGAGGAGTGGACACCGGAGCTGGAGCTGGAACCGATGGAGCTGGGAGGTCTTGAGGCTATAGTCCGGTGTCTCATCCTTTGGAATAGCAGCTGATCTGGGTCTTGTGGGAACCGGAGCAGGCTGTTCATAATCATCCTGGACTAGGTCATCCTGCATCTCACGCATGAGCTCTTCCTTCTCCTTCTTGGCTTCCTCGATATCTGCCTCAAGCTTGTTGACAGTGACTTGCACTTGATCGACTTGACATCCGAGCATGGAACTTGTCTTCAACTATCCTCTCAAGACTCTCCTGAGACTGCACAATGCTGGCCAGGCGTTGTTCAATCCTCTGGGTAGCTTCAAGGAGCTGCTCTCCAACACTCTTGGGTTTAGCTGCTGCTGCTGCTGCTTCCTTCTCAGCTTTGGCTTGTTTGGCAGCTTCAGACTTTGCTTGACCTTCAACAGACGTGGGATCATCCTCAGTCATCACAACTTCATTGTCCTCATGCTCAGGCTGCAGTGGCAAGTGTGGTCTATCCAACAAGTAGGTGCCCGTGCCAAACTTGGCATTGATAAGCATCTGAATGTGCGGGGCAAATCCACATGACCTCTTCTGGTCTGCTGCAGTCCTCTTGATAGTCTCAACTATCAGGTCCATCACCTTGAAAGGTGCCTTCTGATCAAGTATATGCAGCATGTTGATAGAATAGCCTCTTATCATGCGATGATCTCCAGACTTGGGCATCAAGGTATGCCTCAGAATTGTGTTGGTGGTAGGGAGACCTGCCTGGAGATGATACACTGAGCCGAGCTTCCAGATTTCTACATCCTTAGCTGGTACCTCATTGTACATGTTTTTCATAGACTCATGGTTCTTCTTGGGAATACCATAGACATCATCATCATCTTCTCTTGACACTGGAGCATTCAGCAGTGCTGCCCATTCTTCAACAGTAGAAGAGAATCTCTGGCCTTCAGTCATCCATGTGATTTTACCATCTGGATAGAAATGAGCAGTGGCATAGAATTGCATGATCATCTCATCATTCCAATCTGTCAACTTCTGACCAACAAACTCAGCAACACCACATGCAGTAAAGCTCTCATGCACATGTGGAAAGAAGTCTCTGTGCTCTTCACTATCAATATATGCCCAGTCAACATAGCGAGTGTCTGCAACAATGGGCTTCTTATCCATAAGCACAGTCTCATAGAAGTCTTGCTGCTCTCTGGTGTGGAACCTTGGGTCTACAGCAGTCTTTCTCCTCACAGCATATGGATCAGCTTGTCTCCATAGCCTGAGACCTTTATCCTTTCTTTCCTTCATGTTTTCAGCTCGAGGATGAGCATCATTGTGAATTGGCAATTTCTGACGGAGTTTCAAGAATCTGGTGCCTCATCATCGACTCATTTGGTGGCACATTGTCTTTCTTCTTCTCTCAAGTGGGATGTTCTGACAGTTTTCTTGGGCTTGGCAGCAGGCTTGGCTTGAGCTGCCTTTCTTTGGAGCAGATGGCTTAGACTTTGAAGGTGCTCCTCCTCGATGGCATCACCCATCAACTTAGGCTTCGAGGAGGCTGGGTGCTTCCTCATCGAATCAGAATTTCTCGCTTCATCATGCACAATCCTCTTCCTCTTGGAAGTTTTCTTCACTTTGCTCGAAGTTTCCTCTTGCATACTCAGCTTCTTAGCAACGGTGGACTTCTTTACTTTACTGGTGCCTTTCTTGGTTTGTTGCCCTTGATGCTCTTTGGCAACCACTTTCCTCTTTGGCTTAGATGAGATCTCTTCCTCAGCTATGAAATCAGAATCTTCTTCATCAGAATTTCTCTTCTTCCTGGCCCTGGTGGCTGCAGGAGGCAAACCACTTGGTGTGCTCCTCTCACCATCATCAGAAAAGCTGCTGGCCTCAGGACTAGTGCCTGCCTCTGGAATCTCAGCAATTGGTGATTCAGACCTGTTCTGGCTGTCACGGCATCGACATGGTGACAACTTTGTGAATAGATTAGATGTAGGCAGAATATAAGAGTTATCACAAACTGCAGAAGATTTTGCAAAAAGGAATGAGTTCAAATTTCAGTTTTAGGTTTTCACAGAATGCATTTCGGTCAGACCGAGGCTAAAATTCGGTGAATCCGAAGTGTCTAAACAGAACCATTCACACCACTTTCGGTTGGACTGAAATGGGTTTCGGTCTTGCCGAAAATACTAGGGTTTCACTAAATCCTCATTTCGGTCACACCGATTTGCACAACTCGGTTGGACCGAAAAGTGCAGTGCAATGGCCAGAGGCCAAATGGGTCATACCGAGAATGTAGAATCGGTCTCACCGAGATGTGTTCGGCGGAAACCTAACCCTAAAACTTTTACTCGAATTTCGTTCTAAGAACTAATCTGCTAGATAGGAAGATCTCAAACGTGGCAAGAAGCTAGGCAAACCAATCGTGCATAGAATCGGAGGTTGAAACACGAGAGGGATCGAAACTCACCCTAACTTGGTGGAGTTTCTCTCTGGCGGCAACGGCTGGAGTGAATGTCCGTTGACGGCAACGGAGACCCAGCGAAGGCGCCTGAGCGGCAACGGAGACGATCCGGAGACCACGGCGACGACAAACAAAGGGTTTGGGCGAGGCGTTTGAAGAAAGAATCAACGCGCTGCCCTCGGTATATATACCCTTTTGTTGTCGGTGGGACCGAGTTGTAAAACTCGGTGGCACCGAGATGGATAATCGCAAGCGATTACACACTTGGTCACGCCGAAATTTGCAACTCGGTTTCACCGAGGTGAAAACCTAGATCAATCCAAGTGCTTTCGGTCTGTCCGAGTTTGAGTGGGTTGGTCTGACCGAAAATACTTAGAAGGTTTTGGAAGTTAAGTCTTTGACGGATCGGTGGCTCCGAGTGCTCCTCACTCGGTGTGTCCGAAAATGACTTGTTCAAAGTTTGTGATATAAGCATGAATAGAATTTGAGACAAGAAAGCATAGATAGCTAGGGGAGGAACTTAGGCATTCTTGTCCATCCATTTGGTCAAAAAGAAAATCCAAAAGACCAAAGCAACAAATGGATGTCCTCGAATGGATAAAATCATGCATCCAACATGCTCACACAATAAGATAGCAAATGAAATATGTGTCAAACATGCACAATCAAAACTCTAGCAACTAGCACACAATTTGTCGATGACTAGGTCATCTTTATATGAGTATATTGACTTAGGAGTCAAATGAGAACATTTGATCATAGGTCATACTCATCGTTTAAGCACAAGTGGGGTTACCACTTTTACATAAAGCATTGATGTGTTCACATCATTTGAAGATGCTTTAGCTCAATTCTTTAGAGCGAAGCTCCCCCTAGATGTGAGAACCCCTTTTACAGGGTCAAACTAACCTTGGGTTGTCATAGAAGACTTCATGTAGATGTTGAAGATGTGGATGCTCAATGTTGATGAAGATCATCAAGAGTTGGGAGCAATCCTTTGGATTCGGGCACTTTCAATACCTACATGGGTTAGTCCCACAAGGAACAAACAAGAATATACATGGACATAGATTGAAGTACACAATAGATGATGTCCATGAAAGCAATGATTACCTTGTCCCTTGACTTACCAACAAGAGGGTTTGTGACTCCATGAACTAGTGCAAGATGTGGAAGTTGATTGCACAAGTTCTTGCCAAAATGAATGTGAGTGAAGTATGTTGGCGGAGTCACCCTCAAGAACTCTCTAGTTCTTCTTCTTCGGGATCCACATCATCTTGATGGGAATCCTTGGGGTAGTAGTTGAGCTTGACGAAGTAGAACTTGACGTTTCCTTGGGAACCCACTTGACCATGGCTTTAGGTGCTTCAATGAATGCATCAATCTCCTATTGAAGCTTGTCCTTGCCTTTTAGCTTGTGGTCTTGTGGTGGAAGGTCATCTTGAGCTTGTTCCACATTGGAAGAAGTAGGATCATACTTCTCCTTTTGAGAAACAAACTTTGGAGTGGGATATTGACCTTCTTCCCATTCAACACCCTCGGCGTTGAACTTTCGCTCAAAACCAATTCCTTGATTCTTCCACTGCCTTCCTTGCTTGCGAACAATTTCCTCAAAGTTCTTGCTTCCGGCAAGGCTCTTGTAGACACCTTTCTCTATAATCCCTTTCAATAAACTATTTTCTTGCTCAAGTGTAACTTGGCTTGAAACATTGTTAGTGGAATCAAGAGAATTACTAGAAGTAACAACATTGGATTTAGCATGGTTATTGTTACTACTAGATGAAGAATTTTTCTTGTGCTTGTCATGCTTAGTTTTAATAGGTGGCAAGAAATTAGACAAGAGAAGTCGTTTGGCAAGATATGAAGAACTCTTCTTTCGAAGATCGTCATTGATTGCTTTTAGGAACTCATGTTCTTGCTCTAGATTGAGCTTCTCGAAGCGTAGCTTCTCATGAGATCTTAGGAGCTCTCTATGATCTTCTTGAGTTGTTTCATGAGCTAACTTAAGAGTGTTTAGTTCTTTAGTTAGACGCTCAATCTCCTTCATAGCATTGTCATTCGACTCTTCTAGACTATAAAGACTACTAGCATGTTCATCATTACTAGGCTCACTAGATTTGTCATGTAAAAGCTCATCTTCACCAAGCAAGTCATCCTCATCACTATGAAAGTCAATGAATTCAGGGTGTGATACCTTGGGGCCTTTAGCCATGAAGCATCTTCCAATTCCCTCATTTGGTGAATCAAATAAGTCATAGGAGTTGGAGTTGGAGGACACGAGAGCAAGACCGGCAACACCTTCATCTTGACTGTATTCGGAGTTGGAGTGATAGCTTCTTTCGAAGTGATTGTCGGAGTCGGAGCCGGAGACCCATTCACCTACATGAGCTTGATGTTTTCTTCTTGTGTAGCTTCTTGATGACTTGTCTTTCCTCTCCGAATCCTTGCTTCTCCGAGAGGATCTTCGTTCATAACGATCATCTCTACTCCTTCTCTCTTTCCGAGGTGACTCTTCTCTTGAGCTTCTTCTTCTTGGAGATTCTTCTCTTCTCTTGTGGGGAGCGAACACTCATTTGAGTAGTGTCCGGTCTTCCACAATTGTAGCAGATTCGATCACGACTAGAAGATCTCTTTTCATCATATGATCTAGACTTTGAGCTTCTTTCCTTGCTTCTACTCTTGTAGAATTTGTTGAAGTTCTTCACCATTAGGCTTATCTCTTCATTGGAAACTAGCTTGTCACTTGAGGTTGTGGGAGCATCACTAGTAGCTTTGTAAGCACCACTTGACTTGTTGTGAAGCTCTTCCTTATCTTTTAGTGTCATCTCATGAGCAACAATTCTTCCAATGACTTCGGTAGGCTTGAGATTCTTGTAGTTTGGCATCATTTGGATCAAAGTGCACACGGTGTCATACTTTCCATCCAAAGCTCTGAGAATCTTCTTGATGATGAATCGGTCGGTCATTTCTTCGCTTCCTAAGCCGGCAATCTCGTTTGTCATGAGAGCAAGCCTAGAGTACATTTCAACGACTCCTTCACCTTCCTTCATCTTGAACTTGTCAAGTTGACCTTGAAGAACATCTAGCTTTGATTCCATCACGGACTCGGTACCTTCGTGCATTTCGACCAAAGTATCCCAAATCTCTTTTGCATTCTCAAGACGGCTGATTTTGTTGAACTCCTCGGGACACAAAGCATTGAAGAGAATGTCACAAGCTTGAGCATTGTTTTGCAACATCCGCAATTCATCGGCTGTAGCTTCACGATCTGGAACTTTTCCTTCCTCGAAGAACTCACCTTGCAAGCCAACACAAATAATGCCCCATGCGGCAGGGTTATGTCCAAGAATATGCATTTTCATTTTATGCTTCCAACTAGCAAAGTTTGAACCATCAAAGTAAGGACCTCTACAAAATTACCCTCACTAGACGCCATACTCTCCTAGGTTGTGAAACCAAGCTTATGGAGTCAATGCAATGAAACCAATCCAATGGAAACAAAGCTCGATACCACTTGTAGGATCGAAAGTATGTCTAGAGGGGGTGATTAGACTACTTGACAATATAAAAATTCAGCCTTTTGATTAAGACAAGTTTTGGCAGATTTCAAGATGATGATCAAGTCAAGTATCACCCTACACATGCAATTCTAGAGTATTGGCAGCGGAAAGTAAATTGCACATGTAGTAAAGAGAGGTGGAGAAGAGCAAACGCAATTTGAGACACGGAGATTTTTCTCGTGGTTCCGATAGGTGGTGCTATCGTCAATCCACGTTGATGGAGACTTCAACCCACGGAGGGTAACGGCTGCGAGAGTCCACGGAGGCTCCACCCACGAAGGGTCCACGAAGAAGCAACCTTGTCTATGCCATCATGGCATCGCCCACGGAGGACTAGCCTTACTCGGGGTAGATCTTCACGAAGTAGGCGATCTCCTTGCCCTTACAAACTTCTTGGTTCAACTCCACATCTTGACGGAGGCTCCCAAGCGACACCTAACCAATCTAGGAGGCACCACCCTCCAAAAGGTAATAGATGGTGTTGTTGATGATGAACTCCTTGCTCTTGTGCTTCAAATGATAATCTCCCCAACACTCAACTCTCCTCACTGATTTGGCTGTGGTGGAAGAAAGGATTGAGTGGAAAGCAACTTGGGAAGGCTAGAAATCAAGTTTCATATGGTGGGAGTGGAGCAACTTGACCTCAACACAAGGGTAGGTAGTTTTCTTCTCGAAATGTAAGGTAGGAGTGGTAGTTCTTTCTGATGGCTCTCTCCACGAATGAAGAGGAGGTGGAGGGGTATTTATAGCCTCCACACAAAATCCAACCGTTACACACATTTGACCAATCTCGGTCAGACCGAAGCTGACAACTCGGTGAGACCGAAAGTTCAAATCTTGTGAACATTGGGATTTTCGGTGGGACCGAAAATACAATCTCAGTGAGTCCGATTCTTCCAAATACTAGGGTTTGCCAATCTCGGTGGGACCGACTTTATCATCTCGGTGACACCGATTTGATGACAGAAGGTTACAGAAGCTTGGCAACACTAGATTCGGTGAGACCGAGTTTGGAATCGGAAAATCCGAAATTTCTAGGGTTTGGGTATATGGCTGAGGTGGTTCATCTCGGTGTGACTGACTTTATGGAATCGGTGAGACCGAGATTACTTATGAGTGTATGTTGGAATGAAAGATTGCTGATGGTTTGGGAGATAGATCACTAAGCACTTTGAGCAACGGATCATTAACATAACCTCATCCCTTTTAATAGTATTGGCTTTCCTATAGACTCAATGTGATCTTGGATCACTAAACCAAAAATGGAGTCTTGAGCTTTTGCCAATGCTTGCCTTAGCATTTTGAGGGTCCACTTCTTGATCATTGCCATACCCATATCCTTGAACTTTCTGAAATGATACTCAAGAAACTATTAGTTCAATGATATATATGTTGTTATTAATTACCAAAACCACCCGGGGATTATGGGAGTCGACAAAACACAATTCCAGCTGCGGCAAGTTCCAGAACCACGAGATCCAATCTAGACACCATCACAGAGGGGTTCATCATCCTCATTGGTGCCTCTACGATGATGCGTGAGTAGTTGATTGTAGACCTACATGTCCATGGTCAGTAACTAGATGGCTTCCTCTCTTTCTTTTGTTTCTCAATACAATGGTCTCTTGGAGATCTATTTGATGTAACTCTTTTTGTGATCTGTTTGTTGGGATCCGATGAACTTTGAGTTTATGACCAGATCTATATATCCATTAAAGGTATTTGAGTTTTGATCTCTTATATGCATGATTATTTATAGCCTCGTATTTCTTCTTCAAATCTTTGGTTTAGTTAGGCTAACTAGATAGATTTTTCTTGCCATGGGAAAAGGTACTTTGTGATGGGTTCGATTGTGCGGTGTTCTTTCCCAGTGACAGAAGGGGCAGCAAGACACGTATTGATCGTTGCTATTAATTACAAGATGGGGTCTATTCCTACATGAATAGATCTTGTCTACATCATGTCATCATTCTTATTACATTACTCCGTTTCTCCATGAACTTAATACACTAGATGCTTGCTGGATAGTGGTCGATGGGTGGAGTAATAATAGTAGATGCAGGCAGGAATCGGTCTACTAATCTTGGATGCGATACCTATATATTGATCATTGCATGGCATTCATCATAATTATTTGAGGTTTTATCAATTGCCCAACAGTAATTTGTTTACCCACCGTGTGCTATTTCTTGAGAGAAGCCACTAGGAAATCTACGGCCCCCGGGTCTATTCTATATCATATTTGCCTTGAGAACTATTTTTATTTGCTTTTGTTTTCAGATCTATTATTCCAAAAACCCAAAAAAATACCTTGCTGCACTTTTTATTACTTCTTTTATTTTGTGTTATTGTGAGATCTATTTATCAAAAATTATACAAACCAATGCATCTTTTGGCCGAGGAGGGATTGACAACCCTTCTTACGCGTCGGCTTGCAAGTATTTGTTCTTTGTGTGCAGGTACCGTTTACATAGTGTTTCTTGGTTCTCATACTGGATTGATACCTTGGTTTCAATAACTGAGGGAAATACCTACCTTAGCTATGCTACATCATCCCTTCGTCTTTGGGGAAATACCGACGTAGTTCAAGCTGCATCACAAGTAATAGTGGTTGGGACATGCCTTGGGCATGTCTCTTGAGGTGGTATTGTGTGCACTAATCGTGCTGTCGTATTTGCTAGAATACAGTATATGTAGTTTAGTTAAAATACTTGAGCAAACTGGTATAAATCTCCTCTTGTAGGATATCAAGTTGTAGATGAATACTCATAAGACTTATAAACTGGTACATTGAGAAATGAATACAATTCAAAATACTCTCCACAAGACCTTTGGGAATAAGTACAACCAAATTATTTTGTAAAAAAATAAATCAAAAGCATAGATGAACTAAAGCATTCAAATGGAGTTTGAATCAATGTGGGAGCAACAACAATGTCCCACAGTAACACCACAATACACCAATCGATATGGTTCGCATTGTAGCAGCCGACACCCATTATGGTTATCAAAAACTCGAGTGACAAATACTTGGAAATAAATAATAATATATAACTGAATTCAAAGGAGACTTATCGGAGGTGGGAGGCATACGAGGAAGCTGTACAGAGTTTAGTATTGAACCCGAATCAATCAAAGGGTCATGTTTTATAGAAAAGAATATTTGCCTTCTTGGTGTCGACGTACCTGCAAAAGAACTACATCATGAGAGAAAGGAACAAGTTCAAAACTAACAACTCATATTGATATTAACCCATCTAACAATCCAAAAAATAGAGTAATGTGTGTGACATAGCCTTTACGCATCTTATGGCAATTCCACTTATGTGTCGTATGGGTGAATCAATCTTTTGGATGGGTGTATGCTCATTGCCCTTATACTAAAAGGTAGTTTTGTCATAATAGATATTGTTGTAAATAGAATCTTTGATGGATGATGTGGGGACCCCGACTCATAAGTCGTGATCATCGAATGCACGTGTACAGTGATCCCAGAGATCAATGCTCACTGAACACACAGAAGCTGAATAACAAGAGTCTTACATCCATACATATCGTTTTACACAAGTAGGACCATTATGGTCAAGTCTTGAGTATAACATTGCAGCGGAAATCTTCGTCGATAACTTGGACCCATGCCATCTGCCTTAACCCTACATGCATTCTGACTGGGAAGCGTCCTAGCTCGCATGTTAAATCAAGTATTCCTCATCATATCCTGTTCTTTCATGCACGGCCAATAAAATAACCAGTGGCAAGCCAATGAGT
Organism: Aegilops speltoides; assembly: GCA_021437245.1. Lineage (NCBI taxonomy): Eukaryota > Viridiplantae > Streptophyta > Magnoliopsida > Poales > Poaceae > Aegilops > Aegilops speltoides. Next base: position 163,233,960 of record CM038141.1, read on the forward strand.
ACTTTGAATGTACTGCAAGCAACCCAAGAGTGATAACAAAATAATTATGCAAAGCTCTCGCTTAATTGGCATTGTTGCGGAAAGCTAGTTTTTCTCATGCAAGTATGATCAACATTTATCAAGGCAGGAATGCGTCGCAACAAGCATCGGAGGTTCTGAGACATCAACATCGAGAAAGAGTTATGAACAACTCATGCTCAAGCTCATCGTGACTTCCTCACGAGTCACATCATCAATATCACCAAACAGTGTTGTTTGTCAAAACATATGTACATAGTCTAAGCAGCACCGCCCAACTGTCCTTGACCGTGGACACGGCTATTCGAATAGTTTTACACTCTGCAGAGGTTGCAAACTGTACCCACAAGATCCGGGGAACTTCCGTGTCAGCCACGACCCGCGGTACCTCAAGTACCCAGGGTAAGCACCCCGATCACTACCTTTCCCTGGACGACACTAACATGGAGTCCACTCTATTGGTAGTAACCCCCGTGCCTAACATTTCACAATATAAAGTTGTGGAGCCTCTCTCCCATATTCATCACATACCACAAGCACGGGGTACCAACGGTGTGTCCGGTGCCCTGTAAAAACAGTCATGGCCGCCCTACCTGGCACGACCCCGTCCCGAGAGAGCGCACCAACAACTCTCCCGTCACTAGTAATGTGGGCTCCAAGGGTCGGTCTAGGTACTCAATAATGCCCTTTCCCATATAAGGGTAGAGTGATTGCGCATGTAAGGTTGAGTGAGTCGACAAATCTTAAATCTAATCCGTCTCTGTAAACAACACTTCCAACAAGCCTCCGTACACTACCTCTCCCCCAAGTAGTGACCTAGTTCATCATCATCTCCCAGGGGCATTAGTGGCACCCACTGGGCTATTTGCAAGTATGTCAAACCACACTTGGTTTCTTTCCATGCATAACCCCGACCCATTTTGCTCAGCCAACAACTATAGCATACTTCTAAAACCCACCAACACAACTCTAAACAAGGATAGAGTCATGATCAATGCAAGTATCAACGGGGTATGCAACGAAGGCAAACCTAGCAAGGTTGCCATTCAAGATATCATGCATTCAACAATCACGGAAAGAAATGTTACTATGATAAAAAGGGTTCATCATGGTCAAAGGGCTGATTGCCTGTTTTAAAAAAGTCTTCGAGGTCTTCAAATATCTCTGGTCCAACTCCGAGCATTTCGTCTACTTCGTCAACTATCGTCGAAAGCAACCATAATAAGCAACACAACAAGGTAGGAAATAAAAGTGCTCTAAAAATATGAGTTGGACTTTTCTGGGATACCTCTGGTCATATGAGGGATGATCAAAGTGGTTTCATTAGGATTTGATCAATGGACATCTCTGAACATTTCAATATGATGGAATCAGGAGGTTTATGGATTTGCAAGAAGTGTACAGAAATATATTTTTGGAAAATGGGCAAAGATACCCATTTAACAAAGGATGATTTTAGAAGCATTTAGGATTTGGTTTCACTGGATTTGGAGTTCAAATGAATATCCTATGGATTTGCAAAGTTTGACAAATATGAAGAAATGGATCATTATATTGTGTGGCACAGAAAGTATTAGGAAAAATGTTGAAAAACTAAGTTATGAACTTAGAAGTATCTAGGATCTTGAATCAGGGCATTTGGATCAAAAATGGGCTCTCTGTGATTTTCTAAAATTCATCACAGAAATAGGAAAGATAGGGTTTGGTAAATATTTGTGAACAAAAGGTCTCTGGAAAAATGTGCATGTTGCATCACCAGGTAGGTCATGATTTATAGAGTCACTAGAAATTTGAATCTTCAAATTTGAAGTCCATTTGAATTGTTTATGGATTTTACAAACTGTACAGAAAAGGATAGGGGAAAAGGTTTTTACCCAAATGGGCTGGATCTGGGCGGCGGTGGCATGCACCGGGCGAGGTTTAGCAGCAGGGCGCCACTGGGCCTGGCCCAGCCTCTCGCCTTACTGGGAGGCCACGGGAGGCCACGTCGGCGGCTTGCGGGGTATGCCTTGCCAGGGTGGCGGATCCGGCCGAAGCCGTTTCCACTTAAACGGCGGGGCCCGCGCACCGGGTCGCTGACGAGCGGGGCCCGGTGCTCAGGCCGTCTCCTACCTCCCGCTCAAACAGAGCAGAGGCAAGGGAGGCGAGGCCGAGCGGGCGCCGGCGCTCTCCCGGGTGGCACGGGCCACCTCCGGCGGTGTTCTGCCCACCGGCGTGCTCAGGAGGTGATGCCGCGCCCATGCATGGGTGGCATGACCGCCGAGGAGCTCAGGGTCGAGCACGGCGTTGGCCGCGGCGGAGGAGGTCGGCGGTTACGGCGCTACGGCCACCGGGAGGAGAGGGAGAAGCACGGGAGGGGCTCGCGGTGATGGTGGTGATGCTCTAGTGCGGTCCAGAGGGGAGGAGGAGGAGAGGTGGGCGCGAATTTAGGCGGAGTCCGGCTGCTCGGCTCCGGCCATGGGGAGCGACGGAGGGCTCGGCGAGAGGGTTGGCTGGGTCTGGGTGACGTACGGGAGGGAGAGAGAGCGAAGGGCTCCAGAGAGAGGCCTCGGGCGGCCTTATATAGCGAAGCCATGGCTCACCGTGGACGAGGCCTACGGGCATCCGCGGAAATGGCCGTGGTGGCCATGGGAGGAGGCTTAGGGCTGTCTGCAGTGCTCGTGGTGGTGGTGTAGGGCGCCGGGAAGGGAGAGAGGGAGCGGGGCGAGCTCCGGGTGGAGACACGAGCTCGCACACGCATTGGCGGGCTCGGGCGGCACTGGGCACGCGCGGCATGGGCAGGACAAAGAGGGGAAGGAGGGGGCCAGCTTGGTGGCGTGTTGCGGACGTCGAGGCACCTCAACTGGCGCAAGGGGGAGGCTCGAGGTGGTCGGGAGCGCCGTGTCAACGGTCGGGAGCACGCTGACGTGCTCCAGAGCGCGCAAATGGCCGGCACCCGCGGCTTTTCTTCGCGTTCTCACGCGCCCACTTGCGTCTAGTGGCTGCACCGGGGAGTAAACAATGTGGGAAAATGGATTGGATACCCTGGGGCTTGCCAGGAGTGAGAGAGAGGTGAGAAAATGGGAGGAAGGCTGCTGTGCAGAGGAGGGAAAAGGGCTTTTCACCCCCTTCATCATGGCTTCTCGGGCAGGGAAAGATGCAGGAGGTAGAGGAGGACCAGATGAGGCTATGGGAAAAAGCTCAGCTCATGGAGATGTGTGGAAATGGCTAAAACAAGCATTTTAAATTTGTGCCAGAAGGTGTTTGATGGTGGTTTGGGCAAGCAAATGGATTCCAATTGATATGAAGATTAACAGGATCAAGTGTCATATAGAAATGGGGTTGATCACCAAGTTGGAGCTCATTTGGAGGAAGTTGACAATGCAACTTTGGTAAACCCTAGAAATTAGCAGAAATGGCTTTACCAAGATTTAGTCATGCAAATCAATTCTCCTTGATGAACCACCTAGTGTAGTGTCATCATTTGAGGTTCTGAACATGCCCAAAAAAGTTGAGATCAAAAGGAGGAAGTTGCCAATGTAGAGTTGTTCAAATTTGGTTCTGGACAGGAAGGGTTTTGGGGCACTTTGATCAAGTTAACTTGTTCTCCAACTTGTGCCATTTGGTCTAGATGGATTACTAGACCATTTGAGCATGTTCACAAGGTTTGAGAACATTTGTACATGTTTGGCAGTGTAAAGTTGCTCAAACTTCAAAATGGACACAAATGGTCTTGAGGGGATTTCATGGAGTTATACTATTCTCCATGACATGATATTTGTCAAGATCATCAAACATGTCATAGTGACATGCTAGAATTTTCTTGGAATTTTTGGAGAATATTGCCTTTGTAAATAATTCAAAAGCTTGAAATATCCAGAAAGGGTTTTTGAGGGGTTTGACCAATATTTCGAACATGACCATGTGTTGAAACTCTTATATATGGAAAATATATGTCCACTGAGTTTCCCTGATTTTTGTCAAATATTTTTAAAACAATAAAATAATTTTTCCCTATTAAAGACCATTTCTGGCCTTAAGAAAAAGTTTAAAAAATAAAATAGAAAAATAACCTCTAAATTTAAATTTTTGTAGTTTCTGGGTATCCTATATCTAACAAGAGTCAAATATATTTTTGGAAAATTTTTTACTGCCCTTAATTAAGTACTTGCAGTGCAAACCTCAATTCAGGGGTTTTTGAAAAACTAATTTTTTTGAAAATACTATTTGGCCAAATTATTTTTGCAAGAAATTATTTTTATGTCCTATACACATGGCATGATCATTGGGAAAGGTTTTTGGATCAAGGGAACGGAGTATAAGAGTTGGAGGATTTATTTAATTTTTTGAGCACTTGCAAACAGCAGTCAAACATTCAATCAAAGCAAGGACAAAACACCCAAAAGTTTTTGTCAAACAACATTTTATCATGATTTATCATCTTAAGTGTTGTGCCATGAAAATCAGGGTGTGACAGATGAATATTACAATCTTGCAAGGCGAAAAGAGCTCCATACTTTATCCGTGAAGCCTAAAGACTTCAAAAAACCTGATATTCACTTGGCATGGTCTGCTCGGTCTGAGCTAGAGGAGCCTGGCATGAGAAGAGAGGGTGTTCGTTGGATCCCACGGTTGTAGGGAGGCCGGATCCGGGACCCATGTTCCCGTGCGACCCCTCGACCTCTATATCTACAATTGACAAGGACAAAAAAGGGGGTGGGGTGGGAAACCTGGATTTGCTACCATTTTTAGAAATAATGTGCCTAGATAGGCTAGTACATGACAGATAATTACACCAATAGAGTAGCTCAAATGCTGAGAACAAGCAACCAACTCATTTGAGGTTATGTTATCATGACAGTACCTGAAGAACTTATAAATAGTAAAAGGAGAAGCATGGGATTCTGACAAGGACATACTATTTGGAGAAGCACATCAATACTCATGCAATCTTTAGTAGGTACAGATGTTGCAGAAGTTGTACTTTCTGATGCTTCCCCAATGATATCATTGTCATTTCCCACAGCAATGAGCATAGCCTATTGAACACATTCAAATGTCTCGTTCAGTATATTGATAAGGAAGAAGAATTAAAAGATCAAATAATTTCAACAAAAGCTAAGAGAGTTGCATATAGTGTTACTTAAATACTCCAGTTTTCAGTGACATTCTTTTTGGTTAGCTATCCAGACTTGTGGCATTTCACGACCACGAAAATTTGCTACTTTGAATTCACTCCCATACAAGTAGTTATTTGTGAATGGAAGCTCAGGGCTAATGAGACCATCAACGAGTCCTTTCTTTGTTGATTCTGCAGCCAGAGATAATCTAGCTGGAGGACCACAGTCATGAGCCATAGGCAACATCCGCAAAGATTCACACAGCCTAATCAACTACCTAAAGAATGCCACTAGACACCAATTTACTTACACAGTGACAATTAACCTTGAAACCTAAATAATTTATCATTGAAGAAAAAGAACTAAAGAAAATATCACTAGAAGGACTAAAACATCTTAATACACTATATTTATTTACTATTTGTGCAAAGAGTTCGGTTAAGTTTGTTAGAATTAGGCTGAGAGCTTCGTTTCCTAGTAATAAGCGGATGCAACAAACTAAAACCATCATAAAGATAAAATTGGAGTGTTACCAAAAAAGGGTTCCCCTCACCTGGAATTCCAAAGAAACGCTACGACGAGCTACGGCGAGCAGCACATCAAGTCTAAAAAAAAGAATAAACAAATACCAACACTGGAAGCTCGACAAAGCGTGGATGAACCGCCACTGCTGCGTCCTCCAGAGGCAAAATACCACAGCCCGAGGCTCGGATCTGCCACGTACAAAGCAACACCTTCAAGAAGGAATGCAACGCCAACGACACTGTTGCCCATACGAGTCCTAGGGTTTCCCCTGGCACACGGAGGGAAGTGGAGGATGGCTACCACCGACACCCTCCAAGAAGGAATGGTGGCATCCGTAGGTCTCACCGCATTGGAGTTGGTTGAACCGGCAAGGATTTGTCCCACACTCCAAACCCCACCGCCCAATCGGAGCTGACCAGCCAAACCACCGCCCAACACCATGCGCCATCGCGGTTGCGCCGCCACCCATGCTGTCTCACTACAAGCACCAACACGAGGCCAAGAAGACCGGACAGAAGTTCCAAGCAACAGGAGCAACAACACCAAGGCCGAACGGGATGGAACCACCTCCACCACTATCGTGCGAGAGGCCCGCGCCTCCGGCACCATCGCGATCGCCTTCCGGACACGGTAGTGGGGCATACCAGGCTGCCCTTTGCCTGGCCAGGCCCGAAATGGGCCTGCTAAGCATCGCTGGCCACACTGTAGCAGGCTGGCGTCAGTGCCGCCAACACCCCGTCGCTCAACGCTGCACCCTTGCCTCCTGGAAGTCTCACCGCAGACCGGCCCCACCGCCAGCCCGCCCAGGCCCAGATGGGGCATGTAGGGCCTAGATCTGGGCCAAACATCACCACCAGGTCGCGCCGCTGCACCAGCCCGCCGCCCACGATGTCGCCACCATCCAGCCGCATGCCCGTGCCACGCCAGGGAACCGTAGGAAGACATTAAGATTTACGTCTAGGTGCAAAGGAATTATTGAATAATGATGGTGAATGTACCAGCAGATGCGGACTCTGCTGTAACCTCGTCCCAGCTATTCTCATCTCATCCACCGTCGCTCATCACCCAGTGGAGTTCTTACGGGAGAATTCAATGCCATGCCAGCCAAAAAGGCGTCTTCCTTATGTCCAAATTAGTAAGCCTACTTTCAAAAAGACAGGAAACTCATGATGACAATTAAAAAAAAGAAAACATCAAATAAAATGATCAGATATGTTCATATTTATAAAGGAGCCTGACAAAGACATGATGACACTTAATTTTTTTTCTAATATCAGATGATGAACAAAAGTGGAGCTAAATCATGTCTCAGTTGAAATATCACATATGTTTGTCTTAGAGCTATCCTCACAAAAGTTATGCACTTTTTGCACCACGAGACAAATAATTACTTGAAAGCTATGCCACAGTATGATTTGATCTACGGAATAGCTCACCTCACCACAAAGTTCTTCGAAGAAACCCTTTAAATCTAATTGAGTAAGTTGCGGACAAAACTAGTAAACTATAATTAAACGTTTGATTTGATTGCGGTGTCTTGATTCTCGAGTAGCTCACAGCCAAATTAAGGACCTCGAGATGAAATGTATGATGACAAAATGAGCAAGTAAAATACAATACGATGTCGAAGTGGAACATGAGTGCTTACCTTCATGTCTATATTTGTACAATAAACCGTTATTACGACCATTTCCTTCTCATCTTTTATCTACGGGCCAGGAAGAATAGGATACAATTGTGAGTATTGTGGATAAGTAGAATAGGGGTGACAGAAGGTGAAACATCAAACAACCTACCACCAGAAAAAAGTTTGGAGTCACAGGCAAGATAGTTTTCTTTGAAGGCAAGACTCTAACATGGTAGAATCCAAGCATTGTGCCACCAAGGTTAAGTGCAACTCTAGCACCCTCTTCATTAAACGTGCCATGTATAAAACCATCGATTAGCTGCTGGAAAATGTAAATGTAGCATGTGAAGATATAATACCTTCAACAGCGAACTCAATGAATGCAAACACATCAGCTAGGCTTTCCTGTGGCATCAACAGATGATCCAAATCATTAGATCTAACATGCACCCAAGAATATAGCTATGCATACTAAACACATCAGCTAGGCTTTCCTGTCGAATGTTGTCTGGCCTCATTCACATAAAAATGAAAGTTAGTGTACCTGAGATTGAGTAAATAAATATGATGAGCTCACCCTAGACCTGACCTTGCCTTGAAGAGAGGCGTGTCGATCGCCGAAAAAATTGAATTCCATCAAAGCACTGATATATTTTTTGCTTATTTATTATGCACCATCTCTATGGTTAAAATATCCCAGGCTCCTACTGTATTCATCAACCACGAAAAACTGAATTCGTTAACTGAATCACATAAATAGAAAGAGCTTTCTCATGGGCAGTACTTAGTACTAACTTTCACATAATAACTAATAATAAGACCAAATAGACATGGCACCAACGGGAACAAACTGACAAGATGCACACATATTAATAGGATATGGAACATTCATGTTTACTAAATAAAATTTAGGCCAATAAAACGATATAGCTGTATCTTTAGCCCCAATAATTAGTGTTACCGTGTGTTCAAAAAGTAGCTAGACAAACAAGACACTCAACACCAGGATCTCCATGCCCACTACGCCACCTCCATTGTATCTTCAAGTTCGAAATCTGCCCAATAAATTATCAAACAAACACAGAGGTATAGGTAGACACTAATCTTATTCAGTTACGAAAGAATCATACACCGAGCTAAAAGCATTGAATATATAAAGTGAAGTACTCTGAGTTCGATGCAAGGTGACAAAAAAATTCCACGGTGTATTAAGAGAACAAAAATTGCCTAGGGAATTAACATGTGATTTCGGCTTAGGCCTTTAGGAACAGTGAAGCTGATAAACTGAAGTAACACATAGGATCAATCAAATTGGTGGAGGTAAATATCATTGCTCACTAGGTAGCATGATGCAGAGAACTGGAAGCATAATGTCTGGTCTGCCGTATAGATTTTCATTATTAGTATATCTTTTACGAATTTGTGTATTCTGCAGAAAAGAGGGAACATGCATGAGCTTCAAGACAATGATTCATACCTATGAAAGGTTGATTTGAAGTAGAGGAAGAAGAAGCAGGTAAAACATTGGAAGAACCTAAATGAACAACAATAAAGATTGGATGCCATCCTAAGGGTAGTGGGAATGCGCATGACGGACCAAGTCATACACAATAGCAAATTAGACAGGCACACACACATAGTATCAAATTAGACATGAACGCAATTTGGAATAGAGCAGTGCGCTGCAAACCTCGATCACCGCCAGGAGGTGGAGGGGGCGTTGCTTCTTACAGAAGACAGTCATATTTGCTCCCGGTGGCGCTTCTCCATAGGCTCGGCGTCTCCCTCCCCATCCGCTCTTCATCTTTCCCTACCCTCCCTGCCTAAGGAAGACGTCGCGGACAACCATCTCCTTGGCCGATCAGCTTAGGTCAGCACTCAACCCAGCATGGTAGAACCGCTATGCATCCTCCTCCGCGCCATCGATCTTAGGGCCCTGCCATCCACCTCCGTGGATCTGTATTCATGGATGGGGCAGGGCCTGGTGTGGGGGCGGCAGTCGCAACCCTAGCTGGGAGAACGAGGCGAAAGGGGATGCGCCTTGGCCAGACAGGAAAAAGAAGGTGTGAGGAAGTGGACAAGGTGGGCGCAGGGGATGGAGGCATCTGGGGAAGAGAATTATGCGCATATGGAACAATACCTCGCGCGTCCCTCGTGACAACGTGGCTATCGCGAGCGGAGCCCCGGCATGTCACTCTTGTTGGATGTAATTTGGGTTGTGTCAGACTCGGGACTCCGCAGACCCAATAAGGTTCAAACTCTGGGGTGCGAATGAAGGATCCTGCTTCACAACGATGCTAGCTCACCATGCCCATGGCCTGATCTCACCAAGTGCGCTCGATCATGAGGAAGGAATGAGCTTAGAGATTTACCCTGGTTCAGGCAACCTTGCGGTGTAAAAGCCTACTCCTGCTTTTGGTGGATTGGCCTCATGAGGAGGTAGAGGATGAACTAGTACAGTGGATGAGCATCCTCACAAGGGCTCGGGTAGTGAGGATGAATCGGTCTGGGGTCGGATCCTTTCTACGGTGGTGGCTAACCCAAATTTATAGAGGCCTTAGTCCTCTTCCCCCATAGCTTAGGCGGGAAGGGATTCCACAACAACCCATTTTGAAAGGGGACAAGGAGCACATCTTATCCTGACAAAAGGTGGTCTTTGCCTGCAAAGCTTCTAGCCATGACGCAATGGTGCGCTCAGTGATAACATCCGTCCTACCAAGATCGTGGTCTTGGTCTCATTGCACCGGAATGGAAAGATTTGGGGCCTTCCTCGTGAACCTGCGCCTGCCCTTGCTCCCTTAGCATCGAAGAGGAAAGTTTCCCACTCTATGCGCACAGGCTCCCGCCTGGTCTTGGTCATCATGGCCTACATCATCAACGAACCTCATGAGGCTAGATACCTACATAGAAGTCTCCGCTCCTCAAGAGGCAGGCTCAGGGAGCTGCCCCTCGAGAGGTGTTGGCGTTGTTATCCTTGCGAGGCCGGGGCCCTTGTGAGGATCTTGTCCCTGGTGTCTTGTAGCTTGGGCCGTACCAGGCCGATGTGGGAGCCATGCCATGGGCTGCAGGCAAGAAGATATGGGTACCCTCGATCCCAGAACGCCGACAGTAGCCCCCGAGCCCAAGATGCCCTCGAACTGGCTTCGAGGCAAAGCCAAGGGGCAAGGGAGAAGTAATGTGGGCCGCAATCACCCGCGAGCAGGGCTCGACGCATGGCGCATGACGGGGCGCAGGCGCCTCCACTTCCCCACGTCGCCTCGGCAATTGCCTAGGCTAAAAGAATACTGACACACACCATAGGACCATCATTTCTCACCCTCGCCTTGCTCCTTATCCCCTTGCAAAAAGCTTCTCTAGATCCAATCGTAACTCCACGCCCTTCCTTCTTCTTCTCCAACGTCTGCGACCCCGCGAATGGCGCCCAGGTAGTCGAATCCCGCGTCTAGGCTGCGACCTCCTCCTCTCTTTCGCCAACACTTGATGCGTCCTCCATCGCTGAGGAAGGGCATCTTGGCCCCGTGATCCCGTAGACAGCGAGCGAAGACAATGAATGGGGTGATACCTTGATCTAGGTCAGCTCCGCGAAGCGTGGCACCTTGGCACAGACGGTCTATCCCTTGTTCTTCCATAGCATCTTCGCGGGGCTTGTCCCACCCTTGTCGGAGTTCTTCTGTGCCGCCCTCAGTCACTATAGGATCCATGCTCTCCATCTCTAGCCTGACTGTATCCTCCTCATGTCCATCTTCACCTTCTACTTCGAGACCTTCATGGGTGTGAGGTCCTCCGTGGCGCTCTTTCGCCATTTCTTCAGCTTGCGGCTGCATGACCGGAAGCAGCGCTCTGCTTGCGTTTCCTTCGTCGCGGTCCACATGGGGAATGTCCTCTTAAAGGCCAAGGAAAAGGTGGAGGGCTTCCGACACCGATGGGTCTTCCTGGACACCAAGGGTCTAAACCAGTGTCTGGAGCGGCCGATAGCGCTGCCCTAGCGGCTCCAGAAGTGGGCCTCTACAAAGCTCACCGACCCCATGCAGAGCCTGTCCTAAAGGGGATATCCTTGGATATGGAGGCCAAGGTGTTGATGGGGGGAATGATCGTGAAGGAGTTCCTGACGCAGCGCGTGGCGCCGCTCCAGACACACACGAGTCCCTTGTGCGAATTCCAGGACGTGAGGGACGACATAAGGCTATGCCCCGCCAGCCTAATGGGCGAGGAGCTAGACAGGTCCCTGGCCGCCCTGCTCAATGGCAATCCAGGGGACCTCCCCGAGGCCTACACCCATTGTACTTCCCGGATGATAGCGGAATTGGTTTCCCTATGCCCGCCTTCAACGAGCTGGGGATCATGCCGGCCGAGCACCCCAACTCCCCCGTGTCGGCGTCCTCTCGTGATAGCGGTGGCGAAGAGGACTCGGAGGAGACTAAGGACGATGTCTTGGAGGTAGTGTCCCCCCATCACAGAGCAAGCTCCTCCGCAAACTTGAATACGATGACGACTTCGACGAGCCCCCGGCCGCGGACTCCCCATGCTCCACTAGGGTCCTTAGGCGGTCAGGGCCCGCTCCCCGTACCATGCGATTGTCTGACCGGGTGGCCTCAGGAAAAGGTGCGGCTGCGCCCCTTCTGGAAGGATCCCCACGCTGCAGCGGGGTGATCAAGATGTCGGTCCCATACCCGCCCGAATCGCGAATGGGGGACAGGGTGGCCGCTACTGGGGTGGACGTAGCCCAACTGGCCACAACCTCTTAGGGCGACCTCTTCACCTCCCCAGATGGCAGCGCCATTCCGGGGCCTGTCGAGGAGCACTTGCTCGCCCCCTGGACGCGGCCACGGCCACACCAAAGAAGAGCGGGGGTGTCCCGACCTTCGCCGAGAAGGAGAAGAAGAGGAAGTGGATCACACCTGAGGAGTAAGTAACTTACCTTGCTTTTGGTCAAGCGTAGACTGGAATTGTGCTCACAGCACTCCCCTCTTGATGACCAGGAGTGGCGACGTGACAGACAAGAAGAAGGCGAGCACTGAGCCAAAGGATCCCCCTGTCCTGAGGGCGCCGTCAGCCTCCGGTCACGGCAGCGGTAGGCACAGGAGTGCGTCGTGCCAGCCCAACACAGTCCCTGGGTGCTCAGGCGGCATCGCACCCAAGCACATGGGTGCACAACCGTCCCTTGGCACCTCGCCGGTGCCACTTGGGGGGCGTCCACCAAGGATGCAGGGTTCACGAGGCGTCACTCCTTGTCGCGGTCACGGCAACACCGGCCTTGGTGGAGGGGGTGACTCCATGGCCCCCTCCGACGTGATCTATCCTTGAGCATGCAGTAATGCAGTTGCGGGAGGAACCAACCCCCGTGGTCCAGCAGGCTATGCAGTTATCCACCCTCGTCGTGCCCGAGGGAAGCCTGGAGCCTCCGGTGCCCCAAGCCAGCCACGCCAAGCCACTACTTCCTTGGCCACAGTGTGAGTCGACGTGCTAGTGCCGCCTACTCGTTAGGCCCTTGCGGTCATGAACTGCGCCCCCCTGATCAGGCCCAGGGCCTTGGATGAAGCCTACAATGCGCTCGACCGGATCTGGGCTGACCTCCAAGACACAGATAGGTGCCTCGCGAGGGAGTGCCTGTGGCTTGTTTCTCAGTCGGCCCTAGGCCGACACAACCACTAGGACGTCCTGCGGTCGGGCCGAAGCTGCCGCCGCGGAAAGAAGGAAAGGGGTCGCCGATGCCAAGGCGGCTTGTACTACAAAAAAAAGACACATCCATGACATTTTGGGCCGAACAATTTTTTTTCTGTCATACTTATGACACTTCTATGACGGTCATTATGACAAAACCTGGTATCGTCATAGATCTGGTGGGCTCCGACTTCTATGACAAAAAATCATGACAGAAAATTGGCTTTTCGTCCAGGGCGGGCCGGAGACACACCTGCATGACATTCTTTGGGTCGTCCATGACGGAAAAAATCATGGTAGAAATGAGGGCGAGGAAAATTTCGGGGAGTTCCTTGTTACTGCGGGTGGTCGGGGCCGAGCGATGCACGGAGGTTTTGCGTTTCTCAGACACGCACGCACATGGGTGCGAGATGTTGGGCTCTAACTGAACCCGAGTGAGGCGTTCGCCTACTGAACCCGAGCGATTGCACTGGCTACGTGTTACTCAACCCGAGCTATCGATCGATCCATGGCTGTTAACTGAACCCGATTGAGCGATTCATTCGCCATCGCTGCTAATCGAAGCCGATCGACTGCTGCTGTTGATGAACAAAGGAGCATTGTTGGGGGTTGGATGAACAGTTCCCGGTGGGGGTTGGATGACATGACCCCATGGGGGTAGAGGCCGTTGCCACTGGATGAACTGGACCCCGATCGAGCCGGTTGGGGGTGTATGAACAGGACCCCATGGAGGGCTGGTTGAACAGTAGCCGGTGGAGGGCTGGATGAACAGTAGCCCGTGGAGGTGTGGTTGAACAGTAGCCAGTGGAGGCTGGATGACCAGGAGCCCGTGGATGAACAGTAGCTGGTGGAGGCAGGAGGGAGACGCCGTGGATGAACAGTCGCGGGTGGAGGCTGGAGGAGGTCGACGGTGGATGAATAGTTGCCCATGGAGGCTGGAGGAGGTCGAGGGTGGAGACGAACAGTAGCCCGTGGAGTCCCCTTTTGCAGTACGCCACACCCCTCTCGATGAACAGGACCGCCATTTCGACAATAGCACTCTAACACAACTCTGTCTCCTCCGTTTTGCAGTACGCCACACCCCCCGATCAACAGGACCCCATTTTGACCATAGGCACTTGAACACAAGTCTGTTTCCTTCGTTTTGCGGTATGCCAGACCCGTCCCGATGAATAGCATCCTGTTTTGACCCTAGGCGATCGAACACAAGGCCGTTTCCTCTGTTCTGCGGTACGCCAGGCCTCATTTTGACCGGTTGTTATGTCCAAGCCGGTTGCCTTCCGATGAACATGACGACTCAGTTTCTCCGTTCCGACCCAGCCGGTTGGCTGCCCATGAACAAGACACCGTCGCTGCCTCTCCATGTACACGAGCCCTGGCCGTATTTACTTTCTTGCACCCTGGTTGTACGTACGTGTACATGCTACGTGTGCGTCTCTACTATGACACGTGCGCGCCTCTACTACGACACGTGCCCTTCCTTACTCGGCCACGGTTCATCGCCTCAGCCTACCGATAGACCGATCGACTAGTATGTACGTACACATTCGCGACTAGAATGACAACGCTACGTACGCTTTGACCAGGTGGGTCCCGACTGTCAGGCACTTCCTTGCGTCCGAAGATGTAGCTGGTGGGTCCCAACAGTTGGGGGGAAACAGTTTTTTCGCGAAATATGATGGCCCGTCCGGTGGGTCCCCACTGTCAGGTGGAGGAATAATTATTTAATACGTAATAAGGTTGCACTTCCTTGAGTGCGGCCGTGGACCCAGCTGTCAGCCTCTCCACGTACAATACTCTTCCGATGGAAGTCATTCCTTGACCACATTGACCACACCGCGCCGAGAGCACCAAGGCAATGGATGACGGCAAGGACTAGGAAGGGGACGACACGGAGCTGTGGAAGACGCGGCAGTGGATGCCCACGCAGAGAGGAGTACGAGGGTTGACGGCTTCGGCTGCGGTGTGAGGCTCCAGTCGCCACAAAATAACAGGGATTGTGGGTGATAAGAGGGATGGCCTGGCCAGCGGTGGGAGTAGTAGGGGGCGGTGAGGCCTTCGCGGCAGCATAGCCGGCCACAAGAGGCAGGAGCAGGCGGCACGACCGGCGCTGGTTTGGGCAGCTGGAGCAAGGAGACCAGAGGTTGAAGAAGCACTACGGCCATTGGATGGACGTCGTACGGTCAATGGAGCTAGAATCATCCATTGACTAAGTTGATCAAGCCTCCATCTGCATCAACTTAGTAGGCCCACAAGTTAGCCTCCCACTATTATGGGTCCCAGCTAGCAGTGGCAGTATTAATTTTTTTTGTGCGTAATAAGGAGGCACTTCCTTGAGTGCAAAGATATAGCTGGTGGGTCCGAGCTGTCAATGGGGGGAATGCTTTTTTCGTGAAATACAGAGGCCCTTCTGGTGGGTCCCAGCTGTCAGGTAGAGGAATCATTATTTTTCACAGAATAAGGAGGCATTTCCTTGTGTGCGGCCATGGACCCAAATTGTCAAGATCTCCACGTCTGATCGACTTCGATGGATGTCATTCATTGAGCATATTGACCACGCGCCAAGAGCACGAGGCGGTGGATGATGGCGATGCCTAGGAAGGCAACGACACGGAACCGGGGAAGACTCGGCAGTGGTTGCCCACATGGTGGGGAGTACGAAGGTTGAGTGGTTCGCTGCCATCGCCGAAAAATAACAGGAGGTGTGGGTGAGTAGAGGGGTAGCCAGGCTAGGGATGCGAGTATCATGGGGCCGTGAGGCCTGCCCGGCAGCACCGCCAGCCACAGGAGGCAGGAGCAGGTGGTTCCGGTGGCATTGATTTGGGTAATTTGGAGCAGGAAGATCAGAGACTGAAGAAGCACGATTGTCATTAGATTGACATCTAACGGTCTGACGCTGGTAGAGTCGATTGTTGACTAAGTTTCTTTTTTTGACAAACCTAGTGTACACATGAACTTAGTAGGCCCACAAGTCAGCCTCCAAATCTGTGGTAGACAAGATAGAGCCCATTGGATCTCATCAAACTTTATGGTAGTTCCTTGTTTATGAATGAGATGAGGCAAAGCTTTTGCCTCCGTTTCAAAACAAAAAAAAATCACATCAAGAGGAATTTATTTTATAGAGCCGATAATGGAGTGAAGTCCATGCATGCAACTCCACAAGCTACAGAGTAATAGAGTACAAGCACTTTACATACAGAGCCATATTGCACAGTTCCCAATGCCGCGCCAGGCTTTTCCGGCTCCTCGGGCTTAATTGGAAGGCTCTAGTTTATATATGCTAGCTGATGAGGAAGTTGCAAGCGAGGTGTGGCTAGGGCGAGCGCGTAGGCGAGAAACTTTGCATGGTGTGAATTGATATATAGTACTCCGACTACTCTAGTACACGAGCCACGAGATGATGCGAGGGAAAACCTGTTCATGTGGCTAGGCTATCCAGTGCACCCAGATTGTGGTGCAACACGTCCGTTCGAGTTCAAAAGTCAAACTACCAATGTATAATATTGGCTTGCAGTAAAGTTACTATTTAAAGAAAAGGCCGCTGTGCGTTCAGCTTGGATCAAACCCACAAAACGAGCTATACACTCCCGCGACCACTAGTAGTACTCGTTGGAATACAACGCAACGTAGAATCGCCTTTTGTCGCTAGTACATTGTTCCTTACAAGAAACCACTAATAATGCCAAGAAACAGCTACCAGAATTGTGCGACCTACATGCCAGTTTGGAAAAAAATCCCCGAGTGACCTCCTACCTTTGGCCCGTCCACCTAGTCTTCCTCGGCCATGGGACACAGCTACCGCCGCCGACAGAAGGCGAGGTCAAAACGCTGCGGATGCGAAGCCCATCTTGCGGCTGCCCGGATGCCAGCTCCGTCCGGCGCTCGCGGCCGCTAGCTAGCCAAGATATCACACACCCTGCTGGATGCATCCAGCTGCTTGTCTACAAGGTTTGCTAGCTAGGTCGGCATGGCAGTACCGTGGCTTATCGGGCACGCCGTGCTGAGGCCAGCCATCTGGCTTGAGCGAAGGCCAGTGCGGTGGCTTGGTCGCGCCTGAGTCATGCTCGGGCCAGCCAGCCAACCCATGCGGTGGCCAACGCGGCGTCCGGCCCGTCTGGTGAAGCAGCGGCCAACTAGCTCATCACCGGCAGCACCAACAAACACGCACAGTACTGTTCGAAGTAATGTTCAGGAAAAATAATAATTGGAGGAGGAAGAACAGGATAGATGGTCAGATGTGGGTCCCTCATGTCAACGGTCAAACAAAATGTGTTGGTTTAAGCTGCCTCAACAGCACGGACGTGTGGGCCAACCCTGTCATAAACGTGTTTAAACGAGCCTAATCAGCACTAGGTAGTAGTTTTTTGGCACGGATTAATTAATTTTGGGTATGTTTTTGCTATTTTTTGTTCAATAGTTTCTTCCTAGCGCTGGTTGAAAGGGGTAGTTTTTTGTTAATTACTCTACATACTGTAAGTAGGAGTGAAAGTTAAGCTTTGGAAGCCAATAATGATGGCTAGTTACATAGTGCCTATGTGTACGTAATTCAAACTAAATATCAACCATGAGGGACTAATATCTTGTTGGAAAACTCGAAACTATGGAAATACTAGCATTTTTTGCATGGTTGGAAATACCAGCAATGCGTGCGCTGCAACGGATCATAATTAGAATAATACTTAATGACAAACTTGATAGAAAACACTCTAATTTATATATACATAAATCACTAGAGATATATTATGTTTCAATAAGACTATATTCCTTGGGCTGCTTTCGTGAGGTGTGGGAGAGATGTGGTTCGTTCTAAGATACTAATTAAGGGTTTTTTGCAAATTGGTAGAGAAGTGGGATGTTATTGAGAAAAGGCAACAACTTACCTCACAGTCGTTAGATGTAGATCTAATGGCCAGAAATGACGGATGGCAGACAGACTATCATCACCAATTGACTCTTCTGTAGGAGTACTAGCAAGATGTCCATGCATTGCATGGAACATCAAGATGCATTTTTTTATAAAAAAACCTGTTGTGATTGACGCATGCGGGAGTAATCCCATGTGTAAAAACTAATGATATCTCGAGAAAGAGGAGAGACAAGGAGGGGGAGTGGGCCGTGGTGGTGATTGGTGGTCGGACTGAGCGGAGGCATGGGGATGGACGACGCTGGCAGTGACCATGATGCCAGTTTGTTCCAGAGGCTTCATTTTTTAATTTCTCAACAATTAGATTGTGGGAGATAAGGACAAACAAGGGAAGGCCTTGTCTACAATGTGGAGAGAGGGTGCGGGTATCTTTTAGTTTAATTTCTATGCGTCAGATATAGATCGGACGGTCTATATTGCAAGATGGCAGGCGTACCATCATCACCAACTCGGTTTTTTATAAGAGAAAGATATATGTATGGAGATACAAACGTATTATGGATACTTGTTTCCATAAAATTGGATCTACATTCTATTCAACGGCTGAGCATGTGGGGCCGTAACACGATGACTTCTCGACTATGTAAAACAAAAGGTTTGGCATGCTTTTGGCTTGCTCTAGTCCTAGTAGTCATACTAGGTGGTCTACGCATGTGTATATTTATTCTTTTTCACGTTCCGTGTTTGTTGTACTGCCACGACTGTTGATGAATAGGCAATGAGTTATTCATGGGAAAACCTTTGTTGAGCGTGTGTGCGAGAGAGAGACAGCGTGCGTGTGTGACATGTGTAGAGACTGAGGCAACGATAAGATATTCTTTGTGTCTCTGTGTGGAGGATAGAAAGAGACATATGCATGGGGCTTTGTGTTGTGTAACATGGAGACACATAGACATAATTAGAGAGTGAGTGTGTGAGATACACATGCGGACATGGGGAGAGATGTGTGAGTTAGAGAGATGGAGAATTTTGGTGTGCATCTGAGGCAGAGATAGAATGGAGATATACACATACCTAGAGCTGGAAAATATGCAAGGGTGTGTCTCTTAAAAGAAGGATCCAGATAGATGGTTGTTTGTGCATGTTTGTGTGTGTTTGTGTGCGCGTGTGTTTGTGTGTGTGTGTGAGAGAGAGAGAGAGTGTGTGTGTGTGTATGTGGAGAAGAGAGACCACTAATGATATAAACCTAGTATAGGGAAGGGGGAATGGTATGACATGTGTGTCAAAGAGAGACAAAGGCATGTGTAGTAGTGGGATAGCATGGGTGCGGGCGGGGAGCAGACTCTTTGGAATAGACATCGAGTGTGTGTGGGAGAGGGGTGTCAGAGAGAGTGAGAGAGAGAGAGAGAGCTAGCAAGGGAGAGAGAGAGAGGAAGAGAGGGGAGAGAGAGGGGTCGTTTGTGTGCAAATGTGGTGTATAGATCGGGAGACAATGTTGATGTTGTTCATAAGTGGCCTTTGTACGGAGACACAAGGGAAGCGAGTCATCGTGTGTGTGATAGGAACTTCATGAGAGATCTAGAATAGATGGTGTAGAAAACAACGTGTGAGATTGAGAACAATCATACATTAGAGAGCTATGGAAAGAGTCACGACATATATGTATATAGGGAAGGAGCCAAGGGTCCGCATGTGGGGAGATAGAAAGAGGGGAGTGGTCCACAACGAGACAAAGAGTGCTTGTTTGCAGTGGGGGTGGTGTGTGAGGTTAGTGTGCGAGAACCACATAACTAGGGAGATAGACGTTTGGGGGCAACGTTTTGTGTGTATGGAAAAGAAACACTCTACATAGTGCGTGTGCTTGGGAAAGAGAGATGCCGGGAGACATAGAGAGTGAGGGAAGAGATGTGTGCATGCCCGAGAGACAAAGTTATAGAGACTTATATTGGGGTCCGGACTTTAGAAAAGAGGTGGGTGTTAATGTGCTCATGTGTTCATGTCTGGGGGAGAGAACGACGTGTGTGTGTGTGGGGGGGGGTTGGTTGGCTCGAGATAAAGAGTGAGGTGTCTATATTTGAGAGACTTTAGGGTAGTTGAGATATATATGGTATCGTCATAGATCTGGCGGGCTCCGACTTCTATGACAAAAAATCGTGACAGAAAATTGGCTTTTCGTCCAGGGCGGGCCGGAGACACACCTGCATGACATTCTTTGGGTCGTCCATGACGGAAAAAATCATGGTAGAAATGAGGGCGAGGAAAATTTCGGGGAGTTCCTGGTTACTGCGGGTGGTCGGGGCCGAGCGATGCACGGAGGTTTGCGCGTTTCTCTCGTACACGCACGCACATGGGTGCGAGATGTTGGGCTCTAACTGAACCCGAGTGAGGCGTTCGCCTACTGAACCCGAGCGATTGCACTGGCTACGTGTTACTCAACCCGAGCTATCGATCGATCCATGGCTGTTAACTGAACCCGATTGAGCGATTCATTCGCTACTGCTGCTAACTGAAGCCGATCGACCTGCTGCCTCTTGATGAACAGTGAGCATTGTTGGGGGTTGGATGAACAGTTCCCGGTGGGGGTTGGATGACATGACCCCATGGGGGTAGAGGCCGTTGCCACTGGATGAACTGGACCCCGATCGAGCCGATTGGGGGTGGATGAACAGGACCCCATGGAGGGCTGGTTGAACAGTAGCCGGTGGAGGGCTGGATGAACAGTAGCCCGTGGAGGTGTGGTTGAACAGTAGCCAGTGGAGGCTGGATGACCAGGAGCCCGTGGATGAACAGTAGCTGGTGGAGGCAGGAGGGAGACGCCGTGGATGAACAGTCGCGGGTGGAGGCTGGAGGAGGTCGACGGTGGATGAACAGTTGCCCATGGAGGCTGGAGGAGGTCGAGGGTGGAGACGAACAGTAGCCCGTGGAGTCCCCTTTTGCAGTACGCCACACCCCTCCCGATGAACAGGACCGCCATTTCGACAATAGCACTCCAACACAACTCTGTCTCCTCCGTTTTGCAGTACGCCACACCCCCCAATCAACAGGACCCCATTTTGACCATAGGCACTTGAACACAAGTCTGTTTCCTTCGTTTTGCGGTATGCCAGACCCGTCCCGATGAATAGCATCCTGTTTTGACCCTAGGCGATCGAACACAAGGCCGTTTCCTCTGTTCTGCGGTACGCCAGGCCTCATTTCGATCGGTTGTTATGTCCAAGCCGGTTGCCTTCCGATGAACATGACGACTCAGTTTCTCCGTTCCGACCCAGCCGGTTGGCTGCCCATGAATAGGACACCGTCGCTGCCTCTCCATGTACACGAGCCCTGGCCGTATTTACTTTCTTGCACCCTGGTTGTACGTACGTGTACATGCTACGTGTGCGTCTCTACTATGACACGTGCGCGCCTCTACTACGACACGTGCCCTTCCTTACTCGGCCACGGTTCATCGCCCCAGCCTACCGATAGACCGATCGACCAGTATGTACGTACACATTCGCGACTAGAATGACAACGCTACGTACGCTTTGACCAGGTGGGTCCCGACTGTCAGGCACTTCCTTGCGTCCGAAGATGTAGCTGGTGGGTCCCAACTGTTGGGGGGAAACAGTTTTTTCGCGAAATATGATGGCCCGTCCGGTGGGTGCCCACTGTCAGGTGGAGGAATAATTATTTAATGCGTAATAAGGTTGCACTTCCTTGAGTGCGGCCGTGGACCCAGCTGTCAGCCTCTCCACGTACAGTAATCTTCCGATGGAAGTCATTCCTTGACCACATTGACCACACCGCGCCGAGAGCACCAAGGCAATGGATGACGGCGAGGACTAGGAAGGGGACGACACGGAGCTGTGGAAGACGCGGCAGTGGATGCCCACGCAGAGAGGAGTACGAGGGTTGACGGCTTCGGCTGCGGTGTCAGGCTCCAGTCGCCACAAAATAACAGGGATTGTGGGTGATAAGAGGATGGCCTGCCGGCGGTGGGAGTAGTAGGGGCGGTGAGGCCTTGGCAAGCATAGCCGCCACAGGAGGCGGGAGGAGCAAAGGCACGACCGGCGCTGGTTTGGGCAGCTGGAGCAAGGAGACCAGAGGTTGAAGAAGCACTACGGCCATTGGATGGACGTCGTACGGTCAATGGAGCTAGAATCATCCATTGACTAAGTTGATCAAGCCTCCATCTGCATCAACTTAGTAGGCCCACAAGTTAGCCTCCCACTATTATGGGTCCCAGCTAGCAGTGGCAGTATTAATTTTTTTTTTGCGTAATAAGGAGGCACTTCCTTGAGTGCAAAGATATAGCTGGTGGGTCCGAGCTGTCAACGGGGGGAATGCTTTTTTCGTGAAATACAGATGCCCTTCTGGTGGGTCCCAGCTGTCAGGTAGAGGAATCATTATTTTTCACAGAATAAGGAGGCATTTCCTTGTGTGCGGCCATGGACCCAGCTGTCAGCATCTCCACGTACAGTCGACTTCCGATGGATGTCATTCATTGAGCATGTTGACCACGCCGCGCCAAGAGCACCAGGGCGGTGGATGATGGCGATGCCTAGGAAGGCAACGACACGGAACCGGGGAAGACTCGGCAGTGGTTGCCCACATGGTGGGGAGTACGAAGGTTGACTGGTTCGGCTACCATCGCCGAAAAATAACAGGAGGTGTGGGTGAGTAGAGGGGTAGCCAGGCTAGGGATGCGAGTATCATGGGGCCGTGAGGCCTGCCCGGCAGCACGGCCAGCCACAGGAGGCAGGAGCAGGTGGTTCCGCTGGCATTGATTTGGGCGGCTGGAGCAGGAAGATCAGAGACTGAAGAAGCACGATTTTCATTAGATTGACATCTAACGGTCTGACGCTGGTAGAGTCGATTGTTGACTAAGTTTCTTTTTTTGACAAACCTAGTGTACACATGAACTTAGTAGGCCCACAAGTCAGCCTCCAAATCTGTGGTAGACAAGATAGAGCCCATTGGATCTCATCAAACTTTATGGTAGTTCCTTGTTTATGAATGAGATGAGGCAAAGCTTTTGCCTCCGTTTCAAAACAAAAAAAAATCACATCAAGAGGAATTTATTTTATAGAGCCGATAATGGAGTGAAGTCCATGCATGCAACTCCACAAGCTACAGAGTACTAGAGTACAAGCACTTTACGTACAGAGCCATATTGCACAGTTCCCAATGCCGCGCGCGAGCTTTTCGGCTCCTCGGCTTAATTGGAAGGCTCTAGTTTATATATGCTAGCTGATGAGGAAGTTGCAAGCGAGGTGTGGCTAGGGCGAGCACGTAGGCGAGAAACTTTGCATGGTGTGAATTGATATATAGTACTCCGACTACTCTAGTACACGAGCCACGAGATGATGCGAGGGAAAACCTGTTCATGTGGCTAGGCTATCCAGTGCACCCAGATTGTGGTGCAACACGTCCGTTCGAGTTCAAAAGTCAAACTACCAATGTATAATATTGGCTTGCAATAAAGTTACTATTTAAAGAAAAGGCATTTGTGCGCTCAGCTTGGATCAAACCCACAAAACGAGCTATACACTCGCGACCACTAGTAGTACTCGTTGGAATACAACGCAACGAGAATCGCTTTTGTCGCTAGTACATTGTTCCTTACAAGAAACCACTAATAATGCCAAGAAACAGCTACGACCAGCGACCTACATGCGGTCCGAAAAAAAATCCCCGAGTGACCTCCTACCTCTGGCCCGTCCACCTAGTCTTCCTCGGCCATGGGACACAGCTACCGCCGCCGACAGAAGGCGAGGTCAAAACGCTGCGGATGTGAAGCCCATCTTGCGGCTGCGCGGATGCCAGCTCCGTCCGGTGCTCGCGGCCGCTAGCTAGCCAAGATATCACACACCCTGCTGGATGCATCCAACTGCTTGTCTACAAGGTTTGCTAGCTAGGTCGGCATGGCAGTACCGTGGCTTATCGAGCACGCCGTGCTGAGGCCAGCCATCTGGCTTGAGCGAAGGAGAGTGCGGTGGCTTGGTCGCGCCTGAGTCATGCTCGGGCCAGCCAGCCAACCCATGCGGTGGCCAACGCGGCGTCCGGCCCGTCTGGCGAAGCAGCGGCCAACTAGCTCATTACCGGCAGCACCAACAAACACGCACAGTACTGTTTGAAGTAATGTTCAGGAAAAATAATAATTGGAGGAGGAAGAACAGGATAGATGGTCAGATGGGGTCCCTCATGTCAACGGTCAAACAAAATGTGTTGGTTTAAGCTGCCTCAACAGCACGGACGTGTGGGCCAACCCTGTCATAAACGTGTTTAAACGAGCCTAATCAGCACTAGGTAGTAGTTTTTTGGCACGGATTAATTAATTTTGGGTATGTTTTTGCTATTTTTTGTTCAATAGTTTCTTCCTAGCGCTGGTTGAAAGGGGTAGTTTTTTGTTAATTACTCTACATACTGTAAGTAGGAGTGGAAGTTAAGCTTTGGAAGCCAATAATGATGGCTAGTTACATAGTGCGTATGTGTACGTAATTCAAACTAAATATCAACCATGAGGGACTAATATCTTGTTGGAAAACTCGAAACTATGGAAATACTAGCATTTTTGCATGGTTGGAAATACCAGCAATGCGTGCGCTGCAACGGATCATAATTAGAATAATACTTAATGACAAACTTGATAGAAAACACTCTAATTTATATATACATAAATCACTAGAGATATATTATGTTTCAATAAGACTATATTCCTTGGGCTGCTTTACGTGAGGTGTGGGAGAGATGTGGTTCGCTCTAAGATACTAATTAAGGGTTTTTGCAAATTGGTAGAGAAGTGGGATGTTATTGAGAAAAGGAACAACTTACCTCACAAATCGTTAGATGTAGATCTAATGGCCAGAAATGACGGATGGCAGACAGACCATCATCACCAATTGACTCTTCTGTAGGAGTACTAGCAAGATGTCCATGCATTGCATGGAACATCAAGATGCATTTTTTTATAAAAAAACCTATTGTGATTGACGCATGCGGGAGTAATCCCATGTGTAAAAACTAATGATATCTCGAGAAAGAG
The DNA here is from genome assembly GCA_021437245.1 of Aegilops speltoides. Classification (NCBI taxonomy): domain Eukaryota; kingdom Viridiplantae; phylum Streptophyta; class Magnoliopsida; order Poales; family Poaceae; genus Aegilops; species Aegilops speltoides. Next base: position 163,258,781 of record CM038141.1, read on the forward strand.
GAGAGACAAGGAGGGGGAGTGGGCCGTGGTGGTGATTGGTGGTCGGACTGAGCGGAGGCATGGGGATGGACGACGCTGGCAGTGACCATGATGCCAGTTTGTTCCAGAGGCTTCCTTTTTTAATTTCTCAACAATTAGATTGTGGGAGATAAGGACAAACAAGGGAAGGCCTTGTCTACAATGTGGAGAGAGGGTGCGGGTATCTTTTAGTTTAATTTCTATCCGTCAGATATAGATCGGACGGTCTATATTGCAAGATGGCAGGCGTACCATCATCACCAACTCGGTTTTTTATAAGAGAAAGATATATGTATGGAGATACAAACGTATTATGGATACTTGTTTCCATAAAATTGGATCTACATTCTATTCAACGGCTGAGCATGTGGGGTCGTAACACGATGACTTCTCGACTATGTAAAACAAAAGGTTTGGCATGCTTTTGGCTTGCTCTAGTCCTAGTAGTCATACTAGGTGGTCTACGCACGTGTATATTTATTCTTTTTCACGTTCCGTGTTTGTTGTACTGCCACGACTGTTGATGAATAGGCAATGAGTTATTCATGGGAAAACCTTTGTTGAGCGTGTGTGCGAGAGAGAGACAGCGTGCGTGTGTGACATGTGTAGAGACTGAGGCAACGATAAGATATTCTTTGTGTCTCTGTGTGGAGGATAGAAAGAGACATATGCATGGGGCTTTGTGTTGTGTAACATGGAGACACATAGACATAATTAGAGAGTGAGTGTGTGAGATACACATGCGGACATGGGGAGAGATGTGTGAGTTAGAGAGATGGAGAATTTTGGTGTGCATCTGAGGCAGAGATAGAATGGAGATATACACATACCTAGAGCTGGAAAATATGCAAGGGTGTGTCTCTTAAAAGAAGGATCCAGATAGATGGTTGTTTGTGCATGTTTGTGTGTGTTTGTGTGCGCGTGTGTTTGTGTGTGTGTGTGAGAGAGAGAGTGTGTGTGTGTGTATGTGGAGAAGAGAGACCACTAATGATATAAACCTAGTATAGGGAAGGGGGAATGGTATGACATGTGTGTCAAAGAGAGACAAAGGCATGTGTAGTAGTGGGATAGCATGGGTGCGGGCGGGGAGCAGACTATTTGGAATAGACATCGAGTGTGTGTGGGAGAGGGGTGTGAGAGAGAGTGAGAGAGAGAGAGAGCTAGCAAGGGAGAGAGAGAGGAAGAGAGGGGAGAGAGAGGGGTCGTTTGTGTGCAAATGTGGTGTATAGATCGGGAGACAATGTTGATGTTGTTCATAAGTGGCCTTTGTACGGAGACACAAGGGAAGCGAGTCATCGTGTGTGTGATAGGAACTTCATGAGAGATCTAGAATAGATGGTGTAGAAAACAACGTGTGAGATTGAGAACAATCATACATTAGAGAGCTATGGAAAGAGTCACGACATATATGTATATAGGGAAGGAGCTGGGGCGGGTCCGCATGTGGGGAGATAGAAAGAGGGGAGTGGTCCACAACGAGACAAAGAGTGCTTGTTTGCAGTGGGGGTGGTGTGTGAGGTTAGTGTGCGAGAACCACATAACTAGGGAGATAGACGTTTGGGGGCAACGTTTTGTGTGTATGGAAAAGAAACACTCTATATAGTGCGTGTGCTTGGGAAAGAGAGATGCCGGGAGACATAGAGAGTGAGGGAAGAGATGTGTGCATGCCCGAGAGACAAAGTTATAGAGACTTATATTGGGGTCCGGACTTTAGAAAAGAGGTGGGTGTTAATGTGCTCATGTGTTCATGTCTGGGGGAGAGAACGACGTGTGTGTGGGGGGGGGTTGGTTGGCTCGAGATAAAGAGTGAGGTGTCTATATTTGAGAGACTTTAGGGTAGTTGAGATATATATGGTCAATTGTGTGTGCACTCATGGTTGATCATTTTGTTTCAAAGTTTGGACTATGAGATACGATACTTTTGAACATGTGTGATATACTTTGAAGTACTAGATTTACGAACCTAAGATTGGTATTTTGGAATTCGACTCCATCATTAGCTTCTGTAATTCATTTAAACAGAGGTACATTTTTTAAGCCAGCATTTCGTGATTTCAAATTCATATATCAAACCTAGAGATATACACATGTAACGCCCCGAGACCGACGCTCCAGATGCCTTCCTTGTATTCCGAGATTCGTCGTGTGATTTATTTGTTTGATGCATTCATCTTTGCATCATGTGCATTACATCATGTCATCATGCCATCATCTCATAAATCTTTTGCATCTCAACTAAATAAATGGCATAGATCTTTTGATCTATTTAAATCGAGGGAATTCACATCGGGGATTTCTCTTTATAACATACCCTCCCGATATTAGGGAGCTATAATGAAATTATTCCATTTATTTGGAATTAACCACAACCCACTTGCATTTTAAAGTTCCTCTCGTTTCCGAATATTCACATCATTGCTCTATTCTCCTTTTGCCTCCAATCCCTCTTGTGGAGCCTTCTTATATTCCAGTGAGGCCACTTGCCAAATTTCAGCTAAATTTGGACTTATTTAGACCTCCAAATAAATCCTTTGGCCCCTCTTTTCTTTTCCAATGAGGAAAAACCCTTTTTTTTCTTTTCACCAAGCCTCCAGCCAAACCAGGCCGGCCCATTTGCTCCCAAGGCCCAGCCCCACCGACCGAACCCTAGCCCCCCTGCCCGATCCCCCACTCTCCTCGTTTTCTCCTCCTCGCCACCACCACGCACGATCCTTCGCCTCCTCTCGCCGCTTCTCCCGCCGACGCTTGGCCCGATCCCCATCTCCTCCTCGCGCCACCATCTCCTCGCCGACCCCATCGCCAACAGCCGCCCGCGTCCCCTCTCGCTTCCACCACGCACGCAGCGCCGACCTCCTCGCCGAGGCCATGGCCGCCGCCGCACCTTCTTCCCTTCCTCGCCATCTCCGCCCTGGCGAGCGCCGCCCCAACGCCCCTCCATGCGATGCCTCCCTTTCTCCTGCTCCTCTGCGACACCCTGCTGTCGCCAAGTCCCGGCCTCCAACGCCAGGATCAGCCCCGATCTGCTCGAGCGCGACCCCGCCGCCTCGCGACTCCACCTCCTCGCCGGCCACCCACAGCTCGCCACGCCCTGCTTCTCCTTCCCTGCCTCCACCGCGAACCCACCATGGCGCCCGCAGCCATCCTCTTCACCCCGCGTCTCCACCGGCTCCCGTCGCTGGAGTTCATGCCCAAGGCCGCTGCAACCTCACCTTCGGCCATGCCTTGCTTTCCTGTGCTGTTGTTCGCTGCACGCCAAGACCACCCCCGTGGATTTTGCCAAGTACCACTATGACCCGTGTGCGACTATGCGGATTCACCAAGTACCCCTCCAGCAAGACCGACGCCTGAACAAGCACACCGGCTCTGTGGATTTCGGCAAGTCCCTCCGACGACTGACGCTTAGTACCACTACGTTTGCCATGTACATCTACACCAAGACCGGACCGACAAGTACCATGACGTCCGTGAACCACTACCGTCGCCCCGAAGATGTTGGATTCGTCAAGTACCTCTCCGAAAACGAACGTGTACCACTACCTCCACGACGACCCGTGAACGTCTACGAGATGTACCACTACCGTCGACCCGTGAACGTCTACTTCCCTCTACGAACTCGCTCCGCCCGAAACGCACGCTTCGAAGGTATAACACCGAGACGATGTCCGTGGACCGAATGCATGTTGTATGAGATGCCCGTTTTTGCATCGTGTCCGTTTGTCACTCGTTTCCATGCCACTATCCCGTGGGAACCCGGTAGTCGGGAGCACCCCACCATCTTTTGCATGTTCCGCACATCCGCACACTTCCTTTTGCACCGATACCTCCATGAGTTATCAGAACCGATATGTTGCCGTGGCATCATTTTCGGATATGTTGCCGTGGCATCATTTTCGGATATGTTGCCGTGGCACCATTTTTGTTTCGCCGCCGTGGCACCCTTTTCGTTCCGCCATGGTGACCAAATGCTCCTTATCATGCTTATGTCAACATTTTTCATAAAAATTGCATAATACTTGCATATGTCATCCGCATCATGATTACAACAATTAAAATGTTTAAAATTATTGTTGCATTAAATTGCTAAATGCATATGGGGTTTTCCGGAGTTATCGTTTGTTATTTCCGGCCTCATTTAAACTTGCCTAGATAGGTAGTTTTCATTTGCTTCACCCTCTTGCCATGTTTAACAACATTTAATATTGTTGGGTACATAATGAGAGAGAACTAAATAATTGATGTGGCGTTCCGTCAATATGCAACTCGTTGCATATTGCGCTCCACTTAATTTGTAGTATTGTTCGTTGCACTTTGCCATGCCATGCCTCTTTAAACCGGACATGCATCATACTTGTTTGCGCATCATGCCATGTTTATGTGATGGTTGTTTACTATGTTGTTTGTTTGTTTCCGGGGTGCTTCTCTCGTTAGCTTCGGTTTCGTTCCGGAGTGTGAGGATTCGTTCGACTTCGTCCATTTGTCTTCTTCATGGACTCGTTCTTCTTCCTTGCAGGATTTCAGGCAAGATGATCATACCCTCGAAATCACTACTATCTTTGCTATGCTAGTTTGCTCGCTCTTTTGCTATGCCAATGCTACGATGCCTACCATTTGCTTGTCAGCCCCCCAAATTGCCATGTCAAACCTCTAACCCACCATGTCCTAGCAAACCGTTGATTGGCTATGTTACCGCTTTGCTCAGCCCCTCTTATAGCGTTGTTAGTTGCAGGTGAAGATTGAAGTTTGTTCTTTGTTAGAACATGGAGATGTTGTTCCTTGTTGGAACATGTTTACTTGTTGGGATATCACAATATATTTTATTTAATTAATGCATCTATATATTTGGTAAAGGGTGGAAGGCTTGGCCTTATGCCTGTTGTTTTGTTCCACTCTTGCCGCCCTAGTTTCCGTCATATCGGTGTTATGTTCCCGGATTTTATGTTCCTTACGGTTGGGCTATAATGGGAACCCCTTGACGATTCGCCTTAAGTAAAGCTCCTCCAAAGAATGCCCAACATTGGTTTTACCATTTGCACTAACAACCTACCACCTTCCCTTGGGTTCTGCAGACTCAAGGGTCATCTTTATTCTAACCCCGGCCGGTGCTCCTCGAGTGTTGGTCCGAACCAAGCTACTCATGGGCCACCTCGGGAAACTTGAGGGTTGGTTTTACTCGTAGCTAGACTCATCCGAGTGTGCCCGAGAAAGAGATATGTGCAGCTCCTATCGGGATTTGTCGGCACATTCGGGCGGTGTTGCTGGTTTAGTTTTACCCCGTCGAAATGTCTTGTTGTACGGGATACCGAGTCGATCGGAGTGTCTCGGGTGGAGGTCTATTCCTCCGCTGACCGTGAGAGCTTGTCATGGGCTGTTGGGACACCCTGCAGGATTTAAACTTTCGAGAGCCGTGCCGCGCTTATGTGGCAGATGGGAATTTGTTAATGTCGGTTGTAGAAGACTGAAGTTGACCTTAATTAAAATACATCAACCGTGTGTGTAACCGTGATGGTCTCTTTCCCATGAGTCCGGAAGTGAACACGGTGTTGGAGTTATGCTCGACGAGGTTGCTATAGGATCACTTCTTGATCATACTTTTATCGACCGTGCTTTGCTTTCTCTTCTTGCTCTCATTTGCGATATTAGCCACCATATATGCTAGTCGCTGTCGCAGCTCCACCTCAGCCTTTACCTTACCCATAAGCTTAATTGTCTTGATCTCATGGTGCGAGATTGCTGAGTCCCCGTGGCTCACCGGATACTACCAACAGTTTGCGGTGCCTATGTTAATGAAAGCGGTGACGCAACCAAGCTCAAGGAGGAGCTCGATGAATATCTTGCCCTTTGTGTTGTTTCGTTTCAGTTGATCAGTAGTGGAGCCCAGTTGGGGTCGATCGGGGACTTTTGTCGCATTTGGGGTTCTTCTTTTATTTTGGTTCCGTAGTCGGACCTTGATTGTATCTGTATGATGTAATGCTTTATTCATGTAATTGTGTGAAGTGGCGATTGTAAGCCAACTATGTATCTCTTTCCCTTATGTATTACTTGGGTTGTGTGAAGTTTACCTCACTTGCGACATTGCTTTCAATGCGGTTATGCCTCTAAGTCGTGCTTCGACACGTGGGAGATATAGCCGCATCGAGGGCGTTACAAGTTGGTATCGAGCCTTCCCGACCTTAGGAGCCCCACCGCTTGATCGCTTTTAGCGGCCGAGTTGTGTCTAGAAAAATGTTTTGAGTCATTTAGGATTATATATATCGGAGAGTTTGAATTCTTTTTACTCCTCAGTCCCTTCGTCGCTCTGGTGAGGTCTCTTGACGTAGAGTTTTGACTCTTCTCTTCTCAAATTTCACTAAATTTTTTTAGGATCACGCGGGTATTTTGGAATCGCTCCAATGGTTTTATGATGAGAACATTGTCTTGGTGCCTCTGTCGGGGTTTAGTGGAAGTCTCCCGGGAGTTGAGCTCGAGGTGTTGTCGCCATAATTTTATCGTTGCAGTTCTGGAATACCTTAGTTTAGTACGCCGACATCGAAAATCTCTTTTATGCAGTTGTTGGTGAGATAACCCCGCTAACCCAGTACTGAGGTGAGTACGGGAGTATTGCCATCACTCGTATAATGGATGCTTTTCGAAGGTTGAGGTACACGATTTCCGAAGGTTTCTTGGTTATGTGTTGACTGATGGATACAGCTTGGATGTAGGTATTGTTAGTTTGGGTGAGATATATTGCTTCCCCTGTATCCCCAACACCAGATTGCATAACCAGAAAGTTTCGGGAGTTTATAGGTGGGAATTCAAGTAGCTCCTAGAATATCTCTTCAACGGATGCATGATATGGGATTGGGTAAATCTCTATCATATGTATTTGTTCCGGCTTATTCTGCAAGCCAGTCCTTTGTTTTTGTTTTGAGTTGTGGTATTCGAGTTGCTTCAATGTCAAGTGTTGATTCCATACCTTTCCGAAATGGTGTTCTCATACTCCGATGTGAATACCAATCCTTCTCGACAATCGAGATTGGCATGTCAATCCTTTTCAACCGACGTGTTTCTCTTCAAGTGGATCCGATCACTTCAACATCAGCAAGACCAATTATCATTTCTTCTCAACGGTGTTTGTTTCATCCGTCTCCAAGTTGCCTTTGTCTTTCCCGCCCACCCACCCCTTTTTCTTCAAGGACTCAGATTTCTTTACCAAGTATCCTTTTATTTTGTGAAGTTTCTCCATTCTTTTCCGTCAATGTTCTTACCCGGTGGTTCTCAAGAAGATGGTCTACTAGTTCGTCATTACTCATTCCTTTCTCTTCTCCGGTGGATTCAAGTCAAGTTTTGTTGATCATACCTTTTTCCTCATTTCAATGTCTTCTCATACCGGTGCACCTCATTGTCATTCTACTTCTCGCTATTTGTTATTCCGAGTGCTCAAGATATCTCGAAGATTCGTGTTTCCACTCTGCATTCGTTCAAGCTCTTTCGAGATTGGTTTCTCATTCAAGTCATTTAATTCAACCGGTGCAACATCTCTTTTAAATCTTTTCAATGGTGTTCTTTTGAGTGGGCCCTAACCCACAGGTCTTTTCCCAGGATCTTACCTGACTCTTCTATTTTCCCAGAGCTATCCTAAATTCTTCTCCAAGTTTGACATAAGAATGAGTTATCATCAGTCAAATACTTTTCTCCAAGATCTTTCAAATTCTTTTCATAGTTGGCTCAACCTCTTCGCTTTTGATTCTTCCGGTGTGCCTCAATAATTCTTGGTGTTGTTTCTCGTTGTCATTCTCATCATTTGAAGACCGAAGAAGAGTTTCTCTTTAATCTTGCTCTATTCTCTTCAAGATTCATGGTGCTAGCTTGTTGCCATCCTCTCTTAATTGTTTTCGATTGTGAGAATCTTTTTCACCCATCCGGAGCATTTTAGGAGTCTTTTCAGTTTCATTCTTTGAAGCCCATCATATCAGTATTATTCATTCAAGCTTTCAGCTCTCGTTCTCCAAATCATACCGGTGCATCATTCAAGTATTCTCCAATCAGCTCATGATCTATTCGTTCATTTGTATCTAAATACCCTAAAGTATCTTCATTCATTTTGCAATTCTTCCCGGTGAATTGTGCCTTTGCTACTTTCATTTTCAATTCTTATGGTGGTTTGTTCAAGATTCCACTTCCTTCGTTAACATATCAATTCAGTCGTTGTTTCCAAATCCTACCGGTGGTTTGTTGAAGACCTTCTCAAGTTTTGATATATCTCTCTTAATCCTTTCTACGAGAATAAGTAGTATGCCAAATCCGTTGCTTGTCATCAATTTAAATTGGTGAAGGATACGCATAACGTAATTCTTATTATTGTTTCATCCAAGTGATCTATTTTATTCTTTCTAGAGTTATTCATCATGTCACATTTCTCGGTTCGAGATGCTTCATCTTTTCTTTTCCGGAGTTCCATGTTTTCCGCATTATCATCGCGAAGCTCCATCTAAATCATCGCAAGGGTTCACCTTGTGTTTTCAGCTTCTCTTTCTTTGTATCATCCTTTTATTACCGGAGTTCTTCATGGAGGCTCTACATGGTGGTTCGTCAAGGATTCCTTTCATTCTTGATTTGTTCTTCAAGATTTCTCTTGAAGTTATGACCCACCAAGATATACTCAAAATTTAAACATGGTGCTCAACACATGTTTTGTTTTGAGGCGTTCAAGTATTCTTCATCTTGCATTACAAAGTGCAATTCTTTCTACCTTATCTTCTGAGGTGGTGTTAGGTCATTCTTGATAATTTCCCTTCGCGTTTCATGATTCAAAAGTTTTCAAGAGTGACATATTTAAATCCATCTTTTTCTCTTTGTTCAAGAGATCTTTTCAACCGTCAATCTCTACATTGGAGTTATCTTGGTATAGATTTCACCTAAAGCCTTCCCTAAGGAATGTTGCTATTTTGGTGCTTATCAATGATCCAAGTTTTCTCCTATCCTCTCGGCGAAAGCAGTTTTCAACTCTTCGTTGATCTCAAGCAAGCAATTGTTTCCGTTAGTGGCCGGTTGTCACCTCATAATGTTGAGATGTTTCCATAAGCCCACTACAAACTTATTCTTTTCGTTGTTGGTCTTCCAACAACTCTATTACAACCTTCTTGCAAGGAGGCTCTTTCAAATTCAATTGTGATAGAAGTTGTTGTTCTCTTCTCTGTTCTCTTGATTCCACTCTTTCATTTGTCTTCCGGAGGCATTGTGATGTTGCTCTCTTCACTCAGCATCTCTAATTGTGAGGATCATGTTCTTTTCATGCTTATCCATTAACCGGAGTGTCGTGTCTTTTTCTTTCAAGTTCTTTTTCATCTTATCAAGTCTTGCATCTCTTTTCAACCCTAGTGCTGTCTGAAATCCTTCTTACCCATTGTGCCATTTTTTCAATAGTTCCGGAGGCAGTGTTGTTGATTTCATCAAGTATCATCACATCTTCTCAAGTTCATGTTCTATTCCTTCCATGTTCAACCGGAGTGCTGCCCGAATTCTTCCCCTCTCATTTTGTTTTAACCGGAGTGGTTCCGAATTCTATCTTGTCCATTAAACTCTTGATTCATGTCTTGCAACCTTCAAGTTCTCGTAATGTTCCTTGCTCCTCTTTTCTAAGGGATTGTTTGTAATCTCGTTCATCTCTGTTATTTTGTTTCTTTCAATTTGTTCAACCTCTCAAGGTTTTTGGTTTCACTCTTTGGTCAAAGAAACAACTTAGTTTTACCTCTTCTCTTTCTCTTCCGTTTTTCCTACGGTGCCATTCTAGATCTCGGGACGAGATCCTCTTGTAGTGGGGGAGTGTTGTAACGCCCTGAGACCGACGCTCCAGATGCCTTCCTTGTATTCCGAGATTTGTCGTGTGATTTATTTGTTTGATGCATTCATCTTTGCATCATGTGCATTGCATCATGTCATCATGCCATCATCTCATAAATCTTTTGCATCTCAACTAAATAAATGGCATAGATCTTTTGATCTATTTAAATCGAGGGAATTCACATCGGAGATTTCTCTTTATAACATACCCTCCTGATATTAGGGAGCTATAATGAAATTATTCCATTTATTTGGAATTAACCACAACCCACTTGCATTTTAAAGTTCCTCTCGTTTCCGAATATTCACATCGTTGCTCTATTCTCCTTTTGCCTCCAATCCCTCTTGTGGAGCCTTCTTATATTCCAGTGAGGCCACCTGCCAAATTTCAGCTAAATTTGGACTTATTTAGACCTCCAAATAAATCCTTTGGCCCCTCTTTTCTTTTCCAATGAGAAAAAACCCTTTTTTTTTCTTTTCACCAGGCCTCCAGCCAAACCAGGCCGGCCCATTTGCTCCCAAGGACCAGCCCCACCGACCAACCCTAGCCCCCCGCCCGATCCCCCACTCTCCTCGTTCTCCTCCTCTCGCCGTCACCATGCACAATCCTTCGCCTCCTCTCGCCGCTTCTCCCTGCCGACGCTTGGCCCCGATCCCCATCTCCTCCCTTGCGCCACCATCTCCCTCGCTCGACCCCCATCGCCAACAGCCGCCGCCCGCGTCCCCCCTCTGCTCCACCACGCACGCAGCGCCCGACCTCCTCGCCGAGGCCATGGCCGCCGCCGCACCTTCTTCCCTTCCTCGCCATCTCCGCCCTGGCGAGCGCCGCCCCAACGCCCCTCCATGCGACGCCTCCCTTTCTCCTGCTCCTCTACGACACCCTGCTGTCGCCAAGTCCCGGCCTCCAACGCCAGGATCAGCCCCGAGCTGCTGCGCCGCTCCGACGACCCCATCTTCGCGCCGGGCCCCGATCTGCTCGAGCGCGACCCCGCCACCTCGCGCCTCCACCTCCTCGCCGGCCACCCGCAGCTCGCTGCGCCCTGCTTCTCCTTCCCTGCCTCCACCACGAACCCACCATGGCGCCCGCAGCCATCCTCTTCACCCCGCGTCCCCACCGGCTCTCGTCGCTGGAGTTCATGCCCAAGGCCGCTGCAACCTCACCTTCGGCCATGCCTTGCTTTCCTGTGCTGTTGTTCGCTGCACGCCAAGACCACCCCCGTGGATTTTTCCAAGTACCACTATGACCCGTGTGCGACTATGCGGATTCACCAAGTACCCCTCCAAAGAAGACCGACGCTCGAACAAGCACACCGCTCGTGGATTTCGGCAAGTCCCTCCGACGACCGGGCGCTTAGTACCACTACGCTTGCCATGTACATCTACACCAAGACCTGACCGACAAGTACCACGACGTCTGTGAACCACTACCGTCGCCTCAAGATGTTGGACTCGTCAAGTACCTCTCCAAAACGAACGTACCACTACCTCCACGACGACTGTGAACGTCTCACGAGATGTACCACTATCAGAACGCCTCGATGCGGCTATATCTCCCACGTGTCGGGCACGACTTACGTGCATAACCGCATTGAAAGCAATGTCGCAAGTGAGGTAATCTTCACACAACCCAAGTATTACATAAGGAAAGAGATGCATAGTTGGCTTACAATCGCCACTTCACACAATTACATGAATAAAGCATTACATCACCCAGATACAAACAAGGTCCGACTACGGAACCAAAATAAAAGAAGAACCCCAAAAGCGCTAAAGGTCCCCGATCGACCCTAACTGGGCTCCACTATCGATCAACTAGAACGAAACAACACAAAGGGCAAAATCTTCATCGAGCTCCTCCTTGAGCTTGATTGCGCCACCTTTCGTAACATAGGCACCGCAAACTGGTTTTGAAGTATCCGTGAGCCACGAGGACTCAAAGAATCCCATTACCATGGGTATCAAGACTAGCAAAGCTTAATGGGAAAGGAAGGGTAAAGTGCTGAGGTTGCAAAGAGCGGCTAAGCATATATGGTGGCTAACCAACGCAAATAAGAGCGAGAAGAGAACAAAGCGGAACGGTCGTGAAGCTAGCAATGATCAAGAGGTGATCCGAACACCTACTTACGCCAAACATAACACGTAAACCGTGTTCACTTCCGGACCGCCGAGAAGAGACCATCACGGCTACACACTCGGTTGATGCGTTTTAATTCGGATCAAGTGTCAAGTTGTCTACAACCGACATTAACAAATTCCCATCTGCCACATAACCGCTGGCACGGCTCTCGAAAGTTTATACCTGCAGGGTGTCCCAACTTAGCCCATAACAAGCTCTCGCGATCATCGGCGAATAGACCTTCACCCGAGACACTCCGATCGACTCGGTATCCCGTACATCAAGACCTTTCGACAATGGTAAAACAAGACCAGCAAGACCTCCCGCGTGCCGACATCCCGATAGTAGCCGCACAGATCTCGCCTCGTGCCACGACCGGATGAGCAAGACGTATAACTAGAACCAGCCCTCAAGTTTCCCGAGGTGGCGCTGCAAGTGGCTCTAGTTTGGACCAACGCTAGACAAGCAATCGCCCGGGGCTATAAAAGATGACCCTTGGGTTAATTACTCCCAAGGGAAAAATAGGTGGTGGTGAGGCAAATGGTAAAAGGCAATGTTGGGCCTTCTTGAACAAGTTTTATTCAAAGCGAACTGTCGTGGGGTCCCATAAATCACCCGACCGCGTAAGGGACGCAAAATCCGGGAACATAACACCGGTATGACGGAAACTAGGGCGGCAAGAGTGGAACAAAACACTGCATAAGGCCGAGCCTTCCACCCTTTACCAAGTATATAGATGCATTAATGATATAAGAGATATTGTGATATCCCAACATAAACCCTGCCCACCATGGAGAAATCTTCAACTTCACTCGCAACTAGCAACGCTATAAGAGGGCTGAGCAAAAGCGGGAACATAGCCAAACAACGGTTTGCTAGGAATGGTGTCAAAGGTTAGAGGTTCATGGCAATATGGGATGGCTGGACAAACAGTAATAGGTAGCGCAAAGATAGCGAAGAACGAGGCAACTAGCATAGCAATGATAGTAGTGAGATCCAGGTAGCGGTCATCTTGCCCGAAATCCCGCAAGGAAGAAGAACGAGTCCATGAAGAAGACAAACGGACGCAATCGAACGAATCCTCACAACTCCGAACGAAACCGGCTAACGAGAGAAGCAAACCGAAAGAAGCAAACAACATAGTAAACAACCATCGCATAATCATGGCATGATGCACAACCAAGTATGATGCATGTCCGTTTAATGAGGCATGGCATGGCATGGCAAAGTGCAACAAACAATACTACAAGTTAGTGGAGCTCAATATGCAACGAGTTGCATATTGACAAAACACCACATGCATTATTTAGTTTGATCTCGGTTATGCTACCCAACAATATTAAATGTTGATTAACATGGCAAGGGGTGAAGCATGACTAAACTACCTACTCTAGGCAAGTTTAAATGAGGCCGAACAACAACCAACAAGTCCGGAAAATCCTCATGAGCATATTATGAATTTGGTACTGTTCTGCCCTAAACACAATTTTAGAGTTGTTAAACATGCAAGATGAGTGCACCATGTTAAACTAGGCAAAATTCTACCCCATTTACATATAAAGTTTATTAAAATCGGAGCTACAGTTAAATAGTTATGAATTAAATCATTTTAACATAGCATTTGAGCAAATTAACACAAACAGCATTTTAAACATTTTAAACATGGATGAAAATGGCATATTGAGAAACTAGATGAAAAACTAAGCATTTTACATATATAAGTTATTTACATCCGATGCACGGTTTGTGAGTTATTAAATGCATGAAGTCTAGGGACTAATCTGTAAAACTAGAATCTCTGGAAAAAATAGACAAATGCGCAGATCAGGAAAAAAAATGTACGCGGGCCGAATCTGTTTGGCCCAACAGAATGGGAAAAAAAAGGAAGGCGCGGGGGCAGCTCACCATGGGCCTTGGCCCGGTTGGTGGAGAAGGCTGCTGGGCCGCTGGAGCTGTTGGGCCTGGGGGCCAGCGCACTGGGCCGGCTTTCGGGGCCCACGTGCCCGGGTGGAGGAGGCCCACGGGAGGGTCAACGACCGCCGTCGGGACCGGGGCTCCTCCCGATCCGTCCGTCGGCGGCGGCGACGGGAGCATTCGGCGGCGGCAAGAGTTCGGCGAACGGCGGCGCGCTTAAACGCGACGGCGGAGCCGGGCGGCGCGGAGGATGTGCACGGAGGCGGAGGTCGAGGCCGGCGGCGGATCGGGCGGCGCCGGGCGGCGAGGTGCTCTCTGACGGCGACGGGACGGCTGCCGGCGAAGGAGGCGGGAGCACGGAGGCGGCGCGGCACGACGGGCCGGAGGCGGCAGCGGCGATGGCGCTGGCTGGAGGCGACACAGCGACGGAGGGCAGCGGGCGAGGGACGGGCTCGCGGGCGGGGCGAGACAGGCATGGCATGGGCGGGCGGATGGGCCTCATGGGTCCGATTCGACTGGCGAGCTCGGGCGCGGAGGGAGGAGAGAGGGAGGCGCGGTGAGGTGGCGGCGGTGGACGTGGAGGGCGCCGGTTGGCTGCGGACGGCGGCGGGGTTGACGTGGCCGGATCTGATTGGCCGGAGCGACGGGGCGGACGTGTCCGGCAAGGGAGCGGACATGTCCGGTGGCGCGAGGGGAGCGGGGCTAGGGTTTGGACTGCGGAAAATTTCGGGGGAGGCCACAAATATATAGGTAGAGGGAGCTAGGAGAGTCCAAATGAGGTGCGGTTTTCGGCCACGCGATCGTGATCGAACGACCGAGAGCATGGAGGGGAGTTTGGTGGGTTTTGGTCCACTTTGGAAGGGGTGTTGGGCTGGAAACAAAAGAGGGCTTTGCGGTTACCCGGTTAACCGTTGAAGTACCAAACGACCTCCAAACGGCACGAAACTTGACAGGCGGTCTACTGGTGCTATACCAAGGCCGCTTGGCAAACCTCGGGCCATTCCGAGAAAGTTTAACACCCGCTCACAACAGGAGAGAAGAAGGGGACGCCGGGGAACATAGGAGCGCCGGATTGCAAAACGGACAACGGGGAAAATGCTCGGATGCATGAGACGAACACGTATGCAAAATGAAATGCACATGATGACATGATAAAAATGCAGATGATGACATGATAAATACAACACGCAAGCAAATGACACGGCAACGAAGGCGAAAAATCAAGGACACTGGCGCGAACGGATCCGGGGTGTTACAACACTCCACCACTACGAGAGGATCTCGTCCCGAGATCTAGGATGGCACTGGAGGAAAAGCGGAAGAGGAAGAGAAGAGGTAAAACTAAGTTACTTCTTCGACAAACGAGTGAAACCATGAATCTTGAGATGTTGAGCAATTTAAAAGAAAGAGCACAACTGAGAAGAACGAGATTGCAAACAATCCGTTAGAAAAGAGGAACAAGGAGTATTACGAGAAGTAGAAGATTGCAAAGACACGAACCAAGAGTTATGTGATAAGATAGATATTGAAACTACTCCGGTTAAAACTAGATAGAGAAGGAATATTATTGAGGCAGCACTCCAGTTGAACATGGAAGGAATTGAACATGAGCTTGACAAGATGAGAGGATACATGATGAAATCAACAACACACTGCCTCCGGAATTGAAAGAATGGCACAAGGGGTAAGAAACATTACAAACCGCACTCCGGTTGAGAAGGAAGGCAAAACCTGATAAGATGAGAGAACTCGAATGAAAACACGACACTCCGGTTAAGTGGATAAGTATGAAAAAGAACATGATCTCCAAAATGATATAATGGGTCAAAGAAAACATCACAATGTCTCCGGAAGAAAGAATAGAAGATAGATCATTGGAATAACAGAATGGAGAAGAAAATGCCAACTTCTGCCACAAATGATCTTGGAAAGCATCGTTGCACAGAAGAATTGAACGGAGTTGTTTGAAAATCAACAACGAGAAGCAGAAGCTTGTTGTGGGCTTATGGCAAACATCTCAAAATGATGAGGTGACAACCGGCCAGTAATGGAAACAATTGATTGGTTGAGATCACCAAAGAGATGAAAAACTTATTTCATCGAGATGCGAAGGAGATAATTGGATCATAAACACCATAATAGCAACATTCCTTAGGGAAAGCTTTAGGTGAAATATAACCCAAGATAACTCCAACGAAGAAGAGATTGATGGATTTAAAATACCTCATTCTTGACAACATGTGAATCATGGAACATGAACTCAAGATATCAAGAATGACATAATACCACCTCCAAAATATGGTAGAAAGAATTGCACTTTGGAATGCAAGATGAAGAATGCTTGAACTCCTCAAAACAAGACATGTGTTGAACACCACGTTTATTTTAGAGTAAAGCTTGGTGGATCTTAACTTCAAGAGAAATCTTGAAGAACAATTGAAGAATGGAAAGAATCCTTGATGAACCACCATGTAGAGCCTCCATGAGGAACTCCGGTAATAAAAGGATGATACAAAGAAAGAGAAGTTGAAAACACAAGGTGAACCCTTGCAATGATTTAGATGGATCTTCGTGATGATGAGAGCTTGGAACTCCGGGAAAAAGAGAAGATGAAACAAATGAAACTGAGAATTTTAAGGACCTCCGGAATAAAGAATTAATCACTTGGATGAACAAGAATAAGAATTATGTTATGCTTATCCTTCACCAATTAAATTGATGACAATCAACGGATTTGGCATACCACTTATTCTCGTAGAAAGGATTAAAAGAGATGTATCAAAACTTGAGAAGGCATTGATGGAACCACCGGTGGGATTTAGAAACAATGAATATTTGATATGATGAACAAGGAATTGAAATCTTGAAAGAACCACCGTAAGAATTGAAAAATGAAAGTAGCAAAGGCACAATTCACCGGGAAGAATTTGAAAACGATTGGAGATACTTTAGGGGATTTAGATGCATGAGAACGAAGCGATCATGAACTGATTAGAGGATATTTGAACGATTCACCGGTAAGATTTGGAGAACGATAGCTACACGCTGAGAATGAAGAATTATGACATGATGGCCTTCGGAGGAAAGAAATGGAAATAACTCATGAAATACTCCGGATGGTAAGAAAAAAAATTCTCACAATCGAAAACAATTATGAGAGGATGGCAACAAGCTAGCACCATGAATCTTGAAGAGAATAGAGCAAGATTAAAGAGAAACTCTTGTTCGGTCTTCACATGCTGACAATGACGATGAGAAACACCACCATGGATTATTGAGGCACACCGGAAGAATCAAAGCGAAGATGTTGAGCCAACTATGAAAAGAATTTGAAAGATCTTGGAGAAAAGCATTTGACTGATGATAACTCATTCTTACGTCAAACTTGGAGAAGAATTTGAGAATAACTCCGGGAGAATAGAAGAGTCAGGTAAGATCCTGGGAAAAGACCTGTGGGTTAGGGCCCACTCAAAAGAACACCGTTGAAAAGATTTAAAAGAGATGTTGCACCGGTAGAATTAAATGAATTGACTGAGATACCAATCTCAAAAGAGCTTGAACGAATGCAGAGTGGAAACACGAATCTTCGAGATATCTTAAGCACTCCGGAATAACAAATAGCGAGAAGTAGAATGATAATGAGGTGCACCGGTATGAGAAGACATTGAAATGAGGAAAAAGATATGATCAACAAAACTTGACTTGAATCCACCGGAGAAGAAACAACAATGAAGGATGATGAACTTGAAACTGTTGAGCATCTTCATGGGAAATCACCGGATAAGAACATTGACGGAAAAGAATAAAGAGACTTCACATGAATAAATGGATACTTGATTAACATAAATGAGTCCTTGAAGAAAAAGGGTGGGAGGGTGGGGAAATCAAAGACAACTTGGGGAAGATGGAACAAACACCGTTGAGAAGAAATAATAATTGGTCTTGCTGATGGGGAGAATGATGGGATCATCTCGAAGAGAAGCACACCGGTAGGAAAAGAATTAACATGACAACCTCAATGATGCAAAAAGGATTAGTATTCACATAGTAATATGAGAACACCGTTTAGGAAAGGTATGGATTCAACCTTTGACTTCGAAGCAACTCGAATACCACAAATAAAACAAAACAAAGGATAGGCTTGCAGAATAAGCCGGAACAAACATATGATAGAGATTTCGTCCAAGTTTTCGTGGTGGGGCCTACACGGCTCAATCGACAGCACCATCATGTACAAGGCAAGGCACATGACATACTGAAGTGTCCCCGAGTCGGCATAGCCAAGGACTCTTTAAGACACAACGAGACCATTTGTAAAACCAACCGTGAATAGGCGGACCACTAGACGCCGAACCCCAATTTCATATCATACATCCGTCGGAAAGATATCCTAAGAGCTACTTGAATTCCCACCTATGAAACTCCCAAACTTTCTCGGTTATGCAATCTGGTGTTGGGGATACAGGGAGCAATATATCTCACCCAAACTAACAATCCCTACATCCAAATTGTATCCATCCGTCAACACATAACCAAGAAACCTTCGAAATCGTCTACCTCAACCTTCAAAAGCATCCGTTATACGAAGTCATGGCAATACTCCCGTACTCACCTCAAGATCGGGTTAGCGGGTTATCTCACCAACAAGCGCATAAAAGAGATTTTCGATGTCGGCGTATTAAACTCAGGAATTCCAGAATCTGCAACGATAAAATTATGACGACAACACCTCGGAGCTCAACTCCCGGACACCGCCACAACCCCTAAATGACAGGAGGCACCAAGACAATGTTGTCATCATAAAACCATCGAACGATTCCAAGATACCAGCGTGATCCTAAAAAAAAATTTAGTGAAATTTAAGAAGAGAAGAGTCAAAACTCTACGTCAGATACCTCACCGAAGGTCGAAGGACTGGGAGTAAAAAGAATTCTAACTCTCCGATATATATAATCCTAAATGACTCAAACCATTTTTTTCTAGACACAACTCGCCGCTAAAAACGATCAAGCGTTGGGGCTCCTAAGGTCGGGATGGCTCGATTACCAACTTGTAGCGCCTCGATGCGGCTATATCTCCCACGTGTCGAAGCACGACTTAGAGGCATAACCGCATTGAAAGCAATGTCGCAAGTGAGGTAATCTTCACACAACCCAAGTATTACATAAGGGAAAGAGATGCATAGTTGGCTTACAATCGCCACTTCACACAATTACATGAATAAAGCATTACATCACCCAGATACAAACAAGGTCCGACTACGGAACCAAAATAAAAGAAGAACCCCAAAAGCGACAAAAGGTCCCCGATCGACCCCAACTGGGCTCCACTACTGATCAACTAGAACGAAACAACACAAAGGGCAAAATCTTCATCGAGCTCCTCCTTGAGCTTGATTGCGTCACCTGCTCGGTAACATAGGCACCGCAAACTGGTTTTGAAGTATCCGTGAGCCACGAGGACTCAACAATCCCATTACCATGGGTATCAAGACTAGCAAAGCTTAATGGGAAAGGAAGGGGTAAAGTGCTGAGGTTGCAGCAGCGGCTAAGCATATATGGTGGCTAACCAACGCAAATAAGAGCGAGAAGAGAACAAAGCGGAACGGTCGTGAAGCTAGCAATGATCAAGAGGTGATCCTGAACACCTACTTACGTCAAACATAACACAGAAACCGTGTTCACTTCCGGACTCCGAGAAGAGACCATCACGGCTACACACTCGGTTGATGCGTTTTAATTCGGATCAAGTGTCAAGTTGTCTACAACCGACATTAACAAATTCCCATCGCCACATAACCGCATGGCACGGCTCTCGAAAGTTTATACCCTGCAGGGTGTCCCAACTTAGCCCATAACAAGCTCTCGCGATCATCGAAGGAATAGACCTTCACCCGAGACACTCCGATCGACTCGGTATCCTAAGACATCAAGACATTTCGACAATGGTAAAACAAGACCAGCAAGACCTCCCGGCGTCGACATCCTAATAGCAGCCACGCCAGATCTCGCCTCGTGCCACGACCGGATGAGCAGACGCATAACTAGAACCAGCCCTCAAGTTTCCCGAGGTGGCGCCGCAAGTGGCTCTAGTTTGGACCAACGCTAGACAAGCAATCGCCCGGGGCTATAAAAGATGAACCTTGGGTTAATTACTCCCAAGGGAAAAATAGGTGGTGGTGAGGCAAATGGTAAAAGGCAATGTTGGGCCTTGCTGGACAAGTTTTATTCAAAGCGAACCGTCGGGGGTCCCATAAATCACCCGACCGCGTAAGGGACGCAAAATCCGGGAACATAACACCGGTATGACGGAAACTAGGGCGGCAAGAGTGGAACAAAACACCAGGCATAAGGCCGAGCCTTCCACCCTTTACCAAGTATATAGATGCATTAATGATATAAGAGATATTGTGATATCCCAACATAAACCCTGTCCACCATGGAGAAATCTTCAACTTCACCTGCAACTAGCAACGCTAGAAGAGGGGCTGAGCAAAAGCGGGAACATAGCCAAACAACGGTTTGCTAGGAATGGCGTCAAAGGTTAGAGGTTCATGGCAATATGGGATGGCTGGACAAACAGGTAATAGGTAGCGCAGCATAGCGAAAGAACGAGGCAACTAGCATAGCAATGATAGTAGTGAGATCGAGGTAGCGGTCATCTTGCCCGAAATCCCGCAAGGAAGAAGAACGAGTCCATGAAGAAGACAAACGGACGCAATCGAACGAATCCTCACAACTCCGAACGAAACCGGCTAACGAGAGAAGCAAACCGAAAGAAGCAAACAACATAGTAAACAACCATCGCATAATCATGGCATGATGCACAACCAAGTATGATGCATGTCCGTTTAATGAGGCATGGCATGGCATGGCAAAGTGCAACAAACAATACTACAAGTTAGTGGAGCTCAATATGCAACGAGTTGCATATTGACAAAACACCACATGCATTATTTAGTTTGATCTCGGTTATGCTACCCAACAATATTAAATGTTGATTAACATGGCAAGGGGTGAAGCATGACGAAACTACCTACTCTAGGCAAGTTTAAATGAGGCCGGAACAACAACCAACAAGTCCGGAAAATCCTCATGAGCATATTATGAATTTGGTACTGTTCTGCCCTAAACACAATTTTAGAGTTGTTAAACATGCAAGATGAGTGCACCATGTTAAACTAGGCAAAATTCTACCCCATTTACATATAAAGTTTATTAAAATCGGAGCTACAGTTAAATAGTTATGAATTAAATCATTTTAACATAGCATTTGAGCAAATTAACACAAACAGCATTTTAAACATTTTAAACATGGATGAAAATGGCATATTGAGAAACTAGATGAAAAACTAAGCATTTTACATATATAAGTTATTTACATCCGATGCACGGTTTGTGAGTTATTAAATGCATGAAGTCTAGGGACAAATCAGAAACTCGAATCTCGGAAAAATAGACAAATGCGCAGATCGGGGAAAAAAAAATGTACGCTGGGCGAATCTGTTTGGCCCAATGAAGAAAAAAAAAAAAGGAAGGCGCGGGGCAGCTCACCATGGGCCTTGGCCCTGCCAGTGGAGAAGGCTTTGGGTCATTGAGCTGTTGGGCTGGGGCCCGCCAGACTGGTCGGCTTCGGGCCCACGTGTTCGGTGGAGGAGGCCCACGGAGGGTCAACGACCGCTGCCGGGACCGGGCTCTCCCGATCCGTCTGGCGGGCGGCGGCGACGGAGTATTCGGCGGCGGCAAGAGTTCGGCGAACGGAGCATGGCGGCCGAACGCGACGGCGGAGCGGGCGGCGCGGAGGATGTGCACGGAGGCGGAGGCCGAGGCCGGGCGGCGGGACCGGCGGCGGCTGGGCGGCGAGAGGTGCTCTCGCGACGGGCGACGGGACGGCTGCCGGGCGAAGGAGGCGGGAGCACGGAGGCGGCGCGGCACGACGGGGCCGGAGGCGGCAGCGGCGATGGCGCTGGCTGGAGGCGACACAGCGACGGAGGGCGCTGGCGAGGGACGGCCTCGCGGGCGGGCGAGACAGCGCCCGCGGCGGCGGCGGATGGGCCCCGCGGGCCCGATCTGGACCCGGCGAGCCTGGCGCGGGAGGGAGGAGAGAGGGAGGCGCGGGTGAGGTGGCGGCGGTGACGTGGAGGGCGCCGGTTGGCTGCGGACGGCGGCGGGGTTGACGTGGCCGGATCTGATTGGCCGGAGCGACGGGGCGGACGTGTCCGGCAAGGGAGCGGACATGTCCGGTGGCGCGAGGGGAGCGGGGCTAGGGTTTGGACTGCGGAAAATTTCGGGGGAGGCCACAAATATATAGGTAGAGGGAGCTAGGAGAGTCCAAATGAGGTGCGGTTTTCGGCCACGCGATCATGATCGAACGACCGAGAGCATGGAGGGGAGTTTGGTGGGTTTTGGGCCACTTTGGAAGGGGTGTTGGGCTGGAAACAAAAGAGGGCTTTGCGGTTACCCGGTTAACCGTTGAAGTACCTCCAAACGGCACGAAACTTGACAGGCGGTCTACTGGTGCTATACCAAGGCCGCTTGGCAAACCTCGGGCCATTCCGAGAAAGTTTAACACCCGCCACAACAGAGAGAAGAAGGACGCCGGGAACATAGGAGCGCCGGATTGCAAAATGCATAACGGGAAAATGCTCGGATGCATGAGACGAACACGTATGCAAAATGAAATGCACATGATGACATGATAAAAATGCAGATGATGACATGATAAATACAACACGCAAGCAAATGACACGGCAACGAAGGCAAAAAACTGGCGGACACCTGGCGCAACGGATCCGGGGTGTTACAACTACCGTCGACCCGTGAACGTCTACTTCCCTCTACGAACTCGATCCGCCCGAAACCCACGCTTCGGAGGTATAACACCGAGACGATGTCCGTGGACCGAATGCATGTTGTATGAGATGCCCGTTTTTGCATCGTGTCCGTTTGTCACTCGTTTCCATGCCACTATCCTGTGGGAACCCGGTAGTCGGGAGCACCCCACCATCTTTTGCATGTTCCGCAGATCCGCACACTTCCTTTTGCACCGGTACCTCCATGAGTTATCGGAACCGATATGTTGCCGTGGCATCATTTTCGGATATGTTGCCATGGCATCATTTTCGGATATGTTGCCGTGGCACCATTTTTGTTTCGCCGCCGTGGCACCCTTTTCGTTCCGCCATGGTGACCACATGCTCCTTATCATGCTTATGTCAACATTTTTCATAAATATTGCATAATACTTGCATATGTCATCCGCATCATGATTACAACAATTAAAATGTTTAAAATTATTGTTGCATTAAATTGCTAAATGCATATGGGGTTTTCCGGAGTTATCGTTTGTTATTTCCGGCCTCATTTAAACTTGCCTAGATAGGTAGTTTTCATTTGCTTCACCCTCTTGCCATGTTTAACAACATTTAATATTGTTGGGTACATAACGAGAGAGAACTAAATAATTGATGTGGCGTTCCGTCAATATGCAACTCATTGCATATTGCGCTCCACTTAATTTGTATTATTGTTCGTTGCACTTTGCCATGCCATGCCTCTTTAAACCGGACATGCATCATACTTGTTTGCGCATCATGCCATGTTTATGTGATGGTTGTTTACTATGTTGTTTGTTTGTTTCCGGGGTGCTTCTCTCGTTAGCTTCGGTTTCGTTCCGGAGTGTGAGGATTCGTTCGACTTCGTCCGTTTTTCTTCTTCATGGACTCGTTCTTCTTCCTTGCGGGATTTCAGGCAAGATGATCATACCCTCAAAATCACTACTATCTTTGCTATGCTAGTTTGCTCGCTCTTTTGCTATGCCAATGCTACGATGCCTACCATCTGCTTGTCAGCCCCCCAAATTGCCATGTCAAACCTCTAACCCACCATGTCCTAGCAAACCGTTGATTGGCTATGTTACCGCTTTGCTCAGCCCCTCTTATAGCGTTGTTAGTTGCAGGTGAAGATTGAAGTTTGTTCTTTGTTGAACATGGAGATGTTGTTCCTTGTTGGAACATGTTTACTTGTTGGGATATCACAATATATTTTATTTAATTAATGCATCTATATATTTGGTAAAGGGTGGAAGGCTCGGCCTTATGCCTGGTGTTTTGTTCCACTCTTGCCGCCTCTAGTTTCGCTATATCGGTGTTATGTTCCCGGATTTTATGCTCCTTACACGGTTGGGCTATAATGGAATTCCTTGACAGTCATTTTAAGTAAAGCTCCTCCAAAGAATGCCCAACATTGGTTTTACCATTTGCACTAACAACCTACCACCTTCCCTTGGGTTCTGCAGACTCAAGGGTCATCTTTATTCTAACCCCCGGCCGGTGCTCCTCGAGTGTTATCCGAACCGAGCTACTCATGGGCCACCTCGGGAAACTTGAGGGTTGGTTTTACTCGTAGGTAGACTCATCCGAGTGTGCCCCGAGAAAGAGATATGTGCAGCTCCTATCGGGATTTGTCGGCACATTCGGGCGGTGTTGCTGGTTTAGTTTTACCCTGTCGAAATGTCTTGTTGTACCGGGATACCGAGTCTGATCGGAGTGTCTCGGGTGGAGGTCTATTCCTCCGTTGACCGTGAGAGTTTGTCATGGGCTAAGTTGGGACACCCCTGCAGGGATTTAAACTTTCGAGAGTCGTGCCCGCGCTTATGTGGCAGATGGGAATTTGTTAATGTCCGGTTGTAGAAGACCTGAAGTTGACCTTAATTAAAATACATCAACCGTGTGTGTAACCGTGATGGTCTCTTTCCGGCGGAGTCCGGGAAGTGAACACGGTGTTGGAGTTATGCTTGACGTAGGTTGCTATAGGATCACTTCTTGATCATACTTTTATCGACCGTGCTTTGCTTTCTCTTCTCGCTCTCATTTGCGTATATTAGCCACCATATATGCTAGTCGCTTGCTGCAGCTCCACCTCAGGCCTTTACCTTACCCATAAGCTTAAATAGTCTTGATCTCGCGGGTGCGAGATTGCTGAGTCCCCGTGGCTCACCAGATACTACCAACAGTTTGCAGGTGCCTATGTTACCGAGCAGGTGACGCAACCAAGCTCAAGGAGGAGCTCGATGAAGATCTTGCCCTTTGTGTTGTTTCGTTTCAGTTGATCAGTAGTGGAGCCCAGTTGGGGTCGATCGGGGACTTTTGTCGCATTTGGGGTTCTTCTTTTATTTTGGTTCCGTAGTCGGACCTTGATTGTATCTGTATGATGTAATGCTTTATTCATGTAATTGTGTGAAGTGGCGATTGTAAGCCAACTATGTATCTCTTTCCCTAATGTATTACTTGGGTTGTGTGAAGTTTACCTCACTTGCGACATTGCTTTCAATGCGGTTATGCCTCTAAGTCATGCTTCGACACGTGGGAGATATAGCCGCATCGAGGGCGTTACAACACATACGGGCATGTCAAACTTTATAATCATCCACTTGATTCATACACATACACATTTTTTCTTTTTTCATCATATTTAGGATAAACACATTTGGAATTTCATTTGAATTGGTCCATATGATGGTATTTGCATGCACTAGCTCAATAATCTATATTTGAATTGAATGGACAATCTAAGTTTCTAGTTAGAGACACTGATTTTCGAGTTAGAAACAAATAAATTCTCAGGCATGATATCATCGTGGGCGTACAAGAGTAGAACACTTAATTTCAGGCACCAAAAGCTTTCAAACTTTCCGCTCACATCGAAATATGTCGCGCCCAAAAGTTTAGCCCTGCAATATTCCTGTTTTACCCCTGCCACATGAACGGAAAAGGGCTGCTTTGGTAACTCCATTGTTTTCCCCTCTTTGCCCCCAACATTCTGTCATATTTAGGGATCCGCAAACCCTTGAGAGGTTCGAACTCTGGGGTGCGTGCGGAGATCTCAACCTGCCCAGCCTGCCCACTCGCGATCCTCATAAGCCTAGCGCGTCGAGCTCAAGGAGACACAAAGACACAACAATTTATACTGGCTCGGGCCACCATTGTGGTGTAATACCCTAATACAGTGTGGTGTGCTGGATTGCCTCGAAGGGCTATGGATGAACAAGCCTCAGGAGGTGAGGTGTTGTTGAGCTAGTGTGGTGTATGCTATCTCTACTTGGTCTTATCTCGTCCTCCCCTTCTATGGTGGTGGCTAGTCCTATTTATAGTGGCCTTGGTCCTCTTCCCAAATATGAGCGGGAAGGGATCCCACAATAGCCAGATTTGAAAGGGGACATGTAGTACAGTCTATCCTGACAAAAGTAGTCTTCGCCTGCGAAAAGCCTCTAGTCGTGACGCTGCGGTGGGCTTGTCGATGACCTCCGTCCTGGCGGTCTTGGTCTTGTTGCACCAGAATGGCAACCTTTGGCTGAATCCTCGGTATTCCGCATCTGCGGCTTGCCTCCCTTGCACCGAAGAAGAAACCCGCGCTCCGCGCCTGCCTCGCGACCGCCTGGCCTTGGTGGTCATGGTTCACGTCAGCTGAGCCTCGTGAGGTAACCTGCATAGAACTCCCCGCCCCTCAGGAGCCCTCCTAAGGAGGCCAATTCCTTCTGGGGTCTTGGCATTGCCCGCCTCGCGAGGGTCTTGCGGTGTTGGTGTTGAGGCTGGGCCATACCAGGCCGTCGATAAAGCCACATGCTGGGCCGCACGCAGGCAGGGATGGATACCCCCAAATCCAGGATGAAGACACATTCTTCCCCAGAGCCCCTCCCCTTCCCCTCCCCGAACCCCGCAACCATGCCAAGCCACCGAATCTAGTTCCCCGCCGCAGTGGTGGACCTCACACCCCGCCGGATCTACCTTCCGCACCTTGGAACCCCCGACTGCCAACTCACCACTTCACCGGAGCCACTTCAGCGACTGGCTTGTTGTAACGCCCCGAGACCGACGCTCCAGACGCCATCCATGTTCTTCGTTGCTGTCGTGTGTTTTATTTTGTTGTTGTTGCATTTCATTATGTCATCATGCATATTGCATCCGCATATTTTCATAAAAACTCTTAGTCATTCATAGTGCCACTTCTTTCTTTCTATGTTGACCTTTTGTCAAGCCCTCTGGTCTTCGTCGACCTCTCTCAAACCCCCCCTCACGTGTGTGTCGAAACTCCACGAACTCGGACCTGGTTGTCGTGACCGTTGGGTCCGGATCATCTTCAAAAATATCTTCGTTTCTTCATTGGACTACCCTAACCTTTTATTCCCGATCGTCCGATCGCGATCCGATGATCAAATTTGTTCCAAACCCCCTCTAGGCCATATGCGATTTATAGCAGATGACCCCCTAACCAAATCTGCCCCAACCCTAAATTCTAGGGGATTTTCCCTCACCTGCCGCCGCCACTCCCTTCCTCGGGATTCCTCCCGATGCAGACGCCACCCACCTCAGAGTCCCCATCCACCCAACCAGATCGCTCCGACCAGCTCCTTGATTTCCGCCGCAATCCGCAAGTGCAGCCACCTGCCTAAACTCCGAGACCCCCCACGACCCAACCATAAACTGCAACCCTGCACACCTCGCTCCAGCGTGACCATGCCCGAGAGCCTCCCTGCTCGCTCGATCTGGGATCGATAGGGAGCTCCTCCTGTTTGCTCCTCCCCCCGTGGCGCCGTCGCCGCCGGTGAAACCAGCGCCGACCTCCCGTGCTCGACGACGTTCCCATCCTCCTCTGCTCCCGAGGCCCCGAGCTCCTTCTCTCAACCCAGAGCCCGAGCGCTCGACTCCCTCATCCATGAGCTCGATCAGGAGAGGATCTCCTGATCGTGCGCGCCTCTTCCTCGTTTTTGACCATTGCCGACGCTGTCGGCGTCCATCACCAAAGGCACAAGCATCTGGCGTGCCTCTTCGCTTCCTCCATCCATGGAGACAAGCCCCTCCCCGACCAGGTCCCTCTGATCCTCTCTGTACACCTCTCTCTCACCTTGCTGCGTTTCTTCCTCTCTAAACTCTCTCCCTGTCTTCTTTTGGACAGGGAACCAAAGGAGACGCCATGGCCTGAGCTTGGCCTCGACGTCCCGTCGCCGTCTTCTGCAGCAGCTACTCTGCTGCCTTGCCTGCTGGTAGCCAACACGCCTCGCCGGTCTGGTCCTGCCGACGTGCTGACCTTCTCTGCAGTCCCTCCTTTTCTCTTCGAGCAGAAGCAGGAGCATCCCGCCGCTCCATGAAGCTCGATGCCCGCCGCCGGTCATGATCCTCGCCGGGAACCGCGACCTCCGCCTCGGATCCGCCGGCTTCGTCCCGTTCTGGGTCTTCTGGGCCTCAAGTTGCGTCGCCCGTGCCGAGTCTAGCGCCAAGCCGCGCCGCTACCTCCCCTGCTTTTGCTTCGAGCAGGAGAAATCGCTCGCAGCACCGCCCGCCTCCTGCTGACCAGTGACACCTGTGGCCTGGGCCGACCTCCGTCTTGCGCGCTCGCCGCAGTTACATCGCCGCGCCAAGGCTGGCCTCCTCTGCCTCCTTGTCTGGGCCTTGGCCCATGGTGAGCTGCCCCCAGCTCTGTTCTGTTAGGCCCCCGACCGCCATTCTGCCCAAAGTGTAGTTTTTTTTCCCGTAAAGCGATTTTGTCCAATTATCCAGAGTTTGTTGTTTTACAGAAAAACCCTCTAACTTCATGCATATAATAACTGTATAGCAATGCATCATATGTAAATAATTCATATATGTAAAATGCTTAGAATTTCATCTAGTTTCACAATATCCAACTTTCATCCATGTTTAAAATGTTTAAAATGTTGTTTGTGTTTATTTGCATGAAGGCCATACTAAAATGATTTATTTCATAACTAAATAACCGTAGCTTGGTTTTAAATAAACTATATATGTAAATGGGGTGGAAAAATGCCTAGTTTAACTTGGTGCACTTACTTTGCATGTTTGACAACTCTAAAGTTATGTAATAGGTAGAACAGTAGCAAACTTAAATTATGCACATGGGGATTTTCTGGAATTGTTGTTTGTTGTTTCCGGCCTCATTTAAACTTGCCTAGCTAGGTAGTTTTATTATGCTTGACCTCTTGCCATGTTAACCAACATTTAATATTGTTGAGTAGCTTAAATGAGAGTTAACTAAATATTTGAATGTGGTGTTTCATCAATATGCAACTCGTTGCATATTGAGCTTCACTTAATTTGTAGTATTGTTTGTGAACATTGCCATGCCATGCCTTTTTAAACCGGACACACATCATACTTAATTGTGCATCATGCCATGTTTATGTGATGGTTGTTTACCATGTTGTTTGCTTCTTTCCGGTTGCGCTTCTGCTTGATAGTTCCGGTAACGTTGTGTTTGTGAGGATTCGTTCGACTACGTTGGTTTGCCTACTTCAGGGACTCGTTCTTCTTCCTTGCGGGATCTCAGGCAAGATGACCATTACCCTCGATATCACTTCTATCTTTGTTGCTAGTTGCTCTGTTCTATCGCTATGTTGCGCTACCTATCACTTGTTTACCATGCCTCCCATATTGCCATGTCAGCCTCTAACCTTTTTCACCCGTCCTAGCAAACCATTGCTTGGCTATGTTATCGCTTTGCTCAGCCCCTCTTATAGCATTGTTAGTTGCAGGTGAAGCTGAAGATTGCGCGATGATGGACAGGATTATGTTGGGATATCACAATATCTCTTATTTAAGTAATGCAACTATATACTTGGTAAAGGGTGGAAGGCTCGGCCTTATGCCTGGTGTTTTGTTCCACTCTTGCCGCCCTAGTTTCCGTCATACCGGTGTTATGTTACTTGATTTTGCGTTCCTTACGCAGTTGGGTGATTTATGGGACCCACTTGACAGTTCGCTTTGAATAAAACTCCTCCAGTAAGGCCCGACCTTGGTTTTAATATTTGCCACCTAAGCATTTTTCCCTTGGGTTCTGTAGACTCAAGGGTCATCTTATTTTACCCCCCCCCCCCGGACCAGTGCTCCTCTGATTGTTGGTCCAAACTAGGGCAACGTGCGGGACCGTCCCTTGGCAACTTGGGTTATGTTGGTACTCGTACGCTTAGCTTATCCGGTGTGCCCTGAGAATGAGATATGTGCAGCTCCTATCGGGATTTGTCGGCACATTCGGGCGGTCTTGCTGGTCTTGTTTTACCATTGTCGAAATGTCTTGTAACCGGGATTCCGAGACTGATTGGGTCTTCCTGGGAGAAGGAATATCCTTCGTTGACTGTGAGAGCTTGTGATGGGCTAAGTTGGGACACCCTTGCAGGGTATAAACTTTCGAGAGCCGTGCCCGCTTTTATGTGGCAGATGGGAATTTGTTAATGTCCAGTTGTAGAGAACTTGACTCTTGACGTAATCAAAATGCATCAACCGTGTGTGTAGCCGTGAAGGTCTCTTTTCGGCGGAGTCCGGGAAGTGAACACGGTCTTGGTGTTATGATTTTGCGTAAGCAATTTCAAGATCACTTCTTGATCTCTTCTAGCTTCTCGACCATTCCGTTACTTCTCTTCTCGTTCTTATTTGCGTATGTTAGCCACCATATTTTCTTAGTGCTTGCTGCAACTCCACCTCATTACCACGTCCTACCCATAAGCTTAAACAGTCTTGATCTCGCGGGTTTTGAGATTGCTGAGTCCTCGTGACTCACCAGATACTGTCACAACAGTTGCAGGTGCCGATGATACCAGTGCAGGTGTTGCAACCGAGCTCAGATGGGAGCTCAACACAGATATTGGTCGTTTCTATGTTTCGTTTCATGTTGATCAGTAGTGGAGCCCAGTTGGAACGGTCGGGGATCTAGCAGTTGGGTTATCTTCTTTTCTTTTGGCTTCGTCCATAGTCAGACTATGTGTGTACTCTGAATGATGTATGATTTATTTAAGTACTTGTGTGAAGTGGCGATTGTAAGCCAACTCTTTATCCCTTTCTTGTTCATTACATGGGATTGTGTGAAGATGACCCTTCTTGCGACAAAACCACATTGCGGTTATGCCTCTAAGTCGTGCTTCGACATGTTGAAGATATAGCTGCATTGTGGGTGTTATAAGTTGGTAATCAGAGCCATCCCCGACTTAGGAAACCCCTGCTTGATCGAATCGCTGACATTGTTGAGTCTAGAGCAAAATGTTTTGAGTGTTAGGATTATATATATCGGAGAGTAGGGTTCTTTTTACTCCTCAGTCCTTTCGTCGCTCTGGTGAGGCCTCCTGATGTAGATGTTTTGTCTTTCCTCTCCTCAAATTTCACTAAAAAAAATTAGGATCACGCGGGTATCTTGGGATCGTTCCGATATTGTTATGACGAGAACATTGTTTTTGGTGCCTCCTGACATTTAGGGGTTGTGGTAGTGTCCCGGGGAGTTGAGCTTCAAGGTGTTGTCGTCATAATTTTATCGTTGCAGTTCTGGAATACCTGAGTTTCGCCGACATCGAAAATCTCTTTTATGCAGTTAGTGGTAAGATAACCTCGACGCCACCCAGTACTGGGGAGTTCGGGAGTATTGCCATAGCTAGTACAACGGATGTTTTTGAAGGTTGAGGTATATGATTTCCAAAGGTTTCTTGGTTATGTGCTGACGGATGGATACAACTTGGATGTAGGAGTTGTTAGTTTTGGGTGAGATATATATTGCTTCCCCTGTATCCCCAACCCCAGATTGCATAACCAGAAAGTTTCGGGAGTTTATAAGTGGGAATTCAAGTAGCTCCTAGAATATCTTTCCGACAAATGCAGGATACGGGATTGGGTAAATCTCTATCA
This sequence comes from Aegilops speltoides, assembly GCA_021437245.1. Classification (NCBI taxonomy): domain Eukaryota; kingdom Viridiplantae; phylum Streptophyta; class Magnoliopsida; order Poales; family Poaceae; genus Aegilops; species Aegilops speltoides. Next base: position 163,290,325 of record CM038141.1, read on the forward strand.
TATATATTTGTTCCGGCTTCTTCTGCAAGCCAAATCTTTGTTTTGTTTTGAGTTGTGGTATTCGAGTTGCTTTAATGTCCTGTGTTGATTCCATACCTTTTCTAAACGGTGTTCTCATATTGCTATGTGAATACTAATCCTTCTTGATCGTCGAGTTTGTCATCTCAATTTCTTCTCAACCGGTGTGCTTCTCTGCAAGTGGATCAGATCATTTTTAACATTCCCAAGATCACCCCTAAATTTTCTCAATGGTGTTTGTTTCAACCGTCCCAAGTTGCCTTTTTTTCCCGCCCTCCCACCCTTTTTCTTCAAGGACTCAGATTTCTTAACCAAGTATCCTTTTTATTGATGGGAAGTCTCTCCATTCTTTTCCGTCAATGTTCTTATCCGGTGATTCTCAGGAAGATACTAACTAAGCTTCAAGTTCATCATTCTTCCTTTCTTTTTCTTATCCGGTGGACTCAATTCAAGCTTTCGGTGTTGATCATATCCTTTTCCTCATTTAAAATGATATCCCACATCGGTTCACCTGTTAATTGTTCACCTCTCCCTATTCTTATCCGAAGTGATCCAGATATCTCAGAAGAATCATGTTTCTGTACTTTATCCATTCGAGTTACTTCGAGGTTTTTCTCTCATTCAAGCTATTTAATTCTACCGGTGCAATCTCTATTTCAAGCAATCCTTCAATGATGTTTCTTTCGAGTGGGCCCTAACCCACAGGTCTTTTCCCAGGATCTTACCTGACTCTTTTATTATCAGGAGCGATTCTCAAATTCATTTCCAAGTTTGACGTAAGAATGAATTTTCATCAGTCAGATGTATTCTTCAAGATCACTTTCAAATTCTTTTGATCATTGGCTCAAACTTTCTATTCTTCATTTTGGAGTGCCTCAACAATTCATGGTGGTTCTCATCATCATTCTCAACATTTGAAGACCGAGGAAAAGATTTCTCCTAAAATCTTGGTCCATTCTCTTGAAGTTTCATGGTTCTAGCTTCATGCCATCCTCATAAATGTTTTCTATTGTGAGAATTCTTTTCACCCATCCGAAGCATTTCATGAGTTGTCTCCATTTCTTTCCTTCGAAGTCCATCATGTCATAATTCTTCATTCTTAGCATGTAGCTATCATTCTCCAATTCTTACCGGTGCATCGTTCAAATACCCTCTAATCAGTTCATGATCTCTTCGTTCTCATGTATCTAAATCCCCTCAAGTATCTTCATTCATTTTTCAATTCTTCCCGGTGAATTGTGCCTTTGCTACTTTCATTTTCAATTCTTACGGTGGTTTGTTCAAGATTACTCTTCCTATGTTCTCATATTCATTTATTCGTTGTTTCTACCCCACTGGTGGATCCATCAAGACCCTCTCAAGTTTACGCGATATCTCTCTTAATCCTTTCTAAGAGAATAAGTAGTAATGCCAAATCTGTTGCTTGTAATCAATTTAAATTGGTGAAGGATACGCATAACATAATTCTTCTTATTGTTTCATCCAAGTGATCTAGTTTATTCTTTCTAGAGTTCTTCATCATGTCACATTTCTTGGTTCGAGATGGTTCATCTTTTCTTTTTCGGAGTTCCAAGTTTTCCGCATTATCTCGTCGTGAAGCTCCATCTAATCATTGCAAGGCTTCACCTTGTGTTTTCAACCTCTCTTTCGTTCTATCATCCTTTTATTACCAGGGTTCTCCATGGTGGCTCTACATGATGGTTCATCAAGGATTTAAGTCACTCTTGAGATGTTCGTCAAGATTCTTCTTGGAGGAGCTCAAGTATTCTTCATCTTGCATCCCGAAGTGCAATTCCTTCTATCTTGTCTTTGAGATGGGGCTATGCCATTCTTGACAATTTCACTTTGTGTTTCATGATTCGCAAGTTGTTAAGAATGAGATATTTAAACCCATCCTTTTCTCTTCGTTCAGGATATCCTTTGCAGCCCATCAATCTCTTCATTGGAGATATCTTGGGTTATATTTCACCTAAAGCCTTCCCTAAGGAATGTTGCTATTATGGTGCTTATCAATGATCCAAGTTATTCTATCTATCATCTTGTTGGAGGAAGTTTTTTTTCATCTCGTTGGTGTTATCAATTATATTATTTGTTTCCGTAGTGGCAGAATTTTGCCTCAATTTTGAGAAGTTTTCCATAAGCCCACTACAAGCTTATTCGTTTCGTTGTTGGTTTCCCAACAACTCCATTCTAACCTTCTTGGAAGGGTGCTTTCCAAGATCATTTGTAGCGGAAGTTGGCATTTTCTTCTCCATTCTATTATTCCAATGATATATCTTCTATTCTTTCTTCCGGAGGCATTGCGATGTGACTCTCTTCGACCCACCATCTCATTTTGTAAATATCATGTTCTTTTCCTTGCTTATCCATTTAACAAGAGTGTTATGTCCTCTACTAAGTTCTTTTCATCTTATCAAGTCTTGCATCTGTTTTCAACCGGAGTGCTGTCCGAATTTGTTCTTCTTTTCTCCTTGTTTATCTCATTTCAACCAGAGTGCTTCCAATTCTATCTTGTCCATTAAACTCTTGATTCATGTCTTTGCAACCTTCAAGTTCTTGTAATGTTCCTTGTTCCTCTTTTCTGACGGACTATTTGCAATCTTGGTCATCTCCATTGTTTTGTTTCTTTCAATGTATTCAACCTCTCAAGGTTCATGGTTTCACTCGTTTGTCAAAGAAGCAACTTAGTTTTACCTCTTCTCTTCCTCTTCCGTTTCTCTCCGGTGCCATCCTAGATCTCGGGACGAGATCCTCTTGTAGTGGTGGAGTGTTGTAACGCCCCGAGACCGATGCTCCAGACGTCTGCCATGTTTTTGGTTGCCGTCGTGTGTTTTATTTTGTTGTTGTTGTTGCATTTCAATATTTCATCATGCATATTGCATCCGCATGTTTTCATAAAGACTCTTATTCATTCATAGTGCCGCTTCTTTCTTTCTCTGTTGACCTTTTGTCAAGCCCTCTGGTCTTCGTCGACCTCTCTCAAACCCCCCCTCACGTGCATGTCCGAAACTCCCCGAACTCGGACCTGGTTGTCGTGACCGTTGGGTCCGGATCATCTTCAAAAATATCTTCGTTTCTTCATTGGACTACCCTAACCTTTTATTCCCGATCGTCCGATCGCGATTCGATGATCAAATTTGTTCCAAACCCCCTCTAGGCCATATGCTATTTATTGCAGATGACCCCCTAACCAAATCTGCCCCAACCCTAAATTCTAGGGGATTTTCCCTCACCTGCCGCCGCCACTCCCTTCCTCGGGATTCCTCCCGATGCAGACGCCACCCACCTCAGAGTCCCCATCCACCCAACCAGATCGCTCTGACCAGCTCCTTGATTTCCGCCGCCACCCGCAAGCGTGCCTAAACTCCGAGACCCCCCACGATCCAACCAGCAACCTCAAAGATGCACCCCTGGCTCCAGCGTGACCATGCCTAAGAGCCTCCCTCCTCGCTCGATCTGGGATCGAGAGGGAGCTCCTCCCCCCGTGGCGCCGTCGCCGCCGGTGAAACCAGTGCCGGCCTCCCGTGCTCGATGACGTTCCCATCCTCCTCTGCTCCCAAGGCCCTGAGCGCTCGACTCCCTCATCCACGAGCTCGATCAGGAGAGGATCTCCCGATCGTGCGCGCCTCTGCCTCGTTTTTGACCATCGCCGACGCTGCCGGCGTCCATCACCAGGGGCACAAGCATATGGCGCGCCTCTTCGATTCCTCCATCCATGGAGACAAGCCCCTACCCGACCAGGTCCCTCCTATCCTCTCTGTACACCTCTCTCTCACCCTGCCGCGTTTCTTCCTCTCTAAACTCTCTTCCTGTCTTCTTTTGGACAGGGAACCAAAGGAGGCGCCATGGCCTGAGCTTGGCCCCGAGGTCCTGCCGCCGTCTTCTGCAGCAGGTGCTCTACTGCCTTGCCTGCTGGTAGCCAGCACACCTCGCTAGTCAGGTCCTGCCGCCGTGCTCCCTCTTTCTATGTCTCTATTTTGGCCGCTCTGACCTTCTCTACTCTCCCTCCTTTTCTCTCCGAGCAGAAGCAGGAGCACCCCGCCGCTCCATGAAGCTCAATGCTCGCCGCCGGTTATGATCCTCGCCGGGAACTGCGACCTCCGCCTCGGATCCGCCGGCTTCGTCCCGTTCTGGGTCTTCCCCGCCTCAAGCTGCGTCGCCCGTGCCGAGTCCATTGCCAAGCCGCACCGCTACCTCCCCTGCTTCTGCTTCGAGTAGGAGAAATCGCTCACAGCACCGCCCGCTCCCGTTGACCGCGACACCCAGGGCCCAGCGACCTCCCCTGCTGTGCCTGCTCGTGGGCCACAAAGCCGCGCCAAGGCCAGCCTACTCTGCCTCCTCGTCTGGGCCTTGGCCCATGGTGAGCTGCCCCCCAGCTCCTGTTCCTATTAGGCCCGCGACCAGTTTCATCCCAATGTAGTTTTTTTCCCTGTCTGCGATTTTGTTCAATTATCTAGAGTTTGTTGTTTTACAGATAAACCCTCTAACTTCATGCATATAATAACTGTATAGCAATGCATCATATGTAAATAATTCATGTATGTAAAATGCTTAGAATTTCATCTAGTTTCACAATATCCAACTTTCATCCATGTTTAAAATGTTTAAAATGTTGTTTGTGTTTATTTGCATTAATGCCATGCTAAAATGATTTATTTCATAACTAAAAAACCGTAGCACATGGGGTGGAAAATGCCTAGTTTAACTTGGTGCACATACTTTGCATGTTTGACAACTCTAATGTTATGTAATAGGTAGAACAGTACCAAACTCAAATTATGCACATGGGGATTTTCCAGAATTGTTGTTTGTTGTTTCCGGCCTCATTTAAACTTGCCTAGCTAGGTAGTTTTATTATGCTTCACCTCTTTCCATGTTAACCAACATTTAATATTGTTGAGTAGCTTAAACGAGAGTTAACTAAATGTTTGAATGTGGTGTTTCATCAATATGCAACTCGTTGCATATTGAGCTCCACTTAATTTGTAGTATTGTTTGTGCACTTTGCCATGACATGCCTTTTTAAACCGGACATGCATCATACTTTATTGTGCATCATGCCATGTTTATGTGATGGTTGTTTACCATGTTGTTTGCTTCTTTCCGGTTGCGCTTCTCCTTGATTGTTCCTGTAACGTTGCGTTTGTGAGGATTCATTCGACGACGTTGGTTTGCCTACTTCATGGACTCATTCTTCTTCCTTGCAGGATCTCAAGCAAGATGACCATTAATCTCGATATCACTTCTATTTTTGCTTGCTAGTTTCTCCGTTCTATCGCTATGTTGCGCTACCTATCACTTGTTTACCATGCCTCCCATATTGCCATGTCAGCCCCTAACCTTTTTCACCCTTCCTAGCAAACCATTGCTTGGCTATGTTACCGCTTTGCTCAGCCCCTCTTATAGCATTGTTAGTTGCAGGTGAAGTTGAAGATTGCTCCATGATGGACAGGATTATGTTGGGATATCACAATATCTCTTATTTAGTTAATGCATCGATATACTTGGTAAATGGTGGAAGGCTCGGCCTTATGCCTGGTGTTTTGTTCCACTCTTGCCGCCCTAGTTTCTGTCATACCGGTGTTATGTTCCTTGATTTCGCATTCCTTACGCGGTTGGGTGATTTATGGGACTCGCTTGATAGTTCGCTTTGAATAAAACTCCTCCAGTAAGGCCCAACCTTGGTTTTAACATTTGCCACCTAAGCCTTTTTCCCTTGGGTTCTGCAGACTCAAGGGTCATCTTATCCTAGCCCCCTCCCGGACCAGTGCTCCTTTGTGTGTTGGTCCAAACTAGAGCACCGTGCGGGACCGTCCCTTGGCAACTTGGGTTATGTTGGTACTCGTACGCTTAGCTTATCCGGTGTGCCCTGAGAACGAGATATGTACAGCTCCTATCGGGATTTGTTGGCACATTCGGGCAGTCTTGCTGGTCTTGTTTTACCATTGTCGAAATGTCTTGTAATCGGGATTTCGAGACTGATCTGGTCTTCCTGAGAGAAGGAATATCCTTTGTTGACCGTGAGAGCTTCTGATGGGCTAAGTTGGGACACCCCTGCAGGGTATAAACTTTCGAGAGCCGTGCCTGCGGTTATGTGGCAGATGGGAGTTTTTAATATCCGGTTGTACAGAACTTGACACTTGACTTAATTAAAATGCATCAACCGCCTGTGTAGCCGTGATGGTCTCTTTTCGGCGGAGTCTGGGAGGTGAACACGGTCTTGGTGTTATGATTTTGCGTAAGCAGTTTCAGGATCACTTCTTGATCTCTTCTAGCTTCTCGACCGTTCCGTTGCTTCTCTTCTCGCTCTTATTTGCGTATGTTAGCCACCATATTTGCTTAGTGCTTGCTGCAACTCCACCTCATTACCACTTCCTACCCATAAGCTTAAATAGTTTTGATCTCGCGGGTTTTGAGATTGCTGAGTCCTCGTGACTCACCAGATACAATCAGAACAGTTGCAGGTGCCGATGATACCAGTGCAGGTGTTTCAACCGAGCTCAGATGGGAGCTCAATGCAGATCTTGGTCGTTACTATGTTTCGTTTCAAGTTGATTAGTAGTGGAGCCTAGTTGGGACGATCGGGGATCTAGCAGTTGGGTTATCTTCTTTTCTTTTTGCTTCGTCCGTAGTCGGACTATGTGTGTACTCTGAATGATGTATGATTTATTTAAGTACTTGTGTGAAGTGGCAATTGTAAGCCAACTCTTTATCCCTCTCTTGTTCATTATATGGGATTGTGTGAAGATGACCCTTCTTGCGACAAAACCACAATGCGGTTATGCCTCTAAGTCGTGCTTCGACACGTGGGAGATATAGCCGCATCGTGGGTGTTACACTTGTCCACCACTCCAGATCTCCTTGACCGCCATCATAGTCCACCGCACCGGATCCGATTCACTGGCGCCCTCATCCACCACAGTGTAGGCCCTTCGCTGACTCCCTTGTCTGCCCCATCGCTGGCCCTTCGTACGAGCCCTTGTCCGTCGCAACAGATCTGCCTCACCGAAAGCACTGTACACCACACTGGATGAGCTTCGCCGACGCCTTCGTCCACAGCACTGGACCCACTCCACGGACGTCATATTCAACTCCACCGGCCCTGCTTTACTGACGCTGCAGCCTCATCAGGTTATTTCGATTTGTACTCCTTCGTTTTTTCTCATCTTTATCATGGAACTGTTCACTTAGCACAAATGAACTTTCTTGTATGTCAACAGGCGCCGCAACCGAAGCACCGGAGCCGCTTCAGCAACGGCGACAACCGGCCCAAACTCAACCGCAACACGAGCACCATCGACAATCCTTAGCTATCAAGTATGACAACGATACCCATACGCCGCCGAGAATCAGGTACTATAAACCAACGGCTTGCGCCTATGTTCACTTTCTTAGCATAAGCACTGTACCCTTGAGTGTTTTAGGGCATCATTCCATTTTTAATGAGACACATGATTCTGCTTGCAACTGTAGGGCCATACTTCTGGCAGTGAACATGTTACATGTGCTAAATTACAAAACCAATGCACATATAGTTACAATGCTTTAGTTATGTCTTAAGTATTACTGTACTTCTAGATATCAGTGCCTCCTATACTCCTTGCATTCTATATTTATTATAATGATGTTGTTCTGATGCCACCTGCTGGTTCCATCAGACTGCTTCATGTTCTCTATGCTTAATTACACATCAGCAAACTAGCATGTGGTTCCGTTGCTTTTCCTTTTTTACCCTAGATTTTCTGATGCTAGCTATTACATCACGGCTCCGAGCCTCTGTTCATTACGGGGCTGTTTGGTTCCAAGCCATAGTTTGCGAAGCCAAAGTTTGGATGCCACAGTTTAGTTGGCATGTGTTTTGTTTTTGCCACACTTTATTGCCCCTATGTCCAACTTGTCATAGAGACAAATTTTTTTGCCAACTTTTTCCAAAGTTTTGCATCCAATTTCTCAGCCACACTTGTGTCGCTTGCTATACTTGTGTGGTTGGCCACACTTTGGCTTGGCCATGCTAGTCTCAAACCAAACAGACCCTACTTTTTTGTGCGTTCTTGATCTTCCCAAGTTTCATGACTAATTTGATGCTTCTATTAATTAGGGAGCTGCCAACCCCATTGTCGGTGTACTAAGGTAGGGGTACCTCAGTACCCCAACTTGTGCACGGGCGGTTGCAGCTTCCCGCGGCAGGGTTTGCCACGTGCTCGCCGAAGACCTTCCTGCCCATATCAAACCATTCAAAGACAAAGTATACAAGACAGAAGATCGAGACCCGGCAAGCGGAGTTTGCCGGGAAGGCCGCTCTGTGCTCAAGGTTACATCACTCACGCAAGGCCCCGCAAGAGGAGCTCGCCAGAAGACTAGAAGATTACATCATAGAAGACACGCCTCGGCGCTTATATGCGCCCCGGCCAAGGCCGGGAGCGACAAGTTACAGAGCCCGGCAAGCTCCCGGGTCCGGCAAGGTCAAGACCCCGGCAAGGTGCTTGCCGGGAGAATTGCGCCGTGTGCCTGCGCTCCAGCTCATCAGCCCACGCGTCGCCCTGGGGCCTTTCCAGGGACGCGTGGCGGATGGCTGTGCAGCCTGGGGGACACGGTGGCACTACACGGTGGTGGATCCATCGCCGTGGCAGACGGAGACACAAGGGCGGGAGCTTTTGGGGTCGACAGCGACGGGCATTAAATGCCCTTGTCCCCACTGTCAAAGTAGGTAGCGACCACTGTTCACGCACTGTAGCTCCACTGTTCCCGCACTATTCCAACTACCATCTCTTTTACATTTTTACCCTTTTCTCCTACGTTGACACCTGTCGGTGACCCCTTGCACTATAAAAGGAGGCCCATGCACAACGTGGAGGGGGGTGGGGTTCGAAACCTTGACAACTCTCGCGCTCGTGTAGCTGCCATCAGAGATCTTCAAGCTCCCGAGCTCAATACAAACCAAGGCAGGAGTAGGTTTTACGCGCCCACCGCGCCCGAACCTGGGTAAAACTGCCCGCGTGCTCGCCACGATCTGCTCTCCGTGCTCCCTCCGCCTCGCACCGCATGCATAAGGGGCCCGTCCCATAGGTGTTCGTGGCGGGCGTTTCTCGACATCTTTGGCGCGCCTGTAGGGGCGCCGAGGTTGTGCGGACTGATCCGGCGCCACGCTGGCGCGTTCTTCATCAACCTATCCAGTTTCATCAGCAACTTCATCAACAATTGCGCCATGGCACCAAGAAGAAGGCTTCGAGGTTGCGATCCGTCTGCGCCTCATCCGCCGCCACTGGAGCCAACGGTGGGCGGAGGAGACGCTCGGAAAGGTGGTCGCCCGGCGAAGACACTCGGCGCCACCAGATCAAGGACAAGACGGATGACCGCGCTCGGTCTCCGTGGACACGCCGCGTCCATCTCAAGACACGACAACCCAGCAGCGCCATACCACGGGAGGTGGTATCCGCTTTCCGGGCAAGGACACACCGGAGGCTCGCGGGATGTTCCGACCACCGCCCGGACACAGTAAAGCGAAGGCGCCGGGCAGGACTTGCTCCTTCTAACGCTGTTAGAGTCCGAGCATATCCCGCCTCGCACCGCCGCCCGCTCCCCTCCACTCCGCGAAGCGCCGCAAGGGCGAATCGCTCGACTTCCCTCCAGCCGCGGACAAGGTCAAGATCGAGGGCTACCATCCGAGCTCGATCGCTTTCGCCAACAACGACTCCTCACAGCAGCCGGCGACTCGCTGCCGCGGCAAGCTGAGAAGACGCGTCGACGGCGATAAGACCGCCGGGTGCAACCACCGTGCACTCCCCGCCGAAGCAAAAAGACGCCGCCCGCGGAACAACACCGACGACGGCTCCACGGCATCGCCGGATCCGCTGGCTCGACAGGATCAACGCCAGTCCTCGGCGAACGGCGATAAGAAGACGCCGGACCACGATCGAGCGCCGAGAAGCTCGGCGACAATCGACCAGAGAGCTAGGAACGCTGCCGACGCGCGCCGGTGAACCAGCGACTTGTCAGACGCTGCAGCTGCCCTGCGTTCACCCGCGAAAGCTGCGCGCCCAAAGGCCCAGCATGAAGAATTTCAAGCCCGACGATCGAGAAATACGACGGCAAGACGCACCTCGGAATTCCTCGGTGTTCACACCATCGCGATGCAGAGCTGCCGGGGCGCGACGAGAAGATTCTCGCGAACTACTTCGCTTCGTGCTTAAGCCGAACGCTCGTTTGGCTTATGCACTTGCCGGAAGGCTCCATTTCTTCTTGGGCAGACTTTGCCATCGGTTTGTTGGCGCCTTCACCGGGCGGCCACAAACCCCACGCCAGAGAGCGATTCCACATTTTGGCCCGTATGAAGGAGAATCCTGCGCAAGTATATCCAACGCTTCACCGTGTGCAAAGACAACATCCTCGATGTCCACCCCGCGGTTATCGGTGCATTCCACCGAACGGCGTAACCGCCGCATGCGTGAAGAGATGGCGATGACTAAGATTCGGGATGTCACGAGCTCTATGCTCTGGCTGACAAGACGCTGAAGAGGGAGGAGACTCCCGGGGAGGATCTTGGCGCAGAGAAAGCGACAGACGACGATGCCGCCCCAAGCAAAGAAGAGCCGGCGGAACAACCGAAGGAAGAACAAGAAAGAGGTGCTTGCCGCCGAGAAGTCCGCAAGGAGGCTCCCGCCAAGCAAACACAGGCTGGCGGCTCGGCAAGGAGCCTGCCCCTCAGAAGGCAGCCGACAAGCGGGATGGCTCCGGCAAGCAATATGCAAAATCCACCGCACTAAAGGCCACGATCTCTCCAATCGCAAGCGCCGAGTATCTCATCGAGCAGCAAAAGCTGAGTATGAGAGGCGCGACAAGGAGAAGGCCCAAGGTGGCGGAGGAGAACCGAGCAAGAAGCGGCCGTTCAATGGCCGGGGAGGACGCCGCGGCAAGGCCAAGCAGCGGCAAGGTGATCGACCTCCCCGGGGCCGCGACAAGGATGAAGAAGACGACGACGAAGACATGGAGGATGAGGATAACAGCGAGCAGGAGTTCCGAAGGCCACGGAGGTCTGTGCAGGCCGACGTAGCGCCTCTCTGACACCTCCCACCGCCAGCTAAAGAAGTGGGTGCGTGAGGTGAATGCAGCGGAGCCGCCCGTGGAGTCGCGCAGGCTCCTCAAATGGTCCAGCACGCCCATCATTTTTGATCTTGAGGATCACCCTGACCGCACCACCGCGGTCGGGTGCTTGCCGATGCTGGTCTCGCCCACCATCCGCAACCTCAAGGTCACCAAAATGTTGGTTGACGGCGGGGCCGGGCTGAACTTGATCTCCTCTGCTGTGATCAAGAAACTCCAAATTCCGGATGGCGAGCTCGAAGAGACCGGTTCTTTCCAAGGAATCAACCCGGGACGGAGCAAGCCCAAGGGAAAGATCACTCTGCCGGTGACCTTTGGCGGGGAGCTCAATTTCAGGACTGAGCGCATCACTTTCGACGTCGCCGATATTCCGTTGCCATACAATGGAATACTCGCCGTCCCGCCTCGCCAAGTTCATGGCAGCTTCCCATTATGCTTACAATGTACTCAAGATGCCGGGCCGATAAGCGCCATCACCGTCCACGGCGACAAGAAGGATGCGCTTTTCTGCGCCGACAAGATCTACCGGGATGCGGCAGCTGCGCCGAGAAGAATACACTTGCCGGCGAAGCTCCCGGGGAAGAAGACGAAGACCAAGTCCGCAAGTGCTCGGGGCCCACTCCGCAACCGCACTCTTCGAGTTTGCGCTGCCGCCGAGGACGCCCCGCCGAGCTCCACCGCAAGAGTAAAGGAAATGGCGCGCCCGCCGCAACCAAGAAGGTGTCAGCCAGGGAGGACGGCCTTGGTGGTACCTTCACCATCGGTGCCACACTTGACAGCGAATAGGAAAGCTGCCGTTGCCTTTTCCTCGCGGGCGAATGTCGATGTGTTTGCATGGCAACCATCCGACATCCCGGTGTTCCTGTGAAGGTGATTGAGCACAAGCTTGCTGTTTGCCCTCATGCGCGGCCCATCAAGCAAAAAGTGAGGAAGCAAGCCGTGGAGCGCCAAGAATTCATCAACGAAGAAATCAAGAAGCTAGAGGCAGCAGGACTAGTTAGAGGTGTGATCCATCCGACGTGGTTAGCAAACCCAGTCGTCGTGCGCAAGGCCAACGGGAAATGGAGGCTGTGTATAGACTTCACCGATGTGAAAAAAGCATGTCCCAAGGATCCATTCCCCTTGCCGCGCATTGACCAGATTGTTGACTCCACTGCCGGATGTGAGCTACTCTACTTTCTTGATGCATACTCAGGCTATCACCAGATCTTTATGGCCAAAGAGGATGAAGAGAAGACTGCATTTATCACTCCATGTGGCACTTATTGCTTCATACGCATGCCATTTGGGCTGAAGAATGCAGGATCAACATTTGCAAGGGTAGTGTATACTGCTTTTGAGCCACAGATCCACAGAAATGTAGAGGCATACATGGATGATATCGTGGTGAAGAGCAAGAGCAAGGATACGCTGATTCAAGATTTGGAAGAGACATTTCAGAACCTGCGCAAGATACAGCTTAAGTTGAACCCCGAGAAGTGCGTCTTTGGAGTTCCCTCCGCAAACTTCTCGGTTCTTTGTGTCACAGAGGGGATGGAAGCCAACCCGACAAGATTAAAGCCATTGAGCAGATCAAGCCCAAGCGAGTCAAGGATGTCAAGGCTTGCAGGTTGTGTGGCTGCCCTCAAGAGGTTCATTTCAAAGTTCAGAACGCGCCTCTACCTTTCTTCAAAATCTTGAAGAAGGCAGGTCCCATGAAGTGGACTCCGGAAGCGGAGGCAGCGCTGCAGGATTTGAAACGGTACCTATCCTCCACCCCAATACTTGTCGCACCTAGACCATAGGAGAAGTTGCTGCTATACCTAGCGGCAACCAACCAGGTGGTTAGTGCTGCGTTAGTAGCGGAGAGGGAGTCCGACGAGGAGGCTGCACCACCGGCAAGCGAGTCCAGCGACAAGGTGGGGCTGTCCGACAAGCTCCGCCCCGACAAGGACAACTCACAGCAGAACAGGATGAGGTGCGAAGAAGATGGTGCAGCGCCCAAGTGTATTTTGTAAGTTCCCTTCTCCAGGGGCTAGATCAAGATACTACGGTGTGCAAAGTTGCTTTTCGGCCTCCTCATGGCCTCGAGAAAGCTGCGCCATTACTTCCGTGCACACGAGATAACAAAGTGGTCACTCGCTTTCCGCTCAAGAGGATATTGCACAACCCGTAGCAACAGCAGGATCGCTGAGGGCACTGGAGCTGTCGAGCTTTGGACTCAAGTTTGAAAGTACTTCAACCATACAGAGCCGAGCTTTGGCAGAATTTATAGCCGAGTGGACCCCAATGCCCGATGAAGAAGTCCAAGAAACAAGTACACCCGCATAAGAAGCGACAAGTGAATGGGTAATGTACTTTGATGGTGCCTTCGCTGCAAGGCGCGGTGCGGCGTGGTACTCATCGCGCCACCGGAGAACACCTCAAGTATGTTATCCAGATGCACTTCCCAAGGGAGCAAGCGACAAACAACACCGCTGAATATGAAGGTTTGCTCGCCGCCTCGTGGATTGCGGGCTAACTTGGGATCGTGAAGTTGATTGTGCGGGAGATTCTCGTTGGTGGTCCGCAAGTTAACAAGAGCTATCGAGCCCTTTGATGGAAGCTTATGTCGATGAAGTGAGGAAGCTTGAGGAGCGCTTTGAAGGTTTGCAGATGGAGCACGCCCGAGAGCTCGTAATGAAATCGCAGATGGCCTTTCAAAGTGTGCTTCGATGAAGTTACTCGTGGAACCGGGACCTTCTTGCTCAAGCTGACTCAACCATCCGCCACGCCATCAATTGGGCAGTCCAAGAAGAGAAAGTTGGTCTCCGGCGACTACTTGCGGCGGGTCTCCCCGAGGCGCCGCCAAGGTCCCCAAGATCAACGACTGTAACGCCGAGGAACAGTTTGCTCCTGCAGATCCTCGGATCTCTGACAGTTGAAGCAAGTGTTCCCGACAAGCCTCGCCCGGCGAAGCTTCTGGGACCTTCAGCTCCGCAGAGCAGAGGTTCTGCCGAGAAGTGAAGTTCCCGCAGCGCCCTCATGCCTTTAGTCCTGCCGCTGAGCCCCAAGCTCCGGCATGGGCGCAGCAGATCGTCTGCTTTTTGCAAACCGGAGAACTTCCGACGATCCGTAAGAAATAGAGAAGATAACCAGACAGTCAAGTATGTACCGGTTCGTGGATAACGAGCTGCATGTAAGAAGGCTCAATGGTGTCAGACTGAAGTGCATCTCCAGGGAAGATGGACTGAAGCTGTTGGCAGAAATACACGGAGGCATATGCGGCCACCACATTGGCGCAAGGGCGCTTGCCGGGAAAGCTTTCCGGCAAGGGTTCTTTTGGCAAGAAGCCCTCCAAGATGCAACTGCACTAGTAACCAAGTGTGAAGCGTGCCAGTTCCATGCAAAGCAGATTCATCACCACTCAAGCTCTCCAAACAATCCCTTTGTCCTGGCCCTTCTCGGTCAGGGGCTCGATATCTCGGCCCCTTCCCCGTTGTCGGGGCTTTGAGTACTTGTACGAGTAATCGACAAGTTCACAAAGTGGCCGAAGTGGAGCCAGCGAGAAAGGTGACAAGACAATCAGCGGTCAAGTTCTTCAGATCGATTGTGTGCCGCTTCGATCCCTAACAGATTATCACCGACAACGGTACACAATTCACTAGTCGCACCTTCATCCAAGACGCCCAAGACCTTGGCGCCTAAGGTCTGTTCGCTAACCACATTGCTCACCCGAGGAGCAACGGTCAAGCGGAGAGGGCCAATCTTGAAGTGCTGCGCGGACTCAAGACAAGAACTTTCGACAGCTGCGCAAGTGCGGAAGAAATTGATAGAGGAGCTACCGCGGCTCTTTGGTCAATCGAACGACACCAAATCGAGCCACCGGACAGACACCTTTTGCTCTCGTCTATGGAGCAGAGGCGGTTCTCCCCACGGAACTCAGATACGGATCTCCTCGAGTAATCGCTATGATGAGCTCGAGCAAGAGCAATCGCGGCAAGATGATGCATTGCTCCTTGAGGAGGGACGCTCTGTGCTGTCAGACGAGCTGCTCGATACCAGCAAGCCTTGCGCCGCTACCATAGCCGCAAGGTCAAAGCCAGGAGTCTCGAGGAAGGCGACCTTGTTCTTCGGCGTGTTCAGTCCGCCAAGAATTCCAACAAGTTGACGCCGAAGTGGGAAGGCCCTTATCGGTGAGACAAGTCACGAGGCCCGGCGCTGTCCGCCTCGAGACCGAAGAAGGCTTACCGGTGAGCAACTCCTGGAACATAGAGCATCTTCGCAAGTTTCACCCATAAGGCGCGGTTGCCGTGATCCGCTCCGACAACCACCTTTTGTACAAGCTTTGCCGCTGTTGCATGTAACCCTTTGTACATAGCCGGGCGCAGACCCCGTGCACCAGTAAAGTTTCTGTGTTTTGCGCTAGTTGCCTTTTCCCATGCTTTTCTTTGCTATTTGCATGTGTTATTTGGCATCTCTTGTGCGACGACATATCCGTAAGCAATAGCACGCCGAAGGCCATATACTTGTTTCCCTCTTCTCTTTCCTTGCCTCTTAAGTAATCTAACGCTCTCGCGCACAAGTTTGCCGGGGAAGGAAATGGAGGATGAACCAAGTGCTGTTCAAGAAAGAAAAGCTTGCCGAGAGAACGCAGATCACTTAAAGAAGTTATTAGAATTTGAGCAGTTCAAAATTTTAAATTTTAAGTTGCCTTCCTTGAACAACCACACTTTGTATGGAAAACTCAGCGTGCGCGGAGGAACCTACCGTGGATAGCCGCACCCTTATCTTGTTTTCGAGCACGCCAACGATTTAAGTGAGCTGCGACAAGTGTCGCGCCCTTGTTTCGTTTTCGAGTCCGCCAGCAAGATAAGTGCGTTGCGACTAAGTCGGCAAGGTTGCTTGCCGGTAAGACCTTGGCCAGGCGGGCTGCTTCGAGTTCAAGACTCGGCGCTCGTGGCAAGGGCCCCTTGCCGCAAGTTCCTAGAAGCGAGGGTTGAAGCATACAAAGTTGAGGATCGTAACAAGGAGATAACACTGCATCTATTGATCAAAATAAAGATAATATCTTACAAGGAATAACTTGTCGCGATGACTAATGGGTTCATAACACCCTATACAAAGAACAAGGAGAAACGGAAGAGCACACCAGCACTGGATTTTGGCGGAGCCAGAGTTGCCGGGCTGCGAAAGCTAAGATTCCTTCCCGCGGGATAATAGCACCAAAAGCTGCGGAATCAGATAAGTTTTTCATCCTCGTCATGCATCCTCTCATGGACCGGGAAAGCGGGCTGCGTCCTTGAACGAAAGCGTGTCTTGTAAAACCTGCGCGCGGAGGAGTTGGTCGTGGCCCGATTCGCCTTTTTGGTTTGTTTCCGAGTCCGCTCAACAAACACAAGCGCGCCAGAATCGGCCCGCAAGGTTGCTTGCGGAAGCAACACCGCCAGCTGGCTGCTGATGTCCCGTGACTCAAGAAGCGTGTTCAAGGCAAGCAAGCTCCCGAGAGCGTGGGATGGGAACATACAAGGCACGAAGTCAAGTAAAAGACTCGGTCCGACAAGCGTTCCCTCTTTTCATTAAAAACATCCTAGTTTAGTACAAGTCCATAGAGGATGAAAAACATGATAGAGAGGATTACATATTTTAAATACAACCAAGGCCCAAGGGCTTACAAATTAGAAGATAAGATGCCCGTAATTCCTCTCCTGTTTCTCTGTTCAGGAGTTAGGTCAAGGAGGACCCGGCAAGAGAAGCTTGCCGGGAAGGGCAAAAGGGGAGCCTAGGAGAGCTACGGGCGCCAGAAGACACCAAGAGAACTTCCCGGGGGCCGGCCAGGAGCTTGGCGGAGACGGAGGCGCCGGAGGCAGAGCTTGAAGACGAGGTGGTGGGACGTCAGCACGCTGACGAGGGCTCCTCGCCTCAGATTCGATTTGACGGCCTTGCCGCCACCCCTCTTCCTCTTCCGCAGCCTCCCACGCCACCGCCCAAGGAGACGGCCGGGGAGTTGAAGGCGTCGGGCGACCGGATGATGGGGTCGCCGGTGGCATGAGGCAGCGTCCGACGCCTAGTCGGACCCGCCATCTCGCTATCGTCGCTGTCGCTCCCTCCTCGTCCTCTCGCCGAGGAGGGACCTTCGCTATCGGAGGAGCTGTCCACACAGATCTCGCCGGGTCCCGGAATCTCGAAGACCTTGACGGCGAGAAGGTCGCCTCCATTAACTTCAAATGGAGGGTAAACCCCGCCGTCAAGCTGTGGATGCAGGCGAACGCCTTCCACCTCGATCGAAGTACATCACGCCGGGGCTGGGGACACGACACTCACTCGAGTGCCGCTGATCCCACAGCCCTCATGCGCAACTCCATCACCTCGGGCGGATCCGGTTCCATCGCGCTCATGAACGGGCCGGCAGCCGAGGCGGCGGCGAGGCGCCGGCGCAGCAGTTGATGAAGAACTCCTGTGGATCGTCTCAGATGGACCGCCGAGGAAAGGAGCCACCGGAGGAGATGGGGAGGCACATCGCCACGACCGCCTCTCCCGACCGCCTCGACCACGCCTCGGCCTCGTCGCGCCTCGCCCCTCCCTCTCCCCTCGAGGCCGGCTCCGCCGCCACGGGTGCGGATAGGAGAAGTGCGCGCCTGGAGGCGACCCTCGCTGCCACCATTGAAGAACTAGGATTTCTCCTTCCATGGCGTAAAGAAGAACGGAAGTCAAGACGAAGGAGAAGAGGAAGTGTGAGACCATTGTGCTCCCCTTCCGCCCTTTTTAAAGGGCGAGGTGGGGCTCAACCGCCTGCCCGCCAATCGGGAAGCGAGGAGGGCAGAGGAGCGGGCCGACTCGCCATCTCCGCCGCGGACGGCTCGGTCTCCCACTTCGCCGCCCACGACCCCCATGCATGAGGGCAGCGTGGCAAAAAGCGGGCCGAACGACGGGTGAAGTGACCTCGCCCGCACCACGATCACGGGTGGATGCCCTAAAGACCGCGACGCGCCGCCCACGCCTCCCACGACGCCGCAATCGACGCTGCGCTGCTACGGGGATGCGGCAGATGCGAAGTGGATTGGGCGCCGTGGGCGCGTGTGCCTGCAGCCTGCTTTTGGGCCTGGCCCAACAGCGCTCGGCACCGTGTGGCCCAGAGCCGGGGCTCTGTCGGTGTACTAAGGTAGGGATACCTCAGTACCCCAACTTGTGCACGGGCGGTTGCAGCTTCCCGCGGCAGGGTTTGCCACGTGCTCGCCGAAGACCTTCCTGCTCCATATCAAACCATTCAAAGACAAAGTATACAAGACAGAAGATCGAGACCCCGGCAAGCGGAGTTTGCCGTGAAGGCCGTTCCAGGCTCAAGGTTACATCACTCACGCAAGGCCCTGGCAAGAGGAGCTCGCCAGGAAGACTAGAAGATTACATCATAGAAGACACGCCTCGGCGCTATATGCGCCCCCGGCGAAGGCCGGGAGCGACAAGTTACAGAGCCGGCAAGCTCCCGGTCCGGCAAAGTCAAGACCCGGCAAGGTGCTTGCCGGAGAATTGCGCTGTGTGCTGCGCCCAGCTCATCAGCCCACGCCGCGCCAGGGCCTTTCCAGGACGCGTGGCGGATGGTGTGCAGCACTGGGGACACGGTGGCACTACACGGTGGTGGATCCATCGCCGTGGCGACCTTGAACACACAAGGGCGGGAGCTTTTGGGGTCGACGGTGACGGGCATTAAATGCCCTTGTCCCCCACTGTCAAAGTAGGTAGCGACCACTGTTCCCGCACTGTAGCTCCACTGTTCCCGCACTATTCCAACTACCATCTCTTTTACATTTTTACCCTTTTCTCCTACGTTGACACCTGTCGGTGACCCCTTGCACTATAAAAGGAGGCCCATGCACAACGTGGAGGGGGGTGGGGTTCGAAACCTTGACAACTCTCGCGCTCGGTGTAGCTGCCACTGTAGATCTTCAAGCTCCCGAGCTCAATACAAACCAAGGCAGGAGTAGGGTTTTACGCGTCCACCGCGGCCCGAACCTGGGTAAAAACTGCCCGCGTGCTCGCTATGATCTGCTCTCCGTGCTCCCTCCGCCTCGCATCGCATGCATAAGGGCCGGTCCCATAGGTGTTCGTGGCGGGCAGTTTCCCCCGACACCCATCAAGCAAAATATTTGTTCTTTTGGGGCTGGCACCTCGAACAAGCATAAAAATAGAGTGAAGCACATATATTGTTCCGTAGGCACACACACTTCTTTCATTAGTGTAAATGAACCATTGATGATCAATTCGAACCAGTGCATGTGATTAAAATTAATTTCACCTAAATAGAGGGTGCAAAATAAACTACAACAACTAGATTTGCAACCATGAGATGTTTACGATACCTTCAAAGAACGTTGCAACAACAGCGAGGCTTCACAACAACATATGGTAAGCAGGTGTGTTTTAGTACATGTGAAATGTAATGTGTGTGAGCTGCTTTCTGGGCTTGGCCAATATGTCTGCAGTGCCTGTTATACTATCGTAAAGAAATGCATGCCTAGTTCATTTGATTACTTAACTTTTCCTATGAACTTCATCACAAGACCGTCTTCATAGTTTATATGAGGCCACACTGTTAAGTGCTTTCCCAGATTATTTCAACTGCATAGATGCTTTGGAAACTTAAATATAGCGGCGGTACACTCCCTTTCGACTAGGGATGTCAATTGGGTCCCATTTAATCCCGATTAAAGTCCACTAGTGGTATGATATTTCAAAAGAGTTTTAGCTTTTTGAGGAAAGTGAACTAGGGAGCTAGCAAAAACTAACTAGATGGGACTGGCGGATGCCGTTTATTTGCCACTTACATCCCTAGTTTCATCCTATGATTTTAATTTCTTTTTGGCTGATGCTTCTTCAAACAATTTAAATATAGCTTGCCATGCTCAGCAGTAATTCGTATGTCGTTTACCATGTAAGCTTACTAGCTGGATCATGCGATAACTATCTCTTACTTATGTCTAGCGGAAACCTTTCAGGATAACGTACACACTAGGACACAATGTACATCCCCAGAATCTATTTGTGTAAGTAGTGCGCCATCCATGTTACCAGATGGTAGCAGTTTAGAGACAACACCACCGGAGAGCAGTCTTAGCACAGATATTATAGTTCTTGAGGCTCTACTAGAGGCAGAAAGAGATGGTGTGGCTTCCATGAATGAGGTAATCTTGGTCTTGAGGCTAGAAATTATGCAATTAGATGCACCCATTATGAAAGCAACCCAAGAATTGGAGGAAGTAAGAATGTTGCATTTGAAGACGGAGGAGGTCCTGCTGCTTCTGCTATCTGAATCCCAGGGTAAGCCCAGTTCTTCTTTAGATACCAGTTGAAATTGTCATTACATTATTATACTTGCATGTTGTCATGTCTCTGAATGGATTATGTTGTAAGACCCCCTATGTTGTCCATGTGTCTGAATTTCTGAGGCGAGGTAATCCTCTGTACTTGTATAATTGACATAAGGTGAATTGTTTTTCATGTGATCATATTGTATTGGATGAAATGACTGTTTGACTCAAAAGTTTATCCAGCCTACTGAATTCAAAGATCACAGCATTTCTAAATCACAATCATATATAAAGGTGGAATAAATCTTTGTCGTGGTTTTGAAGAAATAAATAACGAAATGTAGAATGATGTATGGATATTGGTAACTGAATACAAATTGGATTTGAGTTTAGTTGCCACGGCCCAAGGTGAACGTGAATGCTAATTCTCCCAAATTTTGAACGAAGCGGAAAATCACCCACTGTCATTTGTCGGCTGCCCAAAGAAGTGTTTGCAAGATGGAAATTACTGTCTACCCCTGACACTTCACATCCTAATCAACCGGATTTACATTACTGTCGATAGGGGTAGACTAGTAACTTCAATCAGACGTGTGACGACCGCCTCTGAGCCCATTCAGACATGGTGGGCGCCAAATGTGGGCGGCAAAACAAATTTGATTCAAGGTCGTCTAAAAGACATGTGTTTCTCCGTCCGTTTCCCCATTCATACACGGTGGGCGGCAAAACAAACTCTTCTTGTCCGAAATCGATGTAGGCAAATATTTTAAACAGGAGCAGATGTTTAATTTCCCTCAGACGAGACACAACCGGCCTACCTGTTAGCCCCGTTCATACACCGTGTGCGCCAACCGTGGGTGGCAAAACACCCTCTCCTCGCCCAAAATATCTACCGGCAAATATTTGGGAGATACAAGATTACCATCCTATCCCCAACCGACATGATGCCCGAAATTTTAAATGGGGGATAAGTTCAGAACTTTCCCACATTTCAGACAAGCGCGTCCAAAAAAGTTTGAGATCCCCTCCTCCCCCTCCATTTCCCCATTCATACACATTCGGCGGCACAACAACGTCCGCACCGCGGCCAGCCTCCTCCGCCCGCCACCCCATCCTCCACCTTGCTGGAGCCGCTACCCCTACCCTGTCGTCCAATGCAAGAAATGGACGTCTCTCATCCACGACGCCGGACTAGGATCCTTTCATCGCGTCCTCTCGCTTCATCGGCGTTGTTGTCCACCTTGCCATTTCCGCTCCTACGACAGCCTCATCCACGACAACAGACTTAGCCCCCGACCGGCCATCTGCCGTCTAAAGTCTTCTTCCGCACCATCGATAGCCATCGCACCCGCATCACCCACAACGTATCAGTAGGGGCATACACGGCGTCACAAGAGAGGTGGTACTCTTTCATATCTTCTTAAGTTATTGATCTGACTTGCAAAATATATCTAACTTATTTACTGTACTTGTCCATACCAAAATGTAGTGGCTAGTGGAAAGCAAACATTGGTTGCGAAGTAGCCTTTGTCCGGTTTGCACCTTCAGATCTACTATGGCACAGTCACTATACTCCTAAATCCTATGGTTTTCTCCCTTTATATTCACTACCATCATCGTAGGTGCTTCGTGTCGTGCTAGCACTGCTCCTCAAGACCTCAGCCCATCAAGCAAAACAACATGCCACTCATAGTTCCAAAGCTTATGTGTTGATATACAAATCTGATATGAAGCTCATATATTACTAAAACAGAGAACTTTTAATTGGTCACCTATTGTTCCTATATTCATTTTTAAAAGCATGTGCGCCACACACCAGCGGAGCTACAGTTAAATTATTGGGCGGCGCAGATGGCTTAGATTACAGGGGATCCCAAATTTTTGTAGAAATTTACCTTCACTCCTTTGTATATTGGACTATGGATGGGAGGGCCATGGCTTTTTTTTTGTTCTTATGTAGCTCTTTCTTGTCGTACCGGTAATACAATCCCATATGCTCTAGCAGTTCCACTTTCCTGATTTTACTCTTGATGCTTACGGTTTCCCCTTTTATCTACTCTACTATGATCTTCTTAGGTGCTTTCTGTTGTACTAGTAGTACTCCACCCTTCAAGCTAAACAACACAACACTCATAATTCCAAAGCTTAGCTGTTCAAATATGATTGTGATATGATACAGATATTAGTTAACACACACATTTTATTGGTTAGCTAAAGTCCCACTTGAGTTTCCAAATGCATGTCGCGACATATAGAGATATAGTAGAATTGCATTTCTTAGTCACTTGTTGACAGTATTTTTTGTCCATACCAAATCTTAGTTGTTATTTCAAAGAAAACATCGGTTGCTAACTACCGTTTGCACGGTTTGCAGCATCAGATCTGCCATCCCACTGCCACGGTCAACACTATACTCATCATTCTTACGGTTTCCCCATTTTATGATCACCACACTCAGCCTACATGGTTTGTGTCATAATAGCACTACTCCATCCATCGAGCTAAACAATCTTAGTTGTACCAATTCGAATATGATATTATGCTCATATTAGTAAAACTGAGACATGTTTAATTGGTCAGCTAACTGTTCCTACTTCAGTTTCGAAATGCATGTGAGCCACATATGGAGATAATGGAAGGAATAGTATTTCTCTGTGCGCTCTCATTCATCATGGGTGGGCAATAGACATTGTATAGAAAACCTTGTAATATCTTCAATCTACTTGCTCTTCTACTCTTCTTTAACATGGCTATCTTTTCTTCTTTAATAAGTATGTTCCTTGTTGGGAAGAGTAGGAGAGACATTTGCGGTCGACTGGTCAGGTCGAGTTGTTCTCCCTTAGTATATTTAGAACCTGTCAGGCCAGGTCGACTTGTTCTTCTTAACTATATGTTGAACCTATCATCTGCGAAGTATCATCACTTCTGGAGCTCTCATATTTTGAGCAGTAGGCCACATTATATTAATGCACACCCCAAATTACAGCATGCATGGCATCTCTTAGTAGAATTGTAGAGATAGCACAAAGGGGTTTATAGGGAGGCAGAATTGGATTAGAATCACTTCTACATTACAAAGATAATCTCACAAGTTTTTATGTTTTCATGCATGTCAGGTGTTGAACATGATCAAAATGAATATGAGAATGGGTGCACGAGAGGAATATTGCGGAACAATCCACTGGCTAACAAACCTGGCATGGTGGAGGATGGCCTATCTTATTCACCCATCAAGGTGCTTGCTCTAACTTGGCTAGGTTGTATTGGTCGCACATATTTTGCATATGACCTTTTGAATTACTTATACTTTGTTACATCACCATCTTCTTAGTTTAAGCATCATATATGAGTATATGCCATACCTATCCATTTTCTGTACCTATTCCATGTGTCATCATACTACGTTTTTCTTGTCAAATGTTGTTCTTCTATAATAGATGTCCAAAAGGAAAAGGGTGAGTGCAGATCCACAAGGACTACAAACTATGTATTTGGAAAAGGTAGTGATGCATGTTAAATCAGATAGATCAGCAGCCATAGAAAACATAGTCCCAACTATACCACACTTTACCCCTACTCCACTGGCCAAACCCCTATTCGAACTGTTGAGAGCCCATCGTCAGGTACTGTCTATGATATCAATTCAAAAATTTAACACCTAAAATTTTGCATGTGCCTTACCTTCTCTCTTCTATGAAAACTAATTTCAGATGAATCTCCTTGCTCAAAGGATCATAGGATCTCACAACAATACTGGGCACTGCATTGCTCTTATTAGTACCTCTTGCCCTTTGTCAGCATACTAACACTCTTTGTTGTTTGATTATGTAGCATCATTGTAAATGTTCGCTTCTTTATCCTCCCTTTGATCGAAATTATGAGATCTATATATACTCTTAGATAAATGTAGAATTAACACAATGGTTATGAAGTTTTGGATTGCTAACGTAAGTACCTGTTGTCATGTACTCCCTCTGTATCGAATTAATTGTTGATCAATTGGATGTATTTAGAACTTAACAGTGTTAGAGACATCCATTTGAGCGACAAGTAATAACGAACGGTGGTGGTATTACTGTACTTGCATCGCGAGATAGTTCATTATCTAGCATTACTCTACATCTTATCTAGCATTCCTCTGCATCAGATCTACATTTACTCTTACCAAAATGTTGAATGAAGCCAATGCCATTGCACACGCTGTTGTCTGCATTCCTCTTGTGAGTACCTTTTTCCTTGTAATGTTGTACTTAATTAATTGCTATTTGATTATGTATCATCAGTCTGCACCTAAGCTTCATTATCCTCTATTTCTTCCAATACTATGTGATCTATATTTACTCTTTAAAAAATGTAGAATAATGGCAACGCTTATAAAGAAGTTTCTTTTGGGACTTTATTGAATTATCCTTCCATCGACATGGACAAGGGCTTTGTCTAGCCCGTGTTAACATGTAATGTTGGTTCATCCTTCCCAAGCGTTCAAACTTTGTTCTAGTATAGATTTGGATAGGAATCATGTGGGGACCCCGACTCATAAGTCGAGATCACCGAATGCACGTGTACAGTGATCCCAGAGATCAATGCTCACTGAACACACAGAAGCTGAATAACAAGAGTCTTACATCCATACATACCGACTTACACAAATTATGACCATTATGGTCAAGTCTTACATTGATAAAGCCTTAAGGGCTGAACATCAAATGAAACACAAGCAGCGGAAATCTTCGTCGATAAGTAGAACCCATGCCATCGCCTTAAGCCTACAGCATTACGACCTGGAACGCCCTAGTTCGCATGTTCGTCCCCAAAGAACTCTTCTTCGAACTCCGGTTCTTCCATGCCTGGTCAATTAAGTAACCAGTGGCAAGCCAATGAGTACTTTGAATGTACTCGCAAGCAACCCATGCTTTTGGTTCAAGATACAAAAATGCATGATATAGGTAAATTTTTGCAGAAAGCTAGTTTTGAGTGCAATGACATGTTCAACAACTTGTAAGACATTCATCAAGAGAATTCAAGTAATCATGAGGACAAGTTACAGATATCAACATAAATAGAGTGGGCACCAACCCATCTCAATCATGTCAAGTAGCTTGACTTGACCCAAGTCATTTTATCAACACACACACTCGGTTTGTAAACAAGTCGACGTAGCCCAAGAGCGGTTACCCAACTGTCCTTGACCGTGGACATGGCTATTCGAATAGTTTTACACTCTGCAGAGGTTGCACACTGTACCCATGAAAGTGCAACTAATCCCCGGGTGGTTTTGGTAATTAATAACAACATATATATCATTGAACTAACCATTTCTTGAGAATATTTCAGAAAGTTCAGTGATATGGGTATGGCAATGACTGATGATGTGGACCCCTCAAAATGCTAAGGAAAACATTGGCAAAAAACTCAAGACTCCATTTTTGTTTTAGTGATCCAAGATCACATTGAGTCCATAGGAAAGCCAATACTATTAAAAGGGGATGAGGTTATGATGATGATCTGGTTGCTCAAGTGCTTAGTGATTTATCTCTCAAACTATCAGCAATCTTTCATTCCAACATAAACTCATAAGTAATCTCGGTCCCACCGATTCCAAACCCAGTCACACCGAGATGAACCACCTCAGCCATATAGCCAAACCCTAAGAATTTCGGATTTTCCGATTCCAAACTCGGTCATACCGAAATTGGTGTTGCCAAGCTTCTGTAACCTTCTGTACTCAAATCGGTGTCACCGAGATGAGAAAGTCGGTCCCACCGAAATTGGCAAACCCTAGACTTTGGAAGAATCGGACAAACCGAGATTGTATTTTCGGTCCCACCGAAAATCCCAACATTCACAAGATTTGAACTTTCGGTCTCACCGAGTTGTCAACTTCGGTCTGACCGAGATTGCTCAAATGTGTGTAACGGTTGGATTTTGTGTGGAGGCTATAAATACCCTCCACCTCCTCTTCATTCGTGGAGAGAGCCATCGAAAGAACTACCACTCCTACCTTACATTTCGAGAAGAAAACTACCTACCCTTGTGTTGAGATCAAGTTGCTCCACTCCCACCATATGAAACTTGATTTCTAGCCTTCCCAAGTTGCTTTCCACTCAATCCCTTCCTCCACCACAGCCAAATCAGTGAGGAGAGTTGAGTGTTGGGGAGATTATCATTTGAAGCACAAGAGCAAGGAGTTCATCATCACCAACCCCATCTATTACCTTTTGGAGGGTGGTGCCTCCTAGATTGGTTAGGTGTCACTTGGGAGCCTCCGTCATGATGTGGAGTTGAACCAAGGAGTTTGTAAGGGCAAGGAGATCGCCTACTTCGTGAAGATCTACCCGAGTAAGGCTAGTCCTCCGTGGACGAGAGCCATGATGGCATAGACAAGGTTGCTTCTTCGTGGACCCTTCGTGGGTGGAGCCCTCCGTGGACTCGCATGGCCGTTACCCTCCGTGGGTTGAAGTCTCCATCAACGTGGATTGACGATAGCACCACCTATCGGAACCACGAGAAAAAATCTCCGTGTCTCCAACTTGCGCTTGCTCTTCTCCACCTCTCATTTACTATCGTGCAATTTACTTTCCGCTGCCACAACTCTAGAATTGCATGTGTAGGGTGATACTTGACTTGGTTATCATTGTGAACTTGCTAAGAATCTACTCCAATCAAAAGGCCAAGTTTTAAGTTGTCAAGTAGTCTAATCACCCCCTCTAGACATACTTCCGATCCTACAAGTGGTATCGAGCTTTGGTCTCCATTGGATTGGTTTCCATTGCATTGACTCCATAAGCTTGGTTTCACAACCTAGGAGAGTATGGCGTCTAGTGAGGGTAATTTCCGAGAGGTCCTTACTTTGATGGTTCAAATTTTGCTAGTTGGAAGCATAAAATGAAAATGCATATTCTTGGACATAACCCCGCATGGGGCATTATTTGTGTTGGCTTGCAAGGTGAGTTCTTGAAGAAGGAAAAGTTCGGATCGCGGGCTACTGCGGATGAGTTGCGGATGTTACGAACAATGCTCAAGCTTGTGACATTCTCTTCAATGCTTTGTGTCCCGAGGAGTTCAACAAGTTCAGCCGCCTTGAGAATGCAAAAGAGATTTGGGATACTTTGGTCGAAATGCACGAAGGTACCGAGTCCGTGAAGGAATCAAAGCTAGATATTCTTCAAGGTCAGCTTGACAAGTTCAAGATGAAGGAAGGTGAAGGAGTCGCTGAAATGTACTCTAGGCTTGCTCTCATCACCAATGAGATGGCAGGCTTAGGAAGCGAAGAAATGACCGATCGATTCATCATCAAGAAGATTCTCAGAGCTTTGGATGGAAAGTATGACACCGTGTGCACTTTGATCCAAATGATGCCAAACTACAAAGATCTCAAGCCTACCAAGTCATTGGAAGGATTGTTGCTCATGAGATGACACTTAAAGATAAGGAAGAGCTTCACAACAAGTCAAGTGGTGCTTACAAAGCTGCAGTTGAAGCTCCCACATCCTCAAGTGACAAGCTAGTTTCCAATGAAGAGATAAGCCTAATGGTGAAGAACTTCAACAAATTCTACAAGAGTAGAAGCAAGGAAAGAAGCTCAAAGTCTAGATCATATGATGAAAAGAGATCTTCTAGTCGTGATCGAAACTGCTACAATTGTGGAAGACCCGGACACTACTCAAATGAGTGTTCGACTCCCCACAAGAGAAGAGAAGAATCTCCAAGAAGAAGAAGCTCAAGAGAAGAGTCGCCTCGAAAAGAAAGAAGGAGTAGAGATGATCGTTATGAACGAAGATCCTCTCGGAGAAGCAAGGATTCGGAAAGGAAAGACAAGTCATCAAGGAGCTACACAAGAAGAAAACATCAAGCTCATGTTGGTGAATGGGTTTCGCCCGACTCAAACAATCACTCGAAAGAAGCTATCACTCCAACTCGAATCTGATCAAGATGAAGGTGTTGCGGTCTTGCTCTCGTGTCCTCCAACTCCAACTCCTATGACATATTTGATTCACCAAATGAGGGAATTGGAAGATGCTTCATGGCAAAAGGCCCCAAGGTATCACATCCTGAGTTTATTGACTTTGATAGTGATGAGGATGATTTGCTTGGTGAAGATGAGATTTTACATGATAAATCTAGTGAGCTTAGTAATGATGAACATGCTAGTAGTCTTTATAGTCGAGAAGAGTCGAATGACAATGCTATGAAGGAGATTGAGCATCTAACTAAAGAACTAAACACTCTTAAGTTAGCTCATGAAACAACTCAAGAAGATCATAGAGAGCTCCTAAGATCTCATGAGAAGCTACGCTTCGAGAAGCTCAATCTAGAGCAAGAACATGAGTTTCTAAAAGCTATCAATGACGATCTTCGAAAGAAGAGTTCTTCATATCTTGCCAAACGACTTCTCTTGTCTAATTTCTTGCCACCTATCAAAACCAAGCATGACAAGCATAAGAAAAATTCTTCTTCTAGTAGTAACAATAATCATGCTAAATCAAATGTTGTTACTTCTAGTAATTCTCTTGATTCCACTAACAATGTTTCAAGCCAAGTTTCACTTGAGCAAGAAAATAGTCTATTGAAAGGGATTATAGAGAAAGGTGTCTACAAGAGTCTTGCGGAAGCAAGAGCTTTGAGGAAATTGTTCGCAAGCAAGGAAGACACCGAAGAATCAAGGAATTGGTTTTGAGCGAAAGTTCAACGCCGAGGGTGTTGAATGGGAAGAAGGTCAATATCCCACTCCAAAGTTCGTCTCTCAAGAGGAGAAGTATGATCCTACTTCTTCCAATGAGGAACAAGCTCAAGATGACCTTCCACCACAAGACCACAAGCTAAAAGGCAAGGACAAGCTTCAAGAGGAGATTGATGCATTCATTGAAGCACCCAAGGCCATGGTCAAGTGGGTTCCCAAGGCAACTTCAAGTTCTACTTGACAAGCTCAACAACTACCCCAAGGATTCCCATCAAGATGATGTGGATCCCAAGAAGAAGAACTAGAGAGTTCTTGAGGGTGACTCGCCAACATACTTCACTCACATTCATTTTGGCAAGGACTTGTGCAATCAACTTCCACATCTTGCACTAGTTCATGGAGTCACAAACCCTCATGTTGGTAAGTCAAGGGACAAGGTAATCATTGCTTTCATGGACATCATCTATTGTGTACTTCAATCTATGTCCATGGATATCCTTGTTTGTTCCTTGTGGGACTAACCCATGTAGGTATTGAAAGTGCCCGAATCCAAAGGATTGCTCCCAACTCTTGATGATCTTCATCAACATTGAGCATCCACATCTTCAACATCTACATGAAGTCTTCAACGACAACCCAAGGTTAGTTTGACCCTTTAAAGGGGTTCTCACATCAAGGGGGAGCTTTGCTCTAAAGAAATGAGCCAAAGCATCTTCTAATGATGTGAACACATCAATGCTTTATGGAAAAGTGGTAACCCCACTTGTGCTTAAACGATGAGTATGACCTATGATCAAATGTTCTCATTTGACTCCTAAGTCAATATACTCATATATAGATGACCTAGTCATCGCCAAATTGTGTGCTAGTTGCTAAGAGTGTTGTTTGTGCATGTTTGACACATATTTCATTTGCTATCTTATTGTGTGAGCATGTTGGATGCATGATTTTATCCATTCGAGGACATCCATTTGTTGCTTTGGTCTTTTGGATTCTTCTTTTTGACCAAATGGATGGACAAGAATGCCTAAGTTCCTCCCCTAGCTATCTATGCTTTCTTGTCTCAAACTCTATTCATGCTTATATCACAAACTTTGAACAAGACTTTTTCGGACAGACCGAGTGAGGAGCACTTGAGCCACCGATCCGTCAAAAGCCTAACTTCCAAAACCTTCTAAGTACTTTCGGTCAAACCGATATACTCAAATCGGATGACCAAATCACTTGGATTGATCTAGGTTTTCACCTCGGTGAAACCGAGTTTCAAATTTCGGCGTGACGAAGTGTGTAATCGCACGCATTAACCATCTCGGTCCCACCGAAGTTTTCAAACTTCGGTCCCACCGACACCGAAGGGTATATATACCCGAGGACAGAGCGCGTTGATTACTTCTTCAAAACGCTCCGCCCTCAAACCCTTCGCTGCCGTCGCCTTGGTCTCCGGATCTTCTCCGCCATCGCCTGTGCGCCCTCGCCGCGGGTCTCCGTCGCCGTCAACGGTCCTTCTCATCGCGCCGTTGCCGCCGTAGTGAAGCTCCACCGCATTGGGTGAGTTTCATCCCTCTCGTGCTCCAACCGCTGATTCAATGCACGTTAGGTGTTGTCATATTTCTTGCCAAGATTGAGATCTCCCTATCCAGCCGTTTAGATCATAGAACAAAATTCGAGTGAAAATTTTAGGTTAGGTTTCACGAACACATCTCGGTGTGACCGATTCTGCATTTTCGGATCGACCGATTTGGCCTCTGGTCATTTGACCGCACTCTTGGTGAAACCGAAGTTGTGCAAATCGGTAAGACCAAGTGAAGATTTAGTGAAACCCTAGTGTCTCGGCTAGATCGAAACCCATTTCGTCCAACCGAAAGTGGTGTATGTGGTGCATTTAGACACTTCGGTTTCACGAATTTATAGACTCGGTCGAGACCGACATGTATTCTGTGAAAACCTAAAACTAAAGTTTGAACTCATTCTTTTGCAAAATCCTCTGCAGGTTTGTGATAACTCTTCTATTCTGCCTATACCTATTCTATTCACGGGTTGTCGGTCATGTCTCGACGGTAGTGATCAATGTAACAGGTCCGAGATGCCGATTGAGATTCCAGAGGCAGCTACAAGTCCGAAGCAAGCAGTTTTCAGATGATGGAGAGAGAAGCACTCCAAGTGGACTGCCTGCAGCTGCTACGAGGCAGGAGGAAGAGGAATTCGATGAGGAGGATTCAGACTTTGTTGCAGATGAGGAAATAACTTCTAAGCCAAAAGGCAAGTGGTTGCCAAGGGCTATCAAGGAAACAGTCAAAGAAAGGCACCAAGAAGGTGAAGAAATCCATTTGGTACGAAGCTCGGCATGGAAGAAACCTCCGGCAAGATCAAGAAAACTTCCAAGAGGAAGAGGCTAGTTCATGAAGAAGCTGATGATGATGATGATTCTGATGAGGAACCACCTCAGCCTCCTCAGAAGCAGAAGTTGATGGGAGATGCCATCGAGGCAGGAGCACCCACAAAAGCTAAGCAATCAGCTCCAGCAAAAGGCAGCCCAAGCCAAACCAGCTGCCAAGCCAAAGAAGACTGTGGAGGAACATACCGCTTCAGAGAAGAAGAAGGACAATGTGCCACTGCAGAATCGATGAAGAGGCACATGTTTTGCTCAAGCTCGAGGCGAAATTGCCGTTCATAATGATGCTCATCCTCGAGCGAAAATATGAAGGAGAGAAAGGACAAAGGACTCAAAGCTATGGAGGCAAGTTGATCCATATGCCACCAGGAGAAGAATAGCATTGACCCAAGATTCCACACTAGAGAGCAACAAGACTTTTATGAGGCAAAGTGCTCATGGATAAGAAGCCAATTATTGCCGACACGGATATGTAGATGGGATTACATCGACAAGTGAAGAGCACAGAGACTACTTCCCACATGTGCATGAAAGCTTCACTGCTTGTGGGATTGCAGAGTTTGTTGGTCAGAAGCTGACTGCTTGGAATGATGAGATGATCATGCAGTTCTATGCCACCGCACACTTCTATCCAGATGGAAGAATTGTATGGATGACAGAAGGGCAGAGATTCCATTCAACTGTTGAAGAATGGAGAGCGTTGCTGAATGCACCAGTCTCAAGGGAAGATGACATTGATGTCTATGGCATTCCAAAGAAAAATCACGAGTCAATGAAGAACATGTACAATGAGGTAAATGAGAAGGATGTAGAGATATGGAAGCTTGGTTCAGTCTATTATCTTCAGGCAGGTCTCCCAACCACCAATACCATTCTGAGGCATACTTTGATGCCCAAGTCAGGAGACCACCGCATGATAAGAGGGTACTCTATCAACATGCTGCACATTCTAGATCAGAAGACACCTTTTAAGGTGATGGACCTGATAGTTGAGACTATCAAGAGGACAGCAGCAGACCAGAAGAGGTCGTGTGGGTTTGCTCCGCATATTCAGATGCTCATTAATGCCAAGTTTGGCACGGACACCTACCTGTTGGATAGACCCCACTTGCCATTGCAGCCTGAACACGAAGATAATGAGATTGTGATGACTGAGGATGCTCCCACATCTGTAGAAGGACATGCTAAGTCTGAAGCTGCCAAACAAGCTAAAGCTGAGAAGGAAGCAGCAACAAAGCCCAAGAGCGTTGCAGAACAACTTCTTGAAGCCACTCAGAGAATTGAGCTACGCCTGGCCAGCATAGTGCAGTCTCAGGAGAGCCTTGAGAGGATCGTTGAGGATAAGTTCCATGCTCTGGACGTCAAGCTGACTGAAGTGCAGGTCACCGTCAACAAGCTTGAGGCAGACATCGAGGAAGCTAAGAGGGAAAAGGCAGAGCTCATGAGAGAAATGGAAGGTGATATGGTCCAGGATGACTATGAGCAGCCTGCTCCAGTGCCCACAAAGCCCAGATCAGCTGCTATTCAAAGGTCGGACCCTGAGGCTACTACATCAGCACCTCCTACAGCTCCATCGGCCCAAAGACCAGCTCCAAGATCCACTCCTCCAGCTCCACAGACTTCAGCGAAGCTTTGCAGATGCAGCTATCTCCACTCCATCGACGCAGACAGAGCCGCGGCAGAGTCCCGAGTGACGATTAGCTCTATACCTTTCGAACTTTTTGGTAACTTGTTGCCAAAGGGGGAGAAATTGTATAGATCATAGGGCTTCGAGAGAGAGTGCTCGTTTTTGCTCTTTCGTTTGCGGTTTTCCTTGAGATACTTTTGAGTTCTTTGAGACATTTCGTGTGTTTGATACTACGTTTGCTCTATCTTGATGAGTGCTTGATCATACTTGTGCTTAATGTGTGCTTGATGCTTATCATATTCCATTCATATCTTGTATGATCATTTACTCATGTCTTGGTGATTGGGTGCATGCTATTCATTCTTATCATTTTGTGCGCTCCACCAAGATGTATGTGACATGGAAGAGTAACCCATGATCCTAATCGATTGTGCATTTGCATTCAAACGCAAATCTTAAATAATGCACAAATTTAGGGGGAGCTCTTGCTTATCACATACTTCTCAAAGCGACGATGTTATTCATTGATTATATCATTTGTCGAAGCTTTGATCTATATGTTGTCATCAATTACCAAAAAGGGGGAGATTGAAAGTGCAACTAATCCCCGGGTGGTTTTGGTAATTAATAACAACATATATATCATTGAACTAACCATTTCTTGAGAATATTTCAGAAAGTTCAGTGATATGGGTATGGCAATGACAGATGATGTGGACCCCTCAAAATGCTAAGGAAAACATTGGCAAAAACTCAAGACTCCATTTTTGTTTTAGTGATCCAAGATCACATTGAGTCCATAGGAAAGCCAATACTATTAAAAGGGATGAGGTTATGATGATGATCTGGTTGCTCAAGTGCTTAGTGATTTATCTCTCAAACTATCAGCAATCTTTCATTCCAACATAAACTCATAAGTAATCTCGGTCCCACCGATTCCAAACCCACCACACCGAGATGAACCACCTCACCATATAGCCAAACCCTAAGAATTTCGGATTTTCCGATTCCAAACTCGGTCATACCGAAATTGGTGTTGCCAAGCTTCAGAACATACAGACTCAAATCGGTGTCACCGAGATGAGAAAGTCGGTCCCACCGAAATTGGCAAACCCTAGACTTTGGAAGAATCGGACAAACCGAGATTGTATTTTCGGTCCCACTGAAAATCCCAACGCTCACAAGATTTGAACTTTCGGTCTCACCGAGTTGTCAACTTCGGTCGACCGAGATTGCTCAAATGTGTGTAACGGTTGGATTTTGTGTGGAGGCTATAAATACCCTCCACCTCCTCTTCATTCGTGGAGAGAGCCATCGAAAGAACTACCACTCCTACCTTACATTTCGAGAAGAAAACTACCTACCCTTGTGTTGAGATCAAGTTGCTCCACTCCCACCATATGAAACTTGATTTCTAGCCTTCCCAAGTTGCTTTCCACTCAATCCCTTCCTCCACCACAGCCAAATCAGTGAGGAGAGTTGAGTGTTGGGGAGATTATCATTTGAAGCACAAGAGCAAGGAGTTCATCATCACCAACCCCATCTATTACCTTTTGGAGGGTGGTGCCTCCTAGATTGGTTAGGTGTCACTTGGGAGCCTCCGTCATGATGTGGAGTTGAACCAAGGAGTTTGTAAGGGCAAGGAGATCGCCTACTTCGTGAAGATCTACCCGAGTAAGGCTAGTCCTCCGTGGACGAGGCCATGATGGCATAGACAAGGTTGCTTCTTCGTGGACCCTTCGTGGGTGGAGCCCTCCGTGGACTCGCATGGCCGTTACCCTCCGTGGGTTGAAGTCTCCATCAACGTGGATTGACGATAGCACCACCTATCGGAACCACGAGAAAAAATCTCCGTGTCTCCAACTTGCGTTTGCTCTTCTCCACCTCTCATTTACTATACGTGCAATTTACTTTCCGCTGCCACAACTCTAGAATTGCATGTGTAGGGTGATACTTGACTTGGTTATCATTGTGAACTTGCTAAGAATCTACTCCAATCAAAAGGCCAAGTTTTTAAGTTGTCAAGTAGTCTAATCACCCCCCCTCTAGACATACTTCCGATCCTACAACCCACAAGATCCGGGGAACTTTCGTGTCATCCACGACCCGCAATACCTAAAGTAACCGGGGTAAGCACCCGATCACTACCTTTCCCTAGACGACACTAACGAGGAGTCCACTCGTTGTTCCATATCCTCACTATGTACATCATACGAGACTCACTCGAAATCGTAACATCCGAGAGGGGACACAACGGTGTATCCGGTGCCCTGAAAAGACAGTCATGGCCGCCCTACCTGGCACGACCCCGTCCCGAGAGAGAGCACCAAATCTCCCCCGTCACTAGTAATGTGGGCTCCAAGCTAGTATCGACCTAGGTAATCAATAATGCCCTTTCCCTTATAAGGGTAGAGTGGTTGCGCATGTAAGGTTGGAACAACGATCGCAACTTAAACCAATCCATTTTGAAAACAACACACACTTGCCTTGGTACACCACTTCGTCATCAAGTGGCTACCCAGCTCATCATCTCCCCCGGGCATAAGTGGCACCCGATGGGGTTTTCGAAAAGTCTTTTGGAAATACTTTGTCTCCATCACCATGCATATTCCCATCCCTTTTTGCGTAGCACTACTTTAGCATCCTATCTACTCCCACCGTCATAACCCTCATAAGAAGGTAGGGTTATGCACAATGCAAGTATCAATGAGGAAATACGGTGGCAAACCAACAAAGTGGATACCACCTCGTCATGATTCCGATGCAACAACAATATGGTGCTATATGACATGCATAAAAAGTTTTCATAGACATGGTCAAAGGGCAGCTTGCCTGATTTAACAAAGTCTTTGAGGTCTTCAAATATCTCTGGTCCAACTCTGAGCATTTCGTCTACTTCGTCAACTATCGTCGAAAGCAACCATAATAAGCAACACAACAAGGCAGGAAATAAAAGTGCTCTAAAAATATGAGTTAGACTTTTCTAGGATACCTCTGGTCATATGAGGGATGACCAAAGTGGTTTCATTAGGGTTTGATCAATGGACATCTCTGAACATTTCAATATGATGGAATCAAGGGGTCTATGGATTTGTAAGAAGTGTATAGAAATATATTTTGGAAAAACGAGCAAAGGCACCCATTTAACAAATCATAATTTTAGAAGCATCTAGGAGTTGGTTTCATTGGATTTGGAGTTCAAATGAATATTCTATGGATTTGCAAAGTTGACAAACATGAAGAAATGGCTCATTATTTTGTGGGGCATAGAAGGTATTAAGATAAATGTTCATAAACTAAGTTATGAACTTAGAAGCATCTAGGAATTTGAATCATGGCATTTGGATCAATTTTGAGCCCTCTTTGATTTTCTAAAGTTTATCACAGAAATGGAAAAATAGGATTTGCTAATTATTTGTGAAATAAATATTTCTAGGGAAATGTGCAAGTTGCACACTGTGATATAGAATGAATTTATGAACTAGCATAAATTTGAATCATCAAATTTGGGCATGAAATGAATGAACTATGGATTTTAGAAACTCACTGGAAAAGAATAAAAAGAAATATAAGGCATTACCCTTATCCTGCGCACCGGCGAGAGATAGCAGCGGGCCATCCCAGCGGCTCAGCTGCGCTGGCGACAGGGGGTGACGTCAAAGACGGCTTCACGGGAGGGCGCTTTCGCCATGGAAACGCGGGAGTAGCGCGGCCCGCCTCCACTTACGCGAGCGAGCAGGTG
Organism: Aegilops speltoides; assembly: GCA_021437245.1. Taxonomy (NCBI): domain Eukaryota; kingdom Viridiplantae; phylum Streptophyta; class Magnoliopsida; order Poales; family Poaceae; genus Aegilops; species Aegilops speltoides. The sequence continues at coordinate 163,327,147 of CM038141.1, forward strand.
CGCGGTGGAGTTTTAAACCTGACAGGCAGGGCCCCCTGCCAGGATGTGAGGCTGACCGACGGTCCCCACGGCCGTCGTCGTCAACCTCCGTCCAGAGAGGACGACGAGATCACCGGCGGTGATTCCGGGCACGGCGAGGCGCACAGATGGCACCGACGTGTTCAGCGTCGAAGCGCACTTCGGGTGGAGGTGGTGACGGTCGTCGGGGAGAAGTGGTTCACCGGCGACCAAGAAGCCGGCGGCGAGGCTTCGACAGGTGGATGGATAGCTCACTCCGGGCTGAAATCAAAGCGGTGAAAGAAGAGGAACGAGTCAGTGGAGTCTTCTGGCTCCATATCGAGAGAAAGGGGAGGTGGAGGAGGCTTATACCCCTAGATCAACGGCGACCTGAGGCGGCGGAGCTCGAGCTCGATCTCGAGCTCGGGCACCTCTGGGCATGAACTGGTGGTGCGGGTGGACGATTTGGAGTGGGAGAGAGCGAGCAAGAGCAAAAGGATGGCTTGGGGAGGCCTTAGGCAGGCCGAGGTCCACCGTGGGCGCGGCCTACGGGTGCCCGCGGGATCGGCTCTGGTGGCCATTGGAGAGGGAAGGAAAGACTCGGGGGTACTCGTGGGGGTGGTCTAGGGTGCCAAGGAGAGAGGGGAAGGAGCAGGGAGGCACGAGAGGGGTAGCGCGTGTGAGCCCACTCATTGGAGCTCCTGGGCGGCCGGCGCACGTGTGGTAGGAGGCAGCAGGAGGGAGAGAGAGGAAGGGGACAGTGGTTTAGCGTGTCTCAGACGCCGAGGCACCTCGTCGGGCGCGCTGGGGAGGCCCGAGGTGGCCGGACGTGCTTGGCGGGCGGCGGTCTTGAGCGCAGCAAGATCAGAGCACGCTCCAGAGCGTGCCTTTGGCTGCCATGGCATTGTTTAAGGGGCAGGGGCGTGCCCACTCATGTCTGGTAGCGCTAGGGAGAAGTAAGCAAGTGGGGAGGGGCATTGGATGCCCTGGAGATCCACTGGAGTTAGGAGGGAGGTGAGAAAGGAGAAGAATGCTGCTGTCCAGAAGGGTAAATGGGGATGTTTCACCCTTCAATCATTGAGTTGAGGCCAGGGAAGAGTCACTGGAGGTTCAAGGGAACTCTGAGGGGCTATGGTAAAAAGACGAGGCCATGGAGAAGAGTGGAAGTGGTCAAAACAGGGGTTTTAGTAAAATGGCAGAAGGTGTTTGATATTGGTTTGGGCAAGTAGTTGATCTCCATTTTTCATGAGGCTTGACAGGGTCAAATGGTATGAGAAAATAAGAGGTTCCACCAAGATTGAGTTCATTTGGGAAAAGTTGCCAATGCAACTTTTGTAAACCCTAGAAATCAGCAGAAATGGACTCTCCAAGATTTGGTCATGCAAATCTGTTCTCCTTGATGCACCACTTGGTGTAGTGTCATCATTTGAGGATATGAACATGTCCACAAAAGTTGAGATCAAAAGGAGAAAGTTTCCAATGTAGAGTTGTTCAAATTTGGTTCTGGACAGGAAGGGTTTTGGGGCACTTTGATCAAGTTAACTTGTTCTCCAACTTGTTCCACCTGGTCTAGATGAATAATTAGAACATTTGAGCATGTTCACATGGTTTGAGAACATTTGGACTTGTTTGGCAATGTAAAGTTGCTCAAACTTCAAAATGGAAAGAAATGGTTTTGAGGGGATTTCATGGAGTTATACTATCCTCCATGACATGATACTTGTCAAGATCATCAAACATGTCATATGTGACATGCTAGAATTTTCTTGGAATTTTTGGAGAATATTTCCTTTGTAAATATTTCAAAATCTTGAAATATCCAGAAAGGGTTTTTGAGCGATTTGACGAACATTTTGAACATGACCATGTGTTGAAACTCTTATATATGGACAATATATGTCCACTGAGTTTACCTATATTTTTGCCAAATATTTTTGAAACAACAAAGAAAATAACTTTTAAAATTATATTTTTGTGGTTTTTGGGAGTCCTATATCTAATAGGATTCAAATATAGTTTTGGAAAGATTTTTACTGCCCTTAATTAAGTACTTGCAGTGCAAATCTCAATTCAGGTTTTTTTGGAAAACTAGTTTTTGAAAATACTATTTGGCCAAATTATTTTTGTAAGAAAATACTATGTTGCTCTATACACATGGCATGATCATTGGGCAGAAGCTTGGGGCAAGGAGATGAAGTATAGAAGTTGGAGGATTTATTTGATTTTTAGAGCACTTGCAAACAGCAAACAAAAATCCAATCAAGCAAAGTCCAAAACACTCAAAAGTTTTTGTCAAACCACATTTTATCATGATTTATCATCTTAAGTGTTGTGCCATGAAAATCAGGGTGTGACAGACCTACCCCCTTACATGAATCTCGTCCCCGTGTTTCCCAAACTAGGCGCGGAAATGAGTATGGAAACTTGGGTCTGGGGTAGTCTTCACGTCCTCATACTACTTCTGCTTCCGAGTGGTGCTCCCTTGAACCTTGAGGTACTTGATGTTGTGGCTTCGTGTATGATGTTCGGCTTGATTCATGTCGCTAATGGGTAGCTCGCGGTAGGTTAGATTGGGCTAGGGGTCGATGGCTTGGTGGTCAATGCCCTCGTAGAGATCGGGCAAGTTAGGAAGTTGGAAACACTTCCGAGGTTGTGATGCATGGAAAGCGTTGTGCACATCAGGTAACTCAGGTGGCAACTCCAGCTGGTAACTGTCTTCTCTTCGACTCGTAGTGATCTCAGAAGGGGTTCTTAAATTTTGGAGTGATCACGAAGGGGCCGATGAATCTTGGTGTGGGTTCCTGTCGATGTCAAAACCGGCGGATCTCGGGTAGGGGGTCCCGAACTGTGCGTCTAGGCAGATGGTAACAGGAGACGAGGGACACGATGTTTTACCCAGGTTCGGGCCCTCTCGATGGAGGTAAAACCCTACGTCCTGCTTGATTAATATTGATGATATGGGTAGTACAAGAGTGGATCTACCACGAGATCAGGGAGGCTAAACCCTAAAGCTAGCCTATGGTATGATTGTTGTAATGTATGTTGTGTCCTACGGACTAAAGCCCTCCGGTTTATATAGACACCGGAGGAGGCTAGGGTTACACAGAGTCGGTTACAATGGTAGGAGATCTACATATCCGTATCGCCAAGCTTGCCTTCCGCGCCAAGGAAAGCCCCATCCGGACACGGGACGGAGTCTTCAATCTTGTATCTTCGTAGTCTTGGAGTCCGGCGGACGATGATAGTCCGGCTATTCGGACACCCCCTAGTCCAGGACTCCCTTAGTAGCCCCTGAACCAGGCTTCAATGACGATAAGTCCGGCGCCATAATGTCCGGCATTGCAAGGCGGGTTCCTCCCTTGAATAATCCAGAGAAGATAATGAACACCAGGATAGTGTCCGACTCTGCAAAATAAATTCCACATTCCACCGTAGAGAGAATAAAATGCACACAAGTCCAATCTGCTGACGTATTTTGCGGCATGACATCATGCCGCTACCAGGCTTTTACTTGAATCATTTTTTATTATACCACCTCAGCACGTTTAGCGAAGCGGTTTCCTTGGCACGTCTTGTCGAAGCAGGGATCGTGTTCCCCTTATTCCGGGATTCTCTTCAATACGGACGTGGGTAACCCAACCGCGCCATTGATGGTGGTGCTTGGGAGATAAGCGAGTTTTACCAGGCCGGTGGGGGACGCATGGTCTTCGTCCGCCTATATATAAGGGATAAGGATTGACCTTCTCACCTACGCCTTCTTCCTCCTTTGCTTATCCATCTCCGTGCACTCAAGCTCCAACGCCCAAGCTCGCGCATCTCGCCTCGACCTTCTCCGAATATGTCTGGAGCGGGAGGCAAATGGCTGGCCTCCACCATTAAGGAGGAGCACATCACCAAGCTGCGCAGCGCCGGATACCTCTCCGGCGATATCGCGCATCGGCTGCCCGACGAGGGGCAGCTCATCCCTACCCCTGGGCCCCATGAGAGGGTCGTCTTCCTTCCCCACTTCCTCCGCGTACTGGGCTTTCCACTCCACCCATTCGTCCAGGGGCTCATGTTTTACTACGGCCTGGATTTCCACGATCTGGCGCCGAACTTCATCCTCAACATCTCGGCGTTTATCGTCGTGTGCGAGGCCTTCCTCTGCATCCGGCCCCACTTGGCTGTGGGTCAAGACCTTCAACGTCAAGCGAAGGTTGTGAAGGGCACGCATAAGCGGAATCGGAGGCGCCATGTTGGGTAAGTTGCCCAACGTCCTTTGGCTCGAAGGGGCCTTCGTGGACTCCGTCAAGGGGTGGCAATCGGGGTGGTTCTACATCACCGAGCCGCGTGAGCCCACATGTGCGGCGGCCCCGAGTTTAGATCTGGCATCCCCACGCAGCTCACCTCCGGAAAGAGAAGGGCTCTTTGTGGGGCAATCGAAAGGAGGCGACGGGACTCGAGCACGCATCCGAAGCTGGTGAGCAATAAGTTCAGGCTCGTCGACGTGGTCCAAGTCATGCTCATCCGCAGGATCCTCCCATGCCAAGAACAGGCATTCAATCTGTGGGAGTTCAATCCGGAACAGCACCAGGCGCTAGGCGGGCTCTTCGATACGACACAGGAAGGCGCCTGGAGGGTGCTGTTTAAGGGCGCCGAAGCCCCCGCATCCGCGACGGAAGATCACGGATTTCGCTCGCAGCATCCGGCTGACGAGGTAAGTGATTCAACCCCTTTACGGGACACTTGTGGTAATCAAATTGATTCTAAGAGGGTTTCAATTTCTCTCTTTTCCTTTGACAGGAGTGGATGGAGAAGGCCGAGCAGCTCATCAGCACGGCTCCCCTGCCAGAAGACCAAGTGAGCGCCCGTCTAGCAGGGCTGCTGGTTCCGAAGAAGAAGGCCAAGAAGGTGGCTGCAGGGACTCGAAAGAGTTCCCGTAATCAGGCGTCCGACGATGAGGCGGACTCCTTCCCCGAAGACGAGGAGGAGGAAGAGGACTCTCTCCCGGAGGAGGAAGAGAAGAAGAGGAAGGCTTCCCGATAGGGAGGCGAAGGTTCAAGAGGAGAACTATTCCCGGACAGTTTCGCCAACACCATCATTGGCGAGGAGGAGTGGCCTTTAAGGGCCAGGCGTCCCGCAAGATCGTAAATATCCGGATCCACGATATGCAATTTCTTTCATGTCGCGTAGTGTCCTTCTAATGCAGCGTTCGTCCGTAGTCCGCCGATGATGATCTCCCGCTTCGTCGGCGGGTCGTTGCCCGATCGGATGTGGATTCACTTCCATTGCCTCTACCCCGCGCCGAGCGAGGACGCCGAGGTGGGATCGAGAGGACCCATCGGGAGGAGGCTCGGGCGCCGTCAGCGAGCTCCGGACTTTGCGTCGGACTCTACATCGGAACCCGCAGTGGTTCCAGAGTCTGGCAGGCGGCCCCTTCGAAAGAAGGGCAAGACCATGACACCGGCAGCCTCCGTCCAACCGGAGACGCCGGATAACTTGTTGGACGCGCTTAAAGGCACTTCCATCAAGGAAGAACACTGCACTATCATGAGTGCGGTGATTCAGAAGGTTCAGCTTCGCCAAGAGCGGGCTGACCGAAGCTTCGCAGCAACCTTCTAACGAGCTTTGAGGTAAGAAGTTAAAATTATGTGATGTAATACCGCATAGACGGTAACCCGATGCTCGGTTCGGTGTTGGAAAGGAAAACCGGATTTGAGGATCTAATAAGATATCTGTGAGGTGGCTTAAAATATGTCAATATCGGTTTGCAAGCTGCGCCTGCTGACCTCTGCCAGACCGATCAAGGAGGTCGATGTCTTTGAAGCAGGATCTCGGCGGTCCGAGCAAGAGCTCGGCCATGCCAAGCAGCTCGAGGACAAAGAAGATGAGTAACACCACTTTGAATAGTTACCTTCTGAGAAAAGGATTTTGGTTGCAATAAAATTAACAAGGATAATATGGGTATTGCGGGGGCCACGAGCGAGGTGGCAGCCACGAAGGAGGTGTGTCATGTCAGCGCGAGGCTTGACCTGAGCAGGCAGAGCGAGAAAAGCAGGAGGCACGGGTGGCGGAAATCGGCAAGAGCTCCAGGCTCTCATGGAAAAGCATGAGAGCTTGGGCGTGACTCAAGACTCGAGAGTCCGAGCTTGCCTCGCTCTCGAAAGTGCCAAATCCGCCAAGGCCGGCGCCCATAAGGCCCTTCAGGAGGTTGAAGATGTAAAGAAGATAGCGGCGGGTAAGGCATTTTTCATGCAAAGAAGGCATGTTAATGTAAACTACGACACTTACCCACATTGAGCTCTCGAGGCGTTTGCGGATCTGCCGCATAGTGCGTCGATGCCGCCGCATTCTATCGTGGCGAGGAGGAGCTCGACGGAGAAGGTCTTCGGTCTCAAGTCTGCCGAGGCCGCCATCCAGTGCCCCCAAGCGACCAGTGAAGCAGTGGTCGAACTCCTAAGGTAGTGAGGAGGCCATGAAGGGCCTTATAGTCCGGTTGTGGCTGGTCGAGGCCATGCACAGGAGCTACTTTGGCCTCGTCTGGCGGCTGGTGGATCGTGCCCTTGGTGGAGGTCATCAAGCGCCCGCTTTGTATTGAAGGTGCTCGTCGGGCCCTTGCCCGCACGAAGGTGCATTGGGGCAGGTTGGATGCGGAGAAGCTTCTCACGGACCCACCGCCACCGGGCAAGGAGTATCACACGCCTGAAATGTATTATAAAGCTGTCCTGAAGGGAGCCCGCGATATTGCGGATGAGTGCCCCAGAAATGTAATCTTTGAGTAAACTCGCTATGTATTATCCTATGCGCTAAAAATTTCGTTCATATGCGCCTTGAGCAACACTTGTTTTAATTTAAAATATTACCTTCTGTGCGGCCGTTTATAAAATCTGAGAGATGGCAAGTCGTTGGCTTGACCCCGAGCCACAGTCTTTGGGGTGTTAGGGATAAACTTGAGCACTCTTGTTCCCATTTTGGGTCCATCGAGGAGGCGCTCAGCATAGCGAACAAAGCGACGGACTTATAATGCTTGAACACTCTCCTTAGCCATAGAATTCTATAATTTTAAATTTGGTGAAGCCCTGGTATTCGAAGGCGAATCCGGGCGCTATCACGCCTTCGTCGGACATTGTCCGAACTTCGCTTCAAGCGGCGTGAGTCTTTAGGACCGAAAAAACCTCTCGAGCAGTGACGATCTCTCGCCTTATCATGCCGGTCAGTTTTAGCTTTCTCCTCGAGGCGCTACTTCAAGCACTGCAAGGCGCAATCGCGATGGTTCTCCCAATGCCACCTTAGCCGACAGAGCGGGCGTAAGGCACCAAAAGCGTGGGAGCGGGCAAATCCAACTATTGACCCAAGACATGATTCGAGCCGATTCATATAATGCTATAAGTTCGGGTGCCGCACTTATGAAAGTGTTCGGACTTATCACACCATAGTGTGGGGAACATAAGCCCCTGGCATATTAGGCCGTACCAAAATATACGGGTGCAAGATGTCATGTAATGAACATATAAAAGGTAATGTAATTGCAGTCAAAAAAGGTGTTGCATTATTTTTTTTAAAAAAAGTCTGCTATGAGTGCGGACAGATACAAATAGTGCGGTAAGCAAGGGATTTGGACTAATTAAACATGTCCCCCTCCGGGGGTGAGCTGCGGACTTGGTGTATATAATCGAATTTAATGCTCGTAATTGAGACCACCTGAGTGTTCGTCGCAGCCTTCTTTCTTCCCTGGTTGTTGCATTATGAGTTCGGCAGGTTCACTGCCGGACAGTGCCTCTGGTTAACGGAGTCCTGTGTACACAAAGAAGGAAAATAATAATAATAAAAAGAAAGGGGGGGCACACTTGCGAGCCCCTGGTGTGGTCGAGCCGTACTCTGGGTCCATTGCGATCGTGCCCCTTCCCCTGCGCCCATGGTATCTCCAAAGCGTAATGATGTACGCGGAGAGTTGTTATTGCAATCATGCGCGGGCAGGGGTTGGGGCCGCATTGCTACGCGTGCTCTGATCGTGCCAGGTGGTCTTGGTTGGTATTGCTTCGGGCGCATTTTGCTGTATCCGGCCGTTTAACGGCCGGACTCGAGAATTGCCTGAAAAGGCTGCTCTGTACTTCTACCGCGAGAGCCGCTGTATGTTCCTCCGTTCGAAGGGAGCGTTCCGTATTCCCATTGACCGTGATGACTCCACGAGGGCCTGGCATCTTGAGCTTGAGGTATGCAAAATGCGGCACCGCGTTGAATTTTGTGAACGCGGTTCGTCCGAGCAGAGCGTGATAGCCGCTGCGAAACGGGACTATGTCGAATATTAACTTCTCGCTCCGGAAATTGTCCGGGGATCCGAAGACCACTTCCAGTGTGACTGTGCCTGTATAGTTGGCTTCCACACCTGGTATGACACCCTTAAAGGTTGTCTTTGTAGGTTTAATCCTTGAGGGGTCTATGCCAGTCTTGCGCACTGTATCCTGATAAAGTAGGTTCAGGCTACTACCGCCGTCCATCAGGACTCTCGTGAGGTGAAATCCATCGACGATTGGGTCTAAAACCAATGCGGCGAATCCACCATGGCGTATGCTGGTCGGATGGTCTCTTCGATCGAAAGTGATCGGACAAGAGGACCATGGATTGAACTTCGGGGCAACTGGCTCCATCGCATAGACGTCCCTTAGTGCGCACTTCCTCTCCCTCTTGGGTATATGGGTTGCGTAAATCATATTCACCGTCCGCACTTGTGGGGGAAAACCCTTCATCCTCTATTGTTGGCGGTCGGGTCTCCTCCTCGTCGTTCTTTGTTTAGCCCCTTGTCATTGTTTTCGCAATTAACTTATTTGCCTGCTGAACACCTAGCAATCTCTATTAGTGTGATTAGCTGGCTTTTCGAAGTGCCATGTATTTGGCATGGCGGTCGAGTATTCGGTCAAAATTGGGACGGACCCAGTGGTTGTTTTGAATGGCTTCTTCCGTTGACGGGTTTAGAGCCTCGAATCGGCGTTGACCGCCGTATCCTCCCTAAATCGCCGTTAATGCGGCGTTTGTTTTTGTTTCCACGTGACCTGCCGTTGTTGTCCTTGGTATCCGGACGGCCAGAATTTTAACGGAGATTGTTGCTGCGAGCTAGCCAGCTATCCTCTCCCGCGCAAAAGCGGGTCATTAATGATGTGAGGGCTGCCATGGATTTCGGCTTTTCTTGTCCCAGGTGTCGGGCTAGCCATTCGTCGCGGATGTTATGTTTGAAGGCTGCAAGGGCCTCTGCATCCGGACAGTCGACGATTTGATTTTTCTTTGTCAAGAACCGTGTCGAATTATGCGGCGATTAAATCGGCTGCTGAATGATGTGGCTCAGGTCATGGCGTCGGTGGTCGCATGTCGTGCCACGGAAGTTGTCGAGGAATGCGGCTTCCAGGTCTTCCCAACACCCAATTGACTCTGCGGGCAAGCTATTAAGCCAATGCCGAGCTGGTCCTTTAAGCTTGAGTGGGAGATACTTGATGGCGTGGAGATCGTCGCCGCGGGCCATATGGATGTGGAGAGGATAATCTTCGATCCAAACCGCGGGGTCTATTGTGCCATTGTAGGATTCAATGTTTACGGGTTTAAACCCTTCAGGTATTTGATGATCCATTACTTCGTCAGTGAAGCATAGAGGGTGTGCGGTGCCTCTGTATTGAGCAATATCACGACGCAGCTCGAGAGAGTGTTGTCTGCTGTGTTCGGCCCGGCCGGGGTTATTGTATCCGGCACGACGGTATTCGTCATGGGTCGTGGGGCGCCCACTTGATCCATAGATGGATCTGGATTGCCTTGCTTTGCCCTCCAATATATCTCGCAAGTCCGGCGCGTTCCCTCTTGGCTCCGTACTTTTGGAGCGATGCCGGGGTACGGTCTTGGTTGGGGGCCTGGATGCCTCTCTGTCACGACCACGGGGTGGTCGGTCAGCCGTATCGTGCGCTGGTGATGGAGGTATGTATGCTTCCTCCTCTAATCGGGGGAACATCGTGCGTCTTGGGTAACTTTTTGGAGGGGCATTCGAGTTTATACTCTCCGACCGCGAGGACCTCGGTCCATCGATCGGCCAGCAGGTCCTGATCAGCTTGAAGCTGCTGCTGCTTTTTCTTTAGGCTATTTGCCGTGGCGATAAGCCTGCGTTTAAAACGTTCTTGTTCGACGGGATCCTCGGGCACGATGAATTCATCGTCGTTGAGGCTTGCCTCGTCTTCGGAGGGAGGCATATAGTTATAATCCTCAACCTCTTCATCTGCCGCCCCCTTGTGAGGGCTTGTACGCATCCTCTGCTGGCTGAGTCCTCTTTGGAGGGGTTGTCTTTGGCACTTTCGGGGTATTATTATCTCTCGTGCGGAATCTCCATTCTTCTTGTGGCGGGATTTAGAGCGGCGCCACCGACGCTTGGCGCTTGGGCTGTTTCTTTAAAGAATCTGCCTCCATTGTTTCTTCGCCATCCCGTCTTTTGGGGTGTCCACCATGTATATGTCGTATGTGAGGTGGTCTTCAGGTGCCTCATAGGCGCTGGTTCTGTTAAATCTCGGCATCGTCGTCCATAGCGTCGATGTCTTCGGAGTCGTAGTCTAGCATGTCGGTTAGATCGTCGACAGTGGCTACAAAGTGGGTGGTGGGTGGTCTCTGAATTTCTTCGTCGTCCGTATCCCAACCATCCTGGCCATACTCCGGCCAGGACTCTCCTGATAACGAGAGGTGCTTTAGCGAATTTAGGATGTCGCCAAAGGGCGAGTATTGGAAGATGTCCGCGGCGGTGAATTCCATAACCGGCGCCCCATCCGATTCGATTGATAGGGGCATGGGAGGTCCGGAGTCCGGCACCTCGGAATCACGAGTTTCGCGACGGACAAGATTAGCGTTCGGCTCCATCGCCGTGGAAGTTGAAGCCCCCGAGGCGGTGTCCGTCCACCGATCCTCGATCTGGGCGATCGGCTCCGGACTAAAGGCTGAAGCGGATTCGTGTGCGGCCACGAGGCACTTTGCTCGTGGCGAGAGCTAGATCATGCCCATCGCGACAGTCTTGGCTCGCTTGGCTGTGGCTCGAGCCCGTCGAAGATCAAGTCTCCGCGACGTCGGCCGTGAAGTTTAGACTTCGAATCGACTGACGGCGGGCGTAGCTTCGATCTGCTCCGGATGGCCAGCGAATTAGCCCGCATGATCGGCCGCCCGAATCTGAAGATCATGCGGGAGAAAAGTCTCACCTGGGCGGTGTTGTTGGTTGAAGATGCCATCGAGCCTATCGGTGGCGACACGAGGAACTCTCAATGAAAGCACCAATGTCGGTGTCAAAACCGGCGGATCTCGGGTAGGGGTCCCGAGCTGTGCGTCTAGGCGGATGGTAACAGAGACGAGGGACACGATGTTTTACCCGAGTTGGGCCCTGTCGATGGAGGTAAAACCCACGTCCTGCTTGATTAATATTGATGATATGGGTAGTACAAGAGTGGATCTACCACGAGATCAGGGAGGCTAAACCCTAAAGCTAGCCTATGGTATGATTGTTGTAATGTATGTTGTATCCTACGGAGTAAAGCCCTCCGGTTTATATAGACACCGGAGGAGGCTAGGGTTACACAGAGTCGGTTACAATGGTAGGAGATCTACATATCCGTATCGCCAAGCTTGTCTTTCATGCCAAGGAAAGTCCCATCCGGACACGGGACGAAGTCTTCAATCTTGTATCTTCGGAGTCTTGGAGTCCGGCGGACGATGATAGTCCGGCTATCCGGACACCCCCTAGTTCAGGACTCCCTCAGTTCCCTTGTCATGGAAATGCTTGGTTCCTTAGAGAGGAGTGGTTTGTAGATACACACGGTCTTCAACGAGGAAGTTCACTTCTTGGTGATGGCGGTTGACATAGTTCTTCCTCCTAGAAATGACGATCTTTAGATGTTCCTTGACCAGCTCAACGATTCTTCTTCCGTCTTCGGGTAGACAAGTATGTCATCAAAGAAAGATGACAACTAACTTGTCCAAGCACTCCATGAAGTCCATGGTGTACGTAAAGTGGGTTGAGGCATTGGTGATGGTCATGGTTGAGCATTGGCCAAGGTCTTATTGATCTAGAGCCAAAGCCCAAGGTCAGGATCCGACCATGTTGTGGCTTGGTAGGGCGTAAGGGTTTCAAGGATTCTAGTGTGCGAGTGAATGTTTATCATCCCATCCTTGAGCACAGTTTCTGAGATGCCAATTGTTCTACCTAGTCCTTTAAACAATTCACATCATACCACCGATAGCATCATTTCGTATAGGTCAACTCCAATCATCACTCATGTGATTCATAGCCTCATGACCCTCGAGAGGAGGTCTAACAAAACCATATATGTCTACAATCCCCAAACTTATATGTATGTCTACCCCTAAAAATCCATGGGTAGAACATATAAGCTGCTAAGCTTGAACGTGACAATCCAAGTGCTCAGCCTGTTCTTCCAAGGTCTAAGATAAAGCAGCTCTATCCTAAGGAAACACGTCGTAAGCCACTCCAAGATCTTGTTTCCTTCCTATGAATCAACTCCAGCAGCCCATTAACTTCCATCAATCACTACACAATCCATTAATTTCTACAAATCCAACGGTTAAGGTGTTCCACATGATCTCTTAAGGTTCCTATAATCCCCAGATACTTGAAAGGGCTATTTTTGCTATAGTTAGTCCACCAATTTCCATTATCATGGTCAAGTAAACTCCAAGGTCAAGCTTATATAGAACCCTAAATCAACTCCGACAATTAATCCAATCTCCTAGTTTATCGTCCACCGAGAAACATGGTATCATAATTGAGATCATTAGTATAAATCCAATTTAATCCGAACCATGTAGACTTACTCAACGTCTAGACTCCATTAGGTTCACCTATTTAAATCCAAATCTCTTGTCCAATGAGGAATCCTACATGTTCCCTCAAGTTATTTACGTAATATCAACTGTCTCCTATCAATATCATCTGATCAAGTCAAACCCTTGCACTTCCAGGAGTTTCAGCTTGCGATCATAATTGTCCTATAAATCCAATTTACTCAGGGGTAATGAAAGCTATGCTACTCTATAATCATGATCCCACCAAGTTCATGTACCAACATGAAAGCCTTATAATCCACCAAAGAGTCTCAGATAATTCCTCATAGTCATTGATATAAACTCATCAAGTCATTTGTCCTCTATTCCTATATCCTCAGATTTGTCCTCCCTATGGCATCGTCAGTTCTGGTGCTATCTTAGGAAGATAATGTGCTCGTTCACTATGTCCACTAGTTCCCTAATGAACCCAATGATAAGAAAGGTTACGGAGGCTTAACAGGTTCTCTTGCAATTCTGCGGGTTAACCCCATGGTTAAGGATTCGTTCTGGGGTATATCGTGAAGTTTCGAAGGGTCTAGGGATGGGTGTCTAGTCTGGACGGTTAAACATAATTCTACAGGGTTGCACTTGGTCATGGAGATCATAGCAGAAGTCTTCATTGCTAGTTGGTTGCCGAGGCAAAATCCTTGGTGCATATTGTCTTGCTTGTCTTCAGTGGAGGAGAGAGATGAGAGGGAAAAGTAGCATAGAGGAGGGGAATGCCTAAAGGGGGTTCTATAGTGCAAGTGCAAACAAACAGGTGCAAAAAGGGCCAAACAAAAGAAACAGGGTAAGGAAGGTGATAGAGTCGCGTACTTGTTGCCTAGGGCAAAGTGCGACCTATATCAAAACACAAACAAATAAAAACAAGCAACACACAATCATGGTTTTATTCAAACTATCATACGGACTCGACTGCGCATAGGGGGTACACGACTCATCCTACCCTAGGGGTTCTCGGACTCAGTAGTTGTGCCTTGTGCCTCATGCAGTCTTCTGAGTTTTCCTCAGGTGTTGCTACGTCTCTTGTAGTTGTTCGATGAAACAATCCGGGTTGAGACTGAAGATTCTTCAACAACTTCTCGCCTATTGAGGTGATGGGGTGAAGGTGGCTCCTCGTAACTGGCATTGACTTGATCTTCTCTTGTCTTCTTAATCATGACGATCACTTTTGCCTTTTTAAGGTGTTGGCGGTTCCAGGTGGCACTCCTTTATGCAATGACATTAACAAGGCATAATAGAGGCCCAATCTGTCAGACACATTGTTGACAATATCGACACCGAGAGCGGGGGATGAAGAGAACCGTTTTCCTGCTCACTATAGTGAGGCGGACCAAATGGCTAGGTTCTCATCCACCGGTGGTTGCCGATACAACAACGGTAGTGACAGGGTTACTCTATTAGCGTTGTATATCATGACCTTGCATATTCTATGCCCTATTCATCGTGGGCTAAGGTTGCATCATCTTGGGGCAGTGTCAAGGGTGTCACCATCTCCTGGGTGTTTGGGTCCTCATTCCTCGTGGATGTATCTTCTGTTGGTATCATCTTGTTGTGATGTCGCCAATATTGTGTTCAGGAGATGTGGGTGAATGTCTGGCAAGGCATCGTCCTTCTAGATTATCCACAAGGATTACAAGGAATCCAGTGGTTAGGGGCATAAGGGTTCTAGCGACCAAAGGTTTTGAAGGGGAAGAGACTAATAAAGAAAGTATACCTTAGTTTTCGAAAAACTGAGAAGGGGAGAGAAGTATAGATAGTTTTGAAAACTAGTAGTAGTTTTGGAAATAGTTTTACCCTAACTAACGACCATGCTAACTAAGGCTTCCTACAATCAGGATGGCTCTGATACCAGCTCTGTGGGGACCCCGACTCATAAGTCGAGATCACCTAATGCACGTGTATAGTGATCCCAGAGATCAATGCTCACTGAACACACAGAAGCTGAATAACAAGAGTCTTACATCCATACATACCGACTTACACAAATTATGACCATTATGGTCAAGTCTTACATTGATAAAGCCTTAAGGGCTGAACATCAAATGAAACACAAGCAGCGGAAATCTTAGTCGATAAGTAGAACCCATGCCATCTGCCTTAACCCTACAGGCATTCCGACTAGGAAATGTCCTAGTTCGCATGTTCGTCTCCAAAGAACTCTTATTGAACTCCGGTTCTTCCATGCATGGTCAATTAAATAACCAGTGGCAAACCAATGAGTACTTTGAATGTACTACTTAAGCAACCCATGTTTTGGTTCAAGATACAACAATGGATGATATAGGTAAATTTTTGCAGAAAGCTAGTTTTGAGTGCAATGACATGTTCAACAACTTGTAAGACATGCATCAAGAGAATTCAAGTAACCATGAGGACAGGTTACAGAAATCAACATAAATAGAGTGGGCACCAACCCATCTCAATCATGTCAAGTCCCTTGACTTGACCCAAGTTATTTTATCAACACACACACTCGGTTTGTAAACAACTGGACGTAGCCCAAGAGCGGTTACCCAACTGTCCTTGACCGTTGACACGGCTATTCGAATAGTTTTACACTCTGCAGAGGTTGCACAATGTACCCACAAGATCCGGGGAACTTCCGTGTCATCCACGACCGCGATACCTCAAGTACCCGGGTAAGCACCGATCACTACCTTTCCCTAGGCGACACTAACAAGGAGTCCACTCGTTGTTCCATATCCTCACGATGTACATCATACGAGACTCACTCGAGATCGTAACATCCGAGAGGGATACAGCAGTGTATCCGGTGCCTGTAAAGACAGTCATGGCCGCCCTACAGCACGACCCCCGAGAGAGAGCACCAACTCTCCCCCGTCACTAGTAATGCGGGCTCCAAGCTAGTATCGACCTAGCTAATCAATAATGCCCTTTCCCATATAAAGGTAGAGTGGTTGCGCATGTAAGGTTGGAATAACGGTCGCAACTTAAACCAATCCGTTTTGAAAAGAACACACACTTGCCTCGGTACACCACTTCGTCATCAAGTGGCTACCCAGCTCGTCATCTCCCTCGGGCATAAGTGGCACCCGATGGGGTTTTCGAAAAGTCTTTTGAAAATACTTTGTGTCCATCACCATGCATATTCCCGTCCCTTTTTGCGTAGCACTACATTAGAATCCTATCTAATCCCACCATCATAACCCTCATAAGAAGGTAGGGTTATGCACAATGCAAGTATCAACGAGGAAATACGGTGGCAAACCAACAAAGTGGATACCACCTCATCATGATTCCGATGCAACAACAATATGGTGCTATATGACATGCATAAAAAGGTTTCATAGACATGGTCAAAGGGCTGCTTGCCTGTTTTAACAAAGTCTTCGAGGTCTTCAAATATCTACGGTCCAACTCGAGCATTTCGTCTACTTCGTCAACTATCGTCGAAAGCAACCATAATAAGCAACACAATAAGGCAGGAAATAAAAGTGCTCTAAAAATATGAGTTGGACTTTTCTAGGATACCTCTGGTCATATGAGGGATGACCAAAGTGGTTTCATTAGGATTTGATCAGTGGACATCTCTGAACATTTCAATATGATGGAATCAAGGGGTCTATGGATTTGTAAGAAGTGTACAGAAATATATTTTGGAAAAATGAGCAAAGGCACCCATTTAACAAATCATAATTTTAGAAGCATCTAGGAGTTGGTTTCACTGGATTTGGAGTTCAAATGAATATTCTATGGATTTGCAAAGTTGACAAACATGAAGAAATGGCTCATTATTTTGTGGGGCACAGAAGGTATTAAGATAAATGTTCATAAACTAAGTTATGAACTTAGAAGCATCTAGGAATTTGAATCATGGCATTTGGATCAATTTTGAGCTCTCTGTGATTTTCTAAAGTTTATCACAGAAATGGAAAAGTAGGATTTGCTAATTATTTTTGAACGAAATATTTCTGGAGAAATGTGCAAGTTGCACACTGTGATATAGAATGAATTTATGAACTAGTAGAAATTTGAATCATCAAATTTGGGCATGAAATGAATGAACTATGGATTTTAGAAACTCACTGGAAAAGAATAAAAAGAAATATAAGGCATTACCCTTATCCTGCGCACCGGCGAGAGATAGCGATGGGCGGCCCGATGGCTCGCCGCCGGGCGGCGGTGGGGTGACGTCAAAGACGGCTTCACGGGAGGGCACTTTCGCCATGGAAACGCGGGAGTAGCGCGACCCGCCTCCACTTACGCGGCGAAAGAGCACGGTGGAGTTTTAAACTGACAGCAGGCCCCCGTCGGGATGTGAGGCTGACCAACGGGCCCCACGGCCGTCATCGTCAACCTCCGTCCAGAGAGGACGACGAGATCACCGGCGGTGATTCCGGGCACGGCGAGGCGAACAGATGACACCGACGTGTTCAGCGTCAAAGCGCACTTCGGGTGGAGGTGGTGACGGTCGTCGGGGAGCAGTGGTTCGCCGGCGACCAAGAAGCCGGCGGCGAGGCTTCGACAGGTGGATGGATAGCTCACTCCGGGCTGAAATCGAAGTAGTGAAAGAAGAGGAATGAGTCAGTGGAGTCTTCTGGCTCCATATCGAGAGAAAGGGGAGGCGGAGGAGGCTTATACCCCTGGATCGACGGCGATCCGAGGTGGCGGAGCTCGAGCTCGATCTCGAGCTCGGGCGCCTCTGGGCATGAACTAGTGGTGCGGGTGGACGATTTGGAGTGGGAGAGAGCGAGCAGGAGCAAAAGGATGGCTTGGGGAGGCCTTAGATAGGCAGGCCGAGGTCCACCGTGGGCGCGGCCTACGGGTGCCAGCGGGATCGGCTCTGGTGGCCGTTGGAGAGGGAAGGAAACACTCGGGTGTACTCGTGGGGGTGGTCTAGGGTGCCAGGGAGAGAGGGGAAGGAGCGGGGAGGCACTAGAGGGGTCACGCATGTGAGCCCACTCATTGGAGCTCCTGGGCGGCCGGCGCACGTGTGGTAGGAGGCAGCAGGAGGAAGAGAGAGGAAGGGGACAGGGGTTTAGCCGAGGCACCTCCTCGGGCGGGCGGGGGAGGCCCGAGGTGGCCGGAGGTGCTTGGCAGGGGGCCGCTATGGTGCGGGGGCGCACTGTAGCGTGCTCCAGAGCGTGCCTTTGGCTGCCATGGCATTGTTTAAGGGGCAGGGGCGTGCCCACTCATGTCTGGTAGCGCTAGGGAGAAGTAAGAAAGTGGGGAGGAGCATTTGATGCCCTGGAGATCCACTAGAGTGAGGAGGGAGGTGAGAAAGGAGAAGAATGTTGCTGTCCAGAAGGGTAAATGGGGATGTTTCACCCTTCAATCATTGAGTTGAGGCCAGGGAAGAGTCACTAGAGGTGCAAGGGAACTCTGAGGGGCCATGGTAAAAAGATGAGGCCATGGAGAAGAGTGGAAGTGGTCAAAACAGGGGTTTTAGTAAAATGGCAGAAGATGTTTGATATTAGTTTGAGCAAGTAGTTGATCTCCATTTGTCATGAGGCTTGACAGGGTCAGATGGTATGAGAAAATAAGGGGTTCCACCAAGATTGAGTTCATTTGGGAAAAGTTGCCAATGCAACTTCTGTAAACCCTAGAAATCATCAGAAATGGACTCTCGAAGATTTGGTCATGCAACTCTATTCTCCTTGATGCACCACTTGGTGTAGTGTCATAATTTGAGGAGATGAACATGTCCACAAAAGTTGAGATCTAAAGGAGAAAGTTTCCAATGTAGAGTTGTTCAAATTTGGTTCTGGACAGGAACGGTTTTGGGGCACTTTGATCAAGTTAACTTGTTCTCCAACTTGTTCCACTTGGTCTAGATGAATAATTAGAACATTTGAGCATGTTCACATGGTTTGAGAACATTTGGACATGTTTTGCAATGTAAAGTTGCTCAAACTTCAAAATGGAAAGAAATGGTCTTGAGGGGATTTCATGGAGTTATATTATTCTCCATGACATGATACTTGTCAAGATCATCAAACATGTCATATGTGACATGCTAGAATTTTCTTGGAATTTTTCGAGAATATTTCCTTTGTAAATATTTCAAAATCTTGAAATATCCAGAAAGGGTTTTTGAGGGATTTGACCAACATTTTGAACATGACCATGTGTTGAAACTCTTATATATGGACAATATATGTCCACTGAGTTTCCCTAGATTTTTGTCAAATATTTGTGAAACAACAAAATGATTTTTCCCTAATAAAGATCATTTCTGGCCTTAAGAAAAAGCTTTTTAATAAAATAGGAAAATAACTTTTAAAAATATATTTTTGTGGTTTTTGGGAGTCCTATATCTAATAGGATTCAAATATAGTTTTGGAAAGATTTTTACTGCCCTTAATTAAGTACTTGCAGTGCAAATCTCAATTCAGGTTTTTTTTGGAAAACTAGTTTTTGAAAATACTATTTGGCCAAATTATTTTTGTAAGAAAATACTATGTTGCTCTATACACATGGCATGGTCATTGGGCAGAAGATTGGGGCAAGCATATGAAGTATAGAAGTTGGAGGATTTATTTGATTTTTAGAGCACTTGCAAACAACAAACAAAAATCCAATCAAGCAAAGTCCAAAACACTCAAAAGTTTTTGTCAAACCATATTTTATCATGATTTATCATCTTAAGTGTTGTGCCATGATAATCAGGGTGTGACACATCATTTCCTCCACTGCTATTTACTTTGCTATTTACATCTGATTGGATGTTTGCAACAACTACTAGTTTTAAATTGTAGTTGTAAAAACATGTTCGTTATGCAGAACAGATCCATTTATTTGCTTATATAATTGTGAAACCTATTACGTGTCTCTTTGTTTCTCTTTGAGAGTCGCATCTCTTATGCCAAGCATAACTTTAGGGAAGATAGTGAGCCAAACCATCTTGAAGAGAGCGAGATGACACCAAGGTCCTGTCTTGATGAAGATAGTGAGTTGAAGCTACTCTCCAGCAGTTGTGGGACAACCTCTGTGCAGTCGCTTCCTCAATCAGTTTGACTTCTTCAGTCTCAACTTAAAGCGGAAAGGCTTGCTTCAGCTAAGCTCAGACTTGCTGTCAAAGAAGCAATCAACATGTCAGAGGACTACTGAGGGAGTCCTGGACTAGGGGGTGTCCGGACAGCCAGACTATCATCGTCCGCCGGACTCCAAGACTACAAAGATACAAGATTGAAGACTCCGTCCCGTGTCCGGATGGGACTTTCCTTGGCGTGGAAGGCAAGCTTCGCAATACAGATATGTAGATCTCCTACCATTGTAACCGACTCTGTGTAACCCTAGTCTCCTCCAGTGTCTATATAAACCGGAGGGCTTTAGTCCGTAGGACAATATACATTACAACAATCATACCATAGGCTAGCTTCTAGGATTTAGCCTCCTTGATCTCGTGGTAGATCCACTCTTGTACTACCCATATCATCAATATTAATCAAGCAGGACGTAGGGTTTTACCTCCATCAAGAGGGCCTGAACCTGGGTAAAAACATCGTGTCCCTCGTCTCCTGTTACCATCCGCCTAGACGCACAGTTCGGGACCCCCTACCCAAGATCTGCCAGTTTTGACACCGACATTGGTGCTTTAATTGAGAGTTCCTCTGTGGGTCGTTACCGATAGGGCGGATGCCTCCACCCATCTTCAAAGACGGTGTTTTCACCGAAGGGGCCCTGGCCGCCGGCCAAACTATCCGGCTAGGTGGTTTTCTTATGACCGCCTGTCCGGCCGCCGCTTCGACAATGACTTCTCAAGTCGTCAGACGCAATCTTCGCGTCAGCCCTAAAGCTGCCGAACAGTTGGATCCAATAGAGCTCTCGTTTGTTAACGAGCTCTTGGATCGCATCGCCGCCCTGGGAGTCGCTACGGACTACAACCAGATGGGGCTTAAAACCGATCTGAGAGAGATTAACTCTCCCCAGGCCACCCACCATGTCGCAGTGGTAGAGGAGCAATACGGCAACTCTTTGCCTGTATTGAAAACAATTCATGTCTGGATTCCCGAACCCTCCATGCCGGATTCCCGCGGAGGGATGAACTTCGATCGAGCATTGAACTTAAAATCATGCATCGCTCCGGACTCGCTAGATTGTGTCCAGCAAACCAAGCTTCCGAATTCGGAAACCCCTCGACCTTTGAGCCCCAGGATGGACAGGGATCTGGATTTTAGTCCAACCACCCGCCCAGACATATGCGATCTATCTCTAATATGGCAAGAGCCCGCTGAAATAGTACATCACTACTGGGCCAGATTCCTCCTGGTTATGGAAAGGATAAAGGACTGCCGAGAGGAAAACGCAATTTCAATCTTCTGCAATAACTGCACGGACAAGGGAATACTAAACGCCATTGATCGTTGCAAAATTACGCGCTTCACCGATCTGGCATCCATAGTACGAAAGTACTGTGCGATGGAGAGTTTCCGGAAAACCAAAAATCAATTTTGGGATAATCCGCCCCAAACCCGATCCATGAGAAAAGGCGCCTTACACTCGGGCCCCAGATGCAAAAAGCGAAAAAACAAAACCCAATAAGGGAAACGGAACCGTCTTTGGAGGGATGGCTCAATGGACCTGTAAGCTTCATAGTACGAGGAGCCGTCCCAACACATAGCCTTCGAGCATGTTGGATATTACGGCAGGTGGCCAAAAGTGGCGAGGAACTTCTAGCTCCGGGAAACCACTCCAACAGTACCAGCACGATATCAACAGTCTTCGAGACCTTCGCATCAAACAATATGCGAAAGAGAACAATCCGTGGACTCGCCGAAGTCTACCAAGTAGCAACAGCAAATCCATGGAGCGACACAGCTATTACCTTCAACGCCAGCGACGAGCCCAAATTCCGAACAGCCAGAGCGCCAGCTGCACTGGTACTTAGTCCCATAGTGGACGGCTTTCGACTGACAAAAGTCCTCATGGATGGCGGCAGTGGAATAAACCTCATTTACGAGGAAACTCTGCGAAAAATGGAAATCGATTGGAGCCGTATTGAGCGAAGCAGGAGAACCTTTAGAGGAATAATCCCTAGCCGGGAAGCGCGCTGCACCGGAAAATTCACACTCGATGTGGTGTTCGGCTCTCCGGACAATTACAGATCCGAAGAAGTCACGTTCCAGGTGGCCCCATTCAGCAGCGGATATCACGCCATATTAGGACGAGAGGCATTCACAATTTTCCAAGCAGTACCTCATTACGGGTACATGAAGCTCAAAATGCCTGGGCCCAGCGGAATAATCACTGTCGTTAGTGATCCGGACATAGCACTCCGCGCCGAAAACAAGACAGCCGCACTTGCCCTCGAGGCACTATCCGAAGCCTTAGCGGCAGAAGAACTCACCGCACTGCGCTCTACGGTGAACAGGGACGATGTGATACTCGATAAAAGATCCAAGTCCACCTCCTTCAAACCAGCAAATAAAATAATAAAATTCCAGGTCCATCCAACGGACCCAACAAAGACGGCCTCCATTGGGGCACAATTCAACCCCGAAGTAGACGCCGCACTGTGTGAATTCCTTCGGGAAAATTGGGACATCTTCGCCTGGCATCCTTCGGATATGCCCGGAATCCCACGCAGGTTTGCAGAACACAGCCTAAACATCCTAAAAGGATTTAAGCTAGTCAAACAGGCTCTTCGACGATTTTTTGAACCCAAAAGACAGACAATGGGAGAAGAGCTAGCCAAACTATTGGAAGCCGGATTCATCAGAGATATCAAACATCCGGACTGGCTAGAAAATCTGGTGATGGTACCAAAGAAGGATAAATCCTGGCGCCTCTGTGTCGATTTTAAAGACCTCAATAAGGCTTGCCCAAAGGATCCTTTCCCTTTCCCCCGCATCGACCAAATTATCGATGCTACCGCAGGGCACGATTCGTTGTGCTTCCCGGACGATACCGCTATCATCAAATCAAGATGGCGGAAGCAGACCAAGCCGCAACGGCATTCATCACTCCATACGGACCATTCTGCTTCGACACGATGCCCTTCGGACGCAAAAATGCCGGCGCAACATATCAGCGCATGATTCAAACATGTCTGGCCACCCAGATCGGCAAAACAGTCGAGGCATACGTAGACGACGTAGTCGTCAAAACAAAACACGTCGAAACTCTAGTAGACGATTTGAGGCTCACATTTGACAACCTCAGAGCATATGACATCAAACTGAATCCGGAAAAATGCGTTTTCGGCGTACCAGCCAGAAAGCTGCTGGGCTTCATTGTATCTGGTAGAAAAATTGAAGCAAACCCGGCTAAAATCCGAGTCTGTCACAGTTGGATACTCCAAGAGACCTCAAACAAATACAAAAATTAACAGGATGCGTGGCAGCCCTAAGCCGCTTTATCTCCCGTCTTGGAGAAAAGGTGTTGCGCCTCTATCGCCTCCTCAGGCGCACCAAACACTTTGAGTGGACGGATGCTGCCACTGCCGGACTCGAAGAAATAAAGGCCATATTGGCAACAAATCCGGTCCTGGCCGCGCCCACTCTGGGTGAACCAATGTTGTTATACATCGCAGCAACGCATCAAGTTGTAAGCGCGGTCCTCGTCGTCGAACGAGCGACAGAAGGGCATAAATTCCCTCTTCAAAAACCAGTGTATTATGTATCCTTGTGTTAACCCCTGCAAATCCGTTACCGCACTATAAGAAGATAGCATATGCGGTGTTCATGGCGTCCGGAAGCTCGACACTACTTTCAAGAGTGTTCGATAACGATGGACTCAAGTACCACTCAATGACATTATAAATAACCGCGACGCATAGCGGACAGGATTGAAAAATGGGCCATTGAGCTCTTACCATTCGATATAACTTACAAACCTCGCGAACTATAAAGTCACAAGTTTTGGCTGACTTGCCGCCGAATGGACCAGCCGAACTCCCTAAAGAGTACGGCGCATACTCCAATGGACTATGCACTTCGACGGCTCCAAAATGTTGGCGGATGGGGCTGGCGTCGATTGAGCGTCCCCAACCGGAGATACTGATCAAAGATGTACTTCAAATAATGTACACGGACTCCAACAATGCAGCCAAATACGAGGCCCTGTTACATGGTCTCCGGATGGCAGTCTCCATGGGCATTCAACGCCTAGAGGTGCGCGGGGATTCAAACCTTGCAATATCCCAGATAAACGGAGACTTTGACGCCAAGGATCCGAAAATGGCAGCATATCGCAATGCTTTCCTAAAAATGTCAGCTCGGTTTGAAGGACTTGAATTCCATCACATAGCCCGAGACAATAACCAAGCGACCGACGTACTGGCACGCATCGGTGCGAAACGTGATGCTGTCCCTCCAAATATCTTCCTGGAATGGCTCTTCAAGCCATCCGTACTATGGGAAGAGGAGCCCGGTAGTGACAAACCGGAAAAAACCGCGCCAATCGGTGATTCAGCAGATGATATAACACCTTCAGCCCACATCATAATGGCAGTAATCGCCGCGTGGAAAGAACCTTTCCTAGCCTACTTACTTAGGCAGGAACTTCCCGAAGACCAAAACGAGGCTCGCTGCATAGTCCGGCGATCGAAAGCCTACAAGGTCCATGAGGGAGAACTTTATAAGAAAAGTACAACCGGAGTCCTTCAGAGGTGTATCTCCAAGAGGAAGGGCGAAACCTCTGGCTGAAATTCATGCGGACTAGGCGGACACCACGCAGCAGCCCGGCCCTTGTAGGAAAGGCATTCCGTCAGATTTTATTGGCCGACGGCCCGGCAGACGCAGCAGACTTAGTCCAGCGATGCGTTGGTTGTCATCTCTTTGCTAATCAGAGCCATATGCCACCCACCGCCCTCAAAACTATACCCATTACCCGCCATTCGCGTGCCGGGGCTTGATATGGTTGGACCCCTTAAAGGGGGAACCCACAAGCAAAGGTACCTATTGGTCATGGTGGATAAATTCACCAAATGGATAGAGGCCAAACCGGTCAAAACGGCAGAGTCCGGACCAATGATAGACTTTATATCGGGGTAGTACACCGTTACGAGTCCCCACAAGCATCATCACCGACAACGGCACGAACTTCACAGCCGACGAGGTTAAGTCATGGTTCAAAAATATGGGCATCAAGCTCGACTACGCTTCAGTTTATCACCCTCAAACCAACGGTCAAGTGGAACGAGCAAATGGTCTAATAATGAGCGGCATTAAACCCAGACTAGTGAGGTCACTTACTAAATCTGACACACAATGGGTCGAGGAGGTCGACTCCGTACTCTGGGGGCTACGCACAACGCCTAACCGTACTACCGGATTCACACCATTTTTTATGGTATACGGCGCAGAGGCAGTCTTGCCCTGTGACATTATTCATGACTCACCTCGAGTGCGCATGTACGAGGAAAGAGAGGCCGAGCTTGATCGGCAGGACAGCTTGGACACATTGGAGGAAGAACGTGACGTCGCGAAGGCTCGTTCCGCATTTTATCAGCAGCAGGCCCAAAGATATCAAAGCAGAGAAGTACGGGCCAAGACTTACAACGTTGGTGAACTAGTTCTCGCCGCGGACAAGAAAAGGACAAGCTCAAGCCCAAATGGGAGGGCCCTTCATTATCGATCAAGTCGACCGGCGGAGTATACCGTCTCACTTAAATCGTCGGATAACCG
The DNA here is from genome assembly GCA_021437245.1 of Aegilops speltoides. Lineage (NCBI taxonomy): Eukaryota > Viridiplantae > Streptophyta > Magnoliopsida > Poales > Poaceae > Aegilops > Aegilops speltoides. Next base: position 163,352,568 of record CM038141.1, read on the forward strand.
ACTCGAGCCGAACCCATGGAACGCAGCCCGCCTCCGACGATTCTATGCCTAGCGCCGGACTAAGAGTTCGTCCCCTTCCCCCGTCCAAACTTTTACACTTCGGCTGTCTTTTGTTTCTCTTTTTATGCCTTGTTATTTAAAAGCCCTTACGGGCCTATTTTCGCATTTTTTTGCATATGCATGATGTGCCATCCGCACTCATTATTCCGGGGGGCTTCTTTTACAGAAGCTCAATTATACGGGTTTCATACCCAGCACATGTGTCAAGCTTCCACATGTACCTTTTACTCGCCATTATATGCATCGATATGACTTAAGTTTTGGCCAAGCTGGGTTGCCTGGCTTCTGTGCTTACCCCTACGTTCTCGATTGTTCGGCTATGAGGTAAATGGAGCACCTCTGCGATTCTTACTGTCGGGTCAGCCGGATGTGTACCTCAGACTGGGTGAAGCCGAAAGCTAGCGTTCTTAAGGGAATATTCGGTCGGTGACTTAAAAGATGACTTTTACCTATTTATCTATCCGGCCCCAGATGTTTTACTGCTTTCTTCGCAGTCCGGACATGCACTTTAGGGCATGCCTCCCAGGGAAAGGAACCCTTAACGGAACTATTCTCCCTGGAAGATGTTTCTTACTAACCATGTAATATAACATAACTAGTTGGGCACTTGTCTGATAAAGCACTAATGAACCCTCGCTTTGGTCTCCATGCATACCCGGTTGTTTCTTAACCAAAAGGTATTCGGACACACTCCGGACTCTAGGGTCCCGAGGTTGAAGCTTAAAAGGTCGGCAAAGACAAACGATCTACAATCCGGCTAGAAGGCATTTCACATGTCACTTCAAAGGAAAACATACATTGTCAAATTTATTGATTGTATTCCTCCTCAATCCCGTCTAACAGGCTGTCTAACTTACAGTCCCGTTGGGAAAACTTAGCAGCCAACTCTACTTGGCTGTATATCTTGAACTCACAGGATCTCCTTCCCATCGAGGCCCCACCGTCCAACTTCGCCATGTGGTTGGGGTCCGCCTTCTTATACCGCGTCTTCACCATGGCCCAAGCCTCCCTAGCACCTTGACGGCAAGCCGAAATCTTCCACAAACGGAAGCGCTGCCGCACTCCCTGAAGCTTCTCCGCAAGCTCCCCAAGGCCCTCGGGTAGGGAGAGGGCTGGCCATAAAGCCCGGACGATGCCGCTCATTGCCTGCCGAACTCGTTCGAGCAGTTGCAACAGTTCGGGAAGTTGATCACCCGTTGATATGGGCATCTCCTCTGCAGGACGACCTGTGAGTATACCTACAAGACATATTATGTCAAAATACTTCCTCGCCGAACTCTTCTTTTCAAAGGAGTTCGCTCAAGCACTTACTATAAATGCCGCGACGAACCCACTGATTCTCCTTAACGGAGCCAGGTAGCTCGGCCCGAGCGCCTTTCAGCTCCTCTCCGAGCTTGGCGTTGGCATCTTGGAGCTTGTTCCTTTCTTGTTGCACCCTATTCAGCACACTCTCGCCGGCCTTCAGCTGGCGCAGCAATGCTTGCCTGTCCGGATCTTGTCCGGCGGTACCTGCAATGTCATTATTAGACTTGCGCGCGCCGACGCGCTTATATTTATTAATAAAATGTGTTACCGGGAGGGTCTCTGCGTCTCCTCCTCTGGGCAGCAAGTGCGACCTCAAGTTGGGCCTTGCAATTTTGCAGCCCCGAGACAATTGGGCATTCTTCTCGGTAAGAGCTGCGTTTTAAATGATCCTTAAATCAGTTAACATAACTACTTTAAGTCTCGGGGCTCTTGGTATATACAACCATTAAAATTCCCTTACCCGTATGTCTTTTACATACCGCCCGTGGCTCGTAAAACCATCTTGGCACGGAGATGCGCGTCCCGTGCGTTAAAGGCATCCAATGCCTCAGGGGAAAAGCACACTTCACGAAATACTGTCCGGCGGCGCCTATAGTTCATGGCGCTCTCCACCTCAGACTTGGTGGCGGACAGTCTGTCAGTGTCCTCCGTTGGAGAAGGATCCGGCCCGCGTCTTGCGCTAGCCTCCCCCTCCAGGCCGGGCGCTGGAGCCTGGACGGTGTAGGTTGGATCGGCAACTTCTGCGCCCGTAGTCCGGCGAGCGTTTTTCTCCTACAAAGATCATGAGCACTCAGGCGTTTCCTAGGAATGTCGCTCTAAAAATTCAAATGCGAGCTGTACCTTTGCAGCGACATTTCCGTCCACACCGCGCTCCTTTTCCGCCTGCTGGTCCGAACTGACCTCTGTTGGTCAGCCGCCGCGGGCTCGGCTTCCTGCCGTAAAGGTGCTTCCTGCAAAATACCATCGTTCGTGAAGGTTAGAAATGGGCAGGGAAGAGATAATGGTGTCCGGACTTCGGTCGCGGTCACCTGGGAAGCCGGACACACTCCGGGGTAATCCACCGTAATGGCAACCAAAGCATTGTCTATGCTGAGCTGGTGAAACACCCCGTCGATTAGCTCCACCTCGATGTCCGGTTCCTCTTCGGAGGCCGGATCCAAGGTTCTTTCTGGATCCTCAGGTTGCGGAGCAGGACTCACCATGTCCTCCATAGTCCGGCGTAGATCCTGCGCCGAAGACTTAATGTAAGAAGCTTAAACTTCGAAAGCATGGGTTGAGCCCTTAAAGGTGTTCACTTACCCATCCTCTAGGGTTGATCATGGAAAACCCATTCAAAGGGTTCGTTCGAAGGAAGTCCTCCTTCTCCCCCTTGTACAGCCGGACGGGATCTCCACCAGATCCTCGGTCGAATCCGCCCTTCTTGGCCGTGACAGGTGGCATCGTCTTCCCCGTTGAAATCCCACATGGGGTGGCCTCTGTATTGCAATGGCTGTACCCCCCTCTTGATGCATGTCGCCATGACTCCGATCATGGTCAAGCCAGAATGGGCCATCAATCTTATTCGGCCCATCAAGTAATGGACGCTCTTGTCTTCCTCCAATCGGGGGCTCCGTGGGCGCCAGCTGAGGCGTTTATTCAGGGGAGCAGCACTAAACTCCGGGAGGCCAATCCGGACTGGGTCCGGCAGCGGAGCGTCTCCTATATAAAACCACTCCGAGGGCCAGTCTTCGGACGCCTTCTTGGGAGTACAGGATGGGTATCCGGTCCCGGCGATGCGCCATATTTCGGCGCCGCCCACTTGATATATGGACCCCTTGTGAGAACGGGGTACGAGGCAGAACAGCCTCTTCCACAATGCAAAATGGGGCTCAATGCCCGAGAATAGCTCACAAAGAGCTACGAGCCCGCGATATGCGTGATGTGAGGCGGGCGTGAGGTGGTGGAGCTGGAGTCCGTAGAACTCCAGGAGCCCGCGGAGGAACGGATGTATTGGGAATCCGAGTCCCCTTACTAGATAGGGGACGAAGCATACTCGCTCCCCCTTATTGGGGCTTGGGGTAGCCTCCGCTTGCCTCCCACCTTGATAAGTAACCAGTCCGGCCCGGACTGGGACCATGAAGGCCGGAGGGAGAAATCCCCCCGTTTGGAGCTTCACTAGCTCGTTGTGCAAAACAGAGCACCTCCTCCAATTCCCCGGCGGTGGGCTGGGAGTGCGTGAAGAAGAGCCGCGTCGATGGTCCATGATGGAATGGATTTTTAGGTCAAAGGCTCTCCGATGAAGTATTCGCGGGAGGAAGATGGTGTGGTTTGGATCTAGATTTTTGCCTCTTTTATAGGCGGACGACTCGCACGACTAGGGGGTGAAACCTAAAAGACACCGTGGCTTTTCGCATTCGTGCGACGTGTGGAAGAGGGTCATTATTTGGCGTAGAAGCCGAGGAACACAGTATTCAAGATGAAGCCGGACACTGTTCGGTAGATACATGGAATTTGAAGGGAGAACCAGCCTTGCAACGCCGAAGACGATAAACGCGCTGGACTTATCATCATTGAAGCCTGGTTCGGGGGCTACTGAGGGAGTCCTGGACTAGGGGGTGTCCGGACAGCCAGACTATCATCATCCGCCGGACTCCAAGACTACGAAGATACAAGATTGAAGACTCCGTCCCGTGTCCGGATGGGACTTTCCTTGGCGTGGAAAGCAAGCTTGGCAATACGGATATGTAGATCTCCTACCATTGTAACCGACTCTGTGTAACCCTAGCCTCCTCCGGTGTCTATATAAACCGGAGGGCTTTAGTCCGTAGGACAATATACATTACAACAATCATACCATAGGCTAGCTTCTAGGGTTTAGCCTCCTTGATCTCGTGGTAGATCCACTCTTGTACTACCCATATCATCAATATTAATCAAGCAGGACGTAGGGTTTTACCTCCATCAAGAGGGCCCGAACCTGGGTAAAAACATCGTGTCCCTCGTCTCCTGTTACCATCCGCCTAGACGCACAGTTCGGGACCCCCTACCCGAGATCCGCCGGTTTTGACACCGACAACTACCTTGTGAGCTTTGGTGCTATAAAGCTAGGAATGCAGCATCTATCGTAGACACAACTAAGGTCACATCAGCTTGTTCGGTTGCTTGCGATGGCCATCCCATCCAGGACAAATGCCTTCTAAAGTGCTCTCAGTTTTGTATATTCTTTTGTCGGCTCGTTTGTATGCACTGGTTGTGACCTTTGATGCCCAGTGTATGTAATCCGTAGTCATGTTGCACTTTATTATGCCGTAATTTCTTTATTGTATAGTCAAGGTTAATTCTTGGTCGGTATGCTGTAATTTAGGCCGGAAGGTTCAATGGATCTTAATGTTGTTTATCTTCAGGCCAGCCTATTACTCATATGGGCCAAAACGTGGGCCTATAATCATCTTGGGCCATTAGCAGGTCTAATCGGATAGTAGTTTACCGGCTTTAACAGGCCGAGTAAAGTTCTGGCCAGCTGGGCTAGAGAATACCATGGATTTTAACAGGCTAAAAACTAGATTGGGCTAGTGTTGAGCCGAAAAATTCACGGGCCGATACAGGCCAAAACTTCCTAAGGCCCATGTTTGGCCCAAATAGGATGAGCCGTTAACATGCCGAAATATATCTCGGGCCCTGTTTGGCCCAATAAAATTATGGGCTTTAAGCAGGCCGGTATCAACACAGGCCGTAGGCCCAACAGTGTCAGATGGGCCATTATCAGATGGGCTGTGAGTAGGATGGATTCAACGCAAGCTGTAATTAGGCCCAACTGTTACACGGGCCATTAACAGGCCGATAGGCCAGTTGGGCTGAAATTTATCCACGAAGACTACGGGCCTTTAAGAGGCCTAAAGTTACTTCAGACAAGATATAGCCCAGTTTTTGCATGGGCCATTAAATGGTCTAAAGTTAAACCGGGCCGACAACATCCCAGATGCACCACAGGCCGCTAACAGGCCGAAACTATTATCGGGCCGAACGACAAACGGGCATTTAATAGGCTGAAATACAAACCTGGCTAAGAATGGGCCCAAAAGAAAAGAGGCACACTACTAGGAAAAGGGCTATAGATAGGACTGATTCTAATGGCGCACCAGGTAGACAGTGCGCCACTACTATATACTAATGGCGATCGGCTTAGGTGCGCCATTAGTGTGGAAACACTAATGGCGCACCAGTCTCACGGTGCGCCACTACTATTAATTTTTTTCCCCATTTTTCCATACAAACTAATGGCGCATGATGACAAAGTGCGCCATTACTAGTTAGAACTTGTAATGGCGCACGGCCAAGACAGTGCACCATTAGTATATATATATATTTTACTTTTTTGCAAACCTACTAATGGCGCACCGTATCACACTGCGCCATTAGTAGTTTAAACTACTAATGGCGCACTGTGATACCGCGCGCCATTAGTATACATATGTTTTTTTACTTTTCGCAAAAAGTACTAATGGCGCACCACTGCAGTGCGCTTATTAGTAATCAGGTTACTAATGGCGCATTATGTGGTGGTGCGCCATTAGTAACCTGGGACCAACAAGATATTTTGGACAGCCCACCTACCCACTCACTTTCCCCACTACATTCTCTCCACCTCCTCCTCCAAGCTTGTCTCCGCTGCCTCCTCCTCCTCACCTCATTTCCACCATAAATTCATCAAAATTAAGTGGTGAAATTACCTTTTTTGATAGGTAAGTAAGGGGAAAGCTATCTTCATGATATAGATCTACTTTTTTTCTCCCTAGCTCGCTCCAACAACGTGCACATGTACTTTTTGTGGCCTAGCTAGATCTATGTATGTTTGTGGTGTTGCACGTGTTTGTGGTGTTGCATATATGATTGTGTTTGAAGGTACTGGTATTTGAAATGCGATAGTTGCCAATATTTTGCTGGAATGTTTTGATTCATTTATGTTTCTGCGAGAATTTTGGCACCATGCATTCTTTTTGGTCCTATTTTTAGGGAAGGTCATGCCAAATTTTTTCTTGGTTCTAAAATATTGTTTTGCTCTACCCCGCAGGCGACCATGGTCCGCACGATGACTGAAGGCATCGTGAATAGGTTCTTGAGCTCCGCGAAGGCCAATATGCTTCAAAAGAACGAGACGGAGATAAGATGTCCGTGTCGAAGATGCAAGCTAAAGAGCCTTATTATGACCCGGATTCCGGCAGGTCTTTGGACCACCTGCTCTTGCGTGGTTTCATGGATGGCTATCGGTGGCAAGGTGATGAAGATGACTATGAAGTCGTCCATGGGGGCGGGCAAGAAATGAGGAAGGGCAACAAGACAAGTACCACCGCATGGTAGGGCGGGCGAGAAGACGAAGAATCTCAGGACATGATCACGACGGTGATCTGTACACGATCATCATGTAGAAGATGTCGAATGATGATGGGGAAGATCAAGACGAAGGGCATGATCATGAAGATGAAGATGCCGGGAGCAGACGACGATGGAGGCTCGGTGCAGACCCTCATATTCAAGAGCTGCTTCTCAAGCGCACGGATAATGCAAGAGCCGCCGCCGAGAGAAAGCCAAGCTGGATCAACCGGATATAGACGCGGTTACTCCATTGTATGAAGGATGCAGCCCAAGGATACCGCTTTGAAAGTAACGCTCATGGCTCTAGAGATGAAGGTAAAACACAAAATGACCGACGCATGCTTCGACGAGAACATGTCATTCTGGCACGAATGTCTTCCCAAGGGGAACAAGTGCCCGACCAGTTTCGAGGAGGCGAAGAAAATTGTGTGTCCTCTGGATTTACCGCACGTGAAATACCAACTTGTCACGCCCAAGATGCGACCCTATCCTAAAGGATCTCGAAGGTCCCACCAAGGATAGAAGCGCATCTTGAAGACGCTTTTGCAAGGTGGATATCATTACATCAACATTACATAATAGTGGGGATACACCCAATACATACAATGTCACATGAATACAACAATACAACATACAAGAACAACATCCGACTACGGATGAATCATAAACAGAAACTCAAACAATATCCACCCTGCTAGCCCAGGCTGGCGACCTGGAACCTATCCCCTGATCGAAGAAGCAGAAGAAGAAACTCCAAAACAAGCAACATCGCTCTCGTGTCATGATCATCGCATAATCTGTACCTGCAACTGTTCGTGTAGTAATCTGTGAGCTACGAGGACTCAGCAATCCCATTACCATGGGTATCAAGACTAGCAAAGCTTAATGGGAAAGGAAGGGGTAAACTGGTGAGGTTGCAGCAGCGACTAAGCATATATGGTGGCTAACATACGCAAATAAGAGCGAGAAGAGAACAAGCGGAACGGTCGTGAAGCTAGCAATGATCAAGAGGTGATCCTGAACTCGTACTTACGTCAAACATAAAACAAAACCGTGTTCGCTTCCCGGACTCCGCCGAGAAGAGACCATCACGGCTACACACGCGGTTAATGCGTTTTAATTCGGATCTGGTGTCAAGTTATCTACAACCGGACATTAACAAATTCCCATCTGCCACATAACCGCGTGCACGGCTCTCGAAAGTTTATACCCTGCAGGGGTGTCCCAACTTAGCCCATGATAAGCTCTCGCGATCAACGAAGGATATTCCTTCTCCCAGGAAGACCCTATCAGTCTCGGAATCCTGGTTTACAAGACATTTCGACAATGGTAAAACAAGACCAGCAAAGCCGCCCGATGTGCCGACAAACCCCGATAGGAGCTGCACATATCTCGTTCTCAGGGCACACCGGATGAGCAAGACGACGGGTTGGCATAGACCCTGGTTGCCCAGGGGGCGCCGGACATCGCTCGGTTTGGACCAACACTCGAAGGAGCACTGGCCCGGGGGGTAAAACAAAGATGACCCTCGGGCTCCGGAAACCCAAGGGACAAAGGGCTAGGTGAGGCAAATGGTAAAACCAAGGTTGGGCCTTGCTGGAGGAGTTTTATTCAAAGCGAACTGTCAGGGGGGGGGGTCCCATAAATCACCCGACCGCGTAAGGAACGCAAAATCCGGGAACATAACACCGGTATGACGGAAACTACGGCGGCAAGAGTGGAACAAAACACCAGGCATAAGGCCGAGCCTTCCACCCTTTACCAAGTATATAGATGCATTAATTAAATAAGAGATATTGTGATATCCCAACAACATCCTGTCCACCACGGAGCAATCTTCAACTTCACCTGCAACTAACAACGCTATAAGAGGGGCTGAGCAAAGCGGTAACATAGCCAAGCAATGGTTTGCTAGGAAGGGTGAAAAAGATTAGAGGCTGACATGGCAAGTTGGGTGGCTTGATCAACAAGAGATAGGTAGCAGGGCAAAGCGACAGAACGAAGCAACTAGCATAGCAATGATAGTAGTGAGATCCAGGGTAGCGGTCATCTTGCCTGAAATCCCGCAAGGAAGAAGAACGAGTCCATGAAGAAGACGAACGGGCGTAGTCGAACGAATCCTCACAATCGCAACATTGCCGGAACTAAGAAGCAACACCATAAACAAACAAACAAGATGGTAAATGCACAAGCATAAACATGGCATGATGCACAAACAAGTATTATGCATGTCCGGTTTACTGAGGCATGGCATGGAAAAATGCAACAAACAATACTACAAGTTAAGTGGAGCTCAATATGCAACGAGTTGCATATTGACAAAGCACCACATTGACATATTTAGTTTAATACCATTTAAGCTACCAAGCAATGTTAAATGTTGTTAAACATGGCAAGAGGTGAAGCATAAGTAAACTAACTATTTAGGAAAGTTTAAATGAGGCCAGAAGAACAAACAACAATTCCGGAAAATCCTCATTTGCAATTGATGAATTTGCTACTGTTCTGCCCTAAAACATATTTTAAAGTTGTTAAACAGGAAAATAAAGTGGACCATGTTAAACTAGGCATTTTTCCACCCCATTTACATATAAAGTTTATTAAAAGTGGAGCTACGGTTATTTAGTTATGAAATAAATCATTTTAACATGGCATTTAAGAAAATTAATGCAAACAGCAATTTAAACATTTTAAACATGGGTGATAATAGCAGATTATGAAACTAGATGCAATTCTAGTCAATTTACATATATGACATGTTTAAATCCGATGCACGGTTATTTAGTTGTGAGTAGTTTAAAATCATGGCATTTCTGTAATTATGCATGCACAGGATATTTAGCAAATTCGTCCAGGAAAGAAAAAAACAACCACGGGCTGAAACTGGAGCACTGCTGGGCTGAACAGGAGGGGCTGTGGGGAGCTCACCCATGGGCTGAGGCCCATATCGATGGAGAGGCCAAGGCAGGCCGGCTGGCTTGGGTTGGGCCTTGGGGGATTGGCTGGAGGCGATCGAGGCCTCATGGTTCACGCGTGCGCGGTCAACGCACGCGGTCGAGCGCTCGTTCCCGAGCGGTTGCTCGATGCTGCGTGAAGCAGAGGCAACGACAGCAGCAGGGCTCGCGGGCAGGGCTCCGGTGGCACTACTGGCGAACTTGGGACGCCGGGACCCGAAGCAGAGGAGCGGGCGCGGCTCCGGCGGTGGGGCTCGCCGGCGACGATGAGGCCTGGCGGTGCAAGCGCGGGGAGGCGAGGGCGGCTGCTCGAGCAGAGGAGGGGCCAACGCATGCAGTGCGCCTCCTCGTTCGATGCAAGGGAAGCAGGGCGACGGCGAGAGAGGAACCGGGCGGAGGCGTCCCGATCCGGCGGCGGGGAGGCAGCAACAGCGGGTGTGGATGAGGAGGCCTCGGCTTGCGGCTTGCAGAGCTCTGGTGCTCGCACCATGGCATCGAATGGGAGGCCGCAAGCGCAAGGGGAGGCTTGGAGCACCAGATCCGAAGCAGGGGAACGGGAGGAGGCCAGGTTCGTCGTTGGAGGCGGCATTCGACGATTTGGCTGCAGAGGGGAGCTTCACGGGGCGCCATGGTTGCTCCTGTCCAACAGAGAAGACAGGGAGAGCGGGGAAGATTAGAGAGAGAGAGAGGGGCACTGAGCGAGAGAGAGAGACGCACGGGAAGGAAGGGAGAGACGGGGAGAAGAAGGAGACAGTCCCTGGGTCGCGCGTGTGGCTCCAACGAGGGGAAGGAGGTCCCATGAGGCAAGAAGGAGATGAGGAGGCTGGTGCCTCACGGGCTGCTGTGGGACGAGCCATCGTGGTTCTTTGTTCTTTGCGGGCTCGAGGAGAAACAGAGGAGGAGAGGAGTCTGGTTGTGGTTGGTGGATCGGGAGGGGATGGATCCCAAGGAAGAGGATCGGTGGTGGCTGGTTGGCTCGGCGCTGAAACCAAGGGAGACAGTGGCGGCGGCTAGGAGGAATGAGGAGGATGGGACAAGCTGCCTAATTTCTAGGGTTGGATCCGATGTATATATAGCAGGTGGATTTGGCTAGGGACTATTTGGTCCCTCCTATTTTAATCGGACGAACGAGAATAAATAGCTTAGGGGAGTCCAACGAGAAACCGATGATGATAAAGGGATGTTTAGGGATGATCCGGACCTGTTGGTCATGACCGAGCGGTTCGGGTTCGGGGCAAGATTCGGATACAGACGAGGGGTCGATGCACTGTGCAAAGAGGGTCAAACGGTCGGACAACAATGACCGGTTGATCTCGATAGGGATAACAAAGTCAAGGGAAGAACGTGGCAACTACGAATGGATGCAAGTTTTATGAAAACATATGGATGCGATGCACATGATGCTAGGAGATGAAATGCAAGACATGAACAAAATGCAAAACAAAAAAAACAAAAACCCAACCACGGAGGGAATAACATATCGCATCTCCGGAAAAGGCAAGAGTTGGAGTTACGAATATGGAAAGTTGTATCCGGGGCGTTACAACACTCCACCACTACAAGAGGATCTCGTCCCGAGATCTAGGATGGCACCAGAGAGAAACGGAAAAGGAAGAGAAGAGGTAAAACTAAGTTGCTTCTTCAATAAATGAGTGAAACCATGAACCTTGAGAGGTTGAGCAATTTAAAAGAAATAGTACAACAGAGAAGAATGAGATTGCAAACAATCCGGTAGAAAAGAGGAACAAGGAGTATTACGAGAACTTGAAGGTTGCAAGACATGGAAATAAGAGCTTCACGAACGAAAAGAATATGACCACCTCGGTATAATGAGACAGCCAAGGAACAAGAATTACAGAATTTGGACAGCACTCCGGTAGAAACGAGAAGAAAACTTGATGAGATGAAAAGATATTGAAGAGATGATACAACACTCCGGTTAAATGGATAAGCCAGAAAAGAAGACGATCCTCACCAAACGAGGTGATGGGTGAAGAGCACAACATCACAATGCCCCCGTAACGAAAGAATAGAAGATAGATCATTGGGATAAAAGAATGGAGAAGAAAATGCCAACTTCTGCCACAAAAGAACTTGGAAAGCACCCTTCCAAGAAGGTTATAACGGAGTTGTTGGAAAACCAACAACGAAAAAGAATAAGCTTGTAGTGGGCTTATGGAAAACATCTCAAGACTATGAAGTGACATTCTGCCACTAGCGAAAAGAATTGCTTGAGAGCAACAAAGAGATGAAAACTTCTTTCATCGAGAGGATAGGAGGAAAGCTTGGATCTGAGATAAGCAGCACAATAACAACATTTCTTAGGGAAGGCTTTAGGTGAAATCTATACCAAGATAACTCCAACGAAGTGGTTGATGGATTTAAAATACCTCATTATTGACAACATGTGAATCGAGAAACATGAATGAAATTGTCAAGAATGATATAATGCCATCTCAAAAGATAAGGTAGAAAGAATTGCACTTTGGAATGCAAGAAGAAGAATACTTGAATGCCTCAAAACAAAACATGTGTTGAGCACCATGTTTATTTTAGAGTATAGCTTGGCGGATCATAACCTCGAGAGAAAACTTGAAGAACAATTGAAGAATGAAAAGAATCCTTGACGAACCACCATGTAGAGCCTCCATGAAGAACTCCGATAATAAAAGGATGGTGGAAAGAACGAGAAGTTGAAAACACAAGGTGAAGCCTTGCGATGATTTAGATGGAGCTACACGATGAGATAACGCGGAAAACTTGGAACTCCGGAAAAAGGATAGATGAAACACTAGAACCGAGAATTACTTCATCATGAACAATCTTCGGAAGAAAAGAATTGAATCACCTCGAGGAAATAAGAATAAGATTTATTGTATGTTTATCCTTCATCAAATTAAATTGATGGAAAGCAATGGATTTGGCATACTACTTATTTCTATTGAAAAAGGATTAAGAGAGATATAGCGTAAACTTGAGAAGGTCTTCATGAACCACCGGTAGGATTTGGAAACAACGAATGAATTAATATGATAACGAAGGAAAAGAAATCTCGAACGAACCACCGTAAGAATTGAAAATGAACGCAGCAAAGGCACAATTCACCGGGAAGAATTAGAAAACGAATGAAGATACTTGAGGGGATTTAGATACAAAAGAACAAAGAGATCATGAACTGATTAGAGGTTATTTGAACGATTCACCGATAAGATTTGGAGAAGAGGGCTGAAAGCTGGAATGAATAATTATGAGGTGATGGACTCCAGAGAATCAAACTGAAAAACTCCTGATTGCTCCGGATGGATGAAAAAAATCTCACAATCGAAAACAATTATGAGAGGATGGCATCAAGCTAGAACCATGAATCTTGAAGACAATGGAGCAAGATTTAAGAGAAACTCTTCTTCGGTCTTCACATGTTGAGAATGATGATGAGAACCACCATGATAATTGTTGAGGCACTCCGGAATGAAAATTGGAAAGGTTGAACCAACGATGAAAAGAATTTGAAAGATCTTGGAGAAAGACATATGACTGGTGATAACTCATTCTTACGTCAAACTTTGTTCCGGGAGAATTCGAAGAGTCAGGTAAGATCCTGGGAAAAGACATGTGGGTTAGGGCCCACTGAAAAGAAACACACCATTGAAAATGATTTTAAAGAGAGATTGCACCGGTTGAATTAAATGGCTTGAATGAGGTAACAACCTCGAAATAGCTAAAAGAAATTAAGAATAGAAACTTGAATCTTCTGAGATAATCTTAAGCGCTCCGGAGAAGAAAAAGAGGGAGGTGAACAACTAATAGGTGCATCGGCATGAGAAAGCATTAGAAACGAGGAAAGGAATATTATGAATATCGAAAGCTTGAATTGGATCCATCGGAGAAGAAAAAAAAGAACGAAGGATGATGAACTTGAAGCTCGTGAGCATCTTCACGAGGGATCACCGAATCAGAACATTGAAAGAAAAGAATGAAGAGACTTCCCACAAATAAAAGGATACATGATTAAGAAATCTGAGTCCTTGAAGAAAAAGGTGGGAGGGCAGGAAAACAAAGGCAACTTGGGACGGATGAAACAAACACCGTTGAGAAAAACTTAGAATTGATCTGACAAATGTTGAAATGATCGGATCCACTTGAAGAGAAGCACACCGGTTGGAAAGAATTGACATGACAATCTCGATGATCAAAAGGATTGGTATTCACATAGCAATATAAGAACACCGTTTAGAAAAGGTATGGATTCAACATTTGACTTCGAAGCAACTCGAATACCACAAATAAAACAAAACAAAGGATTTGGCTTGCAGAATAAGCCGGAACAAATACATATGATAGAGATTTACCCAATCCCATATCATGTATCTGTCGGAAGATATTCTAGGAGCTACTTGAATTCCCACCTATAAACTCCCGAAACTTTCTGGTTATGCAATTAGGTGTTGGGGATACAGGGGAAGCAATATATCTCACACAAACTAACAATCCCTACATCCAGCTGTATCCATCCGTCAACACATAACCAAGAAACCTTCAGAAATCGTGTACCTCAACCTTGAAAAGCATCCGTTATCGAAGTTATGGCAATACTCCGAACTCCCGATCTTGGGTGGCGCCGAGGTTATCTCACCAACAACTGCATAAAAGAGATTTTCGATGTCGGCAAAACTCAGGTATTCCAGAACTGCAACGATAAAATTATGACAACAACACCTCAGAGCTCAACTCCCCGGGACACTGCCACAACCCCTAAATGATAGGAGGCACCAAGAACAATCTCGTCATAAGAATATCGGAACGATCCCAAGATACCCGTGTGATCCTAAAAAAAATTTAGTGAAATTTGAGGAGAGGAAAGACAAAACATCTAAGTCAGGAGTCCTCACCAGAGCGACGAAGGGGCTGAGGAGTAAAAAGAATCCTACTCTCCGATATATATAATCCTAAGACTCAAAATAGTTTTCTTCTATACTCAACAACGGCCAAGAAACAAGGGGGCTCCTATGGTCGGTCGAAGCTCGATACCAACTTGTCACGCCTAAGATGCGACCCTATCCTAAAGGAACTCAAGGTCCCACTAGGATAGAAGCGCATCTTGAAGATGCTTTTGCAAGGTGGATATCATTACATCAACATTACATAATAGTGGGGATACACCCAATACATACAATATCACATGAATATAGCAATACAACATACAAGAACAACATCCGACTACGGTTGAATCATAAACAGAAACTCAAACAATATCCACCCTGCTAGCCCAGGCTGCCGACCTGGAACCTATCCCCTGATCGAAGAAGCAGAAGAAGAAACTCCAAAACAAGCAACATCGCTCTCGCGTCATGATCATCGCATAATCTGTGCCTGCAACTGTTGGTGTAGTAATCTGTGAGCCACGAGGACTCAGCAATCCCATTACCATGGGTATCAAGACTAGCAAAGCTTAATGGGAAAGGAAGGGGTAAAGTGGTGAGGTTGCAGCGGCAACTAAGCATATATGGTGGCTAACATAGGCAAATAAGAGCGAGAAGAGAACAAGCGGAACGGTCATGAAGCTAGCAATGATCAAGAGGTGACCCTGAACTCCTACTTACGTCAAACATAACCCAAAACCGTGTTCGCTTCCCGGACTCCGCCGAGAAGAGACCATCATGGCTACACACGCGGTTGATGCGTTTTAATTCAGATCTGGTGTCAAGTTATCTACAAGCGGACATTAACAAATTCCCATCTGCCACATAACCGCGGGCACGGCTCTCGAAAGTTTATACCCTGCAGGGGTGTCCCAACTTAGCCCATGATAAGCTCTCGCGATCAACGAAGGATATTCCTTCTCCCAGAAGACCCGATCAGTCTCGGAATCCCGGTTTACAAGACATTTCGACAATGGTAAAACAAGACCAGCAAAGCCGCCCGATGTGCCGACAAATCCCGATAGGAGCTTCACATATCTCATTCTCAGGGCACACCGGATGAGCAAGACGACGGGTTGGCATAGACCCTGGTTGCCCAGGGGGCGCCGGACATCACTTGGTTTGGACCAACACTCGAAGGAGCACTGGCCTGGGGGGTAAAATAAAGATGACCCTCGGGCTCCGGAAACCCAAGGGAAAAAGGGCTAGGTGAGGCAAATGGTAAAACCAAGGTTGGGCCTTGCTGGAGGAGTTTTATTCAAAGCGAACTGTCAGGGGGGGGGGTCCATAAATCACCCGACCGCGTAAGGAACGCAAAATCCGGGAACATAACACCGGTATGACGGAAACTAGGGCGGCAAGAGTGGAACAAAACACCAGGCATAAGGCCGAGCCTTCCACCCTTTACCAAGTATATAGATGCATTAATTAAATAAGAGATATTGTGATATCCCAACAACATCCTGTCCACCATGGAGCAATCTTCAACTTAACCTGCAACTAACAACGCTATAAGAGGGGCTGAGCAAAGCGGTAACATAGCCAAGCAATGGTTTCCTAGGAAGGGTGAAAAAGATTAGAGGCTGACATGGCAATTTGGGTGGCTTGATCAACAAGAGATAGGTAGCAGGGCAAAGCGATAGAACGAAGCAACTAGCATAGCAATGATAGTAGTGAGATCCAGGGTAGCGGTCATCTTGCCTGAAATCCCGCAAGGAAGAAGAACGAGTCCATGAAGAAGACGAATGGGCGTAGTCGAATGAATCCTCACAATCGCAACATTGCCAAAACTAAGAAGCAACACTGGAAACAAACAAACAAGATGGTAAATGCACAAGCATAAACATGGCATGATGCACAAACAAGTATGATGCATGTCCGGTTTACTGAGGCATGGCATGGCAAAATGCAACAAACAATACTACAAGTTAAGTGGAGCTCAATATGCAACGAGTTGCATATTGACAAAACACCACATTGACATATTTATTTTAATCCCGTTTAAGCTACCAAGCAATGTTAAATGTTGTTAAACATGGCAAGAGGTGAAGCATAAGTAAACTAACTATTTAGGCAAGTTTAAATGAGGCCAGAAGAACAAACAACAATTCCGGAAAATCCTCATTTGCAATTGATGAATTTGCTACTGTTCTGCCCTAAAACATATTTTAAAGTTGTTAAATAGTAAAATAAAGTGGACCATGTTGAACTAGGCATTTTTCCACCCCATTTACATATAAAGTTTATTAAAATTGGAGCTACTGTTATTTAGTTTTGAAATAAATCATTTTAACATGGCATTTAAGAAAATTAATGCAAACAGCAATTTAAACATTTTAAACATGGGTGATAATAGCAGATTATGAAACTAGATGCAATTCTAGTCAATTTACATATATGACATGTTTAAATCCGATGCACGGTTATTTAGTTGTGAGTAGTTTAAAATCATGGCATTTCTGTAATTATGCATGCACAGGATATTTAGCAAATTCGTCCAGGAAAGAAAAAAAAACATCCACGGGCTGAAACTGGAGCACTGCTGGGCTGAACAGGAGGGGCTGTGGGGAGCTCACCCATGGGCTGAGGCCCAGATCGATGGAGAGGCCAAGGCAGGCCGGCTAGCTTGGGTTGGGCCTTGGAGGATTGGTTGGAGGCGATCGAGGCCTCATGGTCCACGCGTGCGCGGTCAACGCATGCGGTCGAGCGCTCGTTCCCGAGCGGTTGCTTGATGTAGCGTGAAGCAAAGGCAACAACGGCAGCAGGGCTCGCGGGCAGGGCTCCGGCGGCGCTGCTGGCGAATCGGGACGCCGGGACCCGGCAGGAGGAGCGGCGCGGCTCGGCGGTGGGGGTCGCCGGCGACGAGCGAACTGGCGCGCAAGCGCGAGGAGGCGAGGGCGGCTGCTCGAGCAGAGGAGGGGTCAACGCGCGCAGTGCGCCTCCTCGTTCGATGCAGGGGAAGCAGGGCGACGGCGAGAGAGGAACCGGGCGGAGGCGTCCCGATCCGGCGGCGGGGAGGCAGCAGCAGCGGGTGTGGACGAGGAGGTCGCGGCTTGCGGCGTGAAGAGCTCCGGTGCTCGCACCATGGCGTCGAACGGGAGGCAGCAAGCGCAAGGGCAGGCTTGGAGCACCAGATCCGAAGCAGGGGAACGGGAGGAGGCCAGGTTCGTCGTTGGAGGTGGCATTCGACGATTTGGCTGCAGAGGGGAGCTTCACGGGGCGCCATGGTTGCTCCTGTCCAACAGAGAAGACAGGGAGAGCGGGGAAGATTAGAGAGAGACGGGCACTAAGCGAGAGAGAGAGAGACGCACGGGAAGGAAGGGAGAGACGGGGAGAACAAGGAGACGGTCCTGGGGTCGCCGATGTGTGGCTCCGACGAGGGGAAGGAGGTCCCGCGAGGCAGCAAGGAGATGAGGAGGCCGGTGCCTCATGGGATGCGCGGGGACGAGCCGTCGGGGTTGCTATTGCTGCGAGCTCGAGGAGAAACAGAGGAGGAGAGGAGTCTGGTTGTGGTTGGTGGATCGGGAGGGGATGGATCCCAAGGAAGAGGATCGGTAGTGGCTGGTTTGCTCGGCGCTGAAACCAAGGGAGAGAGTGGCGGCAGCTAGGAGGAATGAGGAGGATGGGACAAGCTGCCTAATTTCTAGGGTTGGATCCGGTGTATATATAGCAGGTGGATTTGGCTAGGGACAATTTGGTCCCTCCGATTTTAATCAGACGAACGAGAATAAATAGCTTAGGGGAGTCCAACGAGAAACCGATGATGATAAAGGGATGTTTAGGGATGATCCGGACCTGTTGGTCATGACAGAGCGGTTCGGGTTCGGGGCAAGATTCGGACATAGACGAGGGGTCGATGCACTGTGCAAAGAGGGTCAAACGGTCGGACAACAATGACCGGTTGATCTTGAAAGGGATAACAAAGTCAAGGGGGGAGCGCGGCAACTACGAACGGATGCAAGTTTTATGAAGACATATGGATGCGATGCACATGATGCTATGAGATGAAATGCAAGACATGAACAAAATGCAAAACAAAAAAAAAACAAAAACCCAACCACGGAGGGAATAACATATCGCATCTCCGGAAAAGGCAAGAGTTGGAGTTACGAATATGGAAAGTTGTATCCGGGGCATTACAGTCTACCATATGTCTGGTGTGCGGCGTCACTCGATACAAGAAGAGGAAGAAAGCTCCTCGAAAATCGGTGTGGTACTTTCCGATCACTCCTCGTCTGCAGTGGTATTTCATGGACCCTAAGGTAGCAAAGCTCCTGCGTTGGCACGCGGATAGGGAGGAGAAGAAGCGGGAAGATGACGGAAATGATCCGGAGATAAATAAAAAAGACAAGATGCTGAGTCACCCTAAGGATGCGAGCCAGTGGCAAGCATTGAACTTGAATACCAGAATTTGGGAAGGATCCAAGGAACATCGTGGCTGGGCGCGAGCACCGATGGAGTCAATCCGTTTGGCAGCCAGAGAAGCACACATAGCTTTGGCATGTGTTTGTGTGGATGTACAACCTTCCCCGGTTGCGCATGAAGAGGAAGTACATTCACATGAGTATGCTTATTGAAGGGCCGAAACAACCAGGAACGACATCAATCATGTCTGGGGGCTTTGAAGGAGGAGCTAGACACGCTGTGGAAAATGCCAGCCAATACGTGGGACGCCGCAGAGAGAATATTTCCCAATGAGAGCCGCACCGCCACGACGGTGCACGACTATCTCGATTACGGATATCTCATGGGGCAGGTAGTCCATGGATTTTACGGGTGCGTAAGGTGCATGGATGACACAACGACGCTAGACTAGATAGAGATCCGGGGTCTTGAAAACCGTGTTCATGGGACATCGAAGGTGGCTTCGCGACGATGACCCGTGGAGGAAACACAAGGATCTGTTCGATGGTGAAACCGAACCCCGAAAACGCCCGTGTACGAGGAGCGGAGAGGAAATAGACGAGCTGTTGAAAAATTGGAAAGACTGCCCACTACCAGGAAAGAAGCAAAAGGCGCCAGAGCCGGGAAAGAAGCGAAAGGCGCCGAGCTGCTGCTGAAGGTATGGAAAACGAGGTCATTTTACGGGACTTGCCGTCTTCGAAGATCCACCGTGTGCCTCACAGCCTTGATGTCATGCATATCACGAAGAACGTGTGTGAGAGTCTGCTTGGTACCCTGCTCAACATGCGAGAGAGGACCAAAGATGGGCTGAAAGCAAGGGCAGACTTGAAATCAATGGGCATCAGGCAGGAGCTTCATGCTAATGATGATGATGATGATGATGATGATGAGGCGAGGCAGGACACAGAAAGTAGTCGCAAAGGCAAAAAGGCCAAGAAGACCGGAAATGACTACCCTCCCGCATGCTTCACTCTAAGTTAGGAGGAGATCGAGCAGTTTTTCACCTGCCTCCTAGGAGTAAAACTTCCTTACGGTTACGCGGGGAAGATAAGCAGATACCTAGACCCAGTGAAGCGAAGTTCAGCGGGATGAAGTCTCACGGTATCACGCGGCCGATGACGCAGATACTTCTAGTTGCAATCCGTGGGATCATGGACGCGCACGTCCGTGTAACGCTATTTGGCCTATGGAACATTTTCGACGTCATCTCTCGGAAGTCGATTGGCATGAGGCAACTCAGAAGACTACAGGAAGAGATCGTGGTGATACTATGAGAGCTTGAGATGTACTTCCCGCCCGCATTCTTTGACGTTATGGTGCATTTGCTGGTCCATATCGTGCAGGATATCATCCAACTTGGGCCGACGTTCCTGCACATCATGATGCCGTTTGAAAGGATGAATGGTGTCATCAAAGGACACGTTCGCAACATGTCACGTCAAGAGGGAAGTATAGCCAGGGGCTTTCTGACCGAAGAGTGCATCTCCTACTACACGGATTATCTAGGCATCGAGAACCCCGTTGGTCTGCCCGTCAATGGGCACCTCGACAGGCTCGCTGGATGGGGTCACCGTGAGGGTCGCCGCGAAATGCATGTCGACTTCGAGGGTCGACTCGCCGACTTTGAAAGAGCAAACCTAGTCGTGCTACAACACATAGACGTGGTCGATCCTTGGGTGGTAGAGCACAAAACCTTTATTGAGAAGACGTACAATGACCGAGGCCAACAGAGGACGGATGGAGATATACTCAAAGAGCACAACTCTTGTTTCACGCGTTGGTTCAAGCAGAAGCTTCTGTCGTACCCTTTACATGAAGATTCTTCCGCGGAAGAACAACTCATATTCGCCTTGCCACTGGGCGACGATCACAACCTGATGACCTATGAGGCGTACGATATCAACGGCTACACATTCTACACTGAGGACAAGGACATGAAGAGCGATGGTTATTAGAACTCCGGGTAACGATGGAATCCTACACCGGTAAGGACAAGGACAGATATTACAGAAGGATCAAGGAGATCTGGGAGCTGAGCTACGCTAGAGAGAAGGTGTCGATGTTCCGTGTCAGATGGGCCAAGAGCATCCTAAAAGAAGACCGATATTTCACCACCATGGTTATACTCGAAGCCAAATCCAAGACCGCGGGCGCAAACGTCACCGCGAAAAATGAGCCATGGGTACTGGCTTCCCAAGTGGACCAATGCTTCTTCATTACCGACCCCTCAAAGCCCAGTCGTGTTGTTGTGAGGAGAGGCAAAAGGAAGATCATCCGAATGGATGGAGTAGCCAATGAGCAAGACTTGACAAGTACGGCGACCAAGATCGAACATGACGACTGACGATGAAGTAGCAGCACACACCACAAGAAGAAGCAGGACCACCCTACCTAAAGGACGTCCGCTCCACGTAAGAACTCCATTTGCGAAAAAGAAGGGCAAGAAGATTGTGAACAGATAGCTAGCTAAGATCGATTGTATTTAAATCGTAGTCTTCATTTCTCGATTGTATTTCATGGGCACTTTTGATATCATGAATATTTTTAAATTTCATGGGCACTTTTTGAATTCATGAGGACACTTGATCTCGATCCTCCATCTCGATCTCGATTCCCCTCCATCTCGATCTCGATCCCGCACCTCCCCGCTCCACCGCCTTGCCGATGATATTTTCAAGTAACAAATTTGAACATATTTTTAAAAAATTATTACTGTTTTTATAAAAAATTACTGTTCTGATTTAAACAAGTTTGTACATATTTAAACACAAATAAATATAAAAACAACATTTAAAATGAATATTGGGGAGCACAGGAATCAAACCCAGACCTCTGGTGTGTGTGCAGGCCGACTTGACGGTCGGGCTAGTGGGTGGGTTCATTGTAGATAGGGTTAGGTGGTAGATATGGCTAGTGGGCTAGATTAGAACAAAATTTAATGGCGCACCGAGAGCTGGTGCGCCATTAGAATAGTCGTGAATTATGGCGACGAGATGGTGGTGCGCCATTAGAAAGTTTCCCACACTAAATCCCCAATCTCTAATCTCTCCGCTACCCCCGTGTTTGCCGTCGCCCGCCGCCTCGCCTCCTTCGCTGTGTCCCAAGCCGCGCCGCCTCCCTCGCCGCCTCCCTCACTGTCCCCGAGCCGAGCACTGCATCTCCGCCCGCGCCCGCCTCCTCGCCTCCCCCCTCCCCCGGCCCGCTGCGTCAACCTCCTCCCGAAGCGACAGCTAGGGTTCCTAGCCGCCGCCACCGCTGCCGGCCTTGCCGCTGGGCGTGCCCAGCCGGCCGAACCCTCCGCTGCCCCGCCTCCTCCTCGACGCGCCTCCTCCTTGACGCGCCACCTCCTCGACGCGCCTCCTCCTCCTCGACGCGCCTCCTCCTCCTCGATGCGCCGCCTCCTCAACGCGCCGCCGCCCGCTGCCTCCTCGACACCGGCGTCCTCCTACGGCAGCCTGCCGTTATCCTACAGGTGATTCCTCACCTCTCCCCCTTCCCCTCCTTCCCCCTACGGCAGCCTGAATAAAATGTACCACTCCCTCGTATCTGAGAAGTAGGTGATGAAGCTTTTTGCTTAGGCATGCTAGTGGGTTCAGTGTTCTTCAGTGTTCTTGCTACAGTTAACTGAAAATGTTCAGTGTTCCAATACTGTAGAGAAACTATAGTACCTGTTATTCAGTTATGACTCCTTCACTAAAACTGCAGTGTTTGCTAAAACTGTGATGTAAACTAAGGAGTTCGTGATTTGCAGAAGCTGTAGCATACTCCAACAAGTGATAAATGTACTCAAAAGTTCACTAAAAAATGCAGATGCTTCTCACTTGTTACTGAAAGTTTTATGGAGTGATAAATGCATGCAAAAGAAGTGTAGTTAACTGTTACTGTTGCTGTATGAATTCCAACCAGGTCAATTTGCACAAGCACATGGGCTAGTATCATTAGCTTGATCTTCTTTGTAAGCATATCTGATTTCTTGAATAGTGCTATTAATTACAAATAGAGCAATGTTGAAAATGAAACAAAAGGAATTGGAAAACCGTAAAGATAGGCATTACATTGTAAGTAAGCTAAGATAAAAAGTGTTTACTTTAAGTAATTATTTACAACAAGCATTGTGTAGGAAAATGTCATGCAGGCTGTAACTTGAACTCGAAGAACTCCTTATATAGTTTTTAGTCTCCTTATACAAAACAAGCTGAAGTTTGAAACTTATTTCTCCTAAGCAGACACAGAAAAATAGCAGATAAGTAGACACTGAAAATTGCGGCCATGTCAAAGTGTCATTTCATTTGGGAGCAGTAACTATAAGAAAAGGAAGTGAGTTGAATTGCAAAAAATGAAAGGTGAAATGAAAAGAACATTGCTCTATGTGAAAACTGTATGTGCAATCTACAAATGTGAAAAACTGTATGTGCTGTCATAGGTGTTGTGCTGTTAAAACTATATGTGCAATCTCCAGAACAATTACACTTATGTGAAAACTGTATGTGCAATCTCGAAATGTATCATCATAATGTAGGTGCTGTCTTGTGTGATTCTTCATGCTGAGAACTTCAGCTTTTTCAACTTGCTGGACTATATGTTCATTGGTACTACTTGTAATGTCATTGTACAACTTGGGAATTTTGTCAACTTGATTAACTTCATTCCGGCCCTTGAGTTTGCGGAATGTTGATTAACTTCCGTTCCGCAAATTCGGGTACTCCATATGTCCTATTTTCAGCAAAGGTCATGCTGAAATTTTCCGTGAATTTTAGCATGACTTTGCTAAAATAGGACATATGGGGTACTTATGACTAATGCATGGGCCGGGTATCTTAGTACTTAATTAAGTAGGATCAACTGCCCCTTTATTCTTGCTACATTAAACCATAGGTGGCAATAGAGCCAAGTGATTAGGCCCAACTTAGAATTATCCTTAGCATCGATAAACCCTAGATGATAAACCCAACATAGGTGGCAATAGAGCCAAGTGATTAGTGCCAAGTGATTAGGCCCAACCTAGGGTGCCTCGGCATCGATAAACCCTAAATGATGAAAACTTAACTTGGCTGCCCCGGATGCCTCGGTGTCGATGAGAACCTAAATGATGTACGCTTAGGCTTTTAGGGTGCCTCGGCATCGACAAACCCTAAATGATTAAAGCTTAGGCTTTTAGGGTGCCTCGGTGTCGACAAACCCTAAATGATGAGACCATGATCTTGTTCCTTGACAATAACCAACTTTTTGACCAAACTTTTTTCCTATTTAGAGCGAAACATGGCCCACAACGATGAGGCCGGTGGTTCGGGCGGCAAGCAATTCTGGGAGCTATCCCAGGAGATGGAGGAACAACCTCACTGCTATGAGGACGCCGCAGAAGACACCGATCTTGATTACAGAACCGCTAGTGGCGTCGGGGATGACACCACTGATGGTGCCGCCGAGGATGCCACCACTGATGATGGCGGCGCACACACAGATGGCAGCCAATCGAGGAAGCAAAGGAAGGACCGACGTCTGAATGCGCTCCACACCGTCAAGGAGGAATTCACTCAAGTGGACTCCGACGGGAATCCAACGGAGCCCATACATATAGTAAAGGGGTACTCGGTTCAGCTTGGGTGCATTCTCCAGAGCACCGTCTCGATCAATACCGAGAACCTTAGGCATAAGGACCGAGGGAATTTGTGCAACCTCCTCTTCACGAAGCTGCACGAATGATACAAGTTCCCCGCCGAATTTGAAAACACATGCCTCTTAGGGAATAAAGTGAACAGTGCCGCCCTCACGAAGATGAGCACGGCCCTGTCTACTTGGAGAAGCGCGGTGAAGAAAATGATTGATAAAGGTGATAGTTATGAGAAGATCAAGGCGAAGTATCCTTTGATGAGCGAAGATGAGTACAAGGAGTTCAAGATCAAGTGCTCGAGCAGTGCAACCTCCGAATCAAGTCAGTGGGGGAAATAAATGCGGGAGTTGAACTTAGGGGAACACAAACTCGGTCCCTGCGGTTACAGAGTGGCGGAGCCTATATGGGACAAGGAGGACGCGGAGGGTGCCGAGCAAGGCCTACCGCCCCGCTTCGAGAAATACAGCGGTAACAAGCAGACCAGGAACTATGTCAGGGCCCGGTACAAGGAGGACCTGATAACAAAGGAGCTTACCACGGATCCAAAGACCAGGGCGCTTGAGATTGTTCTGGTAAGGAATACACCCCCGCGTAATTAGCTCCATATGTTTGCACTCTAATTAATCCCCAATATTTCTAAATGGTTCACGTT
Organism: Aegilops speltoides; assembly: GCA_021437245.1. NCBI lineage: Eukaryota > Viridiplantae > Streptophyta > Magnoliopsida > Poales > Poaceae > Aegilops > Aegilops speltoides. The sequence goes on from CM038141.1 coordinate 163,377,825, forward strand.
CCTTTCGCAGGACACTGAAAGCAGTAGCACGGGGTCGTCTCAGAGCTCCCCTTTCGACACCCCTTTAGATAGGGCATTGAACATATTGAAAAACAAGGATAAGCTCACTAAGACGACGTCAGCTGGTCGTGTGGCCGACAAAGGCTTGTCCACAAAATGGAGGTCATACTATACCGCTGGTGTGCGGAAGGAGAAAAAGGCCAGCTCGGAAAGCCAGCCGCGCGAGGTTGAAGCACTCAAGGCACAAGTGGCACGGATTTCGGAGCTTGTCCAAGAGCAAGTGGAACAACAGCTGGGAACGAAGCTCAACGCCATGGTGCCTACGTTGATTCATGGGCTGACGACGTGGATTGCGGGCGACCAACAGGGGCCTCCCCGGTTCCCAGCTTCACGACCAGCAACTCGCACAGCGCGCAGGCGGCGCCTTTGGTGTCTCCGGCGACGCCATTGGTGTTTCCGGCGGCGGCGCCATTAGTGTTTCCGGCGGAGGCGGTATTCGTGTCTCCGACGCCGGCATGGGCATTGAAGCTTAATGCACCCGGGTGTATGCCGGCCGGCACCTCGCCAGCAAGCGCCCCCTCCGTCAGTTGCACGCCCGCCGTTGGCGGTGCCTCGACATTAGCCGAGCTCGATGGCATCACGGTAACTAAGCCTCTCTGCCGATGACTTCATCTCAGTGCCTTTGACTGGGCATCCCTGATGCCCTGTACATGTTTTCGCAGGGCACCGCCGATGTTCCTTGCACTCTTCTGCACTTCGTGGGCGCCGAGCTGGTCGATGTCGCCAAGGGCAGAATTGTTCAATCGGGCAACCGCATGTTCCACGGTAATCCGATGCCACCCACAATGTATAGGGTTGAAGTGGTTCGGGTGCTGCCAGGCTGCGACGAACTGTTACCTCCAGTTCGACCCGCTGGGACCGACGAAGAAGATGAGATGATCCTCAGCGCCTGCGTAAACTGGCCGCTGCTTTGGCCGACGAGCCAGATTCGTTTGGGGGCGGGGGACACCACCCCACAGAGAAGACCGCCAGTCGTGCCGGCGCCAAGCCATGGCAAGAACGCCGCAACGCTACCAGACCTGCCAGACATCCCTATGTCGGACATCCCTATGGCATAGGATCCGGACAGCCCTATGGCACAAGATCCGGACGACGACGACAACGACGACGGTACATTTACTAAAGTCCATAAGTACTCTACCGAACATGGGTACGCTGATGAGTTCTACGGGCCTCTTTCTCAAGAACCCAACCAAACGACCGCAATCTAGCTGGTACAGCGGAGAAATCCAATTGCAATAGGCGTCGTCTGGCGTTCAGTTCTTAGGAGACGCCTCCAGCTCCCGCCTTCACCGAGCCTCAGATAACTAAGGTGCGAAATATTATCAGCCCCAAGACGCTCAAGAAGGCGGTCTGTGAACAGAATTCGGTCCCATTACAGGAGATCAAGAAGAAGGGACGGAAACGAAAGACTAACAAGGGCGCCGGTGCGAGACAGCCAGCACCGAGTATGATCCTTGCTCAGGAAGGGCCACCTTCACCTAAGGATATCTCGAGGAGGGCCACCTTCACCTAAATATATGAGAGAAGATAATATGACTTCTTCAACATAAGAGAAATATTGGAGAAAGAATTTTAAAATCAAATTATGATTTTATTGGTATTTTATTTGCTATTTTATTTGAATTAGAAAAATATTGCATTTTTTAAAATTGCATCTGTCACAGCCCTAGAATACCTGAGTGAAATAGTTGCAACTGCACTCATGCATCATGTTTAAATTTCATGAAACTTGAAATGGGGATTGTCGAAACCCCAACAGCAAATGGAATTCAACCAGGTTCAATCTTAAATCTTTTCAATGATCTCAAACTGCCTTTAGAAATGTTCATCATTTTTGAATTGGTCCGGCACCTCTGACAAAAATGATGCGCATATTTTTAGGCCATTCTGGATTTTTGAATTAATTTATATTGTATTTGCATTTGGGCATTTAAAAACTATAAAATATTTTAAATGGTCAAATAATCATAAACTTAAATGTTTGCTGTTGGATATTTTCCAAACAGTGGGCTTTAGCAAGTTTCATGATTTTTGGGATAGCATTAGTATTTTTAATAAATCCCTAAAGATTACAGAGAAATAGAAAAATAAAAACAATTAAAAGAGAAAGAGTGAACTACCTGGGCCAACTTGCCTGGCCTTCCAGCCCACCTGGTGGCCCACCTGCCGGCCCAGCCCAGCCACCGCTCCAGTGAGCTGCTTGGCTTGGCCAGGCAGGCAACCAGCTGCTCGACGGTGAGCACAGCATGCGTGCCACGCAGCTGCCCGCCGCCTCGCCGCTCCCCTCGTCAAGCTGTCGACGTGGGACAAACCCTCTCTCTCTCCCCCCGACCTCGTAGACACTCACCCTCCCCTCTGGCTCCTCTCCCTCGCCCTCCCCGACGTCGCCCGAGACATCACCATCCCCACCGCTCGCCGCAGCCGCGTCCAACGCCGTCCCCGTGCCCTCTCACCGTGTCCGGACGGTTCGTCGTCGTCGACTACGTCAACTAGCCAAGCCGCACGACGCCGGAGCCCCTGCATCATCCCCGCCGCCGTCGTCTTCAACCTCGGGCCGCCCCAGATCGCCGTCGCCATTCCGACCGCACCGAGCCTTCCCCGAGCACGCTGACCATCCCTGCGGCTTCTCTGTGAGCTGCTGAACCTCCCCGTGCTTTCCATTTCGCCCCTAGAATACCATAGACGCCGCGTCTCTTGTGCCCGAATGCGCCGCCGCCTGACCACGTCGCCGGCGCTGCTCCGGTGACCATTTGGTCACGGGCTTGTGCCCGTCACACTCCTCGCGCCGCGTAGAGGCTGTAGGTGCTAGCGCCACACCGCCTAGGCCACTGCAGCCACGCGCACGAGCTGGCCCGAGCTTCGGCCTCCACTTCCCGGCCAAGCCATCACCACGGCTGGATGCGGGCGAGCACCAGCTTCTCGTAGCTGCTCTCCGCGTCGCAAATGGAGCCCTGTGGGCAAATCCCGCAGCACGCCGCCGCGTCTGGCCTCGCCGGCGGCTAAACGCCGGCAGGCTTTGACCTGCTGACCGGCAGGTTTGACCGTTGATGTTGGCTGGGTGGGCCCAAGTTGACTCCCCTTAGTCAATGACAAGTGAGCCCCCTGCTAACTAACCAGATTAGCTTAACTAAATTTAGTTAGTTTAATTAATTGCTGACATGCGGGACCACATGTCAGTTTGACCTGGACGTCCCCGTTGACCTCTAACGTCACCCTGACGCAGTGCTGATGCAATAAACCCTTCTCTGGATTTTAAATAAATCTAAACGATTTATTTATTTCAGAAAATAGCTAAAACTTCTAAAAATCATAGTAATTCAACCGTGACTCCAAATCAAACAAATTATATATGAAAAATTATCAGAAAAATTCAAGGAATCCATCTGTACCATTTTCATGCATGTTTGAACAATGTTTGTCCTCTGTTTTCGACAAAACAAATAAAGGACATTTAAATAATCATATATGGAGTTGGAATTTGAATCATGTATTCAAACCAAATTCATTTAAATCATAGCTAGGTGCATTAGCTCAAATCACAGCATATTGCCATGTCATGATCATGCATCATATTGTGGCATTGCATTAATTGTGTTCTTTCTCAGTTGCCGGTGTTTGTCCCCTCTCGATAGACGTGGTTCCGACGACGAGTTCGATGACACCGGTGAAGAACTATATTATCTTCAAAAGTGCCAGGCAAGCAAAACCCCCTTGTTCATTCCGATACAAACCCACTCTCTCGCACCTGCTCTCTTTTACTGCATTAGGACAACATCGAATTCAACTGTTACTTGCTGCGGTAGTTGAACCCCTTTATCCTCTGCATGACCTGTCATTGCCACAGTAAATAGATGAAACCCACAAGCATGAGTAGGAGTTGTTTGAGCCCTGATGTGCCTACTCATTCATGCTTGTTTGTCGTGCCTCCTATTTCTTAGAATTGAGTCAGGTCTGATTCATCGGGGATGAATCAGAGGTGTGTGACCATGTCCTATTGTGTGCGAGCTAAGTGTGTGAACACAATTTGGTAAAGGTAGCGGTGAGAGGCCATGTAGGAGTACATGGTGGGTTCTCTCATTGAAGCCGTCATTAGGAACTGAGTTCTGTGTTTGTGATCCATGATTTAGCTACTACCATGCATTGGGCCCTGAAATATGACCCCGCTCGACCTCTTAATCACCCTTGTCCTCTGTCCAGGAGTTGCAAGTAGTTTCTGATGTTTGTAGTATGCTGGAGGCCGTGCGCAGCGCTGACCGAAGGGGTGGGCTGTGATGCGGTAGGCACATGGCACGGTGTACCGGGCGCCCGTTTGGTGTCTCGGGAACCCTACACACATCGTTTGGGGCTGTGAGCGAAACTCCGGCCGGATCTCCTCGCGGATGGAACCCGAATAGGCGATAAACCTGGACTAGAGACTTGAGTGTTTAGGTAGGTCGTGGTCTACACCCACGTCGGCTTTCGCTTGAAGTCTGCCGAGCACATGTCGTGTGCAGACGCTACTGGTGGAAACATGTATGAAGAAGTACACCCCTACAGTGTTAACATCATCTATTCGAATAGCCGTGTCCGCGGTAAAGGACTTCTGGGTTGCCTATAACAGTTCATAGACAAGTGAAAGTGGATACTCTAAAATACGTAAAATAAGTGTGAGTGCTATGGATGGCGTTCTTGTAGGGAGACGGGAGCGGATCCGTAGTGATGTCTTGATATGGTGAATATGTGGACTCGTGTGCGCCACCTCAAAAGAGTTACTTGCAGTAGTAGTTCAGAATAGCCACCGAGTCAAAGCTGGCTTGCTGCAGTTAAATCCCACCATCCCCTTTGTTGATAATGATGCATATGTAGTTAGTTCTGATGTAAGTCTTGCTGGGTACATTTGTACTCACGTTTGCCTATTTTATGTTTTTGCAGAGAGACTTCGGTCTCGTTAGTAGTTCCGCGTGGACTTCGACGTTTAGCTTGATACCTCAGCTACGAACTTGTGCCCTTGGCAGGATCTGATAGATAATCAGGCTTTCAAGCCTTTTTCATTTGTAGATGTCTGTACTCAGACTTGTTAAGCTTCCGCATGTGCTTTTATTTGTATGCTCTGAATGTTGGGTCATGAGACCTATGTTTGTAATATCTCGCTCCTCGGAGCCTATTGAATAAAATACTTGAGTCGTAGAGTCATGTTGTGATGCCATGTTGTATTTGCACATATCGAGCATATTGTGTGTATGTTATTGAAATGCTTGGTATGTGTGGGATCTAACTAACTAGTTGATTATCCTTAGTAGCCTCTCTTACCGGGAAATGTCTCCTAGTGCTTCCACTAAGCCATGGTAGCTTGCTACTGCTCCGGAACACTTAGGCTGGCCGACATGTGTCCTTCTTCGTTCTGTGTGCATCCCTTCGGAAATGTCACTTGATGAATACCGGAGTCCTGCTAGCCCAGTGCTACAGCACTGGATTCACTCGTGATGACCGACACGCTCGATGTTGGGTCATGGATGCTGTCCTCGTAAGTTTGTGCCACTTTGGGTTTACGACTAGCCATGCCAGCCCGGGCTCCTTATCATATGGATGCTAGCGACACTATCATATACGTGTGCCAAAAGGCGCAAATGGTCCCGGGCAAAGGTAAGGCGACACCCGTGGGAATACCGTGCGTGAGGCTGAAAAGTGATATGAGGTGTTACATGCTAGATCGATGTGGCATTGAGTCGGGGTCCTGACAGCATCTTAGTCCAGAAAAATGTTCATCTTGTCCTAAATATTAGTTTTGGACGGTGAAAATTGTTTCTGGAATTTTTAGAACTTTTTTATATTTATTTAGGATTTTCCCTTTGCGGCGAAATTGTTTAAAAAAAGTTTCGGACGGACTGGGCCGAAGCCCAGCCGGCCCAGCGCCGCGCCACCGCTTCCTCCGAGCAGGAGGAGTCCCGCTCGCCGCCGACGCCGACAGGGAGTCCGGCTCAGACTCCCGTGGCGGCCCCCTCGCGCAAGTCGCACCCCCGAGGCACCTTTAAAGCCTGAGCCGCCCGCCGCCTCTCCCCTCAAGCCGCAGCCGCTGCCACGCTCAACCCGCCGCCCGCCATTGCCGAAGTCGCGCCGCCTTTGCCGCTGCTGCTGCTCTCGCTGCCGTTCCGCCGCCGCCGCTAGCCGCCGCCTTAACCGCCCCGCCGTCGCCTCCACAGCCAGCCAGGCGTGGCGAGTCGTCCCACCGCCGCCGTTAACCGCCGTCACCGTCGAATCGGCCGAATCCCGGTTTTTTTCGGTTTATTTCGGTTCGGTTAGTTAGATTGGTTTTTCTTTAGGGTTTTCTATCTAACGAATGTTCGTTCGTTCGTTTTAACGAACGGTGTTCATTAGATTTGTTCTGTTAGTGAACGTTCGCGCTGTAGTCTTTTCCTTTTTAGTTTATTTCCGGCCAGGGAATAGTTTTCTTGGGATTTAGCCCCTGATCTTTAAACTAGCATAAATCTTTAGTCGTTTATCCAAATTAGATGAAACCAATGCCTAAATCTTCGTATCGTTCTGTTGTTTCCAGTTAACCAACTTGAACATGATTTTGGTACTGTACAATTTGATTTTAGTTCAGATTAGTAAACGATCTTATTTCGTTCGTATTTTGAGTTTCTTTTCTTTGTTTGAGTTGTTTCTTTTTGCAAATCATAACTAATCACATGTACCTACTGTTAAGAACTAATCCACATGATAATAACGCTCTTAGGTTGACTTTTCTTAGTTAAGCCATTTGCTTGTTTCGTGTTTGATTTGGATCTTTTCTCGGTTTTCTCACTGCTTCATTTGAATGATTGCTTATATATGCTACTGTTTCTCTACGCTAGATTACCCGGAGTGCGAAGATTGTTACTACGAATCTCTAGAGTTGTAGATCGTCAGCAAGGCAAGTTACACTTTGATCATACTCTTTATACCCAGTTTTTATTATGCATTAATTCTGCCCCTCTAATATTTGCATGACTAGGATTGGGAACATGTGGTTTGGTTGTAGTATTTGAGGTAGGAACCTAATACCTTTTGATCACCCCGGGAATATACGTTATCCTTATATATTGCTTAGTCATGCTCGTAGACGGGGATTGCATCATGATTTAACCATGGAAGTCTTAGAGTTATTTAATCATGGATAACATTAAGGTGACAACTTTAATATACATCTGGGTGTATTGGTTGAGGCCCCTGGGAACCCAGTGTTACCTATTTGAGGAAATTCCGGAGTACCCGTGTGATTTTTCCTACGGTTCACCACCCAGGCTCAAAGGGATCATAAGATTATTCGTGCTATATACTTCTTGTTGGGAACGTAGTAATTTCAAAAAAAATCCTACGCACACGCAAGATCATGGTGATGGCATAGCAACGAGAGGGGAGAGTATTGTCCACGTACCCTCGTAGACCGTAAGAGGAAGCGTTATGACAACGCGGTTGATGTAGTCGTACGTCTTCACGATCCGACCGATCCAAGTACCGAGTTCAGCACACGTTCAGCTCGATGAAGATCCCCGGGCTCCGATCCAGCAAAGCATCGGGGAAGTGTTCCGTCAGCACGACGGCATGGTGACGACGATGATGTTCTACCGGCGCAGGGCTTCACCTAAACTCCGCGACGATATGACCGAGGTGGAATATGGTGGAGGGGGGCACCGCACATGGCTAAGGACCGATCCGGAGATCAACTTGTGTGTTCTAGGGTGCCCCCCTGCCACCGTATATAGAGGAGCAAGGGGGGGGGTGCGGCCGGCCCTAGGAGGAGACGTGCTGGAGGAGTCCTACTCCCACCAGGAGTAGGACTCCCCCCCTTTCCTCAGTATGTATGATTTCCAACAAATCAGTTGCTTGCTCCATAGTTCCGGAGAATGGCGTTTTAGTCATCTTGCCCATGAGGCACGGTTCGCAAGTACCAAGTGATTCATAATCAAGTGATTCCAAAAGCCCATCAGTATGGAGTTTCTTCATGCGCTTTACATCGATATGACCTAAGCGGCGATTGCCACAAATAAGTTGCACTATCATTATCAACTCTGCATCTTTTGGTTTCAACACTATGAATATGTGTATCACTACTATCGAGATTCAATAAAAATAGACCACTCTTCAAGGGTGCATGACCATAAAAGATATTACTCATATAAATAGAACAACCATTATTCTCTGATTTAAATGAATAACCGTCTCGCATCAGACAAGATCCAGATATAATGTTCATGCTCAAAGCTCACACCAAATAACAATTATTTAGGTCTAAAACTAATCCCGATGGTAGATGTAGAGGTAGCGTGCTGACCGCTATCACATCGACTTTGGAACCATTTCCCACGCGCATCGTCACCTCGTCCTTAGTCAATCTTCGCTTAATCCGTAGTCCCTGTTTCGAGTTGCAAATATTAGCAATAGAACCAGTATCAAATACCTGTGTACTCTGCGAGCATTAGTAAGGTACACATCAATAACATGTATATCACATATACCTTTGTTCACTTTGCCATCCTTCTTATCCGCCAAATACTTGGGGCAGTTCCATTTCCGAATGTCGATCGCTTGCGGTAGAAGCACTCGATCTCGGGCTTAGGTCCAGACTTGGGTTTCTTCTCTTGAGCAACAACTTGTTTGCTGTTCTTCTTGAAGTTCCTTCTTCTTTCCTTTGCCCTTTTCTTGAAACTGGTGGTCTTGTTAACCATCAACACTTGATGCTCCTTCTTGATTTCTACCTCCGCTGCTTTTAGCATTGCGAAGAGCTCGGAAATAGTCTTGTCCATCCCTTGCATATTATAGTTCATCACGAAGCTCTTGTAGCTTGGTGGCGTGATTGAAGAATTACATCAATGACACTATCGTCGTGAAGATTAACTCCGGTTGAATCGGTGATTATTATACCCGGATATTTTGAGTATGTGTTCACCGACGAACTATTCTCCTCCATCTTGCAGCTATAGAACTTATTGGAGACTTCATATCTCTTAATCCGGGCATTTGCTTGAAATATTAACTTCAACTCTGGAACATCTCATATGCTCCATGAGCGTTCAAAATGTCGTTGAAGACCGGTTCTAAGCCGTAAAGCATGGCACATTGAACTATCGAGTAGTCATCAGCTTTGCTCTGCCAGACGTTCTTAACGTCATCAGCTGCATCTGCAGCAGGCCTGGCACCCAGCGGTGCTTCCGGGACATAATTCTTTTGTGCAGCAATGAGGATAATCCTCAAGTTACGGACCCGATCGTGTAATTGCTACCATCATCTTTCAACTTTGCTTTCTCAAGGAACGCATTAAAATTCAATGGAACAACAACACGAGCCATCTATCTACAACAAACATAGACAAGCAAAATACTATCAGGTACTAAGTTCATGATAAATTTAAGTTCAATTAATCATATTACTTAAGAATTCCCACTTAGACAGACATCTCTCTAGTCATCTAAGTGATTACGTGATCCAAATCAACTAAACCATGTCCGATCATCACGTGAGATGGAGTAGTTTCAATGGTGAACATCACTATGTTGATCATATCTACTATATGATTCACGTTCGACCTTTCGGTCTCCGTGTTCCGAGGCCATATCTGTATATGCTAGGATCGTCAAGTTTAACCTGAGTATTCCGCGTGTGAAACTGTTTTGCACCCGTTGTATTTGAACGTAGAGCCTATCACACCCGATCATCACGTGGTGTCTCAGCACAAAGAACTTTCGCAACAGTGCATACTCATGGAGAACACTTCTTGATAATTAGTGAGAGATCATCTTAAAATGCTATCGTCAATCAAAGCAAGATAAGATGCATAAAGGATAAACATCACATGCAATCAATATAAGTGATATGATATGGCCATCATCATCTTGTGCTTGTGATCTCCATCTTCAAAACACCATCGTGATCACCATCGTCACCGGAGCGACACCTTGATCTCTATCGTAGCATCGTTGTCGTTACGCCATCTATTGCTTCTACGACTATCGCTACCGCTTAGTGATAAAGTAAAGCAATTACAGGGCGTTTGCATTTCATACAATAAAGCAACAACCATATGGCTCCTGCCAATTGCCCGCTAACTTCGGTTACAAAACATGATCATCTCATACAATAAAATATAGCATCACGTCTTGACCATATCACATCACAAAATGCCCTGCAAAATCAAGTTAGACATCCTCTACTTTGTTGTTGCAAATTTTACGTGGCTGCTACGGGCTTAGCAAGAAGCGTTCTTACCTACGCATCAAAACCACAACGATAGTTTGTCAACTTAGTGTTGTTTTAACCTTCGCAAGGACCGGGCGTAGCCACACTCGATTCAGCTAAAGTGAGAGAGACAGACACCCGCCAGTCACCTTTAAGCACGAGTACTCATAACGGTGAAACCAGTCTCGCGTAAGCGTACGTGAATGTCGGTCCGGGCCGCTTCATCTCACAATACCGCCGAACCAAAGTATGACATGCTGGTAAGCAGTATGACTTGTATCACCCACAACTCACTTGTGTTCTACTCGTGCATATGACATCTACGCATAAAACCTGGCTCGGATGCCACTGTTGGGGAACATAGTAATTTCAAAAAAAAATCCTACGCACACACCAGATCATGGTGATGGCATAGCAACGAGAGGGGAGAGTATTACCGTAAGCGGAAGCGTTATGACAACGCGGTTGATGTAGTCGTACGTCTTCACGATCCGATCGATCCAAGTACCGAACGTACGGCACCTCCGAGTTCAACACATGTTCAGCTCGATGACGATCCCCGGGCTCCGATCCAGCAAAGCGTCGGGGAAGAATTCCGTCAGCACGATGGCGTGGCGACGATGATGATGTTCTACCGGCGCAGGGCTTCGCCTAAACTCCGGGACGATATGACCGAGGTGGAATATGGTGGAGGGGGGCACCGCACACGGCTAAGGAACGATCCGTATATCAACTTGTGTGTTCTAGGGTGCCCCCTGCCCCCGTATATAAAGGAGCAAGGGGGTGTGCGGCCGGCCCTAGGTGGAGGCGCGCTGGAGGAGTCCTACTCCCACCGGGAGTAGGACTCCCCCCCTTTCCTAGTTGGATTAGGACTTGGGGGGAGAGAAAGAGGAAAGGGGGGCGCCCCCCCATCCTTGTCCTATTAGGACTAGGGGGGAGGGGGCGCGCGGCCTGCCCTGGCCGGCCCTCCTCTTCTCCCTCATGGCCCACTAAGGCCCATTAACCCCTGGGAGGGTTCCGGTAACCCCTCGGTGTTCCAGTAAAATCCCGATTTCACCCGGAACTATTCAGATGTCCATACATAGGCTTCCAATATATCAATCTTTATGTCTCGACCATTTTGTGACTCCTCGTCATGTTCGTGATCACATCCGAGACTCCGAACAATCTACGGTACATCAAAACTTATAAACTCATAATAAAACTGTCATCGTAACGTTAAGCGTGCGGACCCTACGGGTTCGAGAACTATGTAGACATGACCTAGAACAATTCTCGGTCAATAACCAATAGCGGAACCTGGATGCCCATATTGGCTCCTACATATTCTACGAAGATCTTTATCGGTCAGATTGCATAACAACATACGTTGTTCCCTTTGTCATCGGTATGTTACTTGCCCGACATTCGATCGTCGGCATCTAATACCTAGTTCAATCTCGTTACTGGCAAGTCTCTTTACTCGTTACGTAATGCATCATTCCGTAACTAACTCATTATCTACACTGCTTTCAAGGCTTATAGTGATGTGCATTACCGAGAGGGCCCAGAGATACCTCTCCGATAATCGGAGTGACAAAACCTAATCCCGAAATACGCCAACTCAACATGTACCTTTGGAGACACCTGTAATACTCCTTTATAATCACCCAGTTACGTTGTGACGTTTGGTAACACCCAAAGTGTTCCTCCGGTAAACGCGAGTTGCATAATCTCATAGTTACAGGAACATGTATAAGTCATGATGAAAGCAATATCAATATACTAAACGATCAAGTGCTAGGCTAACGGAATGGGTCATGTCAATCACATCATTCTCCTAATGATGTGATCCCATCAATCAAATGACAACACATGTCTATGGTTAGGAAACATAACCATCTTTGATTAATAAGCTAGTCAAGTAGAGGCATACTAGTGACGTTGTGTTTGTCTATGTATTCACACATGTATTATGTTTCCGGTTAATACAATTCTAGCATGAATAATAAACATTTATCATGATATGAGGAAATAAATAATAACTTTATTATTGCCTGTAGGGCATATTTCCTTCATTCTGTGTGTAGCCACAAGCCATTATGGGCTCTGGCATAGTTGAGTAAGTTGCGTGAGCTCTTGAAGAGGTGGAGTAGCAGATGTAGGGGAAAGTACGTGTACCGGTCCACCTGGAGTAGAGAGTTAATGCCTCAGAAAGACTATGTCTCGATCATCCGGTCATGGATGCGGTCGAGTGTTGTGGGGAAAGGTGCGCAAACCTCTGGAGAGTGTATAAACTAATCGTGGTTAGCCGTGTCCCCGGTTATGGATATCTTGAGTATCTAGTACTTGAATCTATTGATGTGATCTCATCCCCGCCGTCGCCCTCGCCCCGCCATCGCCCTCGCCCCGTCGAGGCCCCACCGCCCAGCCGGACCTCGCCGGAGGTACATGCCGCCGCCGCCGTTCACCGTTTTTTTCAGAAAAACCGTTCGTTTTTTTAAAAAAAACCTAGATCTAGTTTTTTATTAGATCAGTTTGGTTTTTTCGGTTTAGTTAAATAGCGGACGTCTGTCTGTTTGTTCATTTTAACGAACACTGTTCGTCCGTTAGCCACACACCGCGAACGTTCGTTCATTAGCCTGTTCGTCTATTTTTATTTTTCTAGGGTTTTTGCACAATTATTTTCGATCGTGATTTCTGTCCTGTTCTTTGTTTAAGTTTATCTTTTCGCTCGTTTATCCGAATCAGGTGATTCAAGCGCGTAGATCTTCGCCTCGAAGCCCTCTTTCTGTTTAATAAACTTCAACAAGATATTGGTACTGTAAAATTTGACTTTAGTCCATATTAGTAAATGGATGTTGTTTCTTTTGTAGTTTGAGTTTCGTTGCTCCGTTTGATTTGATTCTTTTTGAAAACCGGAGTTCTTCAGTTGAACTTCCTGGTTAGATCTATTATTTGAGTTTTACCCGTGCTTCTATTTGAGTGCTTATGTATGTTATTGTTTGTTTGCGATAGAATACCCGGAGTGCAAAGCGTGCTACTACGAGTCTCTAGGTTTTTGCGGATCATCAGCAAGGCAAGTGACACTTTGATCATACCTCTTTATTACCAAGTTTTTATGCATTAGATCAACCCGCAAATATTGCATGGTTAGGATCTGTTATAATATGTGGGTTTTGGGAAGTAGATGAAGAGGTAGAACCTATTGCTCTTTTATTATCAAACCTTTGGGAGCTACTTCTATGTTATGCTCAGGATTGCTATGCTATGTTCGTAGACGCGGATTGGGTGATTTTATCCATGACAGATGTGAGTATTGGTAATTAATGGTTAACTTAAGGTGTCTACTTAAATACACATCTGGGTGGATTGGTTGAGGCACCATGGAGTACCCAGTGGTTGTCAGGGCACCTATAGAATCCTCTGTTGTCCTAGGATATACCAGAATACCCATGTGATCATCCTAAGGTTTGCCAACCAGGCTCAAAGGGATCATAAGATAATTCTGCTGAAACTTCCATGTGCAGCCACAAGCCAATATGGGCTCTGGCATAGTTGAGTAAGTTGCGTGAGCTCTCGAAGAGGTAGACTAGCAGATTTAGTGGGTTGTAGGTGGTACTGTCTACCGAGAGTAGAGAGTTAATGCTTCAGAAAGGCTATGTCTCGGACCTTCGATCATGGATGTGTTCGAGTCTTGTGGGGAAAAGTGCGCAAATCTCTACAGAGTGTATAAACTAATCGTGGTTAGCCGTGTCCCTGGTTATGGTCATCTTGAGTATCTGGTTCTTGGATTATCATGTTGATCTCATCACTCTAAATAATTTTGTTGGGTTTAATGATGATGTCTAATTGGGATTGAGTTGGAGGAACCTTCTCAATGTTTAACAACCACCATGATAGTTAAACAAAATTTATTCCTTTGTTGTAGGGAAAAATTGGCTTTATGCAAAAACTGTAACCATAGAGCTTTCCACCAGCCATATATGCATGTAGTGATAGCATTCATTCTGTTTATTACTCTATGTGTTACACTGCCAGCATATTCCATGTGTTGACCCATTTCGGGCTGCAACATTTCATGTTGCAGACTTTTCAGACGATGAGTAAGGTGCCATAGGTCGTTGTCGTTCACTCAGCTATGTTGTTGGAGTTGATGGACTCACTTTATCTTCCAATCCTTCCGTTGTTATCATTTTTAGATGGCCTTAAGCCATATTATTGTAATAAGTTCTCTTTTGAGATATTGGACATAATAAGTGTGTGATTGAAACTCTGTTATAAATCCTCAAGTACTGTGTGTGTCAGCATTACAAATCCAGGGATGACACTGATGCACGGAGACTAGACTGTTTGAGGTCTGGTCGCTACAACAGCGAAAGAGGTTGTCGGGGCGGAACGGAGGGGACCCCGCCCGCCGCGAGCACCTATGGGGCAGAGCCCTTCGTGAGTTGATGCGAGGCGGAGGATGCGGAGAGCAGATCGAGGCGATGCGCTGGGAGATTTTACCCGGCCGGACGCGACGGACGCGTAAAACCCTACTGCTGCTTTGTGTTGTATTGGGCTCGGGAGCTTGAAGAGCCACAGTAGCAGCTGCACCGAGCGTGAGAGTAGCCAAGGATTCGAACCCCCTCTACGTTGTGCATGGGCCTCCTTTTATAGTGCTAAGGGGTCACCAACAGGTGTCAACGTAGGAGAAAGGGGTAAAAACGTAAAAGAGGTGGTAGTTGGAACAGTGCGGGAACAGTGCAGCTACAGTGCTTGAACAGTGGTTTCTACCTACTTTTGTGAGAGGGGGACAAGGGCATTTAATGCGATCCTTGTCGACTCAAAAGCTCCCGCTCTTGCGTCTCCGTTTGCCACGGCGATGGATCCACCACCGTGGAGTGCCACCGCACCCCCATCTGCCTGACCATCCGCCACAGCGTCTCGGAGAGGGCTGAAGGCGGCGTGGGCATATGAGCTGGAGTGCGGGCACTGGCGCATCTCTCCGGCAAGTACCTTGCCGGGTCTTGATCTTGCGGGCAGGGAGCTTGTCGGGCTCTGTAACTTGCCGCTCCCCGGGCCCTCGCCGGGACGCGTATAGCACCGAGGCGTGTCTTCTATGACGTAATCTTCTAATCTCCCCGGCGAGCTCCTCTCGCCAGGTCCTTGCGTGGGTGATGTAGTCTTGAGCCTGGAACGGCCTTCCCGGCAAGCTCCTCTTGCCAGGGTCTCGATCTTCTGTCTTGTATACTTTGTTCTTGAATGGCTTGATATGGAGCAGAGATGGTCTCCGGCAAGCACATGGTAGATCCAGCCACGGGGAGCTGCGACTGCCCGTGCACAAGTTGGGGTACTGAGGTACCCCTACCTTAGTACACCGACAGGAGCCCCCGGGCCTGGGCCACACATGGTGCCGAGCGCTGTTGGGCCAGGCCCAAAACAGTGCACGGGCACACGAGGCCCATGGCGTACCGAATCCACTTCCGCTCCTGTCGCCTCCCCGCGCAACGGCACGCGTCGATTGCGGCGTCGTGGGATACGGGGGCAGCGCATGCAGCCTTTAAGGCATCCACCCCGTGATCGTGGTGCAGAGCGAGGTCGCTTCACCCGTCGCTTCGGCTCTGCTTTTTCGCCACGCGGCCCTCATGCACAGGGGTGGGGCGCGAAGGTGGGAGACCGAGCCGTCCGCAGGCGGAGAAAGCGAGTCGGCCCGCTCCTCTGGCCTCCTCGCTTCTGATTGGCCGGCCAGGCGGTTGAGCCCCCACCTCGCCTTTTTAAAAGAGGCGGAAGGGGAGCACAATGGCCACACTCATCCTCTTCTCCCTTCGTCTTCATCTTCTATTCTTCTTTCCACCATGGAAGGGGGAAATCCCAGCTCTTCGACGGTGGCGGCGAGGGTCGCCTCTAGGCAGCGCACCTCTCCTATCCGCTCCCGTGGCAGCGGGCCGGCCACGAGAGGGAGAGGGAGGGGCGTGGCATGAGCGAGGCGAGGGCGTGGCGAGGCGGCCGGGAGAGGCGGACGTGGGCGCGCCTCCCGTCTCCCCGGCGTCTCCTGTCCATGATCACGGTCCACACCGAGATGACCCACAGGAGTTCTTCATCAAGCTTCGTCGAGCTCCCCGTCGTCGCCTCCGGCTGCCGGCCCCGTTTGCGGACGCGATGGGACCGGATCCGCCCGACGTGATGGAGCTGCGCATGAGGTGCTGCGGTATCAGCGGCGCTCGAGTGAGTGTCGTGTCCCCAGCCCCCGGCGTCATGTTCTTTGACCGAGGGTGGAAGACATTCGCCCGGATCCATAGCTTGACGGCGGGGTTCACCCTCCATTTCAAGTTAATGGATGGTGACCTTCTCGCCGTCAAGGTCTTCGGCGACTACGGGACCCGGGTGAGATGCTGTGTGGACAGCTCCTCGGATAGCGAAGGCTCCTCCCGGCGAGTGACGAGGAGGAGAGTGACAGCGGCGACGAGGGGGATGGCGGGCCCGACTAGGCGTCGGACACCGCTGCCTCGCGCGCCACCGGCGACCTCATCTTCTGGGTCGCCGGCCTCCTGAACTCCTAAACAGAGAAACAGGAGAGGGATCACGGGCACCTTATCTTTCAATTTGTAAGCCCTCGGGCCTTAGCTGTATTTAAAAACTTGTAATCCCCTCTATCATGTTTTTCATCCTCTATGGACTTGTACTATGCTAGGATGTTTTTAATGAAAAGAGGGGAAAGCTTGCCGGACCGAGTTTTGACTTTGCGCCTTGTATGCTCCTATCCTACGCTCTCGGGGAGCTTGCCGGGGTGAACACGCTTGCGAGTCTTGGGACAGCCCTGGCGGTGTTGCTTCCGACAAGCAACCTCGCCGGGTCGATTCTGACAACGCTTAACTTGTCGAGCGGGCTCGAAAGCAAGGTAAGGTGCAGCAGCACACTTGTGTTTGTTGAGCGGACTCGGAAACAAAACAAGCACGCAACTGGGCCACGACTTGGCTCCTCCACGTATGGGTTTTACAAGTCACGCTCGTTCAAAGACGCAGCCCCGCTTTCCCTGGTCCATAGAGGATGCATGGCGAGGGATGAAAAACTTATCTGATATCGCAGCCCCCAGCAACTCTGGCTTGCCGGAGGCGAATCTTGGTACTCTCAGCCCCAGCGACGCCCCGCGGAGAGCGAACCTCGGCGCTCGCAGCCCCCAGCTATGCTGGCTGGGCCAGAACCCAAGTGCTGGTGCGCTCTTCCGGTTTTTCCTTGTTGCTGTAATTTCAGCCATGAAAACAGCTGAGATAGATCTGCAACAGCTTCATCATGTTCATGTACATGTATATAAATCTTGATTGTGCAATGCGATGCCGCGCCTTGCCCTTCGTATGTTTGTACTCTACGCTCGGGGAGCTTGCCGGGCGAACACGCTTGCGAGTCTTGGGACAGCCCGTTGGCTGGTGTTGCTTCCGCAAACAACCTTGCCGGGCCGATTGACGCAACAACTTGCGAGCAGGCTCGAAAGCAAGGTAAGGGTGCAGCAGCACACTTGTGTTTGTTGAGCGGACTCGGAAACAAAACAAGCACGCGACTGGACCACGACTTGGCCCCTCTCGCGCACAAGCCTCTCATACGAAGGACATCTCACGACAGGGCCTGCCACGTTACACCCTCTACTTTATACCCTTTGCGTGCTTTCACCCTACGCTTCTAGGGAACTTGCCGGCGCTCAACACACTTGCTGAGTGCGGAACATCAACAACCGGCTGGCTGGTGTTGCTTCCGACAAGCAACCTTGCAGCGTCTAGTCGCGACGCACTTAGCTTGCTGAAGCAGACTCAAAGCGAAACAAGGGCGAAGCTGGTCGCGGCTCACTTTAACTTTCGTTGAGTGTGCTCGAAGCAAAGTAAGGGTGCGGCTATCCACGAGCAGAGCTCCTCCGCGCCTGAGTTTAGCGTACAAAGGACGAACGAGCGAGGATGTAACATAAAAAAGCATGGAACTAAAAGTGCTCTGCACAAAAGCTCGAGCAACAGCTTTTCTCTTTCTTGTTTCCTTGCTCTTGCCGGTGGAGCTTCGATGGCGCGTCCTCGGCGGCAGCGCAGCACTCCGAGAGATCGTTTGCGGAATGAGCACGAGCTGTCCACGCCGGGCTTAAAGCGTTCCGAGGAGATACGCTCGCCGGAGTGCTGCGCCAGAGCCGTCCTTGCCGGACTTAGAGCTCGATGGCACGTCCTCGACGGCAGCGTAGTGCTCCAGGGAAATATGCTTGCCGTTTTGGAGGGTAGCGGGGGCGAGCGGCGCGAGGAACAGGATATGCTCGGACTCCTAGTAGCGATAGGAGGAGCGGGTCCTGCCACAGTACTTCGCTTTGCTCATGCATGGACAGCGGTCTGAGCATCCCGCGAGCCTCCGACGCGTTCTTGCCCAACATGCAGTACCACCTCCGTGTACGGCGCGCTTTTGAGCCGTCGTCTTGCTGAGATGGGACGCGGATCCATGGAGACCGAGGCGCGGTCATCCGTCCTGTCCCTGGATCTGGTGGCACCGCGAGTGCCCTCGCCGGTGTCCACCCTTCCGCTGGCGTCTCCTCCGCCCACCACTGGCTCCGGTGGCGGCGGGTGAGACGCAGACAGTCTGCAACCCTCGAGGCCCTCGTCTTGGGGCCATGGCGCAATTGTCGGCGGTTCTTGTGAAAGTGGAGAGGTTGATGAAGAACGCGCCACGCGAACGCCGGATCAGGTCCGCACAACCTCGGCGCCCCTACTGGCGCGCCAAAGATGTCGGGCGGAAGGAGGGGACCCGCCGCCTTGAGCACCTATGGGGCGGAGCCCTTCGTGAGTTGATGCGAGGCGGAGGATGCACGGAGAGCGATCGAGGCGTCTTGCGGGGAGATTTTACCCAGCCGGACGCGGACGGACGCCAGAAACCCTCTGCTGCTTTGTGTTGTATTGGGCTCGGGAGCTTGAAGAGCCACGATGGCAGCTGCACCGAGCGTGAGAGTAGCCAAGGATTGAACCCCCTCGTTGTGCATGGGCCTCCTTTTATAGTGCTAAGGGTCACCAACAGGTGTCAGCGAGGAGAAAGGGGTAAAAGCGTAAAAGAGGTGGTAGTTGGAGCAGTCGGGAACAGCAGTGCAGCTCGATTAGCTTGAGCGATGGTTTCTACCTACTTTTGACAGAGGGGGACAAGGGCATTTAATGCCCGTCACTGTCGACTCCAAAAGCTCCCGCTCTTGCGTCTCCGTTTGCCACGGCGATGGATCCACCACCGTGGAGTGCCACCGCACCCCCCATGCTGCACAGCCATCCGCCACGCGTCTCTGGAGAGGGCTGAAGGCGACGCGTGGGCAGATGAGCTGGAGTGCGGGCACACAGCGCATCTCTCCCGGCAAGTACCTTGCCGGGGTCTTGATCTTGCCGGGCCCGGGAGCTTGTCGGGCTCTGTAACTTGCCGCTCCCCGGGCCCTCGCCGGGACGCGTATAGCGCCGAGGCGTGTCTTCTATGACGTAATCTTCTAATCTCCCCGGCGAGCTCCTCTCGCCAGGTCCTTGCGTGGGTGATGTAGTCTTGAGCCTGGAACGGCCTTCCCGGCAAGCTCCTCTTGCCGGGGTCTCGATCTTCTGTCTTGTATACTTTGTTCTTGAATGGCTTGATATGGAGCAGAGATGGTCTCCGGCAAGCACATGGTAGATCCAGCCGCGGGGAGCTGCGACTGCCCGTGCACAAGTTGGGGTACTGAGGTACCCCTACCTTAGTACACCGACAGAGGTGGAGAAGATCAATGACAAGGGAGTTGCTTCCTTGTACAACCGCAAGATCAATAAGTGGCACTCCCCCTACTGCACCACCAAGCCAAAGCCAATGGATGGACTCTTTGATCACCTTGTGTCTCATGCAGAGGATGTAGCGTTTCGTGGGCGAATGCCCTGACTCTGGCGTGATGTGATGATGTGATGAACTGAATGTGGCAGCATGTTATCTTTATCTTTTGGGTTACTTTTGGTAAACTGAATGTGGTTGTTTATGATGTGATGAACTGAATCTATGGTAGTAATGTATTATGCTATCTATATTTGTCTATCCTTAAATTTTCCTGTGGTGTATGGTTAGTTCTGTTTAGATGTTGTGAGCTATGAGTTTAGGTGCTGCAATGATCACACTTGTTGTTTCATTGTTGCTTCACTGATCAGACATGCTTCTTTTTCTCACTAGTTTAGGTGCTACAATGATCACACATGTTGGTTTAGTATTGCTTCACTTATCAGACATGCTGCTTGTTCACTGATCATAAAGGAGTATTATCCTAATTATTCGTCTCATGTTTATTTGCCTCATGTTTATTAATCAAATGCATTCGAAAAGACAGTATAAATTCAAACAAATGCAAAAAACTTGGCAAACCATCTATGTTAGTCTAGGAGATCATGTGTGCAAAATTTGAGGTAATTCAGAGGTCAAAGAAATTTGAATTTGAGAAATGTGCTCCAAATGAGCTCCCAGGCTAGGGTAAATAACCCCATTTAAAATCAAGTTTTTTGGACCTACTCTAAATGAGCCAAAAAACATTATTAACACCTATTCAATCTATATAGTGTAGATTCGAAGTCTCACTATTTTTTGAATTAATCTTCATATTTTTACATTTTCTTTTGAAAAAATATGCTTTAATATAAAAACTATTAAAACACGTTTAAACTATGAAAATGGAAAACTAAGTTCAGATCCTTCTTATTCACTTTGAAATAAAGCTTTGGTGATTTTTTGGATTTTTTTTAAATTTTCAAAAATAGAAGGTAACCCTACCTCCTATCCTTGGACTGTATGAAATGTTGGACGTGATAGCTCATATGTGTGAAGATTTTTCCGCGAAAATGACCATAGACCAAGTTTATGATTTTTAGTTGGTAACATGTCACTAAGACAACATTGTGCGCAGGTTTTATATATTTTTGATTTTTTAAATTAATGGTGCTCATTTGACCTCGATCGTGCCAGCTAGGGTTTTACCATGAAAATGACCATAGACCAAGTTTGTATTTTTCCTCATTACTATGTCTTATAAAATGTCGAACCTCAAATGCTTCATATTTTTTTGATTTTCTTAAAAATTAGTTATGCTCAGTGAAAGCCTTGGAAACCTGTTGACCAGCACAAAACCCCTCTAAACCCCACAGGGTTTCGCCCAGCCCTAGCTCCGAACGTTAGCCATCCGATCATACCCCTGGCGCCAAGCAACAGCCCTCAGATGTGGTCTTCTAGAAGGAATTCGTTGGGCAGGCTGTGTGCAGGCTCCATGCCGTTGGATCACATCGACGGCTCCGCATTGTTGGATCGTGGCGCGATCCTATTGGTTGTGCTCGGCTGCTCGCCCACCATTGACTCTGCAAAAAAACGTTATTGGGCCCAAAAGGAACCAAAGCTCTGGTTGGGCCGTTGAATTGCATCATTTTTTTTGCATTGTTTCAAATTACACAACAATTGACATGTTGGCTCTGTTTTGAATGTGTTGGCTCTGTTTTTTTGCATCCCGCTCAATACAAATGCAAAATGACCAAATTTATAAGGTCCAAATTTATTTTTATCATGCAAAATGGCCCAAAACTATTCAAAATTTGTCTCTTTTTGTTCATATAATATATAGGGACCCTAATATATATGACCACAGATTCCCACGCGTGCAATTAGCTTCATTTTCTTCTTCTTTTCAAACCAAGGTTTCCCACGCGTGTACACTCCCGATGCCGTGGTGGGTGTGAAAACGGGCTACTTCACATTTGACCTTGTTATTGCCACAACAAAATTACACGTAGCACTATGGCTATTTAAGCCACCCTCTACCTCTGCCATCCCTCATCCATCTCCCATCCTCTCTGCCATCTGCCATCTGCCATCTGCCATCTGCCCTTCTTGCTCTTCAACCCTTTCTCCTTCTTCTGCACATCCCTGAGCCATGCCATACACCGGACCAACCTACCGCTTCCCACCCAACGTGCCGGAGAGTCTCTACCCTCCCCGCGTGTACGTTGAGTGCACACTATGTGTGTGGGCGATATCAAGGTGGATGACTGCAAGGAACTTCACCGAGTTCTTCCTCGCATCCGGCTACCACCACCTCCCACGGGGATCTCCAAGGATGTTCCGTGTTGAGGAGGTCATCCAAAACAGGGTGGTGGTTTCTCTCCTTGCCCACTTCACCAACACATTCGGCGCCTTCTACCTGCTCGGCCGGGTGTTTTGGTGTGGCTATGAGTTCATCACTTTCACCACCCACAACATGTTCACAGAGTACAACAACATCTTCCCCTACGCGTCGCACATGCACACTCTTCCGTACCCCATTAACAACGCTTTGGAGGAGAAGTGAAGGGCGCCCGAATGAGGAGCGAGGTGGAGAAGGCGGCAGCTAGGGTTCTAAACCCTCTATCTTTTTTTAGTCTATGTTATGTTAAGTTGTAGGGATTGAATTATGTTGGAGATGATATGGGCTTGTTGCCCTTTTATTAAGTTCTATTATTAAGTTTTCTATCTATTCTATTATTATCCCTAAGTTCTTTGTAGTTTGAACTATGTGATTGTGCTATGTGCTTGTAGGCCCTATCTACATATTGGGACTACATATTTGTTGATTGTTTTCATAGAGAGCTCTCTTTGTTAGTAACCACCTAGTGCTGCAGCCACAACGAACCCTTCTCTTTTTTACATAAGCCAAATATGTAGACACCTAGCTTGAAGAGAGGAACCAGCAGCAGTGACCATCGCTGCATCCGTGGCGGCTAGCGTGCAAGAAAGATGCCCGGTCAGTGCATCGTGGCGGCACACATCAGTGCATGCAGGCTCGATCGGCGCATGCAGGCTCGGTCGGTGCATCGTGGCGACGCGCATCAACGCATGCAGGCTTGCTTTGCTAGGTGCATGCATAGCAGGCTTCTGTCGTGGCGGCACGCGCAAGCATTTAATGCCAGGGACGACCAAATGAAATGACGGCCCAACGGTCCAACAGCGACACCTCCCAACGTGGCCCCACTTGTCGGGTCCAACAAACGACATAGTCCAGCGCGGCCCCACTCATCAGAGTTAACGGTCAAGCCATTGAACCGGCGGCAATGTCCGTTGTGACCAGTTCTGAGGGTTTCGGGCAAGGGAGTGGGGAAAACTGAGCAAAAGTTATGAGCGCGGGGATGAATGAGTAGAGCTAATGAACCGGGGGCACAGATGTAAAAACCCTTGATCGAAAAGTATGATGCTACTCTTTACAAATCTAAAAATTGTGCCATACTTAAATATTGCTATGAAAACTATGCTTCTAATGCTTATGTTAAAGAATATATTGAGTAATTCTCAACTGTCCAAGAAGAGACTAATATTTTGCATGAGTCTATGAAGAAGAAAATTGATGAAACTATGAGCTCATTGGATGAAAAAGATGATGAGGAGAGCAAAGAACAAAAGGAGGAAGAGCGGATTAGCTACCCATGCCAACCTTCTAATGAGAGTAACTCTTCAACTCATTCATTGTTAATTTCCCTTCGTTCTTACCAAAGGATGAATGCCATGATAGTTGCTATGATCCCATTGATTCGTTTGAAATATCCCTTTTTGATGAACTTGATGCTTGCTATGCTTGTCGCCAAGATGCCAATACGAATTATGCTTATGGAGATGAAATTGTTATTGTTCCTTATATTAAGAATGAAATTTGTTGTATTACACCCACACATGATAGTCCTATTATCTTTTTGAATTCTCCAAACTACACTATATCGGAGAGTTTGTTCTTATTAAGGATTATATTGATTGGTTGCCTTTCACCATTACACATGATAATTTTAATGAATAAAATATGCATGTGCTTGATTCTCCTACTTGTAATTATTATGAGAGAGGAACTACATCTCCACCTCTTTATGTTTCCAACACGATAAAATTGCAAGAAACTGCTTATGCTATGTATTGGCCTTTACTTGATGTGCATGAATTGTTCTTGTATGACATGCCGATTCATAGGAAGAGAGTTAGACTTCGTCATTCCTTGATATATGTTGCTTTCTGCTCACTACTAAATGGCAAATCATTGCCAATTAAAATTGGCTTTGATATACCTTGGGATCCAGGTGGATCCATTACTTGAGCGCTTTATGCCTAGCTTAACGGCTTTAAAGAAGCGCTGCCAGGGAGACAACCCGAAAGTTTTAGAGAGTCATTCATTTATATTGAGTTCTTTTATAATGTTTAAAAACAAAAAAAATGTAGAGGTGGACATAAAACTTCAAAAAAAGAAAAGTGAAAGTCAGAGAGACGAGCATTGTGAAAGTGGGAGCTAGCCTTGAAATTTTTTCATTCCCATGGAAACTTTGTGAATCTTAAATAAATGAACTTTTCAACAAAAATAATTATCCCTATACAAATCCATTGTATTGTAAAAATAATGTTCCAAGATTTACCTTTAGGATGATTAGATTGCTTGTTGGTATGTGCGGTGCAGGAACAGAAACTTTGGCTGTAGCGCGTGAATTTTCGTTGTTTACTAGAATGTCGAACGTTTTTGGAACTTTTTGTGCAGTATTGCCATACATTTTTTATTTTGTCCTAATTGTTCAGAATTTTTGGAGTACAAGAAGTATGGTAGATGTTCAAATTGCTACAGACTGTCCTGTTTAAGACATATTCTGTTTTTGATGCATTGTTTTGCTTGTTTTGATGAAACTATCGATTCTATAGGTGGTATAAGCCATGGAAAAGTTATATTATAATAGCTACAATGCATAAAAATATGAATTGGTTTGCAACTGTACTTAGAGTAGTGATTTGCTTTATTATACTAACTGATCTTACCGAGTTTTTTGTTGAGTTTTGTATGGATGAAGTGATCAAAGATTGAGGAGGTCTCGATGTGAGGAGAAGGAGGAGAGGCAAGAGTTCAAGCTTGGGGATGCCCAAGGCAGCCCAAGTAAATATTCAAGGAGACTCAAGCATCTAAGCTTGGGGATGCCCCGGAAGGCATCCCATCTTTCTTCAACAAGTATCCGTATGTTTTCGTCTTCGTTTCGTTCACATGATATGCGTAAATCTTGGAGCGTCTTTTGCATTTAGTTTTCACTTTTCTTTCACGCACCTTGCTAGTATGAGATAGTCCATGGTCGATTTATAGAATTCTCATTGCACTTCACTTATATCTTTTGAGTATGGCTTTATAGAATGCTTCATGTTCTTCACTTATATCATTTGAGTTTTGATTGCATGTTTCTCTTCACATGGAAAAACGTTATCGATAGAATTCTCTTTTGCTTCACTTATATTAGTTAGAGCATGGTCTTATGTAGAAAATTAAACTCTCGTGCTTCGCAGATACTATTTAGAGAGTCAACATGAATTGGTCAATTGCATGGTTAGTCATGAAATCCTACATAAAACTTATGGATCACTCAATATGATATGTTTGATTCCTTGCAATAGTTTTGCGATATAGAGATGATAATATGTGGGAGGTACTAGTAAATGGTTTTGGTTAGTAAGAATATTGGTGTTAAGGTTTGTGATTCCCGAAGCATGCACGTATAGTCTCTTGTTGTGCTATGAAGTTGGATCATGATTTATTATTGTTTGTCTTCCATATGAGTGGTGGCCGGGGACGAGCGATGGTCTTTTCCTACCAATCTATCCCCCTAGGGGTATGCGTAGTAGTACTTTGCTTTGAGGGCTAATAAACTTTTGCATTAAGTATATGAGTTCTTTATGAGTAATGTGAGTCCATGGATTATACGCACTCTTACCTCTCCGCAATTTGCTAGCCTCTACGGTACGATGCATTGCCCTTTCTCACCTCGAGATGTGATGCAAACTTCGTAGGTGCATCCAAACCCCATGATATGATACCCTCTATCACAAATAAGCCTTATTATATCTTCCTCAAAACAGCCACCATACCTACCTATTGTGGCCTTTCCATGGTCATTCCGAGATATATTGCCATGCAAATTCCACCACCTCTATTTTGATGACTTGAGCATTCATTTTCATATTGCTTTGCATGATCGTAAGATAGCTAGCATGATATTTCCATGGCTTGTCCATCTTTTTGATACCGTTGTTATGCTAGATCATTGCACATTCATATAGAGTCGTACTTTGTTTTAGGTATCGAGTTGTAATTTTTATTTTTTTAGTTATAAGTAAATAGAAGTGTGATGATCATTATTATTCATTAATAGAGCATGTCTAGCGAGGAAATGATGATGGAAACTATGATTCCCCCACAAGTCAGGATGAAGATCCGGTCAATGAAAGAGAAAAAAAGAAAAAAAGAAAAAAAAGAAAAAAAAGAAAGAAAAAAAAAGAGAGAAGGGGCATTGTTACTATATTTTACCACACTTGTGGTTTAAAGTAGCATCATGTTTTTCATATAGAGAGTCTCCTATGTAGTCACTTTCATATACAAGTAGGAATTTTCATTATAGAACTTGGCTTGTATATTTCCATGATGGGCTTCCTCAAATGCCCGAGGTCTTCATGAGCAAGCAAGTTGGATGCACACCCACTTAGTTTTCATGCTGAGCTTTCATACAGTTATAGCTCTTAGTGCATCCGTTGTATGGCAATCCCTACTCCTCGCATTGATATCAATTGATGGGCATCTCCACAGCCCGTTGGTTAGCCGCGTCGATGTGAGACTTTGTTACTATTTTGTCTTCTCTAAATTTACCCCTATCATCACACTCTATTCCACCTATAATGCTATATCCATGGCTTGCACTCATGTATTGCATGAGGGTTGAAGAAGCTGAAGCGCGTTAAAAAGTATGAACCAATTGCCTGGCTTGTCATCGATGTTGTGCATGACAAATACTTTGTGTTAAGAAGACAGAGCATGACAAGACTATATGATTTTGAAAGACACGATTGTTTGTTGGAATGCCTGAGTATTGATGTCTTTATGTCAAATTATAGACTATTTCTTTGAATCACTTATGTCTTAATATTCATGCCACGATTAGATATAGGGATTTTTATTTCTGTGCCCCTGGTTCCTTAGCTCTACTCATTCATCCCCACTCAGTTAACTTTTGCTCACTTTTCCCCACTCCCTTTCCCGAAACCCTCATAACAGGTTATAACGGACGTTGTCGTCGGGTCAATGCCTTTAACTGTTAGCTGATGAGTGGGGCCACATATACGTGGGCGCATGCGAGGCCGCGGTCGTAGGGTAGCACATGTCCATGGACATGCCCGAAACATCCCATCATATAAAGAGGACAACCACCTCCATCTACCCTACCATTTGCCCCCAAATCCCCTCCCTGCCGCATCGTCTTCCTCTCCCCCACCGGCATTGTCTCGCTCTCCTCCATTGCCTCCACTGCACCGTCTCGCTCTCCCCCACTGCATCCTATTCCTCACCTTCATCGCCTCCATCTGTAACATGGCCGGCGCTCGTGGCAACACTGGCGCAGTGGCTGGATATGTGGTGGAGCTGCAGGGTCCAGGCGCGGCGACCGCGGATGTCGGTGGCGTCCACGGTGATAACCCACAAGTTTAGGGGATTGCAAAAACTTTCGAGGGTAAAGTATTCAACCCAAAATTATTGATTCGACACAAGGGGAGCCAAAGAATATTCTTGAGTATTAGCACTTGAGTTGTCAATTCAACCACACCTGGATAACTTAGTATCTGCAGCAAAGTATTTAGTAGCAAAGTAGTATGATAATAAAGGTAATGGTAGCAAAAGTAATGTTTTTGGGTTTTGTTGTGATTCTAACAAGAGCAACGGAAAAGTAAATAAGCGAAGCACAAGATGTCAAAAGGTCGTAGGCAATGGATCAGTGATGGATAATTATGTCGGATGCGATTCCTCATGTAATAGCTATAACATAGGGTGACACCAAACTAGCTCCAGTTCATCAATGTAATGTAGGCATGTGTTCCATAAATATTCATACGTGCTTATGGAAAAGAACTTGCATGACATCTTTTGTCCTACCCTCCCGTGGCAGCGGGGTCCTAGCGGAAACTAAGGGATATTAAGGCCTCCTTTTAATAGAGAACCGGAACAACACATAGTGAATACATGAACTCCTCAAACTATGGTCATCACTGAGAAGTATCCCGATTATTGTTACTTCGGGGTTGTTGGATCATAACACATAATTGGTTACTATAGACTTGCAAGATAGGATCAAGAACACACATATATTCAAGAAAACATAGTAGGTTCAGATCTGAAATCATGGCACTCGGGCTCTAGTGACAAGCATTAAGTATAGCAAAGTCATAGCAACATAAATCTCATAACATAGTGGATACTAGGGATCAAACCCTAACAAAACTAACTTGATTACATGGTAAATCTCATCCAACCCATCACCGTCCAGCAAGACTACGATGGAATTACTCACGCACGGCGGTGAGGATCATGAAATTGGTGATGGAGGATGGTTGATGATGACGACGGTGACGAATCCCCCCTCTCCGGAGCCGCGAACGGACTCCAGATCAGCCCTCCTGAGAGAGATTAGGGCTTGGCGGCGGCTCGTATCTTAAACGCGATGAAACTTTCTCTCTGATTGTTTTCTCCGCGGGACAGAATATATGGAGTTGGAGTTGAGGTCGGCGGAGCCTAAGGGGGGCCACGGGACAGGGGGCGCGCCCAAGGGGGTGGGCGCGCCCCCCACCCTCGTGGACAGGGTGTGGGCCCCCTGGTCGTGATTCTTTCGCCAGTATTTTTTATATTTCCAGAAAGTGCCTCCGTGGATTTTCAGGACATTCCGAGAACTTATGTTTTCTACACATAAAACAACATCATGGTAGTTCTGCTGAAAACAGCGTCAGTTCAAGTTAGTTTCATTCAAATCATGCAAGTTAGAGTCCAAAATAAGGGCAAAAGTGTTTGGAAAAGTAGATACGTTGGAGACGTATCAACTCCCCCAAGCTTAAACCTTTGCTTGTCCTCAAGCAATTCAGTTGATAAACTGAAAGTGATAAAGAAAAACTCTTACAAACTCTGTTTGCTCTTGTTGTTGTAAGCATGCAAAGCCAGCATTCAGGTTTTAGCAAATATTATGAACTAACCATACTCACAATAACACTTAGGTCTCACAATTACTCATATCAATAGCATAATCAGCTAGCGAGCCATAATAATCAAACTCGGATGACAACACTTTCTCCAAATAATCATAACATGATATGACAAAATGGTATCTCACTAGCACTTTCTGAGACCGCAAAACATAAATGCAGAGCACCTTTAAAGATGAAGGACTGACTAAACATTGTAATTCATGGTAAAAGAGATGAAGTCAAGTCATACTCAATATAAACTAATAATAATGAATGCAAATGACAGTGTGCTCTCCAGTGGGTGCTTTTTAATAAGAAGGGTGATGACTCAACATAAAAGTAAATAGATAGGCCTTTCACAGAGGGAAGCCGTGATTCGTAGAGGTGCCAGAGCTCGATTTTAAAATAGAGAGGAATAACATTTTGAGTGGCATACTTTCACTGTCAACACAACAGCTATGAGATGGCTGTATCTTCCATACTACATGCATTATAGGCAGCTCCCAAACAGAATGGTAAAGGTTTATAGTCCCCCAACCACCAACAAGCATCAATCCATGGCTTGCTCGAAACAACGAGTGCCTCCAACTAAAAACAGCCCTAGGGGAGTTTTTTTTAATTATTTTGATTTGCTTTGATCATTTTGGATCATAGGACTGGGCATCCCGGTTACCGGCCATTTCTCATGAATGAAGAGCAGAGTCCACTCCTCTTGAGAATAACCCACCTAGCATGGAAGATATAGGCAGCCCCAGTTGAAACATGAGCTGCTCGAGCATACAAAACAGAATTTCATTTAAAGGTTTGGAGTTTGGCACATACAAATTTACTTGGAACGGCAGGTAAATACCGCATATAGGAAGGTATGGTGGACTCATAAGGAATAACTTTGGGGTTTAAGGAGTTTGGATGCACAAGCAGTATTCCCACTTAGTACAGGTGAAAGCTAGCAAAAGGCTGGGAAGCGACCAACTGAGAGAGCGACAACAGTCATGGACATGCATTAAAATTAATTCACACTGAATACAAGCATGAGTAGGAAATAATCCACCATGAACATAAATATAATGAAGGCTATGTTTATTTGTTTCAACTACATGCGTGAACATGTGCCAAGTCGAGTCACTCAATTCATTCAAAGGAGGACACCATCCCATCATACCACATTATAATCATTCTAATAGCATGTTGGCACGCAAGGTAAACCATTATAACTCATAGCTAATCAAGCATGGCACAAGCAACTATAATCTCTAAATGTCATTGCAAATATGTTTACTCCAAAATAAGCTGAATCAGGAACATTGAACTCATCGTATTTACAAAAACAAGAGAGGTCGAGTTCATACCAGCTTTTCTCATCTCAATAAGTCCATCATATATCGTCATTATTGCCTTTCACTTGCACGACCGAACGATGTGTATAATAATAATAGTGCACCTGCATTGGACTAAGTTGGAATCTGCAAGCATTCAACTCAAGAGAGAAGACAAGGTAAAATGGGCTCTAAGTTAAATAAATAATCATGCATATGAGAGCCACTAAACATTTTCAATATGGTCTTCTACTCTCGACCCCCAAAGAAAAGAAAAGAAAATAAAACTATTTACACGGGAAAGATCACAACAAGTAAGAAGAAGAGCGAGAAATATTTTTGGGTTTTGATTTTAATTTCTACTACAAGCATGGAAATTAAACTAACCAATTTTTTTGGTTTTTCTTAAGGTTTATCAAACACACAAGAAGAAAGCTAGAAAAAGAAATTGAAACTAACATGATTAATACAATGAAAGAGTATGAGCACCGACGACTAGGATTGTGTGTGAACATGAATGTAAAGTCGGTGAGAAATACGTACTCCCCCAAGCTTAGGCCTTTGGCCTAAGTTGGTCTAGTACCAAGGACCGCCTGGCTGATATCCCTAGTTGTAGCTGGGGTCGTACTGTTTGTCGGATTTCGGGTTCTGGCAGACCCTTGAGGTTCGAACACTGGGGGGCGCACGAAGATCTCTCCCCTACGAGCTCACGTCTCAAAGTCTCGCAAAGATCTAAGCAAGAAAGATGAACACACAAGGGACACGAGATTTATACTAGTTCAGGCCACCATTGTGGTGTAATACCCTATTCCAGTGTGTGGTGTGGTGGATTGCCTCAGGGGCTGATGATGAACAGTACAAAGGAAGAACAGCCTCGCGAGGGGCTGTTCTTGAGCTGGTGCGATGAACTGCTTGGGTGAGTTCAGTCGCTTCTCTCCCTCTCTCTCTGGTTCATCTCCAGATGATATCTCTCCTACCTTGCGGTTGCAAGTCCTATTTATAGGCGGAGGCCCTGGGCCTCTTCCCAAATAATGAGCGGGAAGGGAGCCAACAATTGGCCATTTTGAAGGGGAACATCTGGTACACTTATCCTGACTAAGGTTGGTCTTCGGCTGCCAAAGGCTCGGATGGTGACGCCGCCCTGGGCTCCACGATGACCTCCATCCTACCAGTCTGCTGTTCTTGGTCTTGTTGCACCAAAACGGTAACCTTTGCCTGATGCCTTGGCCTGTGCTTGCCCCCTTTGCACCGAAAGGGAAACAAGTACACTGCGCAGGCCGGCGTCCGCCTGGCGCCCGCCAGGTCCTCGATCATCATGGCTTGCGTCATGGGCCCCTCGGGAGGTGCCCTGCCTGGATCTCTCCGCCTCCTCGCGAGCCTGGCTGAGGAGGCTGCGCCTGAGGAAGCTTCCTGTCGTTCGCCCCACGTGGCTTGGCCCCTCGCGAGGGTCTTGATCTTGAACTAATGAAGCTGGACTGCATTGGGCCCCCACCTGAGTAACGCCGCAGCCCGCAGGTAGGCAAGTCTGGGGACCCCCGTTCCCAGAACACCGACAGTAGCCCCTGGGCACAAGGCGCGCCCGGACTTGGCATAGCAGAGAAGTGAAGGGGCAAGTGCGAAGCGCCGCGGGCCCCAATAGCCTGCGGCCTTCGGCGCCGCGTGGCGGTTGATTGGACATGGGCGTCTCCGCTTCCCCATGATGCCTCGGCAACCGCACGACTTGACAAGTCCCTGCATGCAAAAACGGGTCATGATTACCTGCGATCGTGGAGGCCGACGGTTGGACTCCTGCGGCTATAAGTACGGATTGACGCGAGCCATTCCCGTTCATCTCCCTCTGCTACTCATCCTCTTCTTCATCCTCGCCATTGCTCCTCCTCACGCTGATCGCACCAATCCGCCGGTTCTCCGTAGAATAGAAGGGAAAGCCCCCCGAGAGGGTCCTGACCCGCTTCCGCCGATGAAACGGCTAGTCCTCTGCCACCGAGACGAGGGTGCGCGGCAGGAGGTATCGAGGCCCTGGTACGAGCGGCCACCGTCGGGGTTCCCGCTGCCCTTGTACGCTCGGATCGAGGGCCCTGGAGAAGAAGGCACCGAGCGTCACCATTGGTGCCGCCGTCGATGCCGGCGGATCACGGCGGTGCGCGTCGTTCCTCCTGGAGTCCACGCTGAGGGCTCCTCCCGCGAGTTTGTGCTCCATGCCGCCATGCCTCCTTGATCTTGGATTCGCCTTCCTCCCTCCTTCGCCTTCGAGATCCCACCGAGGGGGCCTATCGAGCTCTGGCTGCAGCATGCTGACTGCAGTACCCCTGCGACCGGAGCAGAGGTCGAGGTCGTCGCTCCGGGCAAGGTCTACATGACCCGTGGCTGGGGCGAGATCGCCCGGGTCTGCAGGACATGTGGCGCCCTCGTAATCCACCTTGAGTATGATGGCGCCTCCCTGATGTTCTTCAAGGTCTTCAACACGAAAGGACGCCGGCTGGAATGCTGCCCTGAGAAAGGCGGCCGGGGCCTTGCCGTGGCGAGGACGAGGCCCGCCCATCGCTTCCCCAGCAGCTCCTCTAGTGGCAGCGAAGGTGCCGGAGGGTCTAGCGACTCCGCCGAGCTCCTCGCGACTCTGGAGACGAGCGACAACAGCTACGAGCCCCCAAGCTCACGTCGCGCTTGGAGCAGGGTGGGCTCGTCAGGTGATACGTCCATTTTGCATCATGCTTTTATATCAATATTTATTGCATTATGGGCTGTTATTTCACGTTATGTCACAATACTTATGGCTATTCTCTCTTATTTTACAAGGTTTACATGAAGAGGGAGAATGCCGGCAGCTGGAATTCTGGGCTGGAAAAGGAGCAAATATTTAAGGACTATTCTGCGCAACTCCAAAAGTCCTGAAACTCCACGGAATACCTTAAAATAAATAAAGAAAATCATCGCCAAAGATGAAGGCCGGGGCCCACACCTTTCCAGAGGGTGGGGCGCGCCTACCCCCTGGGCGCGCCCCCCTACCTCGTGGGCCCCCTGGTGGCTCTCCGACGTCCATCTTCTCCTATATGAAGTCTTTCGATGAGAAAAAAAAGAAGAGAACCTTTCAGGACGAGACTCCGCCGCCACGAGGCGAAACCTTGGCGGAACCCTAGTTCATCTCTTGTATCCAATTCTTGTCTCCAAGTCCGGGGTTGGTGCTAGCAGGTTGCTAGTAGTGTTGATTACTCCTTGTAGTTGATGCTAGTTTGTTTACTTGGTGGAAGATCATATGGTCAAATCCTTTATGCACATTATTACCCCTCTGATTATGAACATGAATATGCTTTGTGAGTAGTTACGTTTGTTCCTGAGGACAAGGGAGAAGTCTTGCTATTAGTAGTCATGTGAATTTGGTATTCGTTCGATATTTTGATCAGATGTATGTTGTCTAACCTCTAGTGGTGTTATGTGAACGTCGACTACATAACATTTCACCATTATTTGGGCCTGGAGGAAGGCATTGGGAAGTAATAAGTAGATGATGGTTTGCTAGAGTGACAGAAGCTTAAACCCTAGTTTATGCGTTGCTTCGTAAGGGGCTGATTTGGATCCATATGTTTCATGCTATGGTTAGGTTTACCTTAATACTTTTGTTGTAGTTGCGAATGCTTGCAATAGAGGTTAATCATAAGTGGGGTGCTTGTTCAAGTAAGAACAGTACCCAAGCACCGGTCCACCCACATATCAAATTATCGAAGTACCGAACGCGAATCATATGAGCGTGATGAAAACTAGCTTGACGATATTCCCATGTGTCCTCGGGAGCGCTTTTCCTATTATAAGAGTTTGTCCAGGCTTGTCCTTTGCTACAAAAAGGATTGGGCCACCTTGCTGCACTTTATTTACTTTTGTTACTTGTTGCTCGTTACAATTTATCTTATCACAAAACTATCTGTTACCACTTATTTCAAGCTTGCAGAGAATACCTTGCTGAAAACTGCTTATCATTTCCTTCTGCTCCTCGTTGGGTTCGACACTCTTACTTGTCGAAAGGACTACGATAGATCCCCTATACTTGTGGGTCATCATCAGGCCGCCGACACCACTAATCTGTATGGGGTTGGCGCCCGTGTCTGACGGCCCACTGTTGATGATGGCATCACTTGCGGAGGCGCGTGTAGTTAGCGCTCTTTAGGATTAGCTCCTTTTGTTCCCTGCAAGGAATCGAAGTACCACCCCGTGGGGGTATGTGAGGCGCGGGCCATATCTTTTGTAAATATTATATCCCTAGTATGAATCGACGCAAGGTGCTTGTCCTGTCCAGGCTCGGGCCCCATTCTATCCTCACGAGGGCTCGATGCTCTACGCTGACAGGTCCCGGTCCCCAGGCAGGCTTCAGCCGTCGCTGGTATGCCAGGTCACGATGCCGTGGTCAAGGCCAAGAGGTGAGCGGCCCGAGGTCCAGTAAGAGCCCCTGAGTCGCGATGCTCAAAAGGTCCCCTTTAGCGCTCAAGCAGCCTCCGCTGGGCGAGAAAGGCAAGTAGCGTTGCCGTGA
The DNA here is from genome assembly GCA_021437245.1 of Aegilops speltoides. NCBI lineage: Eukaryota > Viridiplantae > Streptophyta > Magnoliopsida > Poales > Poaceae > Aegilops > Aegilops speltoides. Next base: position 163,412,901 of record CM038141.1, read on the forward strand.
CAGAGCTGTAGTAGGCGAGGGTTAAGTGCAGAGTCGGATCAGTTTTCGCTTGACTTATCTCGTAGGCTTGGGGTGGCTTCCGTTGAGGCGTCGGGCTTGTGCGACGACAACTGAGTTGCTGCTGGGTTAGGCCCTTGCGAGCTTCTTCCCTCTCCCCCACGCTTCCCTTAATGCTCTACGTCCTCAGGTCCCGACCCTCGTGCGAGCTCAGCCGCCGCTGGTATGACAGGTCGTGATGCCGTGGGTCAAGGCCTTGGGGTGACGGCTGGAGAGCCAGTAAGAGCCCATGAGTCGCGATGCTCAGGCGCCCCCCTTTTAACGTGCAAGCGGGTCATGCCGAAGAGAAGGAGAAGAAGGCTCGCGATGCCACCATCGTTACTCCTGGAGCGGGTCCTGCATACCAACCACGAGGAGAAACAAGGTCTGCCGTCACAGTTGTCAGCTAGCCATTGGTCGCTCCGAGGGAGTGATTGGGGCACTGAGAGCCTTGTCATGGTTGGCGCACGGCAGATGCCAAGGGATGGCTAAAGAGAGGAGGAGGCTCGAGGGCGCTGGTGGGCTTCGGAGGCGAGGTTGATATGCGCGGGCGTGGGACGCCGGACATATCCAGGTTCGGGACTCTCCGGAGAGATAACACCCCTAGTCCTGCCGAGTTTAGTTGGATGGTTGATAGTACAATGTCGCTCCTGGAGCTGTTTGGAGGATGAAGGAGGCTGGCCAAGGCTCCGGCTGCTCCTTCTCCTTGGTGTTGCTATGTAGTGGCTAGTCCTATCTTGCTTGTTCTATCTTGTGTGGCTTTGCATGCCGTGTGTCTCGTATGTCTCTGTTGAATATCTCGAATTGCCTCTGTAGGCGTGGACTCTTGGGGGGTTTTGTAAACAAACCCAGGGTTACAATGGTAATATGCCGAGTCGGTGGGTCCGTATTGGCGGCATCCGGGGTACCGGGCTGGGTCCTATTTGTGGGCTTGTGGTTCGCCGGGTTCCCGTAGGTGCGGGCCCTGCGTGCCTAGGGGGACTGTGCGCCGTCTTGCCGATCGTCTTGGCATGGCCGAGTCAAGCCGTGCACTGTGTTCTCCATCAGTCCGCCGCTTGCTGTCGTCAGCGGTGAGGGCGGTAACACTGTTGCCGTGCCAGCCCTGTTCAACGAGTAGGTAAGGGGCACTATGCCACGCTCTGGCTGACCACGGGTATGGGCGGGGGCACTGTAGTCTTGGTCATACGTGATTGAGGTCTCGTCCCATTGTACGGCCTGGATGGGACGGGAGCTGACCTGTCGCTGGGTTGCCGTGGACGCCACGAGTGGGTTGGCTTGCTGGGGAAGCCAAGGTTGCGCCGGGTTAAGTTGCCCTGCGCCAGCCGCTGCGGCCGGGTCGACGTACCTTGCCGAGTCAAGGGTCTTGGGCGGGTTGCGCACCTTGCCGAGTCGAGCTACCCGGCCTGGCGCACGCCGGTTTGCGGGGCGATGCGGGCACCACTGTTTTTGAAAAAGATCCGGGTTCCGTTGCCTACCTGGGGTTCATCCCCCGACAAGCCTGGTGAGGTGGCGCCTCGCGGGTCTGCCGCGGCCAGAGCTCGGCTCCTCAGATTTTTCGGCGTTGCAGGGACGGGCCCGTGTGCAAGTGCCGTGCCAGAGCGAGCAACTCTAAAGGTAGATGTCAATCGAGCAGGCGGTTAGGTCGAGCAGGTTAAGCATGACAGAGCTAATCCATTTAGATAGATGCATGGAAGTAAACGCCACTGGGTCTGGCCCGAGAAGCAAGGGGATAATGCAGCCCGAGAGGCGCCCCCAACAAAGCAGATGAAAAACATGAGCAAAATGCGTACATGCCGCAGGGACGGACCCACGCGACGTGGGAATGATGCGGCCATGCGGGCGCTCCCAGCTGAAGAGAAAACTTGAAAAGATGTCACCTGATACCATTGCAGAGCGAGCGTCGGAGTAGCTGTCGACGCGCGGTGAAGCAGCCAACCCTTACGATCCCTCGGAGCCCTGAGCCTCGGGAGGCTCTGATGCTTCGGGCGACTCCTCAAGGACCGTCTCCATCTCCTCCAGGAACGCGTGGTGGCTGGCCACCTAAGCTTCCAGGATGCTCCTCATCAGGCGCTGGTGCGCAGTAGCCGTGTTCGGCAGGCCGAAGGGCATGCAAACGTTGCTATGAGGTGGACCCTCATAGCGCCCCACGCGTGAAGGCCAGAGGCGCTCCTGAGATGCGGCTCGGTTGAGCCCCGGTACATCGATGCAGACACGCAGCCCACCATCCTCACCGGGATGTGGGGCTATACCGGGTAGGCAGTGACTACCACACATGACTCTTGACTCCTCTAGCTCCTGAATGTTCCTCGCGATGAACTCCTGGGGGTTTTTCCTTCCTTGCCTTATACCTTCCTGAGGGAAACGTGCCTTGAAGCACGCCTCCAAGTGTTGCCCGAGCGCCTCCCTCGTGACCTTGGTGAGGTCGGTGGCCCTCCAGGAGAGAACCCCCAAGCCCTGCTAGAGGAGGGCGCCGAGCACGCCTTCCTATGCGACAGAGGGTGGCGCCCCTTGGACGGGCGCGGATCATGACGCAAAGCCTCCGGAGGGGCCTGCCTCGTGAGTGTTTGGGCCAGGTGAAGCCTTCTTCTTCTTAGGAACTGTCTCGGGGAGCCTCCCACTCCTGTGATCTGGGTCTTCGATTGCCGCGGCCTGGAAGGCCCGCTCAAGAGAACACACTGCATCCCTTTCCTCGCAAGGCACTATGATGATTCCACCGCTTCCTGGCATCTTGAGGACATTGTAGCCATGGTGAGTCATTGCCATGAACTTGGCCAAAGCTGGTTACCCTAGGATGGCATTGTATGGCAAGCGGATGTGAGCGACGTCGAAGTCAATGAGCTTGGTGCGGTAATTGTTGTGCTGCCCAAAGGTGATGGGAAGACGAACTTGCCCTATTGGAACAGTGGAACCATCAGTGACTCCTGAGAAAGACTTGGTTGGCTGAAGCTGATCGTATGGCACTTGGAGATTGTTGAACGTCTCGACGAACAGGATGTTGAGCCCAGCCCCGCCGTCGATGAGGGTCCTGGCGACTTGCACATTGCTGATGACTGGGGAACAAAGCATCGGGAGGACCCCGACCGTTGCCGCACACTTGAGCTGATCCGCTGAGCTGAACGTGATAGCGCATGCAGACCACCTGAGTGGGGGCGTGGCCTCAAGCTTGGGGAGGACTGCATTCACCTCACGAGCAAACTGCTTGAAGTTGCGCTGAGAGGGTGGGGCCTGAGCGCCGCCCAGGATGCAGGTGATTGCGCGCGGCTCCTGGAAGCCCGCAGCCCCCTCGTCCTGGTGATGGTCCTCATTCCTCCTTGGCGGTGGTGGCAGAGGAGGGAGGCCAGTGTTGCCTTGAGGGCGGTCCTCACGAGGCTGATCCCTCCAACCTCCTTCCCGAGGCTGGTCCTGCCAGCGGTCCTCGCGAGGCCGGTCATGCCACCCTTGGCGAGGGCCACGGTCTTCCCATCATCCTCCACCTCTTCCTCCTCCTCGGCCATAGCCCCGGTCATTGCGGTCGGGGCATAGGCCGATACGTCTGTCTCGCACGGCCCTAAGCTCTTGACATTCATTGGTGTTGTGTGTGTGGAGGTCATGGTACACGCAGTACCGGCTGCCCTTAGATGACTCAGGCTGATCCCTTCCTCGCTTGGTGTTTGGCTCTGCCGCGAGCACAACAGCCCCCTTGCGCTTCACGTCCTTGACCTTGGGCTTCTTCTCTTCTTGGTCGGTAGCCGGGAGCTCGAGAAGGGAGATGCGCCCTTCCTCAGCCCTGGCGCACTTGGTAGCCAGGTTGAACAGCTCCAGCGATGTGCACAGGTCTTCATGGATTGCTAGCTCCTCTTTCATCTTGATGTCACGCACGCCGTCGGAGAAGGCTGAAATGATGGCCTCCTCAGTCACCTTGGGAATCTTGAGGCGGGCGTTGTTGAAGCGCTGGATGTACTTCTGCAGGGTCTCTCCCGGCTGTTGCTTGATGCGGCACAGGTCGCTCATAGCCGGGGGCCGGTCGCGGGTGCCTTGGAAGTTGGTGATGAAGCGGGTGCGCATCTCGTCCTAGGAGGAGATCGTGCCTGGGGCCAGGTTCAGGAGCCAGGTGCGGGCGCCGTCCTTGAGTGCCATGGGAAACCAATTCGCCATGACCTTCTCGTCCCTGTTGGCGGCCTCGATGCCCAACTCGTAGAGTTGGAGGAACTCCGTGGGGTCCGCAGTGCCATCGAGCACGGAGGCAGGTCTGGCTTGAACTTGCCAGGCCACGCGACGCTACGCAGCTCGGAGGTGAAAGCGCGGCAGCCTGCAGTGGCCACCAGAGCTCTTTGCTCAGGTGGGGCCTGCTTTTGGGGATTCTCGCGCGCCGCTACCTGGAGGAACGCTGGGTCTTGCCGCGGTGGTGCAGGGATGCGGTCATGGCGCACCGGTGCTAGGAGCACGCGAGCACCTTCTTGGGGGCGAGGGATCTCTTGGCAGCTCCTTTCTTGTCGCGCAGGCGCCGGACGCGGCGGGTCTTGACCTGGGGCCGCGCGCCTTGGAGCCAGGGCGCCTTCTTGGGGAGGAGGTGGAGGAGGCACCTCCTGCTCCTCTCATCCTGCATAGGATGGAGGGCGAGGCAGTGAGAGGGACGGCATGGGAGAGCCCCCTGCGGCACTGACGAGCTCGGTGATGCTGGCGAGCCAATCCTCGTAGAGGTTGTCGACGGGGCAGTAGTGAAGGAGCTCACGCACCAGGAGTAGCACGGCATGCGCGTCCGTGAGGGCGCGACGGGCGTGGGACGATGAACCGGCTGGAGTCAGCGACGGGGTGGCGGTGCGGCCATCGCGCCGCACCGATGGATGTAGGGACGTGGCCCGCTGCTCGTTCCCCGCCGGGCCGATGGCACAGGCGACGGAGAACGATAGGGGTGTCCGCCGACGAGCGCCGTCTGGGCGACGCGGGTGGCGAGAGCAACCCGATGCTCGGCGCGGGCTCGGCGAGCGTCAGCCATGGTCACGGCGGAAGATCAGACACGAGCAGTGGAAGAAAGATTCCGGGGCACCCCTACCTGGTGCGCCAAATGTCAAATTCCGGGTTCTGGCAGACCCTTGAGGTTCGAACACTGGGGTGCGCATGAAGATCTCTCCCCTACTAGCTCAAGTCTCGAAGTCTCGCAAAGATCTAAGCAAGAAAGATGAACACACAATGGACACGACATTTATACTGGTTCAGGCCACCATTGTGGTGTAATACCCTACTCCAGTGTGTGGTGTGGTGGATTGCCTCAGGGGCTGATGATGAACAGTACAAAGGAAGAACAGCCTCGGGAGGGTTGTTCTTGAGCTGGTGCGATGAACTGCTTGGGTGAGTTCAGTCGCTTCTCCCCCTCTCTCTCTAGTTGATCTCCAGATGATCTCTCTCTTACCTTGCGGTGGCTAGTCCTATTTATAGGCGGAGGCCCTAGGCCTCTTCCCAAATAATGAGCGGGAAGGGCGCCAACAATTGGCCATTTTGAAGGGGAACATCTGGTACACTTATCCTGACTAAAGTTGGTCTTCGGCTGCCAAAGACTCAGACGTTGACGCCGCCCTGGGCTCCACGATGACCTCCATTCTGCTGTTTTGCTGGTCTTTGTCTTGTTGCACCGAAATGGTAACCTTTGCCTGATGCCTTGGCCTGTGCTTGCCTCCTTTGCACCGAAAGGGAAACAAGGACACTGCGTAGGCCGGCGCTTGGTCCTCGATCATCATGGCTTGCATCACGAGCCCCTCGGGAGGTGCCCTGCCTTGATCTCTCTGCCTCCTCACGAGCCTGCCTGAGGAGGCTGCGCCTGTGGAAGCTTCCTGTCGCTGCCCCACGAGGCTTGGCCCCTCGCGAGGGTCTTGAGCTTTAGCTGATGAAGCTAGGCTGCATTGGGCCCCCACTTGAGCCACGCCACAGGCCGCAGGCAGGCAAGTCTGAGGACCCCCGTTCCCAGAACGCCGACACTGAGATGCAGCAGCAACTGCCTCCTGAGCTGCTGCATGTTGGCGAGCTGCCTCTGCTCTCCCTTCGTGTTCAGCTGCTTCCTCTCTGGTAACAACATATCTTCCTTTTGCCTGATAATCAAAAAGGAGAGGAGCAGGAAGAGGAACTAGGAAGACGTTGCGTCTGTCATAGATTATTCGATAATGGAGGAATTGTTCATTCCTCCTAAGAAAATGATGGTTTAGCGTCATGATCTAAATAAGCAGGAGGTAACATCATATCCCCTCTCATGGGGCTATACCAAGATAATTAGCCACAAGGGTTGCATAAATTCCTCCAAATAAATCTCCAGCTCTACCATTGTTCTGCAACCTACATGCAACTATTACCCCCAAGTTGTAACCTTTATAACCTAAGACAGCACTCTTGAGGACACAAAGATCAGGGACACACATATGACATGCTTCGTCTTTACCGTTAATGCATCTACCAATGAAGAGAGCAAAATATTGTATAGCAGGAAAATGAATGTTCCCTATGGTAGCTTGTGCTATGTCCCTCGATTCTCCCACAGTAATACTAGCAAGGAAATCTCTAAATTCAGATTTGTGAGGATCATTAATATTACCCCACTGCGAAAGTTTGCAAGTATTTGTAAAATCCTCTAAGTCCATGGTATAAGATGTATCATAAATATCAAATAGGACACTAGGAGAATTATGCGTACAGTTATATTTAAACCTCCGCACAAAGGAATCAGTCAATTGGTAGTACTGAGGACACTTATCTTGTAAGAAGTCCTCCAGCTCAGCATTACGCACATACGAGTCAAATTCCTCCTTAAAGCCTGCTTCGACCATAAAATCGTCGGATGGCCACTCACAAGCCCGTATATTTGCGTCCCTCGGTAATTCAACATCTTGCTCACGTATAGTAATCCTGGGTCCTTTCTTTATCGAAGAACCACCTTGGTACAATCTCCTAGACATAATTCTTTTTCCAAAAAATTTCTGAAATTTTAGTAACTTCAAATAAAAGTGAATAAAACTAAACAAGTTGGTAGCAACTACTCCTACAAGTGCCTAGAGCCTATATCATGCATTAGAATTGCTTGGGACCTCATAAATTTAACATGCAAGCTCAAGAACATGGTCACCTATGCAGCAAAAATTTGCAATGAATAAAGCACTAGAACAAAAACTAATTGGACCAATGGAGGAGTCACATACCAAGCAACAATCTCCCAAAGCAGTTTTGTGAAGGGAGCTTTGAGCAAGGAGATCAAAAATCGCAACAAAATGAGCTAGAACTCGTGCTTGAGCTGGATGGGGATTTTTTGGGAAGAAGATTGAGTGTGTGGGTGCTGGCATAAGTGGAGGGTGGCCACCAGGGGCCCACGAGACAGGGGGACGCGCCCAGGGTAAGTGGGCGCGCCCTCCACTCTCGTGGCCTAGTGCTTGCCCCTCCTGCAGTGATTTTAGTGCCTAAAATCCTCAAATATTCCAAAAAAATCATACTAAATTTGCAGGGCATGTGGAGCACTTTTATTTTTGGGTTATTTTTTATTGCACGGATAATTCAGAAAACAGACAGATAATACTATTTTTGCTTTGTTTATTCTAAATAATAGAAAGTAAAAAGAGGGTACAGAAGGTTGTGCCTTCTAATTTCATCCATCTCGTGATCATCAAAATGAATCCACTAACAAGGTTGATCAAGTCTTGTTAACAAACTCATTCCGAATAACACGGAACCAGAGAAATTTCGAATAACACTAAGTTACCTCAACGGGGATATGAACATACCCAACAATAAGAATATCATACTTTTTCTTGACAGTAGGGAGAGGAAAGTCAAAACCTCCAATAATAATAGTTGGAACTTTTCCAATAGAATTGATACTATGAACTTGAGATTGTTTCCTCGGAAAGTGTACTGTATGCTCATTACCATTAACATGAAAAGTGACATTGCCTTTGTTGCAATCAGTAACAGCCCCTGCAGTATTCAAAAAGGGTCTACCAAGGATAATCGACATACTATCGTCCTCGGGAATATCAAGAATAACAAAGACCGTTAAGATAGTGACATTTGCAACCACAACAGGCACATCCTCACAAATACCGACAGGTATGGTTGTTGATTTATCAGCCATTTGCAAAGATATTTCAGTAGGTGTCAACTTTTTCAATTCAAATCTACGATATAAAGCGAGAGGCATAAAACTAACACCGGCTCCAAGATCACATATAGCAGTTCTAACATTATTTCTTTTAATGGAGCATGGTATAGTTGGTACACCCGGATCTCCAAGTTTCTTTGGTATTCCACCCTTAAAAGTGTAATTAGCAAGCATGGTGGAAATTTTAGCTTCCGGTATCTTTCTTTTATTTGTAATGATATCCTTCATATACTTAGCTTAAGGATTTACTTTGAGCATATCCGTTAAGCGCATACGTAAGAAAATAGGTCTAATCATTTCAGCAAAGCGCTCAAAATCCTCATCATCCTTTGTCTTGGATGGTTTAGGAGGAAAGGGCATGGGTTTCTGAACCCATGGTTCTCTTTCTCTACCATGCTTCCTAGGAACAAAATCTCTCTTATCATAACGTTGATTCTTTGATTGTGGGTTATCAAGATCAACAGAAGGTTCAATCTCCACATCATTGTTTTTGCTAGGTTGAGCATCAACATGGACATTATCATTAACATTATCACTAGGTTCATGTTCATCAACTGATTGTGTTTCAGCATCAGAAGTAGAAATATCATTGGGATTCTCAGGTGTGTCTACAGTAGGTTCACTAGAAGCATGCAAAGTTCTATCGTTTTTCTTTTCCTTCTTTTTAGAAGAATTTGGTGCCTCTAAATTATTTCTCTGAGAATCTTGCTCGATTCACATAGCGTGGCCTTCAGGATATAAAGGTTCCTAAGTCATTCTACCAGTTCTAGTAGCCACTCTAACAACAAAGCCATTTTTATTATTTAATTCATCAAGCAAATCATTTTGAGCTTGAAGTACTTGCTCAGCTTGAGTAGCAACCATAGAAGCATATCTGCTAATGAGTTTGAGTTCACCTTTAACTCTAGCCATATTATCCCTCACGCGTCCTATCTCGAAAGCATTATTCTTTAACTCTCTACCAACATAAGCATTAAAACTTTCTTCTCTAGCCATAAAGTCATCAAATTCATCTAAGCATGGGCTATGAAATTTAGTAGAGGGGATTTCAACTTTATCATATCTATAGAGAGAATTTACCTTTACTACCTGTGTCGGGTTATCAAGACAATGTGGTTCTTCAACAGGCGGTATATTAAGAACATGTATTTCTTCAATATGTGGTAAGTTCTTAACATCTTCAGCTTTAATACCTTTTTCTTTCATTGATTTCTTTGCCTCTTGCATATCTTCAGGACTAAGAAATAAAACACCTCTCTTCTTCGGAGTGGGTTTAGGAATAGGCTCAGGAGTTGGCTCAATTGGTTCAGGGATTGCCTCAGGAATTGGCTCAGGAAGAGTCCAATTATTTTCATTAGTCAACATATTATTCAATAGTAATTCACCTTTGTCGACTGTTCTTTCCCTGAAAACACAACCAGCACAACTATCCAAGTAGTCCTTGGAAGCATCGGTTAGTCCATTATAAAAGATATCAAGTATTTCATTTTTCTTGAGAGGATGATCAAGCAAAGCATTAAGTAATCAGAGAAGCCTCCCCCAAGCTTGTGGGAGACTCTCTTCTTTGATTTTCACAAAATTATATATTTCCCGCAAGGCAGCTTGTTTCTTATGAGCAGGGAAATATTTAGCAAAGAAGTAATAAATCATATCCTGGGGACTACGCACACAACCAGGAGCAAGAGAATTATTCCAAGTCTTAGCATCACCCTTTAACGAGAACGGAAATATCTTAAGGATATAAAGATTTATCATCATGAGTAAACTGGGCGGCTATATCATTCAACTTGGTAAGATGTGCCACAACAGTTTCAGATTCTAGGCAATAAAAAGGATCAGATTCAACTAAAGTAATAATCTCAGGATCAACAGAGAATTCATAATCCTTATCAGTAACACAGATAGGTGAAGTATCAAAAGATGTGCCACAACAGTTTCATTCTAGCATTAAGAGACTGCTGCTTCCATTTAGCTAATAATTTCTTAAGATCATATCTATCATTGCAAGCAAAGATAGCTCTAGCAGCTTCTTCATTCATAACATAACCCTCAAGAACAACATGCAATTCATAATCATTGGGAGAACTTTCATCATCACTATCATCAATAATAGCATCTTCAGTAATTTCATTCTCTCTAACCCTAGCAAGTTGTTCATCAAGAAATTCACCTAATGGCAAAGTAGTATCACGCACAGAAGTAGTTTCATCATAAGTATCATGCATAGCAGAAGTGGCATCATCAATAACATGCGACATATCAGAATTCATAGCAGTAATAGGTTTAGGTGTCGCAAGTTTACTAATAACAGAAGGAGAATCTAGTGCAGAGCTAGATGGCAGTTTTTACCTCCCCTCATAGTTGAGGGCAAAATCTTGGATCTTTTGTCTTTCAAGTTCCTCATAGTGATCAACAGATATAAATCCCAAGTGACTCAGAGAATAGAGCTATGCTCCCCAGCAACGACGCCAGAAATTAGTCTTGATAACCCACAAGTGTAAGGGATCGCAACAGCTTTCGTGGGCAAAAGTATTCAACCCAAATTTATTGATTCGACACAAGGGGAGCCACAGAATATTCTTGAGTATTAGCAGTTGAGTTGTCAATTCAACCACACCTGGATAACTTAATATCTGCAGCAAAGTATTTAGTAGCAAAGTAGTATGATTATAAAGGTAATGGTAGCAAAAGTAATGTTTTTGGGTTTTGTAGAGATTGTAACAAGAGCAACAGAAAAGTAAATAAGCGAAGGACAAGATGTGAAAAGCTTGTAGGCAATGGATCAATGATGGATAATTATGTCGGATGCAATTGCTCATGTAATAGTTGTAACATAGGGTGACACAGAACTAGCTCTAGTTTATCAATGTAATGTAGGCATGTATTCCGTAAATATTCATACGTGCTTATGGAAAAGAACTTGCATGACATCTTTTGTCCTACCCTCCCGTGGCAGCGGGGTCCTAGCGGAAACCAAGGGATATTAAGGCCTCCTTTTAATAGAGAACCAAAACAAAGCATTAACACATAGTGAATACATGAACTCCTCAAACTACGGTCATCACCGTGAAATATCCTGATTATTGTCACTTCGGGGTTGTCGGATCATAACACATAATTGGTGACTATAGACTTGCAATATAGGATCAAGAACATACATATATTCATGAAAACATAATAGGTTCAGATCTGAAATCATGGCACTCGGGCCCTAGTGACAAGCATTAAGCATAGCAAAGTCATAGCAACATCAATCTCAGAACATAGTGGATATTAGGGATCAAACCCTAACAAAACTAACTTGATTACATGGTAAATCTCATCCAACCCATCACCGTCCAGCAAGCCTACGATGGAGTTACTCACGCACGGCGGTGAGCATCATGAAATTGGTGGTGGAGGATGGTTGATGATGACGACAACGACGAATGCCCCTCTACGGAGCCCCGAACGGACTCCAGATCAGCCCTCCCAAGAGAGATTAGGGCTTGGCCGCGACTCCATATCATAAAACGCGATGAAACTTTCTCTCTGATTTTTTTTCTCGGCGAGACGGAATATATGGAGTTGGAGTTGAGGTCGGTGGAGCCTCAGGGGGCCCACGAGACAGGGGGCGCGCCCAGGGGGGTGGGCGCGCCCCCCACCCTCGTGGACAGGGTGTGGGCCCCTTGGTCTTTATTCTTTTGCCAGTATTTTTTATATTTTCCAAAAAGTGCCTCCATGGATTTTCAGGACATTTTGAGAACTTTTCTTTTCTATACATAAAACAACATCATGGCAGTTCTGCTGAAAACAGCGTCAGTCTGGGTTTGTTTCATTCAAATCATGCAAGTTAGAGTCCAAAACAAGGGCAAAAGTATTTGGAAAAGTAGATACATTGGAGACGTATCACACGGCAGTGCAGGGAAACTCGCAACCGCTGCGGATGTGGCAGGCTCCACCTCACCACTGCAGAAGGTGAAGGCGTCGACCGCGCAGTCAATCCAGATGCTCCTGTTGCGCCGCCTGCCGTGGAGGAGCAGGTATTTGCACTTACTTAGCTTGTAGAGTTATTTGCTCCCTAGTTGCATTGGTTAGATTGTGATTCATACGGGAGTTCAGATGGTTAGAGTAGTTGGTTTGACGGATGGTAAGGGGTTTTCTGTAGGGAATGGGTTGGGGGGACGGGGTTTCTGGACTAGGGTTTGTTGGATAAATTCGTTGCAAAAATGCTATGTTGTGAACTATGATTTTAGGTGCTGCAATAATTGGGGTTTTTAGATTTGTTTTATATTTGGATAAATTCGTTGCAAAAATGCTAGATGTTTTGAACAAATTAGGGTTTTTAATGCTATGATGCTTATTAGATTTGTTTTTAGTGTTCACAAATTGGGGTTTTTAATGCTAGATGTTTTTAATGCTACTCAGATTGGGGTTTTGAATGTCATATGCCCAAATGGAATCCATTGATTAAGAAGTTGTAATTTTGATTCAATGTGTGTACATTTTCCATATTGGGGTTTTTGATTCATTAGTATATAAATTTGACATATTAGCTATGTTCTTCAATGTGTGTGCATGACCAATGATCAATGTGTTATTTGAATGCCATATTGGGGTTTTTGATCAATGTGTGTACAAATCTAATGCATTCATATACTAGTGATGGATGTGGTTTTTGAATGCATAGAGCTAAGGGGCATAGAAATAAAAAAAACCCACTTCTAAAACATTTTTGATACTGGGAGTATATTAGCCCTATGATGAATGTATCATGTGTGCATACCAAATTTCAATTGGCTACTAGTGATGGATGTAATTGTATATTCAGGAGGATGATGATTGGGGGGGAGAGGAAGTTGGTCGACTACGACCTGTATGAGGGGGAGTTTAGTGACGATTCTAAATATGAGGTAAGCATATCCCTTGTTCATTTAGTTCCTTTGACATGGTGTATATGAATCTAATGCAATTCATTCATGAGTGCAGTATGATTCTGGAGATGATGTGTACAAGGGCAATGTCGCGTCTTTCACATCCAAGGAGGTGGAGAAGATCAAGGCCAAGGGAGTTGGTTCCTTCTACAACCGCAAGTTCAAGAAGTGGCACTACCTCTGCTACACCACCAAGCCAAAGCCAAGGGATGGCCGCTTCGATCACCTTCTATCTCATGCTGAGGATGTGGCGATTTGCTGGGAGGACTGCATGATCAGGGGGAAGCATGCCGCCCTCGCGAAGGCCCTGACTCCGGCGTGATCTGATCGATGATGTGATGTTGTGTTAGTTTTAGTTTGGTTTGTTGAACTGTTGGGTTACTTTTGGTGTGTTGAACTGAATGCCGTTTGTTATGGCCTGTTGAACTGAATTTGGTCATGCTATTCTGGTTATTCTATCCATATTTGTCTGTCCTTAAATTTGCATGTGGTATATTTGTTTGTCCTGAATCTATGGTTAGTTATGTTTAGATGTTGTGAACTATGATCTTAGGTGCTGCAATGATCACACATGTTGTGTAGGAAATCAAATGCATGCTCCATATGAGATCATGTAAACCTTGCCAAACCTGGATAGTACAAATTCAAGAAAATGCAAAAACAAATAAAACCTTGGCAAACTATCTATGTTTTTGTAGGAGATCATGTGTGCAAAATTTGAAGTGATTTAGAGGAGGTCAAATAAATTTTAATTTGAGAAAATGTGCTCCAAATGAGCTCCCAGGCTAGGGTAAACAACCCATTTGTAATCCAGTTTTTTTGAACCTACTCTAAATGAGCCAAATGTTTTTTATTAACACATATTCACTTTCCATAGTGTAGATTCCAAGTCTCACTATTTTTTGAATTAATCTTCATATTTTTACATTTTATTTTGAAAACATATGCTTTAATATAAAAACTATTAAAAAACGATTTGAAATATAAAAATGGAAAACTAACTTCAGATCCTTCTTATTCACTTTAAAATAAAGCTTTAGTGATTTTTTGATTTTTTTTAATTTTTCAAAAACAGAAGGTAACACCACATCCTCTCCTTGAACTCTATGAAATCATGTACATGATAGCTCATATGTGTGAAGGTTTTCTCATGAAAATGACCATAGACCAAGTTTATGATTTTTGGTTGGTAACATGTCACATAAGACAACATTGTGCACATGTTTTATATCTTTTTTGATTTTTTTACAATTAATGTTGCTCATTTGACCTCGATCGTGCCAGCTAGGGTTTTTTCATGAAAATGACCATAGACCAAGTTTAGTATTTTTCCTTGTTAGTTTGTCTTATAAAACCACGAACGACGAAGGTTTCATATTTTTCGATTTTTTTAAAAGTAGTTATGCTCAGTCAAAGACATCGAAACCCCGTTGACCAGCTCAAAACACCTCTAAACCCCGCGGGGTTTCGCCTAACCCTAGCTCCCAACGTCAGGCGTCTGATCATACCCTCGCACCAAGCGACAACCCTCAGATCTAGCCTTCTAGAAGGAACTAGGTGGGATGGCTGTGTGCAGGCTCCGCGCTGTTGGATCACAAGGACGGCTCCGCATTGTTGGATCGTGGGGCGATCCGCGAGAGGCGATCCTATTGGTTGTGCTCGGCTGCTCGCCCACCACTGACTCCGTGGAAAAAAACATTGTTTATAGGCCCAAAACGAAACCAAGCTCTGGTTGGGCCGTCGAATTGCAACATTTTTTTGCATCGTTTGCTCTGTTTTTTGTGAACGTGTTGGCTCTGTATTTTTGCATCATTTGCTCTATTTTTTGTGAACGTGCTGGCTCTATATTTTTGCATCTTTTGAAATCAATTGACATTGCGTAGCAAATGACCAATTTTTAAGGGCCAAATTTATTTTTATCATGCAAAATGGCCACAAACTATTCAAAAATTGTCTCTTTTTGTTCATATAATATATATGACCATGGATTCCCACGCGTGCAATTAGCTTCTTTTTATTCTGCCTCTACCAATTGGCCACTTGTGCAATTTATTTTTATCATGCAAAATGGCCACAAATTATTCACACGGCAAATAACACATAGCACTACGGCTATTTAAACCACCCTCTGCCTCTGCCATCCTTCATCCATCTCCCTTCTTGCTCGTCAACCCCTTCTCCGTCTTCTACACATCCCTCAGCCATGCAGTACACGGGACCAACCTACCGCTTCCCACACATTGTGCCGGAGAGGCTCTACCCTACCGGCGTGTACGTTGATCGCACACTACGTGTGTGGGCGATATCAAGGCCGAGGACCGCAAGGAACTTCACCGGGTTCTTCCTCGCGTCCGGCTACCACCACCTCCAGAGGGGATATCCAACGAGGTTCCGCGTCGAGGAGGTCATCCAAAACCGGGTGGTGGAGTTCTTCCTAGTTTGAGATATGTGATCATGCTATGGGCTTGTTGGCCCTATATTGGGATTACATATTTGTAGATTTTTTTCTTAGAGAGCTCGGCTTGTTAGTAGGGTTCCCTTGTTATTAACCACCTAGTGCATGCAAGCAAGCTTTGTTAGTAGGGATGAATGAGTACAACTAAGCAAGGGAGTGGCTATTTTTTTACACAAGCCACGAATATGTAGCCACCTAGCTACAAGAGAGGAACCAGCAGCAGTGACTGTCGCTGCATCCGTGGCGGCTGGCGAGCAAGAAAGCTGCTCGGTCAGTGCTCGTGGCGGACGCATCAGCGCATGCAGGCTCGGTCGGTGCATGCAGGCTCAGTTGGCGCATCGTGGGATCGTGGCATTGGCGCATGCAGGCTCGATCGACGCATGCAGGCAGGCTTTGTTGGGTGCATGCATAGCAGGCTTCTATCCTGGCGGCGTGCGCAGACGTTGGATGCAAGGGACGGCCCAACGAAACCACGGCCCAACGGTCGAACAGTTACACCACACAACGCGACCCACTTGTCAGGTTGAACGTACGACAGAGTCCAGCGTGGCCCCACTAGTCAGAGTTAACGGTCAAGCCTTTGACCCAACGGCAACGTCCGTTGTGCCCAGTTATGAGGGTTTATGGCAAGGGAGTGGGGAAAACTGAGCAAAAGTTAAGAGCGCGGGGATGAATGAGTAGAGCTAAGGAACCACGGGCACACATGTAAAAATCCCTTAGATATATGATCAAGTTTATGCTAGGTAGCATTCCACATCAATAATTATCTTCTTTTATCATTTACCTACTCGAGGACGAGCAAGAATTAAGCTTGGGGATGCTGATATGTCCCCTTCATAATTTATAATTTTTGATTGTTTCATGCCAATGTAATACAACTTTCGCATACTTTTGGCAAATATTTATATGATTTACTAGACAAACCTATTGATTCAGTGCCCAGTGCCAGTTCCTGTTTGTTGTATGTTTTTCGTTTCGTGGAAAATCCATATCAAACGAAGTCCAAAAGCGATAAAATTTATGGAGAATTTTTTGGAATATATGTGATTTTTAGGAGGTGGAATCAACGCAAACAGGGGGCCCACGATGCCCACGACCCACCAGGGCGTGCCCCAGGGACCAGTCGCGCCTTGGTGTCTTATGCCTTCCTCGAAGGACAGTTCAGGCCCTTCTTCTAGCACAAGAAAGATAATTTATGGGAAAAATCGTGTAATTTTTTTAGCGCAATCGGAGTTACGGATCTCTAGGCCAGATCTGGGGAACGCGAAATAGAAAAGAACAGAGAGGGGGATCCAATCTCGGAGGGGGTCCGCCCCTCCACCGCCATGGAGGCCATGGACCAGAGGGGGAACTCTCCTCCCATCTAGGGGGAGGACAAGGAAGAAGAAGAAGGAGGGGGCTCTATCCCCCTCTCTCACGGTAGTGCCGGAGTGCCGCCGGGGCAAGGATCATGACGACGATCTACATCAACAATCTTGCTACCGTCAACACCAACTCTCTCCCCTTCTATGCAGTGGTGTACCACCCCTTCTCCCCACTGTAATCTCTATGTAAAAATGGTGCTCAACTCCATATATTGTTTCCCAATGATATTTGGCTATCGTATGATGTTTGAGTAGATCCGTTTTCTCCTGTGGGTTAATCGTGATCTTAGTTGCTATGATTGTATATTTTATTTATGGTGCTGTCCTACGGTGCCCTTCGTCTCGCGCAAACGTGAGGGGCCCCCGCTGTAGGGTGTTGTGGTACGTTCATGATTCTCTTATGGTGGGTTGCGAGAGTGACAGAAGCTTAAACCCGAGTAGGTGGGTTGTTGTGTATGGGATAAAGAGGACATGATACTTAATGCTATGGTTGGGTTTCAGGACCTAAGTGATATTTAGTAGTTGCGGATGCTTGCTACAGTTCCAATCATAAGTGCATATGATCCAAGTAGAGAAAGTATGTTAGCTCATGCCTCTCCCTCATATAGAATTGCAAGAATGATTACCGGTACTTGTTATCGATTGCCTAGGGAAACATGACTTTGTTGTTGACAAAAGCTATCCACTTTTATTACCTTGCAATTTATTCGTATTTTATTCTTGCAAAGTGCTCGTAGTTTTATTCTCGCAAAATATTTTATACTTGTTCTAGGTAAAGCAAATGTTAAATGTGCGTAGAGTTGTATCGGCGGTCGATAGAACTTGAGGGAATATTTGTTCTACCTTTAGCTCCTTGTTGGGTTCGACACTCTTATTTATCGAATAAGGCTACAAACGATCCCCTACACTTGTGGGTTATCAAGGGGCTATATGACTAGTGAGCCCCCTGAGTCGAGATGCTCAGGGGTTCCCATTGACATGTGAGCAGCCCTCGTGAAGGAAACGTGGGTGGCGGCGAGGTTAATCCGGAGCCCTACATACCTTTCCTCACGAGCCTATGCCTGGGAGGGGCACAAGAAGACTAGGTAGAAGGGACCTGGTGTGGTGGCGTGTGTCAGGCCTAGCCTCATGCACGCATCAAAGGTGAATGTTGTGTGACAGGGCCGCGTGAAGGGACGAGAGGCCATCCTGAGGTTTGTGCAGCCCCTAGGGCGCCCTTAGTTGTTTATCCACCAGCAGGGAGCATGGGGCTTCCACTTGGGCGCGGGCATAGTCGTTGTTCGACCGTGTTGTCCGCCAGCATGGAGCATGGGGATTCCACTTGGATGTGGGCATAGTCGTTGTTTGACCATGTCGTCTGCCAGCGCGAAGCATGGGGCTTCCACTTGGCGTGGGATGGGTGCCGGGGGGGAGCCTGCCCGCCGCGGGCACCTATGGGGCCGGGGCCCCTTCGTGAGTGCGGTACGAGGGCGGAGGAGGCACAGAGAGCAGATCGAGGCGAGCACGCGGGCGAGTTTTACCCAGCTTCGGAGCTCTCCGGAGAGATAAAACCCCTACTGCTGCTTTGTGTTTGTATTTGATCTTGCTCGAGAGAACGAGCGTACGGTGATGTTGTAGCCTCGAATGAGTCGAACCAGCCGAACCCCCCCTACGTTGTGCATGGGCCTCCTTTTATAGTGCAAAGGGGTCACCGACAGGTGTCAACGTAGGAGGGAGGGTAAAAATGTAAAAGAGGTGGTAGTTGGAACAGTGCGGGAACAGTGAAGCTACAGTGCATGAACAGTGGTTTCTACCTACTTTTGATAGAGGGGGACAAGGGCATTTAATGCCCGTCGCCGTCGACCCCAAAAGCTCCCGCCCTTGCCTCTCCGTTTGCCACGGCGATGGATCCACCGCCGTGAAATGCCACCGTGTCCCCCAGGCTGCACAGCCATCCGCCACGCGTTCCTGGAAAGGCCCCAGGGCGACGCGTGGGCGGATGAGCTGGAGCGCAGGCACACAGCGCAATCCTTCCGGCAAGCACCTTGCCGGGGTCTTGACCTTGCCGGGCCCGGAGCTTGCGGGCTCAGAATTTGTCGCTCCCCGGGCCCTCGCCGGGACGCATGCAGCACCGAGGCGTGTCTTCTATGATGTAATCTCCTAGTCTTCCCGACGAGCTCCTCTCGCCGGGGCCTCGCGTGAGTGATGTAATCTTGAGCCTGAAATGGCCTTCCCGGCAAGCTCTGCTTGCCGGGGTCTTGATCTTCTGTCTTGTATACTTTGTTCTTGAATGGCTTAAATATGGAGCAGGAAGGTATCCGGCGAGCACGTGGTAAACCCTGCCGCGGGGAGCTGCAAATGCCCGTGCACAAGTTGGGGTACTGAGGTACCCCTACCTTAGTACACCGACAATGGGAGCTCTGTGTTAGATTCTGCGGGCGTGTACATCCCTATTTCGTTCGTACGCGTGACTGGTATGGTAGAACTAGAGAACGTGTATCTGGGCAACCATGAGCCAGCGTGGGAATCACGAGGCCCTACCTCAAGGCGAGTTGCGCCTGAATCTTCCAGTGTGGAGTGCGCTTATAAAACCTGTGTGATGGGAGCGACCTGCGCTGAATGAACCTCCGGAGGGCATCGCATGAGAACGCCGAACACCAAGGACCCCAGGAGGTGACGTGAACGGGGACGGCCCGCTAGACAGTGCTCAGTCGCTTGGGTTTATTGATGCTGCAGGGACGGACCCGAGCACAGACGTCGTGCCTAGTCTTCTCATGCAACAATCCCACAGAAGGGTACCTGACGCGCGGCTCCCGCGACGGTGTAGTGCTGAACTACGGTTGGGCGAACCGGAGCGCACGCCCTGACTCACCCGCTCTCGATTAGCTCATGCGAGGACAAGGAATCAAGGACCCTAGGAAGTGACATTCATGGGAGCTGGCCCGCGAGATAGAGGTCGATCGCTTGGGTTTATCAACACTGCAGGGACGGACCCGAGCACAGATGTCGTGCCAGCCCTTAATCATGAGGCAGTCGTGGGCGGGGTTGTGAGGGTGCTATGACATTCATGGTGACGAAGCACCAGACACACAGGTTGAAATATTAGGAAAATTCATAAAAGGCAAGGCCAGTTCTGATACAGGCACAAAATAATATAGCTGCACAGGTGGACCCGATAGCTTGAGGATAATGCAGCCTGGTGGATGCCCTCAATTGAACAAAACCAAAAAGTCACCTGGCACCGGTGTTTTAGAAACATCGAGGTAGCTAAAGTTGTGTGCCATGGAGATTGGTCATCATGAGATGGGCGGCTCCGGAGGCCTGGGAGGCCCGCAAGGCCAAGGGGGCTCGCGAGGGTCTAGGACTTCCTGAGATTTGGCCGCCAAGCGCCTAGCCTCGTGAAACGCCATAGCACGTTGCGCCAGGCGCTGGTATGAGGCGCCTACGTTCAGCAGGCCGAATGTCATGCAGACGTAGTTGTAGGGATACCCCCCACTCCGGGCAATGCGAGACGGCCGAAGGAGATCTTGTGAAGTGGCCTTATTGAGGCCCGAGATTTTGACGTAGACGTGCAGCTCGCCACCCACGTCGGGGGCTGCAACTGCACTAGGTGGTGCAGGGTGATGCTTGTCGCGCATGGCCTGCACCTCCTAAAGCTCCTCGATCGCCTCTGTCCTTGCTTGTGGGGACGTGCATCAAAGCATGCCTCCAAGTGGTGCCCGAGCACCTCCCAAATCGCACTGTTCTGGTCAAAGGCTCTCCAGGCGGGAGCACCTGAGCCCATCCTCAGAGAAGCACCGGGCACGCCTTCCTATGCGGGAGGAAGGGGTGCCTTGACAACAGGCGTGGGCCCTGAGGCGTCACCAGAGGGATTCTTGGTCTCTGGACGGCCCTTTCAGAGGACCTACTTCTTCTTCGCGGGGGTGGCCTCGGGAGGCAGGTCGCCGCCTTCGTCGTCGGAGTTCTCGGCTGCAGTGGCACGGTAGGCATGCTCAAGAGAACAGATCGCGTCTTTCTCATCTCACGCGATCGTGATGACACCACTGCACCATGGCATTTTGAGGACGTTGTAGCCATGGTGGGTTGCCGCCATGAACTTGGCGAGGGCAGGGTACCCAAGGATAGCGTCGTACGGGAGGCTGATGTGGGCGACGTCAAAGTCAATGAGCTCGGTGTGGTAGTTCTCTGGCTTTGCCGAAGGTGACAGGAAGGCACACCTGTCCCAAGGGTGTGGTGGAGCCATCAGTCACTCCTGAGAAAGGCTTGGTGGACTGGAGCAGGTCATAAGGTAGTTGGAGCGTGTCGAACATTTCCACAGAGAGGACATTGAGCCCAGCGCCACCGTCGATGAGGGTCTGGTGATGAGGACGTTGCTGATGGTGGGCGTGCAGAGCATGGGATGGGTGATGACCCACAAGTATATATGGGGTCAATTGTAGCCTTTTCGTTAAGTAAGAGTGTCCACCCCAACGAGGAGCAGAAGGAAATGACAAGTGGTTTTCAGCAAGGTAATGTCTGCAAGTGATAAAATTGTAAGTAGGGAAGTAGTTTGACAACAAGATAATTTGTAACGAGCAAGTAGAAATAGTAGTAACAAAAGTGCAGCAAGGTAGCCCAATCCTTTTGAGGCAAAGGACAGGCCAGAACGGTCTCTTACGATAAGAAAAGTGTTCTTGAGGGTACACGGGAATTTCATCTAGTCACTTTCATCATGTTGGCTGAATTCGTGTTCGGTACTTTGATATTTTGATATGTGGGTGGACCGGTGCTTAGGTGTTTTTCTTACTTGACAAAGCCTCCTACTTAAGATTAACACTCTCGCAAGCATCCGCGACTATAGGAAAAGTATTAGGAATAAATTCTAACGATGGCATTAAACTTTTGGATCCAATCGGTCCCCAACAGAATAATGCATAAACTGGCGTTTAAGCTTCTGTCACTCTCGCAACCCACCATCTAATAACTAGTCCACAATGCATTCCCTTAGGCCCAAATATGGTGAAGTGTCATGTAGTCGACGTTCACATGACACCACTAAGAGAATGACAACATACATGTCATCAAAATATCGAACACATATCAAGTTCACATGATTACTTGCAAAATGATTTCTGTTGTGACCTCAAGAACGAAAGTAAATACTCACAAATGATAAACAAGCTCAAGATCAGAGGGGTATTAAATAGCATAATGGATCTGAACATATAATCTTCCAAAAAATAAACCATATAGTAATCAACTACAAGATGTAATAAACACTACTAATCACCCACAAGCAGCAATCTATAGTGTTGATACAGAGATTGAACACAAGAGATGAACTAGGGTTTGATAGGAGTTGGTGCTGCGATGATGTTTATGAAGATAGCCCTCCGCAAGATTGGAGAGTTGTTGGTGATGATGATGACGATGATTTCCCCCTCCGGGAGGGAAGTTCCCCCAGCGGAATCGTTTCGCCGGAGGGCAAAAGTGCTCCTTCCCAAGTTCCGCCTCGAGGAGGCGGTGCTTCATCCCGAATGTCCTCCTTTCATTTTTTCTAGGTCAAAATGACTTATATACTAGAAGATGGGCACCGGAGGTGGGCCGTGGAGGGCAGCACTCACCAGGACGTGCCTGGGCTTCCTGGCACACCTAGGTGGGTTGTGCCCACCTGGTGGCCCCCCTTTGGTACTTATTTGCTCCAATATTTATTAAATATTCCATAAATAATCCTCGAGAAGTTTCAGCTCAGATGGAGTTGTGCAGAATAGGTAGCTTGACGTAGCTTTTTCAGATCCAGATTTCCAGCTGCCAAAATTCTCCCCCTTGGTGCATACCTTGCATATTATGAGAGAAAAGGCATTACAATTACTCCAAAAAGCATTATTATAAAATAAAACAACATAAATAACAGTAGGAAAACATGATGCAAAATGGACGTATCAACTCCCCCAAGCTTAGACCTCGCTTGTCCTCAAGCGAAACCGAAATCGAAAAACATGTCCACATGCTTAGAGAGAGAGGTGTCGATAAAAAAATGTACATAGCAACATCATGTGACTTATTATAGCAGCAACAAACTTTAACATAAAACTTTTATCATAGAACTTTTACCATAGACTTCCCATTAACAAGTGACAGTTCATCACAACATCGAAGTATAAAGCATAAACTCTACTGGAAACCAACACACTATGTTCTCAGTCAACTTTGCAACTACAATTCATCATGTTTCTAGGAAGGGATGCATATAGGAGCCTTTATGAAAGTACACATACTCAACCATCATTTAGTCTTCTATGATTGCTAACACTCACCGAGCACACATGGGCAAAACGTTCCAACCGGACACATAGAAAGATAGGGGCTTATAGTTCCCCTCCCAACGTACTCACCTCGAGGGTGATGTTAACAATAATAACTCATGCTACTCATATTCAACTGGAATATGTGCCTAGATCTTTCCTCACCACATGATGCTTGCCAAAGGAGAAAAATAAAAGGAATAGAGGGAAAAACTTTGACTCATGCATAAAAGTAAATACATGAAAGTAAAAAATAGGCCCTTCGCAGAGGGAAACAGAGGTTGCCATGTGCTTTTTGTTTGTATTCTCAACCCTTAGTGCAAGAGAACATCACGTTATATTGCCCCTTGTGATGGTAACCTTTATTATGTAGTTAACGCTTTTATTCTTCACCATCACAAGTTCGTACAACGCTCAATTTTCCCTTACACTAAATGATCTCACACTTTTTGAAGCAATTTTTATTACCCTTTTTGCACCGATGACAACTTACTTGAAGGATCTTACTCAATCCATAGGTAGGTATGGTGGACTCTCAAACAATATAGGGTTTAAGGATTTTGGATGCACAAGTAGTATCTCTACTTAGTGCGGAGTTTCTGGCTAGCAAAGATAGGGGCAAGCACCATATGTTGAAGGATCTATGACAATATAACTTCTGTGTGAATATGAACAACCATAAATCATTAACTTGTCTTCCTTGTCGAACGTCAATAATTTTGACATACAATATTTTGATGGGTGCTCACAATCATAAAATATTTCCATGATAGTATATTTATATGTGAATCTTCTCTTCCCTTATTAATTCTGTCATGTGTTGCATCATTGACCAATGCTATGTTTGTCAATCTACAATTAAATTTTCTACTTATACTTTTCCTTGTGTAATGTCATCACTTACCATAAGGTTAGCATATGATCTTTTTCTTTTATTTCCATTCTTTCTACTGAAACAAGAAAAGTAGAGAAGACAAAACTCAAACTAAACTTTATTATATATCTCGCACACGATTACAAGGATTGATCGCTAAGCAAACTCATAAAAATAAAGGATTGAACTAAACTTTTATTCATCTGATAGCAAAAGATAACCATGGATCAAACTAAGAAAGTAAAGGCCAAATATAGTGGAGATGATATGATACCGGGGCACCTCCCCCAAGCTTGGCGAAAGCCAAGGGGAGTGCCCATACCCAGTACTCAGTTTTCTTTTGGTGGAAAGAAGGAAGTGGTGGTGACGAAGTAGTGGGTTTGTCTTTCCTCCTTAGCTTATGCTTGAGGACGACATTCTCATCCTTCAGTTCACGGATCTCGACACCTTTTTGCATAAATCTTGCTTATTTTTCTGCAAGAGACGAAATGGGATACACTGGATCTTTGGGCTCTTTGCTTTATTTGGGAGACTTGACTTCTTCAATTCAACGTGCATATCCCCAGGTTGAGGCAACGGAACTTCATCCTCCTCCGAGCTCATCTCCTCCTTCCCCTCAGGATCTTAGTCTTATTCTTCCTCCGAAGTCCAGCCATATTGCTCCACATCCCCATCGACTTTGGAGTTTGCGATATGATCTGCAACGTAGATCTCACCCTTCGAGTCTTCGGATTTCACAATTTCAGATCTTACAGGAAAACAGAGAGAAAAGAAAATAGGAGATTTCTCCGTGATACGGAGGCCAACAGGTTCCGGATGTATATAAATATTTTTTATCTTGGGGAACAAGCAGACCGGAAGAAAAATGAAGTCTGGAAAGTATCCGAGGTGGGCAAAACCCACCTGGCGTGCCCTGGTGTATCGTCACCACCAGGGTCACTTTCCTAGAAGTTTCTTTTTTTCCTAATTTTCTAAATATTCCAAAACTGAGAAAAATTATTTTTGCGGATTTTTCGGAGTCCGTTTACTTACCGTATCACATAGCTCCCTTTTTTCATGATTCTGGAGGATCCCAGAAGATTTCCTTTATCTATTCTTCCGGTGTCAAAGTTTGGATAACATTGCTTTCAACATTAATGGGCATACCTAAGAAATAGTGTTTCATTCATTGCCCATTGACAACATTCGGGTTAGTCCTTCGGCATTATTTATTTTGATAGCTTCGTATCGATAGACCTCCTCGACGACATAGGGTCCTTCCCATTTGGAGAGGAGTTTTCCTACAAAGAATCTGAAACGAGGGTTGTATAAAAGAACATATTCTCCGACATTGAACTCACACTTTTGGATTCTTTTGTCATGCCATCTTTTAACTTTTTTTTGAATAGCTTTGCATTCTCGTAAGCCTGGGTTCCCCATTCATCTAATGAGATAATATCAAATAACCTCTTTTCACCAGAAAGTTTGAAATCATAATTGAGTTCCTTAATTGCCCAATATGCTTTATGTTCTAACTCAAGAGGCAAATGACAAGCTTTTCCATAAACCATTTTATATGGAGACATACCCATAGGATTTTTATAAGGTGTTCTATAAGCCCAAAGTGCGTTATCTAATTTCTTAGACCAATTCTTCCGGGACCTATTAATAGTATTTTGTAAGATTAGTTTTATTTCTCTATTGCTAAGTTCAACTTGACCACTAGACTGAGGATGATAAGGTGATGCAATTCTATGGTTAACATCATACTTAGCAAGCATTTTACGGAAAGCACCATGAATAAAGTGTGAACCACCATCAGTCATTAATTATCTAGGGACTCCAAACCTTGGGAAAATAACTTCCTTAAGCATTTTAATAGAGGTGTTGTGATCATCACTACTGGTTGTAATAGCTTCTACCCACTTAGTAACATAATCAATAGCAACCAAAATATGTGTATACCCATTAGAGGAAGGAAAAGGTCCCATGAAATCAAATCCCCAAACATCAAATGGCTCAACAACAAGTGAATAATTCATAGGCATTTCTTGACGCTTACTGATATTACCTATTCTTTGGCATTCATCACACGATGAGACAAACTTACGGGCATCTTTGAAGAAAGTAGGCCAATAAAAACCAGATTGCAATACCTTATGAGCGGTTCTGTCTCTCGCGTGATGTCCTCCATAAGCTTCAGAGTGACATTTCCGTAGGATTTGTTCCTGTTCATGCTCAGGTACACAACGTCTAATAATACCATCTACTCCTTATTTGTAAAGATGTGGGTCATCCCAAAAGTAATGTCTTAAATCATAGAAAATTGTTTTATTTTGTTCGTATGTGAAGCTAGGTGGTATGTATTTAGCAACAATATAATTAGCATAGTCAGGATACCAAGGTGTACTATGAGAAACATTTATTGCAGCTAGTTGTTCATTAGGGAAGCTATCATTAATAGGTTGTGGGTCATCAAGAATATTTTCAAGCCTAGAGAAGTTATCAGTTATGGGGTTCTCTGCTCCTTTCCTATCAGTGATATGCAAATCAAATTCTTGTAGCAGAAGAACCCACCTAATGAGTCTATGTTTAGCATCTTTCTTTTCCATAAGATATTTTATAGCAGCATGATCGGTCTGAACAGTTACTTTAGAATCAACAATATAAGATCCGAATTTATCACAAGCAAACACCACTGCGAAGAATTATTTTTTAGTAGTAGCATAGTTTTGTTGAGCACTATCTAGAATTTACTAGCATAATGGATAACGTTCAGTTTTTTATCAACTCTTTGTCCTAGAACAGCACCAACAACATAATCACTAGCATCACACATAATCTCAAAAGGCAAGTTCCAATGAGGTGGTTGAACAACAAGTGCAGTAATTAAGGCTTTCTTTAGTGTTTCAAAGGCTTCCATACAATCATCATCAAACACGAAGGGAATATCCTTTTGCAAAAGATTCATAAGAGGCCTAGAAATTTTAGAGAAGTCTTTGACAAACCTTCTATAGAAACCAACATTACCAAGGAAACTACGAATACCTTTGATATCTTTAGGACATGGCATTTTCTCAATTGCATCAACCTTGGCCTTGTCCACCTCAATGCCTCTTTCAAAAATTTTATGGCCCAAGACAATACCTTCGTTAACCATAAAGTGGCACTTCTCCCAATTCAAGACAAGATTTGTTTGTTCACATCTCTACAAGACTCGATCAAGATTGCTTAAACAATCATCAAAAGTCTTCCCATAAACAGAAAAGTCATCCATGAAAACCTCAACAATCTTTTCACAAAAATCAGAGAATATAGCAGTCATACATCTATGAAAAGTAGCAGGTGCATTACATAAACCAAAAGGCATACGTCTATAAGAAAATGTTCCAAAAGGACAAGTAAAAGTGGTCTTTTCTTGATCAGATTGTAAAACAAGTATTTGTGAAAAGCCAGAATATCCATCAAGGAAGCAAAAATTTGTTTGCTTAGATAATCTTTCTAACATTTGAACAATAAAAGGCAGAGGGTAATGATCTTTTCTAATAGCTTTATTTAATTTTCTATAGTCAATTACCATCTTATAGCCTCTAACAATTCTTTGTGGAATGAGCTCATTCTTATCATTAGGAACAACAGTAATACCTCCTTTCTTAGGGAGACAATGAACAGGACTTACCCATCTACTATCAGCTATAGGATAGATTATACCTGCTTCCAGAAGTTTAAATATTTCTGTTCTTACCACTTTTTTCATCTTCGGATTTAACCGACGTTGGTGATCAACAACGGGTTTAGCATCAGGTTCCATATTAATATTGTGTTTACATAGAGTGGGACTAATGCCCTTAAGATCATCAAGAGTATATCCAATAGCATCTTTGTGCTTCCTTAGAACTTTCAATAATCTTTCTTCTTCATGTTCTGAAAGGTTAGCACTAATAATAATAAGATATATCTTTTTCTCATCAAGATAAGCATAGTTCAGAGTGTCTGGCAATTGTTTTAATTCAAACACGGGATTACTTTTAGGTGGAGGAGGACCTCCTAGAGTTTCAATAGGGAAATTGTGTTTTAGCAGAGGTTGTTCGAAAAAGATTCTATCTATTTCATTCCTTTCACGCATATGCAAATCATTTTCATGGTCTAGCAAATATTGTTCCAAAGGGTCAGTAGGAGGCACATCAATAGAATCAAGACCAATAATCTCATCCTTACTAGGAAAATCTTTCTTATGAGGTTGTTTACTAAACTTCGAAAAATTAAATTCATGAGATTCATCACCAAAGCTAACACCGACAGTTTGTTTCTCACACTATTAAGGCATTGACGGTGTTCAAGAAAGGTCTACCAAAAATAATGGGACAAATGTCATCTTTTGGGGAGCAAAGAACAAGAAAATCAGTAGGGTATTTTATTTTCCCACACAAGACTTCAACATCTCTAAGAATCCCAATTGGTGATAGAGTATCTCTATTAGCAAGTTTAATAGTGACATACAAGCCTTTGATTTCAGCAGGTGCTATTTCGTCTTTAATTTCTTGATATAAGGAGAAAGGAATAACACTCATACTAGCACATAGGTCACATAACCCATGATAAAAGTGATCTCCTATCTTAACTGAGACAACAGGCATGCCAACAACTGGTCTATTTTTATCTTTTCCTTCAGGTTTGGCAATTCTAGAAGCTCCACCACAGAAGTAAATAACATGCCCATCAATATTATCAACTAAGAGATATTTAAACCACTTCTCCTTAGGGAGATCAACATGAGTAGCAAAAGATTCACAGAAGGAAGCTACTATCTTAGAGTCAATTCCATATTTAGTGCTAAACTTTTGAAAAGCATCGGTATTCATAAAATATTTAACACAATCAAACTTAGGTTCAATACCTGACTCTTTACCTTCGTCGAGTTCCCAATCTTCAGAGTTGCATTTAATTCTTTCCAAAAGATCCCACCGAAATTTAATAGTCTTCTTTATAAAAGAACCAGTACAAGAAGTATCGAGCATGGTTTGATCATTACGAGAAAGCTGAGCATAAAAATTCTAAATAATAATTTCTCTTGAGAGCTCGTGATTTGGGCATGAATATAACATTTACTTAAGCCTCCCCAAAGCTAGGGAAATACTTTCTCCTTCATGAGGCCAAAAATTATATATATAATTCCGATCACGATGAACTAGATGCATAGGATAATTTTTTTGATGAAATTCCAATTTCAACCAATTCCAGTTCCAAGATCCAATATCATTGCATAGCTTATAACATTTCAATGCTTTTCCCTTCAAAGATAAAGGGAAAACCTTCTTCTTAGCTTCATCTCCAGGTAAACCTGCTAGCTTAAACAATCCACAAATTTCTTCCACATATATCAAGTACATATCAGGATTAGCTAGTAGTTGTTCTAACATACCCGACGGAATTTCATATTCATTATTTTTAGTAGGTGCAGTAGGTTGAGGGGCAACTAATTGTGGTTCCGGTCGATTTAAAGATACCAGGAGCAAAATTCTCAAAGGATTGTTTTCCATAGTAGCAAGTGAAAATAAATTTCAGCATGTAGTAATAATGTTTCCTTACCAATTTCCACTTATCAAGAGCGCTTCACTCCCCGGCAACGGTGCCAGAAAGTAGCCTTGATGAACCATAAGTATATGGGGTCAATTGTAGTCTTTTCGATAAGTTAGAGTGTCGAACGCAACGAAGAATAGAAGGAAATGACAAGTGGTTTTCAGCAAGGTAATGTCTGCAAGTGCCAAAATTGTAAGTAGTGGAGTAGTTTGCTAGCAAGATAACTTGTAACGAGCAAGTAACGATTAGTAACAAAAGTGCAGCAAGGTAACCCAATCCATTTGAGGCAAAGAATAGGCCAAAACATTCTCTTATGATAAGCAAAGTGTTCTTGAGGGTACACGGGAATTTCATCTAGTCACTTTCATCATGTTGGCTTAATTCAATGTCCGGTACTTTGATAATTTTATATGTGTTTGGACCGGTGCTTAGGTGTTGTTCTTACTTGAACAAGCCTCCTACTTTTCGTTAACCCATTCGCAAGAATCCGCAACTACGAGAAAAGTATTAAGAATAAATTCTTACCATAGCATTAAACTTTTGGATCCAATCGGTCCCTTACGGAATAGCGCATAAACTGGAGTTTAAGCTTTTGTCACTCTCGCAACCCACCATCTAATAACTTCTACACATTGCATTCACTTATGCCCAAATATGGTGAATTGTCATGTAGTCGATGTTCACATGACACCACTAAGAGAATGACAACATGCATATCATAAAAATATCGAACACATATCAAGTTCACATGATTACTTGCAACATGATTTCTCCCGTAACCTCCAGAACGAAAGGAACTACTCACAAATGATAAACATGCTCAAGATAAGAGGGGTATTCAATAGCATAATGGATCTGAACATATAATCTTCCACCAAATAAACCATATAGTAAACAAGTACAAGATGTAATCAACACTATAGTCCCCCACAAGCACCAATCTATAGTTTTGATACAAAGATTGAACACAAGAGATGAACTAGGGTTTGCGAGGACTTGGTGCTGTGAAGATGTTGATGAAGATAGCCCTCCCCAAGATGGGAGAGTTGTTGGTGATGATGATGACGATGATTTCCCCCTCCGGCAGGGAATTTCCTCCGCCAGCTTTGACTCTTGGCTAAACTATCCTACGAGACAGCATCATGTAAATGATTTTGCGCACACGAGTCCACTACTCACCACAACAATACTCTACTGTGGATCCTCTCTCGTCATCCTATGGAAGGGCCATCCACGACATTCACACTTGTCTTGAGACTTTTAGTAGTTTCCATTTACTTGTCTATGAACTGTATAGGCAACCAAGTGGTCCTTTACCGAGGACGCGGCTATCTGAATAGATGATGTTAACCCTGCAGGGGTGTACTTCTTCACACATGTTTCCACCACTTACCGTCTGCACACGACATGTGCTCGGCAGACTTCAAGCGAAAGCCGACGTGGGTGTAGACCACGACCCACCTAACCACACAAGTCCCTAGTCCAGGTTTATCGCCTATTCAGGTTCCATCTGCAGGGATTCCGGCCGAGGTTTCCACTACGGCCCCGAACGATGTGTACAGGGTTCCCCATACACCAAACGGGCGCCTCGGTACACAAGACCACGTACCTGCCGCATCACAGCCCACCCCGAGGGTCAGCGCTGAGCATGGCCTCCAGTAAACTACAAACACCAGAAACTACTTGCAACTCCTGGATAGAGGACAAGGGGGGTTAATAAGTCGAGCGGGGTCACATTTCAGGGCCCAATGCATGGTAGTAGCTGATCTTAAATCACACATACATATCTCAGTTCTTAGGGACGGTTCCAATGAAACAACCCACCATGTACTCCTACATGGCCTCTCATCGATACCTTTACCAAAACGTGTTCAACACTTCACTCTCATCACCGACATAATCATTTCACTCTAGCCCATCACCAGATGAACCAGACCTGACACCAGTCTAAGCATAGCAGGCATAGCAAGGTAGGAAACACAAACATGGCTCAATCAACTCCTACACATATGCTAGTGGGTTTCATCTAGTTATTGTGGCAATGACATGTCATGCAGAGGAAATGGGTTCAACTACCACAGCACACAACAGTTTGAATCGTTGTTATCTTAAATGCAGTAAATGAGAGCAGGAGTGAGAACATGGGATTTTATCGATATGAACAAATGGTGGTTGCTTTCCTGACATATTGGTCGAGGGGTACTGTCCTTCAGCTGGATACTCGCGAATATCCTCAGGAGCAAAACCTACCGCGAAGAACACAACGGTAACACAATCAATACACGACGATATGCAAAAATATGATGCATGCATATGACATGGAAAATTGAGTGTGTTGGGCTAATGCAACTACAAACAGATGGGTTTGAGCTAGTTTGAACCAAAGGTTCAACTCCGAACTCAAACTATCAACTTAAATAGTGCTTTATC
Organism: Aegilops speltoides; assembly: GCA_021437245.1. NCBI lineage: Eukaryota > Viridiplantae > Streptophyta > Magnoliopsida > Poales > Poaceae > Aegilops > Aegilops speltoides. The sequence continues at coordinate 163,444,908 of CM038141.1, forward strand.
ATGTTTTGAACTAAACAGCAAGGTTAAGTTGCTTTAACATGCATGAAACCAGTACAGTAGCTAACCTAGATTTGAACAGAGGGCGGACCCCACATGTCAGTGACCCAGGGGGTCAAATCCCTGGTCACACTGGGTCAAATCCCCCGCATTTAGCTGCCGGCAACGACCGAACGCGGTGGATGGCACGGGATTCACACTCCAGCAACCAAACGGGCGGCGGAGGCCATCTACGTGAAGCCTGGAGCGAGCCGCATCTAGTGGTGGTGGTGGTTGGGCTCAAGGTGGCTGGAAATGACGCTGGCGACAAACTTGGCGGCTGCCGGAGCTCGCGCGAACTCGAGGTCGTCGCTACAGTGAACGTGGATGTGTGTAGTTAGCATCTACATGCTCTACGTGGTGTGGTCAGTGCAATGGACAAGACAGCCAGGCCGTTGCATGGCTGGAGCCACGTCAGCGGCGAGCTCAGGCAGCAGCGCGTGCTGGTGAACTTGGTGCAGTTGCTATGGCGCGCAACAGCAAGAACGAAGAGGGGGAGGAGGAGCAGAAGCTCATAACGGTCACATTAAAAGGGTCAGCGGAGTCGGGGATGAGTTGGAGCGGTCGGAGCGGTGATGGTGGGTTGGAGTGAGCTCGATGCAGCGACTCCGGGGTGAGCGAGCGCTCGGGGCTTGGTCTGCTCGATGGAGTGGATGACAGCGAAGCGCCTGGATACGGCATGGTGATGGTGGCTGCGGCTACATCGAGGGCACGGGCACGACTGCGTTGGCCATGGCGGGAGAGAGCGAGGGAGAGGAGCAGGGGGAGAAGTGAGGTGTTCGTGATATCGGGGCCACAACGAGGCGGCCCTAGGCGGTTTTGAAGCGGCATCCAGGTGAGGAGGCGAGCAGGGTGGTGGCGTGGAGAGCTCGGGCACACGGGCACGCAGCTCCCTGCCTGCCTGGTGGGAACTAGCAGGTGACTAGCATGGGCCAGCACAGTGCTGGGCCGGCCAGTGGGCTGCACAGGTAAATCTCTCTTTTCCCTTTCTTTTCTGTTTTCTATTATTGTGTAAACTGTTGGACTTTGTTTAAAATACCAAAACACTTTCAAAAATCATGAAACTGCTTGAGGGCACTATTTGGAATATTACCAATAGCCATAATTTCATTTCATGATTATTTGGACATTTAAAATAATATATAGAATTTAAATGCCTAAATGCAAATAAGATATGATTTAATTCAGTGACCCAAGTTGACCTAGAAAAATGTGAACCATCTTTGGCAGAGGTTCTAGACCAAGACAAAAATGATGAAATTTTTTGAAGCGCATTTCAGGTTCATTGCAAAATGTTTTAGTAAACCCTAGTTGGATTAAGTGGTGCTAGGTTTTGTGCCATCCCCATTTCAACTTTCTGAGAAACTTAAACATGATGCGTTCACTCTAATGCAGGCACTGACTAGGGTTGTGACAACACACCCCCACTCAGAAAAATCTTGTCCCGAGATTTAGGATCCGCCGGAAAGAAAGTGGGGTACTAAAGTTGAAGGCGATCCTCCCTTTCCCATGTAGCTTCTTTCTTGGAATGGTGTGACCATTGAACCTTGATAAACTTGATGTTGTGGGGTCGAGTGGTATGCTCGGCTTGATCAAGGATGTGAACGGGATATTCCCGATATGTGAGATTATCTTGGAAATCAAGCGCTTTGTGGTCCATTCCACAGATAGGATCGGAGAAGCAACGCCTGAGTTGAGAAACGTGGAAGACATCATGAACTCAGGAAAGATGCGGAGGTGGTTCCAATTGGTAGGCGACTTCTCCTCGCTTGGCAAGAATGCGAAAAGGACCAATGTAGCGAGGAGCCAATTTTCCCTTGATACTGAATCGATGGGTTCACTTCAGAGGAGTAACCCGAAGGTAAGCCTTCTCGCCGACTTCACAAGTCATGGCTTTTTGTTTATGATCATATTGGCTCTTTTGACGAGATTGGGTTGTTTTTAAATTTTCACAAACAATACGAACTTGCTCTTCTGCTTCCTGGATCATATCCGGGCCAAAGAATTGTATTTCCCCGGTTTTTGACCAGTTAATAAGCGTTGGACACCTTCGTCCATAGAGAACTTCAAAAGGATCTTTGCCCAAGCTAGATTGATAGCTATTGTTATAAGAAAATTTGGCAAATGAAGGCATTTCTCCCAATCCATTCCGAATGAGATAACACAAGCTCGGAGCATATCTTCCATAACTTGATTAACACGTTCAACTTGACCACTTGATTGAGGGTGGAAGGCGGTGCTAAATGAGAGATAGGTCCCCATAGCATTTTTGAAACTTTCCAAAATCGAGAGGTGAAGAGACTTGCACGGTCTGAGTTAATCTCCAATGGAACACCACGAAGAGACAGTATTCGAGAGATATACAAATATGCTAGCTGACTAGCAGTTATACTCTCTCAAATAGGCAGGAAATGCACTACTTTGGAAAGACGATTGATGAAAAAGAAGATAGCATTATTCCCTCTCTTGGTCTTGGGAAATTCGGTGATGAAATCCATATCAATTTTATCCCGTTTCCATTCAAGAATAGCTAAGGGCTGAAGGGTGCCAGTAGGCCGTTGATGCTCTGCTTTAACACGATGACAGATGTCGCAACTAGCAATGTATTGAGCATTTTATCTCTTCATCCTAGTCCACCAAAACCTCTGGCGTAGGTCTTGATACATCTTGGTACTACCGGGATGAATGGTGAGAGGGGATTCATGGGCCTCCTTAAGGATCAACTGCCGTAGATGCTGGTTCTTGGGAACCACTAGGCGGTTCTCAAAGAAAACAACACCCCGGTCATCCATAGAGAAACATTTAGCAACTCCGCTAGCAATGTTCTCCTGGATGCGGGTTATACCTTTATCACACTTCTGGGCAGCTATGATTTGATCTGTCAGGGTTGGTTTCTCCACCAAGGTAGATAGGAATCCTTGAGGAAAAATGTGAATGTTAAGCCTCTGAAATTCCTCATGGAGAAGTGGTTGACTTTGTTGTAACATCAAGTTGTTACAATAAGATTTATGACTTAGTGCATCAGCCATGACATTGGCTTTCCCCAGAGTGTAAGTTATTCCTAAGTCGTAATCCATGATCAACTCGACCCAACGTATTTGCCTGAGATTCAAATCTGGTTGGGTGAAGATGTATTTCAGACTTTGGTGATCGGTGAAGATTTCGCAACGATTACCAAGAAGGTAATGTCGCCATGTTTTGAGTGCATGGACTACATCTGCAAGCTCTAGATCATGTGTGGGATAGTTTTCCTCATGTGGATGCAACTACCGTGAAGCGTAGGCAATTACATGATGATCTTGCATGAGTCTGCAACCAGTATGGGAGCAGATGTCAGGCGTCTTTTCAGTTCCTAAAAACTGTACTCGCACTGTGGAGTCCACTCGAACTTTTTATCTTTCTTGAGGAGTTCAGTTAGAGGTTTAGCAACCTTGGAGAAGTTCTTGACAAAGCGGCAACAGTAGCTTGCTAAGCCAAGGAAACTCCAAACTTGCTTGACTGTTTCGGGTGGAGTCCAATTAAGAACGGCTGAACACACTCGGGATTGATAGTAATACCCTTACCAGAGATTACATGACATAGGTAGGTCACTTTTGGCAACCAGAATTCACATTTAGAGAATTTGGCACAAAGGCGATGCTCTCGAAGTTTCGTCAATACTAGCCATAGATGCTCGACATGTTATTCCTCATTCTTGGAGAATATGAGTATATCATCGAGGTAAAACCATGATGAATTTATCCAAGTACTCCATGAAGATGGAATTCATTAAGCGGGAGAAGGTGGCTGGGGCATTGGTCAAATCGAAGGACATGACAGTGTACTCGTATTGGCCATAACGAGTAACAAAGGCCGTTTTGGGAATGTCCACGTTCCTAATTTTGATTTGATGGTAACCCAACCTCAAATCCATTTTGGAAAAGACTGAGGATCCAGCAAGCTGGTCATATAGATCGTTGATCCTGGGGAGCGGATACTTGTTCTTTATGGTGACCAAATTGACCGGTCGATAATCTACAACCATCCGTTCCGTACAATCCTTCTTATTGACGAAGAGAATGGGACAAGCCCATGGAGAAGAACTAGGATGGATGAAACCCTTTTTCAAGGACTCATCGAGTTGTTTCTTGAGCTCAGCTAGTTCTAGGGTTGCCATCTTATAGGGTCTTCTAGAGATTGGGATAGTTCCTGGGACACGATCTATCACGAACTCGACTTCCCTGTCAGGTGGGACACCTAGCAGTTCTTCTGGAAAGACATCCTGGAAGTCACGGACTACCGGAACATCTTCGAGGTCTGGCAGAGGACTGGCATTGAGAAAATAGAGCTGACGCTCAGACACTCAGGTCACGACATTGACTACCCTGCCCGCTGGATGTGTAAGTTGAACAATCTTAGAGTAACAATCAAGCTTAGCATGACGGGATATCATCCAGTCCGTACCTAATATGATATTTATGTCCGAGGATTTGAGAGCTATCAAAGATGCAGGGAAAACCAGTTTATCGAAAAGAATTTCATTCCCATGGCTTACTATGGAAGTTTGCCATCTAGAGCTAGGAGTTGAAATTTCCATGGTGGCGGGCATGTCAAAAAATGTGGTGTTGTGCAAACGAGCCTAGCTCTCAAAAATGAATGAATGAGATGCTCTAGAATCAAAAAGAACAAATGCCGGATGGCGGTTAACGAGGAGCGTACCAAGAACGACGTTGGGATCATCTAGAGCCTCCTCAGCTGAGACACAGTTCACATGGCCACGTGCAGTTGTAGGATCGAAAGTATGTTTAGAGGGGGGTGATTAGACTACTTGACCAAATAAAAATCTAGCCTTTTCCCAATTTTAGTTCTTGGCAGATTTTAGCAACTTAGCACAAGTCAAGCAATCAACCTACACATGCAATTCTAAGAGTATATCAGCGGAATGTAAATCATAGCATGTGAAGGTAAAGGGGATGAGTTTAGAGGTAGCAAACGCAATGTTGACATGGAGATTCTTGGCGTGGTTCCGATAGGTGGTGCTATCGTACATCCACGTTGATGGAGACTTCAACCCACGAAGGGTAACGACTGCGCGAGTCCATGAAGGGCTCCACCCACGAAGGGTCCATGAGGAAGCAACCTTCTCTATCCCACCATTGCCATCTCCCACGAAGGACTTGCCTCACTAGGGTAGATCTTCACGAAGTAGGCGATGTCCTTTCCCGTACAAACTCCTTGGTTCAACTCCACAATCTTGACGGAGGCTCCCAAGTGACACCTAACCAATATAGGAGACACCACTCTCCAAAAGGTAATAGATAGTGTGTTGTTGATGAACTCCTTGCTCTTGTGCTTCAAATGATAGTCTCCCCAACACTAAACTCTCTCGCATAGGATTGGGTTTGGTGGAAAGAAGATTTGAGTGGAAAGCAACCTGGGGAAGGCTAGAGATCAAGATTCATATGGTTGGATTGGAATATCTTGGCCTCAACACATGAGTAGGTGGTTCTCTCTCAGAAAATGAATGCTGGAAGTGTAGGCATGTTCTGATGGCTTCCCTCACGAATGAGGAGAGGGTGGAGGGGTATATATATCCTCCACAGAAAATCTAACTGTTACAAACAATTTACCAAACTCGGTTGGACCGAATCATGAAACTCGGTCGGACCAATTTAGTTCATAATGTGACCGTTAGTCATTTCGGTGGGACCGATTTTGTTAGGGTTAGGGCAGAACGTAATCTCGATTGGACCAATTACACAAACTCGGTGGGACCGACTTTGGTAATAAGCAAACCAGAGAGTTGGTGAGGCAAACTCGGTGGGACCGATTCGCTCATCTTGGTTAGACCGAAATGTTACGAAAAGGAAACAGGGAGTTGCATTGTGAACTCGGTGGGACCGATCACTCATCTCGGTTGGACCGAAATCTGTACCTTACAAATAAAGCAAGGTGCGTTTCGTCAATTTTTTTCATCCATTCACCACTAAAAATAAAAAATTCTATCCGAGGTGGTACTAAATTTTTATGCGTTAGATTGCTAGGAAAAGAATTTTCGTATGTGGGTCGCGCACTGTGGCCCAGCGAAGCAAGCCCCTTCTTTTTCTGCCTGCGCGGCTGGGAACATTCTATTTTTCGCACTAGGTGATAAATAGTACAAATTTCTCACAGGACAACCTATAATGGGCTGGCCCATTTTACCGAAAATGAAAAAATTCAATCCGAGGTGGTACTAAACTTTTATGCGTTAGATTGCTAGAAAAGAATTTTTGTATGTGGGCGGTGCCCTGTGGCCCAGTGAAGCAAGCCCCTTATTTTTCTACCCATGCAGCTGGAAAAATTCTATTTTTCGCACTAGGCGGTAAATAGTACAAATTTCTCACAGGACAACCTATAATGGGATGACCCATTTTTCTTTATTTATGTGTTTTACTTCTATTTTTACTAACCTTTCCCTATCTCTTTTTCTCTTCCAGGTTTATTTTTCTTTTAAAACTCATTTCTTAAATTAAAAATTCTCAATAAACATTCAGAATGACAGAAAACAAAATTTTGAAAATGTTCAGAATTCCAAAATTTTGTTGCTATTTTGAAAAATATTCAAAACTTGCAAAAAGTTTCCCCTTTTTTATTTTTTTAGAAATTGTTTGAAATTTAAAATAAAATGGCATTGAAAAAAATGCTCTACATTCAAAAAATATTCATGTTTTAGTGAAGTTTTCACAATTAAAAATAATGTTCATGTATAAAAGATACACATTTTCTAAAAATCTTATGAATTTTCAATACATGTTCCTGTTTTGAAAAAATGTTCACAAATTCAAATAATTTCATGTTTTTATAAAAAAAACTGTGTTTTCAAAAAATATTGTGAATTTTATAAGATGTTCCCTTCATATGATGTTTGTTTTTTTTTCAAAAATGTACACAGTTTTCAAAAAATTGCTTAGGATTTTTAAAATTGTTCATGTTTTTTAGAATATTCAGAAACTTGATACCTTAAAATCCCCTCGATTGAAAGGATTGAAAGGAAAAATAGATTAAATAACTCAATGTGATGACGTAACAAAATCTTAAATGCCCTCGATCAATGAATGGAAAAATAGCGGATTGATTCCATCATGTGCGGCGAAACCGAGAAGCTATATGTTCTTTTTTCATGTGCACACAGGATTTTGCTTGCACATATAATTCTCACTGACTTTAAATTTATACTATTTTATCTCCCATTGCAACGCACGGGCATATGCACTAGTGTTACAAAGGGAAACAGAGAGTTTGCAATCCCATCTCGGTGAGACCGAGATCCCTATCAGTGGAACCGAAGTGACTAGGGTTTCTGGCAGTGGCTATGTCAAATGAACTCGGTGGCATCGGATGGATCAAATCGGTGGGGCCGAGTTTGACTTTTGATTGGGACATATGTGGTTGTGAGAAAGTGGTTGAAGGCTTTTGGAGCATATCACTAAGCATTTTGAGCAGGCAAGCCATTAAGAAACACCTCATCCCCTTTTAATAGTATTGACTTTCCTATAGACTCAATGTGATCTTGGATCACTAAAAGTAAAATATAGAGTCTTGATCTTTAGAGCTTGAGCCAATCCTTTGTCCTTAGCATTTTGAGGGGTCCACAATCCTAATCCATGTCATGCCAATCATTGAACTTTCCTGAAATATTCATCTTGGAATAGCATTAGTTCAATGAGCTATATGTTGTTTGATCATTACGAAAACCACCCAGGGATAGTTGCACTTTCAATCTCCCCCTTTTTGGTAATTGATGACAACATATAGATCAAAGCTTCGACAAATGGTAATAAGATTGAAATACATCATTGCTTTGAGAAGCATGTGATAAGCAAGAGCTCCCCCTAAATTTGTGCATTATTTAAAATTTGCTTTAGACTGCAAATGCACAATCTGTTAGGATCATGGGTCACTCTTCCATGTCACATACATCTTGGTGGAGCGCTCAAAATAATAACAATTAAAAGTATGCACTCTCATCACCAAGCAAAGAGAATGATCATAAATGGATATAAGGGATAATATCATTCAAGCACACATTAAAGTAGCATATGATCATCCAAGTATCTCAGAAAAGGCATAATGTATCAAGCACAGACATTAAGGTTCAACCAAATAAAGTGCAAAGAGAGACAAAAAGCAACACACACTCTCTCTTTCTCTCGAAGACTATGATCTATACATATTTCTCCCCCTTTGGCAACAAATTACCAAAAAGTTTAAATATGCATAGTGCTATGCGTCTCTCAGGCTTGGCCTCCATGAGGTGGGGTAGTGATGACTCCAAGAACAAGGGCTTCAGTTGATGTAGCTGGAGTTGCTGGAGTGGCTGCTGGAGATGGCATCGAAGCTGTGGCTGCTGGTGCAAATGTAGTAGCTCGTGTGTCTGGAACTGGTACTGCAGCAGACCTCTGACCTCTTGGCACATACTGAAAGGCTTCTGTAGTTGCCTTGCCCTTCTACTCCTCTGCTTCCTCTTGGAGCTGCACAACTACTGACTGAATCTCAGTTACTTTTACATCAAGATCATAGAATTTCTACTCAATGATTCTCTCCAAACTCTCCTGATTCTGAGTCAGGGTGGCCAAGCCCTTCTCAATCCTCAAGGTGGATTGGTTCAGAAATCCAAGTTGATCTTGTTTGCTCTTCAAGAATACCTGAGATGCCTCTTCAGCACTTGGCATCTTTGCAGCTTTCTCTTCCCTTGCCTTTGCTCTCTTCTCATGTGCTTGCACTGATGAAGGATCATTCTCATCCATGACCACAGTGTTATCCTCAAAATCTGGCTTGAGTGGTAAGTGCTCCTTGTCCAACAGATAAGTGCCTGTGCCCATCTTTGAGTTGATGAGCACCTGAATTTGTGGAGCATACCCAGAAGACCTCTTCTGATCTGCAGCTGTCCTCTTAATTGTCTCTACAATCAAACTCATCACTTTGAATTTCTGAGGGACATAAAAAATGTGCAGCAAGTTGATAGAATGTCCTCTTATCATTCTGTGATCTCTGGACTTAGGCAAAATAGTATGCCTCGGGATGGTGTTGATTGTAGGGAGACCAGACAACAGAAATTTCACTGAGCCCAACTTATGAGTTTCCAAGGCATCATCAGGAATTTCCTTCTACATACATGCCATTGAGTTGTGGTCTTTCTTCTTCTTGGCATACACATCCAAGTCATCCCCATGAGCTACCGGGGCATTTTTCAACTTGGCCCATTCATCAACAGTTGATTGGTACCTAGTACCTTCTGACATCCATACAATCCTACCATCTAGATAGAAGTGAGCAGTTGAGTAGAATTGCATGATCATCTCATCATACCACTTAGTGAGCTTCACTACAAAAAAAAGACACATCCGTGACATTTTGGGCCGAACGGAATTTTTTTCTGTCATACTTATGACACTTCTATGACGATAATTGTGACAAAACCCGGTATCATCATAGATGTGGTGGGCTCCTACTTCTATGACAAAAAATCATGACAGAACATGGGCTTTTCGTCTTGGGCGGGCCGGAGATGCAGCTGCATGACATTCTATGGGCCGTCCATGACGGAAAAAACCATGGTAGAAGCGAGGGCGATGAAAATATCGGGGTGTTCCCGGTTACGGTGGGTTGTCGGGGCGGCGATGCCGTTTCTCGTACACGTCTGGCGTGTGTGTGCGGCGTTGGGCTCTAATCGAACCGGCGATTTACGCTGTAGGCTACGTTATGAACCCGAGCGATCAATTGATGGCTGTTAACTGAACCCGATTGAGTGATTCCTTCTCTACTGCTCCTAACTAAAGACGATCGATGCTGCCTCTGGATGAACAGTGAGCGTTGCGGGGGGGTGGGGGGGGGTCGGATGAACAGTGAGCGGCAGGGTGGATGAACAGGACCCCGTGGTGTTGCCTCTGGATGAACAGGAGCCCGATCGATCAAGCCGGTTGGGGCTGGATGAACAGGACCCCGTGGAGGGCTGGATGAAGAGGATGTCCCCGTGGAGGGCCGGATGAAAGTAGACGGTGGAGGGGTGGATGAACAGTAGCCCGTGGAGGGGTGGTTGAACAGGAGCCCTTGGAGAGGGGTGGTAGAACAGGAGCTGGTGGAGTAGCACATGGTGGAGGCTGGGTGAACAGGAGCCCGTGGATGAACAGTCGCAGGTGGAGGCTGGAGGAGGTCGACGGTGGATGAACAGTAGCCCGTGGAGGCTGGAGGAGGTCGACGGTGGAGATGAATAGTATCCCGTGGAGTCCTGTTTTGCGGTACGCCACACCCCTCCCGATGAACAAGACCCCCGTTTCGACCGTAGTGCTCCAACACAAGTCCGTTTCGTCTGTTTTGCGGTACGCCACACCCCTCCTGATCAAAAGGACCCCGTTTTGACCATAGGAGGTCCAACACAAGTCCGTTTCCTCCGTTTTCGGTACGCCAGACCCCTCCCGATGAACAGGATTCCGTTTCGAACTTGTCCGGACAAACACAAGGCCGTTTCCTCCATTCTGCGGTACGCTAGGCCTCGTTTCCATCGCATGTTCCGTCCAAGCCCTCCTGGTAAACACGATGACCCATTCCGGTCCGACCCAGCAGGTTGGCTCCCCATGAACATGACGACGATGTTGTTTCTTCGTTCTGACCCAGCCATGTATACGAGCCCTGGCCGTACGTATGCGCGAGTAGGCATTCGAGACCCCGCCCGTATGTATGTATGTGGCCGCATTTTCTATCTTGCACACTGGCCGCTGTACGTACGTGTACATGCTACGTGCGCGCCTCTACTTCAACACGTGCGCGCCTCTACATCCAACAGTATGTACGTACACGTTCGCGACCAGAATGACAACGCTACGTTTGCTTCGACCAGGTGGGTCCCGACTGTGAGGCACTTCCTTGCGTGCGAAGATGTAGATGGTGGGTCCCAGCAGTCCGGGGGCGAATCGTTTTTTTTTGCCCGGATGCACTTCCTTGCGTGCGAAGATGTAGCTAGTGGGTCCCAGCAGTCAGGGGGGTGAATCGTTTTTTTTGGTCGCACTTCCTTGCGTGCAAAGATGTTGCTGGTGGGTCCCAGCAGTCAGGGGGAAACTTGTTTTCACGAAATACAGTGGCCTGTCTGGTGGGTCCCAGCTGTCAGGTGGAGGAATCATTATTTTCCACGTAATAAGGAGGCACTTCCTTGCTGCAGCCATGGACCCAGTTGTCAGCTTCTCCACGCACAGTCCACGTCCGATGGAAGTCGTTCCTAGACCATGTTGACCATGCCGCACTGAGAGCACCACGACAGTCGATGACGGTGAGGCCTAGGAAGGGGACGACCTGGAGCCGGGGAAGACGCGGCAGTGGATGCCCACGCGAAGAGGAGTACGAGGGTTCATTGGTTCGGCTGCAGTGTAAGGCTGCCGTCGCCGCAGAATAACAGGGGGTGTGGGTGAGTGGAGGGATGGCTTGGCCAGCCGTGGGAGTAGTAGGGGGCAGTGAGGCCTCCGCGACAGCACACCCGGCCACGGGAGGCAGGAGCAGGTGGCACGACCGACGCTGCTTTGGGAGGATGGAGCAAGAAGACTAGAGGTGGAAGAAGCACGACAGCCGTTGGATGGATATCGTACGGTCACTACAGCTAGAATTGTTTATATTGACTAAGTTGACAAAGCCCTTGGTACGCGTCAACTTAGTAGGCCCATAGGTCAGCTTCCGAAACGGTGCGCCCCAGATGTCAGGGGGAGGAATCATTTTTTGGGCTGGTGAAGCTAGAATATCCGAGATTTAAGAAGAAGCACGGCATCCGTTGGATGGACATCCAACGGCCACTGCTGCTAGAACTGTGTGTTGACTATAAGTTGACAAAGCCTTGCATATGCGTCAACAAATTTTTTAGGGGACGCGTCAACTTAGTAAGGCCACAAGTGTGGCAGAGAACTTATAGCCCATTTGAGATTTGTAAGAATGTGCATCCCATTTTTGAATTCTAATGGAATTTACTACAGCCCATTTAGAGTTTGTTAAAAGTACAGCCCATTTCAACCAACCGTTGAAAACAGAATTCAATAAAATATCCCACATTTTGATGGGATCCAAAATATTTTTATCCCGAAATTTCTAGTCAGATTAAATACAATTTCAATATAAATTTATTGTCACATCCCTAGCTTCTGGTAATGCACTAGGCTAGTCTCATGTGTGCATCATGTTTAATCTTGAAGGAAACTTGAAATCGGGACTGCCTAAACCCTAGCATCAAAGGAATTCACCAGGTTCAACAAAAATATTCTCAGTGAATCCAAATGGCTTTCAAAATGTTCATCATTTCTGGAAAATGCTAGAAACAATAACTAGAGGTGTTGCACATTTTTCCATCACATATTTGGGCACTGAATTAAATCTTATAGTATTTGCATTTGGCCATTTAAATGCTATTAAATATTTTAAATGCTCAAATAATCATATACTAAAATGTTTACTGTAGGATATATTTCCAACAGTGATCATGAGTAGTTTCATGATTTTTGGAAGTGTCTAAGTATTTTTAATAAAGCCCTAAAGACTACAGAATAATAGAAAAACAAAAACAATTAGAAGAGAGAGAGAGAAGGACTTACCTGGCGCCGCCAACCGGCCCAGCACCTGTGCTAGCCCACCTACGGCCCAACCCACCACCTGCCTCCTCTGTCGTATTCTCCCCCTCGCCCCAAAGAAGCTGCGTTCCCGGCATGCCGCATCCGCGCCACCCCCTCCTCCCTGCCTATCTGCCCCTCCCCGACCCCTCTATGCGACGCCAGGAGATGCCCTAGAACCACCCCAACCTCTCCCCTCTCTCGCAGCACTCTCTTCCTTCCTCTAGCTCTCGTTTTGGCGGACACCGAGAGTAACCGCTGGCCGCCGCAGCCCGCACACGCAGCCATCGTCGTCGCCTTGATGCGTTGCCATGTCTGGGATCTCCGCCATCGCCTTCTTCACCGTCCACAGCAAGACGTTTGACGCCGGGAGCCCCATAAGGATGCCATCGACTTCTTCTTCAACCTACGGCACCCAAGATCGCAGACGCCCGCGCTTACCTCGATGCTTCCCCGAGCTCGCTGAGATCGTCCCCGAACCCGCTGTGAGCTCCGCCATCTTCTCCCCTTCTCCTCGCACTCGTACGCACTCTCTAGCCGCCTCCTCTATCGGAGCGGAGCCGCTCCGCTGCATGAGCTCAACGCCGGCGTCACTTCGGTGAACTTCGGGCACGCGCTGGTGCCTAACGCACTCCCCGCACTCCGCAGCACCTCACTAGTGCCTCAGTTCACCTGCTAGCACGCCGCAGTAGTAAAACGACCGACGCCCGAGCTCCGGCCACCGCTCAGCTCGTCTCCGCCGCCATTGCACGCCATCCTGGCACACACCACAACTACAATTAGATGCGCCGCATCACAGGCTTTTGAACGCGCCCACCCTCGCGTCCAGCCGACACTGGAGTTGGCCGGACGGGCATCGCCGCCGCGCTCCGGTTATCGCCGGAGTTAATCCGGTGACATGGTAGATTAGTTAGGTCTAATAAAGCAGTTAGTTAACCCTCCTAGCACACTAACACCTAGGGCCCACGTCCTAACTAACCCCAGTTTTATTTCTACTTAGAATTAACTAAACCAAAGCGGCCCCACGCGTCAGCGTTGACCAAGCTGACGTGGCCGTTGACTGGGCCCACACGCCAGTGACTCTAGCCTGCACCATGAAACTGACCAGTGGGACCCACTGGCCAGGTTTGACCCGGGGCAGCTGAGGGAGTCCTGGACTAGGGGGTGTCCGGATAGCCGAACTATCACCGTCGGCCGGACTCCAAGACTATGAAGATACAAGATTGAAGACTTCGTCCCTTGTCCGGATGGGACTTTCCTTGGCGTGGAAGGCAAGCTTGGAGATATGGATACGTAGATCTCCTACCATTGTAACTGACTCTGTGTAACCCTAGCCCTGTCCAGTGTCTATATAAACCAGAGGGTTTTAGTCCGTAGGAAAAACAACAATCATACCATAGGCTAGCTTCTAGGGTTTAGCCACCTTGATCTCGTGGTAGATGTACTCTTGTACTACCCATATCATCAATATCAATCAAGCAGGAGTAGGGTTTTACCTCCATCGAGAGGGCCCAAACACAGGTAAAACATCATGTCCCTTGTCTCCTGTTACCATCCGCCTAGGCGCACAATTCGGGACCCCCTACCGAGATCCGCGGTTTGACACCGACATTGGTGCTTTCATTGAGAGTTCCTCGTGTCGTCACCCATAGGCCCGATGGCTCCTTCGATCATCAACAACGACGCGGTCCGGGCGAGACTTTTCTCCCGGACAGATCTTCGTAGGGCGGCCGCATCTGCGGGCAATTCACTTGGCCATCTGGAGCGGATCGAAGCTCGCCCTGGCCATCGGTCGGTCGGAAGTTTGAACTATATGGCTAACATCCGCGGAGACTTGATCTTGATGGATTGAGCCACGATCGAGTCGCCGCCTTTATCACGATGGGCATGATTTAGCTCGCCGCGGACGGATGCCACAGAGGCCGCACAAGAGTCTGCTCCGACCTTTAGCTTGGAGCCAACTGCGCCAATCGAGGATGGGTGGCTGGACGCCGCCTCGGAGCCTGCTACCTCCACGGCGATAGAGCCGAATACCGACCCTGTCCCTTGTGAAGCTCGTGACTCCAAGGTGCCGGACTCCTCTCCGGACCCCGAGCCTTCCGCGCCCCTGCCAATCGAATCTGATTGGGCACGGATCATGGAGTTCACCGCTGCGGACATCTTTCAGCACTCGCCTTTTGGCGACATCCTGAATTCGCTAAAGTGTCTCTCTTTATGAGGAGAGCCCTGGCCGGATTATGGTCAGAACGGTTGGGATGCGGACGACGAAGAAATTCAAAGCCCACCCACCACCCACTTTATAGCCACTATCGATGACTTAACCGATACACTAGACTTCGACTCCGAAGACATTGACGGTATGGACGACGATGCCAGAGACGACCAAGAACCAGCGCCCACAGGGCATTGGAAGGCCACCTCAACTCACGATGTATATATGGTGGATACACCTAAAGGAAGCGATAACGAGGAACAACGGGACACTGCAAAGGATAATTCCCTCGAAAAACAGCCGAAACGGCAACGCAAGCGCCGCCCAAATTCCCGCCTCGACAACGACAGCACCCATATAGACCCAGCCATAGAGCAGGGCGAACCGGTGGACGACGAACATGCCCCCGAGAAACCATCCGAATAGGATGAGTTGGATAAGCAATCCATCCCCGGCGAAAACAACAGTCCGGATGATCTCACGCCGGACACATCGTTGGAGTAGAAGAACCTCCAAAAAAGGCTCGTCGCCACTGCACGAAGTCTGAAGAAGCAGAAGCGGAAGCTCAAAACAGCGGAAGACTTACTCAGAATGAGATGGAGCAAAGTACTCAAGACCGCAGACAAATAGGGTGATCCTCGCCAAGCAAAAAGCTACCCGAAGCGCAAACTACTGCCCGAATTTGGCGAGGAGGCCGTAGAGCCCCCACAATCAAAGAACAAAGAGGCCGCCCGGTCGGATAGACGACCACATGACAAAAGAAAGCGACAGGCGGTGCCGCACACAAGCCGGCACGTGATCCACATAAGGATACTCACAAAAAGGATGGCCCGACCAGGTCCATCTATGGGCCAAGAAAGCAAGCTGCAGAAAGCAACACAACACGTCGAGTATTCGAAAATCACGACACACCCAAATACAGGGGCGCCGCACACCCCCTATGTTTCACCAATGAGGTGCTGGATCATGAATTTCTAGTGGGATTCAAGCTCGTAAACATAGAGGCATACGACAGAACAACAGACCCCGGAGTCTGGATTGAGGATTACATCCCGCACATACATATGGCTAGAGGAGATGACCTCCACGCCATAAAATACTTACCCCTCAAGCTCAAAGGGCCAGCCCGGCATTGGCTCAAAAGCCTCCCAGAAAATACCATTGGAAGTAGGGAAGAGCTCGAGGATGAGTTTCGGGAAAACTTTCAGGGGACTTATGTCCGCCCTACGGATGCAGACAATTTAAGTCACAAAATTCAACAGCCCGGAGAGTCAGCCCGCAAATTCTGGAACAGGTTCCTCATCAAAAGAACCAAATAGTCCACTGTCCGGACGCCGAAGCCTTAGCAGCCTTCAAACATAACGTCTGAGACGAATGACTCGCCAGACACCTCGGTCAGGAAAAGCCAAGAACAATTGCCGCACTAAGAAGCCTCATGACCCGCTTTTGCGCGGGAGAGGATAGCTGGCTGGCAAGATGCAGCACCAGCGACCCAAGTACATCAGAGGTCAGGGATGGAAATAGGAAGCCACGACGTAGCAAGGACCAGCACCGGACTAAGGGAAATGACCCAAAGAGCACGGCAGTCAACGCCGGATTCAAAAGCTCTTGGCAGAACAACAAAACACTGCCTCTCAAGGACAATAGCGACGAGCTATCCAACCTAAACAAAATCTTGGACAAGATATGCCAAATCCACAGCACCTTCGGGAAGCCTGCAAACCATACCCACAGAGATTGTTGGGTCTTCAAACAGTCCAGCCGACTTAATGCCGAACACAAGGGGCTCGAAACACCAAGTGAGGACGATGAAGAACTCCACAAGCATAGCACCGGCAAACAAAGGAATTTCCCACAAGTGGTCAAAACAATAAACTCACTTCATGTGACAACAGGCAAAAATAGAGCGGCACCCATTGAAGTACACGCTGCATGGTACACCCCAACGGAGTCTCGACACCGGATGTCAAAACCAATCACTTTCGACCATCAGGATTACTCCGGAAGTATCCGGAACGCAGGATGGACTGCTCTGATATTAGATCCTATAATCGACGGAATACAATTTACACAAGTCCTAATGGATGGCGCGTGATCTAAACCTACTATATCGAGGATACAATCCATGAGAATGGGGATAGACCCAACCAAAATCGCCATAAAAACACTTCCTTTAAAGGAGTGATGCGAGGCCCATATGCCCATTATGCGGGCTCTCTACAACTAGAAGTTGTGTTCGCTCTGAAACAACTCCCGTCGCGAAAAGTTAGTCTTCCACATCGCCCCATTTAAAAGTAGCTATCAAGCACTATTGGGACGCGAAGCTTTCGCCCGCTTTAACGCAATACCGCATTATGCATCTCTTGCACTTAAAATGCCTGGTCCACGCGGCATCATCTCATTAAAGGGAAACCTCGAGTGTTCCCTGAATTCGGAAGAAAGTGAGACTGCCTTGACAGCCACACATTAATCCGGCTATGCTGATCAAACCACCCAAACAGGTCATTCAGATCCCGGACACGGTTAGGTGAGTCCGGCACAAATAAACAAGGGGCTTACTAACCATGTCCCCCCGCACAAGGGGATGCACACATGCACAATAAGAGACAATAAAGCTCAATTTTATTCGTTTTTTGACTTATACTCTGTTTATACTTTTTCGCACGACCCCTTTTTCAAACTAAGTTCTTCTCTTTTACAGATGAACACCGTGCTACGCCCGTCCGTGATACGGCACAACAGAGACACAGTAGCGAGCGTGCGGTAGGGACCCGTTGCAAGGATTCTTTTGATTAAGACCTGCGTAAACCTTTCTTACTGTCTCTTGTTGATACAGATCCCCTGGTTTCTCACCATAACCGAGGAGGAAGCTGGCGTTTTGGCATCGGCCGCTTCAGAAATTTTTCGCGTGCACGGACACTAGGGGCTTAGGGCATTGTTCTGCCGTTTTCATAAAGACCGAATACCTTAGGGAGTGTTGGCGTCTCGAGTTAGGCCTTATATGCATCAGCTCGAATCATGTCTTTGGTCAAATGTTGGGTTTGCCCAGCTCACGTGTTTTGCTGCCTTACGTTCCGCTCTATCGGCTACGCGGCACCGGAGAACTCTGCGATTGTGCCCAGTTCGCGGTGAGCACCTCGAGAGAAAGCGGCGATGTCATGATATAGCGAGGCTGGTCAACCACTCGATCGACCACGGAATGTTTAAAATTCCTCCGCTTTAACGAAGGACCGTTTCGGTCGAGCACATCGCACGCGAAATTGGAGGCGCGGTGCCCCTAGGGGCTATATAGTAGCCCCACCATCGAACTCCTATGGCTAAGTGAAAGTGATAAAGCATTATAGTCCGGTTGCCTAGTTTGCTACGCTATCACCTCCTTCACAGGACCAAGACGTTGGATTAAATGTGAAAATGCGCTTTTTTTGCAAACATCCCCGCACTATGTGCGTGGGGGCTGAAGCCGAAGACTGCCATCTTTCAGGTTATATACACATATACGTTAATGGCCGCACAGGAGGTATTTCAACACTTGAACGCACAAGTATAAAAAGCCTTTATATTATATTTGAAACATGGTTTCACAAATCATACATGTCATTTGAACATAACATTTTTGAAACCTGCGTCTCTATTAAGCAGCGCCTGCAGACTTCCTCAAAATAGTGCTCGGTGGTAATAAACTTCGTCCGAACCACAGGATGCAACGTTGGTGGCCTCCATCTCTGCGCAGTATGTTTTGACACGGGCGAGAGCCATCCGTGCACCCTCTATGCATGCCGACCGCTTTGTCGCCTCGATATGCGGCACCGCATCAAGGAACTGCTGCACCAAGCCAAAATAACTCTTCGGCTTGGGCCTTTTCGGCCACAAATGAGCCACGACATCCTTCACGGCAAGTCCGGACAACCTAATCAGCTCAGCCCACTCGGCTAACCGATCGGTTAATGGAAGTGGACGCTCCGGACTATGGAATTGCGACCAAAAAAGCTCTTCCATTCCGTGATCCTTTTGGCCTCGGAATTGTGCGACTGCGACTGTGGCACTCGCCGCCAAATTCAGATAAGCATCCTCCGCACCCCACAACTAGCCCAACTGAGCATACTTCGGATCCGTGAACTTCCTACGCAGCAGGAAAGGCTTTCGGCCATAATATCCCGGCTTTGGCGTAGCTCCTCCTTTATAGCTCTCATCGCGGAGCGGGCATCCTTGTCTTCGGCGGTGGCCTTCTTTAGGCCCTCTTGCTCCGCTCGGCGTTCTCTTTCAAGAAACTCATAGCGGTCGGTAGCATCCTTCAGCTTCATGGCCATTTTGGCCATTTCCTCCCTGCTTCGGCAGTGAGCAGCTTGTTCGGCTTTTAGCTCTTCGGCCGCCTACAAGGCAGCCGCATTACTTTTTCTGGCTTGCTCCTTGGCTCAGGCAAGCTCCGCCCGAAGGCCCTCCATAGCAGCGGCACCATCTGCATTAAGCATACATGTTGTAAGGCACGGGCATCAAGCTCCCTTACCAGGTGTCCGCGGAGAAGCCACATACCTTGTGACTCGTCAAGTCATTTATTGACTAGCGTGATGTCGCATCCATAGCGTCAAGTTGCCGCTTGATTCGGCAACTCTATCGATCGGCTGGCCGCGAACGCTCCGCCACCTGTATAGGAAGGGTGACATCTTACAACTGAGATTATGATCCTTGGCACGCTGTTGCTTTTGACAACGTACCAAGTCTCAGGGGCTACTATCTACACATGGCGCATTGTAAATGCAAAACTGTCATAAGGTATATCATTTTTGCGTACTTCAAACCCCGTCAGTAAACTTCTGACAGCCTCATGCAACCCGCTCTCAGCGGATGAAATCCTTTCAATCAGCATACACATTAACGTACGGTGATCTTCTGAGATAGACGCTCGCCCGAGCAGATCCTTCAGCTCCTCCGACCGTACACCAGTTGGTGTCGAACCTTCCGGCCCCGCCGGACTCAGGGAAACCCTCCGCGACGACACCTCAGGGTCGTCCGCCCCGCCTGACGGTGCGGCAGATGGAGGCATTTCGCTCTCCATCATCTCTGGACGGAGATCCCCCGAGGATGAGCTTTGCTGAGAAGGGCTGAGATCCGAACTGCAAAGTAATAACTTCGTTTATCTTCAGAAATAAAAACAGGGATGTCCCTTATTACAAAACTCCAATTTCCACTTATGGCTTGCTAGAGGGCTGATTTCCTTGGGGAAATAGTGTGGCCGGGGCCCCTCCCGGCGCAGGAACCTCTGATGAAGATTTCTTCCCCTGCTTTGAGGCCTTGGCCTCCGGTTCTTTAGAAGTGGTCCTCTTCTCCCCCTGGAGGGAGGGATTCACGATCCCCCCTTTCTTGACAGAGTCCTTAGCGGAGGCGGTAGTTTTCCTGTACCCCCCTTCGCCCTCTTCCGAAGGCGCAACCTCCAGCATCTTGGTTAACACAGGATCCGGCGTGGTCTCAGGGAGGGGGCTGGCCACCGTATCAGTTTCGCTTTTGCTATCCACTCCTGTTCAAGGGACAGCTCGTTAAAGGGCAAGTTTATGATAAATGTACGGACATCGTGTCCAGGCACATGACTACTTACTTGAGTATCCAGGCGATTGCAGCTCAGACCTGCGTCCTCGGTCAAGTCCGGACACATCTCTTGTGATCCGAAGAACAGTTTATACATCTCCACGGGCGTCGCACCCATGAAGTGTTGGAGAGCTTGCAGTCCCTCCAGATTGAATTCCCACAGGCGGAGGGGGCGACGTTTGCAGGGCAGAAGGCGTCGAATCAGCATGACCTGCGCCACTACAACCAGATTGATCTCCCTCTCTTGGAGGTCTTGAATACGGCCCTGCAATAATGGTACGTCGTTGGACGGCCCCCAGTCAAGCCCTTTGTTGACCCATGACGCCAGCCATTGTGGAGGGCCCGAGCGAAAGGCAGGCGGCGCCACCCATCTGGTGCCCTTGGGCGCGGTGATGTAGAACCACTCCTGTTGCCACAAACCAAGCTCCTCTTGAAAAGAGCCCTCGGGCCAGGGAGCGTCAGCACTCTTGCTTATTACAGCCCCTCCGCACTCTGCCTGCTGCCCCTCGATCATCTTTGGCTCCACGTGGAAGGTCTTGAGCCACAATCCGAAGTGAGGAGTAATGCGGAGGAAGGCTTCGCATACAACAATGAACGATGAGATGTGGAGGATGGACTCCGGATCCAAGTCATGGAATTCCAGCCCATAATAAAACATGAGCCCCCTCACGAAGGGGTCCATCGGGAAGCCTAAATCCCGACGGAAGTGAGACACGAACACCACGCTCTCACCAGGCTCGGGAGTAGGAATGACTTGCCCTTGGGTAGGCAGCCTATGCGAAATTTTGCCGGTTAGATACCTGGCGTCTCTCAGCTTTAGCACATCTTCCTCCGTGATGTAAGAAGGCATCCACCGGCCTTGTAGGTTTGAGCCGGACATTGTCGAAGTTCCGAAGCGCCTGAATCTGGGGCCTTGGGTGTTGGAACTCGGGGCGAGGGGCAGATTCGATTGAAGATTGAAGAAAAGGAACAGGCCTTGGTCTCGTTATAAAGGGGTTGAATACCAAGAGCCGTCCCCGTGACCGTTTGGAACTCGCCTTCGATGGAGGGGTCGTGCCAACGGGCGCGGTTGGGTTACCCACGCCCGTATTGATGAGAATCCCAGAATAAGGGGACACGATCTCTGCTTTGACAAGACGTGCCAAGGAAACCGCTTCACCAAACGCGCTGAGGTGGAACAATAACAACGATTCGAGTAAAGGCTTGGCCGTGGTGTGACGTCATGCCACGAAATACGTCAGCAGATTGAACTTGTGTAAATATTATTCTCTCTACGGTGGAGTGTGGAATTTATTTTGCAGAGCCGGACACTATCCTGGTGTTCAAAATCTTCTATGAATTATTCGGAGGAGGAACCCGCCTTGCAATGCCGAAGACAATATGCGTCTTGGGACTAAATCGTCATTGAAGCTGGTTAGGGGCTCTTGAGGAGTCTGGACTAGGGGGTGTCCGGATAGCCGAACTATCACCGTCGGCTTGACTCCAAGACAATGAAGATACAAGATTGAAGACTTCGTGTCGTGTCCGGATGGGACTTTGCTTGGCGTGGAAGGCAAGCTTGGCGATATGGATACGTAGATCTCCTACCATTGTAACCGACTCTGTGTAACCCTAGTCCTCTCCGGTGTCTATATAAACCGGAGGGTTTTAGTCCGTAGGAAAAACAACAATCATACCATAGGCTAGCTTCTAGGGTTTAGCCTCCTTGATCTCGTGGTAGATCTACTCTTGTACTACCCATATCATCAATATCAATCAAGCAGGAGTATGGTTTTACCTCAATCGAGAGGGCCCGAACCTGGGTAAAAACATCATGTCCCTTGTCTCCTGTTACCATCCACCTAGGCGCACAGTTCGGGACCCCCTACCCGAGATCTGCCGGTTTTGACACCAACGGCAGCCCTGTTGACCTGCTGAGGTCAGCATGACCAAATGCTGACCTAGTAAATTATTTTCTGGAATTAAAATAAATCAGATTGATTTATAAATTTCAGAAAATGATCTAAACTTCTATAAATCATAGAAAATCAACCGTAGCTCAGAATGAAATAAGTTATATATGAAAAATTATCAGAAAAATCCAATCTATCCATATGTACTGGTTTCATGCATGTTAAGGCAACTTAACCCTGCTGTTTAGTGCAAAACATGATAAGACACTATTTAAATTCATAAGTTGAGTTTGGGATTGAACTTTTGGTTCAAAATGGCCCAAACCCATCTGGTTGTAGTTGCATTAACCCAACACACTCATTCTGCCATGTCATGATCATGCATCATATTGTGCATTACATTGATTGTGTTTCTTCTTTGTTTGTCGGAGCTTGTCCCCTCTCAGTAGACATGTACCGACGATGTGATCGATGACACCGATGAAGAACTATACTATCTTCAGAAGTGCCAGGCAAGCAAAACCCCCTTGTTCATTCTGATACAATCCTACTCTCTCGCTCCTGCTCTCTTTTACTGCATTAGGACAACAATGATTCATCTGTTACTTGTTGCGGTAGCTGAACTCCTTATCCTCTGCATGACCTGTCATTGCCACAGTAAATAAATGAATCCCACTAGCATGAGTAGGAGTTGGTTGAGCCCTGTTGTGCCTACTCATTCATGCTTGTTTGTCATCTCTTCTACTGCTTAGAGTTGAGTCAGGTCTGATTCGTCGGGGATGAAACAGAGGTGTGTGAACATGTCCTACTGTGTGTGAGCTCAGTGCGTGAACACGATTTGGTAAAGGTAGCGGTGAGAGGCCATGTAGGAGTACATGGTGGATTGTGTCATTGAAGCCATCCTCAGGAACTGAGTTCTATGTTTGTGATCCATGAAACAGCTACTACCACGCATTGGGCCCGAAACCAATGGACACTCTCAGCTTCTTAATCACCTTGGTCCTCTGTCCAAGAGTTGCAAGTAGTTTCTGGTGTTTGTAGTATGCTGGACGTCGTGCGCAGCGCTGACCCGAGGGGTGGGCTGTGATGCGGTAGGCATGTGGCATGGTGTACCAGGCGCCCATTTGGTGTCTCGGGAACGCTGCACACATCGTTTGGGGTCGTATGTGGAAACTTTGGCCGGACTCCCTGCGGACGGAACCTGAATAGGCGATAAACCTGGACTAGAGACTTGAGTGTTTAGGTAGGCCGTGGCTGACACCCTCGTTGGGTTTCCGCTTGAAGGTTGCCGAGTACATGTCGTGTAAATGGCGGTAAGTGGTGAGAGCGTGTGTGAAGAAGTACACCCCTGCAGGGTTAAAATCATCTATTCGAATAGCCGTGTCCACGGTAAAGGACTTCTGGGTTGCCTATACAGCTCATAGAGAAGTGAAAGTGGATACTTTAAAATGCGCAAGATAAGCGTGAGTGCTATGGATGGCGTTCTCGTAGGGAGACGGAAGCTGATCCATAGTGGTGTATTGATGTGGTGAATATGTGGACTCGTGTGCGCCACCTCAAAAGAGTTACTTGAAGTCGTAGTTCAGGATAGCCACCGAGTCAAAGGTGGCTTGCTGCAGTTAAACCCCACCATCCCCTTTGTTGATAATGATGCATATGTAGTTAGATCTGATGTAAGTCTTGTTGGGTACATTTGTACTCACGTTTGCCTATTTTAAGTTTTTGCAGAGAGACTTTAGTATCGCTAGTAGTTCCGCTTGGACTTCGACGTTTAGCTTGCTACCTCAGCTACGATCTGGTGCCCTCGCAAGATCTAGAAGATAGTCAGGCTTCTCAGCCTTTTTCATTTGTAGATGTCTGTACTCAGAGATGTTAAGCTTCCGTTTGTGCTTTGACTTGTATGCTCTGAATGCTGGGTCGAGATACCTGTGTTTGTAATATCTCGCTCCTCAGAGCCTATTGAATAAAATACTTGAGTTCTTGAGTCATGTTGTGATGCCATGTTCTATTTGCACATATCGAGCATATTGTGTGTTTGTTATTGAAATGCTTGGTATGTGTGGGATATGACTATCTAGTTGTTTAGCCTTGGTAGCCTCTCTTCCCGGGAAATGTCTCCTAGTGCTTCCACTGAGCCTTTGTAGCTTGCTACTGCTCCGAAACACATAGGCTGGCCGGCATGTGTCCTTCTTCGTTCCTGTGTCTGTCCCTTCGCGGAAATTTCATGCAGTGCCGATGGGAGTCCTGTGAGCCTGCTACAGCCCGGTTTACCGGAGTCCTGCTAGCCCAATTGCTACAGCCCGGATTCACTCGCTGATGACCAACACGTTCGTTGCTGGGTCATGTATGCCTGTCCCTGTAAGTTAGTGCCACTTTGGGTTCACGACTAGCCATGTCAGCCCAGGCTTCTTGTCATATGGATGCTAGCGACACTATCATATACGTGTGCCAAAAGGCACAAATGGTCCCGGGCAAGGTAAGGCGACACCCGTGGGAATACCGTGCATGAGGCCGCAAAGTGATATGAGGTGTTACATGCTAGATCGATGTGGCTTTGAGTCGGGGTCCTGACAGGTTTGGTATCAGAGCCTGACTGCCTGTAGGATTACCAAGCCAAACTGGTCGAAGTTGAGTCTAAAAATTCGTTAGTTATATAAGGGAATTGATTGTGGGATGGAACGTAAGGCTCTTTTTACTCCTTATACCTTACGCCTTCTGATCCGAGTAACCTTATCTTTCCTACGGGGTTAAGGAACTAGGCTTTCTCTTCTTTCTATCAGGATCACGTGTTACTAATCCGTAGACTTATAGGATTGTTGGATTTAAGCCTCAGTTCAGTTTCTACTACCTCTGTGTGTTCATAGTTGATCTCGGATCCTTGATATTATGATGATCGAGTGGTTATGCCACCATTTGTAGAATGTCTTAAATCCTTTTAAGCATTTACAAACCGTTATGCTGTCCGAGTCATCCCAGGTTTCTAAATAGTCTGGTGCATTTGCAAATTCCTTTTTACCGTTCTGAAGATCCTTTGTGTGAGATCAACCACACTAACTAGTGTGTTGAGGTATTTCATTGCCTCAGCGTTTATGTTCGAGCTATTATTATGACCCTAGGTGTCTAGAGTACCATCTAGTAATTTAGCCATGCTTTGTGTTCCTAGTGTGATGATTCTGGCCATCATTCTCAAAAGCATCCCGTGATGCCACTTAGTATGTAGGTATTCTATTCCTGGGTACTTGAACCCGAGATTCACCGTACTTAACTCATGTGATAGTGCTTGCTCGTTCCTTTAGGATATTAGCAACCTTTGCATTAGTCCTCGAGGTTTGTGGGATATCCTTCTTCCAAATACCATGAACTGCTTAGGGCAGAAGTTCCTCGCTGATCGAAAGATCACAACCAGAGTGCTCCTGATGAATTCTCGATTCTATGTTGTTATTCTGCCACTTCTACCTTTCTGCATGGGTTAACTGGGAGAAACCTATTGAACTTGGTTCGACATACTAATCTATGCATCCACAACTCAGAAAGTCACATGTTCCTTGAGTTGTCCCTCTTTAGTTGTATTCCGACCCCGTCTATCAATTGATAGTCAGGAGTAGTCGTGCACTCGTGTTATCGATGCCCATTACTCCTGTGGTCCGTCAAGCCATTCTATTCTGGAATGACTGGGAGAAACAAACTCCAGTACCTCATCCATATCCAGGATTGGGTCAAAGCAGTTGTATTCCGCAGATCAAAATGCAATCAAGCTTTTGATTCCTTCTACCCGGAAGTGCTACCCTCTTTACGTCAGGATCATCATGAGAATTGCACTATCTCTTATGAAGTCTTGACGCAGTAATACTTCTTGCCATCATTGTCCATTCCTTGGTTTCTGTGTTATTGTAACCGGAATGCCGACAACTGAATCATGGTGTGTGAAATCAATACTCCTAGCAACTCTGTTGCTTGGTAGTTAAGTGGACAATAACCTCATTCTTAGTGAGTTAATTTTTGAATCATCACCCTAAGGTTGATCGTGCCCCCTAGTCCTTATTTTCAGTGCACCTTTCGATCAATGAGCTAGGGTTATGCCAATCCCTTGGTTATTTGATCATATCATCTTGCCTGAGAAGCAAGATTGTTCTCGACCTTAGTAACATACTGGTGGTTCGTGATTTTCCGAAAATCTTCTCGGAAGCATTACGAGGTTGTCACCTGACCGCTATGTTGAGTTCATGATCAAGTTGGTTTCTTGTAACCACCCCTTCTCCAAGAATCTGTGTTGGGTACCCCTGTGCTTGTTGGTTAAGCTGGTCAACAACTTTGATAGTTGGAAGATAGAAGCTTGTCCGATTTAAGTTCATTTTAAGGGATATCTTGTATGTGTGTTGAAGAAAGATGATATCTTCATCAATTGATCCTCGTGACCAGTTGTTGGACCTATTGTCTTGCCAAAACTTTGATTTGAGTGTGGGCTATCCTCAAATCAAATCAGAACCAACAATATTTGTAATGTTGTCTTACTCGTGGTTGATTCCTTGAGCATTCACCATTATATTCTTTGGGTCTGACCAATGCTATCACTGTGTTCACTTAATTATGGAATTCCCTTTATATGGAAACTTGGATCAATTTCGTTGAACCCATCGAAAACATCCTTATCTCCTCCATGATTTTGTCGAACATTAAGCTAGTGTTGTAAACTTTTGAAAGCATCTCTTCATGCTAGCTCATGAAGCATATGTTCGGATGTAAGAAGTGACTTTCTCCAGTTCATGTGCATCTGATCAAGTTGTCGCCGTGACCTGGAGAAGTCAATGTTGTTTCCTCTGGAATCATCCCAAGTCAGTCATGCACGTGTGAAGTATACCATGGCTTGAGAGATTAGCTACCTCCAATCCATTGGTACTTCCTAGCACACCAAGCCACTGATTGATTTGTTCAAGGATAGTAAGTTCTACGTGCTAGTCCTGAAGGTACCAGACGGATTTGTATAAGATTCCATTATCCTCAATGATGCTTCCCAACCAGAACTCGGTAGTGTTTCATTGTAAGACTACCATGTGTTCATGCTTGTCTGGGACAACGCGTTCACATGTTTGTAGCAGAACCAGCTCATGTTTTGGAGCTTACTACCGTAGTCCATTCCCCGAGAATCTCGCAACGTCATCTCGTTGATTTGTGTTGCAAACTTTCATTGTCTTTCCTAGACTTGATGAATCTGGATTAATCTGACACCAACCAGATCTGAATCTCAGGCAGATATGATGGTTTGGAACATTTCCCAAGAACTATAATATTGGACTCTCTATAACCCGGTAAACTAGATGTCGTGGACAACACACCAGCCGGAAGACCCATTATTGTAGTATCTTGATGGAGAAAGTTGGCCACATCCCCATGAGGATTTCGTATGGATTTACTTCTGTAGTTATTCCTTATGATATTTTGTGTTCCCGAAGTCCGACCTTTACTTGATGTCCTAGATATCAACCCAGTTTAATAAATGGGTTGCGCTAGCACATCAAGGAGAACATTAGAAGCGGAGTGCTAAATGTCTATCGGTCGATCATCCAGATTTTGTCCCATTGGCCTCGCTAAGGTGAAATCTGAGAAAGTGTCATCTTCCTTTGCATCTGCATCATCCATCGCTATTCATCATGGTGGTATGTTGTGTTGCCAGGATCCTTGACACGGATATTGGTAAACCTTGATGAATATGGAAATGCTCAAGTTCTTGAGAGCACGCACAAGCACTAGGTGTTATCATCGACACTAACTGGGATTGCCCCTTGTTTCTTCAGTTATGCTATAACGTTTCAACAGTGGGCTCACTCTCTACTATTGAGTTCCTCTCCAGTTACTAGAATCATTCCCAGCATTTGCATTTTGTTCCCAGCTTGCACCGCCAATGTGCCATTCTCCCTTGGGCCCCATCCATTTCCGGTGATAAGAAAAATCACACCTTGTGTTGTCATCAACAAGGTAATCCACATCATCCATACTAGTCCGGGTATGTCATTCATCCGGACTCCTTCAAATGATCGATTATGATTTGCCTTAAGCTGGTATAAAGAGCTTCATTGATCTCTATATAAAAATTAATTCTTTTCGCCAGGAGATGTTGCTATGTCTCATACCGTGAGATAATTCTGAGTTGTTCAATATCCGAGAAGATCGATCCTTCTAGAGTTTCCTTTTCCTCTCGTTGTCATGTTGGCTGGAGTTCTCAGAGCATGACGATGAGACAAAGATGGTGATTGAATCAACACCCTTATGAAGTGCAACCTGGATAATGAAGAATATGTTAGTTTACATTCACCCCCCCCCCCTTCATCTTACCCTACGCTTGAATCTCGGGACGAGATTCTTGTTTAGTGGGGGTGAGTTGTCACATCCGTAGCTTCTGTTAATGCACTAGTCTATTCTCTTGTGTGCATCATGTTTAATCTTGAAGGAAACTTGAAATGGGGACTACCTAAACCCTAGCATCAAAGGAATTCACCAGGTTCAACTAAAATATTCTCAGTGAATCCAAATGGCTTTCAAAAGTGTTCATCATTTCTGGAAAATACTAGAAACAACAACTAGAGGTGTTGCACATTTTTGCATGACATATTTGGGCTCTGAATTAAATCTTATAGTATTTGCATTTGGGCATTTAAATGCTCAAATAATCATAAACTAAAATGTTTACTGTAGGATATATTCCCAACAGTGATCATGAGTAGTTTCATGATTTTTGTAAGTGTCTAAGTATTTTTAATAAAGCCCTAAAGACTACAGAATAATAGAAAAACAAAAACAATTAGAAGAGAGAGAGAGAAGGACTTACCTGGCGCTACCAACCGGCCCAGCTGCTGTGCTGGCCCACCTGCGGCCCAGCCCACCACCAGCCCCCTCTGTCATCTTCTCCCCCTCGCCCCAAAGCAGCTGCATGCCCGGCATGCCGCAGCCTCGCCACCACCTCCTCCCTGCCTATCTGCCCCTCCCCGGCCCCTCTATGCGATGCCAGGAGATGCCCTGGAACCACCTCGACCTCTCCCCTCTCTTGCAGCACTCTCTTCCTTCCTCTAGCTCTCATTTTGGTGGCCACGGAGAGCAACCGCCAGCCGCCGCAGCCCGCACACGCAGCATTCGTCGTCGCCTTGACGCGTTGCCATGTCTGGGAGCTCTGCCGTCACCTTCTTCACTGTCCACAACAAGCCGTTCGACGCCGGGAGCCCCACAAGGACGCCAGCAACCTCTTCTTCAACCTACGGCACCCGTGATCGCCAGTGAGCCCACGCTCACTTTGATGTTTCCCCGAGCTCGCTGAGAACGTCCCCGAACCCACTGTGAGCTCCGCCATCTTCTCCCCTGCTCCCCGCGCTCGTACAGTCTCTCTAGCCGCCTCCTCTATCGGAGCCGAGACGCTCCGCCGCACGAGCTCGACACCGGCGTCACTCCGGTGACCTTTTGGTCACGCGCTAGTGCCTAACGCACTCCCCGCACTCCGCAGCGCCTCACTAGTGCCTCGTTCGCCTGCTAGCACGCCACAGCAGCAAAACGACCGACGCCCGAGCTCCGGCCGCCGCCTAGCTCATCGCTGCCACCGTTGCACGTCATCACGACACACACCACGGCCACCATTAGATGCGCCGCATCGTAGGCTTTCGAAGGTGCCCAGCCTCGCGTCCAGCCGACGCTGGTGTTGGCTGGACGGGCATCGCCGCCACGCTCCGGTTATTGCCGGAGTTAATCCAATGACATGGTAGATTAGTAAGGGATAATGACGTAGTTAGTTAACCCTCCTAGCTCACTAACACCTGGGGCCCACGTCCTAACTAACCCCAGTTTTATTTCTGCTTAGGATTAACTAAACCAAAGCGGCCCCACGCGTCAGCTTTGACCAAGCTGACGTGGCCGTTGACTGGGCCCACACGTTAGTGACTCTAGCCTGCACCGTGACACTGACCAGTGGGACCCACTGGTCAGGTTAGACCCGGGGCAGCCCTGTTGACCTGCTGAGGTCAGCATGACCTAATGCTGACGCAGTAAACATTTCTGGAATTAAAATAAATCAGGATTGATCTATAAATTTCAGAAAATGATCCAAACTTCTAAAAATCATAGAAAATCAACCGTAGCTCAGAATGAAATAAGTTATATATGAAAAATTATCAGAAAAATCCAGTCTATCTATCCGTACAGGTTTCATGCATGTTAAAGAAACTTAACCCTGATCTTTAGTGCAAAACATGATAAGGCACTATTTAAATTCATAAGTTGAGTTTGGGATTGAACTTTTGGTCCAAAATGGCCCAAACCCATCTGGTTGTAGTTGCATTAACCCAACACACTCATTATGCCATGTCATGATCATGCATCATATTGTGCATTGGATTGATTGTGTTTCCTCTTTGTTTGTCGGTGCCTGTCCCCTCTTAGTAGATGTGTACCGACGATGTGATCGATGACACCGATGAAGAACTATACTATCTTCAGAAGTGCCAGGCAAGCAAAACCCCCCTTGTTCATTCCGATACAATCCTACTCTCTTGCTCCTGCTCTCTTTTACTGCATTAGGACAACAACGATTCATCTGTTACTTGCTGTGGTAGTTGAACCCCTTAACCTCTGCATGACCTGTCATTGCCACAGTAATATAGATGAAACCCACTAGCATGAGTAGTAGTTGTTTGAGCCCTGTTGTGCCTACTCATTCATGCTTGTTTGTCATGCCTGCTACTTCTTAGAGTTGAGTCAGGTCTGATTCGTCGGGGATGAATCAGAGGTGTGTGAACATGTCCTACTGTGTGTAAGCTAAGTGTGTGAACATGAGTTGGTAAAGGTAGCGGTGAGAGGCCATGTAGGAGTACATGGTGGGTTGTCTCATTGAAGCCGTCCTTAGGAACTGAGTTCTGTGTTTGTGATCCATGAAACAACTACTACCACACATTGGGCCCGAAACCAATGGACCCTCTCGGCTTCTTAATCACCCTTGTTCTCTGTCCAGGAGTTGCAAATAGTTTCTGGTGTTTGTAGTATCTTTGGAGGCCGTGTCGAGGCTGACCGAGGGGTGCGTTGTGATCACGATGAGCACGTGGCATGGTGTACCGGGCGCCCGTTTGGTGTCTCGGGAACCCAGCACACATCGTTCGGGGCCGTATGTGGAAACTTCGGACGGACTCTCTGCGGATGGAACCTGAATAGGAGATAAACCTGGACTAGAGACTTGAGTGTTTAGGTAGGCCGTGGCCTACACCCTCGTTGAGTTTCCGCTTGAAGGTTGCCGAGTACATGTCGTCTAAACGGCGGTAAGTGGTGAGAGCGTGTGTGAAGAAGTACACCCCTGTAGGGTTAACATCATCTATTCGAATATTCGTGCCCGCGGTAAAGGACTTCTGGGTTGCCTATACAGTTCATAGACAAGTGAAAGTGGATACTTTAAAATGCGCAAGATAAGCATGAGTGCTATGGATGGCTTTCTTGCAGGAAGACGGAAGCGGATCCATAGTGGTGTATTGATGTGGTGAATATGTGGACTCGTGTGCGCCACCACAAAAGAGTTACTTGCACTCGTAGTTCAGGATAGCCACCGGGTCAAAGCTGGCTTGCTGCAGTTAAACCCCACCACCCCCTTTGTTGATAATGATGCATATGTAGTTAGATCTGATGTAAGTCTTGCCGGGTACATTTGTACTCACGTTTGCCTATTTTATGTTTTTGAAGAGAGACTTTAGTCTCGCTAGTACTTCCGCTTGGACTTCGACGTTTAGCTTGCTACCTCAGTGATGATCTTGTGCCCTCGGCAGGATCTGCTAGATAGTCAGGCTTCTCAGCCTTTTTCATTTGTAGATGTCTGTACTCAGACATGTTAAGCTTTCATTTGTGCTTTGACTTGTATGCTCTGACTGCTGGGTCGAGAGACCCATGTTTGTAATATCTCGCTCCTCGGAGCCTATTGAATAAAATACTTGAGTTGTAGAGTCATGTTGTGATGCCATGTTCTATTTGCACATATCGAGCATATTGTGTGTATGTTATTGAAATGCTTGGTATGTGTGGGATCTGACTATCTAGGTGTTTATCCTTGGTAGCCTAGCTTGTCGGGAAATGTCTCCTAGTGCTTCCACTGAGCCTTGGTAGCTTGCTACTGCTCCGGAAGACATAGGCTGGCCGGCATGTGTCCTTCTTCGTTCCTGTTTCTGTCCCTTGGGGGAAATGTCATGCGGTGTTTACCAGAGTCTTGTTAGCCTGCTCCAGCCCGATTTACCAGAGTCCTGCTAGCCTAGTTGCTACAGCCCAGATTCACTCGCTGATGACCGACATGTTCATTGCTGGGTCATGTATGCCTGTCCCTATAAGTTAGTGTCACTTTGGGTTCACGACTAGCCATGTCAGCCCAGGCTCCTTACGTGTGCCAAAAAGCGCAAACGGTCCCGAGCAAGGTAAGGCGACACCCGTGGGAATACCGTGCGTGAGGCCGCAAAGTGATATGAGGTGTTACAGGCTAGATTGGTGTGGCTTTGAGTCGGGGTCCTGAGATTTATATTACTTAAAAATCCAACGGAACACTGCGGTCGCAAAAATTAATGAAATTAAAATTTTCAATATCCAGAAATAATATTTTATAAAGTAATTATGTGTTTGGTGCATTTTTTATACTTACTGCCTAGTTTTTATAATTACATCACATTTGTTATTTCATAAAGCTCATTTTATTTGATAAGCCTAATGCATCCCTCATAGGAAAGATTTGCAGCCCAGTGGGGCGGAGAATAACAACTTGACCTTGCCAAGGTATTCCTAAAAAAAGTATACTTGGGATAGCCATTTTCAGCTTGAAAAAAATTAATATCTGGGCTGGATATCTAGCCTGGGCTAGACGGGCCATAGCCCCCCCCCCAGTTAATACATGCAGCGATGTTTTCGTTGTTGTTTAGAGGAGAAAAATTAATATCTCGGCTAAACATCAAAAAACCTTGCAGTGCTCACACCACAGAAACAAAAATGCTGCTCGAGCTACTTAGTCCCAGCTGTCGGCCGCTTCTTGTGCAATCCTCTCGTTTATAGACTACATAGGTTGACAATGGTGTGGGACCGTGATGTCAGGAAACCAGGAGGAAACAAAAAAATTATAGTTTTATATAATAAGGAGGCACTTGCATACGTGAGGCTATGGCCCTGGTGGGTCCCCATTGTCATCCTCTCCAAGTAAAGTCATCTCATCGCCCGCTTCTTCCGCCAAGCAGTTGTTGCCCGCCCGCTTCGGTCTGGCGATTGCTTCGCCTTCAAATGACACAAGTGTCGTCCGTCCGTCCATCTGCCGCCCACATTAATGATACGCGGTTGCCGAGGCGGCTACTCCGGCGCCACACGACCGTCCCTCCGCCGCCCACCATTGCTATTTAAATTCCTGCGTCGGCCATAGCCACAGTCATCCGCATCTGTTCCCTTTCTCCTGTCCACACCACTACTGCCCACCATGGCTTCCTCGCGCTCCAGCGCTCTTCGGGATGGACGGACGACGGACCACAAGGAGATGGAAGCCATTGCTGCCAACCGGCTGGCCGGCAGGCAGCCGGAGGACGACGACGTCCCAATGGAGAACATGGTAGTCGACGATCCGGCGCCAACCCCCTCCTCCGTGCCATCCTCGCCGGTGCATTGCACCATGACCATCGGTGAGGATCGTGCCCAATATATGGACACGGTGAGGCAGAAGCGTGAGGTGTAGTTCCGGGAGGCGCAGGGCGACGACGCCTACAACCACCACCTCCAGGAGCACCTGCAAGCGGAGGAGCAGATCACCACGAAGCGGGCGGAGCAGGAGGCGCTGCTCAACTCGTACCGCTCCACCCGCGAGGGCCGCCTCGAGCGCTGGCGGTACCGCATGTGGGTGGTGGAGGCAAAGTAGGTATCAAGCACTATTGGGACGCGAAGCTTTCGCCCGCTTTAACGCAATACCGCATTATGCATCTCTTGCACTTAAAATGCCTGGTCCACGCGGCATCATCTCATTAAAGGGAAACCTCGATTGTTCCCTGAATACGGAAGAAAGTGAGACTGCCTTGACAGCCACACATTAATCCGGCTTTGCTGATCAAACCACCCAAACAGGTCATTCAGATCCCGGACACGATTAGGCTAGTCCGGCACAAATAAACAAGGGGCTTACTAACCATGTCCCCCCTCACAAGGGGATGCACACATGCACAATAAGAGACAATAAAGCTCAATTTTATTCGTTTTTTGACTTATACTCTGTTTATACATTTTTCGCACGACCCCTTTTTCAAACTAAGTTCTTCTCTTTTACAGATGAACACCGTGCTACGCCCATCCAGGATACGGCACTGCAGAGACACAGGCAGACGGGCGTGCGGTAGGGACCGTTGCAAGGATTCTTTTGATTAAGACCTGCGTAAACCTTTCTTACTGTCTCTTGTTGATACACATCCCCTGGTTTCACACCATAACCGAGGAGGAAGCTGGCGTTTTGGCATCGGCCGCGTCAGAAATTTTTCCGCGTACCTGGACACTAGGGGCTTAGGGCATTGTTCTGCCTGTTTTCATAAAGACCAAATACATTAGGGAGTGTTCGGCGTCTCAAGTTAGGCCTTATATGCATCAGCTCCGAATCATGTCTTTGGTCAAATGTTGGGTTTCCCGGCTCCTATGTTTTGCTGCCTTACGTTCCGCTCTATCGGCTAACGCGGCACCAGGAGAACTACTGCGATTGTGCCCCAGTTAAGCGGTGAGCACCTCGATGAAAGCGAAAACGATGTCATGATATAGCGAGAGACTAGTCAACCACTCGATCGACCACCGGAATGTTTAAAATTCCTCCGCTTTAACGAAGGACCGTTTCCCGGTCAGGAACATACGCACCCCGAAATTCGGAGAGCGCAGTGCCCCTAGGGGCTATATAGTAGCCCCACCATCGAACTCCTATGGCTAAGTGAAAGTGATAAAGCATTATAGTCCGGTTGCCTAGTTTGCTACGCTATCACCTCCTTCAGGACCAAGGCGTTGGATTAAATGTGAAAATCGCTTTTTGCAAACACCCCGCACTATGTGCGTGGGGCTAAGCCGAGACTGCCATCTTCGGGTTATATACACATATCGTTAACGGCCGCACAGGAGGTATTTCAACACTTGAACGCACAAGTATAAAAAGCCTTTATATTATATTTGAAACATGGTTTCACAAATCATACATGTCATTTGAACATAACATTTTTCGAGCACTGCGTCTCTATTAAACGAGCGCCCTGCAGGACTTCCTCAAAATAGTGCTCGGCTGGTAATCGGCTTCTGTCCGAATCCTGGGATGCAATGTTGGTGGCCTCCATCTCTGCGCAGTATGTTTTGACACGGGCGAGAGCCATCCGTGGACCCTCTATGCATGCCGACCGCTTCGTCGCCTCGATATGCGGCACCGCATCAAGGAACTGCTGCACCAAGCCAAAATAACTCTTCGGCTTGGGCCTTTTCGGCCACAAATGAGCCACGACATCCTTCACGGCAAGTCCGGACAACCTAATCAGCTCAGCCCACTCAGCTAACCGATCAATTAATGGAAGTGGACGCTCCGGACTATGGAATTGCGACCAAAAAAGCTCTTCCATTCCGTGATCCTTTTGGCCTCGGAAGTGTGCGACTGCGTCTGTGGCACTCGCCGCCAAATTCAGATAAGCATCCTCCACACCCCACAACTAGCCCAACCGAGCATGCCGGATCCGTGAACTTCCCACGCAGCGGAAAGGCTTTCCGGCCATAATATCCCGGCTTTGTGAAGCTCCTCCTTTATAGCTCTCATCGCGGAATGGCATCCTTAACCGGTGGTGGCCTTCTTTAGGCCCTCTTGCTCCGCCGGCGTTCTCTTTCAAAAACTCATAGCGGTGGTAGCATCCTTGACTTCACGGCCATTTGGCAATTTCCTCCATGCTTGGCGGTGAGCAGCTTGTTGGCTTTTAGCTCTTGACGCCTACAAGGCAGCCGCACTTTTTTACGGCTTGCTCCTTGGCTCGAGCAAGCTCCACCAAGGTCCTCCATAGCAGCGGCACCATCTGCATTAAGCATACATGTTGTAAGGCACGGGCATCAAGCTCCCTTACCAGGTGTCCGCGGAGAAGCCACATACCTTGTGACTCGTCAAGTCGTTTATTGACTAGCGTGATGTCCGCATCCGCAACGTCAAGTTGCCGCTTCAGTTCGGCAACTCTATCAGTCCGGCTGGCCACCGAACGCTCCGCCACCTGTATAGGAAGGGTGACATCTTACAACTGAGATTATGATCCTCGGCACGCTGTTGCTTTTGACAACGTAACGAGTCTCAGGGGCTACTATCTACACATGGCGCATTGTATATGCAAAACTGTCATAAGGTATATCATTTTTGTGTACCTCAAACCCCGTCAGTAAACTTCTGACAGCCTCATGCAACCCGCTCTCAGCGGATGAAATCCTTTCAATCACCATACCCATTAAGGTACGGTGATCTTCTAGGATAGACGCTCGCCCGAGCAGATCCTTCAGCTCCTCCGACCGTACACCAGTTGGTGTCGAACCTTCCGGCCCCGCCGGACTCAGGGAAACCCTCCGCGACGAAACCTCAGGGTCGTCCGCCCCGCCTGACGGTGCGGCAGATGGAGGCGTTTCGCTCTCCATCATCTCCGGACAGAGATCCCCCGAGGATGAGCTTTGCTGAGAAGGGCTGAGATCCGAACTACAAAGTAATAAATTCGTTTATCTTCAGAAATAAAAACAGGGATGTCCCTTATTACAAAACTCCCATTTCCACTTATGGCTTGCTAGAGGGCTGATTTCCTTGGGGAAATAGTGTGGCCGGGGCCCCTCCCTGCGCAGGACCCTCTGATGAAGATTTCTTCCCCTGCTTTGAGGCCTTGGCCTCCGGATCTTTAGAAGTGGTCCTCTTCTCCCCCTGGAGGGAGGGATTCACGATCCCCCCTTTCTTGACAGAGTCCTTAGCGGAGGCGGTAATTTTCCTGTACCCCCCTTCGCCCTCTTCCGAAGGCGTAGCCTCCAACATCTTGGTTCACACAGGATCCGGCGTGGTCTCAGGGAGGGGGGCTGGACACCGTATCAGTTTCTCTTTTGCTATCCACTCCTGTTCAAGGGACAGCTCGTTAAAGGGCAAGTTTATGATAAATGTACGGACATCGTGTCCAGGCACATGACTACTTACTTGAGTATCTGGGCGATTGCAGCTCAGACCTGCGTCCTCGGTCAAGTCCGGACACATCTCTTGTGATCCGAAGAACAGTTTATACATCTCCACGGTCGTCGCACCCATGAAGTGTTGGAGAGCTCGCAGTCCCTCCAGATTGAATTCCCACATGCGGAGGGGGCGACGTTTGCAGGGCAGAAGGCGCCGAATCAGCATGACCTGCA
The DNA here is from genome assembly GCA_021437245.1 of Aegilops speltoides. Lineage (NCBI taxonomy): Eukaryota > Viridiplantae > Streptophyta > Magnoliopsida > Poales > Poaceae > Aegilops > Aegilops speltoides. The sequence continues at coordinate 163,482,617 of CM038141.1, forward strand.
CCACTACAACCAGATTGATCTCCCTCTCTTGGAGGTCTTGAATACGGCCCTGCAATAATGGTACGTCCTTGGACGGCCCCCAGTCCAGCCCTTTGTTGACCCATGACGCCAGCCATTGTGGAGGGCCCGAGCGAAAGGCAGGCAGCGCCACCCATCTGGTGCCCTTGGGAGCGGTGATGTAGAACCACTCCTGTTGCCACAAACCAAGCTCCTCTTGAAAAGAGCCCTCGGGCCAGGGAGCGTCAGCACTCTTGCTTATTACAGCCCCTCCGCACTCTGCCTGCTGGCCCTCGATCATCTTTGGCTCCACGTGGAAGGTCTTGAGCCACAATCCGAAGTGAGGAGTAATGCGGAGGAAGGCTTTGCATACAACAATGAACGATGAGATGTGGAGGATGGACTCCGGATCCAAGTCATGGAATTCCAGCCCATAATAAAACATGAGCCCCCTCACGAAGGGGTCCATCGGGAAGCCTAAATCCCGACGGAAGTGAGACACGAACACCACGCTCTCACCAGGCTCGGGAGTAGGAATGACTTGCCCTTGGGTAGGCAGCCTATGCGAAATTTTGCCGGTTAGATACCTGGCGTCTCTCAGCTTTAGCACATCTTCTTCCGTGACGGAAGAAGGCATCCACCGGCCTTGTAGGTTTGAGCCGGACATTGTCGAAGTTCCGAAGCGCCTGAATCTGGGGCCTTGGGTGTTGGAACTCGGGGCGAGGGGCGGATTCGATTGAAGATTGAAGAAAAGGAACAGGCCTTGGTCTCGTTATAAAGGGGTTGAATACCAAGAGCCGTCCCCGTGACCGTTTGGGACTCGCCTTCGATGGAGGGGTCGTGCCAACGGGCGCGGTTGGGTTACCCACGCCCATATTGATGAGAATCCCGGAATAAGGGGACACGATCTCTGCTTTGACAAGACGTGCCAAGGAAACCGCTTCACTAAACGCGCTGAGGTGGAACAATAAAAATGATTCGAGTAAAGGCTTGGCCGTGGTGTGACGTCATGCCACGAAATACGTCAGCAGATTGAACTTGTGTAAATATTATTCTCTCTACGGTGGAGTGTGGAATTTATTTTGCAGAGCCGGACACTATCCTGGTGTTCAAAATCTTCTATGAATTATTCGGAGGAGGAACCCGCCTTGCAATGCCGAAGACAATATGCGTGCCGGACTCGTCGTCATTGAAGCCTGGTTCAGGGGCTACTGAGGGAGTCCTGGACTAGGGGGTGTCCGGATAGCCGAACTATCACCGTCGGCTTGACTCCAAGACAATGAAGATACAAGATTGAAGACTTCGTCCCGTGTCCGTATGGGACTTTGCTTGGCATGGAAGGCAAGCTTGGCGATATGGATACGTAGATCTCCTACCATTGTAACCGACTCTGTGTAACCCTAGTCCTCTCCGGTGTCTATATAAACCGGAGGGTTTTAGTCCGTAGGAAAAACAACAATCATACCATAGGCTAGCTTCTAGGGTTTAGCCTCCTTGATCTCGTGGTAGATCTACTCTTGTACTACCCATATCATCAATATCAATCAAGCAGGAGTATGGTTTTACCTCAATCGAGAGGGCCCGAACCTGGGTAAAAACATCGTGTCCCTTGTCTCCTGTTACCATCCACCTAGGCGCACAGTTCGGGACCCCCTACCCGAGATCCGCCGGTTTTGACACCAACAGCAGCCCTGTTGACCTGCTGAGGTCAGCATGACCTAATGCTGACGTAGTAAACATTTCTGGAATTAAAATAAATCAGATTGATTTATAAATTTTAGAAAATGATCTAAACTTCTATAAATCATAGAAAATCAACCGTAGCTCAGAATGAAATAAGTTATATATGAAAAATTATCTGAAAAATCCAGTCTATCTATCCGTACAGGTTTCATGCATGTGAAGGCAACTTAACCCTTATGTTTAGTGCAAAACATGATAAGGCACTATTTAAATTCATAAGTTGAGTTTGGGATTGAACTTTTGGTTCAAAATGGCCCAAACCCATCTGGTTGTAGTTGCATTAACCCAACACACTCATTATGCCATGTCATGATCATGCATCATATTGTGCATTGGATTGATTGTGTTTCCTCTTTGTTTGTCGGTGCCTGTCCCCTCTCAGTAGATGTGTATCGACGATGTGATCGATGACACCGATGAAGAACTATACTATCTTCAGAAGTCCCAGGCAAGCAAAACCCCCCTTGTTCATTCCGATACAATCCTACTCTCTTGCTCCTGCTCTCTTTTACTGCATTAGGACAACAACGATTCATCTGTTACTTGCTGTGGTAGTTGAACCCCTTAACCTCTGCATGACCTGTCATTGCCACAGTAATATAGATGAAACCCACTAGCATGAGTAGTAGTTGTTTGAGCCCTGTTGTGCCTACTCATTCATGCTTGTTTGTCATGCCTGCTACTTCTTAGACTTGAGTCAGGTCTGATTCGTCGGGGATGAATCAGAGGTGTGTGAACATGTCCTACTGTGTGTAAGCTAAGTGTGTGAACATGAGTTGGTAAAGGTAGCGGTGAGAGGCCATGTAGGAGTACATGGTGGGTTGTCTCATCGAAGCCGTCCTCAGGAACTGAGTTCTGTGTTTGTGATCCATGAAACAACTACTACCACGCATTGGGCCCGAAACCAATGGACCCTCTCGGCTTCTTAATCACCCTTGTTCTCTGTCTAGGAGTTGCAAATAGTTTCTGGTGTTTGTAGTATGTCGGAGGCCGTGTGCAGCGCTGACCCGAGGGGTGTGCTGTAATGCGGTAGGCACGTGGCATGGTGTACCGGGCGCCCGTTTGGTGTCTCGGGAACCCAACACACATCGTTCGGGGCCGTATGTGGAAACTTCGGCCGGACTCTCTGCGGATGGAACCTTTATAGGCGATAAACCTGGACTAGAGACTTGAGTGTTTAGGTAGGCCATGGCCGACACACTCGTTGAGTTTCCGCTTGAAGGTTGCCGAGTACATGTCGTGTAAACGGTAGTAAGTGGTGAGAGCGTGTGTGAAGAAGTACACCCCTGTAGGGTTAACATCATCTATTCGAATATTCGTGCCCAAGGGTAAAGGACTTCTGGGTTGCCTATACAGTTCATAGACAAGTGAAAGTGGATACTTTAAAATGCGCAAGATAAGCATGAGTGCTATGGATGGAGTTCTTGCAGGAAAACGGAAGCGGATCCATAGTGGTGTATTGATGTGGTGAATATGTGGACTCGTGTGCGCCACCTCAAAAGAGTTACTTGCACTCGTAGTTCAGGATAGCCACCGGGTCAAAGATGGCTTGCTGCAGTTAAACCCCACCACCCGCTTTGTTGATAATGATGCATATGTAGTTAGATCTGATGTAAGTCTTGCTGGGTACATTTGTACTCACGTTTGCCTATTTTATGTTTTTGAAGAGAGACTTTAGTCTCGCTAGTACTTCCGCTTGGAGTTCGACGTTTAGCTTGCTACCTCAGTGATGATCTTGTGCCCTCGGCAGGATCTGCTAGATAGTCAGGCTTCTCAGCCTTTTTCATTTGTAGATGTCTGTACTCAGACATGTTAAGCTTTCATTTGTGCTTTGACTTGTATGCTCTGACTGCTGGGTCGAGAGACCCATGTTTGTAATATATCGCTCCTCGGAGCCTATTGAATAAAATACTTGAGTTGTAGAGTCATGTTGTGATGCCATGTTCTATTTGCACATATCAAGCATATTGTGTGTATGTTATTGAAATGCTTGGTATGTGTGGGATCTGACTATCTAGGTGTTTATCCTTGGTAGCCTAGCTTGTCGGGAAATGTCTCCTAGTGCTTCCACTGACTAAGGCTTCCACTGAGCCTTGGTAGCTTGTCAGGACTCCGGAAGACATAGACTGGACGGCATGTGTCCTTCTTCGTTCCTGTGTCTGTCCCTTCGGGGAAATGTCACGCGGTGTCTACCAGATTCTTGTTAGCCTGCTACAGCCCGGTTTACCGGAGTCCTGCTAGCCTAGTTGCTACAGCCCAGATTCACTCGCTGATGACCGACATGTTCATTGCTGGGTCATGTATGCCTGTCCCTATAAGTTAGTGTCACTTTGGGTTCACGACTAGCCATGTCAGCCTCCTTACGTGTGCCAAAAGGCGCAAACGGTCCCGAGCAAGGTAAGGCGACACCCGTGGGAATACCGTGCGTGAGGCCGCATAGTGATATGAGGTGTTACATGCTAGATTGGTGTGGCTTTGAGTCGGGGTCCTGACATTTATATTACTTAAAAATCCAACGGAACACTGCACTCGCAAAAATTAATGAAATTAAAATTTTCAATATCCAAAAATAATATTTTATAAAGTAATTATGTGTTTGGTGCATTTTTTATACTTACTGCCCAATTTTTATAATTACATCGCATTTATTATTTCTTTAAGCTCATTTCCTTTGATAAGCCTAATGCATCCCTCATAGGAAAGATTTGCAGCCCAGTGGGGCGGAGAATAACAACTTGACCTTGCCAAGGTATTCCTAAAAAAGTATAGCTGGGATAGCCATTTTCAGCTTGAAAAAAATTAATATCTGGGCTGGATATCTGGCCTAGGCTAGACGGGCCATAGCCCCCCTAGTTAATACCTGCAGCGATGTTTTCGTTGTTGTTTAGAGGAGAAAAATTAATATCTCAGCTAAACATCGAAAAACCTTGCAGTGCTCACACCTCATAAACAAAAATGCTGCTCGAGCTCCTTAGTCCCAGCTGTCGGCCGCTTCTTGTGCAATTCTCTCGTTTATAGACGACATAGGTTGACAATGGTGTGGGACCGTGATGTCAGGAAACCAGGAGGAAACAAAAAAATTATAGTTTTATATAATAAGGAGGCACTTGCATACGTGAGGCTATGGCCCTGGTGGGTCCCCATTGTCATCCTCTCCAAGTAAAGTCATCTCATCGCCCGCGCGCGCTTTCCGCCCGAAATAGTCAGCGCTGCCCGCCCCGCTTCCCGGTGCAGGCGATTGCTTCGCCTTCAAATGACACAAGTGTCGTCCGTCCGTCCATCTGCCGCCCACATTAATGATACGCGGTTGCCGAGGCGGCTACTCCGGCGCCACACGACCGTCCCTCCGCCGCCCACCATTGCTATTTAAATTCCTGCGTCGGCCATAGCCGCAGTCATCCGCATCCGTTCCCTTTCTCCTGTCCACACCACTACTGCCCACCGTGGCTTCCTCGCGCTCCAGCGCTCTTCGGGACGGGCGGACGACGGACCACAAGGAGATGGAAGCCATTGCTGCCGACCGGCTGGCCGGCAGGCAGCCGTAGGATGACGACGTCCCAATGGAGAACATGGTAGTCGACGATCCGGCGCCAACCCCCTCCTCCGCGCCATCCTCGCCGGTGCATTGCACCATGACCATCGGTGAGGATCGTGCCCAATATATGGACACGGTGAGGCAGAAGCGTGAGGTGCTGTTCCGGGAGGCGCAGGGCGATGACGCCTACAACCACCATCTCCTCCAGGAGCACGTGCAAGCGGAGGAGCAGATCACCGCGGAGCGGGCGGAGCAGGAGGCGCTGCTCGACTCGTACCGCTCCACCCACGAGGGCCGCCTCGAGCGCTGGCGGTACCGCATGCGGGTGGTGGAGGCTGCGGCCGCCTACAAAGAGGGCGATGAAGCGGGCGAGGCGCTGTTTGGCGAGACCGAGGTCGAGGCAGAGGACAATGCTGGCTCCGATGAGTCCCCGCTCCGCTTGCGTTGATGAGGCCCTACTTCGCCAAGGCCCCGCGGCACCATCAAAGAGGCAGAGGACACCGCCGGCTCCGCCGAGGCCCCGCCCTGCCAACAATGAGGCTGAGCACGTAGCCGGCTCAGCCGAGTCCCCACCCTACCGGCAACGAGGGGGAGGAGTTCCATCGCTCCGCTGAGGCTCCGCGCGCCGGCAATGAGACAGAGGACATCACCAACTACACCAAGGCCCGGCCCCACTGCCAACGAGGCTGCCTCACAGAAAACGAGGAAGAGTAGAACACGGTAGGTCGCCGCTCCTTGAGTCCAAGTAAGGCCACGGCTGCTACCCTCTGGTTGAAGCCAAGCTAGGCGGGTTGAACATTGACAGCCGGTTAGCTTCTTGGCGGCGATGTGGAGTCGGAGAGCTGTGTTGGAGAAGGACGCTGCTTCTACTTAACTGCTGGTGCAGTTGGCTGACTGACACGTGGGCCCAACAGGCCACATCCAGTTACGCAACTGCACCTACTATTAAGTCACTGAAGGTTCTCTTTGGCTCAGCGGGACACAGGTGGGTGGCTTCGGTTAATTAATTATACCTCTAGGGAACCCCTTTTTAGTTGAAGAATGTATGAAATGTAATGAAATTCGGCATGTTTATATGAAATCCGACCGTGTATGAATGAATATATTTTGATTAGTTTGAATTCCTGTATCACTGGAGTTGGATGAACATGCAAAACAATACGTACTAGCATTATTCCCAGGGTGATCACCTCGTTTGCAGCAGCTTCACATGTACTCCCTCCAGTCCTTTCTAGTTTGCATACAAGTTTTGTCTGCAGTCAAAGTATCTCTACTTTGACCAATCTTATAGAAAAAAGTATGCACTTTCACAATGTGCGAAGTAAAAAGGAACAGAAGGAGTACAAAGAGTTTGAGCAGATTTTTAGCGTTTCTGTACATTGCAATGAAATACACAGGGCTGGCAATTCATAGAGAACATTCAAAACAATCGATGATTATGCATCTCAGCGACTCACATGTCAGAGCCAATATTTAGTTCACAACTAAAGAATAAAGAAAATTGATCGAAGCAGCTAACAGCAAAGGGTGTCCCATTCGAAAATATCAAACACATGTCTTCTTGCTAAAATCAATTAGCAAAATTTGACAAGGTTGTCCCATTCCAAAATATCAAATGCCTACGGTTGTGGAATGGGCAGGGTTTGCCATCAGTTCAGACATTGACCTGGCACCTCGTGCTAAATAAACCAGCTGTTCTTTTTGTGTAGTTCCACCAAAATCAACCAAATTCACGTGTAGCTTGTATGATTTCGCCCTTATATGTTACAATGCCTTGAAATTATCGGCACCTCCTTTCTTGTGATGGAAATGAATGATTCGATGTATTCATGAACATTTTGTTCAGTTCCCATTGAATCAAGCTGAGCACCCCTGTTTGCACAAATACAAAAAAGTGATTAGTATAAAGCAAACTATACTATGAATTGACAGTTTAAACAGGCACCTACATGGTCCATGTAGAGCACACTCTTAGAAAAATGGACATCACCAGAAAGAATCCTAGAACAACATTGTACTCACGCATCACAGCAAAAAAATGGAGATTTGTCAGTCCTTCTGAGCTGCAGTTAGTTCAATACAGACAAGCTTCGCCTTCAATGTAAGATTTGGCATGTCAATCAGGGAGCACAAGTATAGAACTAAATAATGACATTCATTTTCTGATGAAGGTGGCAAAATACAGGCCAACAGTTGTGAAATATCCTTATCTTACCTCAATGGGATATTACGGTGCACATACAGGTTGGAAGTCTTGTCTCCATTTGTGCAGTTCACTAAAATCTAGCAACATTACCATACAAGTAGCACAACATATGAAAGCACACTGCAGAATCATGCAAAAGAATGCTAGTACTGACCTCTCATGATGCGGAATTCAAACAACTCACAAGAAGAACATCTGAACCAAATTTGCAAACACAGATAGGAAGTAAGATCTCCTCTTGTGCAGTTCCACTAAGATCAAGCAATCAAGCAACTTTGTCGGTGTGACATTTTGGTTGAACTGCACAAAACACTCTTAAAACAAAAGTGTTTTTGTGCAGTGCAAAAAAAGGTCACAATGGCAACGAGGTGAAGTAGATAACCCTGTTTACCCAGAGGTGCAAAGGAAACAACTAGTGGTCAATAACGATGGATGACACAGAAGCCAACAAAAAGAAGCATCTACCTTATCTAAATGGGAAAGAAAGCAAGCCAGTAGAATTTATCAAACAGTGGCGTTGATTAATATTAACATAGAGATTATATTAACAATAAAATTTGTTAAACATGTAATTTGCTTTTAACTGTTGCATTGCATCAATTTTCCAGCGGCATTATTGGAGGGTGTTTGTTTACAGGGACATTTTGGTGTAGGGACTAAAAAAACTATGTGTTAGTCCCATCTAAACCAAACAGGAGGGACTTTTAGGGACTAAAAGTGGGCATTTGGGACTAAAGAAAGAAGGCCCGGAGGGAGTCTTTTTGGGACTTTTCCCAACAGTTGCCCCTGCCACGCATCACACCTTGTCTCTATTAGTTCATCACTAGGGGTAACATGGTCTTTTAGCATGTCATTTAATAACCTCTAGTCCATGTTTGGTCCCTGGAACCAAGAAGGAAGGGACTAGGGAGTTTTTAACCAAACAGGGCCTTAGATTAACAACAGCTAAAGAGTTGCACGGGACAGTGGACGCGCCAGCACCATGTGCATCTACCGACGGACTATGGTCATGCACAGTCTGTTGCAACAAAGAACAAACAACCAAGGAGCATATTTGTGTTGGTCCCAGTTTTGTTATGTTTAGACACCTTTCCCTATGTGGCTGACAAATCTAGTCTGCTCAAACTCTACACCTTGTCCCCCAAATCAAAAGATCAGTTTATTCTGAGATGGGCGTACTACATTTGTCATTGTTTTCCCTTTTCGACCAATGTAGGTGCTGGATAGCCAGTCTGTACTAGTACTTTCACCCATTCCTTTCCTCTTTGAACCACGCCCTAGATTTATGCTATACAACTTTCCCCACTAATTTCCCCCATTCCTTTCCTCTTTGTACCATGTCTTAGATTCATGCGATACAACTTTCCCCCTTCCTTTCCTTTTTGGACCACGTCCTAGATTCATGCTATACAACTTTTCCCACTACTTTCCCCCACTCCTTTCCTCTTTGAACCACGTCCTAGATTCATGGTATACAACTTTCCCCACTACTTTCTTGTTTGATCCAACACCTAGATTCGAGTGTAGAAGCGGAAAAAGCCCACATGCAGCTAGAGCAATGCATGTGGAATAAGTAAATTATACCTTAAGGTTCTTGGGGCGTGGTTCGGTGGGCGACGGGATGGCGGGGAAGAAGAAGGGGTCGGAGGCCCTCCCGCAACGCCGCTGGGTGAAAGTGAATAGCTGCACCAGTAGTGGATTGCCTCCCTTGCCGATGGCGACAGTGTTAAGCCTCCTTCCCTTCCCAGCGGACGGATCCTGCCGGCTCTTTGACTAGCAGTGAGCCAACGAAGTCTTGTTTAGATCTGGAGAGGGTGAGAGAGTGTGAAGAGAGCAACTACGAGCGCTAAGGCTCCAGCGTGTATATATATACTGGAGAGAGAGTGTGAAGCGTGCAAACCCTAGAAAACAAGCGCCGAGGCTGCAGCTTATACGTGATGAGGTGATTATACGGTCACTACGAGATAGTTTTGCTCCGTATCCATCCATTTTGACCAGTCAAAGAATCCTCCTGGCACGAATTATGCTTAAGTGCAGTTATCGAACCCGAGACCTCAAGTTTGATGAGCGAACAGGCTAACCAGCTACACAACCGTCCCGATATGTTCAACGAGAGGAAAATAAACTTTTTTACATTCCTGCATTCGTGCGACAAGCATGTCATGTTTTTTTTGTGTGGTAGTCATTGGGATTTAAATCATAATCATGTCATGTGGCTTTGGCGGTAAGACTATCCACAGTGGTGCAGAAATAATGCAGCCTTAGTCACCTTACCTCTCTCCACGTAGTACGTTGGGTCCCACTAGTCAGAGTGTGAAACAAACAAATTAATAAGAAAAATTAAAAGCGCCAGCGGTGTATCTTACCTCACACATCTCGCTACTGCTCGGGAACACTGTCCAATTGATCCCTCTGTGCGCTCAGGTACTATTTTAAGTGAATCCTTATTATAACATGCACACAATTTTGGGCACTTGTATTTGACCTAAGTCAATGTGCCACCGTATCACTTACTTACTACTCCCTCCGTCTAGGTGTAATAAGTCACGTTAGAAGGTGCAGCGGGACCAAGGTGCAAGCAGATTGGAGGAGAAGGTGAAACTTGACCGGTCATTCCTCCAATCAAAGCCCTAATTTCTGTATCTAAACAAAACAATTAATCCAAACAACTAAGAGATGCCATTTTAGATACCATGCAGGGCCACGTATTAACTTGCATGCAAGCCGACTTTGATTTCTTGACTGATCAACGCGTAGTTGCGCTCCATGCATTGGGTTTTCGGGGGAGATAACAAGACAGAGTAAGGAGTGTTTGGTTACATTGCTTAGGCTGGCCATAGTGGTGAGTAACTTGGACTAGTAACATGCATATGTTACTAGTCTATGTCACTAGTACGCGAAGTTTGCCGTCGGAAGTGAGCCTATCTGGCTCTCCTGAGCTAACAACGTTTTTCTAGCCCACCCAAGCTAGCTGGCCCACAAAAGCTAACATATTTTAACAGTTCCAAATGCCTAACCTTGCCCGGCTATGTTCTATGTTTTTCTTGCTAAGTATCCAAACGCTCCCTAAGTAACAATGCTCGCTAGCAACGAGGCCAGGAGGGGATTGAGATGCAAAGTTAATGGATGACGCCTAAATATTTTGGGAATATCTGATTTCCGTAAGATGACTTAACACCTAGACGAAGGGAGTACTACTCCTCAGTCCAGGTTTGATGGAATATTCGTCACCTCTTATGTTCTTGTACGTACTCCATTTGTATCTCACTTCTTGTGGCTTCTCAATCACACGATTTTCCTATTCTATGAACCTGTGTGTGCATGTGCGTGCGTGTGTGTGTGTGTGTGTGTGTTTGTTTAACAGCATGTATGTGTTAGAGAGAGCGACAAATCGACCTACTCCTACAGAGAGATGGTGTGTAGTGTATGACTTTTTCCGCGAGTGTCGGTGCATCCTCTCGTTTCCGGGCGTCCGGTAGGGATAGGCGGACAGCTGCCACGCCCGCTCCTGGCCAGCCTGGCCTACCCAAAGCCCCTCCATCTCCCGTGCGCGCTTCCCGCCCAAAATGGTCAGCGCCGCTCCAAAGAATCGGTGCCGCATTCATGCCTGGGCAGAGCGGACGCGACCTCTCACTGGTGCCTGCGTTGAAGGGAGAAGCAGATACAAGAGTGATGGTTGCTTCATCCGTCCAACTTACTGCTAGGTCTATGTGATTTGATGGCTCATTGGTCTTTATTACTGAGGTGGTAGGACTACTTCATGTCCCACGCTTTCGGTGAAAGGAGGTACTACTAGATTACAATTTTCTCCATTCTTACAGCGGAGGAGTGCAAGAGCAGTGAAAACACGCAGGCTCAGTGATTACATGGCCCACCTCACACTATCACCATATTATCAGGACACCGTGCGACACCTAACTCTTGACATAGTTCTCCCTCCATTCCTAAATACTAGATGAGTCCCCGCGCGTTACCACGGAACAGCCGTATATCTCTCTACGTAAAATTATCGATTTCATAGAACTCAAAAAAACTCTATAACCGCATGACAAATGTGGTAGCCAAACTAAAAAAGCTCCCATCATCATTTAGATCATCCCACGTAAGGAAAAAAGATCAGCCAACTCCTACCGCATAATGGGATTATATTTTCCTTTTTGACATTTTAATGGGACTTAAAAGCTCACTTACATGCATGCTACCGGTGCATGCTTGCATGCAGACATGTTGATGTGATTTAAAACCCACTCACATGCATGCCACGGTATTTCTGCATGCTTGCATGTGGCTTAGTGCGGAGCCTCTCAACGTCCAGATCAGACGGCTATGATGGACTGATTTAGTTCATCTAACGGCTACATTAATTTCGATGATGTGGCTCAAGGAGAGGATAGAGAATTCCTAGTAGTGGGGGCTAGCTATTACTAGTAGATAAGTCTTTGTAGAGATTCCACTAGGTGAACTACATACAGAAAAAAATGGATGAATCTACACTTAAAATGCATCTATATACATCCGCATGTGGTTCATGGTGAAATCTCTACAAAGACATATATTTAGGAATGGAGGAAGTACTAGTATAGTACGTATTGTAATTTATCAGCGAAATAATTTTGTACAATGCTATGAAGCTTCCAGCTTCTGTTACATGTATCTTGCATCCAAGGTTGCCCGTTGCAACATTTCATCAAATACAAAGGAGACTAACATGCATGCTATTGCATATCAATGATTGACAGATCATAGCAAATATGTACTCCCTCCGTTCCAAAATAAGTGTCTCAACTTTATGCAAACTTTAGTACAGAGTTGTAATACTACTAAATCTGACACTTATTCTGGAATAGAGGCATCTAAAGAAAAAAACGATCCATGCAGTCCCTAGCTCTTGAACCGTGAACCCTAACCAGACATCAATTTGCTGGCAACGTTCGAGCTTCCTAAGAAATGAAGTTTACAACCATTTGACCATCGGATCATTTTTTGCAGTTTCACCAAAATCAAGATGAGCATCCTTGTCGCAAAGAAATTAAAGAAGCGTGATTAGAATAAGATTACTGGCACTAGTTGATGAGACATAAACTCATCACAAATACAGTACATAGAAGCCAGGTATGTGCGGGGCAAAGTAGTAGGGAAATATCCACATGGAGTGATATGGGAAGCTGGAGAGGTGGTGCAAGCCGGCTGTAAAGGGAGTTGTACCTGAGGGATGTCGGGACGTAGCTCAACCTTGAGGAGGGCAGCGGGAGGCGGAAACTGCCCACGTCGCGGCAGTGAGCAAGGGACAAAGGCAACCTCACCGGCTTTGTGAGAGAGAACAGCGGGGACCCCTGATCGGGACGTGCCGACAGTGGGTTTTTGCCGTCGGCGACGGGGACTGCTTCTAACTAAGCATCCACCCCTTCCCCCGGCGGACGTGATCCGCCGGGATGTTAGAGATGTGGCCACAGTCGCTTTGTGTGAGGGAGTGTGAAGAGAGCAACCCTAGCAAGCAACCGTGTAGGCTGGCCCGTCCTGACTATGTATATAGTGGAGCGGTTTCCTTTTCTCTCCATATGAACCTATCATATTGCGTATGCGCCACTAAAAAAACTTTATTTATAAATGATGCGGCACCTACTACTCGTTCTCCTATAATCTTGCGCTTGGCATCTCCAAAATACTAACCTTGCGATTGGCTCTTCGCCTCTTCGGGAAGTCGAGCAATAATGGTAGTGCAGTATATATCGTTTTGGCTATATGAGACCGAATGAATTGCTCCACATCCACCACATGGGCGAGGATCGAGGGTCGAGGTTGAGTTCTACATATGGAGCAAAATGAGTGAATCTACACTCTAAAATATGTCTATATACATCAGCGTTTGGAGTATGTACTAGTAGTTCATATTGAAATCTACTAAAGGACATATATATTCCAAACAATATGATTATCTCTATAACCAAGGTAGTAGGGACAAGGAGTAAACGGAGGGAGTAGTAAATTTTTCTCCTTGTCCTGTGAGCCACCGCGCGCGTGGGCGAGGGAGCGGGCGTAAGGCGTACAGTACTAAGCAAGCTTCACCTCATCCTGCGAGCCATCACGCTCATGGGCGGGGGAGACGGCGTACTAAGCAAGCTTCTCCTCATTCTGCGAGTTGACATGACACATCAAAAGTACTCCAGTGTATAGAGCCTTGCCTCTAACGTAGGGCCCACATGGTTTGCCTCTTTTTCAACATAACACGTCAAGTCACAATTTGTTTGTTCACCCGTGTTAGACGATCCTCCCTCCACCAAGAGGACAACCAGTACACGTGCCAAATTACCATGTGGGCTGCCTTTTCGTGCAGAAATGAGCTCCAACGTGTACCCGCGCGGGTGTGGTTGGGAAAGAGACGGGAGTACGTGCGCCATGCATGCACATCTTCTCTTTGTGCACGTTCCCCACCTACGTCGGAGTGTGTGAGAGATACAAACCGCGTTCGTGAGTGTTTTTTGTTTTGGGGGGGGGGGGGTTGATTTCGTGAATGTATTTGTGGGAATATGTATCGGTGACATCTCAAACAAAATTTTTCATGCAATATGTGTGAAATGGAGTCCTATCCATATCATATATAGAGGGTCGGGCAATCAACGAGAAGAGAGGGAGGGGTCATAGATATTGATAGAGTAGAAGAGAGGATCAAGTGGGTGGGTGCGAGATCGATGAAGAGAGCCATCGAAATTGTGTGTGTGTGCAAGTCAAAGATATAGGGCGACTGACCTACCGGAACGTCAGAGGGCACATGTCAAGTTTGTGTGTGGCAGGGAGACATGACTAGAGCGCTCGATGTATCGGTGTGTGTGGGGGGAGGGGGATGGGGGGAGGGGTAGGCAGAGGCCTAACTATAGAGGTAGAATGACTCGTATATGTGTTGAGAAGGAGAGACCCAGCTATGTCTTGAGGGAGATCGGTCGACATCCATACATAAGTGAAGGACGTGAAATATGTTGGGATAGAGAGAGAGAGAGAGAGAGAGAGAGAGAGAGAAAGGGAGGGAGAGGGGTAGAGTGCTGGATGGGTGATGGAGTTGCTTCTCGGAGATGGTGGGAGAGGCCTACTAGACAAACTAAGGGAGGAACTGCAATGCTATCAATAGGAGCGGGGATATGTTTCTGTGTGTGCCTGTGCGTGATAGATCTATCGGGACGCATCCATGGATGATGAAGGGGAACCATGGGTTTGGTAAGCAAACCTAACTAGATCGGTAGATCAATTGTTGTTTGTCGGAGGAAGGGAGAGACATAACTAATGAGGTAGATCGATCGACGCATGGGTAAAAACGAGTTATAAGGACCTAGCTAGCTATATGTATAGAGGGCGATCGATCGGTGTACGTCCATTTGTTAGAGGCAAATAGGGCCCAGCGAGACAGATAGACAGAGAGAATGGATCTAGGAGGTGGTGCGAGAGGCCCAGCTACTTGCTAGATAGGGGGAGGACTGTGCAGTTGTGAGGTCGATGAAAAGAGGGGCGAGAGTTTACACGTGTGTGGGACCATATGAGAGACACGAGGCAAGGACACAGAAAGCAGGAGATTGAAGGTGCGTGTGTATGTTGTATGCAGGCATCGCTAGAGAGGTTTATCGATCGGTGTGTGTCGGAAAGGAGTTGTGGAGACTCTGGGAGAATGACCTAAAGAAAGAAAATGAATGTGCGCGATGGATAGAATGCTGAGGGAGGGGGAGGGAGAGGAGGGCGTGTGCATGCACGAGATAAAGTTAGTGGTAGCTACAAAGGTTAGAGGATTGTGTGGGTGTAAGAGACTAACAAGATCGTAATTTGATATGAAAGTGGATTCATATATTTGAATAGGAGATCATAGTGTTTTTAACATATGCATCCATGAATATAGAGGTGATATGCGTGCTGTGGTTTTGCACATGTTATACCATAATGTGATAATGCATGGCGTTTGCAACTCACAGCTAAATGTGGAACAATCTGAACCATACTATACATCAAACAATCTCACATTTTATTTGAAGTTTTGCTAATGTGTGGCGTTTGCAGCTTACAACTAAATAACGAACAATCTAAACAATACTATATATCGAACATTCTCACATTTTATTTGAATTTGTGGTAATGTGTGGTGTTCGCAACTCACATCTAAATACTTGTAGGCGTAGGGGGCGGGGCACCATACATAATGTGATAAACACATTATACATATGAGACATGGTTTAGATTATGAAGATCTAGCTAGAGCTAGAAATGTAATGTGATTTGAAATCAACATAAAGTGGATTCAAAAAATCGAGTTCGAGTTCATATAGTACACATAGTTCATATGTAACTCGAGACTAATCATGTGGTGTGCTGTGAAGATAATACACAAACGATGGTTTAACTTGACAATAATGATGATTATAGATCTTATTAAAACAAAGAAACAAATTCAAATGCTTTGACTTCACAACAATCATTACTATAGATCTTATTAAAATAGAAAAACAAATTCAAATTTAGTTCATACTGAAGCGGTAGTATATACGTTTGGAATGCACTAAAACGTTCATTTGAGTAGTAGGTTGCATGCATTATACACGTAGAGAAAAATTTTAATTGAACATAACATGAATTCAAAGTTTTGAATGACATTTGTAGTGCGAATTGATTTGGTACAGTACATGTTAGGCTTGTCCGGAAATTTCAACCCGTGCTTTGTTAGCCTGAAATATTTAAGATATATCTTTGTCTTGTTGTGCTCCAACAAGTCCCTCCATCTCAACCCCTACTTGCTATTCCAAAATTACAACGCGCGCGAAAACTCCCACCTCCTGTGAAATCCCGACAAGCGAAATGCCCATGGTACCCCTGAACCGAAAGAACCGCCTCTAATCGGTGGGGGTACTTTCGTAACTTACCCCACATTTCAGACAAGCGCGTCCCTAAGCCATGGTTCCCCACTCCCATCCCATCTGCCAACCCATTCGTACACCGAGGCCACGAAAACCCGCGACGAAGGCCCACACCCTCCTCCGTACGCCACCCAGCCGGAGCCTCTTCCCCGATGACGTCGTCCACAGCAACACCTCGACGTCCCTCGTCGACCGTACCGGATGAGGATCCGTCGTCGATATCGTCGTCCCGCCGGTTCAGCCACCACGTCCTCCACCTCCAAGGAGATGCCCCGACGTTTCCCTCGTCTTTTGCGCCACCTCCATTCCCACACCGCCTTCTTCACCTGCACCACCGGAAGAGCATCATCATCATCATTTCCTCGGATGAGGCTGCGGCCTAAGCGGCACCACCAAAGAGGTTGTACACTAATCGTTGGATTTTCTTCTTGATTCGATCTCACAGTGCTGCCAGCGCTCGGTCCCGAGCCGACATGACGCAGCTCCATCCACTCCAGCATTGCCGGTCACTTCCTCCATGGCGTCGGTCCCTCGGCGGCGACGTCCACATCAGTAGGTGCTGCTGCTGCTTTAGCTCTCGCTCGCGCTGCTGCTCTGCTCTTACTCTCGGTCCCCTGCCTGGTCTGCTCTTCTCGCTCTTGCTCTTGTTTGCGATGCTACTCCAATTTAGCTACACTTCAGTCGACTGAATCAACTTTTGGGTCGATCGATTTTGAGAGGTGGGGGGCTCGCGGAGTGAAGGAAGAACCAGCCCTTGTGAGGAGGGCTCGCACAAAAGGTACCCACTATCTTCTTAGGGTTGGTGGGGGTGGTCACTGGCGGTGGTGGGGCGGTGGCGTTGGGATCGCCGGAGAAAAAGCTCGGCACGGGGGGGTCTAGACGGATGGCCGGGGCAACAGTGGACCGTCGGTGGGGAGTGTTTTCGGGGCGGGCGGATCGGCGCCTGACCGGCCACTGCCAGCGGCGGGGCTCTTTGTTTGGCGGTGGTGGTGGCGGCTCGAGGTGGAGGTTGAAAATGAACTGCAGGCCCTTGATTTCGTATCCAACGGCTGCAAAATTGACTGACCAGAGATGAAAAAGTCAGTTGACCGACGTGTAGCCTCACCTTGCTAGTGCATTCAGTTTCGATAGTAAAATTCAGTTTCGACAGCAAAATTCAGTTTCAACACTTAAGCTTAGTTTCGACAGTTAAATTCAGTTTCGACAGCTAACTTCAGAGATGAGCGGCTGATGTATTTTACATCTAGCACTTTGTGGTTATATATTTTACATCATCTATTGGAGATGCTATTAGAATTCCACTCAGGTTAACATTGTCTCTCTTGTCCTGCTTCAGCCTCGGCGTCGTACAACTCACCGGAGCTGCTCCAACGACGAAACCCTCCATCACAGCAGAGCAGTACCTCGGCCTCCATCTCCAGAAGCCTAAGATCTTCTTCCCCTCCTCCAACAGCCAAGTCAGCGGGCGCATCCTCACCGGCCAACCCAATCACGCTGAGATCGACATGGCTTCGCCAAAGAGATTGTACACTTGTTGCATCTCTTTTTTACTCCACATGTTACATATATTGTCCACTGAGCACAAGTAGTAACGAGAAGTACGATTATTTTATCCTACTATCAAGCAGTGAGGTACCAGGAAACTTAGCTATCCTTGATGGACTCTCTTCAACGCCATCATTATTTATCTCGGCGCGTTTGAGTTGTGCATTTGTCGATGGCCCTGGGAGTTGAGATAGTAGGGCAGTGGCCTGGGTCCAAAGTAATAGAAGTAGCACAAAAACAATTTTTTAGTATAGGATTTTCTTTGCTCAAGCCTGTCTAATAGAATCCCCAGTGCTTGAAAGGAAAAGTGAATGAAAAACATAGGAATTGGAAAGTTTCCTATGGTACTACTATTCATGAATTTCGTTCAAAGGAATGGAGCAAAGGAAAACTGTAGGATTTGTTCCTTTAGTGTCTCCTTGAAAGAAAAAATGTAGGAATTTTAATTTTCACGTGTCCTCGTTTTCAAATTCCTATTCATGAAGCACAAGACTAAGAGATAGTAGCATGACGGCATTATAACTGTACATTTCCTTGTGAATCAAACACCCAGATTGGCAGAAATCCCGTGTTTTTAAATTATCTCTTTTGCACGTGCATTCCCATCCTATTTCTGTCTATTTCCTATCCCTGCATTGTTGGAATGCTCCAATTCAAACGAGCCCATACAGAATTACTTCCCTTACAGATAGTTGTCAAAGAAAACCTTGCATGGTTTGTCCCGCTCCTGCTGCACCGTCGTCCACCCCAGCTCAGCTGCTCCAACGACAGAAGGGTCTAGCACAACAGGGATCCGGCCTCCAGACTATCTTCTGCTACCTCAGATCTTCTTCCCCACCGCCGATAGCCATGAAAATTGCATTACCATCATCAATCGAGCCGATGACCTCGAGGACTACACGGGTCCGTAAGAGAGGTCGCACTCTTTCGTATCTGCTTATGTTATGCATCGCTTAATATTACATGCTACTTTATCATCCTGTTCACCGATTAGAATCTGAGTCAGCTCCAAACTAATGGTCAAACTTGAGTTTTTAAATGGTTGTGGGGTACATATCGGGGCCCCAATCAATAGTATCTATCTACTATCTGGTTAATCTCCGGTGTCTACTATGAGTTTCATGTTGGGTGCGAAACCAACAGTAAAGAAGCCATTATCTGTATTTTTTAAATAAAGCCATTATCTGCCTGCTATTATTGGTTATGGGTCTATCCACAGGTTGCTACCATCACTCTGGATTTCTGCATGCACTCCTTACATAATATCACTATGTTTTATTGCTATGCATGGCAGTTATTGTAAACAATGGAACTGAACATGTAGAGAAAAAGAGACGAGCCTTGAGTGGCAATAAAATTTACCCCCTGAGGTCTTCGCTCCATGGTAGGCGCAAAGGTAGCCCCCTCCACCCATTACAAATTGTAATCGAGAAGAAGATATCTACTCTGAGGGGGATTCAGAAGGAGAAGACAACTCCTATTTACCCACTGAGGTCTTCGGTCTAACTTGGCATGTTGATGTTGGTTATATCATGCATATGGTGCCTTGCATTGCTTACGTTATACATCAGATATGTCATCTGCTTAGTTTAGACATCCTTTGTGCGAATGCCATCTGTTTAGTTTATTCATCGTTTATGTTAATTATGCAACACCATCTTGTTTAGCCAGGCATCATATATGTGAATTTTGCAATGCAATCCTGCTTAGTCAGTCATCTTATATGTAAATTATATCAGGCCATCCTTTTTTTCGTTACATATTACATTTGTCAACAATGTTTGTACATTCAACTGCTCTTCGTGTGCATCAGCCGTTTGACATGGTGATGGCAAATTCTGGAGTGAAAACAAGGTCTTCAGAGCAGACTATGCTATCTAACGAAGTGCATATCTTGCTGGTTATGAATAGCTCCTCAGAGGAAGATTGAGAGACAGATGACCAGTCCTAACCCCGAGGTGTGTGCTCTAACTTGGCAGGTGTCGGTGTCAAAACCGGCGGATCTCGGGTAGGGGGTCCCGAACTGTGCGTCTAGGCGGATGGTAACAGGAGACAAGGGACACGATGTTTTTACCCAGGTTCGGGCCCTCTCGATGGAGGTAAAACCCTACTCCTACTTGATTGATATTGATGATATGTGTAGTACAAGAGTGGATCTATGTCAGGACCCCGACTAAATGCCACATAGATCTAGCATGTAACACCTCATATTACTTTGCGACCTCACGCATACGGTATCCCCACGGTGTCGCCTTACCTTTGCGGGACCGTTTAGCCTTTTGGCACACGTATATGATAGAGTCGCTAGCATCCATATGATAAGGAGCCGGGCTGACATGGCTAGTCGTAAACCCAAAGTGGCACAAACTTACGAGGACAGGCATCCATGACCCGGACATCGAGCGTGTCGGTCATCGGTGAGTGAATCAGGCTGTAGCCTGGGCTAGCAGGACTCGGTGAACCGGGCTGTAGCGGCTAACAGGACTCGGTATTCATCGTGACATTTCCCGAAGGACAGACACAGGAACGAAGAAGGACACATGCCGGCCAGCCTAAGTGTTCCGGAGCAGTAGCAAGCTACAAGGCTCAGTGAAACATTAGGAGACATTTCCCGGTAAGAGAGGCTACTAAAGATAAACAACTAGATAGTCAGATCCCACACATACCAAGCATTTCAATAACATACACACAATATGCTCGATATGTGCAAATACAACATGGCATCACAACATGACTCTCGACTCAAGTATTTATTCAATAGGCTCAGGGCGAGATATTACAAACATGGGTCTCATGACCCAACACTCGAAACATACAAGTCAAAGCACAAGCGGAAGCTCAACATGTGCAGGTGCAGACAACTATAAATGAAAAGGCTGAGAAGCCTGACTATCTACTAGATCCTGCCGAGGGCACAAGATCGTAGCTGAGGTAACAAGCTAAACGTCGAAGTCCACAGCGGAACTACTAGTGAGACGGAAGTCTCTCTGCAAAAACATAAAATAGGCAAACGTGAGTACAAATGTACCCAACAAGACTTACATCAGAACTATCTACATATGCATCATTATCAACAAAGGGGTGGTGGAGTTTAAGCTGCGGCAAGCCAGCTTTGACTCGTAGCTAACCTGAACTACATTGCAAGCAACTCTTTTGAGGTGGCGCTTTACGAGTCCACATATTCACCATATCAATACACCACTATGGATCCGCTTCCGTCTCCCTACGAGAACGCCATCCATAGCACTCACGCTTATCTTGCGTATTTTAGAGTATCCACTTTCACTTGTCTATGAACTGTACAAGGGGTCCAAGTTTCCATATCCGAGGAATCCGGCTATTGAATAGATAAAGATAACCTGCGCGGGTGTACTTCTTCACACTGCGCTCGCCACTTATCGCCTACCGTCATGTACCGCGGCAACCTTCAAGCGGAAGCGGGACGAGGAGTCGGCCACGGCCTACCTAAACACTCAAGTCTCGTCCGGGTTTATCGCCTATTGGGTTTCATCCGCAAGGAGATCCGGCCGGGGTGTCGCTCACGGCCCCAAGCGATGTGGCGGGGTTCCCAAGCCCACCATCCGGGTGCCACTTGGTACACCGTGCCACGGTGCCTAGTCATCCCAAGCCCACATGCAGGTGCCACTTGGTAGACTACTAACACTACCTACAAATACCGAAACTAGTTGCAACTCACGGACAGAGAATAAGGATGATTAAGAAGCCGAGAGGGTCGAGTTACGGAACCCAATGTGTGGTAATGCTTGTTCATGGATCACAAACACGAACTCAGTTCACGAGGGCGGCTGCAATGAGACAACCCACCATGTACTCCTACATGGCCTCTCACCGCTACCTTTACCAAATCGTGTTCACACATTTAGCTCTCAACAGATGGGACATGTTCACACACCTCCGATTCATTCCCGATGAATCAGTCCGACACAACTCTAAGCAATAGCAGGCATAGCAGACAAGCATGAATGAGTAGGCACATCTGGGCTCAAACAACTCCTACTCATGCTAGTGGGTTTCATCTATTCTTGTGGAATGACAGGTCATGCAAAGGATAAAGGGGTTCAGCTACGCAGCAAATAACATGATTGTATCGTTGTTGTCCTAATGCGATAAAAAGAGCAGGAGCGAGAGAGTGGGATTATATCGGAATGAACAAGGGGTTTTGCTTGCACAGCACTACGAAGATAATATAGCTCTTCATCGGTGTCATCGATCTCATCGTCGAAACCACGTCTATCGAGAGGGTCAAACACCGCAGAGAGAAAGAAACACAATCAATGCAATGCACAATATGGTGCATGATCATGACATGGCAACATGCTGGTGTTTTGAGCTAATGCAACTAGCAACAAAGTTAAATGAAGTTGGTTTGAACCCTAAGTTCAAATCCAAACTCCATATGTGAAATTCAAATGCCATTTATATGATTTGTCCTAAACAGCAGCCATAAGTTGTTCTAACATACATGAAAATGGTACAGATGGATTCCTTGAATTTTTCTGATAATTTTTCATATATAAATTATTTCATTCTGAGTTACGGTTGAATTTATATGATTTTTAGAAGTTTTAGCTATTTTCTGAAATTTCCTGATTATTTATAAAATAAACTAAATTCCAGAAAAGGAATATTGCGTCAGCATGACGTCGGGGTGACGTCATCAAGTCAACTGGGGCTGGTCCGGGTCAAACTGACCGATGGGGTCCAGCAGTCGGTGACACGATCTTTGGCAAGTGTCGGACGGTGGGGCGGGTCAGCAGAACACGTCAGCGAGGTCAATCTGACGCGTGGGTCCGTCGGGATTAAGTTAAATCTAACTAATTTGCTTAGTGGTTTAACTAAGCCGGTGGGGTCCGACTGTTAGTGGCATAGGGCTTAGTTAGTGGGGTGATTAACCCCTAACAGCTGCTATCACCGGCGGCTAATCACCGGCGTAACCAGGACGCGGCGGCGTTGCCCGTCCGGCCAACTCCGGCGACGAGAGCTCGCGCAGCTGGGCGCGTTGGAACCGGAGCAAGGAGGCGCGTCGATTGGTGGCCTCAGGCGATGCTAGGGTGGCCGGGAGCGTCGGCGGCGTCGAGGTCAGCGGGCGGCGCGATTGCGGCTTGCAGGTGCGAGACCACGGTGCGATTAGGCGACTGGCGCGTTACGGGTTCCTGGAGAAACCCGGAGCACGACTCCATGCTTGGGTCGGTCGGGCGGGCGGCTAGCGACGGCGAGCTTCGCGGCGGCGGCAGCGGGTGCTCGGCCATGGCGGGCTGCGGTTAGAGGGCGGAAACAGAGGGGGTGAGCACGGGGAAAAGTGTAGGAGCTCACAAGGATTCGGTAGAGAAGGTCAGCGGCCTCGGGGCGGACGGAAACCGGCGAATCGGCGGAGGCGATCTCCGGCGCCCGGCCAGTGAAGACGAGGGCGTTGGCGGCAAGCAAAGCCCTCGGCTCGTTTCCTTCGGCATGGGGATGTGGTGCTCGATTGCGGAGCTCTGGGCGCAGTCACGGGGCGAGGGTGGCGGTGGTCATGGCTACGGCGAGCGGCGCTCTCCGGTGCGTTCGGTGTGAGAGGAGGGAGAGCAGAGGAGGAGGAGGAGAGCGGGTGGGGAGAGGGACGGGGGGCTTGAGGCGTCTCCGTGGCACGCTGGGGTCGAAGCTGCTGTGGCTGGGCGAGGAGGTGGCAAGGCGTCGTCGGCGCGCTCGCCACGCACCTGTCTATCCTCCTGGCAGGAGGAAGACGACAGGGAAAAGGCTGCTGGGCTGGGCCAACAGTGTTGGGCCACACAGGTGGGCTGCAGGTAAGCCAGGTAAGTCCTCTCTCTCTCTTTTACTCCTAGTTTAGTTTCTGTTTTTCTATTTAGTTTGATCTGTTTTGAATTAGTAAAAATACTAACTCACTTTGTAAAATCCTGACAAAAATTGTGGGCACTATTTGAATTATTTCCAACAGCCCCCAATTGTTTCCAGAAGTATTGAAGCATTTAAAATATTTATAGGCATCAAATGCTCCAATTTAAAATA
Organism: Aegilops speltoides; assembly: GCA_021437245.1. Classification (NCBI taxonomy): domain Eukaryota; kingdom Viridiplantae; phylum Streptophyta; class Magnoliopsida; order Poales; family Poaceae; genus Aegilops; species Aegilops speltoides. Next base: position 163,506,558 of record CM038141.1, read on the forward strand.
CTTATGATTTAATCCAAAAAAACCTGAAATGAACTAGGGAAAATATGCACCAATTTTTGTCAGAGGTTTTCACCAGTTTCAAAAATTATGGACTTTTCCTGAAGTCACTTTGGGTTTATTGGAAGTGATATTATTTGAGCCTATTTGAATTCATTTAGTGCTAGGGTTTCAATGATCCCCATTTCAAATTCATTGAAATTTAAACATGATGCAACACACAAATGCTAGCCTAGTGCAAGGTAAAGCTAGGGATGTGACAACTCACCCCCACTAAACAAGAATCTCGACCCGAGATTCAAGACGTGAGGTAAGAAGACAAAGGGGACACGGAACTGACACAGTCTTCATGACCCATTGCATTCTTCGAAGATGTTGATTCATTGCTTGAATTGATCTTGGCGTCTTGCTTTGAGAACTACATCCAACATGGCGATGAGAAGAAGGAAGGATCTTGGAGGAATCGACCTTCTTGAGGTCGAGCAACTTAGGATCATCTCAAGGATCACAAAATCAACTCACGAGAATGAGGCGTAGAAACATCTACGGAGCTGAGAGGCAAGACATGCTTGGGAAGGACGAGAAGACATAATCAGCGAGGTTTGAGTAGCGAGGAACAATTACTATGATCCCATAACGGGCACCTTGGGAGAGGTGACTTGTAGAAATATCCTTAAGTGGCAAAAAGAATTACATTTGATTCAGAGATCATTGAAAATCTTTATATCAGCCTAAGGTAATCATAATCGATCATTTGAAAGAGTCTGAGAGAATGACATTCTTGGGTCAGGTTGAATGATGTGGATTACCTTGTTGAAGACCACACAAGGGATGATTTTAGTATCTGGGGAGAAGCTCAACAGCAGAGAGTGATTCCACTATTGGAATGGTTATAGCATAACCGAGGAAACTGAGAGCAAGCCCAGCTAGTGTCGATGATAACACCTAGAGCTTGTGCGTGCTCTCAAGAACTTGAGCATTTCCATATTCATCAAGGTTTTACCAACATCCGTGTCAAGGGTGCTGACAACACAACATACTACCATGATGAATAGCGATGGACGATGCAGATGCAAAGGAAGATAACACTTTCTCAGATTTGACCTTAGCGAGACCAAGGGGACAAAATCTGGATGATCGACCGAGAGACATTTAGCACTCCGCTTCTAATGTTCTCCTTGATGTGCTGGCGTACCCCATTCATTGAAATGGTTTGGTAACGAGACCATCAAGTAAAAGGTCGGACTTCGGGAGCACAAAAGTCCATAAGGAACAACTAGGTAGTAAGCATGCGAGGTCCTTATGGGGAGGTGGCCAACTTCTTCAATCAAGATGCTATAACAATAGGTCTTCCGACAGGGTGTGTTGGCCACGACATCCACCTTACAGGTTACAGAGAGACCAAAATTATAGTTCTTGAGAAATGCTCCAACCATCATATCTGCCTGAGATTCAAATCTGGTTGGTGTCAGAACAATCCAGACTCATCGAGTCTAGAAAGAAAAATGAAAGTTTGCAACACAAATCAACGAGATGATGTTGTGAGATTCTCGGGGAATGAACTACGATAGCAAGCCCCAAAACATGAGCTGGTTCTGCTACAAACATGTGAACATGTTGTCCCAGACAAGCATGACCACATGGTAGTCTTACAATAAAACACTACCGAGTTCTGATTAGGAACCATCATTGCGGAGAGCGAAGTCCTGCGCACGTACCTTTGGGTCCTTAAGGATTAGCACTTAAGAACTTCTTTTCCTTGAACAAATCAATCAGTGGCTTGGTGTGCTAGGGATACATATGGGATGAAGGTTGCGAGCCTGTCAAACCATAGCATACTTCGCACATGCATGACTGACTTGGGATGGTACCAGAGGAAACACAAACAATCTTTCTCAAACTCACGGCGACAACTTGCACCAAATGCACGTGAATCAGAGAAAGTCACTTCTTTCATCCAAACATATTCTTCACGAATGGGACATGAAGATAAGGCTTATAAAAGTTTCCAACACTGGGTTGATGTTCAACATGAGTCATGGGGGAGGCAAAATACTGCTGATGGGCTCAACAGCAACTCATCGAAATTTCCATATCACTGGACTTCCGCCATCATGTGAACACGGTGATAGTATTGGTCAGACCAAAAATGTAATGGTGTATGTTCGAGGAATCAACCACGAGTAAGACAACATTATGAACATCATTGGTTCTGATTTGATTTGAGGATAGCCCACACTCAAATCAAAGTTTTGACAAGACAATAAATCCAACAATTAACCACGTGGATCAATCAATGAAGATATCATCTTTCTTCAACACACACACGCACAAAGATATCCCTTTGGAATGAACTGAGTTGGACAGGCTTTATCTTCCAACTCTCCAAGTTGTTGTTTAGCTTGACCACTAGCTCAGGGGTATCCAACACAGATTCTTGGAGAAAGGGTGGTTTCGAAAACCAACTTGATCACGAGCTCAACATAGCAGTCAAGTGACATCCTGGTGATACCTCCGAGAAGACATTCGGAGAATCACGAACCACCGATATGTTACTAAGCTCGAGAACAATCTTGCTTTTCAGGGCAAGACGATATGATCATATAAATAAGGATTGACACTATCCTAACTCATTGATCGAAGAGTACACCAGAAATAAAGTCTAGGTAGCACGATCTATCTTAGGATGATGATTTAATAACCAACACGCTAAGAATGAGAATATTGTCCATTTACTACCAAGCAACTAGTTGCTAGGCGTATTGATTTCACACATCACTATTCACTTGTCGGCATTCCGGTTACAACAACACGGAATCGAGGAATGAATAATGATGGCGAGAAGTATCACTACGTCAAGAATTCATAAGAGAAGGTGCAATTCTCATGACATTCCGACTTAAAGTGGGTAATACTTGAGGTAGAAACGGACTAAAAGCTTGATTGCATTTCGACTGCGGAATACAACTGCTTTGACCCAATCTGAAATGGACAAAGTCTTTGGAGTTTGTTTCTCCTAGTCATTCCGGAATAGAATGGCTCGATGGACCACAAGCATAATAGGCATCGATAACACGAATGCACGCCATAAACTTGGCTATCAATTGATAGGCGAGGGTCGAATACAATTAAAGAGTGACAACCCAAGAGAACATATGATTTTCTGAGTTGTGGATGCATAGACTAGCATGTCGAACGAATTCAACATATTTCTTCCGGATAACCCATGCAGAAAGGTAGAACTGGCAGAGTCACAATTAAGAATCGAGAACCCATCGAGAGCACTCTGATTGTGATCTTTCGATCAGCGAGGAACATCTGCCATAAGCAGTTCACAGTATTTGGAAGAAGGAAATACCACGAACATCGAGGACTAGTGCAAAGGTTACTAATATCCTAAAGGAACGAGCAAAGACTATCAACATGAAATAAGTAGTGTGAATCTCGGGTTCAGAAACCCAGAAGTAGAATACCTACTACTAAGTGGCATCACGGGATGCTTTCGAGAATAATGGCCAGAATGATCACACTGGAAACACAAAACATGGCCGGGTTACTAGATGATACTCTAGACACCTAGGGTTATGATAATAGCTCCAACATATATGTCGAGGCAATAGAGTACCTCAACTCAGCAATTAGTGTGATTAACCTGGCCTAAAAGAACATCAGGAATGGGAGGAAGGGATTTGCAAATGCTTCAGACTATTTAGAAACCTGGGATGACTCGGACAGCATAACGGCTGTAAATGCTCAAAAAGATTGGAGACATGCTACAAAAATGGTGGCATAGCCACTCAGAAGCACAATATCAAGGTTCTGGTTCAACTGAGAACATATAAAAAATAGTAGAAACTGAACTGAGGCTTGAAACTATCAATCCTATAAGTCTATCGATTAGTAACACGTCATCCTGATAGATAGATGAGAAGGCCTAGTTCTTAATCCCCGTAGAAGAGAAGAGGTTGACTCAGATCAGAAGGCCATGAGGTATAAGGAGTAAAAAGAGCCTTACGTTCCATCCCACATTCAATTCCCTTAAATAACTAAAGCATTTCTAGACTCAACTTCGACCAGTTTGGCTTGGTAATCCTACAGGCAGTCAAGCTCTGATACCAAAAGCTGTCAGGACCCCGACTAAATGCCACATAGATCTAGCATGTAACACCTCATATTACTTTGCGGCCTCACGCACGGTATCCCCACGGGTGTCGCCTTACCTTTGCCCGGGACCGTTTGCGCATTTTGGCACACGTATATGATAGAGTCGCTAGCATCCATATGATAAGGAGCCCGGGCTGACATGGCTAGTCGTAAACCCAAAGTGGCACAAACTTACAGGGACAGGCATCCATGACCCGACATCGAGCGTGTCGGTCATGTTGAGTGAATCCGGCTGTAGCACTGGGCTAGCAGACTCCGGTGAACCGGGCTGTAGCGGGCTAACGAGGACTCCGGTATTCATCGCGTGACATTTCCCGAAGGACAGACATAGGAGCGAAGAAGGACACATGCCGGCCAGCCTAAGTGTTCGGAGCAAGTAGCAAGCTACCATGGCTCGATGAAACATTAGGAGACATTTCCCGTAAGAGAGGCTACTAAAGATAAACAACTAGATAGTCGGATCCCACATACCAAGCATTTCAATAACATACACACAATATGCTCGATATGTGCAAATACAACATGGCATCACAACATGACTCTCGACTCAAGTATTTATTCAATAGGCTCCGAGGAGGCGAGATATTACAAACATGGGTCTCATGACCCAACACTCGAAACATACAAGTCAAAGCACAAGCGGAGCTCAACATATGCAGGTGCAGACAACTATAAATGAAAAAGGTGAGAAGCCTAACTATCTACTAGATCTGCCGAGGGCACAAGATCGTAGCTGAGGTAACAAGCTAAGCGTCAAGTCCACGCGGAACTACTAGTGAGACGGAAGTCTCTCTGCAAAAACATAAAATAGGCAAGCGTGAGTACAAATGTACCCAGCAAGACTTACATCAGAACTATCTACATATGCATCATTATCAACAAAGGGGTGGTGGAGTTTAACTGCAGCAAGCCAGCTTTGAATCTGTGGCTAACCTGAACTACGACTGCAAGCAACTCTTTTGAGGTGGCACACACGAGTCCACATATTCACCATATCAATACACCACTATGGATCCGCTTCCGTCTCCCTACGAGAACGCCATCCATAGCACTCACGCTTATCTTGCGTATTTTAGAGTATCCACTTTCACTTGTCTATGAACTGTACAAGGGGTCAAAGTTTCCATATCCGAGGAATCCGGCTATTCGAATAGATAAAGATAACCCTGCAGGGGTGTACTTCTTCACACACGCTCTCGCCACTTATCGCCTCAGACACGTCATGTACGCGGCAACCTTCAAGCGGAAGCCGGGCGAGGGAGTCGGCCACGGCCTACCTAAACACTCAAGTCTCTCGTCTAGGTTTATCGCCTATTCGGGTTTCATCCGCAAGGAGATCCGGCCGGGGTGTCGCTCACGGCCCCAAACGATGTGAGCAGGGTTCCCAAGCCCACCATCCGGGTGCCACTTGGTACACCGTGCCACGGTGCCTAGTCTGTCCCAAGCCCACCTGTACCAGGTGCCACTTGGTAGACTACTAACACTACCTACAAACACCAGAAACTAGTTGCAACTCCTGGACAGAGAATAAGGATGATTAAGAAGCCGAGAGGGGTCGAGTTACCGGAACCCAATGTGTGGTAGTAGCTGTTCATGGATCTCAAACACAGAACTCAGTTCCTGAGGACGGCTGCAATGAGACAACCCACCATGTACTCCTACATGGCCTCCCACCGCTACCTTTACCAAATCGTGTTCACACATTTAGCTCTCAACAGTAGGACATGTTCACACACCTCCGATTCATTCCCGATGAATCAGTCCTGACACAACTCTAAGCAATAGCAGGAATGACAGACAAGCATGAATGAGTAGGCACATCAGGGCTCAAACAACTCCTACTCATGCTAGTGGGTTTCATCTATTTACTGTGGAATGACAGGTCATGCAAAGGATAAAGGGGTTCAGCTACGCAGCAAGTAACAGTTGTATCGTTGTTGTCCTAATGCAGTAAAAGAGAGCAGGAGCGAGAGAGTGGGATTGTATCGGAATGAACAAGGGGGTTTTGCTTGCCTGGCACTTCTGAAGATAATATAGCTCTTCATCGGTGTCATCGATCTCATCGTCGAAACCACGTCTATCGAGAGGGGTCAAACACCGGCAACAGAGAAAGAAACACAATCAATGCAATGCACAATATGGTGCATGATCATGACATGGCAACATGCTGGTGTTTTGAGCTAATGCAACTAGCAACAAAGTTAAATGAAGTTGGTTTGAACCCTAAGTTCAAATCCAAACTCCATATGTGAAATTCAAATGCCATTTATATGATTTGTCCTAAACAGCAGCCATAAGTTGTTCTAACATGCATGAAAATGGTACAGATGGATTCCTTGAATTTTTCTGATAATTTTTCATATATAAATTATTTCATTCTGAGTTACGGTTGAATTTATATGATTTTTAGAAGTTTTAGCTATTTTCTGAAATTTCCTGATTATTTATAAAATAAACTAAATTCCAGAAAAAGAATATTGCGTCAGCATGACGTCGGGGTGACGTCATCAAGTCAAGCTGGGGCTGGTCGGGTCAAACTGACCGATGGGGTCCCAGTCGGTGACACGTTGTCTTGCAAGTGTCGGTGACGAGTGGGGCGGTCAATGAACACGTCGGCGAGTCATCTCGACGCGTGGGTCCGTCGGGATTAAGTTAAATCTAACTAATTTGCTTAGTGGTTTAACTAAGCCGGTGGGGCCCGACTGTTAGTGGCATAGGGCTTAGTTAGTGGGGTGATTAACCCCTAACAGCTGCTATCACCGGCGGCTAATCGCCGGCGTAACGACGACGCGGCGGCGTTGCCCGTCCGGCCAACTCCGGCGGCGAGCTCGCGCGGTGGGGCGTTGGAACCGAACAAGGTGGCCTCGGCGATGCTAGGGTGGCGGGAGCGTCGGCGGCGTCGAGGTCAGCGGCGGCGCAGCTTGCGGCTTGCACGGGTGCGAGACCACGGTGCGATTAGGCGACTGGCGCGTAAGCACGGGTTCTGGAGAAACCGAAGCACGACTCCATGCTTGGGTCGGTCGGGCGGGGCGGCTAGCGACAGCGAGCTTCGCGGCGGCGGCAGCGGGTGCTCGGCCATGGCGGGCTGCGGTTAGAGGGCGGAAACAGAGGGGGTGAGCACGGGGAAAAGTGTAGGAGCTCACAAGGATTCGGTAGAGAAGGTCAGCGGCCTCGGGACGGACGGAAACCGACGAATCGACGGAGGCGATCTCCGGCGCCAGCCAGTGAAGACGAGGGCGTTGGCGGCAAGCAAAGCCCTCCGGCTCGTTTCCTTGGCATGGGGATGTGGTGCTCGATTGCGGAGCTGCTGGAGCGCAGTCACGGGACGAGGGGTGGCGGTGGTCATAGCTACGGCGAGCGCTCTCGGTGCGTTCGGTGGCGAGAGGAGGGAGAGCGAGGAGGAGGAGGGAGCGGGTGGGGAGAGGGACAGGGGGCTTGGGCGTCTCCGTGGCACGCCTGGGGTCGGCTGCTTGGCTGAAGCGAGGAGGTGGCAAGGCATCGTCGTGGCTTCGCCGCGCACTGTCTATCCTCTGGCGGGAGGAAGACTGACGAGGAAAAGGCTGCTGGGCTGGGCCAACAGTGTTGGGCCACACAGGTGGGCTGCAGGTAAGCCAGGTAAGTCCTCTCTCTCTCTTTTACTCCTAGTTTAGTTTCTGTTTTTCTATTTAGTTTGATCTATTTTGAATTAGTAAAAATACTAACTCACTTTGTAAAATCCTGACAAAAATTGTGGGCACTATTTGAATTATTTCCAACAGCCCCCAATTGTTTCCAGAAGTATTGAAGCATTTAAAATATTTGTAGGCATCAAATGCTCCAATTTAAAATACTTATGATTTAATCCAAAAAAACCTGAAATGAACTAGGGAAAATATGCACCAATTTTTGTCAGAGGTTTTCACCAGTTTCAAAAATTATGGACTTTTCCTGAAGTCACTTTGGGTTTATTGGAAGTGATATTATTTGAGCCTATTTGAATTCATTTAGTGCTAGGGTTTCAATGATCCCCATTTCAAATTCATTGAAATTTAAACATGATGCAACACACAAATGCTAGCCTAGTGCAAGGTAAAGCTAGGGATGTGACAATCTACCACGAGATCAAGGAGGCTAAACCCTAGAAGCTAGCCTATGGTATGATTGTTGTTGTTCTACGGACTAAAACCCTCCAGTTTATATAGACACTGGAGAGGGTTAGGGTTACACAGAGTCGGTTACAATGGTAGGAGATCTACATATCCGTATCGCCAAGCTTGCCTTCCACGCCAAGGAAAGTCCCATCCGGACACGGCACGAAGTCTTCAATCTTGTATCTTCATAGTCTTGGAGTCCGGCCGATGATGATAGTTCGGCTATCTGGACACCCCCTAGTCCAGGACTCCCTCAGTAGCCCCCGAACCAGGCTTCAATGATGATGAGTCCGGCGCGTACATTGTCTTCGGCGTTGCAAGGCGGGTTCTCCTCCAAATTCCATGTGCTTGCCGAATAGTGTCCGGCTTCCTTATAAATGTTGCGCTCCTTGGCTTCCACGCCCAATTATGGCCCTCTTCCACGTGTCGTGCGAATCACGAAAGGCAGGTATTTTTACATTTACCCCTAGCTGCGCGAATAAGCTGCCTATAAGAGAGGCAAGAATCCAGATCCAAATCATACCATCCTCCTTCCGCGAGTACTCATCGGAGCGCTTCCGACAAAAATCCACTCCATCATGGACCGTCGACGCGGCTCCTCCTCTCGTGCTCCCAGCCCTCACCTAGGAGATTGGAGGAGATGTTGATCCCTTGCACAATGAGCTGGTGGCGCTCAAGCGGAGGATACCTTCCTCCGGCCTTTATGGTCCCGGTTCGAGCCGGGCTGGCCACCTACAAAGGTGGAAGCGGCGAGAGAACACCTAGTCCCTCCAAAGGAGAGCGGGTGTGTTTCGTCCCTTATCTAATAAGGGGGCTCGGATTTCCCATACATCCGTTTCTCCAGGGCTTCTGGAGTTCTACGGACTCCAGCTTCATCACCTTACGCCCGCCTCCATTCTCCACATCGCGGGTTTCGTAGCTCTTTGCGAGCTGTTCCTGGGCATCGAGCCCCATTCTGCGCTCTGGAAGAGATTGTTTTGCCTCGTACCCCGTTCTCACGAGGGGTCGACATATCAAGTGGGCGGAGTCAAAATATGGCGCATCGCCAGGACCGGATATCTATCCGGAACCACAAAGAAGGCATCCGAAGACTGGCCCTCGGAATGGTTTTATGTGGAAGATGCTCCACTGCCGGACCCAATTCGGATCACCTCCCAGAGTTCAGCAATGCTCCTCTGAAGAAGCGCCTGAGTTGGTGCCCGCGGAGCCCTGAACAGGAGGATGACAGGAGCGTCGATTATCTGATGGGCCGAATAAGGTTGCTAGCTAATTCCGGTTTGACCATGATTGGAGTTATGGCCACGTGCATTATGCGAGGGGTGCAGCCGCTCCAATATTGTCACACCCTGCATTTTGAAACATTTCATTTGCATTATTAAAGCATAAAAATTTGGACCAACAAAAACTTTTGCATTATTTGGCTTTTATTTGGAGTTGGTTTTCTCTCTGTGCTACTTTTCAAGTGCTCTTAAAAGTCAACTACTCCACCTTCCATATTTCATCTCCTTGCCCCAAACTTCTGCCCAATGACCATGCCATGTGTATAGTGCAATATAGAATTTTCTTACAAAAATAATTTGGCCAAAAGTATTTTCTAAATTTAGTTTTCCAAAACACCTGAATTGAGGTTTGCCTTTGCAAGTACTTGATTTGGGTTATGAAAAATATTTCAAAAGGTATATTTGAATCCTATTAGATGTAAGACTCCATAAACCACAAAAATATAATTTTAAAAGTTATTTTACTATTTTATTTGAAAGCTTCTTCTTAAGGCCAGAATTGGTCTTTAATAGGGAAAAATTATTTTATTGTTTTAAAAATATTTGAAAAAAGTTAGGGAAACTCAGTGGACATATATAAGAGTTTCAACACATGGTCATGTTCAAAATATTGGTCAAACCCCTCAAAAACCCTTTCTGGATATTTCAAGCTTTTGAAATATTTACAAAGGAAATATTCTCCAAAAATTTCAAGAAAATTCTATCATCTCACATATGACATACTTGATGATCTTGACAAGTATCATGTCATGGAGAATAGTATAACTCCATGAAATCCCCTCAAAACCATTTCTGTCCATTTTGAAGTTTGAGCAACTTTACATTGCCAAACATGTCCAAATATTCTCAAACTTGGTGCACATGCTCCAATGGTCTAATAATGCATCTAGACCAAATGGCACAGGTTGGAGAAAAGGATATCTTGATCAAAGTGCCTCAAAACACTCTCTGACCAGAATCAAATTTGAACTACTTTGTACTACCAACTTTTTCTCCATGACCCCAACTTTTGTGAGCCTGATCACATGACTAAATAAGGCCACCACACCAAGTGGTGCATCAAGGTGAAGTGATCTACTCAACTGGATCTACACAAGTCCATTCCTGCCAATTTTTAGGGTTTGCAAAAGTTGCATTGGCAACTTTGTCCAAATAAGCTCAAAATGGGTGGAAGACCCTAATTATATGTGGCATCTCACCCTGTGGAGTCTCATGGCTAGTGGAAGTCATTAACTTGCCCAAAACACCATCAAACACCTTCTGGCAGAATGTTGAAATGCCAATTCTAGCCTCTTCCACTAATCTCCTTGAGCCCATCTTTTTACCACAACCCCTCCTCGTTCCCCTCTGCACTTGGATGCTTTTATGCACGAGGAAGCAATGATGAGGGAGGGGGAAACCCCATTTGTCTTCTCTGGACAGCAGCTTCTCCCCTCTCTCTCAGCCTCCTTCTCTCCCCTCAGCCTTCCAGAGCATCCAAGGCTCACTCCCACTTTGCCCCACCCCTGCAGCCTCCAGGACACTAGTGGGCCTTGACGCTGGAAAGCCGCGGATGCGGCCAAAGTCGCTTCTGGGCGCCCGGCAGACACCCGACCGTTGACGCCGCGTCTCCCGACCACCTCGAGCTTCCCCCGTGCGCCAGTCGATGCCCCACGACGTCCGCTCCACGCCAGCAGGCCGCCCACTTGCACCCGCGCCCTCCTCTCTCTCCTGCAGCTTGCGCCAGAGTGCCGCCCCGCTCGGCCAATGCTTGCGCCACTCCTGTGGCCCACGTGCAGCTCGCCCCGCTCCTTCTCTCTCTCCCTGGCACCCTACACCACTCCCACGAACACCCCCGAGCCCTCCATTCCCTCTCTAACGGCCACCGAGCCGATCCATGAGGCACCAGAGGCCACGCCTACGGTGGACCTCGGCCAGCCTATATAAGGCGACCCCGAGCCGCTCTTTCGCTCCATGTCGCTCCCCCACACTCCTACTCCACCTCCCGTACCACCCATTCATCTCCAGAGCCGCCCGAGCTCGAGATCGAGCTCGAGCTCCACCGCCTCGGCTCATCGGTGTTCGCGCGGTACAGGCCTCCTCCGCCCCCGTTTTCTCTCGATCTGGAACCGCGCGGCCACGCTGGCCCTTTCCCCTCTCTTTCCCACTCGTTTTGCAGCCGGGAACGGCCGGATCCATCGACGCCCGAAGCACTTCCGCCACGTGACCTCGTCGCCGGCGAACCAGGCTGCTTCGGCGACCGTCTCCACCACCACCTGAACGGCGACACCTCCCGAGTCCGCGGTACCACCGCGCACCTCCCGCGCTCTGTATTGCCGCCCGGCGAGCCTCGTCGCTGCCTCGGGCGGAGTGTAGCGGCGGCGGCCGTGGGGCCAGCCCGTCGACCTCACGCATACGGCGGGTGGGATCCACCGTCGAGTTTAAATCTTGCAGCGTCTTGTACTGCCGTTCGCCCGTCGGCTGAAGGCATACGCCGCCTTACGCCTTGACGTGGCGGCCTGCGTGGTGGTTTCCCCCTGGGCCTGCTGCCGTGGCCTCTCGGCCCGATGTACAGCGCCACTTTTCTTTTTCTTTTTCTGTCTCCTTTCCAGAAATTCCACAGGGTAGAATATTTATCCAAATGGAATAATTCCAACTCCTAAAATCTCAGAATAATCCCACCTATTTATTGATGTAATTTTCATGCACATCCATTACACCTTTCTGCTCTATTCAAATTTAAATTCAAATTTGAACAATAAAACCTCTGTTTGAAAATCCACGACTCTGTTTCCATAGCTCCAAATCCAAAACCAAGAATTTTCCCCTTCCTAGTTTTCCTCCTAGTATTTTACAAAAATAAGTTGACATTTTTCTGAGCACTTTGACTTTTCTGTTTTTATTATTGTCTTATTTTCCTGTTATTTTCTTGCGACGTTAGATCCCGTATTTGATGAGGTAGCTAAAGAAGAAGGAGGAGAAGGGCCTGAAGACTTTGAAGACCAAGCCAACCAAGGCAAGCAGCCCTTTGACCATGTCTATGGAACCCTTTTTATGCATGTCATATATAGCTCTTTATTATTAATTGTTGCATCGGAATCATGATGAGATGGTGAACCACGTGGGTTGGTTGCCTCTGTTACTTCCTCGTTGATACTTGCATTGTGCATGGCCCTACCTTCTTATGAGGGTTATGCCGGTGGGAGTAGATAGGATGCTAAAGTAGTTGCTACGCAAAAAGGGACGGGTTTATGCATGGTGAAGGAGACAAAGCTTTTTCAAAAGACTTTTCGAAAACACCATCGGGTGCCACTTTGCCCGAGGGAGATGATGAGATGGGTAACCACTTGATGATGAAGTGGTGTACCGAGGCAAGTGTGTGTGATGTTTTCGAAAACGGATTAGATTTAAGATTTGATGACTGTCCCAACCTTACATGCGCAACCACTCTACCCTTATATGGGAAAGGGCATTATTGAGTACCTAGACTGATACTAGCTTGGAGCCCGCATTACTAGTGACGGGAGAGTCGTTGGTGCGCTCTCTCGGGACGAGGTCGTGCCAGGTAGGGCGGCCATGACCATTTTTATGGGGCACCGGACACACCGTTGGTACCCCGTGCCAGTGGTATGTGATAATTATGGGAGCAAGGCTCAACGAAAATGTTATGTGAAATGTTGGGCACGGGGGCTACTACCAATCGAGTGGACTCCACGTTAGTGTCGTCTAGGGAAAGGTAGTGATCGGGTGCTTACCCCGGGTACTTGAGGTACTGCGGGTCGTGGCTGACACGGAAGTTCCCCGGATCTTGTGGGTATAGTGTGCAACCTCTGCAGAGTGTAAAACTATTCGAATAGCCATGTCCACGGTCAAGGATGGTTGGGCGGTGCTGCTTAAACCATGTCGAGAGTTTTGCAACCGTGTGTGTGAGCTGATAAAACTACTTGGGTCAAGTCAAAGGACTTGAAATGATTGAGTTGGGTTGGTGCCCACCCTATTTATGTTGATATCTGTAACCTGTCCTCATGGTTACTTGAATTCTCTTGATGCATGCCTTACAAAGATGTTGAACATGTCATTGCACTCAAAACTAGCTTTCTGCAAAAATTTACCTATATCATGCATTGTTGTATCTTGAACCAAAACATGGGTTGCTTGCGAGTACATTCAAAGTACTCATTGGCTTGCCACTGGTTATTTAATTGACCAGGCATGGAAGAACGGAGTTGAAGAAGAGTTCCTTGAGAGCGAACATGCGAACTAGGGCGTTTCGGTCGAGAATGCTGTAGGGTTAAGGCGGATGGCATGGGTTCTACTTATCGGCTAAGATTTCCGCTGCTTGTGTTTCATTTGATGTTTAGCCCTTAAGGCTTTATCGATGTAAGACTTGACCATAATGGTCACAATTTGTGTAAGGCGGTATGTATGGATGTAAGACTCTTGTTATTCAGCTTACGTGTGTTCGGTGAGCATTGATCTCGGGATCCTTTGTACACGTGCATTCGGTGATCTCGACTCATGAGTCGGGGTCCCCCTGAGCTAGTACGAGCCATCTGTTGTAGGAAGCCTTAGTTAGCATGGACATTAGTTAGAGTGAGACTATCCACGAGATTACCCGTATACCTATGTTTTACGATAGTATCCCAAACATAGGTCACATTCCCTCTATTGACCCTTCCCCTTCAACTTTTGTAGATGTCCGTCGTGCAGGGACTTCGACCACCGGTTTCCGTGCTTCTTGAGGATAGCCTCGGGAAGTGCGAGTTCACTCGAGCCCCACCTTCTCCTACAACGAGCCTTTGGATCAGCAGCACCAAGAAGGAGTATCACGTGGAGGTAGTCGTGAGGCGACGACTCCCGACGAGCTGGTTCTTTGAGGGACCCCGGATGGCGGCCTGCTCCTCGCCGTTGAGGCTGCTGCCCTCAAAGCGACTTCGCCGGGATCTCATGCGGAGATGGCAAGTGAGCCAGCCACTCGTTACCTTCCTTATCGTAAGGAAGGTGATGACGAGAGCAGCGCACCAACCCCGCCCTTGGACGAAGGACTTTCTCTCTGCTTCCAGACCTACTTCAGCTTGTGTGCCGACAGCCTGGCACAACACCTGGCCTCGGAGTCGATGGAGCTTTGGAAGGAACTCCACGAGACCAAGGAACTCCTCCGCCAAGCTCAGATAAAGGCGGACAAGATCAAGAAGGATGGAGCACCCCCTGGACAGCCCGTCGTAGCCTATCGAGGTGGGCGACCCCCACAGGTCACGCATGCCAAGGGATCATCTCAGCCACGCCGTATGACGGCGAAGGAATATCGCAACCTCTTCACGACGCCACCGGTGAAGCAGCGCCGTGTTCAGCTCCTCCACACCCCCACTCCCTCAAGTGACGAAGAGACTAAGACAGATGAAGATGAGGAGGAAGACCCAGAGGAGCCAGAATACCCGACCAAGCATTCCACCACTTAGACACCGTTCAGGACTAGGATAGGCCAGTCCATAACCCTATGGTAGGATAGGTCGAGTACCCCTACGAAGTCGAGTCCTTGTAATGGTTCATATGAAACCATGTTGTGTTGTGTTTGTTTTCAACTTGCTTTGATGAAGTCGTACTTTCCCTTCAGGGACTTGTAAACGACTACATTCCCCCATTTGGTTTTAATGCACGAGTTTGGCCCTTCTGGCCCATGTTTAACTTACAAATTGTGTCACACCCACCCCCTTACTAGGCGTCCCATCTATATTGCTTTCCCTCATTTTATTTTCCCAATCATGAGACCTTGACCGCTCCAACAGGATGCCTGTTGTAACACATACTGGTACCTCTACCCAACAGCAAGAAGCCGGAGGTTCTGCTGAAGCAGGAGTCAGCCAAGACCAAGCCCAAGGACAGACTCCACCACCACCACCTCCTCCAAACATGGACATGGCTCAGCTTCTCCAAGCCTTCCGAGAGGAACGCCTAGCCAACACTGCACCCCTCCAGATGATTGCTCAAGCTGTCAATCGCCAGCCGGCGGGTCACGGCCATGGACATTCCACGTTGGTGGAGTTCAAGAAGCATGCACCACCCACCTTCATCGAGACTGCTGAACCCCTGGATGCAGACGACTGGGTCCGCACCATTGATTAGCTGTTGGCACTAGTCGGATGCACTGAGGACCGTGAGAAGGTGGCATATTCTGCCCTTGTCTCGGGGCTGCGGAGCTTGGTGGGATGGATTCAAGGTTATGCATCTTGAGCAAAACATCACTTGGGTTAACTTCAAGGCAGAATTCCATAAGGCCCACATTCATACGGAATCATGGCCATCAAGAAGCGTGAGTTCGAGCCACGAAGTAAGGTAGTAGCTTTGTCAAGGAGTACATGCGAAGTTGGTGTTCTCTCAAGGTATGCCCCGAGGATGTCAAGACCGATCTTGCCAAAAGGCGCTTCATGGAAGGCCTTACCTGGACTCTGCGATACTTGCTTGTTGTGTGTGATTGCCCGACCTTTCTGATCTGGTAAACAAGGCACTCATGCTTGAGGACAAGCGGCGTGCTTTGGATGACACTCGTAAGTGCAAGATGATCAGCAAGGGTAGCTCCAGCAACCAGAAGCCTCGCCCGTGGCAGCCAGCTCCGGTCAAGGCAACCTATCTGCAGCCAAGAGCTCCTGCACCCCGCACCAACTATCCACCTCAGCAGTATGCCAACCCCAGGCCAGTTTACAGCAACCCCAATAATAATGCTGGCAAGAGCATCATCCCCAACCAGGTTACTTGCTTTGGATGTGGACAGCCAGGACATTACTCCAAGAATTGCCCCAACAAGAAGCCCGATGCCCTGCGCCCCAATGCGCAGAACCCAGGACAAGGCCGAGGAATGCCACCAAGGAACCAAGCTCCCCACAACCTGCCCAACAATGGCAAGGGCCGCATGAATCATGTCATTGCAGAAGAAGCCCAGGAAGACCCGGACGTCGTTTTGGGTACGTTCCTTGTCAATTCAGCACCTGCAACTGTCTTGTTTGATTCTGGAGCCACGCATTCATTTGTCACCCAAAAGTTTGCATTAAAAAGTGGCATGACCCCTACACCCCTGAATAACCCTATGGTGGTACAAACCCCCGGAGCAAAGATGAGAGCCAAGATAGGATGTAAAGGAGTCGGGATTGTCATTAATGAGGTAGACTTCCTAGCAGACCTTATCATCTTAAGATCATAAGGCTTGGATGTGATCTTAGGAATGAATTGGCTCAGCAAGCACCAAGGCTTGATAGATTGCGCCAACCGGACTGTCACTGTGACCAATGACCAAGGAGTCAAAGTTAAATTTGCCTCCAACCCCTCCTCTACTCAAGCCAACCAAGTCAACTGTCTGACTGAAGTTGGATTGGAGCAAATGTCGGTAGTATCACGAATAGCCGATGTTTTTTCGATGAGCTACAGGGAATGCCTCTGACCGAGACATTGAGTTCATCATCGAGCTCATACCAGGCGGGACCCATCTATAAGAATCCTTATAGAATGGGATCGGAAGAGTTAGCAGAATTGAAGAAGCAGCTGGAAGAGCAGTTGAGGAAGGGATTTATCCGCCCTAGTGCCTCCCCTTGGGGGTCACCTGTTCTGTTTGTGTCAAAGAAGGACGGTACCATCCGCTTGTGCATTGACTACCGCTCCCTCAATGAAGTTACGATCAAGAACAAGTATCCACTTCCCAAGATTGAAGATCTGTTTGATCAACTCAACGGGGCCAAGGTGTTCTCCACAATCGACCTCAGATCTGGGTACTACCAGCTGAAAATCAGACCCCAAGATATTCCGAAGACGGCATTTGTAACCAGATATGGCCTGTATGAGTGCACGGTCATGTCCTTTGGATTGACAAATGTCCCGGCTTACTTCCTGTATCTCATGAATAAGGTCTTCATGGAATATTTGGACAGGTTTGTTGTTGTCTTCATTGATGACATTCTTGTCTTCTCGAAGTCGGAAGAAGAGCACGAGCAACACTTGAGGATGGTCGTAGACAAGCTTCGAGAGCACCAATTGTATGCCAAGTTCAGCAAGTGTGAATTCTGGCTGCGTGAAGTTGGATTCTTGGGTCATGTTTTAACTGAAGAAGGATTGTCAGTCGATCCCGCTAAGATTGAAGCCGTGACTGAATGGAAATCCCCAAGCAATGTGAAGGAAGTCAGAAGCTTCCTCGGACTCGCGGGATATTACCGCAAGTTCGTTGAAGGATTCTCAAGCATTGCCCGACCCATGACTCAGCTCTTGAAGAAGGACAAGAAGTTTGAATGGGCCTTGAAGTGCGAAGAGAGCTTCGAGGAGCTGAAGAAGAGATCGACCACCGCCCGATTACGCCACACGGATATACACAAGGAGTTTGTGATATATTGTGATCGTCAAGAACCGGACTGGGAGGTGTTCTGATGCAAGAAGGCAGAGTCGTAGCTTACCTTTCAAGGCAGCTACGGCCTCATGAAGAGAACTATGCTACTCATGACTTTGAGCTAGCAGTCGTGGTTCATGCCCTGAAGACATGGCGACATTACCTCTTAGGGAAGCGATGTGAGATATAGACGGATCACAAAAGTCTGAAGTATATTTTCACTCAAAGGGAATTGAACATGAGGCAACGAAGGTGGCTTGAGTTGATCAAAGATTATGACCTCAGCGTTCAATACCACCCTGGGAAGGCTAATGTGGTAGCAGATGCATTAAGTAGAAAGGCTTGTTCCTTGAATGCTATGCTTAAGGACAAGCTACCCGCCTTGTATAAAGAACTTGAAAGTTTCGAGTTGGAACTGGTTGCACCAGGATTCTTGGCCAACCTTGAAGTTAAGCCTACCTTGATGGATGATATTAAGGAAGCTCATAAGGTACATGAGAGTATTGAAGGCATCAAGAGGAACATCAAGGCGGGCAAAGCCCCGGGATTCTCAGAGGATGAGAAAGGAATTGTGTGGTTTGGGAATCGCATCTGCGTGCCCAACAAGGTTGAGCTCAAGAATCTGATCTTGCAAGAAGCTCATGACACCCCGTATTCCATCCACCCTGGAGGAACCAAGATGTATCAAGACCTGAAGGAAAGATTTTGGTGGCACGGGATGAAAAGGGAGATTGCCACCTATGTTGCAAAGTGTGATGTGTGCCAAAGAGTCAAGGCTGAATATCAGCGACCTGCTGGATTGTTCCAACCACTCAAGGTTCCTGAGTGGAAATGGGATAAAGTCGGGATGGATTTCATCACTAGACTACCTAGGTCAAACAAGGGACATGACTCCATCTGGGTCATAGTCAATCATTTGACCAAAGTAGCCCATTTCATTCCTGTTAAGACTACCCATGATGGCAACCAACTGGCAACTCTATACATCAGCAGGGTCGTAAGCCTTCATGGTGTTCCCTAGGAGATTGTGTCAGATCGAGGAACCCAGTTTACCTCAAGGTTCTGGAAGAAGTTCCAACAGGCCATGGGGACCAAGTTGTCCTTCAGTACTGCTTTCCACCCACAGACCGGAGGTCGAGGAGCGAACAGTGAATCATATACTCGAAGACATGCTCCGAGCCTGTGTCTTAGCATATGGAGCTAAGTGGGAAGATTGCCTCCCTTTCGCCGAGTTCTCTTACAACAACAGTTATCAGTCAAGCCTTCAGATGGCACCATTTGAGGTGTTATACGGACGGAAATGCCGCACACCCCTCAATTGGTCAGAGACCGGAGAAGGACTTGTCTTCGGGCCTGATATCCTTCGTGAAGCAGAAGAGCAAGTCCAGCTTGTCAGAGAGTGTTTGAAGACCACCAAGTCAAGGCAGAAGAGCTACGCTGACTCACATCATAGAGACATAAACTTCCGAGTTGGAGACCATGTCTATCTCCGGGTCACACCTCTCAAGGGAACCCAGCATTTCCAGGTTAAGGGGAAGCTTGCACCAAGATACATCGGCCCCTTCAAGATCACTGAACGACAAGGAGAAGTGGCTTACCAATTGGAACTACCACCTGAACTATCCGATGTGCACAACGTATTCCACGTGTCACAAATCCGGAAGTGTCTCCAAGTTCCAGACAAGCCTGATCTTTACAAGGACGTCAATCACCAAGCCATTGACATTCAGCCTGATTTGACTTATCGTGAGAGGCCCATCTGCATTCTGGATGAGGCTGAGCAACACACTCGAAGCCGCACCATCAAGTACTTCAAGGTCCAATGGAGCAACCACATTGAAGCAGAAGCAACTTGGGAGCGTGAAGACTACCTTAGATACGAGTTTCCGTATCTCTTTAAAGCCTAGTTTAGGAATCTCAGGGACGAGATTCTTGTAAGGGGGGTAGGTCTTTCACACCCTGCATTTTGAAACATTTCATTTGCATTATTAAAGCATGAAAATTTGGACCAACAAAAACTTTTGCATTATCTGGCTTTTATTTGGAGTTGGTTTTCTCTCTTTGCTTCTTTTCAAGTGCTCTTAAAAGTCAACTACTCCACCTTCCATATTTCATCTCCTTGCCCCAAACTTCTGCCCAATGACCATGCCATGTGTATAGTGCAATATAGAATTTTCTTACAAAAATAATTTCGCCAAAAAGTATTTTCTAAATTTAGTTTTCCAAAACCCTGAATTGAGGTTTGCCTTTGCAAGTACTTGATTTGGGTTATGAAAAATATTTAAAAGGTATATTTGAATCCTATTAGATGTAGGACTCCATAAACCACAAAAATATAATTTTAAAAGTTATTTTACTATTTTATTTGAAAGCTTCTTCTTAAGGCCAGAGTTGGTCTTTAATAGGGAAAAATTATTTTATTGCTTTAAAATATTTGACAAAAATTAAGGAAACTCGGTGGACATATATTTTCCATATATAAGAGTTTCAACACATGGTCATTATCAAAATATTGGTCAAACACCTAAAAAACCCTTTCTGGATATTTTAAGCTTTTGAAATATTTACAAAGGAAATATTCTCCAAAAATTCCAAGAAAATTCTATCATCTCACATATGACATACTTGATGATCTTGATAAGTATCATGTCATGGAGAATAGTATAACTCCATGAAATCCCCTCAAAACCATTTCTGTCCATTTTGAAGTTTGAGCAACTTTACATTGCCAAACATGTCCAAATATTCTCAAACTTGGTGCACATGCTCCAATGGTCTAATAATGCATCTAGACCAAATGGCACAGGTTGGAGAAAAGGATATCTTGATCAAAGTGCCTCAAAACCCTCTCTGACCAGAATCAAATTTGAACTACTTTGTACTACCAACTTTTTCTCCATGACCCCAACTTTTGTGAGCCTGATCACATGACTAAATAAGGCCACCACACAAAGTGGTGCATCAAGGAGAAGTGATCTACTCAACTGGATCTACACAAGTCCATTCCTGCCAATTTTTAGGGTTTGCAAAAGTTGCATTGGCAACTTTGTCCAAATAAGCTCAAAATGGGTGGAAGGCCCTAATTATATGTGGCATCTCACCCTGTGGAGTCTCATGGCTAGTGGAAGTCATTAACTTGCCCAAAACACCATCAAACACCTTCTGGCAGAATGTTGAAATGCCAATTCCAGTCTCTTCCACTAATATCCTTGAGCCCATCTTTTTACCACAAGCCCTCCTCGTTCCCCTCTGCACTTGGATGCTTTTCTGCATGAGGAAGCAATGATGAGGGAGGGGGAAACCCCATTTGTCTTCTCTGGACAGCAGCTTCTCCCCTCTCTCTCAGCCTCCTTCTCTCCCCTCAGCCTTCCAGAGCATCCAAGGCTCACTCCCACTTTTGCCCACACCCCCTGCAGCCTCCAGACACTAGTGGACGCGCGCGGACGCGGGAAAGCCGCGGATGCCGGCCAAAGTCGCGCTCTGGAGCGCCTGGCAGGACACCCGACCGTTGACGCCGCGTCTCCCGACCACCTCGAGCTTCCCCCGCGCGCCATTCGATGCCCCTCGACGTCCGCTCCACGCCAGCAGGCCGCCCACTTGCTCCCGCGCCCTCCTCTCTCACCTGCAGCTCGCGCCAGAGCGCCGCCCCGCTCGGCCAATGCTCACGCCACTCTTGTGGCCCGCGTGCAGCTCGCCCCGCTCCTTCTCTCTCTCCCTAGCATCATACACCACTCCCACGAACACCCCCGAGCCCTCCATTCCCTCTCTAACGGCCACCCGAGCCGATCCCGCGGGCACCCGTAGGCCACGCCTACGGTGGACCTCGACCAGCCTATATAAGGCGACCCCGAGCCCCTCTTTCGCTCCCTGTCGCTCCCCCACACTCCTACTCCACCTCCCGTACCACCCATTCATCTCTAGAGCCGCCCGAGCTCGAGATCGAGCTCGAGCTCCGCCGCCTCGGCTCATCGGGTGTTCGCGTGGTACAGGCCTCCTCCGCCCCCGTTTTCTCTCAATCTGGAACCGCGCGGCCATGCTGACCCTTTCCCCTCTCTTTCCCACTCGTTTTGCAGCCGGGAACGGCCGGATCCATCGACGCCCAAAACACTTCCGCCGCGCGACCTCGTCGCCGGCGAACCAGGCTGCTCCGGCGACCGTCTCCACCACCACCCGAACGGCGACACCTCCCCGAGTCCAACGGTACCACCCGCGCACCTCCCCGCGCTCTGTATCGCCGCCGGCGAGCTGGTTGCTGCCTCTGGACGGAAGTAGACGATGACGGCCATGGGGCCAGCCCGTCAGCCTCACACCCTGACGGGTGGGATCCACCGTCGAGTTTAAGCAGCAGCACAAGACCGGTTCGCCCGTCGGTGAAGGCGTGCCGCCTTTACGCCTTGACGTGGCGGCCCCTGCTGAGCTGGTTTCCCCTGGGCTGTTGCCGTGGCCTCTCGGCCCGATGGCACAGCGCCGATATTCTTTTCTTTTTCTGTCTCCTTTCCAGAAATTCCACAGGGTAGAATATTTATCCAAATGGAATAATTCCAACTCCTAAAATCTCAGAATAATCCCACCTATTTATTGATGTAATTTTCATACACATCCATTACACCTTTCTGCTCTGTTCAAATTTAAATTCAAATTTGAACAATAAAACCTCTGTTTGAAAATCCACAACTCTGTTTCCCTGGCTCCAAATCCAAAACCAAGAATTTTCCCCTTCCTAGTTTTCCTCCTAGTATTTTACAAAAATAAGTTGACATTTTTCTGAGCACTTTGACTTTTCTATTGTTATTATTTTGCCTTATTTTCCCATTATTTTCTTGCGACGTTAGATCCCGTATTTGACGAGGTAGCTGAAGAAGAAGGAGGAGAAGGGCCTGAAGACTTTGAAGACCAAGCCAACCAAGGCAAGCAGCCCTTTGAACATGTCTATGGAACCCTTTTTATGCATGTCATATATAGCTCTTTATTATTGTTGCATCGGAATCATGATGAGATGGTGAACCACGTGGGTTGGTTGCCTCTGTTACTTCCTCGTTGATACTTGCATTGTGCATGGCCCTACCTTCTTATGAGGGTTATGCCGGTGGGAGTAGATAGGATGCTAAAGTAGTTGCTACGCAAAAAGGGACGGGTTTATGCATGGTGAAGGAGACAAAGCTTTTTCAAATGACTTTTCGAAAACCCCGTCAGATGTCACTTTGCCCGAGGGAGATGATGAGATGGGTAACCACTTGATGACGTAGTGGTGTACCGAGGCAAGTGTGTGTGATGTTTCCGAAAACGGATTAGATTTAAGATTTGATGACTGTCCCAACCTTACATGCGCAACCACTCTACCCTTATATGGGAAAGGGCATTATTGAGTACCTAGACCGATACTAGCTTGGAGCCCGCATTACTAGTGACGGGAGAGTCGTTGTTGCGCTCTCTCGGGACGGGGTCGTGGCAGGTAGGGCGGCCATGACCATTTTTATGGGGCACCGGACACACCGTTGGTACCCCGTGCCAGTGGTATCTGATAATTATGGGAGCAAGGCTCCACGAAAATGTTATGTGAAATGTTGGGCACGGGGGCTACTGCCAATCGAGTGGACTCCATGTTAGTGTCGTCTAGGGAAAGGTAGTGATCGGGTGCTTACCCCGGGTACTTGAGGTATCATGGTCGTGGGTGACACGGAAGTTCCCGGATCTTGTGGGTACAGTGTGCAACCTCTGCAGAGTGTAAAACTATTCGAATAGCCGTGTCCACGGTCAAGGACGGTTGGGCGGTGCTGCTCAAACTATGTCCAGAGTTTTGCAACCGTGTGTGTGAGCTGATAAAACTACTTGGGTCAAGTCAAAGGACTTGAAATGATTGAGTTGGGTTGGTGCCCACCCTATTTATGTTGGTATCTGTAACCTGTCCTCATGGTTACTTGAATTCTCTTGATGCATGCCTTACAAAGATGTTGAACATGTCATTGCACTCAAAACTAGCTTTCTGCAAAAATTTACCTATATCATGCATTGTTGTATCTTGAACCAAAACATGGGTTGCTTGCGAGTACATTCAAAGTACTCATTGGCTTGCCTTGGTTATTTAATTGACCGGGCATGGAAGAAGCTGGAGTTGAAGAAGAGTTCCTTGAGAGCGAACATGCGAACTAGGGCGTTTCGGTCGAGAATGCTGTAGGGTTAAGGCAGATGGCATGGGTTCTACTTATCGACGAAGATTTCCGCTTCTTGCGTTTTATTTGATGTTCAGCCCTTAAGGCTTTTTCTTGTTATTCAGCTTCTGTGTGTTCAGTGAGCATTGATCTCTGGGATCACTGTACACGTGCATTCGGTGATCTCGACTCATGAGTCGGGGTCCCCACAAATATAGAGGCCACCCCATGTGGGATTTCAACGGGGAGAATGACGCCACCCGTCATGGGCATAAGGGGCAGGATCGCCGCTGATCCGTGAAGATCTGTCGGCTTGTACAAGGGGGAGAAGGAGGACTTCCTCCAAACGAGTCCATTGAACGGATTCTCCATGAATAACCCTCGGAGCTGGGTAAGTGAACGTTTATCTATCCGATCCGTGCTTTCAAAGTTAAGTTTCTTATTTTATGATTTAGACGCAGGATCTGCGTCGGGATGTGGAGGGCATACACAGTCCGGCTCCACAACCCGAGGATCCGGAAAGATCCCTTGATCCGGCCTCCGAAGAGGATCCGGACGTAAAGGTGGAGCTGATTGACGGGATGTTCCACCAACTTAGCATGGACAATGCTCTAGTCACCAGTACGACTGACTACCTCGGTTTATCTCCGGCTTCCCAGGTAACTATGACCGGGGCCCTGACACCATTATCTCGTCTGTGCTTATTTCTGACCACCGTATACCAACGGTGTCTCGCAGGAGGTGCCTTCAACGCGGGAAGCTGGTCCTGCGGTGGCTGACCAACCAGAGGTCGATTCGCCCAAGAGCGAAGAGTGCGGTCGCGAATTGAAACGTCGCCGCAACGGTATGGCACGCCACCGTTTTAAGGGAAAGATTCCTGGGAGGTGTATTAATGCTCATGTCTTTTCCAGGAGAAAGAGCGCTCGCCGGACTGTGCCCAGAGAGGTTGCCAACCATGCTTCCGCCAGCCCGGTTCCAACACCTGGTCCGGAGGGGGAGGCGAGCGCAAGGAGCGAGCCGGATGCTTCTCCAGCGGAGGATGCCGACAGGCTGTCCGCCACCAAGTCTGAGGTGGAGAGCGCCATGAATCATAGGCGCCGCCGGACTGTTCTTCGTGACGCGTGTTTCTCCCCGAGGCGTTGAACGCCTTTAATGCGGGAGACGCGCACCTCCGTGCCGCTCAAGATGGTTTAACCAGAGCCACGGAGCAGTATGTGAAAGGCATACGGGTAAGGAGTTTTAATAGTTATATATGCCAGTAGCCCCCGAGACTTAAAGTAGTTAGAATAACTGATTTAAGGATCATTTGATATGCAGGATCTTACGGAGAAGAATACCCAACTGTCCCGGGAGCTTCAAGAGTGCAAGGCCCAACTTGAAGCCGCACTAGCCGCTGCAGGAGGAGACACAGAGACCCCCTCCGGTAACACATATTTCAAAAAAAGATACACGGTGTTCGGCGTGTGTATAAGTCTGGCAATAATATTTCAGATGTTGCCGGACTTGATCCGTACAAGCAACAGCTACTGTGCCAGCTGAAGGCTGGCGAGAGGGTGCTTATGAAGGTGCAGCAGGAGAGGAACAAACTCCAAGATGCTCACACCCAGCTGGGAGAAGAGCTAAAAGGTGTTCGGGCCCAGCTGTCTGGCTCCATGAAGGAGAATCAGCGGCTTCGTCGCGGCATTTACAGTAAGTGCTTGAGCAAACTCTTTTGAAAAGAAGAGTTCGGCGAGGAAGTCGATTGACAGAAATATGTCTGTAGGTGTGCTCACAGGTCGCCCTGCAAAGGAAATGCCCGGTTCAGCGGGTGATCAACTTCCCGAGCTGGTGCAACTGCACGAACGTGTTCGGCAGGCGATGAGTGGCGTCACCCAGGCCTTGTGGCCGTCCGTCTCCCTACCCGAGGGCCTTGGAGGGCTTGCGGAGAAGCTTCAGGGAGCACGGCAGCGCTTCCATCAATGGAAGATATCGGCCTGCCGTCAAGGTGCCAGGGAGGCCTGGGCTATGGTGAAGACGCGGTACAAGAAGGCAGATCCGAACCACATGGCCGAGGTCGGACCTGTGGGGCCCGATGGGAAGGAGATCCCTGTGAGCTTAGTGTACAGCCAAGTAGAGTTGGCCGCTAAGTATTCCCAACGGGACTGTAAATTAGACAGCCTGTTAGATGGGATTGGAGAGTAGTAGAGTCAGTCAATTTGACGATGTATTGTAAAATGACATGTAAAATGCCTTCTAGCCGGATTGTAGATCGTTTGTCTTTGCAGACCTTTTCGCTTCAACCTTGGGACCCTAGAGTCCGGAGTGTGTCCGAATACCCTCACGGTTATGAAAAAGCCGGGGCATGCATGGAGACTAGGCATAGGGGTCATTAGTGCTTTATTAGACAAGTGCCCAACTAATTATGTTATATTACATGGTTAGTAAGAAACATCTTCCAGGGAGAATAGTTCCGTTAGGGGTTCCTTTCCCTGGGAGGCATGCCCTAAAATGCATGGCCGGACTACGAAAAGAGCAGAAAAGCATCTGAGGGCAGATAAATGAATAAATAAGAAATCATCTTTCAAGTCACCAACCGAATATTTCCTTAAGAACGCTAGCTTTCGGCTTCACCCAGTCTGAGGTACACATCCGGCTGACCCGACAGTAACAATCGTAGATGTGCTCCCTTTACCTCCTAGCCGAACAATCGGGAGCGAGGGGTAAGCACGTGAGCCAGCAACCCAGCTTGGCCAAAACTTAAGTCATATCGATGCATATAATGGTGAATAAAAGGTACATGCGGAAGTTTGACGCATGTGTTGGGCATAAAGCCCATATAAATAAGCTTCTATTAAAGAAGCCCCCAGGTATAATGAGTATGAGTATCACGTCAAGTGTGTGCAAACAATGCACAAATCAGCCCTCAAGGGCTTTATGAAAAAGGTGGGAGAAAAGAGAGAAACAAAAGACAACTGAAGTATAAAATGTGGACGGAGGAAGGAGGCGAACTCGAGTCCGCGCTAAGCGTAGAATCTTGAGGCGGGCTCGTTCCATGGGTTCGGCTCGAGTCGGTTGTCCGTCGTTTGCAGACGGTATGCTCCGCCGGTCGGGACTTGGTAGATGATGAAGGGACCTTCCCATTTGGGCTTGAGTTTGTCCTTTTTCTTGTCCGGCAGGCGTAGAACTAGTTCGCCAACATTGTAAGTTTTGATATCTTCTCTGCTTTGATATCTTCTAGCCTGCTGCTGATATCTTCGAGCCTGCTGCTGATAGAATGCGGAACGAGCCTTTGCCACGTCGCGCTTGTAACACCCCGGATGTAACTTTCCATCTTTGTAACTCCAACTCTTGCCATTTTCGGCTATGTGCTATGGTATTCCCTCCGTGGTTGGGTTTTGTCTTTTGTTTTGCATTTTGTTCATGCCATGCATCTCATATAATGTCATCATGTGCATCTCATTTGCATACGTGTTCGCCCCATGCATCCGAGCATTTTCCCCGTTGTCCGTTTTGCATTCCGACGCTCCCACATGCACCGGCGCACCTCTCTTGTCTCTTTGTCGTGAGAGGGCGTTAAACGTTCTCGGAATGGACCGAGGCTTGCCAAGTGGCCTTGGTACACCACCGGTAGACCACTTGTCAAGTTTCGTGCCATTTGGAGGTCGTTTGATACTCCAACTGTTACCGGGTAACCGCTTAGGCCTCTCTTGGGTTGCATCCCAACATCCCTCCAAAACAGCCCAAAACCCATCTAAGTCACTTCCATGCTCTCCGTTGTCGGATCACGATTGTGTGGGCGAAAACCGCACCCCATTTGGAGTCTCCTAGCTCCCTCTACCTATAAAACACACCCCCCTTCGAAATCACGGGCAAACCCTAGCCACCGCTCCCCTCTCGCCACCGGACACGTCCGGACGGAGCCAGACGCGTCCGCCCGCCGCCGCCCGATGAACCGCAGCCCGCCACGTGGCCTCGCCCACATCGCGCGCGCCCGCCCGCCGAGGCCAGCTGGAGGCCCCTCCATGCCCGTCTCCGCCCGCGCCCGGGCGCGCGCTCCGCCTCCGCCTCCGGTGCCGCGCCGAACTCCACCGCCTCCGCGGTCGCCGCCTGCGCGGAAGGCGCCGCCGTCGCGCCTCCGCTCGCGCCGCCGCTCCTGCTTGCGGCGCCCCTCGGCGCGCAAAGCACCGCCGCCTCTCCCTCAACCCCGCCGGCGACCACGCCCCGGCGAGCCTCCGCCTCTCCCACGGTGCGCCGGCCTCCTCCCTCACCTCCGGCGTATAGGAACTCCGGCGAAACCCTCCGGATCCCAGATCCAACAATAGGTTGACTTTTGCCCCGACCCCCGAAATCCACTACTTCTTCCGGTATTTTGTTGCATTTTCATCGCATCACAACTTTGCACCCGTGGCTTCGTTTTGGACGTGTAGCATATTGAATTGTTTGCCCCAATGAGTACATCATTTCATCTCAGTGCACCATTTTCATTTGAGCTCATCTTGATGCCCTAAATGCTGTTGGAAGAGGGTTATGTGATGTTAGTCTCTGTTTCTTAACAGAAAATGCACTTTTGTCATTTTTGCCATGATTGATATGTGCATCCTATGGACTTGATCCCTAAAGGTGTTTTGAACTATGCTATGCCATCTTTATAGGGGTGTATGCCATGTATTTTTGTGATCTCTGTGGTGACTAGCACAAGCATGCAAACTAGGGATCATAATGTTGCTGATTTCAGGGACTTAGTAATTTCACTAAGTCATGTCCTGCTGTTATTTTTATGCCATGTGTTCATGTTGTTACAGAGAGATCTATGCCCATTTTGAGCATGATCAGTAAGGGTGTTTTGAACATATGGATGTGCTATATCCATCCATGCCATTGTTGGCAATTATGGAGTAGTCTAGCATGTCAATTTCGTGCTCTACTTTTGCTACAAAATGTTTCCCGGCAGATTGTTTACATGATATTCCATTTTTACAAGGTTGTTGTAGTTGATCCGTGTATGCTATGATGTTGTTCTTGCCATGTATAGCTTCTATGCCATGTCTTCTTGATGGATGTATGCTTAGTTTATCATGAAATGCTCTGTAGTGAGTGCATCGAGCTCACGAACATGCCTACTTGTTATCTGTTTTTGCCATGTCCAGTTTTTCTGCCAAGTCTGAGATCTGTAATGAAACTTGCTATGTTTACATGGGTGCCATCGTTTCTTATGGTCCTTTTTGGATTATGGTCAGTAAGGGACTTTTGATCTATGCTTTGAGTAGATTCCTGCCATGTCTTGTGTTGCTATTATAAGTTCCTGTAGCTTGTTGATAACTTGCTCTGAACATTGCTTCGTGATGCTGTTTATGCCATGCCCAACCTGATATTTTTTGCACTTTCACCATGCTTGTTTGAACCTGCTATGATGTGATTTAGCCGTAGCTCAGTGTTCCTCTTTTGTTAAGCATCTCCTATAGATCACTGGCATATGCTTTGTTTGTATGTTGGGGTGTTGTAGCATAGTTTCTTGTTGCATGCTAAGTAGCATCGTGCTGTTAAACGCAGATTTGCGTCATTCTTGTTTTGCTTGCCATTTGCAAACCGTGCATCCGTTTCCGGTGATCTTTATATCAATTTCAACCGAAATCATCTCATATTTCTAGCGGCATACTTGGTTTCCCAAGTTGATGCCTTGTTCATCATTTTCCCTTCCGGAGCCCGCATTTCCATTGCATATCACAGCTCGCATATCATGTCATGTATTGCATCAGGTTGCTTGTGCATTGCTCCATGTTTGATTGTGGTTCCATTGCTTGTGTTCTTGCTTTGGGTAGAGCCGGGAGACGAGTACGTGCATGAGGAACCTGTTGAGAACGCTTACGAGGATCAAGCCTTCGACAACTCTGAGAACCTTGCAGGCAAGATGACCATACCTTCGATATCACTTCTATCTTTGCTTGCTAGATGCTCGCTCTTTTGCTATGCCTATGCTACGTTACCTACCACTTGCTATATCATGCCACCCATATTGCCATGTCAAACCTCTAACCATCCTTTCCTAGCAAACTGTTGTTTGGCTACGTCACCGCTTTTGCTCAGCCCCTCTTATAGCGTTGCTAGTTGTAGGTGAAGACGAAGTTTGTTCCTTGTTGGAACATGGATACTTTGGGATATCACAATATCTCCTTTTTATTTAATGCACCTTATATACTTGGTAAAGGGTGGAAGGCTCGGCCTTATGCCTGGTGTTTTGTTCCACTCTTGCCACCCTAGTTTCTGTCATACCGGTGTTATGTTCCTTGATTTTTGCGCTCCTTACGCATTTGGGTGATTTATGGGACCCCCTTGACAGTTCGCTTTGAATAAAACTCCTCCAGCAAGGCCCAAACTTGGTTTTACCATTTGCCACCTAAGCCTTTTTCTCTTGGGTTTTCGTGAGCCCAAGGGTCATCTTTATTTAACCCCCCGGGCCAATTGTGACGCCCCGGATCCGATGCGCCAGCTGTCTGCCAGTTATTCACCATCGTTGCCATGTCATTTGCTTGCGTGTTGCATTTTATCATGTCATCATGTGCATCGCATTGGCATACATGTTCGTCTCATGCATCCGAGCATTTTCCCCGTTGTCCGTTTTGCAATCCGGCACTCCTATGTCCTCCGGCGTCCCCTTCTTCTCTCCTGTTGTGTGCGGGTATTAAACTTTCTCGGAATGGACCGAGGTTTGCCAAGCTGCCTTGGTATAGCACCGTGAACCGCTGTCAAGTTTTCGTGCCATTTGGAGGTCGTTTGGTACTCCAACGGTTAACCGGGTAACCGTAAAGGCCTCTTTTGTTTCAGCCCAACACCCCTTCCAAAGTGGCCCAAAACCCATCTAACTCCCCTCCATGTTCTCGATCGTTCGATCACGATCGCGTGGCCGAAAACCACACCTCATTTGGACTCTCCTAGCTCCCTCTACCTATAAATATAGCCCCTCCCCCGAAATTCACGGATGATCCCCCCGAAACCCTAGATATTTTCCCCTCCGCTTGCCGGACATATCAGACCAGCCGGACACGTCGCCGCCGCCCCGAATCCGAGCTGCCACGTGGCGCGTCCGCGCGCCCGCGCCGCCCGCCCGCCCGTCTCTCCCGCCGCCGCCGCCTGCGGTGCAGCGCGGCGCACCCGGTCCCGCCGCCCCATCACCACCGCGCCCGCGCATCGCGGTGCCGCCGCCGCCACAGCACCTCCGCCCGCGCCACGCCGGCCGGGCATACTTCGCCGCCGCCGCCGCCGACTTCGCCCTCGCGCCCAGCCCGCCGCTCCAGCGCCCAACCCGCCATCGCCGCGCGCCTGCCTGCCATCTCCAGCGCGCGTGGCAAAACTCGCCGGGCTGCGTCGCCCGGCGCCTCCGCCGCCTCCGCGCCGCCGGCCGGCCGGATCCGGCCGGATCCGGTCGAGGCTACCTCCCGCCGTCCCGACCCCTCCAGCCCGGATCCGGTCTCTCCCGCGAACTCCGCGAAGTTCCGCGAGAACTCCGCCGCCTCGTTTTCCGTGCCACTGTTGACTTTTCGGAGGGTAAAAAAACTGCTAAGTCCCTTAATCTGCAACATTTTCGTGCATTTTCATAGCATCACATCTCCGCACCCGTAGCTCCGTTTTGCGCGTACAATATGTCAAATTGTTCGACTCGACGAGTACTTCATTTCATTCCATTGTATCATTTTCATTTGAGCTCATCTTGGTGCCCGAAATGCTGTTGGAAGAGTGCTTCAGGATGTTAATCTACTGAAACTGTTATAACTTGCTGTTTTATCTTTTTTGCCATGATTTATGTGTGCATCCTATGAGTATGAGATCTACATGAATGTTGGACTAGGCTATGCCATCTTTCCGGAGGTGTTGACCTTGTATTTTTGTGAGTTGTGTGCTGAGTGCATTGAGCTTGTAAAGTAGGGTAGTTGCTGTTGCTGTTTTCCTGACAGATTCTGTTATAATTTGTTGCTATGTTAGCATGCTTCCACTAATCAATCTATGCATATTCTGAAGATGTTCTATAAACATGTTTTGATACACATGTCATGCTCTATCCATTCATGCTCTTGGTTGCAATTATAGCCTGCTGGAACATGTTCATTTCTTGCTCCAAATTTGCTTGAAAATGTTTCCTGACAGATTGTTTGCATGAGATTCAGTTTTCACGAGGTCGTTGTAGTTGATCCGTGTATGCTATGACCTTGCTCTTGCCATGCTTAGCTTCATAAACATGCCTTCTTACTGTTGGTTGCCTTGCCATGCCATGTATTTCTCTGTAGTGAGTGGTTCGAGCTCACGAACATGCCTACTAATCGTTGTTTCTGCCATGTTCAAATCTGTAATATAACTTGCCATGTTTACATGGGTGCCATCATATTTTCCGTGCCTTTTTGGCTCATGGTCAGTAAGGGTATTTTGATATATTCTATTAGTAGATTCATGGCATGCCTTTGTTTGCCATGATAAGTTCCTGTAACATGTTGTTTGATAGCTCTAAACATTGCAACCTGATGTTATTTCTGCAAAGTCTGAAATTGTTATTACTTGCAATATCTCCATGTGTTTTTGAGCATGTTCTAGTTGTTTATGGAGATAGCTCAGTGTTCATGTTTTGTTATGCTTTACGTGTACTTCATGCCCATGACTTTTGTTATTATGTTGGGTGCTGTAGCATGTTGTTTTGATGCTTGCAAGATGCCTAGTTGCTGTTTTGGGCAGATTGTTGCTATGACTTGTATAGTGTGTGGGTGTTGAACCGTTGCTCCGTTTTGAGTGTGCTCTATATGAAACTTGCTTGTTTTTGCATGTAGCTTCATATTATCATGTTGCATCCTTGTTTTGGTGTGTTTGCTTGATGTTTGGGTGCATTTTGCATCAATGCCATGTTTAACTTGTTTTGCTCATATCTTCAAGACCGTAGCTCCAAATCTAATGAACTTTATATGTAACTTGACTAGAATTTCGTGTAGATCATCATAGTGCATCTTAACTTGCTGTTTAACAACTTGAACTTAAGGTTTATTCAGTTCTGGACCAATTTCGAAATATGCATATCAGGACTTACCGGAATTGTTATATGTTGTTTCCGGCCTCATTTAAACTTGCCTTGATGTGTTGTTCTTGTATGCATCATCTCTTGCCATGAGTAGCTTCATGTAGCTTGGTCATGCATCATGCTTGTTGTGCATCATGTCATGTTCATGTGTGGTGTGTTTACCTATGTTGTGTGCTTCTTCTTGTTAGTTCCTGTTTCGTTGCGTTCGTGAGGATTCGTTCGTCTACGGTTGGTTCGGCTTCATCCGTTCATCTTCTTCATGGATTCGTTCTTCTTCCTTGCGGGATTTCAGGCAAGATGACCGCTACCCTGGATCTCACTACTATCATTGCTATGCTAGTTGCTCCGTTCTTTCGCTATGCTGCGATACCTATTACCTGTTTGTCAAGCCATCCCATATTGCCATGAACCTCTAACCTTTGACACCATTCCTAGCAAACCGTTGTTTGGCTATGTTACCGCTTTCGCTCAGCCCCTCTTATAGCGTTGCTAGCTGCAGGTGAAGTTGAAGATTTCTCCATGGTGGACAGGGTTTATGTTGGGATATCACAATATCTCTTATATTATTAATGCATCTATATACTTGGTAAAGGGTGGAAGGCTCGGCCTTATGCCGGGTGTTTTGTTCCACTCTTGCCGCCCTAGTTTCCGTCATACCGGTGTTATGTTCCCGGATTTTGCGTCCCTAACGCGGTCGGGTGATTTATGGGACCCCCCGACAGTTCGCTTTGAATAAAACTTGTCGGCAAGGCCCAACATTGACTTTTACCATTTGTCTCACCACCACCTATCTTTTCCCTTGGGAGTCGCTCTCTCGAGGTCATCTTTATTCAGCCCCGGGCGATTGCTTGTCTAAGTGCTGGTTCGAACCGAGTAGATCTGCGGGGCCCCTCGGGCAACTCGAGGTCTGGTTTTACTCGAGGGTGTCTCATCGGTGTTGCCACGAGAACGAGATATGTGCAGCTCCTATCGGGATTGTCGGCGCATCGGGCGGCTTTGCTGGTCTTGTTTTACCATTGTCGAAATGTCTTGATGTACCGGATTCCGAGACTGATCGGGTCTTCTGGGTGAAGGTCTATTCCTTCGATGATCGCGAGAGCTTGTCATGGGCTAAGTTGGGACACCCTGCAGGTATAAACTTTCGAGAGCCGTGCCCGCGGTTATGTGGCAGATGGGAATTTGTTAATGTCCGGTTGTAGACAACTTGACACTTGATCCGAATTAAAACGCATCAACCGAGTGTGTAGCCGTGATGGTCTCTTCTCGGCGGAGTCCGGGAAGTGAACACGGTTTCTGTGTTATGTTTGACATAAGTAGGTGTTCAGGATCACCTCTTGATCATTACTAGTTGACGACCGTTCCGCTTGTTCTCTTCTCGCTCTTCTTTGCGTTTGTTAGCCACCATATCATGCTTAGTCGCTGCTCCAACCTCACCACTTTACCCCTTCCTTTCCCATTAAGCTTTGCTAGTCTTGATACTCATGGTAATGGGATTGCTGAGTCCTCGTGGCTCACGGATACTTCAAAACCAGTTTGCGGTGCCTATGTTACCCGGCGGTGGCGCATCCAAGCTCAAGGAGGAGCTCGATGAAGATCTTGCCCTTTGTGTTGTTTCGTTCTAGTTGATCAGTAGTGGAGCCCAGTTGGGGTCGATCGGGGACCTTTGTCGCATTTGGGGTTCTTCTTTTATTTTGGTTCCGTACTCGGACCTTGATTGTATCTGGATGATGTAATGCTTTATTCATGTAATTGTGTGAAGTGGCGATTGTAAGCCAACTATGTATCTCTTTCCCTTATGTATTACATGGGTTGTGTGAAGATTACCTCACTTGCGACATTGCTTTCAATGCGGTTATGCCTCTAAGTCGTGCTTCGACACGTGGGAGATATAGCCGCATCGAGGGCGTTACACCAATGCTCCTTTGAGTGTTGGTCCAAACTAGAGCGCTTTGCAGCGCCCCCTCAAGGAAACTCGGGGTCTGGTTTTAGTTGTACGGACTGCTCATCCGGTGTGCCCTGAGAACGAGATATGTGCAGGTCCTATCGGGATTTGTCGGCACATTCGGGCGGCTTTGCTGGTTTGTTTTACCATTGTCGAAATGTCATGCGAACCGGGATTCCGAGACTGATCGGGTCTTCCCGGGAGAAGGTATATCCTTCGTTGACCGTGAGAGCTTATGATGGGCCAAGTTGGGACACCCCTGCAGGGTATTATCTTTCAAAAGCCGTGCCCGCGGTTATGAGGCAGATGGGAATTTGTTAATGTCCGATTGTAGAAAACCCGAAGTTGACCTTAATTAAAATACATCAACTGCGTGTGTAACCGTGATGGTCTCTTCTCGGCGGAGTCCGGGAAGTGAACACAGTGTTGGAGTTACGTTTGACGTAGGTTGCTCTAGGATCACTTCTTGATCGCTACTAGCTTCAAGACCGTGCCTTGCTTCTCTTCTCGCTCTCTTTTGCGAATGTAGCCACCCTATATGCTAGTCGCTTGCTGCAGCTCCACCTCACCACCCTGTCCTACCTATAAGCTTAAATAGTCTTAATCTCGCGGGTGTGAGATTGTTGAGTCCCCGTTGCTCACAGATTCTACCAAAACAGATGCAGGTACCGATGATACTAGCGCAAGTGGCGCAATTGAGCTCAATTGGGAGTTTGACGAGGACCTTGGTCGCTACTATGTTTCGTTTCCAGATGATCAGTAGTGGGCCCAGTTGGGACGATCAAGGGATCTGTGTGGCATTTGGGGTATTCTTCTTTTATTTTGGTTCCGTAGTCGGACCTTGAGTGTAATCTGAATGATGGATGTTTATTTATGTATTGTGTGAAGTGGCGACTGTAAGCCAACTATGTATCTCTTTCCCTTATGTATTACATGGGTTGTGTGAAGATTACCTCACTTGCGACATTGCTTTCAATGCGGTTATGCCTCTAAGTCGTGCTTCAACACGTGGGAGATATAGCCGCATCGAGGGCGTTACAAGTTGTTAATTAGAGCCATCCCCGACTTAGGAGCCCCCTGCTTGATTGATTGCTGGCGTTGTTGAGTCTAGAACAAAAATGTTTTGAGTCGTAGGATTATATATATCGGAGAGTAGGATTCTTTTTACTCCTCAGTCCCTTCGTCGCTCTAGTGAGGTCTCCTGACGTAGATGTTTGACTCTCCTCTCCTCAAATTTCACTAAAAAAAAATTTTAGGATCACGCGGGTATCTTGGAATCGTTCCGATGGTTTTGTGACGAGAACATTGTTCTTGGTGCCTCCTGACATTTAGGGGTTGTGGCGGTGTCGGGGAGTTGACCTCCAGGGTGTTGTCGTCACAATTTTATCGTTGCGATTTGGAATACGAGTTTTGCCGACATCGAAAATCTCTTTTATGCAGTTGTTGGTGAGATAACCTTAGCGTCACCCATCTTCGGGAGTTGGGAGTATTGCCATGACTCATTATAACGGATGCTTTTGAAGGTTGAGTTTACGATTTCGAAGGTTTCTTGGTTATGTGTTGACGGATGGATACGGGTGGATGTAGGGATTGTTAGTTTGGGTGAGATATATTGCTTCCCCTGTATCCCCAACACCTGATTGCATAACCCGAAAGTTTAAAACACACCCCCCCTTCGAAATCACGGGCAAACCCTAGCCACCGCTCTCCTCTCGCCGCCGGACACGTCCGGGACGGAGCCGGACGCGTCCGCTTTGCCGCCGCCCGACGAACGCAGCCCGCCACGTGGCGCGCCCACATCGCCGCGCCGCCCGCCCGCCGAGGCCAGCGAGCCCCTCGCGACCCGTCTCCGCCCGCGCCAAGGCGCCCGCTCGCCGCCTGCCTCCCGCGCGCAGACTGAACTCCACAGCCTCCGCCGATCGCCGCCTGCCGCGGAAGGCCGCCGCCGTCGCGCCTCCCGCTTCGCGCACGCCGCCCTGCCCGTGGCGCCCGACGCCGAGCACCGCCGCCTCTGGAGGCATGGAAAAATTTGATGGCAACCACTAACGCCTACACTCAGTTGTTGATTCAGCTGATGCAAGAGCGTAACCAAGGCCAAGGCAACCAAGGGAATCAAGGTCAAGTGCAGTTCAACCATCAGCCTCAGTTTCCTACCCTCAACCAGTTCCTTGCAAATCAGCCAAAGTCTTTTAGCTACTGTGCCGAGGCCACAGACGCCGACGATTGGCTCGTGGATATCAACAAGCATTTCGAATGCAGCAATGTCAGGCCTGAGGATTACGTCAAGTTCACTTCTTTTCAGCTTATGGATCAAGCAACCGATTGGTTCCAGTAATACAAGGATTCCAAAGGAGGTCGAGTGATTACTTGGACTGATTTCTGTCGGGACTTTAAAGCTCACAACATTCCTACCAGTGTTGTTGAGAGCAAGCGTGAGGAGGTCCGAAATCTCAAGCAAGGCAACATGTCAGTGTACGAATACGACAAGCAGTTTCAGAAACTTGCTCGCTTCGCTAAACAAGATGTTCCTGATGAAAAGAGTATGATCTATCAATTCAGAGGTGGCCTTAGAGAGGATCTACAGTTAGCTCTTGTTCTTGTTGAGCCTACTCAGTTTGATCAATTCTACAATATGGCCCTCAAGCAAGAAGGTGCTCAGCTCAAGTGTGAGGCTTCTAAGAAGAGAATCAGGGATGCAGTTCAGTCTTCTTCTTCCTCTCAAGTGGCAGCTAAGCAGCAAAAGTTCTACCTTCCTCCTCCTCCGTTTCGTCAGCCTTACCAACAGAAGAACTCAGGTGGTCGTGGATCTTCCCACCCACCCAACCCAGGTTATTAGAACAAGTCTCAGCCTCAAGCTCCAAGGTCAAATGCTCCTTATCACCGTCCGCTCTCAGAGGTGACTTGCAACAAGTCCCAGCAGAAAGGTCATTATGCGAACAAATGCTTCAACCAAAGGCGCCTTCCTCCTCCTCCTCCTGTGAGGTCTTCAAGCAATGCAGTGGTCAAGCATAATCCCAAGTCTGCAAAGGTGAACATGATGAATGCAGCGCAAGCAGAGGATTCTTCTGACGTGATAATGGGTAATCTTCCAGTTAATGATATTCCTGGAAAAGTTTTATTTGATACTGGTGCATCGCATTGTTTCATCTCAAGACCTTTTGCATCTAAGCATGAGTTGGGTTATCAAGAATTGCCTAGTTCTTTATCAATTGTGTCCCCGGGTAAGCAAATGACAGCTAATAATTGCGTCCCGGATGTTTCTATCAAGATGGGCGACTAAAAATTTCTGTCTAAACCAATTGTCCTTGGTGACTCGGATATTGATCTAATTCTCGGTATGGACTAGCTTTCTCAGCACAAAGCTCAACTTGATTGTGCTGCCAGGGAAATTCAATTGACACACTCTTCCGAGGTTGTTATCATCTATGCCGCTCGCGATGAAACCATTCGGTTGTTTTCTCTCAATGAGAAGGGCGAGCTACACGCAATCTCTCAGATTCCAGTCGTTTGTGAGTACCAAGATGTCTTTCCAGAAGAGCTTCCGGGTATGCCTCCTCATCGGCCAGTCGAGTTCGTTATCGATCTTGAGCCCGGCACTGAACCCGTTTGCAGGCGTCCTTACAAGCTTGGACCTGAAGAACTGAAGGAATTGAAGAAGCAGCTCGATGAACAAGAGCGTCTGGGTTTGATCAGACCGAGTTCATCTCCATGGGGATGTGGAGTTCTTTTTGTCCAGAAGAAGGATGGCACGGACCGACTTTGCGTCGATTACCGTCCATTGAATAAGAAGACAATCAAGAACAAGTATCCACTTCCCAACATCAATGAGCTTTTTGAGCAACTCAAAGGTGCTAAAGTTTTCTCCAAGCTTGACCTCCGTATGGGTTATCATCCGATTCGCATTCGTGAAAAAGATATTCCCAAGACATCATTCAGAACAAGCTATGGTTCTTACGAATATACTGTCATGTCTTTCGGCCTTGTCAATACTCCTCCAACTTTCTCTCGAATGATAAACTTCATTTTCAACCCCTACACCAATGATTTCGTCTTGGTGTATCTCGATGATATTTTGGTCTTCTCCAAGAATAAGCAGGATCATGCCAGACATTTGCGATTGGTGCTCGACAAGCTCAGAGAGCATCAATTCTATGCGAAGTTTTCCAAATGTGAGTTCTGGCTTGATGAAGTTCTTTATCTTGGTCACATCATCTCCGCCAAGGGCATCGCTGTTAATCCAGAAGGTGTCTTCAATTGTGAATTGGGAACCTCCTCGAATGTCAAGCAGCTCCATGATTTTCTCGGTCTTGCAAGCTATTGCGAAGATTCGTTGAGAACTTCTCTAAGATTGCAAAACCTCTTTCCAACCTCCTCCGAAGCATGTCGGTATGTCGGGCCTTTGAGTGTGGCGTTGCTTTCAACACTCTCAAAGAGAAGCTAGTCACAGCTCCTGTTTTGACTCCTCCTGATGAATCCAAGCCATTCGAAGTTTTCTGTGATGCTTCTCTTCAAGGTCTCGGTGTTGTGTTAATGCAAGAGAAGAAAGTTGTGGCCTATACCTCTCATCAGTTGAAGCCCAACGAAAAGAACTACCCCACTCACGATCTTGAGTTGGCGGCAGTTGTCCATGCATTAATAACATGGAGACATCTCTTGTTGGGAAGGAAAGTGGACATTTTCACCGATCACAAGAATCTCAAGTATATATTCACTCAACCCAACCTCAACCTCAGGAAAACTCGATGGGTCGAAATGATTCAAGAGTACAATCCAAGTATTGAATATACTCCTGGCAAGGGGAATGTGATTGCAGATGCTCTGAGCAGAAAGGCTTATTGCAACAGTCTAATTCTCAAACCATTTCAACCGGATCTTTGTGAAGCTTTCCGCAAGCTGAATCTTCAAGTTGTTCCTCAAAGCTTTCTTGCCAACCTCATAGTCTCTCCTACTTTGGAAGATCAAATTCGTGAGGCACAACTCCTGGATACCATGGTGAAGAAGGTGAAACGTGGTATCGACAAGGGCATTTCCAAATACAAGTGCTATCGCTTGGATGACAAAGATACTCTTTTCTTCGAGGATCGAATTGTGGTTCCCAAAGGCGATCTGAGAAAAGTAATCATGAATGAGGCACACAACACCCTCCTATCCATTCGTCCTAGAAGTACGAAGATGTACCATGACCTCAGGCAGTCGTATTGGTGGACTCGAATGAAGCGAGAAATTGCTCAATTTGTGAATGAATGTGATGTCTGCAGAAGGGTGAAAGCAGAACACCAAAGACCAGCTGGTCTCCTCCAACCTCTTGCTATTCCGGAATGGAAGTTTGATCATATCGAGATGGACTTCGTGACTGGATTTCCTAAGTCCAAGCGTGGAAATGATGCTATCTTCGTTGTCATTGACAAGCTTACAAAAGTGGCTCATTTCCTTCCTATCAAAGAATCTATCACAGCAGCTCAGTTGGCAGAGCTATACACCTACAGAATTGTCTCCTTGCACGGCATTCCGCAATTGATCTCTTCAGACCGCGGAAGCATCTTCACATCCAAGTTCTGGGACTCCTTTCAGAAGGCCATGGGCACCATCATTCGTTTCAGCACAGCTTTCCATCCTCAAACAAGTGGCCAAGTCGAGCGAGTCAATCAAATCCTTGAAGATATGCTCAGGGCTTGCGTCATCTCTTCGGTATGAAGTGGGAAGATTGTCTTCCATATGCCGAAGTTCTCCTACAACAACAGCTTCCAGCGAGTTGGGCAAGGCCCCATTCGAAATTCTCTATGGCGAAAGTGCCGTACTCCTCTCAATTTGTCCGAGACGGTGAATGCCAACTTCTTGCAGCGACTTGATCACGAAGCGAAGAAATGTGCAAAGTCATTCGTGAGAATCTCAAAGCCGCGCAATCGCGCGAGAAGAGTTATTATGATGACAAGCACCGTGATGTGGCTTTTGAAATCGGAGACCATGTCTACCTCCGCATCTCTCCAATGAAAGGCACTCGCCGCCCGGTATCAAAGGGAAGCTTGCCCTAGATCGTGGGTCCTTTCAAGATCATTGGCAAAAGAGGCGATCTAGCCTATCAACGAGCTTCCGTCCAATTTTGCAAGCGTGAATGATGTGTTTCATGTGTCACAGCTTCGCAAGTGCTTCAAGACTCTGGCGCACTATCAACTTTGAAGAAATTGACCTCCAAGAAGATCTCTCTTATCATGAGCACCCCTGTGGCTATTCTTGAAGAAAGCGGCGCAAGACGCAACATGTCAATCAAATTCACGAAAGTGAAGTGGTCACACCATTCCAACCGAGAAGCCACACAGGGGCGCGAGGATCACCTCCGTTCCGAATATCCGGAGTTCTTTAAGTCCTAGATCTCGGGACGAGATCCTCTTGTAGTGGTGGAGTGTTGTAACACCCCGGATGTAACTTTCCATCTTTGTAACTCCAACTCTTGCCATTTTCGGCTATGTGCTATGGTATTCCCTCTGTGGTTGGGTTTTGTCTTTTGTTTTGCATTTTGTTCATGCCATGCATCTCATATCATGTCATCATGTGCATCTCATTTGCATACGTGTTCGCCCCATGTATCCGAGCATTTTCCCCGTTGTCCGTTTTGCATTCCGACACTCCCACATCCACCGGCGCACCTCTCTTGTCTCTTTGTCGTGAGAGGGTGTTAAACGTTCTCGGAATGGACCGAGGCTTGCCAAGTGGCCTTGGTACACCACCGATAGACCACCGGTCAAGTTTCGTGCCATTTGGAGGTCGTTTGATACTCCAACGGTTACCGGGTAACCGCTTAGGCCTCTTTTGGGTTGCAGCCGAACATCCCTCCAAAACAGCCCAAAAAGCCATCTAAGTCACTTCCATGCTCTCCGTCGTCCGATCACGATCGTGTGGGCAAAAACCGCACCCCATTTGGAGTCTCCTAGCTCCCTCTACCTATAAAACACACCCCCCTTCGAAATCACGGGCAAACCCTAGCCACCGCTCCCCTCTCGCCGCCGGACACGTCCGGACGGAGCCGGACGCGTCCACCCGCCGCCGCCCGACGAACCGCAGCCCGCCACGTGGCGCGCCCACATCGCCCTGCTGCCGGCCAGCCAAAGGCCAGCTGAGGCCCCCTCATGACCCGTCTCCGCCCGCGCCCGGCGCGCCTCTCGCCGCCGCCTCCGCGCGCCGACGGAACTCCGTCGCCTCCGCGGTTGCCGCCCTGCCGGAAGGCGCTGCCGTCCGCGCTTCCGCGCTCGCCGCCGCGCCTGCCTGGCGCCCCTCGACGCCGAGCACCGCCGCCTCTCCCTCAACCCTGCCGGCGACCTCGCCCGGCGAGCCTCCGCCTCTCCCACGGTGCCCCGGTCTCCTCCCTCACCTCCGGCGTACAGGAACTCCGGCGAAACCCTCCGGATCCTAGATCCAACGATAGGTTGACTTTTTCCCCGACCCCCGAAATCCACTAAGTCATCTCCTTACGGTATTTTGTTGCATTTTCATCTCATCACAACTTTGCACCCGTGGCTCTGTTTTGGACGTGTAGAATATCGAATTGTTCGCCTCAATGAGTACATCATTTAATCTCATTGCACCATTTTAATTTGAGCTCATCTTGATGCCCTAAATGCTGTTGGAAGAGGGTTATGTGATGTTAGTCTCTGTTTCTTAACAGAAAATGCACTTTTGTCATTTTTGCCATGATTGATGTGTGCATCCTATGGACTTGATCCCTAAAGGTCTTTTGAACTATGCTATGCCATCTTTACAGGGGTGTATGCCATGTATTTTTGTGATCTCTGTGGTGACTAGCACAAGCATGCAAACTAGGGATCATAATGTTGCTGATTTCAGGGACTTAGTAATTTCACTAAGTCATGTCCTGCTGTTATTTTTATGCCATGTGTTCATGTTGTTACAGAGAGATCTATGCCCATTTTGAGCATGATCAGTAAGGGTGTTTTGAACATATGGATGTGCTATATCCATCCATGCCTTTGTTGGCAATTATGGAGTAGTCTAGCATGTCATTTTCATGCTCTACTTGTGCTACAAAATGTTTCCTGGCAGATTGTTTACATGATATTCCAATTTTACAAGGTTGTTGTAGTTGATCGTGTATGCTATGATGTTGTACTTGCCATGTATAGCTTCTATGCCATGTCTTCTTGATGGATGTATGCTTAGTTTATCATGAAATGCTCTGTAGTGAGTGCATCGAGCTCACGAACATGCCTACTTGTTATCTGTTTTTGCCATGTCCAGTTTTTCTGCCAAGTCTGAGATCTGTAATGAAACTTGCTATGTTTACATGGGTGCCATCGTTTCTTATGGTCCTTTTTGGCTTATGGTCAGTAAGGGACTTTTGTTCTATGCTTTCAGTAGATTCCTGCCATGTCTTGTGTTGCTATTATA
Organism: Aegilops speltoides; assembly: GCA_021437245.1. NCBI lineage: Eukaryota > Viridiplantae > Streptophyta > Magnoliopsida > Poales > Poaceae > Aegilops > Aegilops speltoides. The sequence continues at coordinate 163,549,998 of CM038141.1, forward strand.
AGTTCCTGTAGCTTGTTGATAACTTGCTCTGAACATTGCTTCGTGATGCTGTTTATGCCATGCCCAACCTGATATTTTTTGCACTTTCACCATGCTTGTTTGAACCTGCTATGATGTGATTTAGCCGTAGCTCAGTGTTCCTCTTTTGTTAAGCATCTCCTGTAGATCACTGCCATATGCTTTGTTTGTATGTTGGGGTGCTGTAGCATAGTTTCTTGTTGCATGCTATGTAGCATCGTGTTGTTAAACGCAGATTTGCGTCATTCTTGTTTTGCTTGCCATTTGCAAACCGTGCATCCGTTTCCGGTGATCTTTATATCAATTTCAACCGAAATCATCTCATCTCAGCGGCATACTTGGTTTGCCAAGTTGATACCTTGTTCATCATTTTCCCTTCCGGAGCCCGCATTTGCATTGCATATCACATCTCGCATATCATGTCATGTATTGCATCATGTTGCTTGTGCATTGCTCCATGTTTGATTGTGGTTCCATTGCTTGTGTTCTTGCTTTGGGTAGAGCCAGGAGACGAGTACGTGCACGAGGAACCTGTTGATAATTCTTACGAGGAACAAGCCTTCGACAACTCTGAGAACCTTGTAGGCAAGATGACCATACCTTCGATATCACTTCTATCTTTGCTTGCTAAATGCTCGCTCTTTTGCTATGCCTATGCTACGTTACCTACTACTTGCTATATCATGCCACCCATATTGCCATGTCAAACCTCTAACCATCCTTTCCTAGCAAACCGTTGTTTGGCTACGTCACCGCTTTTGCTCAGCACCTCTTATAGCGTTGCTAGTTGCAGGTGAAGATGATGTTTGTTCCTTGTTGGAACATCGATACTTTGGGATATCTAAAATATCTCCTGTTTATTTAATGCACTTTATATACTTGGTAAAGGGTGCAGCTCCTATCGGGATTTGTCGGCACATTCGGGCGGCTTTGCTGGTCTTATTTTACCATTGTCGAAATGTCATGCGAACCGGGATTCCGAGACTGATCGGGTCTTCCCGGGAGAAGGTATATCCTTCGTTGACCGTGAGAGCTTATGATGGGCTAAGTTAGGACACCCCTGCAGGGTATTATCTTTCGAAAGCCATGCCCGCGGTTATGAGGCAGATGGGAATTTTTTAATGTCCGGTTGTAGAAAACCCGAAGTTGACCTTAATTAAAATACATCAACCGCGTGTGTAACCGTGATGGTCTCTTCTCGGCAGAGTCCGGGAAGTGAACACGGTGTTGGAGTTATGTTTGACGTAGGTTGCTCTAGGATCACTTCTTGATCGCTACTAGCTTCACGACCGTGCCTTGCTTCTCTTCTCGCTCTCTTTTGCGAATGTAGCCACCCTATATGCTAGTCGCTTGCGGCAGCTCCACCTCACCACTCTGTCCTACCTATAAGCTTAAATAGTCTTGATCTCGAGGGTGTGAGATTGCTGAGTCCCCGTGGCTCATAGATTCTACCAAAACAGATGCAGGTACCGATGATACCAGCGCAAGTGGCGCAATCGAGCTCAAGTGGGAGTTTGACGAGGACCTTGGTCGCTACTATGTTTCGTTTCCAGATGATCAGTAGTGGGCCCAGTTGGGACGATTGAGGGATCTGTGTGGCATTTCGGGTAGTCTTCTTTTATTTTGGTTCCGTAGTCGGACCTTGAGTGTAATCTGAATGATGGATGTTTATTTATGTATTGTGTGAAGTGGCAAAGGTAAGCCAACTATGTATCTCTTTCCCTTATGTATTACATGGGTTGTGTGAAGATTACCTCACTTGCGACATTGCTTTCAATGCGGTTATGCCTCTAAGTCATGCTTCGACACGTGGGAGATATAGCTGCATCGAGGGCGTTACAGCGCTCCTCCTCCAATGCGTCCAAGCTGTCCTGCCGATCCAACTCGGCTTCTCTTTCTTCGTACATGCGCACTCGAGGTGAGTCATGAATTATATCGCAGGGCAAAACTGCCTCTGCACCGTATACCATAAAGAATGGTGTGAATCCGGTAGTACGGTTTGGCATGGTCCGCAGCCCCCAGAGTACGGAGTCGAGCTCCTCTACCTAGTGCGTGTTAGATTCCGTAAGGGACCGCACTAATCTGGGTATGATGCCGCTCATGATTAGACCATTTGCTCGTTCAACTTGACCGTTGGTTTGAGGGTGATAGACTAAAGCGTAGTCGAGCTTAATGCCCATATTTTTGCACCAGAGTTTAAACTCATCGGCCGTGAAGTTTGTGCCGTTATTGGTGATGATGCTGTGGGGGACGCCATAATGGTGTACTACCCCGGATATGAAGTCTATCACTGGTCCGGATTCGGCCATTTTAACTGGCTTGGCCTCTATCCATTTGGTGAATTTGTCCACCATTACCAATAGGTATTTTTGCTTATGGGTTCCCCCTTTAAGGGGTCCAACCATGTCAAGCCCCCAGACCGCGAACGGCCAGGTGATGGGTATAGTTTTGTGGGCGGTGGGTGGCATGTGGCTTTGATTAGCAAAAATATGGCACTTGACGCATCGCTGGACTAAGTCCTGAGCATCTGCCCGGGCCGCCGGCCAATAAAATCTTGTATGGAAGGCCTTGCCTACAAGGGCCCGGGCTGTGGCGTGGTGCCCGCCGTGTCCGGCATGAATTTCAGCCAGCAGATTTCGCCCTTCCTCTTTGGAGATGCACCTTTGAAGGACTCCGGTTGTGCTTTTCTTATAAAGCTCTCCCTCATGGACCTTGTAGGCTTTAGATCGCCGAACTATGCAGCGGGCCTAATTTTGGTCTTCGGGAAGTTCCTGCCTAGTTAAGTAGGCTAGGAATGGTTCCGTCCACGGGGCAATGACTGCCATTATTTCATGGGCTGAAGGTGTTATGTCATTGGCTGAGCCATCGGTTGTGTCAGAATGTTCGTTGTTGGGCGGTGCGGTTGGTTCTGGATTGTTGCTTCCGGACTCCTCTTCCCATACTACGGATGGCTTAAAGAGCCGCTGCAGGAAGATGTTTGGAGGGACGGCGTCGCGCTTTGCGCCGATGTGCGCCAACACGTCGGCCGCCTGGTTATTATCCCGGGCTACATGGTGGATTCGAGTCCTTCGAACCGAGCTGACATTTTTAAGACGGCGTTAAGATGGGCTGCCATTTTGGATCTTTGGCATCAAAGTCTCCATTTACTTAGGATATTGCGAGGTTTGAATCCGCGGACCTCGGCGTTGAATGCCCATGGAATTGCCATCCGGAGACCATGTAGAAGGCGTCATATTCGCCACGTTTTGGAGTCCGTGTACATTATCTGAAATGCACGTATTGGACTATGTCTCCGGTTGGGGATGTCAAGGCGATGCCAGCCCCAAGCCGCCAACATTTTAGAGCCGTCGAAATGCATGATCCAATTGGAGTATCGCCGTACTCATTAGGGAGTTAAACGGTCCATTCGATGATGAAGTCAGCCAAGACTTGCGACTTTATAGCTCGCTGTGGTTTGTAGGTTAGGTCGAATGGTAAGAGCTCGATGGCCCATTTGCAATCCTGCCTGACAGCGTCGCGGTTGTTTATGATGTCGTTGAGGGTACTTCGGAGGCCCTTGTTATCGAGCACTCTTGAAAGTAGTTTCGCAGCTTAGGGATGCTATGAACACCGCGTCGCTATCTTTTGATAATGCGGTGCCGGACTTGCATGGAGTTAAGGCGGTGGATCGTAGTACCTGGTTTTTGAAGAGGGAATTTGTGCCCTTCATTTCTCGTTTGACGAGCGAGTACGCGCTTACAACTTGATGTGTTGCGCGATATATAACAACATTGGTTTGCTCAAGTTAGGCTGCGGACCGGACGGTTGTTGCCAATATGGCCTTTATTTCTTGAGTCGGCCGTGGCAGCATCCGTCCATTCAAAGTGTTCGGTGCGTCTGAGGAGGCGATAGAGGGGCAATGCCTTTTCTCCCAAACTGGAGATGAAGCGGCTTAGAGCCGCCACGCATCCAGTCAATTTTTGTATTTGTTTGAGGTCTTTTGGGATATCCAGCTGTGAAAGAGCTCAGATCTTGGCTGGGTTTGCTTCAATTCCTCTACCGGATACAATGAACCCCAAGAGCTTTCCAGCTGGTACGCCGAAAATTCATTTTTCCGGGTTGAGCTTAATGTCATATGCTCGGAGGTTGTTGAATGTGAGCCTCAAGTCATCTACTAGAGTTTCGACGTGTTTGGTTTTGACGACCACGTCGTCTACGTATGCCTCCACTGTTTTGCCGATATGGGTAGCCAGACAAGTCTGAATCATATGCTGATATGTTGCGCCGGCGTTTTTGAGTCCGAAGGGCATTGTGTTGAAGCAGAATGGTCCGTATGGAGTAATGAATGCCGTTCGGCCTGGTCTGTTTCCGCCATCTTGATTTGATGGTATCCTGAATATGCGTCGAGGAAGCACAATGAATCGTGCCCTGCGGTAGCATCAATGATTTAGTCGATGCGGGGAAGGGGGAAAGGATCCTTTGGACAGGCCTTGTTAAGGTCTTTAAAATCGAAACAAAGGCGCCAGGATTTGTCCTTTTTTGGTACCATTACCAGGTTCGCTAGCCAGTCCGGATGTTTTATATCTCTAATGAATCCGGCTTCTAATAGTTTGGCTAGCTTCTCTCCCATTGCCTGTCTCTTGGGTTCGGAAAATTGCTGAAGAGCCTATTTGACTGGCTTGAATCCTTTTAGGATGTTTAGGCTATGTTCTGCCAGCGTGCGTGGGATTCCTGGCATATCTGAAGGGTGCAAGGCAAAGATGTCCCAATTTTCCCGAAGGAATTCTCGTAGTGCGGCGTCTACATTAGGGTTTAATTGTGCCCCAATGGAGGCCGTCTTTGAGGGGTCCGTTCGATGGACCTGGAATTTGACTATTTCGTCTGCTGGTTTAAAATAGGTGGACTTGGATCTCTTATCGAGTATCACATCGTCCCTATTCACCGTGGAGCCTTGATGCGATGAGTTCCTCTGCCGCTAGGGCTTGGATAATGCCTCTAGGGCTAGTGCGGCTATCTTGTTTTGGTAGCGAGTGCTATGTCGGATCAGCGACAAGTGTGATGGTTCCATTGGGCCCGTGCATTTTAAGCTTCATGTACCCGTAATGGGGTATGGCTTGAAAATTGCAAATGCCTCTCGTCCTAATAAGCGAGATATCCATCTTTGAACAGGCCACCCGAACATGACCTCCTCGGACCTGTAATTGTCCGTGAGCGAACACCACATCAAGTGTAATTTTTCTGTGCAGCGTGCTTCCGGCTAGGGATTATTCCTCTAAAGATTGTCTGCTTCGCTCAATGCGGCTCGATCTATTTCCATTTTTGAAGGGTTTCCTCGTAGATGAGGTTTAATCATTGCCGCCATCCATGAGTACCTTGGTAAGGCGGAAGCCGTCCACTATTGGACCGAGGACCAATGCGGCTGGTGCTCGGGCTGTTCGAATTTAGGTTAAATCGCTGGCGTTGAAGGTGATAGCCGTGTCCTCCATGGATTTGTTGTTGCTACTTGGTAGACTTCGACGAGGCTGCGGATTGTTCGTTTCCACATATTATTTGATGCGAAAGTCTCGAAGACTATTAATACCGTATTGGTAATGTTGGGGTGGTTCTCCGGGGCTAGAAGCTCTTCGCCACTTTTGGCCACCTGCCGCCGTATCCAACATGCTCGAAGGCTATGTGTTGGAGTGGCGCCCTCTGTACTATGAATTTTACAGGGTCTGCTGAGCCATCCCTCCAGTACGGTTCCGTGCCCCTTATGGGGTTTTCGCTTGTTGGTTTTTATCCCGAGTGCCTGAGCATGATGCACCCTTTTGTTTTGGACTAGGGTTGTGTTCGGAGCTGGATTGTCCCAAAACATAGTTTCGGTTTTTTAGATACTCTCCATAGCACAGTACTTTCGTATTATGGACGCCAGGTCGGCGAAGCGTGTAATTTCGCGACGACTTACGGCGTTCAAGATTCCCTTGTCCGTGCAATTGTTGCAGAAAACTGAGATTGCGCTTTCCTCACGGCAGTCTTTTATCCTATCCATAACCAGGAGGAATCTGGCCCAGTAATGATGTAATGTTTCCGTGGGCTCTTGCCGGATTTGAGATAGATCGCTTATGTTTGGGTGGGCGGGTGGAATTGAGTCCGGAACCCTGCCCAATTTGAGGCTCAAGGGCCGAAAAGTTTCTGAATTTGGAAGTTCGAATTGCTGGACGTTGTCCAACGAATCTGCTCTGCTGCCTGACTTTAGGTTCAGTACTTGATCGACGTCTGTCCCTCCACGGGAATCCGGCATGGAGGGACCAGGAGTACGGACATAACTGGTCTTTTATACAGAAGAAGAGTCGCCGCGTTGTTCCTCTACCACCGCAACATGGTGGGTAACCTAGGGAGAGTTAATCTCTCTCAGATCGGTTTTAAGCCCAATCTGATCGTAGTCTGTGGAGACCTCCAGGGCGGCGATGCGATCCAAGAGCTCGTTTACAGAAGAGAGCTCAATCGGATCCAGCTGCTCGGTGAATTCCGAGCTGACGCGAAGATCGCTTTTGATGACCCGAGAGGTCATCGTCGAAGCGGCGGCCGAACAGGCGGTCATAGGAAAACCACCTAGCAGGATAGTTTGGCCGGCGGCCAAAGCTCCTTTGGCAATGGTACCATCTTTAAAGACGGGAAGAGGCATCCTTCCTGATCGTGACGGCACAGAGGAACTCTCAACGAAAGCACCAATGTCGATGTCAAAACCGGCGGATCTCAGGTAGGGGGTCCCGAACTATGCGTCCAGGCGGATGGTAACAGGAGACAAGGGACACAATGTTTTTACCCAGGTTCAGGCCCTCTCGATGGAGGTAAAACCCTAATCCTTCTTGATTGATATTAATGATATGGGTAGTACAAGAGTGGATCTACCACGAGATCAAGGAGGCTAAACCCTAGAAGCTAGCATATGGTATGATTGTTGTTGTTCTACGGACTAAAACCCACCGGTTTATATAGACAATGGAGAGGGCTAGGGTTACACAGAGTTGGTTACAATGGTAGGAGATCTACATATCCGTATCGCCAAGCTTGCCTTCCATGCCAAGGAAAGTCCCATCCGGACACGGAACGAAGTCTTCAATCTTGTATCTTCATAGTCTTGGAGTCCGGCCGATGATGATAGTTCGGCTATCCGGACACCCCCTAGTCCAGGACTCCCTCAGCAGGGTTATGTTGCTCATATCGTGTGTATGGTGTCTCGCATTGTTATGTCATTTGATTAGTTTAGACATGCTTTCTGTGAATGCCACCTGTTCAGTGTCTAATTACCATAAATGTGAATTATGCATTGCCATCTTGTTGCAAGACATTATATATGTGAATTATGCAATGCTATCTTGTTGCTAAGGCATTATGTATGTGAATTATGCAATGCCATGCTGTTTAGCCAATTATCATGTATGTGAAATATATCATGCTATCATTTTTTGTATTACGTGTTCCATTTGTCAACAACGTTTGTATATTAAACTACTCTTCCTGTGAATCAGCCATTTGTAGCGGTGATGGAAGTATCTGGAGTGAAAACGAGGTATTCAGAGCAGACAATGCTACCTGATGAAGCTGACATCTTGCTGGTTATAGAGAGCTCCTCAGAGGAGGATTCAGAGACTGATGACCAGTCCTATTTCCCCCCCGAGGTCTATGCTCAAACTTGGCAGGGTTATATTACCCATGTCATGCATGTTGTCTTGCATTGCTTATTTTTTACATCATATATGGATTGCCATCTTCTTACTTGCTTACTATATAAATCATATATTCGAATTATATCATGCCATCATGTTTACATAGTACATACACATCATCTATGTGAATTATGGCATGGCAACCCATTTAATAAAGACATCATATAGTTATATCATCTCATCCTGTTTAGTGTTTACAGTTAGCATATTTTGAATTATGGCATTCTATCCGTGAATGTATGTGAATTATGGCATGCCAACCTATTTAATAAACACATTATATAGTTATATCATGTCATCCAGTTTACATAGTCATCATATTTTGAACTATGTCTTTCCATCTTTTTTAGTTAGCCATCATAATGTGAAATTGTGTCATGCTATCCTATTTAGTTAGCCATCATATATGTGAAATTGTGTCATGCTATCCTGTTTGGTTAGACAACATAAATGTGAATTATTTGATGCCCTATTTTATTCCCCACTATCCATTGCACCTGTCTATCATACAATGTCTATGCTTTCAATTACTTCTCTAGTTTATCAGCCATTTGAATTGGAGAGGCTGATGGTAGTATCTAAGGGAGTAACAACACGGTCTTCAGAAAACATAGTGGTACCAGTTGATGCAGATAGAACCACGGTTGTACTTGCCCAAGGACCAGATCCACCACACATAACCCAGACTCTCGCAGATTGTACACCTACACAGTTGGACAGAGAACCAGCTACACCCCTTCTAACCCCCAACTCCGGTGGATAGTAACCCAGTTCTAGTTGACACAGCACCTTCTCCACCACAGAGCACCCAAACACGAGCAGTTAGTAAGGGAACTGTAGTGACCAAAGCATGAGGACCACCACTCCGAATCCCAACTCAACGCTTAAAGGAGAAGAAGATTTGTTCTCAGGTCAGGTTCTGTAGCTATGGTTCATACTCCTTTGCTCTTGCATTACTGTATTTACTCATACCAACTATTTTCAAATTTGAAGGATGGAATTGAAACTCCAATGGCGCAACACGTATGTTTTAAACCTGTTTCTTTAACTGGTTTGCTGTTGTAACCTCCTCTATGTTGATTTCATTTTCAATTGAATAAACAGTTATGTTCTCACGTCATGCACATTACAAGTGTTGTTATTGCTCTATTGTTTCCCACACTTATTTTCTGTCTATTCTTCTTTGTCTTGAACAAATAATATTTGAACTGTGTCTCTATCTTGATTTGGCAACAAAAACTAGAATGATATAGACCATAAAGTGAACATGGTACATAGATATATGTTTGTTTCATGCTGTTATACTGTCCACTTTACTACTGAACTCATTTACCAAAATGAGTTTCATATACAACATGGTAAACCTGTGATGTGCCTGCTTGTTTCTCTTTTAGAATGCGGACAAAATATTGGAGAATAGTACCGCGTTATGCAATGGTAAAGGAAGTAATGCAGATAAGGTTCAAGATAGTGAGACATCCCTATTGGTCTCCAACAAAGCTGATAAAAATAATCTTGACGACAGTGAGAGAACCCAAAAGTCCTGTCTTGATGTAGTGTTCGATTCTTGTATCTTCTGGCACAAGCTCTTGAACTCATTTGCTGAATCAGTTCGTCTTCTTGAGTCTCGACTTCAAGTTGAAAGACATCGATCGAGATGTCTTTGCGACAGATCTTTGAAGGACCGAGGAAGTCCTGCAGAATTCAGATGCATACTCCACGGTGCAACGACAAGTTATTTGGAGGATTTAAGCGCCAAATAAGAGAAAGTTAATAAGCTTGCTAAGCATCTTGCCGACATTATGGGTACCGGGATATTTTTCTTGAGATCTTCGAAGTGGTTTGATTCTGGATTTGTTTTGCTGCGGTGTTTATTTGCGCTGGTCACCAACTTTGACAACCAAATGTATATGATATCTTGCTTTGTTCCCTATATTTGCCTTGGTGGCAAACTTTGATGCCAGATGGATGTAATATATGTAATAGCCGTGATAGCCTAGCGTTAGTTGCTTGCTTATTTATTTCCTTGTTGTATTGTTTATTTGTTTGCTTGTAGTCAGTGCAGTTCTTTTTCCGTGATTTGCTAGTGGCCGCAATAACCTATTTTTAAAACTAGGCCACAATAACCATGGGCTACATATTTAATGTAGTTACACTGGGCCTCCTACCGACCGTAGAAACAATGGGCCTTATATGGGCCGTAGAAACAATGGGCCTCCTACCGACCGTAGAAACAATGGGCCTTCTACGGGTCGTATCATCAATGGGCCTTATATGGTCCGTATGATCGATTGGCCAAACATGGCCAATAACAGACCGCATTATGGTCGTAAACGGGCTAGAGTTGGAATCGTCCGTTCATGGGCCGACCATAATCGGCCATTGTTAATAGGCCTTATTTGATGAAGTTATGGAAACGTCCCAACGTATTAACGGGCCACAAACGGGCCAACTATAACAATGGGTTGAATTTGGCCGACAAGCAGAAAATGACAGTAACGGGCCGTAAGTAACTGAATGCTGGAAATGAGCCCAAGAATAAATGGCCCTGAGAAGGCTGAAAGATAACATGGGATAGAAACGGCCCAATGGAATAATGGGCCGTGAATGGGTATAAAGTCATACAATGTTTATTACGGGCCAGTTTCACCACGGGCAGTTAATGGGCCAAGAGTTACAAAAGGCCTCATATTGGTTGAAAGACGTCATGGGCCATACGTGTGCCGGAAGTTAAAATGGGCTGGAATCATATCGGACGGCCCATATGACGCTACTAGGCCTAATTCGTATAGATCTTAACGGGCCCTGGGTTAGCGGGCTGTAAATGGGCTATATGCGAACAGGCCGTTAACAGGCTTTCAGTTGGCCGGCCCGCCACCTTTTGACCAAGTCAAACGGGCCGGCCTTTTCACAGGAATGGGCCTCTATTGGGCCGTGCCACATGTCGACGTATCATAGGCGCCTTCTGTCCAATGAGTGGATGACATCTGTCCCGACGGCGAGCCGACACGTGTCTCCTCCAGCCAATGATGATTTTACACGTGGAAAATCCCCATTGGTCGGGGTTGCTAACGGGTTATCGGATCCAAAACCGGACCCGATAGCTTAACAGTGTTCTGTTACGGTGGATGGCACGTGTCGGTCACCCTTGACGAAAGTAATTCTGTGACGCGCGATTTATCGTCATGGAAGTGGATGATGATAATTTTGGTAATGTCATGGAACACTTCTACGACAGCACAAGTATGACTATCTTGATTCTGTCATAAAATCGTCATGGATGTATATGCATGACAGAAAACGTGACCTACTGTGACAAACATGTATCATCACGGAAGTGTATTTTTTTGTAGTGCTTCTGGACAACAAACTTGTCCACTCCACAAGCCTTGAAGCTATCATAGACACCTGGGAAATGATCTTCACTCTCTCTGATGTATGTCTAGTCAACCCATCTCATGTCACAGACAATTGGCTTCTCGTCAAGCAGAATGGTCTCATAAAAGTCTTGTTGTTCCTTAGTGTGGAACCTGCAATCCACAGCAGTTCTCCTTCCTACAGCATAAGGGTCACTTTTCCTCCAAAGTCAAAGACCTGCATCCTTCCTGATGCTCGTGTCCTCTGCCACTGGATGAGTGTCATCTTGGTCTGGGATCTTTTGTTTGAGCTTTCTCAGCACTTGGGCTTCAGCTTAAGGCACTAGGGCCTTGTTCTTCTCTTCAGCAGGGATGTTTCTTGTGCTTCTCTTGGGTGCAGACTTTGTGGCTGGAGCAACAGCTTTGGGAGCAGATTTGGGCTTAGGAGTAGGCCCTGACTTGATTGCATCTCCAATAAGCTTTTGGGATTTGGGTGCTGGAGCAGCATCCTCTTCCTCTTCCTCTTCATCATCAGATGGATCTCTCACCATAGTTGACTTTCCAAGAACTTTAGAAGTAGTGGTTCTTGCCCTCTTCTTCTTCTTGTCATCACCAACTGCCTCTTCATCATCAGATTCAATTGTGAATTTCATGGTTTGTCCTGTGGCAACTTTGCTTGGCTTGGAGGTTGGGATTCTCCTAGTTGGTGCCTTCTTGATCATGCCAGGCTTTGTAGATGCAACAGTGCCAAACTCCTTCTTCACTACCTTCCTCTTTGAGATGGCCTCATCCTCAGCCGCAACATATTCTTCATCTTCAGAATCTGAGCTTCTCTTCTTCCTTGCTCTAGTGGCTGCGTTGGGCAAGTTACTAGGTGTGCTCCTGCTGCCCTCATCATAACTGCTTGAGGTACTAGTGCCCTCACTCATTTGCACTTGATCTTCAGACTTGTTCTGGCTATCACTTTCGTCAGACATCTTGGCAGGCAAACTGACATCAGACCCTGTGAATAGATTATAGATGAGGTAGAGTAGATGAGCATCACAAAGTACAGAGCTTTTGCAAAAGAAATGAGTCAGAACTTAGTTTTAGTTCTCTACAGGAATGATCTTGGAGCTACCGAATTGATAAACTCGGTGATACCGAAGCAACTTTTGTAACCTACACTAGTTAACTCGGTCAGATCGAGTCATAGTTCGGTGGCACCGAGATTGCTAGGGTTTCATAGAGATTTGATCTCAGTCACACTGATTTGCAGTTTTCGGTCAGACTGAAAAGCGCATGTGCAATGGCCTAAGCCAAATCGGTGAGACCGATTTTTACGATTCCTTCGGTCCGAGATGAGTTCTGCGGAGAGTTAACCCTAAAATTTTAGAATCAAACTAAGCCTAAGGATGATTTAGCTAGATAGATCAATTTCATTCATGGCGAGAATCATGGCATTGTCCTTGTGCTAGGAATCGGAGGTAAATAGATAGCACAAGGTGCACATACCCTAGTTTGGCGGGTGTTCGCGACGGTGGCAACGGCGGAGAGGATTCCATCGACGGCGGCAGAAAGCAGTAGCGGGAGGTCACTTGCGGCGAGGAGGCGATCCGGAGACCCGAGGAGGGAGAGTAGGACACACGTGGGCTGAGGGGTTTTGAAGAATTTTCCAAAATCTCACCCGTGGGTATTTATATCCCGACTTTGTCGGTGTGACCAAGTGGAACAACTTGGTGGCAGAGAGATTGCAGAATCGCAAGCGGTTGCTACAACTCGGTGTGACCAAAGTGTTCAAATCGGTTGCACCAAGATGAAAACCTAGATCAACTTAGTGAACACGGTTTGCCGAAATGGATAACTCGGTCAGACCGAGTGCACAAAGAGGTTTTGGAAGTTTAAATATGTGACGAATTAGGGACTCCAAGTGCTCCTCACACAGAGTGGTTCGAATCTGACTTGATCAAACTTTGTGATGTAGCATGAATAGAGTTTGAGACGATAAAAATCATAGATAGCTATAGAAGGTTTTTAGGCATTCTTATCCATCCACTTGGCAAAAGAGAAAGAGCTAAACAATAAAAACTACAAGTGGATGTCCTCGAATGAGTAAAATATGCAACCAACATGCTGACACAATAGAATGGCAAATGAAATATGTGGCAAAGCATGCACAATCACTCGAGCATCTATCAAGCCATTTGCGATGACTAGGTCATCTATATATGAGTATATTGATTTAGTTGTCAAATGAGAACATTTGATCATAGGTCATACTCATCTTTAAGCACAAATGGGGTTACCAATTTTACATAAAGCATTATTGTGTTCACACCATTAGAGTTGCGTTAGCTCAAGTCTTAGAACAAAGCTCCCCCTAGATGTGATATCCCCCCTAAGAGGGATGAACTAACCTTGGGTTTTGTCGATGACGACTTCATGTAGGTGTTGAAGATGTGGATGCTCAATGTTGATGTAGATCATTTGGAGCCATCCTTTGGAGTGAGTTGCACTTTCAATACCTACATGGGTTAGTCCCACAAGGAACAAACAAGGATATCCACAGACATATAGTGATGCACACACAAGATAATGTGCATGAAAGCATTAGGTTACCTTGTCCCTTGTCTTACCAACAAGAGGGTTTGTGACTCCTTGAACTAGTGCAAGATGTGGAAGTTGTTTGCACTTGCTCTTTCCAAAATAATATGAGTGAAGTGTGTTGGTGGAGTCACCCTCAAGAACTCTCTAGTTCTTCTTCTTTGGGATCCACATCATCTTGATGGGAATCCTTGGGGTTGTAGTCGTACTTGATGAAGTAGAACTTGATGTGGTCTTGGGAACCCACTTTACCAAGGCCTTGGGGGCTTCTTCAAATGCATCAATTTCCTCTTGAAGCTTATCCTTGCCTTTTTCCTTGTGGTCTTGTGGTGGAAGATCATCTTGAGCTTGTGTCCCTTGGAAAGAAGTAGGATCATATTTCTCTTGTTGAGGAACAAACTTCATCTTGGGGTATTGATCTTCTTCCCACTCAACTCCATTGGCATTTAACTTTCGTTCAAATGCAACACCTTGATTCTTCCGGTGCCTTCCTTGCTTGCGTACAATTTCCTCAAATTGCTTACTTCCGGCAAGGTTCTAATAAACAACTTTCTCTATAATTCCCGTCAATAAGCTATTTTCTTGCTCAAGTGTAACTTGTCTAAGAGAATCATTAGTGGAATCAAGAGAACTACTAGAAGCAACAATATTGGATTTAGAATGATTATTGTTACTACTAAAAGAAGAATCTTTCTTACTTTTGTTGCTAGATTTAAATTGTGGCATGTAAGTAGACAAGAGTAAACACTTGGCAATGTAAGAAGAACTTTTCTTGCAAAGATCATCATTGATTGCCTTTAGAAACTCATGTTCGTGCTCAAAGTTGAGCTTTTCAATGCGTAACTTCTCATGAATCTTTAAAAGTTCTCGATGATCTTCCAAGGTAGTTTCATGAGCTAATTTGAGAGTGTTTAGTTCTTTAGTTAGATGCTCAATCTTCTCCTTATCATTGTCATTCGTTTTATCTTGATTAGCATGATTAATTGACGTTTCATCATAGTATTCATCACTAGAGTTGTCAACAAGTAAATCATCATCACCTAACAAATCATCTTCATCACTATTGAAATCAACATACTCGGGGTGTGATACCTTTGGGCCTTTAGCCATGATGCGTCTTCCAATTCCTTCATTTGGTGAGTCAAATATGTCGTAGGAGTTGGTTGACACAAGTGCTAGACCGGCAACACCTTCAACTTGAGGATATTCAGAGTCGGAGTGATAACTTCTCTCGAAGTGATGGTCGGAGTCGGAGCCGGATACGCATTCACCAACATGAGCTTGATGTCTTCACTTTGTGTAGCTCTTTTATGATTTCTCCTTCCTTTGCGAACGCTTGATTCTCCGTGAGGTTCTTTGTTCATAACGATCATCTCGAAATCTTCTCTCTCTTGGTGGTGATTCTTCTCTTCTACTTCTTCTTTTAGGTGAATATTCTCTCCTTTTGTAGGGAGTCGGACACTCATTGGAGTAGTGTCCGGGTCTTCCAAAATTGTAGCAATTACGTTCATGACTCAAAGATCTTTTGTCATTGAAGGACCTTGACTTGGAACTTCTTTCCTTGCTTCTTGTCACACCCTGCATTTTGTAACATTTCATTTTCATTTATAAAGCATGAAAATTTGGACCAACAAAAACTTTTTGCATTATTTGGCTTTTATTTGGAGTTGGTTTTCTCTCTGTGTTTCTTTTCAAGTGCTTCTTGAAGTCAACTACTCTACCCTCTATATTCCATCTCCTTACCCCAAGCTCCTGACCAATGACCATGCCATGTGAATAGTGCTATATAGAATTTTCTTACAAAAATAATTTGGCCAGAAAGTATTTTCAAAAATTAGTTTTCCAAAAACCCCTGAATTGAGGTTTGCATTGCAAGTACTTGATTAAGGGCAGTAAAAATCATTCCAAAAATATATTTGACTCCTATTAGATATAGGATGCCCAGGAACCACAAAATATAATTTTAATAGTTCTTGTTCTATTTTATTTAAAGGCTTTTCTTAAGGCCAGAAATGGTCTTTAATAGGAAAAAATTACTTTACTGTTTCAAAAATATTTGACAAAATTTAGGGAAACTCATAGGACATATATTGTCCATATATAAGAGTTTCAACACCTGGTCATGTTCAAAATATTGGTCAAATCCTCTAAAATCCTTTCTCGGATATTTCAAGCTTTTGAAATATTTACAAAGGAATTATCCTCCAAAATTCCAGGAAAATTCTATCATGTCACATATGACATATTAGATGATCTTGCCAAGTCTCATGACTTGGAGAACAAGATAACACCATCAAAACCCTCAAAACTATTTCTGTCCATTCGAAGTTTGATCAACTTTACATTGCCAAGTATGTCCAAATGTGCTCAAACTTGGTGGACATGCTTCATTGGTCTAATGATGCATCTGGACCAAATGGAACAGGTTGGAGAAGAGGAAATCTTGGTCAAAGTGCCTCAAAACCCTCTCTGACCAGAATCAAGTTTGAACCACTTTGCACTACCAACTTTTTCTCCAAGACCCCAACTTTGGTGAGCCTGATCATGTGACCAAATGAGGCTACCACACCAAGTGGTACATCAAGGAGAAATGATCTACTCCACTGGATCTACACAAATCCATTTCTGCCCATTTCTAGGGTTTGCAAGAGTTGCATTGGCAACTTTATCCAAATAAGCTCAAAATGGGTGGAAGGCCCTAAGTATGTGTGACATTTCACCCCATGGAGCATCTTGGCCAGTGGGAGTCATTAGCTTACCCAAAACTTCATCAAACACCTTCTGGCAAAATACTAAAAAGCCTATTTTTGCCACTTTCACTAATCTCCTTGAGTTCATCTTTTTGCCACAACCCCTCCTCACTCCCCTCTGTCACTTAGACACTTTTCTACCCGAGGAAGCAATGTGGAGGAAGGGGGGAATCACGTTTGTCCTCTCTGGACAACAGTTTCTTCTCCCTCTCATAGCCACTCTCTCTCCCTTCTGCACCCCAGAGCATCCCAGGCCCTTTCCTGGCCTTGTCCCCTTCCACTGTAGCTTCCAGACAGAAAAGGACGCGCGCGCGACGCGGAAAACCCGCGGATGCCGGCCAAAGTCGCGCTCTGGAGCGCCTGCCAGAGCGCCGACCGTTGACACCGCGCCTCCCGACCGCCTCGTGCCTTCACCTCGCGCCAATTGATGTGTCTCGACGTCTGCGACACGCCGCCGTGCAGTCCCCATTGTCTCCCCCTCTCTCTCCCCTCCTGCAGCGCGTGCCCGACGCCGCCCGGCTCGGCCAATGGCCGGCCTCACACGCGCGGGCGCCAGAACCCTCCCCCGCTCTCTCTCCTTCTCCCTGGCGCCCTACTCCATCCCCACGAGCGCCGTGGACAGCTCAAACCTCTCCCCAACGGCCTCCAGAGCCGATCCCGCGGGCGCCCGTAGGCCACGCCCACGGTGAACCGCGGCCGGCCTATATAAGGCGCTCCCGAGCCTCTCTCTTCCTCCCTGTCGCTCCTCCACACACCCAATCAACCCCCGGAGCCACCCACTTCTCTCCAGAGCCGCCCGAGCTCGAGATCGAGCTCGAGCTCCGCCGCCTCGGGTCGCCGTCGATCTGCGGGTACAGGCCTCCTCCGCCCCTTTTCTCTCTCGAACTGGACTCCCCTCGCCTCACTGATGCTTTCCCCTCTCTTTCCCCCTTATTTTGCAGCCGGAAACGGCCGGAGCCACCGGCGCCCGAAGCACCTCCGCCGCGGGACCTCGTCGCCGGCGAAGCAGGCCACTCCGGCGACCGTCTCCACCACCACCAGAACCGCGACTCGCTCCTGAGTCCAACGGTAGCCTCCGCACCCTTCCGTGCCTCAGATCGCCGCCCGGCGTGGCTTCGCGTCGCCTCTGGCCGGAGGTAGACGACGGCCACCGTGGGGCTGGCGGTCGGCCTCCACGCTCGACGGGTGGGCTCCACCGTCGGGTTTAAACGTCTTGTACAAGACCGACCCGCCGTCGGTGAAGGCGATTCAGCCTTTACGCCTTGACGTGGCGGCGCGTGGGCTGGGTTTCCCCACAGGCCTGCTGCTGCTTTGTGGCCTCTCGGCCCGATGTACAGTAGCGTTCTCTTTTCCTTTTCTGTATTATTTCAAAAAATTCCACAGGGCAGAATATTAATCCAAATGCATTGATTCCAATTTCTAAATTCCTAGAATATTGTAACCTATTTAATGGTGCAACTTTCACTCAAATCCAACCACCTTTTCTTCTCTGTAAATATTTAAATGTGGTTTTTGGCATTTAAATAAGCCTTTGAAAATCCATAACTCCTACTTTGCTGCTCCAGAACCAAAACCAAAAGTTGCCCCCTTCCTAGCTTTCCTCCTAGTATTTTACAAAAATAAGTTGACATTTTTTTGAGCACTTTGACTTTTTTGTTTTTATTATTGTCTTATTTTCCCGTTGTTTTCTTGCGACGGTAGATCCCGTGTTTGACAAGGTAGCTGAGGAAGAAGGAGGAGCAGGGCCTGAAGACTTTGAAGATCAAGCCAACCAAGGCAAGCAGCCCTTTGACCATGACTATGATACCCCTTTATATGCATGTCATTTTTAGCTCTTTATTATCAATGCATCGGAATCATGATGAGGTGGTGAACCACGTGGGTTGCTTACCACGATTACTTCCTCGTTGATACTTGCATTGTGCATGGCCCTACCTTCTTATGAGGGTTATGCCGGTGGGAGTAGATAGGATGCAAATGTAGATGCTACGCAAATGGGATGGGTTTGTGCATGGTGAAGGAGGCGATGTGATTTCAAAAGTCTTTTGAAAACCCGTGGGTGCCACTTATGCCCGAGGGAGATGATGAGATGGGTGACCACTTGATGACGAAGTGGTGTGCCAAGGAAGGTGTGTGTTGTTTTCAAAAGCGGATTGGTCGGAGTTGCGACCGTTATTCCAACCTTACATGCGCGACCACTCTACCCTTATATGGGAAAGGGCATTATTGAGTACCTAGTCGGATACTAGCTTGGAGCCCGCATTACTAGTGACGGGGGAGAGTTGGTGCTCTCTCTTGGGACGGGGTCGTGCCAGGTAGGGCGGCCATGACCATCTCTATGGGGCACCGGACACACCGTTGGTACCCCGTGCCAGTGGTATGTGATGGATATGGGAGCATGGCTCCACGAAATTGTTATGTGAGATGTTGGGCACGGGGGTTACTGCCAATCGAGTGGACTCCATGTTAGTGTCGTCTAGGGAAAGGTAGTGATCGGGTGCTTACCCCGGGTACTTGAGGTACCGCGTGTCGTGGATTGACACGGAAGTTCCCCGGATCTAGTGGGTAAAGTGTGCAACCTCTGCAGAGTGTAAAACTATTCGAATAGCCGTGTCCACGGTCAAGGACAGTTGGGTAACCGCTCTTGGGCTACGTCCACTTGTTTTCAAACCCGGTGTGTGTGAGATGATGGTGTTGCCTTGGATCAAGTCAGAGGACTTGACACGATTGAGATGGGTTGGTGCCCTCTCTGGTTATGATAAATGGGTTGGTGCCCCTTTTTATTTATGTTGATATCTGTGACCAGCTCTTATGGTTACTTGAATTCTCTTGATGCATGCTTTATAGGATGTTGAACATGTCCTTGCACTCAAAACTAGCTTTACGCAAAACTTTACCTATGTTATGCATTGCTGTACCTTGAACCAAATCATGGGTTCCTTGCGAGTACATTCAAAGTACTCATTGGCTTGCCACTGGTTATTTAATTGACCAGGCATGGAAGAACCGGAGTTCGGAGATGAGTTCTTTGGAGACGATCATGCGAACTAGGGCGTTTTCGGTCAATGAATGCCCGTAGGGTTAAGGCAGATGGCATGGGTTCTACTTATCGACGACGTTTTCGCTGCTATGTTTCATTTGATGTTCAGCCCTTAAGGCTTTATCGATGTAAGACTTGACCATGTTGGTCACTATTTGTGTAAGGCGGTATGTATGGATGTAAGACTCTTGTTATTCAGCTTCGTGTGTTCGGTGAGCATTGATCTCGGGATCCTGACACGTGCATTCGGTGATCACGACTTGCGAGTCGGGGTCCCCACAGAGCTGGTACCAGAGCCATCCTGACTGTAGGAAGCCTTAGTTAGCATGGACGTTAGTTAGAGCGAGACTATCCCCTAGATTACCCATATACCTATGTTTTATGTTAGCATCCCAAACACAGGTCACATTCCTTTATTGACCCTTCCCCTTCCACTTTTTGTAGATGGCCGCCGTACCCGAGGACTTCCTGACCACTGGGTTTCCCATGCTTCTTGAGGATAGCCTCAGGAAGTGCCAGTTCACTCGAGTCCCCACCTTCTCCTACCACGAGCACTGGGTCGACAGCACCAAGAAGGAGTACCACGTGGAGGTAGTCGTGAGGGCGAATGACGCCCCGACGAGCTGGTTCTTTGAGGGACCCCACATGGCGACGCTGCTTCTCGCCGTGGAGACTGCTGCCCTCAAGGCGCTGACCCGCCTCCGGGATCTCCTGCCAGAGATGGCGAGAGAGCCAGCCACTCGTTACCTGCCTTATCGTAAGGAAGGTGATGACGAGAGCAGCGCCAGCACCACCCTTGGACGAGGACTTTCTCCGCTTGGACCTACTTCAGCTTGTGTGCCGACAGCCCGCACAGCACTGCCTCGAGTCGACGGAGCTTGGAAGGAACTCCGCGAGACCAAGGAGCTCCTCGCATAGTCCGGATGAAGGCGACAGGATCAAGAAGGATGGAGCACCTGGACAGCCCGCAGATGGCGTATCAAGGCGAGCGACCCCCACAGTCGCACATGCCGAGGATCACCTCAGCCACGCCGTCGACAAGCAAAGGAGTACCTAACCTCTTCAAGACGCCACCAGCAAAGCAGCGCCGTGTTCAGCTCCTTCGCTCCCCCGCTTCCTCAAGCGATGAGGAGACCAAGACAGATGAAGATGAGGAGGAAGACCCAGAGGAGCCAGAATACCCGACCGAGCATTCCACCACTTAGACTCCGTTCAGGACTAGGATAGGCTAGCTCGTAGCCTATGGTAGGATAGGTCGTGTACCCCCTTTTGCGAAGTCGAGTCCTTGTAATGGTTCTTATGAAACCATGTTATGTTGCGTTTGCGTTCAGCTTGCTTTCATGAAGTCATACTTTCCCTTCGGGAACTTGTAAACGACTACATTCCCCATTTGGTTTTAATGCATGAGTTTGGCCCTTCTGGCCTTTGTTTAACTTAATTTGTGTCACACCACCCCCTTACTAGGCATTCCATCTATACTGCTTTCCCTCATTGTTGTTCCCCAATCATGAGACCTTGACCGCTCCAACAGGATGCCTGTTGTAACACGTACTGGTACCTCTACCCAGCCGCAAGAAGCCGGAGGTTCTGCTGAGGCCGGAGCCAGCCAGGACCAAGCCCAAGGACAGACTCCACCACCACCTCCTCCAAGCATGGATATGGCTCAGCTTCTCCAAGCCTTTCAAGAGGAGCGCCAAGCCAACACTGCAGCCCTCCAGATGATTGCTCAGGCTGTCAACCGCCAGCCGGCGGGACATGGCCATGGACGTTCCACGCTGGTGGAGTTCAAGAAGCATGCACCACCCACTTTGGTCGAGACTGCTGAACCCCTGGATGCAGACGACTGGGTCTGCACCATTGAGGATCTGCTGGCACTAGTCGGATGCACTGAGGACCGTGATAAAGTGGCGTATGCTGCCCACTGTCTCGGGGGGACTGCCAGAGCTTGGTGGGATGGATTCAAGGCTATGCATGTTGAGCAAGACATCACTTGGGACACCTTCAAGACGGAGTTCCGCAAGGCCCACATTCCTTACGGGATCATGGCCATCAAGAAGCGTGAGTTCGAGCCACGAAGCAAGGTAGTAGCACCGTCAAGGAGTACATGCGAAGTTCGGTGTTCTCTCAAGGTATGCCCCGAGGATGTCAAGACGATGCTCGCTAAGCGGGAGCGCTTCATGGAAGGCCTTAACCAGACTCTGCAAGACTCGCTTGTTGTGTGTGTGCCCAACCTTTCTCGATCTGGTGAACAAGGCACTCATGCTTGAGGACAAGCGGCGTGCCTTGGATGACACTCAGAAGCGCAAGATGATCAGCAAGGGTAGCTCCAACAACCGAAACCTCGCCGTGGCAGCCAAACCGGTCAAGCCAACCTATCAAGAACCAAGAGCTCCCCGCACCCGCACCAACTATCCACCTCAAGTATGCCAACCCTGTGCCAGCTTACAACAACCCCAATAACAATCTTTGGCAAGGCGCCGTCCCCAACCAAGTCACTTGTTTGGATGTGGACAGCCAGGGCATTACTCCAAGAATTGCCCCAACAAGAAGCCCGACGCCGCGCCCCAATGCGCAGAACCCAGACAAGGCCGTGGAATGCCACCAAGGAACCAAGCTCCCGCAACTTGCCCAACAATGGCAGGGTCGTGTGAATCATGTCATCATGAAGAAGCCCAGAAGACCGGACGTCGTCCGGGTGCGTTCCTTGTCAATTCAGCACCCAGAATCGCTGTTTTGTTTGATTCGAGCCACGCATTCTTTTGTCACCCAAAGTTTTGCATTAAAAGTGGCATGACCCTACACCTGAATAACCCTATGGTGGTACAAACCCCCGGGGCAGAGATGAGAGCCAAGATAGGATGTAAAGGAGTCGGGATTACCATTAACGGGGTAGACTTCCTAGCAGACCTTATCATCCTAAAATCACAAGGCTTGGATGTGATCTTGGGAATGAATTGGCTCAGCAAGCACCAAGGCTTGATTGATTGCGCCAACCGGACGGTCACTATGACCAATGACCGAGGAGTCGAAGTCAAGTTTGCCTCCAACCCCTCCTCTGCTCAAGCCAACCAAGTCAACTGTCTGACTGAAGTTGGATTGGAGCAAGTGCCGGTAGTATGCAAGTATCCCGATGTTTTTCTTGATGAGCTACCAGAAATGCCTCCTGATCGGGACATTGAGTTCATCATCGAGCTCATACCCGGAGCAGGACCCATCTATAAGAAGCCTTATAGAATGGGATCGGAGGAGTTAGCAGAATTGAAGAAGCAGCTGGAAGAGCAGTTGAGGAAGGGATTTATCCGCCCTAGCGCCTCCCCTTGGGGATCACCTGTTCTGTTTGTGGCAAAGAAGGACGGTACCATCCGCTTATGCATTGACTACCGCTCCCTCAACGAGGTTACAATCAAGAACAAGTACCCACTTCCCAAGATTGAGGATCTGTTTGATCAACTCAATGGGGCCAAGGTGTTCTCCAAGATCGACCTCAGATTTGGGTACTACCAACTGAAGATCAGACCCCAAGATATTCCGAAGACGGCATTCGTAACCAGATATGGCCTGTATGAATGCACGGTCATGTCCTTTGGATTGACCAATGCCCCATCTTACTTCATGTATCTCATGAATAAGGTCTTCATGGAATATTTGGACAAGTTTGTCGTTGTCTTCATTGATGACATCCTTGTCTTCTCGAAGTCGGAAGAAGAGCGCGAGCAACACTTGAGGATGGTCCTAGACAAGCTTCGAGAGCACCAACTGTATGCCAAGTTCAGCAAGTGTGAATTCTGGCTGCGTGAAGTTGGATTTTTGGGTCATGTTCTAACTGAGGAGGGATTGTGGAATATTTTCGACCCTGCTAAGATTGAAGCCGTGACTGAATGGCAATCCCCGAGCAATGTGAAGGAAGTCAGAAGCTTCCTCGGACTCGCGGGATATTACCGCAAGTTCGTTGAAGGGTTTTCGAGCATTGCCCGACCCATGACTCAGCTCTTGAAGAAGGACAAGAAGTTTGAATGGACGCCGAAGTGCGAAGAAAGCTTCCAGGAGCTGAAGAAGAGGCTAACCACCGCTCGATTCGCCACACGGATATACACAAGGAGTTTGTGATATATTGTGATGCATCAAGAATCGGATGGGAGGTGTTACGATGCAAGAAGGCAGAGTCGTGGCCTACCTTTCAAGGCAACCACGACCTCACGAAGAGAACTATGCTACTCATGACCTTGAGCTAGCAGCGATGGTTCATGCCACGAAGACTTGGCGACATTACCTCTTGGGAAGCGATGTGAGATATACACGGATCACAAAAGTCTGAAGTATATTTTCACTCAAAGGGAATTGAACATGAGGCAGAGAAGATGGCTGGAGTTGATAAAGGATTATGACCTCAGTGTTCAATACCACCCTGGAAAGGCTAATGTGGTAGCAGACGCGTTGAGCAGGAAGGCTTGCTCCTCGAATGCTATGCTAAAGCACAAGCTACCCGCCTTGTATGGAGAACTTGAAAGCTTCGGGTTGGAACTGGTTGCACCAGGATTCTTGGCCAACCTCGAAGTTAAGCCTACCTTGATGGATGATATCAAGAAAGCTCAGAAGGGGCATGAGAGTATTGAAGGCATCAAGAGGAAGATCAAGGCAGGCAAAGCCTCAGGATTCTCACAGGATGAGGAAGGAATTGTGTGGTTTGGGAATCGCATCTGCGTGCCCAACAAGGTTGAGCTCAAGAGCCTGATCTTGCAAGAAGCTCATGACAGCCCATATTCCATCCACCCTGGAGGCACCAAGATGTATCAAGACCTGAAGGAAAGATTTTGGTGGCACGGGATGAAAAGGGAGATTGCCACCTATGTTGCAAAATGCGACGTATGCCAAAGAGTCAAAGCTGAGCATCAGCGACCCGCTGGATTGTTGCAACCCCTCAAGGTGCCTGAATGGAAGTGGGACAAAGTCGGGATGGACTTCATCACCGGTTTACCCAGGTCAAGCAAGGGACATGACTCAATATGGGTCATCGTTGACCATTTGACCAAGGTGGCCCACTTCATTCCTGTCAAGACGACCTACAAGGGGAACCAGTTAGCCAGTCTCTACATCAACCGAATTGTGAGCCTTCATGGTGTTACTAAGGAGATTGTGTCAGATCGAGGAACCCAGTTCACCTCAAGGTTTTGGAAGAAATTCCAGGAGGCTATGGGGACCAAGTTGTCCTTCAGCACTGCTTTCCACCCACAGACCGGGGGTCAGACCGAGCGAGTGAATCAAATACTCGAAGACATGCTCCGGGCCTGTGTCTTAGCTTATGGAGCTAAGTGGGATGATTGCCTCCCTTTCGCCGAGTTCTCTTACAACAACAGTTATCAGGCCAGCCTTCAGATGGCACCATTTGAAGTGTTATACGGGCGGAAGTGTCGTACACCTCTCAACTGGTCGGAGACCGGAGAAGGGCTTGTCTTTGGGCCTGATATTCTTCGTGAAGCAGAAGAGCAAGTCCAGCTTGTCAGAGAGCGTCTGAAGTCTGCCAAGTCAAGGCAGAAGAGCTATGCGGACTCACGTCGCGAGACATAAACTTCGAGTTGGAGACCATGTCTATCTCCGGTCACCCCTCTCAAGGAGCCAGCGCTTTCATGTCAAGGAAAGCTCGCTCCGAGATACATTGGCCCCTTCAAGATCATCGAGCGACGAGGAGAAGTGGCTTACCGTTGGAACTTCCACGAACTTTCGATGTGCACTGCGTGTTCCACGTGTCACAACTCGGAAGTGTCTCCAAGTTCCGACAAGCCCGACCTCTACAAGGGCGTCAATCACCAAGCCATTGATCTTCAACCTGATCGACTTATCGTGAGAGGCCCATCTGCATTCGGATGAGGCTGAACAGCCTTTTCAGCCGCACCATCAAGTACTTCAAAGTCCAATGGAGCAATCACACCGAAGCAGAAGCTACTTGGGAGCGTGAAGACTACCTTAGATCCGAATTTCCGTATCTCTTTTAAGCCTAGTTTAGGAATCTCGGGGACGAGATTCTTGTAAGGGGGGTAGGTCTGTCACACCCTGCATTTTGTAACATTTCATTTTCATTTATAAAGCATGAAAATTTGGACCAACAAAAACTTTTTGCATTATTTGGCTTTTATTTGGAGTTGGTTTTCTCTCTGTGTTTCTTTTCAAGTGCTTCTTGAAGTCAACTACTCTACCCTCTATATAACATCTCCTTACCCCAAGCTCCTGACCAATGACCATGCCATGTGAATAGTGCTATATAGAATTTTCTTACAAAAATAATTTGGCCGAAAGTATTTTCAAAATTAGTTTTCAAAAACCCTGAATTGAGGTTTGCACTGCAAGTACTTGATTAAGGGCAGTAAAAATCATTCAAAAATATATTTGACTCCTATTAGATATAGGATGCCCGGGAACCACAAAAATATAATTTTAATAGTTCTTGTTCTATTTTATTTAAAGGCTTTTCTTAAGGCGAAATGGTCTTTAATAGGAAAAAATTACTTTCTTGTTTCAAAAATATTTGACAAAATTTAGGGAAACTCATAGGACATATATTGTCCATATATAAGAGTTTCAACACCTGGTCATGTTCAAAATATTGGTCAAATCCTCTAAAACCCTTTACGGATATTTCAAGCTTTTGAAATATTTACAAAGGAATTATCCTCCAAAATTCCAGGAAAATTCTATCATGTCACATATGACATATTAGATGATCTTGCCAGTCTCATGACTTGGAGAACAAGATAACACCATCAAAACCCTCAAAACTATTTCTGTCCATTCGAAGTTTGATCAACTTTACATTGCCAAGTATGTCCAAATGTGCTCAAACTTGGTGGACATGCTTCATTCGTCTAATGATGCATCTGGACCAAATGGCACAGGTTGGAGAAGAGGAAATCTTGGTCAAAGTGCCTCAAAACCCTCTCGACCAGAATCAAGTTTGAACCACTTTGCACTACCAACTTTTCTCCAAGACCCCAACTTTGGTGAGCCTGATCATGTGACCAAATGAGGCTACCACACCAAGTGGTACATCAAGGAGAAATGATCTACTCCAATTGGATCTACACAAATCCATTTCTGCCCATTTCTAGGGTTTGCAAGCGTTGCATTGGCAACTTTATCCAAATAAGCTCAAAATGGGTGGAAGGCCCTAAATATATGTGACATTTCACCCCATGGAGCATCTTGGCCAGTGGGAGTCATTAGCTTACCCAAAACTTCATCAAACACCTTCGGCAAAATACTAAAAAGCCTATTTTGCCACTTTCACTAATCTCCTTGAGTTCATCTTTTGCCACAACCCTCCTCACTCCCTCTCATCACTTAGACACTTTTCTACCCGAGGAAGCAATGTGGAGGAAGGGGGGAATCACGTTTGTCGTCTCTGGACAACAGTTTCTTCTCCCTCTCACAGCCACTCTCTCTCCCTTCTGCACCCCAGAGCATCCCAGGCCCTTTCCTGGCCTTGTCCCCTTCCACTGTAGCTTCCAGACAGGAAAGGACGCGCGCGCGACGCGGAAAACCCGCGGATGCTGGCCAAAGTCGCGCTCTGGAGCGCCTGCCAGAGCGCCGACCGTTGACACCGCGCCTCCCGACCGCCTCGTTCCTTCACCTCGCGCCAGTTGATGTGTCTCGACGTCTGCGACACGCCGCCGTGCAGTCCCCATTGTCTCCCCCTCTCTCTCCCCTCCTGCAGCGCGTGCCCGACGCCGCCCGGTGTAACACCCTCGATGCGGCTATATCTCCCACATGTCGAAGCACGACTTAGAGGCATAACCTCATTGAAAGCAATGTCGCAAGTGAGGTAATCTTCACACATCCCAAGTAATGCATAAGGGAAAGAGATAGATAGTTGGCTTACAATCGCCACTTCACACAATTACAGGAATAAAACATTACATCATCCAGATACAATCAAGGTCCGACTACGGAACCAAAATAAAAGAAGAACCCCAAATGCGACAAACGGTCCCCGATCGACCCCAACTGGGCTCCACTACTGATCAACTAGAACGAAACAACACAAAGGGCAAGATCTTCATCGAGCTCCTCCTTGAGCTTGGTTGCATCACACCTTTCGGTAACATAGGCACCGCAAACTGGTTTTGGAAGTATCCGGTGAGCCACGGGACTCGACAATCTCGCACCCGCGAGATCAAGACTATTTAAGCTTATGGGTAAGGTAAAGGCATAAGGTGGAGCTGCAGCAGCGACTAGCATATATGGTGGCTAACATACGCAAATGAGAGCGAGAAGAGAAGGCAAAGCACGGTCGATATAAGTATGATCAAGAAGTGATCCTATAGCAACCTCGTCAAGCATAACTCCAACATCCGTGTTCACTTCCGGACTCCACGGAAAGAGACCATCACGGTTACACACACAGTTGATGTATTTTAATTAAGGTCAACTTCAGGTCTTCTACAACCGGACGTTAACAAATTCCCATCTGCCCATAACATGAGCACGGCTTTTGAAAGTTCAAATCCTGCAGGGTGTCCCAACAGCCCATGACAAGCTCTCACGGTCAGCGGAGGAATAGACCTCCACCCAAGACACTCCGATCGGACTCGGTATCCGGTACAACAAGACATTTCGACAGGTAAAACTAAACCAAGAACACCGCCCGAATGTGCCGACAAATCCCGATAGGAGCTGCACATATCTCTTTCTCGTGGCACACTCAGATGAGTCTAGCTACGAGTAAAACCAACCCTCAAGTTTCCCGAGGTGGCCCCAGCAGTAGCTCGGTTCGGACCAACACTCAAAGGAGCACCGCCGGGGGTTAAAATAAAGATGACCCTTGAGTCTGCAGAACCCAAGGGAAGGTGGTAGGTTGTTAGTGCAAATGGTAAAACCAATGTTGGGCATTCTTTGGAGAAGCTTTACTTAAGGCGAATCTGTCAAGGGGTTCCCATTATAGCCCAACCGTAAGGAGCGCAAAATCCGGGAACATAACACCGATATGACGGAAACTAGGGCGGCAAGAGTGGAACAAAACACCGTGCATAAGGCCGAGCCTTCCACCCTTTACCAAGTATATAGATGCATTAATTAAATAAGAGCTATTGTGATATCCCAACAAGTAACCATGTTCCAACAAGGAACAACATCTTCATGTTCAACAAGGAACAATCTTCAATCTTCACCGCAGACTAACAACGCTATAAGAATTTGAGCAAAGCGGTAACATAGCCAAACAACGGTTTGCATAGGAAAGGTGTCAAAGGTTAGGGGTTTGACATGGCAATTAGGGAGGCTGACAAGCAAATGGTAGGCATCGTGGCATTGGCATAGCAAAAGAGCGATCAAACAAGCATAGCAAAGATAGTAGTGATTTCGAGGGTATGATCATCTTGCCTGCAAGGTTCTCACAGTTGTCGAAGGCTTGATCCTCGTAGGCGTACTCAACAGGTTCCTCGTACACGTACTCGTCTCCCGGCTCTACCCAAAGCAAGAACACAAGCAACGAAACCACAATCAAACAAGGAACAATGCACAAGCAATATGATGCAATACATGACATGCTATGCGAGATGTGATATGCAATGCATATGTGTGCTCCGGAAGGAAAATGATGAACCGGGCATCAACTTGGCAAACCAAGTATGCCGCTGGAAAGATGAGATGATTTCGGTTGAAATCGATATAAAGATCACCGGAATCGGATGCACGGTTTGCAAATGACAAGCAAAACAAGAATGATGCAAATCTGCGTTTAACAGCCCGATGCTACTTAGCAGGCAACAAGAAACTATGCTACAGCACCCCAACATAAAAGCAAAGCATATGGCAGCGAACTACAGGAGATGCTTAACAAAAGAGGAACACTGAGCTACGGCTAAATCACATCATAACATGTTCAAACAAGCATGGTGAAAGTGCTAAAATATCAGGTTCACAGACTTAGTGAAAATACTAACATGCCAGGAATTAACATCAGGAAGGCATGTTTAGAGCAAGCAAACAACATGCTACAGGAACTTATAATAGCAAAACAAGGCATGACATGATTCTACTCAAAGCATATATCAATAGTCCCTTACTGACCATAAGCCAAAAAGGACTCTAAGAAATGATGGCACCCATGTAAACATAGCAAGTTTTATTACAGATTTCAGACTTAGCAGAAAAACTGGGCATGGCAACAACAGTTAACGAGTAGGCATGTTCGTGAGCTCGATGCACTCACTACAGAGCAATACATGGCATGGCAAGGCAACCAACAGTAAGAAGGCATGATTTTGAAGCTAAGCATGGCAAGATAAAGGTCATAGCATACACGGATCAACTACAACGACCTCGTGAAAATTGAATCTCATGCAAACAATCTGTCAGGAAACATTTTCAAGCAAAAGTAGAGCACGAAAAAGACATGCTAGACTACTCCATAAATACCAACAAAGGCATGGATGGATAGAGCACATCCATATGTTCAAAACACCCTTAATGAACATGCTCAAAAAGGCCATAGATCTCTCTGTAACAACATGAACATATGGCATAAAAATAACAGCAGGACAAGACTTAGTGAAATCACCAAGTTCCTGAAATCAGCAACATCATCATCCCTACTTTGCATGCTTGTTCTAGTCAACGCATAACTCACAAAAATACATGGCAAACACCCCTGGAAAGATGGCATGGCAATGTTCAACTCACATGTAGGACTCAAGTTCATAAGGTGCACACATAATTCATGGCAAAAATGACAAAAGAGCTCGAGCTGATAAGATTCTGAAACTAACGATCTGAAGCCTTCTTCCAACAGCATTTCGGGCTTAGAGATGAGCTCAAATGCAAATGATGCAATGGAACGAAATGATGTACTCGTCGAGGCGAACAATTTGACATATTATACGCGCAAAACGGAGCTACAGGTGCGAAGATGTGATGGCATGAACATGGCATGAAAATTACTGAAACTAGGGACTTGGCAGATTTCGGGGGGGAGTCAACCTTCGGGCACGGTTTTCGATGCGGCCGGAAAACTCGCCGGAGACGACGGAGATGGCGGAGAAGGACGCCGGGACGCGGAGGTCGCCGGGAGGTCGGGACGCTGGATCCGGGGCTCATGGCCGGATCTGGCCGGAGGAGAGGGTCCGGCGCCACGGAGGAGCGCGACGAAGCTGCGGAGAGCTTCGCCGTGTGAGGCGGCGAGGGCGGGCGGCGCCTGAAGCTTGCTGGGGAGCGCGCGGCGACCGGGCGAGGGGCCGGGCGCTGGCGGCGGCGAAGGCCATGGGCGGGCGGCGGCCGGAGGCGACGGGCGACGCCGAGGAGCGGCGCGAGGGCGGCGCAGACAGGCGCAATGGCGGCGAGGGAGAGCACCGGCGGAGGGCAGCGGGGCCCATGGGCGGCGAGGCCACCGGGCAGGCGGAGCGGCGGCCGGCGTCGGGGCATCGGCGGCGCTGGCACGACCTCGCCGGAGATGGATGGCGGCGGACGGAGGTCGGCGCTGGCCAGTTCAGCCAGGCTGGTGGCGGGCGTGAAGCCGGGCGGCGCAGAGGTTCGGCGGCGGCGCTGGGAGGCGGCGGCGGCTGGCGCGCGGCACCGGCGGCGTGCGGCGGGCGGCGCAGGCGGGGCCGGCAGCCGGATCTGAGGCCCGCAGGCTCGCGGCGCGGGGAGGCGGCGGCGGCAGTGGCGCGAGGCCATTGGCGAGGCGGCGGCGCTGCTGGACGTGGCGGGCGCTGATTGGCTCGGACGACGTGGCGGCGGACATGTCCGCACGGATGGACATGTCCGTGGCGTGGTGGAGAAGGGGCTAGGGTCCATCTGCGAATTCATCGCAAAATTCGGGAGGGGCTAGTTTTATAGGTAGAGGGAGCTAGGAGAGTCCAAATGAGGTGCGGTTTTCGGCCACGCGATCGTGATCAAACGACCGAGAGCATGGAGGGGAGTTTGGTGGGTTTTGGGCCACTTTGGAAGGGGTGTTGGGCTGCAACAAAAGAGGACATTACGGTTACCCGGTTAACCGTTGGAGTATCAAACGACCTCCAAATGGCACGAAACTTGACAGGCAGTCTACCGGTGCTATACCAAGGCCGCTTGGCAAACCTCGGTCCATTCCGAGAAAGTTTAATACCCACACACGAAAAGAGAGAAGAGGGGACGCCGGATGACATAGGAGCGCCGGATTGCAAAACGGACAACGGGGAAAAAGCTCGGATGCATGAGACGAACATGTATGCAAAATGAAATGCACATGATGACATGGCAAAGTGCAACACACAAGCAAATGACATGGCAACAACGACGAATAACTGGCAGACACCTGGCGCATCGGATCCGGGGTGTTACAACACTCCACCACTACGAGAGGATCTCGTCCCGAGATCTAGGATGGCACCGGAGGGAAAAGGAAGAGGAAGATGAGAGGTAAAACTAAGTTGCTTCTTTGACGAACGAGTGAAACCACGAACCTTGAGAGGTTGAGCAATATAAAAGAAAGAGTACAACAGAGATGAACGAGATTGCAACCAATCCGGTAGAAAAGAGCAACAAGGAGAATTACAAGAACTTGAAGGTTGCAATGACATGAATCAAGAGTTTCACGATCGAAAAGAATATGACCACCTCGGTATAATGAGATAGCCAAACAACAAGAATGACAGAATTTGGACAGCACTCCGGTAGAAAAGAGAAGAAAGCTTGATGAGATGAAAAGATATTGAAGAGATGATACAACACTCCGGTTAAATGGATAAGCAAGAAAAGAACACGATCCTCACAATTGAGATGATGAGTGAAAAGAGCAACATCACAATGTCTCCGTAAGAAAGAATAGAAGTAGATCATTGGAATAAAGGGACGGAGAAGAAAATGACAACTTCTGCCACAATTGAATTTGGAAAGCATCCTTGCAAAGAAGAATCGAACGGAGTTGTTGGAAAATCAACAACGAAACGAAAAGAATAAGCTTGTAGTGGGCTTATGGAAACATCTCAAAATTATGAGGTGACACCCGGCCACAAATGGTAACCATTGATGGAAACAATTGCTTGCTTGAGATCAACGAAGAGATGAAAATTGCTTTCACGAGAGGATAGGAGAAAACTTGGGTCATTGATAAGCACCACAAATAGCAACATTCCTTAGGGAAGGCTTTAGGTGAAATCTATACCAAGATAACTCCAATGAAGAGATTGACGGTTGAAAAGATCTCTTGAATAAGAGAAAATGATGGCTTTAAATATCTCATTCTTGACAACATATGAATCATGAAACATGAAGGAAATTGTCAAGAGTGACATAACACCATCTCAAGAGATAAGGTAGAAAGAATTTCCCTTCGAAATGCAAGATGAAGAATGCTTGAACTCCTCAAAACAAAACATGTGTTGAGCACCATGTTTATTTTTGAGTATGACTTGACGAATCTTAACTTCGAGAGAAATCTTGATGAACAAATCAAGAATGAAAGGAATCATTGACGAACCATGATATAGAGCCTCCATGAAGAACTCCGGTAATAAAAGAATGATCAAACGAAAGGAAAGTTGAAAACACAATGTGAAGCCTTGCAATGATTTAGATGGGTCTCCGTGATGATGAGAGCTTGGAACTCCGGGAAAAGAAAAGATGAAACAACTGAAACCGAGGATTTATTCATCATGAACAAACTCCGAAAGAAGGAATTAATCACTTGGATGAAACCAGAATAAGAATTATGTTATGCGTATCCTTCACCAATTTAAATTGATGACAAGCAACGGATTTGGCATACTACTTATTCTCGTAGAAAGGATTAAGAGAGATATGGCGTAAACTTGAGAAGGTCTTCAACGAACCACCGTAAAAATTGAAAATGAAAGTAGCAAAGGCACAATTCGCCGGGAAGAATTGAAAAATGAATGAAGATACTTGAGGGGATTTAGATACATGAGAACGAAGAGATTAAGAACTGATTAGAGGATATTCGATTGCTGCACCAGCAAGATAGGAGAATGATAACTGACAACTGAGAATGAATAAACCTGAATTGATGGACTCCGGATGACAAACTGAGAAGACTCTTGAATATCTCCTGATGGGTGAAAAAGATTCTCACAATCGAAAACAATTATGAGAGGATGGCAACAAGCTAGCACCATGAATCTTGAAGAGAATGGACAAGATTTAAGAGAAACTCTTCTTTGGTCTTCAAATGATGAGAATGACAACGAGAAACAACACCAAGAATTATTGAGGCACACCGGAAGAATCAAAAGCGAAGAGGTTGAGCCAACTATGAAAAGAATTTGAAAGATCTTGGAGAAAAGCATTTGGTGATGATAACTCATTCTACGCCAAACTTGGAGAAGAATTTAGGATAGCTATGGGAAAATAGAAGAGTCAGGTAAGATCCTAGAAAAAGACCTGTGGGTTAGGGCCCACTCAAAAGAAAACACCGTTGAAAAGATTTAAAAGAGATGTTGCACCGGTTGAATTAAATGACTTGAATGAGATAACAACCTCGAAAGAGCTTGACGAATGCAGAGTGGAAACACGAATCTTCGAGATATCTTGAGCACTCCGGAATAACAAATAGCGAGAAGTAGAATGATAATGAGGTGCACCGTATGAGAAGACATTGAAATGAGGAAAAGGTATGATCAACAAAACTTGACTTGAATCCACGGAGAAGAGAAAGGAATGAGGAATGACGAACTAGTAGAATATCTTCTTGAGAACCACCGGGTAAGAACATTGACGGAAAAGAATGGAGAAACTTCACATGAACAAATGGATACTTGATTAAGAAAATATGTGTCCTTGAAGAAAAAGGGTGGGAGGGCGGGAAAACAAACACAACTTGGGGAAGATGGAACAAACACCGTTGAGAAGAAATGATAATTGGTCTTGCTGATGGGGAGAATGATGGGATCATCTCGAAGAGAAACGCACCGGTTGGAAAAGGATTAACATGACAACCTCAATGATCAAAAAGGATTAGTATTCACATAGCAATATGAGAACACCGTTTAGGAAAGGTATGGATTCAACATTTGACATTGAAGCAACTCGAATACCACAACTCAAAACAAAACAAAGGACTGGCTTGAGAATAAGCGGAACAAACATATGATAGAGATTTCGTCCGAAGTTTTCGTGGTGGGGCCTACACGGGCTCAATCAGACAGCACCATCATGTACAAGGCAAGGCACATGACATCTGAAGCGTCCCAGTCGGCATAGCCAAGGACTCTTTAAGACACAACGAGACCATGTAAAACCAACCGTGAATAGGCGGACCACTAGACGTCGAACCCCAATTTCATATCATACATCCGTCGGAAAGATATCCTAAGAGCTACTTGAATTCCCACCTATGAAACTCCCGAAACTTTCGGTTATGCAATCTGGTGTTGGGGATACAGGGAGCAATATATCTCACCCAAACTAATAATCCCTACATCCAATTGTATCCATCCGTCAACACATAACCAAGAAACCTTCGAAATCGTCTACCTCAACCTTCAAAAGCATCCATTATACAAGTCATGGCAATACTCCGTACTCACCTCAAGATCTTTGGGTTAGCGGGTTATCTCACCAACAACTGCATAAAAGAGATTTTCGATGTCGGCGTATTAAACTCGGTATTCCAGAACTGCAACGATAAAATTATGACGACAACACCTCGGAGCTCAACTCCCCGGGACACTGCCACAACCCCTAAATGACAGGAGGCACCAAGACAATGTTGTCATCATACAACCATCGGAACGATTCCAAGATACCCGCGTGATCCTAAAAAAAATTAGTGAAATTTAAGAAGAGAAGAGTCAAAACTCTACGTCAGGATACCCCACCAGAAGGTCGAAGGGACTGGGGAGTAAAAAGAATTCCTAAACTCTCCGATATATATAATCCTAAATGACTCAAAACATTTTTCTAGACACAACTCGGCCGCTAAAAACGATCAAGCAGTGGGGGCTCCTAAGGTCGGGGATGGCTCTGATTACCAACTTGTAACACCCTCGATGCGGCTATATCTCCCACGTGTCGAAGCACGACTTAGAGGCATAACCGCATTGAAAGCAATGTCGCAAGTGAGGTAATCTTCACACATCCCAAGTAATGCATAAGGGAAAGAGATACATAGTTGGCTTACAATCGCCACTTCACACAATTACAGGAATAAAACATTACATCATCCAGATACAATCAAGGTCCGACTACGGAACCAAAATAAAAGAAGAACCCCAAATGCGACAAACAGTCCCCGATCGACCCCAAGCAAGGCTCCACTCTCGATCAACTAGAACGAAACAACACAAAGGGCAAGATCTTCATCGAGCTCCTCCTTGAGCTTGGTTGCGTCACCTTTCGATAACATAGGCACCGCAAACTGGTTTTGAAGTATCCGTGAGCCACGGGGACTCAGCAATCTCGCACCCGCGAGATCAAGACTATTTAAGCTTATGGGTAAGGTAAAGGCATGAGGTGGAGCTGCAGCAAGCGACTAGCATATATGGTGGCTAACATACGCAAATGAGAGCGAGAAGAGAAGGCAAAGCACGGTCGATATAAGTATGATCAAGAAGTGATCCTATAGCAACCTACGTCAAGCATAACTCCAACACCGTGTTCACTTCCCGGACTCCGCCGGAAAGAGACCATCACGGTTACACACACGGTTGATGTATTTTAATTAAGGTCAACTTCAGGTCTTCTACAACCGGACGTTAACAAATTCCCATCTGCCCATAACCGCGGGCACGGCTTTCGAAAGTTCAAATCCCTGCAGGGGTGTCCCAACTTAGCCCATGACAAGCTCTCACGGTCAACGGAGGAATAGACCTCCACCCAAGACACTCCGATCGACTCGGTATCCCGTACAACAAGACATTTCGACAGGTAAAACTAAACCAGAACACCGCCCGAATGTGCCGACAAATCCCGATCGGAGCTGCACATATCTCTTTCTCGGGCACACTCGGATGAGTCTAGCTACGAGTAAAACCAACCCTCAAGTTTCCCGAGGTGGCCCCGCAGTAGTTTCGGTTCGGACCAACACTCGAGGAGCACCGCCCGGGGTTAAAATAAAGATGACCGTTGAGTCTGCAGAACCCAAGGGAAGGTGGTAGGTTGTTAGTGCAAATGGTAAAACCAATGTTGGGCATTGCTGGAGAAGCTTTACTTAAGGCGAACTGTCAAGGGGTTCCCATTATAGCCCAACCATGTAAGGAACGCAAAATCCGGGAACATAACACCGATATGACGGAAACTAGGGCGGCAAGAATGGAACAAAACACCAGGCATAAGGCCGAGCCTTCCACCCTTTACCAAGTATATAGATGCATTAATTAAATAAGAGCTATTGTGATATCCCAACAAGTAACCATGTTCCAACAAGGAACAACATCTCCATGTTCCAACAAGGAACAATCTTCAATCTTCACCTGCAGCTAACAACGCTATAAGAGGGGCTGAGCAAAGCGGTAACATAGCCAAACAACGGTTTGCATAGGAAAGGTGTCAAATGTTAGGGGTTTGACATGGCAATTAGGGAGGCTGACAAGCAAATGGTAGGCATCGTGGCATTGGCATAGCAAAAGAGCGAGCAAACTAGCATAGCAAAGATAGTAGTGATTTCGAGGGTATGATCATCTTGCGCAAGGTTCTCGAGTTGTTGAAGGCTTGATCCTCGAGGCGTATTTCAACAGGTTCCTCAGACACGCACTCGTCTCCGGCTCTACCCAAAGCAAGAACACAAGCAACGAAACCACAATCAAACAAGGAACAATGCACAAGCAATATGATGCAATACATGACATGCTATGCGAGATGTGATATGCAATGCATATGTGTGCTCGGAAGGAAAATGATGAACGGGCATCAACTTGGCAAACCAAGTATGCCGCTGGAAAGATGAGATGATTTCGGTTGAAATCGATATAAAGATCACCGAATCGGATGCACGGTTTGCAAATGACAAGCAAAACAAGAATGATGCAAATCTGCGTTTAATGCCCGATGCTACTTAGCGAGCAACAAGAAACTATGCTACAGCACCCCAACATAAAAGCAAAGCATATGGCAGCGAACTACAGGAGATGCTTAACAAAAGAGGAACACTGAGCTACGGCTAAATCACATCATAACATGTTCAAACAAGCATGGTGAAAGTGCTAAAATATCAGGTTCACAGACTTAGTGAAAATACTAACATGCCAGGAATTAACATCGAGGAAGGCATGTTTAGAGCAAGCAAACAACATGCTAAAGGAACTTATAATAGCAAAACAAGGCATGACATGATTCTACTCAAAGCATATATCAATAGTCCCTTACTGACCATAAGCCAAAAAGGACTCTAAGAAATGATGGCACCCATGTAAACATAGCAAGTTTTATTACAGATTTCAGACTTAGCAGAAAAACTGGGCATGGCAACAACAGTTAACGAGTAGGCATGTTCGTGAGCTCGATGCACTCACTACAGAGCAATACATGGCATGGAAAGGCAACCAACAGTAAGAAGGCATGATTATGAAGCTAAGCATGGCAAGATCAAGGTCATAGCATACACGGATCAACTACAACGACCTCGTGAAAATTGAATCTCATGCAAACAATCTGTCAGGAAACATTTTCAAGCAAAAGTAGAGCACGAAAAAGACATGCTGGACTACTTCATAAATACCAACAAAGGCATGGATGGATAGAGCACATCCATATGTTCAAAACACCCTTACTGAACATGCTCAAAAAGGCCATAGATCTCTCTGTAACAACATGAACATATGGCATAAAAATAACAGCAGGACAAGACTTAGTGAAATCACTCGGTTACTGAAATCAGCAACATCATCATCCCTACTTTGCATGCTTGCTCTAGTCAACGCATAACTCACAAAAATACATGGCAAACACCCCTGGAAAGATGGCATGGCAATGTTCAACTCACATGTAGGACTCAAGTTCATAAGGTGCACACATAATTCATGGCAAAAATGACAAAAGAGCTCGAGCTGATAACATTCTGAAACTAACGATCTGAAGCCTTCTTCCAACAGCATTTAGGGCATCAAGATGAGCTCAAATGCAAATGATGCAATGGAACGAAATGATGTACTCGTCGAGGCGAACAATTTGACATATTATACACGCAAAACGGAGCCACAGGTGCGAAGATGTGATGGCATGAACATGGCATGAAAATTACTGAAACTAGGGACTTGGCAGATTTCGGGGGGGAGTCAACCTTCGGGCACGGTTTTCGATGCGGCCGGAAAACTCGCCGGAGACGACGGAGATGGCCGGAGAAGGACGCCGGGGACGCGGGAGGTCGCCGGGGAGGTCGGGGACGCCGGATCCGGGGCTCTCGCAGCCGGATCTGGCCGGAGGAGAGGGTCCGGTGGCCACGGAGGAGCGCATGAGCTGCGGAGGAGCTCGCCGGCGCGTGAGGCGGCGAGGGCGGGCGGCGCTGAAGCCAGGCTGGGAGCGCTGGCGAGGCGAGGGGCCGCGCGCGGCGGCCGGGCGCATGGCGGCGAGGCGGCAGAGGCGTGGCGCGGGCGGGCGGCGAAGGCCATGGGCGGGCGGCGGGCGCCGGAGGCGACGGGCGACGCCGAGGAGCGGCGGCGGAGGGCCGGCGGCACTGGGCGCAATGGCGGCGAGGGAGAGCACCGGCAGTGGAGGGCAGCGGGCCGCTGGCGGCGAGGCCGCCGGCAGGCGGAGCGCGGCGGCGTCGAAGCGGGGCATCGGGCTTGAGCGGCACGACTCGCCGGAGATGGGGCGGCGGGACGGAGGTCGGCGCGGCGGTTCAGCAGCGGGCGGGCGGGCAGCGCAAAGGCCGGCGCAGAGGCCCGGGCGGCGGCGGGGAGGCGGCGCCGGCCGGCGGCGCGGCACCGGCGGGCGGCGGCGCGCGGCTGCGGCGGGGGACGGATCTGGGCTCGCAGAGCTCTGGCGCGGCGGCGGAGGCGGCGGCGACAGGTGGCGCGAGGCCATTGGGCGAGGCGGCGGCGCTGCTGACGTGGCGGGCGCTGATTGGCTCGGACGACGTGGCCGGCGGACATGTCCGGCGCGGATGGACATGTCCGGCGGCGCGGTGGAGAAGGGGCTAGGGTCCATCTGCGAATTCATCCGCAAAATTCGGGGGAGGGGCTAGTTTTATAGGTAGAGGGAGCTAGGAGAGTCCAAATGAGGTGCGGTTTTCGGCCACGCGATCGTGATCGAACGACCGAGAGCATGGAGGGGAGTTTGGTGGGTTTTGGGCCACTTTGGAAGGGGTGTTGGGCTGCAACAAAAGAGGACATTACGGTTACCCGGTTAACCGTTGGAGTATCAACGACCTCCAAATGGCACGAAACTTGACAGCGGTCTCGGTGCTATACCAAGGCCGCTGGCAAACTTCGTCCATTCCGAGAAAGTTTAATACCCACACACGAAAAGAGAGAAGAGGGGACGCCGGATGACATAGGAGCGCCGGATTGCAAAACGGACAACGGGGAAAAAGCTCGGATGCATGAGACGAACATGTATGCAAAATGAAATGCACATGATGACATGGCTAAGTGCAACACGCAAGCAAATGACATGGCAACAACGACAAATAACTGGCAGACACCTGGCGCATCGGATCCGGGGTGTTACACCCGGCTCGGCCAATGGCCGGCCTCACACGTGGCGCCGTAACCTCCCCGCTCTCTCTCCTTCTCCTCGGGCGCCTACTCCATCCCCACGAGCACCGTGGACAGCTCAAACCTCTCCCAACGGCCTCCAGAGCCGATCCGCTGGCGCCAGAGGCCACGCCCACGGTGAACCGCGGCCGCCTATATAAGGCGCCCCGAGCCTCTCTCTTCCTCCTGTCGCTCCTCCACACCCAATCAACCCCGGAGCCACCCACTTCTCTCAGAGCCGCCGAGAGCTCGAGATCGAGCTCGAGCTCCGCCGCCTCGGGTCGCCGTCGATCTCTGGGTACAGGCCTCCTCCGCCCCTTTTCTCTCGAATCGACTCCCTCGCCTCCGATGCTTTCCCTCTCTTTCCCCCTTATTTTGCAGCCGGAAGCGGCCGGAGCCACCGGCGCCCGAAGCACCTCCGCCGCGGGACCTCGTCGCCGGCGAAGCAGGCCACTCCGGCGACCGTCTCCACCACCACCAGAACCGCGACTCGCTCCTGAGTCCAACGGTAGCCTCCGCACCCCTTCCCGTGCCCTGTATCGCCGCCGGCGAAGCCTCGCCGTCGCCTCGGCGGAGGTAGACGACGGCCACCGTGGGGCGACGGTCGGCCCTCACGCATCGACGGGTGGGCTCCACCGTCGAGTTTAAAACGTCTTGTGGCACAAGACCGACCCG
Source organism: Aegilops speltoides (assembly GCA_021437245.1). Lineage (NCBI taxonomy): Eukaryota > Viridiplantae > Streptophyta > Magnoliopsida > Poales > Poaceae > Aegilops > Aegilops speltoides. The sequence goes on from CM038141.1 coordinate 163,590,720, forward strand.
CCGTCGGCTGAAGGCGTATTCAGCCTTTACGCCTTCGACGTGGCGGCCGCGTGGGCTGGGTTTCCCCCCCTGGGCCTGCTGCTGTTGTGGCCTCTCTGGCCCAGTGGCACAGCGCCGTTTCTCTTTTTCCTTTTCTGTATTATTTCAAAAAATTCCACAGGGCAGAATATTAATCGAAATGCATTGATTCCAATTTCTAAATTCCTAGAATATTGTAACCTATTTAATGGTGCAACTTTCACTCAAATCCAACCACTTTTTCTTCTCTGTAAATATTTAAATGTGGTTTTTGGCATTTAAATAGGCCTTTGAAATCCATAACTCCTACTTTGCTGCTCCAGAACCAAAACCAAAAGTTGCCCCCTTCCTAGCTTTCCTCCTAGTATTTTACAAAAATAAGTTGACATTTTTTTGAGCACTTTGACTTTTCTGTTTTTATTATTGTCTTATTTTCCCGTTGTTTTCTTGCGACGTTAGATCCCGTGTTTGACAAGGTAGCTGAGGAAGAAGGAGGAGCAGGGCCTGAAGACTTTGAAGATCAAGCCAACCAAGGCAAGTAGCCCTTTGACCATGACTATGATACCCCTTTATATGCATGTCATTTTTAGCTCTTTATTATCGATGCATCGGAATCATGATGAGGTGGTGAACCACGTGGGTTGGTTACCACGATTACTTCCTCGTTGATACTTGCATTGTGCATGGCCCTACCTTCTTATGAGGGTTATGCCGGTGGGAGTAGATAGGATGCAAATGTAGATGCTACGCAAATGGGATGGGTTTGTGCATGGTGAAGGAGGCGATGTGATTTCAAAAGTCTTTTCGAAAACCCCGTCGGGTGCCACTTATGCCCGAGGGAGATGATGAGATGGGTGACCACTTGATGACGAAGTGGTGTGCCAAGGAAGGTGTGTGTTGTTTTCAAAACGGATTGGTCGGAGTTGCGACCGTTATTCCAACCTTACATGCGCGACCACTCTACCCTTATATGGGAAAGGGCATTATTGAGTACCTAGTCGGATACTAGCTTGGAGACCGCATTACTAGTGACGGGGGAGAGTTGGTGCTCTCTCTTGGGACGGGGTCGTGCCAGGTAGGGCGGCCATGACCATCTCTATGGGGCACCGGACACACCGTTGGTACCCCGTGCCAGTGGTATGTGATGGATATGGGAGCATGGCTCCACGAAATTGTTATGTGAGATGTTGGGCACGGGGTTTCGCTAATCGAGTGGACTCCATGTTAGTGTCGTCTAGGGAAAGGTAGTGATCGGTGCTTACCCCGGTACTTGAGGTACCGCTGGTCGTGGATTGACACGAAGTTCCCGGATCTAGTGGGTAAAGTGTGCAACCTCTGCAGAGTGTAAAACTATTCAATAGCCGTGTCCACGGTCAAGGACAGTTGGGTAACCGCTCTTGGGCTACGTCCACTTGTTTTCAAACCCGGTGTGTGTGAGATGATGGTGTTGCCTTGGATCAAGTCAGAGGACTTGACACGATTGAGATGGGTTGGTGCCCTCTCTGGTTATGATAAATGGGTTGGTGCCCCTTTCTATTTATGTTGATATCTGTGACCAGCTCTTATGGTTACTTGAATTCTCTTGATGCATGCTTTATAGGATGTTGAACATGTCCTTGCACTCAAAGCTAGCTTTACGCAAAACTTTACCTATGTTATGCATTGCTGTACCTTGAACCAAATCATGGGTTGCTTGCGAGTACATTCAAAGTACTCATTGGCTTGCCACTGGTTATTTAATTGACCAGGCATGGAAGAACCGGAGTTCGGAGAAGAGTTCTTTGGAGACGATCATGCGAACTAGGACGTTTTCCCAGTCAGAATGCCTGTAGGGTTAAGGCAGATGGCATGGGTTCTACTTATCGACGACGTTTTCCGCTGCTATGTTTCATTTGATGTTCAGCCCTTAAGGCTTTATCGATGTAAGACTTGACCATGTTGGTCACTATTTGTGTAAGACGGTATGTATGGATGTAAGACTCTTGTTATTCAGCTTCTGTGTGTTCAGTGAGCATTGATCTCTGGGCTCACTGTACACGTGCATTCGGTGATCACGACTTGCGAGTCGGGGTCCCCACACTTCTATTGTCTGGGGGATGAACCCCGGGCAGGCAACGGAACCCAGATCCTTTTCAAAAACAACGGAGCCAGCATCGCCCCTCAAGCTGGCCAGCGCTTGGCCGGGTCACTCAACCAGGCCAAGCCCCTCGACTCGGCCGAACTCCCCAACCCGGCCAAGCTCCTCGACTCGGCTCCAACCACCAGCTCAAGGCAGCCAAACCTGGCACACCAAGACTTCCCCAACAAGCCAGCTCCACCCTTGACGTGTTCCCCAACCCAGCCACGGGTCAGCTCCCATCCCATCCAGGGCATATGATGGGACGAGTCTCCATCCACCGATGACGGAGGCAACAGTTCCCCGCCCATGCTGTCGTGGTTCTAAGGCTAACAGTAGAAAGGGGGTAGGTATGGAGAGGCAAGATCTCAGCTATGGTGGAGGTGTACACACGGGTTTTACGAGTTCAGGCCCTTCTCGGAGGAAGTAACAGCCCTACGTCTCGGTGGTCGACTGAATTATATGTGTGATGTTACAGGGGGTGCGAACCCTTGTGCCAGAGGAGGGGGTGGCTTATATAGAGTTCACAAGGACCCTCCCCGCCCTCCATTACAAGGGACTTCATGTACATAAAGTGAGGGCATTACTAGTAACGCCAGCCTTAAGTGCTGTTAATGACCTTAAAGACAACAGAGTGAATGCCTGCCCGTTGCTACGCTGAGTGACTCCTAGTCTTCGGGAGGTCGAGTGACTCTGAACGGTCGAGTGACAGTAAGTAGGAAGAATCCCGAGTGGCATGATGTCGAGTGGATTACACTCGACATCTTCGACCGGGGGTCTCATGCTGCCTCTTGAACTTCTTGTCTTCTTGGGTAGTGACCTTGGGTAGGATGTATAGGTCAGGCCTATGACCCTACCCCAGGTATGTTTCCTCATCAGCAGCCCCCGAATGGATTAAGGTTCGAGTGGAAAGTAGGTTGGAGTTGAACTTGTCCAGAGTCTTGCGCCTTCGCGAGTGTTTTCCGCAAGATGGAAAACACGCGTTGGTAGTTCAGCGTCGATTCAGTCACCTTGATCCATTCAGAGAGTCGTCGACTGAACTTGTGGCGTCGTTTGCCGAGTGTTGTATTAGAGTGCAGGATCTTGGGCGCCATTGGCTGCTGCGTATCCCGGATTTCACGGGATACAAAATTTCGGGGAAGCGCGCGGGACGGGGAGTGCCGAAGCAGGCGGAGCGGATAAACAGCGATGCCTCAATTTATGCACCGCCTTTTTCCCCACGTACGTTGCGCGCGACTGTTGCGGGATTTGGCAGGATTGCCTGGTCCCATGCGTCAGTCACTCGGAAGCGACCCTTTATAAGGTGACGGGGCCGAGGCGTCTGCACTGTGCACGCTCTTTCCTCCTTCTTCTTCCTCCACTTCTCCGCCGCGCCCAGCTCTTCTGTTCCGACGTCGTCGCTTCGCCGCCATGGTGAAGGACAAGGCGGCAGCGCTAGAGCATGCAAAGAAGGCGAAGGGGGTGGAGAAGGGCAAAAAGCAGCACCGCGGGTCGTCCTCGCGCGCGAGGCTTCCACTGGGCTGGATCTAGGGCGATTGGATCCGGTCTTCGATTCGGCAGGAGGATCTGGACGAGCTGGCGGATTCTGAGCCGATCGCCAAGGGAGCGGCAAGGTTGCCGGGGGGGAGATGGAGCCTCAGCCTCGACCGGATGAGTGCGTACTACTCACCACCCACGTCGACCAGAGTTTTTTGCTTCCTCATGTGCCTCTCGCGTAAGGAACAACACATTTTTTGCACAAAAAAATGATTTTTTTTCAACCGGGCAGAAGATGAAAATACAAAAAAAATCAGAACAAATATCATCTATAACCGCATACGCATACGGCAAAAAAAACAATTCCTGGGAGAGCAGCCAGCATGCGACACATGATGGTGGTTGGGAGTGTGCCAAATGGCACACCGCATCCTTTCTTCCAGGGGTTCTTGATCTTTTTCGCCACCCAACTCCACCATTTTTCTCCTAACACCATCACGTATCTGGCCGCCTTTGTGTCGATGTGGGAAAATTTCTTGGTGTGTCGACCGCACTGGGGTCTGATCAAACATATCTTCACCATCCTATCCCAGTCGGTCAAAAAAGCGAAGTCGAGTGACTCAAAGACCAATGTCATCCAGATGTGTGGGGGTTTAGGTATCCAGAAAAGGCATAGGAGCTCCTTCCCTGCTATGACTTTCCCTGAATCGGTTAGAGGCTGGCAGTTGACCTGGTTTTACTTCTAGGACGAGGCCGCTCCAGGTCAGTCGACCGGCCAACCCCACTTCACATACGACCACGTCCAAACTCCCTCTCCACTCAGAGTGACCGCTGCTGAGAATGTGGAGACGAAGATGCTGGTACAGAAAGTGGTTCAGCTTATCAATGAGGGTGTTACCGGCCTGGATCTACTGGAAGTGTTCCTCAGTCGATGCATCCAGCCTCTCCAGGCCCGTGATCATCATATGTGGTTGTACTCTGGACCAGAAGACACCGCTCGGGTCCACCCGGAGGAAGTGCCGTCCGAGACCATGGCCATGTGGCTGAGGAGTATCACAGGCAATCAGGACAATCCCAGAGGATCCAGGCGAGTCATCCCTTTCAGAGACGACAGTCCACCCGATAATGTATGCCTTTTTATTCTGACTGCTTGGCGCATATGTTCCGATTGCACTTGATGTCGACTGACTTTTACTTGATTTTTTGTCTTGTAGGTTTTCACCGAGATGTACTCGATGCCCAATGGCGAACAAGCTCTCGAGCAAGGCCAGGAGGGAGAGGCTAGCGCGGAAAAGAGCGGTGACTGGGAGTCTTCCGATGAAGAGGAGGACGAGGAGAGTGAGGAATCGGACGATGAGGAAGAGGTCGATTCGCCACTGTCACATCCCTAGCTTCTGGTATTGCACTAGGCTTGCTTCATGTGTGCATCATGTTTAAATTTTGCTTAAATTTGAAATGGGGACTGTTGAAACCCTAGCACAGATGAATCCAACTACGTTCAAATAAAAAAAATCATTTTCAATGAACCCAAAATTCCTTTGGAAAAGTTCATCATTTTTTAATTGGTATAGAAACTCTGCCAAAAATGGTGCACATTTTCCTAGGTCACTTTGGATTTTTGAAATGAAGTCATAAAGTATTTGAATTGGAGCATTTAATTGCTATAAATATTATTAAATGCTCCAACAATTCGAAAAATAGCTAAGGGCCTCTAAGATAATTCAGTAATTGCCCATAGTTAATTTCAGGATTTATAAAAGTGATTTGGTGTTTTACTAAATCAAAAACAAACTTGCAAATTAGAAAACCGAACAAAAGTAGAAATTAGAGAGAGAGAGAGAGTACCTGGGCCACTTACCTGGCCTTACCTGTAGCTGGCCCAATAGGCAGCCCAACCCACCAGGCAGCCATGCCATCTTCAACCTCTGCCAGTAGGCAGAGGCGATGACTCACGCGGTCGCTGTGAGGCCTCCACCTCCTGCTTGCACCGAGGCGTTCCCGAGCCTCCCCCTCGCGCCACCGCGATGCCACAAACCCGCTGGAGCCCCTCTCACTCTCTCCCTCGAGTGCCCTCCCCATCCCCTGCTCTCACCACAGAACACACCCGCCGCCGCCGGCGAGCACCATCACGGCCACTGGCCTCCACACGCCTCCCCGACGCGCCAAGAAGCTCCAACGTCGACCTCTATGCTGTCCCCGCCAAGCCACGCAAGTGGAAGCGCCCTGCAGCGTCGTCCCCGACCTCGTCTTCAACCTCCGGCCGCCGGCAACCTCGCCATGGATTCGCGAGCTCCAGACCCTCCCCAACCTCGCCTTTGCCTCTGTTGGTTTCGCTGTGAGCTCTGCCACATCTCTCCTCTCTCCATTTGCTCGCCCCCATGCCATAGCGTCATTCCCCGCCGTCACTGAAGCTCGCCGGCGCTGCGTCCGTCATCACCGTCGGTAGCAGCCCCGCCTGGCTAACCCGAGCACGCAGGCATGCTCAGGGAGCTCCCAGGAGCCCAATGCGGCCATCAGCTGGCTCGCTAGCACGCTGCAGTCCTCGCGCTCATGGAGCCGTAGCTCCGGCCGCCGCCCTGCTCGCCGCCGACGCTGCTCCCGGCCACCCCGCGGCCTCCCGTCCGGTCCTTTGGATGCGGACGAGCAAGAGCTATTCCCTGGTGCCCTCAGCTCACCAAACCACCACCCGTAGCTCAAATCCGAGCCGAGGCGCCGTCGTTTTGGTCGCCTCCGGCAAGGCTCTTGCGAAGCCGACGTGGCACCGTCATTAACACTAATTACAGGGCTAACCACCCACCTCTTTCACTGACTACTGGGCCCTGCTGGCCAAATTAACCCTGCTTAGCTCCTGTTTAGACTAAACTAACCCCACGGGCCCCACAAGTTAGTTTGACCTGGCCACGTCACTGCCGACCGCCCCACACGCCGATGATGACTTGTCGACGTGGTGTTGACCCGATCCCACTGTCGCCGACACTAACCAAAGACGGCTCATCGACTAGTGGACCCCCTGGTCAGTTTGACCTGGACCGTGCCCCGTTGACTCGCTTACGTCATGCTGATGTTATGCTGACGCGTTAAATCATTTACTGGATTTTGTTTAATTCTAAATAATCCAGGAAAATCCAAAAAATGAGTTAAACTTCAAAAATTCATAGTAATTCAACCGTGAATCCAAATGAAAAGTTTTGTATATGAAAAATTATCACAAAAATCCAATCTATCCATTTATGCTACTTCCATGCATGTCTAACCAACTTATACCCCCTGTATAAGTGAAAATATGATAATGGCATTTTAAATACCCCTTATGGAGTTTGCATATGATCCCTTGGTTCATATGGACCTCATTTAAATTGTTGCTAGATGCATTAGTACAAATCATAGCCAGGCAAGCAAAACTCCCTTGTTCATTCCGATACAATCCCACTCTCTCGCTCCTGCTCTCTTTTTACTGCATTAGGACAACAACGATTCAACTATTACATGCTGCGGTAGCTGAACCCCTTTATCCTCTGCATAACCTGTCATTGCCACAGTAAATAGATGAAACCCACTAGCATGAGTAGGAGTTGTTTGAGCCCTGATGTGCCTACTCATTCATGCTTGTCTGTCATGCCTGCTACTGCTTAGAGTTGAGTCAGGTCTGATTCATCGGGGACGAATTGGAGGTGTGTGAACATGTCCTACTATGTGTGAGCTAAGTGTGTGAACATGATTTGGTAAAGGTACCGGTGAGAGGCCATGTAGGAGTACATGGTGGGTTGTCTCATTGAAGCCGTCCTTAGGAACTGAGTTCTGTGTTTGTGATCCATGAACAGTTACTACCACACATTGGGCTCCGGGCACTCCAAGCTCTCTCGACTTATTAATCAACTTTATCTCTGTCCAGGAGTTGCAACTACTTTCTGGTGTTTGTAGGTAGTGTTAGTAGTCTACCAAGTGGCACCCAGTACAGGTGGGCTTGGGACAGACTAGGCACCGTGGCACGGTGTACCAAGCGTAGATCCACCCGTTGAGGTGGGCTTAGGAACCCTGCACACATCGTTTGGGGCCATGACCGACACCCCGGCAAGATCTCCTTGCGGATGGAACCCGAATAGGCGATAAACCTGGACGAGAGACTTGTGTGGTTAGTCAGGTCGTGGCCGACACCCTCGCTGGGCTTCCGCTTGAAGGTTGCCAAGTACATGTCGTGTAAGCGGCGATAAGTGGTGAGAGCGTGTGTGAAGAAGTACACCACTGCAGGGTTAACATTATCTATTCAAATAGCCGTGTCCGCGGTAAAGGACTTCTGGGTTGCCTGTACAGTTCATAGATAACTTGAAGTGGATACTCTAAAATGCGCAAGATAAGCGTGAGTGCTATGGATGGCGTTCTCGTAGGTATACGGGAGCGGATCCATAGTGGTGTATTGATTGGTGAATATGTGGACTTGTGTGCGCCACCTCAAAAAATTACTTGCAGTCATAGTTCAGGATAGCCACCGAGTCAAAGCTGGCTTGCAGCAGTTAAACTCCACCACCCCCTTTGTTGATAATGATGCATATGTAGTTAGTTCTGATGTAAGTCTTGCTAGGTACATTTGTACTCACGTTTGCCTATTTTATGTTTTTCAGAGAGACTTCAGTCTCGCTAGTATTCCGCTTGGACTTCGACAATTAGCTTGTTACCTCAGCTACGATCTTGTGCCCTCAGCAGGATCTGGTAGATGGTCAGGCTTCTCAGCCTTTTTCTTTTGTAGATCTCTGTACTCAGACATGTTAAGCTTTCGCATGTGCTTTGACTTGTATGATCTGAATGTTGGGTCACGAGACCTATGTTTGTAATATCTCGCTCCTTGGAGCCTATTGAATAAAATACTTGAGTTGTAGAGTCATGTTGTGATGCCATGTTGTATTGGCACATATCGAGCATATTGTGTGTATGTTATTGAAATGCTTGGTATGTGTGGGATCTGACTATCTAGTTGGTTATCCTTAGTAGCCTCTCTTACTAGGAAATGTCTCCTAGTGCTTCCACTGAGCCATGGTAGCTTGCTACTGCTCCGGAACACTTAGGCTGGCCGGCATGTGTCCTTCTTCGTTCCTGTGTCTATCCCTTTGGGGAATGTCACGCGATGAATACCGGAGTCTGTTAGCCCGCCACAGCCCGGTTCACGGAGTCCTGCTAGCCAGTGCTACAGCACTGGATTCACTCATGATGACCGACACGCTCGATCTTTGGGTCATGGATGCTGTCCTGTAAGTTTGTGCCACTTTGGGTTTACCACTAGCCATGTCAGCCCGGGCTCCTTATCATATGGATGCTAGCGACACTATCATATACGTGTGCCAAAAGGCGCAAACGATCCCGGGCAAAGGTAAGGCGACACCCATGGGAATACCGTGCGTGAGGCCGCAAAGTGATATGAGATGTTACATGCTAGATCGATGTGGCATTGAGTCGGGGTCCTGACAGCTTTGGTATCAGAGCTTGACTGCCTGTAGGTTTACCAAGCCAAACTGGTCGAAGTTGAGTCTAGAAATTCTTTAGTTATATAAGGGAATTGATTGTGGGATAGAATGTAAGGCTCTTTTTACTCCTTATACCTTATGCCTTCTGATCCGAGTTATCTTATCTTTCCTACGGGGTTACGGAACTAGGCTTTCTCTTCTTTCTATCAGGATCACGTGTTAATAATCCGTAGACTTATAGGATTGACGGATTTAAGCCCCAGTTCCGTTTCTAATACCTCTGTGTGTTCATAGTTGGTCTTGGAACCTTGTTATTGTGCTTCTGAGTGGTTATGCCACCATTTTGCAGGATGTCTTAAATCTTTTGAGCATTTACAGCCATTATGCTGTCCAAGTCATCTCAGGTTTCTAAATAGTCTGATGTATTTGCAAATCCCTTCTTACCGCTCTGAAGTTCTTTTGGGCCAGTTTAACCACACTAGCTGGTGTGCTGAGGTACTCCATTGCCTCGGCATATATGTTAGAATTATTATTATGACCCTAGGTATCTTAGAGGATCGCTCAGTAATCTAGCAATGCTTTGTACTCCCTGTGTGATGATCCTGGCCATCATTCTCGAAAGCATCCCGTGATGCCATTTAGTTAGTAGGCATTATATTCCTGGGTTTTCGAACCGAGATTCACTCTACTTACTTCCTGTAGATAGCGTTGCTTGTTCCTTTAGGTTATTAGTAACCTTTGCGATAGTCCTCGAGGTTCATGGTATATCGTTCTTCCAAATACCATGAACTACTCATGGAAGAAGTTCTTTTGAACCGAAAGATCACAACCAGAGTGCCTTGACGAGTTCTCGATTCTAAGATGTGACTCTGCCAGTCCTACCTTCTCCGCATGGGTTACCCGGAAGAAATATGTTGAACTCGTTCGACATGCTAATCCATGCATCCACAACTCAGAAAATCGTATGTTCGTTTGGGTTGTCCCTCTTTAGTTGTCTTCTGACCTTCGTCTATCAATTGATAGTCAGGAGTAATTGTGCATTCATGTTATCGATGCTTATTATTCTTGTGGTCCGTCAAGCCATTCTATTCAGGATGACTAGGAGAAACAAACTCCAGTACCTCATCCATATCCAGGATTGGGTCAAAGCAGTTGTATTCCGCAGATCAAAATGCCAATCCAGCTTTTGTTCTGTTCTACCTTGGAGTATCACCCTCTTTCATAACAAGAGTATCGTGAGAATTGCACACCCTCTTATGAACTCTTGATATAGTGATACTTCTCGCCCTCATTATTCATTTCTCGGCTCCCGTGTTGTTGCAACCGGAATGCCGACAAGTGAACCGTGATGTGTGAAATCTATACTCCTAGCAACTCCGTTGCTTGGTAGTTAATGGACAATAATTTCATTCTTAGCATGTTGGTTCCTGAATCATCATTCTAAGATAGATCATGCTACCTAGTCCTTATTTCTGGTGCACCTCTCGATCAATGAGTTAGGGCTATGCCAATCCCTTGGTTATTTGATCATATCGTCTTGCCTGAGAAGCAAGATTATTCTCGAGCTTAGTAGCATATTGGTGGCTCGTGATTTTCCGATTATCTTCCCGGAAGTATCACCAGGTTGTCCCCCTGACCAATGCGTTGAGCTTGTGATCAATTTGGTTTCTTGTAAACCAACCTTCTCCAATAATCTGTGCAGGATACCCCTGAGCTAGTTGGTTATGCTAAACAACAACTTGGAGAGTTGGAAGATAAAAGCTTGTCTGACTTAGTTCATTTTAAGGGATATCTTGTATGTGTGTTGAAGAAAGATGGTATTTTCATTGATTGACCCTCGTGATCAGTTAATGGACCTATCATCTTATCCAATCTTTGATTCGAGTATGGGCTATCCTCAAATCAAATCATAACCAATGATATTCGTAATGTTGTCTTACTCGTGGTTGTTTCTTCAAGCATATACCATTATATCTTTTGGGTCTGACCAATGCTATCACTTGTTCACAAAATTATGGGATTCCATCTTCATGGAAACCTGGATGAATTGTGGTTGAGCCCATCAGCAACATTTTTATCTTCTCCGTGATTGTGTTGAACATCCAGCTAGTATTGGAAACTTTTATAAGCATTATCTTCATGACCCGCTCATGTAGCATATGTCCGGATGAAAGAAGTGACCTCCTCTAATTCATGTGCATTTCATGCAAGTTGCCGCCATGAATTCGAGAAAGTCAATGTTGCCTCCTCTGGAACCATCTCAAGTCAGTCATGCATGTGCGAAGTATGCTATGGTTTGATAGGCTCGCTACCTCCATTCTATATGTGTCCCTAGCACACCAAGTCACTGATTGAATTGTTCAAGGAGAAGAAGTTTCTTCATAAGAGCTAATCATATGACTTATGTAAGGACTTCGATATCCCCAATGATGGTTCCCAACCAGAACTCGGTAGTGTTTTATCATAAGACTACTATGTGGTCATGTTTGTCTTGGACATCATGTTCACATGCATGTAGCAGAACCAGCTCATGTTTTGGAGCTTGCTATCATAGTTCATCTCCCGAGAATCTCGCAACGTTATCTCGTCGACTTGTGTTGCAACCTTTCTTTTTTAGACATGTTGTCTGGATTATCCTGACACCAACCAGATCTGAATCTCAGGCAGATATGATGGTTGGAACTGTTGCAAGAACCATAATATTGGTCTCGCTGTAACCGGTAAAGTAGATGTCGTGGCCAACACACCCAACCGGAAGACCTATTATTGTAGTATCTTGATTGAGGAAGTTGGTCACATCCCCATAAGGATCTCGCAGGATCTACTTCCATAGTTATTCCTTATGGAATTTTGTGCTTCTGAAATCCAACCTTTACTTGATGGTCATGTTGATGCTTTTAAGCATTGACCGTGGTACCTAGTACATAAAGGAGAACATTAGAAGCGGAGTTCTAAATGTCTCTCAGTCGATCATTCAGATTTTGTTTCCTTGGCCTCGCTAAGGTGAAATCTGAGAAGGTTATCTTCCTTTGCATCCGCATCGTCCGTCGTTGTTCATCATGGTAGTATGTTGTGTTGCCAGGATGCTTGACACAGATGTTGGTAAAACCGTGATGAATATGGAAATGCTCAAGTTCTTCAGAGCTCGCAAAAGCACTAGGTGTTATCATCGGCACTAACTGGGATTGCTCCTAGTTTCTTTGGTTATGCTAAAACTTTTCAACCAGTGGACTCACTCTCTACTGTTGAGCTTTTCCCCAGTTACTAAAATCATCCTTTGTGTTGATTTCAACAAGGTAATCCACATCATCCATTCTAATCCAGGTATGCCATTCTACCGAACCCCTCCAAACGATCGCTCGAGATTTGCCCGAAGCTGGTATAGAGAGTCTCAATGATCTCTATATCAAAGGTAATTCTTTTTGCCACTTAAGGAGATATTTCTACGAGTCACCTTCCGCAAGGTGCCCCGTTGTGGAATCATGGCAATCAATCTCCTCGCTACTTTGAAACCATGCACCATCCTACTCCAGCGTGGAATTGTTGCCTACCAAATTAAACCTCCGTCATCTGTTTCTTCCATCCCTCCCAATGTGTGTCTTGTGTCTCAGCTCAGGAAATGCTGCTGTGTCATCCCATGAGTTGATCCTGAGTTGTTCGATCTTCGAGAAGATCGATTCTTCTAGAGTTTTCCTTTCCTCTTCTTGTCATGTTAGTTGGAGTTCTCAGAGGAATACATCGAGTCAAAGATGGCAATCAAATCAATGCCCCTATGAAGTGCAACCTGGATCGTGAAGATTGTGTTAGTTTGCGTTCCCCCTTCATCTTACCCTACGCTTGAATCTCGGGACGAGATTTTTGCTTAGTGGGGGCGAGTTGTAACATCCCTAGCTTCTGGTATTGCACTAGGCTAGCTTCATGTGTGCATCATGTTTAAATTTTGCTTAAATTTGAAATGGGGACTGTTGAAACCCTAGCACAGATGAATCCAACTAGGTTCAAATAAAAAATCATTTTCAATGAACCCAAAATTCCTTTGGAAAAGTTCATCATTTTTTAATTGGTATAGAACCTCACCCAAAAATGGTGCACATTTTCCTAGGTCACTTTCCATTTTTGAAATGAAGTCATAAAGTATTTGAATTGGAGCATTTAATTGCTATAACTATTATTAAATGCTCCAACAATTCTGAAAATAGCTAAGGGCCTCTGAGAAAATTCAGTAATTGCCATAATTAATTTCAGGATTTATAGATGTGATTTGGTGTTTTACTAAATAAAAAACAATGCAAATTAGAAAACCAAACAAAAGTAGAAATTAGAGAGAGAGCAAGTACCTGGGCCACTTACGTGGCCTTACCTGTAGCCGACCCATTAGGCAGCCCAACCCACCAGGCAGTCGTGCCATCTTAAACCTCTGCCAGTAGGCAGAGGCGATGACTCACGCGGTCGCTGGGACGCCTCCACCTCCTGCTTCCACCGAGGCGTTCCTGAGCCTCCCCCTCGCGCCACCGCGATGCCACGAACCCTCTAGAGCCCCTCTCACTCCCTCCCTCGAGCGCCCTCCCCCTCCCCTGCTCTCACCACCAAACACACCCGCCGCCGTCGATGAGAACCATCACGGCCATCGGCCTCCACACGCCTCCCAGACGCGCCAAGAAGCTCTGACGTCGACCTCTATGCCGTCCCCACCAAGCCACGCAAGCGGAAGCGCCCTGAAGCGTCGTCCTCGACCTCGTCTTCAACCTCCGGCCGCTGGCAACCTCGCCATGGATTCGCGAGCTCCAGACCCTCCCCGACCTCGCCGTTGCCTCTGCTGGTTTCGCTGTGAGCTCTGCCGCATCTCTCCTCTCTCCATTTGCTTGCCCCCATTCCGTAGCGTCGTTCCCCGCCGTCACCGAAGCTCGCCGGCGCTGCGTCCGTCATCACCGTCAGTAGCAGCCCTACCTGGCTATCCCGAGCACGCAGTCGTGCTCAGGGAGCTCCCAGGAGCCCAACGCGGCCATCAAATCGCTCGCTAGCGTGCTGCAGTCCTCGCACCCATGGAGCCGTAGCTCCGGCCGCCGCCTTGCTCGCCGCCGGTGCTGCTCCCGGCCACCCCGCGTCCTGCCGTCTGGTCCTTTGGATGCGGACGAGCAAGAGCTATTCCCTGGTGCCCTCAGCTCATTAAACCACCACCCATAGCTCAAATCCGAGCTGAGCCGCCGTCATTTTGGTCGCCACTGGCAAGGCTCTGGTGAAGCCGACGTGGCACCGTAATTAACACTAATTACAGGGCTAAACACCCACCTCTTTCACTGACTATTGGGCCCCGTGGCCCAAATTAACCCTGCTTAGCTCCTGTTTAGACTAAACTAACCCCACGGGCCCCATAGGTCAGTTTGACCGCCACGCCACCGCCGACCGCCCCACACTTGATCCGACTTGTCGATGTGGTGTTGACCCGATCCCACCTGTCAGCGACACTAACCCGCACTGGCTCACTGACTAGTGGACCCCACTGGTCAGTTTGACCTGGACCGTGCCCCATTAACTCGCTTACGTCATGCTATCTTTATGCTGACGCATTAAATCATTTACTGGATTTTGTTTAATTCTAAATAATCTAGGAAAATCCAGAAAATGATTTAAACTTCAAAAATTCATAGTAATACAACCGTAACTCCAAATGAAAAGTTTTGTATATGAAAAATTATCAGAAAAATCCAATCTATCCATTTATGCTACTTTCATGCATGTTTAACCAAATTATACCCCCTGTATAAGTGAAAACATGATAATGGCATTTTAAGTACCCCTTACAGAGTTTGCATATGAACCCTTGGTTCATATGGACCTCATTTAAATTGTTGCTAGATGCATTAGTACAAATCACAGCATATTGCCATGTCATGATCATGCATCGTATTGTTGCATTGCATTGATTGTGTTTCTTCTTTGTTTGTCGGTGTTTGTCCCTTCAGTAGACGTGTTCCGACGATGAGTTCGATGACACCGATGAAGAACTATACTATCTTCAGAAGTGCCAGGCAAGCAAAACTCCCTTGTTCATTCCGATACAATCCCACTCTCTCACTCCTGCTCTCTTTTACTGCATTAGGACAACAACGATTCAACTATTACATGCTGCGGTAGCTGAACCCCTTTATCCTCTACATGACCTGTCATTGCCACAGTAAATAGATGAAACCCACTAGCATGAGTAGGAGTTGTTTGAGCCCTGATGTGCCTACACATTCATGCTTGTCTGTCATGCCTGCTACTGCTTAGAGTTGAGTCAGGTCTGATTCATCGGGGATGAATTGGAGGTGTGTGAACATGTCCTACTGTGTGTGAGCTAAGTGTGTGAACATGATTTGGTAAAGGTACCGGTGAGAGGCCATGTAGGAGTACATGGTGGGTTGTCTCATTGAAGCCGTCCTTAGGAACTAAGTTCTGTGTTTGTGATCCATGAACAGTTACTACCACACATTGGGCTCCGGGCACTCCAAGCTCTCTCGACTTATTAATCAACTTGATCTCTGTCCAGGAGTTGCAACTAGTTTCTGGTGTTTGTAGGTAGTGTTAGTACTCTACCAAGTGGCACCCGGTACAGGTGGGCTTGGGACAGACTAGGCACCGTGGCACGGTGTACCAAGCGTAGATCCACCCGTCGAGGTGGGCTTGGGAACCCTGCACACATCGTTTGGGGCCGTGAGCGACACCCCGGCCGGATCTCCTTGCGTATGGAACCCGAATAGGCGACAAACCTGGACGAGAGACTTGTGTGGTTAGTCCAGTCGTGGCCGACACCCTCGCTGGGCTTCCGCTTGTAGGTTGCCGAGTATATGTCGTGTAAATGGCGATAAGTGGTGAGAGCGTGTGTGAAGAAGTACACCCCTGCAGGGTAAACATTATCTATTCAAATAGCCGTGTCCGCGGTAAAGGACTTCTGGGTTGCCTGTACAGTTCATAGATAACTTGAAGTGGATACGCTAAAATGCGAAAGATAAGTGTGAGTGCTATGCATGGCGTTCTCGTAGGTAGACGAGAGCGGATCCATAGTGGTGTATTGATAGGTGAATATGTGGACTCGTGTGCGCCACCCCAAAAGAGTTACTTGCAGTCGTAGTTCAGGATAGCCACCCAGTCAAAGCTGGCTTGCTGCAGTTAAACTCCACCACCCCTTTGTTGATAATGATGCATATGTAGTTAGTTCTGATGTAAGTCTTTCGGGCTACATTTGTACTCACGTTTTCCTATTTTATGTTTTTGTAGAGAGACTTCAGTCTCGCTAGTAGTTCCGCTTGGACTTCGACGTTTAGCTTGTTACCTCAGCTACGATCTTGTGCCCTCAGCAGGATCTGGTAGATAGTCAGGCTTCTCAGCCTTTTTCTTTTGTAGATGTCTGTACTCAGACATGTTAAGCTTTCGCATGTGCTTTGACTTGTATGCTCTGAATGTTGGGTCACGAGACCTATGTTTGTAATATCTCGCTCCTTGGAGCCTATTGAATAAAATACTTGAGTTGTAGAGTCATGTTATGATGCCATGTTGTATTTGCACATATCGAGCATATTGTGAGTATGTTATTGAAATGCTTGGTATGTGTGGGATCTGACTATCTAGTTGTTTATCCTTAGTAGCCTCTCTTACCGGGAAATGTCTCCTAGTGCTTCCATCGAGCCATGGTAGCTTGCTCTTGCTCGGAACACTTAGGTTGGCCGGCATGTGTCATTCTTCGTTCCTGTGTCTGTCCCTTTGGGGAAATGTCACGCGATGAATACCGGAGTCCTGTTAGCCCGCTACAGCCCGGTTCATCGGAGTCCTGCAAGCCCAGTGCTATAGCCTGGATTCACTCGCTGATGACCGACACGTTCGATGCTGGGCCATGGATGCCTGTCCCTGTAAGTTTGTGCCACTTCTGGTTGACGACTAGCCATGTCAGCCCGGGCTCCTTATCATATGGATGCTAGCGACACTATCATATACGTGTGCCAAATGGCGCAAACGGTCCCGGGCAAAGGTAAGGCGACACCTGTGGGAATACCGCGCGTGAGGCTGCAAAGTGATATGAGGTGTTACATGCTAGATCGCTGTGGCATTGAGTCGGGGTCCTGACAGCCACCGCGTTCCGAGTGCCGATCCAAGTAGCAACATGACCCGGTGGGCGGTCGCAGGAAGAACATGGCTCCGAGTACCCATGCTCATAAGCGCAATCCTACGTCGACCCCGGAGCCGACGGAGAAGATCACCAAGCAGCCCAAGGTTGCACCTTCCAAGGCTCGGAAGACTTTGCCGCGGATCAAGATGGACGTCCCAGTGGCTTCGGGGTGAGTTTCATGCTTGTGTTTATACAGACCGACTGAAATTTCTATTCTGACAACTTGGATTATGTATCTTTCTAGTCCCACCTCTGCTGCTACTGACATGGATGTCGATAAGGCACCAGGAGACGAGGAAGCCACCTCTCGGGCTGGTAAGTCCGTTCGACCAAGTTTCATTTAGTCGAGTGGGTAGTCAATCGGCTGAATATTTGATATTTCTATCTTCCTGTAGCTCCGCAAGAAATCGTTGTGCTCCCTAATGACGAGGAAGAAGAAGCACCTCTACAGGAGATGAGGAAGAAGAGTGGAAGCTCGAGCAGGAGGAGGCTTGAAATCCAAGTCCCTCAATCGACGCCAACAGTTGAGGCGGTGGTCGAACGTTCCGGTGGGCCGGTTCGGACCAATGTCACATTCACCAGCCCGCTGATGACTAATCGTCTGTCGGGATCGACTGCACAGACTCCTGCCACTCCGATGCAACTCCACTCGTCCGACCCGGTAACTGCTTCGACTACCTTGGAGCCATCACTCTTTGCCACGTATCAAACCCAGACGACTCGCCGGGCGCAGCTAGGGAAGCTCTTCGTCAGTTGAACCTTGTCATGGAGCAGGTGAAGGTGATGCATGAAGCTAGCCAGGTGGCTTACAATGCCAGCACTGCCCTTCAGACCAATGTTCAGGTCAGCAAAACTCCAACTGAACTTTTGAGTGTTGCTTTATATCTGATCACCCACTGGGGTTTTCCATTGTTTAGAGTTTAGGAAATTTTCCACTCCGCTCGCCTTGAGCTGAGTCTCAGTAAACTGTTCGAATCAGTGGGGGCACGTCGAGTGCACCCACTGGGTGTAGTCTCCGAGACCACGGTCTAGTGCTGGCAGTCGATTGAGGTCTAATCATGTACTCTCTTTCTTTTGAACTCACGCTGGGCAAACCATGCTGAGTGTTGATCTGAACTAGTGCGGGCACGCTAAGTGCACCCACTGGTGTAGTCCCCGAGACTACTGTTGAATATTTGATTCGGCAGTAGTCTTAGAGTAACTTTTCCCTGTCACTGTCTCTTATTTCTGTCGACTGACATATCTCTCTTGCTGACTGCAGAGGTCTTGTGATCTTCGATCTCGTCTTTCCGAGTTATAGAAGAAGCATATCAGTGTTGAACATGACCTCAAACTTGCAAAGAAGAATCTCAAGACTGCTCAACAAGAGACGGCCATCATGGGAGGTAATCATTCGACTGCCTTGTATTCTTTGTAGCTCGCACTTTGCACTGCTTTTTCTATCAGTCTCTTTGAACCGAGTGACTTCACACAAGCAGGTGTGCGTAGTGAAAATCACCAACTTCAGGCTCGTCTTAAGAGTGTTGTTTCTTTAGAGAGGATGAAGGAGGCTTTGAAGAAGAAGGACCTGGACCTTGCTACTGCTCAGAAGGAAGCACATGAGAAGACGAAGCTTGCGTACCAGAAGCTGGCTTCAGTTGGCAAATTGGAGGAGGAGAACGCGAAGTTGAAGGCCACCATCTCGGAAGCTAATCAAGAAGTCAGGCAGCTGAGGAAGGACAAGGAGAACCTAACCACAGAAGTCGGCGGCCTCAGAGCCAAGACAGACAAGCTAGAGTCTTATCGGGAACAACTTGCCGCGAAACTTGTTCTGAAGCTTGAAGGTATGATCATTCGACTGGTCAATTTGTCATCGACTGAAGTTTGTTGTTATACTATCGACTCATTGTTTTTTGCAATGGGACAGAACTGTGTCAGGACTTTGAAGCTAAAACTGGGCGGGTCGAGACAGGTCTCGACCCCATCAATTGTCCCATAAAAGATGATGTTGCAATGAATCTGCTACGATTGGAGTCACGCTTGGATGGTGCAGTTGCTTATCTGGCTCGACTGAAGGCAGCGATGACCCGAGTGGATGCTGAACTCTGTATCAGACCTCGAGTCCTCGAGTCACTGATGACTCGACTTAATCAGATCCCAGGCCGGGTGCAAGAGTGGAAGAAGTCTTCTGCTTGATGTGGTGCTGACGTCACCTTGTCATTGGTGCGAGTGCACTGCAAGGAGGCTAAGCAAGACAAGCTGGGTGCTCTCAAGGTAGCGAATACTAAGAAGCACTCCTTCTAGTCCTTCCTGGACACCTTTCTTGAGGCAGCCACTCGTATTGTCGACAGCATCGACCTCGACAGCTTCTGCGATACGGCCAATCCTTCTCCGGCCGAGTGATTGAAAACATTATGCTTCACCTTTATTTGCCTCGGAATGCCGAGTGATTTTGTAAACATTAAAACTCCTTCAGGCTTGACGCCCGAGAACTTTAATCTACGGTTAGGAAGCTTTGGATTTATCTTTGAATACGTTGCCCTTATCTGTTTGCTTGAAGCAGCTTCTGAAGAAGAATCGCCAGTCGACCAGTTGGACGAACCTTGAGCAGCATCGATTAGCTCATCAGCAAGGCACTCAGCAATGGTCTTGACGTTCCTGTCAGCCGTCTTCTTTGGTGCCAGACGTTGGATGGGCCTTTGACAGTGCGCACAATCTCATCCTTCTTCTTGACGGTGCAGCCCCCGGTGGGGGGGGGGGGTCGCGGTCGACCCGCACCATTCGGCTGGACTGGTCAACTCGTCAAGAAGGTATTCAACAATGGTCTTGGCGTTCCTGAGAGTGCTTCGCCTTGCGACACGCTCAATCTCGTCCTTCTTCTTGATGTACAAATCCGGAGTGGAGATCGTGGCTGGCCCGCACTTTGCTAAGTCCCCGGGTGAGAAGACCAATTTACACTCGGGAGGGATTTTGAACTTAGGCGAGTATTGGTCAGCAGCTAAGCCTCCGAACGGGAGGGTTGCTCACCACTCGGTACGATTTTTTCAAACTTAGGCGAGTACTGGACTGCAGCTAAGCCTCCAAGTGGGAGGATTGCTCACCACTCGGTAGGACTTTTCAAACTTAGGCAAGTACTGGATTGCAGCTAAGCCTCCGAGTGGGAGGATTGCTCACCACTCGGTAGGATTTTTCAAACTTAGGCGAGTATTGGACTGCAGCAAAGCCTCCGAGTGCGAGGATTGCTCACCACTCGGTAGGATTTTTCAAACTTAGGCGAGTACTGGACTACAGCTAAGCCTCCGAGTGGGAGGATTGCTCACCACTCGGTAGGATTTTTCAAACTTAGGCGAGTACTGGACTACAGCTAAGCCTCCGAGTGGGAGGATTGCTCACCACTCGGTAGGATTTTTCAAACTTAGGCCAGTACTAGACTGCAGCTAAGCCTCCGAGTGGGAGGATTGCTCACCACTTGGTAGGATTTTGCAAACTTAGGCAAGTACTGGACTGCACCTAAGCCTTCGAGCGGAATGATTGCTCTCACAATCTCGTCCTTCTTCTTGGCGGTGCAACCCCGGGGGGGGGCATGGCTGACCCGTACCGTTTGGTAGGACTTTTTAAACTTAGGAGAGTACTTGACTGCAGCTAAGCCCCTGAGTGAGAGGAAAGCTCACCACTCGATAGGATTTTTTATTACTTAGGCGAGTACTGGACTGCAGCTAAGCCCCCGAGTGAGAGGCAGGCTCACCACTCCGTAGGATTTTTTATTACTTAGGCTAGTAGTGGACTGCAGCTAAGCCCCCGAGTGAGAGGTTAGCTCACCACTCGGTAGGATTTTTCAAACTTAGGCAAGTACTGGACTGCAGCTAAGCCCCCGAGTGAGAGGCAGGCTCACCACTCGGTAGGATTTTTTTCTGTTCAACTTAGGAGAAACGGATTCGCAGCTAAGGCATCCACTGGGGGATTTTGGAACATGTAAGAAATTAATAACAATCATTCAGAAGAATGTAAGATCATGTCTTTTGATAATCAAACTAAAGGGTACTTCTTATTACATCTCATTAGCTCTAACTACTTAAGAGTAAAAAGGGTGGAGCAGTTCCCCATTCCAGGCGCGTGGCTCATCTTTGTTGTGCTGGACGTTGAAGAGACGATACGCTCCGTTGTGGAGCACTTTGGTGACGACGAAAGGGCCTTCCCAGGCAAGAGCGAGCTTGTTTGGTTTCTGTTTGTCCACTCGAAGAACTTGGTCTCCTTGAAATGCCCAACCCCTTATGTTTCTGGCATGGAATCGACGCAAGTCTTGCTGATAAATGGTCGACCGGATCAATTCCATCTCTCTTTCTTCTTCCAGGAGATCGACTGCATCTTGTCGATCCTGCTCTGCTTCCTGTTTTGAGAAGAGTTCGACTCGAGGCGCGTTGTGGAGAAAATCACTCAGGAGTACAGCTTCGGCTCCGTAGACTAAGAAGAAAGCAGTCCATCCAGTCGACCGATTAGGAGTTGTCCTAAATCCCCAAAGTACTGATGGGAGCTCGTTGACCGAAGCCCCTGCTACATGTGTGAGGTCACACATCAACCGGGGTTTCAGTCCTTTGAGAATCAATCCATTTGCTCGCTTAGCTTGCCCATTCGTCTGAGGATGAGCGACCGAAGCGTAGTCAACCCTCATGCCTTGGGAAACACAAAAGGTTTTGAATTCATCAGAGTCGAAGTTTGAGCCGTTACCTGTGATGATGCTATGTGGAACGCCATATCTGAATATCAGTTCCCTAATGAAACTCAGAACTGTACTTGCTTCAAGGTTTTTAATGGGCTTGGCTTCGATCCATTTGGTGAACTTGTCGATTGCTACCAGCACATGAGTGAATCCTCTCCTACCAGTCCTCAGAGGTCCAACCATGTCCAATCCCCAGACAGCAAAAGGCCAGATGAGTGGAATTGTTTTCAGGGTGGACGCAGGTTTATGGGACATGTTGGAGTAAAAGTGACAGCCTCCACACTTGTCCACTATTTCCTTAGCCATCTCATTGGCCCGTGCCCAGTAAAACCCGGCTCGGTATGCTTTGGCCACGATGGTCCGAGAGGACGCATGGTGACCACAGGACCCCGAGTGAATATCATTGAGGATCATTTGGCCTTCTTCTGGCGTGATGCACTTCTGGCAGACCCCAATTACACTTTCTCTGAACAACTGTGTCAGGACCCCGACTCAATGCCACATCGATCTAGCATGTAACACCTCATATCACTTTGCGACCTCACGCACGGTATCCCCACGGGTGTCGCCTTACCTTTGCCCGGGACCGTTTGCGCCTTTTGGCACACGTACATGATAGTGTCGCTATCATCCATATGATAAGGAGCCTGGGCTGACATGGCTAGTCGTAAACCCAAAGTGGAACAAACTTACAGGGACAGGCATCCATGACACAGCATCGAACGTGTCGGTCATCAGCGAGTGAATCCAGGCTGTAGCACTGGGCTAGTAGGACTCCGGTGAACCGGGCTGTAGCGGGCTAACAGGACTCTGGTACACATCGCGTGACATTTTCCCGAGGGGACAGACACAGGAACGAAGAAGGACACATGCCGGCCAGCCTAAGTGTTCCGGAGCAGTAGCAAGCTACCATGGCTCAGTGAAAACATTAGGAGACAATTCCCTGTAAGAGAGGCTACTAAGGATAAACAACTAGATAGTCAGATCCCACACATACCATGCATTTCAATAACATACACAAAATATGCTCGATATGTGCAAATACAACATGGCATCACAACATGACTCTACAACTCAAGTATTTTATTCAATAGGCTCCGAGGAGCGAGATATTACAAACATGGGTCTCATGACCCAACATTCAGAGCATACAAGTCAAAGCACAAGCGGAAGCTTAACATGTCTGAGTACAGACATCTACAAATGAAAAAGGCTGAGAAGCCTGACTATCTACCAGATCCTGCCAAGGGCACAAGATCGTAGCTGAGCTAACAAGCTAAACGTCGAAGTCCACGCGGACCTACTAGTGAGATGGAAATCTCTACAAAAACGTAAAATAGGCAAACGTGAGTACAAATGTACCCAGCAAGACTTACATCAGAACTAACTACATATGCATCATTATCAACAAAGGGGATGGTGGAGTTTAACTGCAGCAAGCCAGCTTTGACTCGGTGGCTATCCTGAACTACGACTGCATGTAACTCTTTTGAGGTGGCACACACAAGTCCACATATTCACCATATCAATACACCAATATGGATCTGCTCCCGTTTCCCTATGAGAACGCCATCCGTAGCACTCACGCTTATCTTGCGTATTTTAGAGTATCCACTTTCACTTTTCTATGAACTATATAGGCAACCCAGAAGTCCTTTTCCGCGGACACGGCTATTCGAATAAATCATATTAACCCTGTAGGGGTGTACTTCTTCACACATGCTCTCGCCACTTACCGCCATGTACACGTCATGTATCTCGGCAACCTTCAAGCGGAAGCCTGGCAAGGGAGTCGGCCACGACCTGACTAACCACACAAGTCTCTAGTCCCTGTTTATCACCTATTTGGGTGCCATCCGCAAGGAGATCCGGCCGGGGTGTCGCTCACGGCCCCAAACGATGTGTGCAGGGTTCCCAAGCCCTCCTCGACGGGTGGATCTACGCTTGGTACACCGTGCCACGGTGCCTAGTCTGTCCCAAGCCCACCTGTACCGGGTGCCACTTGGTAGACTACTAACACTACCTACAAACACCAGAAACTAGTTGCAACTCCTGGACAGAGATCGAGTTGATTAATAAGTTGAGAGGGGCACTTAAGCATTCCAATTTGTGGTAGTAGCTGTTCATGGATCACAAACACAGAACTCAGTTCCTGAGGACGGATTCAATGAGACAACCCACCATGTACTCCTACATGGCCTCTCACCGCTACCTTTACCAAATCGTGTTCACACACTTAGCTCACACACAGTAGGACATGTTCACACACCTCCAATTCATCCCTGATGAATCAGACCTGACACAACTCTAAGCAATAGCAGGCATGACAAACAAGCATGAATGAGTAGGCACAACAGGGCTCAAACAACCCCTACTCATGCTAGTGGGTTTCATCTATTTACTGTGGCAATGACAGGTCATGCAGAGGAAAGGGGTTCAACTACCGCAGCATGTAACAGTTGAATCGTTGTTGTCCTAATGCAGTAAAAGAGAGCAGGAGCAAGAGAGTGGGATTTTATCGGAATGAACAAGGGGGTTTTGCTTGCCTGGCACGTCTGAAGATAGTATAGTTCTTCATTGGTGTCATTGATCACATTGTCGAAATGCATCTATCGAGAGGGGGCAGTTACAGGCAACTGTGAAAGAAACACAATCAATGCAATGCACAATATGATGCATGCTCGTGACATGGCAATATGAGTGTGTTGGCCTAGTGCAACTACAACCAGATGGATTTGGGTCATTTTGAACCAAAGGTTCAATCCCAAACTCAAATTACGAATTTAAATAGTGCATTATCATGTTTCGATATAAACAGCAGGATTAAGTTGCTTTATCATGCATGAAACCAGTGTAGATGGATAGATTGGATTTTTCTGATTATTTTTCATATATAACTTATTTCATTTGGAGCTACGGTTGAATTTCTATGATTTTTAGAAGTTTATACTATTTTCTGGAATTTCCTAAAAAGAATAAATACAGAAAATGATTTATGGCGTCAGCACTACGTCACTGTGACGTCAGCAGGTCAACAGGCCGGTCCAGGTCAAACCTGACGTGTGGGGTCCACACGTCAGTGACACAGCTAATTAACAGGGGTTATTGCTAATCTAATTAAAAGATTAGGGCTCCGGGGCCCACTGTCAGTGTCATAGCTGGGGGTGGGGGGTTAGTGCTAACTACTCCTGGCCGATGGGGTCCACCTGCTAGGCTGGCGAGGTCGTCGCCGGCGACTACGGGACACGGTGCTGTCCGTGTTATAGGCCACGGGGGTGGCGGCTAAGGGCACCGGGGCGTAGCCCGGGCTCTCGCGCATCCAAGGGAGGCGACAGGAGGACACGGGGTGGCCGGAGCTCGCCGGAGCGGAGCTCGGGGCGGCGGCTGAAACACGGCTTCAGGCGGGATGTGGCTGCAGGGCATGGCAGGGGCTGCGGAGGGCCTCTACGGCCTCCTGGCGTCACCAGGAGCACGGTGACGTGCGCGGGAGCGTCTGGCTCGGGTTCTGGTCACGGTGGCGCAATAGACTGCGGCGAGGTGCTCGCGGGTTCCACAGGTAGCAGTCTACGGCGTGCAAGCAAAGGAACGGAGAGGGGGAAACGGACGGTGAGCTCACGCGGATCCCGTAGAGTTGGACGGCGAGCTCGGGGAAGGCCGAACGGCGACGAATTTGACGGCGGCGATCCGCGGCACCGACGAGGAGGACGATGTCGAGGGCAGCTCTGCAGGGCATCCCGGCATGCATGAGTCATCATAGAGGTCGACGACGGCAGTGCGGAGCTAATGGGCTCGTCGGAGGGGCGAGGCAGTGGCGGTGGGCGCGACAACGGTGTGCGGCGGGGAGGGCAGCGCTCGGGCGCGGTGAGAGACAACGAGGGAGAGGAGGGGAAAGAACGAGAGAGAGTGAGAGAGGTGTGGGGCATCTCCGTGGCGCATCCAAAAGAGCCGGGGCGTCGCGGTGGAAGCAGGAGCTGGCGCGCGCGGGGCGACTACGCGCCCTGCCTACTGACGTGAGGAGGAAGACGACAGAGGAGGCTGCGGTGGCGGGCTGGGCCGGCTTTGGTGGGCTGCACAGGTAGGTGGCCTGGTAAGTGGCCCAGGTAAGCGTTCTCTCTTTCTTTTCTAAATTGTTTCTGTTTTCTATTTTCTGTAATTGTGTTTGGCTTTAATAAAAATGCAAGGGCATTTCCAAAAATCATGAAACTGCTCAATGTCACTGTTTGGAATATTTCCATCAACAAACATTTCAGTTTGTGATTATTGAGCATTTAAAATATTATTTAGCAATTAAATGCCCAAATGCAAATAACATATGATTTAATTCAAAAATCCAGAATGGCCTAGAAAAATGTGCACCATTTTTGGGAGAGGTTCTAGACTAATCCAAAAATGATGAACTTTTCTGAAGGGCATTTTAGGTTCATTGAGAATATTTTTATTTGAACCTAGTTGATTTGATCTGGTGCTAGGGTTTGAGCAATCCCCATTTCAGGTTTAACTGAAATTTAGACATGATGCAACACAAGACTAGCTAACCCAGAGCAGACCAGAACTAGGGATGTGACAACTCACCCCCACTAAACAAGAATCTCGTCTCGAGATTCAAGCGTATGGTAAGATGAAGGGGGAAGGCAACTAACGCAATCTTCACGATCCAGGTTGCCCTTCAAATGAACGTTGATTCAATCACCATCTTTGTCTCGTCGTCTTGCTCTGAGAACTCCAGCCAACATGACAATAAGAGGATAGGGAAAAATTCTAAAAGGATCGATCTTATTTAAGGTCAAACAACTTAGGATCAACTCATGGAATGAGACATAGCAACATCTCTCAAGCCGAGACACGAAGCACACATCTAGAGAGATAGAGTGGAACAGATGACGAGGATTCACTAGGTAGAAATCAAGTCCACACTTAAGAAGGTGTTGAACGGTTGTCAACGTAGCGAGGAGTTGAGTTGCCATGATACCATAACGGGGCACCTTAGGGAAGGTGACTTGTAGAATTATCCCTTAAGTGGCAAAAAGAATTACCTTTGATTCAACGATCATTGAAACTCTTTATACCAGCTTAAGGCAAACCACAATCGATCATTTGGACGAGTTTGGTAGAATGACATGCTCAGACTAGTATGGATGATGTGGATTACCTTGTTGAAGACAACACAAGGGGTGATTTTAGTAACTGGGGAGAAGCTCAACAGTAGAGAGTGGATCCACCGTTTGAAAAGTTATAGCATGACCGAGGAAACTGAGAGCAATCTCGGTTAGTGCTGATGATAACACCTAGCGCTTGAGCGTGCTCTCAAGAACTTGAGCATTTCCATCTTCATCAAGGTTTTACCAACATCCGTGTCAAGGGTCCTGGCAACACAACGTACTACCAAGATGAACAGCGATGGACGATGCAGAGGCAAAGGAAGATAACCTTCTCAGATTTCACCTTAGCGGGGCCAAGGAAACAAAATCTGGATGATCGACCGAGAGACATTTAGCACTCCGCTTCTAATGTTCTCCTTGATGTGCTATGTAAGTGCATCTAGTGCCCCTTAGTGATTTTGGTGTATTGAAGACTTATAGGTTAAGGGACTAATGCATTTGTGAGTGCACACAGGTCTATAAGTGTATGAGGAGTTTGATATTTACAGAGAAAGTCGAACCCTAAAAATGAAGTTCTTCGACTGAAGACTTCGATATTCTCAAGACTTTCGAAGACTTTGAAAGTGAAGAAATTGGTGTGACCTTGAAGACTTGGTATTCATTTGAGGAACATGAAGCGTGAAGACTTTTGTTTTCGTAGTTTCATTTTCTCTTTCTTGAGTCATAGGAAACACCGTCATTGTTAAAGGGGGTCGAGGAAATACTAAGGAAAAATTTCCATGTGATGCTCAACTCAAAATCCTACACCTACCAATCCCTTGAGTGAAGCCTATGGAAATCTCATACAGTTCAGTCACTTTCTTGATATGAGACGAAGTTCTTACGCTCGTCACGAATTTATTGTTTCGGCGAGGAGTTAGGAATCCGCCGGTCTGAATTGCCTACACAAGGATTGAACATGATAGCCCCGAGGAATTTGAGAGCCAAATTTCCGACCGTTCTTTGTCTTTGCACGCCACTGTCCCAAAATATCCTATCCACCTAACGGTCATATCATTAAAGGGCATTTAAGTCTTATCAGGTCGGGCTGCTCCTAGGCTATAAATAGCCGCCCCTACAACCGCTAGTTGGTTGGCTGCTCGAAGAACTTGACACTTGTCATTTGAGAGCAACCCATCCTCAGAGGACTTTGGCGAAAATCATCGAGTGAGGAAAACCCAAAACCAAACCCTACAAACCCAAAGTGATTGAGCATCATGAAGAAATTGATCTGTGTGGATCCGGCGCTTATTACCTTTGAAGACTGTGCTTCTTCCAGACGGTTAGGCATCATGGTCTAGAGCATCCAAGAGGAATCGTGGATCGCCGAGTGACCAAGTCTGTGAAGGTTTGGAAGTCGCCTAAAGACTTACCACAAGTGATTGGACGAGGTCTGCGTGGCCTTAGTTCAAGGAGAATACGGTGAGGACTGGGTGTCCTGAGCTGCGTGCTCAGTGACTGGGTGTCCGGGACTGCGTGTCCTCGTGTTTAAATACTCAGCCGCTCCAACCAGACGTACAACTGAGACAGCAGTTGGAACTGGTCTACCAAATCATTTTCTTCACCAACCTAACTGGTTCTATTTCCTCAACCCTTTCATTTCCTCATTACTATGTTGAGTGTTTGTTCATATCTGTGCTTGAAGACTTTGACTGAAGACTTTCTCAATTTCCTCAGTTCAATTTCTTCAGTCTGTTTGTCTTCATCTTGTGTTATCCTGTGATTCCGCTTTCTGTACTCTGTGCTAGTCTTCATTTCATCATGATGACCATGCTTGTATTCTGTTATGCTTACTTTTGAGTACTTATTCCGCTACAAGTAGTTCTTCACTAAGGAATTTTCTCACCAGCAAATTCCTCAGTGAAGAATTCATAAAAATCACCTATTCACCCCCCTCTAGTCGATATAACGCACTTTCAATTGGTATCAGAGCAAGGTACTCCCTTGTTCTGTGTGATTTTGGTTTAACCGCCTCGAGTTTTAGTTATGTCGACCGCAGGTATGAAGAAAGTGACATGCCCTATCTTTGACGGTCATGATTATTCCAAGTGGAAGGCCATGATGAGGAAGTGCCTCATGGCAATGAACGACAAGTGTGGACCGTCCACCGAGATTGGTCTTCTTGATCTATGCAAGATGGCGGACGCTGATGATATTCGCAAGTACACTCGACTTGACATCTTGGCGAAGGATATCATCTGTTCTGCCTATCCAGAGATGAATTCAGCGCATTATGCATCTTGGCAATTGAAGCTTATCGGGACCAAATCTCGATGTCTATGAAGGTCATCGAACCCGTCATGATCCCTGGTTTGAGGACTTCAAGGAATCTCTCAAAAGCGATGACTTCGAGCCGAATCATCATCTTCGCATCATGTCTCATGGCAAGCGGTGCTGAGGTAACGAATGCTCCTCATCCGAAGTTTTATGACGATGAATCTGATGATGATGGATCTGATGATGATATTGAATCTTGTTATACCAAACTTGTTTGCATTGCCACTAAACAACAAACGTCCTTGGAACATGTTCAAAACATGCAGGACAAAAGTGATGATATGTTGGGTAAAGAAATGGATCAGTCAAAAGCATTGGGTGAATGTCTTCAGAGACTTCATTCCAAGTTTGACGCCCTTCAGGATCAACATAATACTCTCTTATCTGATCATGAGAAACTTTGTTATGAATTTCTTCAAAGAAAGCAAGATCTTGAGAAGCTAAGAGTGAGTTATGAAGATCTTCAGAAGGAGCGCGATTCATTACCAGCTCAACAAATCAGCGCTTCTCAGGAAGAATTTGTTCCTCCATGCTTAAAGTTCATTGAACGTGAATCTACTAATTCTTCACCTGAATGTTCAAATGCTTCAACTGTTACAAATTTTTCACCTGCCTCTACTACCACTAATTCCTCATCTGAGGACATTGCTAGTATCACTAACAATGCAAGGCTAAAGGAATTGTACATGACAGGCATGTACAAAAGCCTCAAAGGGCATCAGACTCTTTGTGATGTGCTTAAAAAGCAGATCCTCAACAGAAACCCTAGGAAAGAGGGTATTGCCTTTGAGAGGAAACTTAATGCTGATGGAACATATTGGAAGCCGAGCGGTACCCCAAAACCTCATGGGTTGCTGCAAAGGGACCTCGATTGATCCACCTAACTTATCTGGCTTTACATGTGAATCTCCTCATTCTCTTGATGAGTCATTTGACTCAACTATAAACTGTTCTAAAATCGAATGGTGAAGTATTTGCTAGATATGTTGGCACTAAGCTGCAGAGCGGTTCTCCTATGAAGAAAATCTGGGTTCCCAAGAAGTGCCTTGAAAGTCTTCAGGTGAATGTCCTCATGACACCACCTGTGAAGAACAGGAACCCCAGATCAAATTCTTCATATGGACCAAATTCTTCATATGGATCCAAGTCCTCATACGGACCAAATTCCTCACATGGATCAAATTACTCAAAAGGATCACAGTCCTCATATGATTATCATCGTGCTAACAACTTTGTCTCACAGGATAGAGCTAAGGGCTACGAATATGTGCATTATTCTTCAAACCATTATGTTCATAAGTCCTCGAAGAATTTCTCTGCTTATTCATATGCTTACCCTAACCCCTCTTATGTGAAACGAAATGGTTTGGCATCTTTGCCACCTTTCTCATATGGTGCTCGCAGAGTGATGAATTCTTTGCCACCCCTCCAGATGTGGGTGGTGAAGAAAAAGAACTAATCTCTTCTGCAGGTCAGGTCTCGGGCGTGCTTTAACGTCTGAAGAATTTCTTGGGGACACGAAAATATTGCTGAATGGGACTTGAGCGAATCATGATGAAATGAACCTTCATTTCACACGTCCTAATCTTGCTATATCATTTATTGCTTGATGAAATTCATCGATGAACTTGAGATCATATTCTTCACTGATGAAGCATATGAGATTGTAAGTTACACTAATTCATCTGCAGGATGATCAACCCAAAGCTAGTGAGTGGGTCCTCGATAGTGGATGTACAAATCACATGACTGGTGACAAGAATCTATTGATGGATGCTCCCTTATCACCGTCACATCTAAAGCATATCATCTTTGCTGACAAAGGCAAAAGTCAGGTATTGGGTCTTGGTAAGGTTTTAATCTCTAAGGATAGACACATGGACAAAGTCATGCTTGTTGAGTCCTTAGGATACAATCTCATGTCAGTCTCAATGCTTTGTGATCTTGATATGGTTGTTGTCTTTGGCAAGTATCGCTGTGTTGTGATTATGGAAGCTGACAATTCCAAAGTCTTCGAAGGCTTTAGGAGAGGAGATCTGTATATTGTTGATTTCTCTACAGGACTAGAACTAGCCGTGTGACTACTTGCAAAAGCTTCAGAAGGCTGGCTATGGCATCAACGACTTGGTCACGCAGGCATGAGGAATTTGCACACGCTTGCGAAGAAGAAGCATGTCATTGGCATTGAGAATGTGAAATTCCTCAAGGATCACTTATGCGGAGCCTGTGAAGCTGGAAAAATGACCAAGGCCAAGCATCTAGCAAAGACTATCATGACCACTACTCGTCCATTCGAATTGCTTCACATGGACCTCTTCGGACCTAATCATTACTCAGCAGTCACTAAAGATGCATCTCTATATGGCTTTGTCATTGTTGATGATTACTCAAGATATACATGGGTACACATTGTTACTTACAAACATGAAGTACAGGAAGTCTTCAAACGATTTTCCTCGAGGGCTTCAACCAACTTTGGTGTGAAGATCAAGCACATCAGAAGTGACAATGGAACTGCGTTCAAGAATTCCGGTCTTGATGACTATCTTGATGAACTTGGTATTACTCATGAGCTATCTGCTCCCTATACTCCTCAGCAAAATGGCATCGTGGAGCGCAAGAACAGAACTCTGGTTGAGATGGCTCGCACTATGCTTGATGAATACAAAACGCCTCAGCGTTTTTGGATTGATGCAATTCATACTGCGTGCCACATCATCAACAAAGTATATCTTCACAAATTCTTCAAGAAGACGGCCCATGAAGTCCTCACTGACAAGAAACCCAATGTGAGTTATTTCAAAGTCTTCGGTGCTAAATGTTGGATTAGAGATCCTCACCACAACTCTAAATTTGCACCGAAAGCACATGAAGGTTTTATGCTTGGTTACGAAAGGACTCGCACACCTACAGAGTCTTCAACATTGTGCTTCACAAGATTGTTGACACAGTAGATGTGCGGTTCAATGAAACTAATAGCGCAAAGAGAGCACCTACCTTCTGTGTTAGATGAACCAGCTCCTGAGGATTCTATCAAGTTCAAGGCAACTGAGGATGTTATTCTTACTGAAGAATCTGCTGAAGAATTCATTCGAGTTCATGAAGAGCGTCGAGTGATGCACTGAAGAAAATCTTGAGGAAAATGGTGTCAAGAAAATGCTGATCAAAATCCTCGGCGACAACCAACTCATCCTCGCGTTGCAAAAGAAGTGCAAGTGGAGAAGATCATCGATGACATTAGAGCACCAGGTCCTCTCACACGCTCAAAAGCTTCACATTTATCTAACTTTTGTGGGCACTATGCTTTTGTCTCTATCACAGAGCCCACTAAGGTAGATGAAGCATTTCGGGCGAGTGGATTCAGGCTATGCAAGAAGAGTTACATCAGTTCGAGCTCAACAATGTCTGGGAACTGGTCAATCGTCCAGATCCTCGCAAGCATAATATCATTGGCACAAAGTGGATCTACCGCAACAAGCATGATGAAAATGGCCTTGTGGTGAGGAATAAGGCACGACTAGTAGCTCAAGGCTACACACAGGTTGAAGGAATTGATTTCGATGAAACTTTTGCACCTGTTGCTAGACTTGAGGCTATTCGCATATTACTTGCTTATGCTAACCATCATGATATCATCTTATATCAAATGGATGTGAAAAGTGCATTCCTCAATGGTAAGCTTGAGGAAGAAGTATATGTTGCTCAACCCCCAGGTTTTGAAGATCCAAAGAATCCTGACAAAGTCTCCAGACTCAGTAAGGCCCTCTATGGCCTCAAGCAAACCCTCGGGCGTGGTATGATACATTGAAGGAATTCTTCGTGAAGAATGGCTTCACACCCGGTTCACTCGACCGTACTCTCTTTACTAAGTCTTATGATGGTGAACTGTTTGTGTGCCAAATATATGTTGATGATATTATCTTTGGCTGTACTAACCAACGTTATAGTGATGAATTTGCCTATATGATGAGTGAAGAATATCAAATGTCTATGATGGGAGAGTTGAAATTCTTCTTAGGTCAAATTCGTCAACAGCGAATGGCATATTCATATCTCGGAGAAATACCTCAAAGATGTCTTGAGGAAATTCGGCATGCAAGATTGCAAAGCGTCAAAATTCCTATGCCCACAAATGGCCATCCATGCAATCGATGAAAATGGTATTGACTTGATCACAAGGTATACCGCTCCATGATTGGTTCTTTATTGTACTTATGTGCCTCTAGGCGGATATAATGCTTATTGTTTGCATGTGTGCCCGATTTCAAGCTGCAGAAGGAATCACACCATAAGGCTCTGAAGCATATTCTTCAATATCTAGCTCACACACCAACACTAGGATTATGGTACCCCAAGGGCTCTGCTTTTGATCTCATTGGATATTCGACTCGACTATCTTTGGTGATCGTGTGGACCGCAAGTCAACATCTGGCACATGTCATTTCCTTGGACGATCTTTGGTCTGTTGGTCCTCGGAGAAACAGAACTGCGTATGACTGTCTACTTCGGAAGCTGAATACATTGCTGCTGGCTCTTGCTGTGCTCAACTGCTTTGGATGAAGCAAACTCTCAAGGACTATGGCGTCAACATGAAGAATGTGCCTCTCCTCTGCGACAATGAGAGTGCCATCAAGATTGCTCAAAACCTAGTTCAGCACTCGAAGACAAAGCACATTCAGATTCGTCATCATTTTCTTCGTGATCATGTGTTGAAGGGCGACATCTCCATCGAGCACGTGAAGACTGAAGAACAGCTAGCTGATATCTTCACTAAGCCCTTGGATGAGAAGAGATTTAGCAAGTTGCGGTGTGAGCTAAATATCTTAGAATCTTCAAATGTTCATTGAAAAGGACACACATCCTAACACTTATGCAAAATGGATGACTTAGATGTGCAACACATGAAGAAACGTTTTTCTTCAATCAATGAAGAATAACACTCTAAGTGTGAAGAAATTAACGAAGAATTAGATTCTCAGAACCATACGACAATTGTACGCGGTGTCTGAAATCATCATTCTTATACGGTGGGTCACGCCACCACAAAAAGTTGAAAATCTTCGATTTGAGCTTTTCCTTAGTTTTGAAATTCTTCAGTTTTTCAAATTCTTCAACTTTGCAAAATCTTCACAGTTTCTGTCGTTTTTCTTCATTGGCTATATATATATATGAGTTTATGTCCTCTACAGCATTCACTTATGGCTATTTCTTCAAGTTGTTTTTTCTGCTAAGTGAATGTGATCGGACCCTTCCCCCTCTATGCTATACTCAACCCAATCTGTTCACAAATTCTTCATGTGCGTTCTAATTGAAACTCGTTCAAAATCTTCACTGTGTCCTTGTCAGCTGAAGAAATTGCGAATGAAACTTTAAAACAAATCTTATCCTGATTTTTGGTTTTGCCGCTCAAACCGTTCCGCATCCCACGATGCATTATTCTATTCACCCTCGATGTTACACGATCTCAACTACACAGTATGTGGGTGAACATGTCGCGAGAAGGAGATAGGGCAGGGGCATGTTCGTCCCAAATCTTCGGGCGAACAGTTTTTTCACCGTGTCTATAAATACCCCTCTCCCCTTCCTCACTTCATTTACTCCACTCGACCGCTCTCTCTCTCGCTCGAGCTCCTCAAACCCTAGCGCCGCCGCTACTCCATCGTCGCCAGTGAAGAAGAGCTTCGCTGCCTCGACCTCGTCGCCGTCGTACTCACGCCGGTTGCGGAAATCTCCACTCCGCCGCCGCCGTAGCTGTCTTCCTCTGCCAAGTTAGGGCATGGAGATCTAACCTGACGAACTTCACATCTGTTCTTCTCAGTTCGTCGTGTTCTTCACTTCGGGTAATTAAAAGTTACTTTTACTACTCACTTTGATTCTCCAACTTTCCTGAAAATCTTCAAAGGTGTTTATTCTTCAAAACTTCACACATATGAACACCTCACAGATCATATGATCTTGAACTGTTTCTCTAAGCAATCATTTTCTTCCAGATTCCCTAATTGTGTGGATCTTCGATCTGTACAACTTTGGAACCTAATACAAGAACGCTTAGTGAAATTCCTCAAGGTTCATCTGGTCAAATTCCTCAAAACTTGTTCTTTTCGAAAAATCTTCTGAGAACGCATATGACCTCTCCAAATTCCTCGCACCTATACTCTGTTCATAGGTACTCATGTCCGCTGCTGAATCACTAGGTTCTCATCAACTTAACTCATTTGCAGCGTTCCTCGAAGAAAAATTGCATACTTCTTCAGACTGTTCAATTGTTCAAATTCCTCATCTGAAGAATATGGCTGAAGGAAAGAGACCGCAGAAAGGAGGAAAGAAGCCTGAGGTCATGACTGCTTTTGATATCCCTGATGACATTTATAAGGACTATTGCACACCTGATGAAGCCAAATTTGGCAAAGAAAACAAAAATCAGCGCAAGGTGCGCATACAGAGGATTGAAAGAAGATGGGCAAGAGAATGGAGGGAGTACAGATATGTGACTCCAAAGTATATGAAGAAATTTGCTTTAAATC
Source organism: Aegilops speltoides (assembly GCA_021437245.1). Lineage (NCBI taxonomy): Eukaryota > Viridiplantae > Streptophyta > Magnoliopsida > Poales > Poaceae > Aegilops > Aegilops speltoides. The sequence continues at coordinate 163,626,564 of CM038141.1, forward strand.
CTCCATGCCCAAGAGCTCCATTGGCACTGGCCAAGTAGCTGATCCCACTGACATCAAGAGTGGTGAGGACTTTCTGAAGAATGGGCTAAGCGCCAAGCTAAATTGGCAAGACAAGCCAAGGAGGCGGTGAAGAAATTCAATGAGGATTACGCCATCGCTGCAATCGAGGACTCGGTCGGCCGAGAAATCTATGCCAAATAAGCTCGCTCAGAAGCCAAGTGCTTCACCAACAATGCCCTCACGGCAAATTCCTCCTGCCATCTCTGCTCCACCAAAGTCCTCGGCAGCTCCTTCAAAGTCCTCGGCTCTTGTGCATCGGCTACATGTCAAAGGACTGCTGGTTTCTCGATTGCCTCTGGTGTCTCAGAAAGTTCCTCAGCTGCACCAATTTCCTCATCAGGCCCCACACTGTTGAAGACTAAAGCAACAGCTGGACGCGGTCCTTGGCCAAGTCCAAAGAAGAAACAGGTCGCATTCCATGTGCCCTCTGATGATGAAGCTTCTGATGATGAACTTGCAGAAATCATCAGAGACAGATAGGTGAAGGCCGCTAGAGCCAAAGGCACATCTGTGCCACTGCTTTTGGATCCAAGGAAAATCCTCGACTACATTGACCTCTGGCACAAGGATCCAAACACACCAATGCCTGATTTTCATCTGACTCCTGGTCAAAGTCACATGCTGACCCATTTCATCACGCAAGAGAAATGGAAGTTTGAAAAGGAAAGAGAGCTCAAGAAAGCACAATACAGAAAGGAGAAGCTCCTGAAGAAAAATGTTGTCAGAATGACACCTGAGGAACTTCTCAAGGCTCAGTTTGAAATTCAAGCCCTCAGCAAAGACTTTGATGCCTACTATGCTGATTGGCAAGGAGCCAAAGTGAGATTCGTCAACCTGACGAAGAAATTCACAAATGTTGCAGCCCCATTGCAACAGGAAAATCTTCAGGGTGCAGACTCTGCTCAGCCTGCTGAAGAACATGCCAGCACCGCTGATGACTTTCAGCCTGCTGAAGAAAATGCTAGTTCAGGCTGATGAAGAAATTCCAGCCACCGAAGAAATTGCTGTGGCATCCACTAGTGGTGCCCCAAGAAAGCGAAGAGATCAGGCAACCGCTGCATCGGCCGCTGAAGAAAATCAACCAGATTCCTCAGCTCCTCCCGCGCCTACACCAACTCCAATTCTTCCATCTGCCTATGAGGTGAAGAAGACCAAGGCTGCAGAGCGAGCTGCAGTGAAGAAAAGGAAGGCATCAGCTGCGTCAGAATCTTCGGCTGCGAAGAAGATGAAGCCAATGACCAACTCACTTGAAAATCCAATTGATGTTGTTCCAATTTCCTCCATGCCATCAAAGGACCTTGTTCCTTTTGGAGAAGACTATGTGATCCCAAGCGGATCTGATGAAGAAAATCATTCTGCTGCTTCATCAGAGCAGATTTATGAAGAAATTGAAGTGGACGCAATCCCTTCAACGCCAGTCATTTCCTCACCTATGCCTCAGTTCACAGCTGAAGAGGCTGGTGTTGAGGAAATTGAAGATGAAGATGTGGATATAGGATGCACCAACCTATGATGAATGATGACTTTTGGGAAAGTCAGCATCCCAATACTCCTCTCTTCACACCTATCCAACAGATTCCTCAGTCCCCTGCACCAACAGTTCAACTGGGCTCTGAAGAAACTCATCCCACTCCCTCGGTTCATGAAGATATTCTAGCCACTAGTGTTAAAGAACCTGCTGCTGCTGATACTCAGGTTGCACAAGAAGAGGAACCAAAAATTCCTCATCCTGAAGAACCTGAGCTCGCGATTCCTGAGGTGGTAATGCAACTAACTGACACACCTCTGCCTAAGCCGAAGAATCCGTTCTCAAGCAAACAGAAGTTCAAGGCTGAAGACTTCTTTTCCGAGCATGTATTCTTCACTGACTACAACCCCTATGACTCTACTCACATAAGGAAGAGGCATTTCTGGACTGCTAGTCAAGCCAACTTCTATTCCTCAGTGCTGTTTGACAAAGACAAAATCTTCGATCATGAACATATTCCTCACGTGGATATGGAATCTCTGCGATGCTTCGAGCCAGTCCTCTGTGTTCTTTACGATGCAGGATTACTCAATTTCTGCACTGACATCTGTGATTGGAATGAAGAACTCATTCTTCAGTTCTACGCTACACTGCATATCATTGGAGACGCTGAAGATGTCAACTCATGGGTGTTGGATTGGATGACTAAAAACACTCACTACAAGGCACCGGCAACTGAATTGCTTTGTGTCCTTCCTCTCGATCCTCCCCATGATAGTGCACGTTGCATCTACAATGACCCTGAACTGACAAATCACTACATGCAAGTGCTTATGAAGCCTTTGAAGCCTGGGCAGGCCCCACGAACCAAATTCCTCGTCAAGGAATTACTCTATGTGCCTCGGACTGTCTATCACATTCTGTCGAAGACAATGAGTCCTATCAAAGGCCACCACTCAAATGATGAAGAAGTCGTTGGCATCATGAAGAATATGCTTTTCAACATCATTCATGGCGTTCCCATCAACTTCCATGATTTCTTCATGAGGTCTCTGGCCAATATTGCTATGTCACCATTCGAGCTGAAGCCCTATGCTCCTTGGATTATGAGATTCATCCGGGCTAGATCTTCACTGAATTACAAAGCTGACACTCTGAACCACGGTAGCTACTTGCCTCCCATTGAAGTCCTCAAAGGGACAGTTTCATCAGCTGATGATAAAGGCAAGGCAGCTGCTGTGATCGATGAAGGCATTCGTCCATTGGATGGTCAATTTTGCCTGGCTGCATTTTACTCTACCAATGATGACTCTGCCACACATGACACCGCCAGTAAATACCTCAGCCAAGCAAAATCCTCAAGCCACAAAGACCTGTGGTGATGACCGACCGTGAGTTACTCCTTAGTCTTCATCAGAAGGTTGATCGCAATCACAAATGGGTAAAGCGTCAGTTTGGTGCACTTCTTCACAACATGACCTCAACACACAATGCAGTGAAGAAGAACCAATACTACCTTCATGAAACCTTCAACCGCACCTGGGCTGTCCTCACTCATGTCTATAGCGCTGAAGAACTGAAGACTATGGGTCTCAAGGAAGAATTTGACTAGTCTGCACCTCCTCCGAAGAAATTCAAGAGGGTCAAAGTTCCTCCACTGGTGGCCAGCTCTTATTCTTCATCGCGTGACACTGATGAGTATGAAGATTTGGACGACACTGCGGCAGGCCCTACTACAACAAACAACCCCGACAACGTTGGCGCTCCTCCATCATCTTGAAATTCTTCAGGGGCGTTAGTCCTCAGTTTCACTCCTTTTGGTCATTTGATGACAAAGGGGGAGAAATCTGAGTTAGTCTTCAAGCGGGTCTATATTAAGGGCATTTTTTAAGTTACAACTCTCGTTCTTCTAAAACTATTATTTGGATCGAGTTGTAATCTTAAACCCGATGGTGCGCTGATGCTTTTGTTGCATTATGCTCTGAAACTTTTGATGCTTTCGGCATGCTTATTCCTCGTTAATATTATTGCACGCATGCTGAATTTCATCCGGCACCATATTTCATCATGCATTTCAAATTCTTCATATTATATATCAAATGCGTGTATGATTTACAAGATATAGGGGGAGATCTCCATGATTCAACTCTTCAAATGTGCATTGCCTCAAACGAAAATTCCTCACTATGCGCATCTTCAGGGGGAGTTCTTCTATATCTTGCAATCAAATTCCTCAATATCAGTATTTACACTTCATATGTTTATCCCCGTTGAAAACTTAACCTATATTGTCATCAATCACCAAAAAGGGGGAGATTGTAAGTGCATCTAGTGCCCCTTTGTGATTTTAGTGTATTGAAGACTTATAGGTTAAGGGACTAATGCATTTGTGAGTGCACATAGGTCTATAAGTCTATGTGGAGTTTGATATTTATAGAGAAAGTCGACCCCTAAAAATGAAGTTCTTCGACTGAAGACTTTGATATTCTGAAGACTTTCTGAAGAATTTGAAAGTGAAGAAATTGGTGTGTCCTTGAAGACTTGGTATTCATTTGAGGAACATGAAGCGTGAAGACTTTTGTTTTCTTAGTTTCATTTTATCTTTCTTGAGTCATAGGAAACACCGTACTGTTAAAGGAGGTCGAGGAAATACTAAGGAACAATTTCTATGTGATGCTCAACTCAAAATCCTACACCTACCAATCCCTTCGAGTGAAGCCTTTGGAAATCTCATATAGTTCAGTCGACGAAGTTCTTCTGGTCGCTGATGAATTTGTTCTGACTGAGGAGTTAGGAATCCGCCAGTGCGAATTGCCTACACAGTGAGGAACATGATAGCCCTGAGGAATTTGAGAGCCAAATTTCCGACCGTTCTTTGTCTTCTTGGCGCCACTGTCCCAAAATATCCTATCCACCTAACGGTCATATCATTGAAGGGCATTTATGTCTTATCATGTCGGGCTGCTCCCTAGGCTATAAATAGCCGCCCCTACAACCACTAGTTGGTTGGCTGCTCCGAGAGAACTTGACACTTGTCATTTGAGAGCAACCCATCCTCCGAGGACTTTGAGCGAAAGTCATCGAGTGAGGAAAACCCAAAACCAAACCCCTACAAACCCAAAGTGATTGAGCATCACTGAAGAAATTGATCCTATGTGGATCCGACGCTTGTTACCTTTGAATGCTGTGATTCTTCCAGACGGTTAGGCGTCATGGTCTAGAGCATCCAAGAGGAATTGTGGATCGCCGAGTGACCAAGTCTGTGAAGGTTTGGAAGTCGCCTGAAGACGTACCACGAGTGATTGGACGAGGTCTGCGTGGCCTTAGTTCAAGGAGAATACGGTGAGCACTGGGTGTCCTGAGCTGCGTGCTTAGTGACTGGGTGTCCGGGACTGCGTGTCCTCGAGTTTAAATACTCAGCCGCTCCAACCAGATGTACAACTGAGACAGCAGTTGGAACTGGTCTACCAAATCATTGTCTTCACCAACCTAACTGGTTCTATTTCCTCAACCCTTTCATTTCCTCATTACTGTGTTGAGTGTTTGTTCATATCTGTGCTTGAAGACTTTGACTGAAGACTTTCTCAATTTCCTCAGTTCAATTTCTTCAGTCTGTTTGTCTTCATCGTGTGTTATCCTATGAATCCTCTTTCTGTACTCTGTGCTAGTCTTCATTTCATCATGATGACCATGCTTGTATTCTGTTATGCTTACTTCTGAGTACTTATTCCGCTGCAAGTAGTTCTTCGCTAAAGAATTTTCTCACCAGAAAATTCCTCAGTGAAGAATTCATAAAAATTGCCTATTCACCCCCCTCTAGTCGATATAACGCACTTTCATGCTAGCGTAACGCATTCATAGATATGGCTTGATATCTAGAACATCAGGTAAAAGGTCGGACTTCGGGAGCACAAAAATCCATAAGGAACAACTACTGGAATAAGTTCTACGAGATCCTTATGGGGAGGTGGCCAACTTCCTCAAACAAGATACTACAATAATAGGTCTTCCGGTTGGGTGTGTTGGCCATGACATCCATTTTACCGGGTTACAGAGAGACCAATATTATAGTTCTTGGGACACGTTCCGACCATCATATCTGCCTGAGATTCAGATTTGTTGGTGTCAGAATAATCCAGACTCATCGAGTCTGGGAAGAAAAATGAAAGTTTGCAACACAAATCAACGAGATGGCGTTGCGGGATTCTCGGGGAATGAACTACGATAGCAAGCTCCAAAACATGAGCTAGTTCTGCTACGTACATGTGAACACGCTGTCCCAGACAAGCATGACCACATAGTAGTCTTATAATAAAATGCTATCGAGTTCAGGTGGGGAACCATCATTGCGGATAACGAAGTCCTTGATTAAGCCCAGGTTAGCTCTTAAAAGGAACTCCTTCTCCTTGAACAAATCAATCAGTGGCTTGGTGTGATAGGGATACATATGGCATGAAGATGATTAGTCTATCAGACCATAGAATACTTCGCACGTGCATGACTGACTTGGGATGATTTCGGAGGAAGCAACATTGACTTTCTCGAATCCATGGTGGCAACTTGCATCAAATGCACATGAACTAGAGGAGGTCACTTCTTTCATCCGGACATATGCTTCATGCACGGGACATGAAGAAATGCTTTCAAAAGTTTCCAACACTAGCTTAATGTTCAACAAAATTATGGAAAAGATAAGGATGTTGTCGATGGGCTCAACAACAATTTACCGAGGGATCGAACACGAGTAAGACAACATTACGAATATCGTTGGTTCTGGTCTGATTTGATGATAGCCCATACTCAAATCAAAGGTTGGATAAAATGATAGGTCCACTAACTGATCACGAGGGTCAATCGATGAAAATATCAACTTTCTTCAACACACATACAAGATATCCCGTGAAATGAACTAAGTCGGACAAGCTTTTATCTTCCAACTCTCCAAGTTGTTGTTTGGCTTAACCAACTAGCTCAGGGGTATCCAACACAGATTCTTAGAGAATGGGTGGTTTGGAGGAAAACCAACATGATCACGAACTCAACATTGCGGTCAGGTGACAACCTGGTAATACTTCTGAGAAGATATTCGGAACATCACGAACCACCGATATGTTACTAAGCTCGAGAAAAATCTTGCTTTTCAGGGCAAGATGATATGATCAAATAAGCGAGGACTTAGCAAAATCCTAACTCATCAATTGAGGAGTGCACCAGGAAAGTGGACTAGGTAGCATGATCAACCTTAGGGTGATGATTCAGTAACCAACACGCTAAGAATGAAAATATTGTCCATTTACTACCAAGCAACCAGTTGCTAGGAGTATTGATTTCACACATCATAGTTCACCTGTCGGCATTCCGATTGCAACAACACGGGAACTGAGAAATGAAAATCATGGCGAGAAGTATCACTGCGTCAAGAATTCATAAGAGGTGGTGCAATTCTCATGACATTCTTGATATAAAGATGGTAATACTCCAAGGTGGAACAGAACAAAAGACGGATTGGCATTTTGATTTGCGGAATACAACTGCTTTGACACAATCCTGGATATGGATAAGGCATTGGAGTTTGTTTCTGCTAGTCATTCCGAGATAGAATGGCTTGACGGACCACAGGAATAGTAAGCACCGGTGAACACGAATGCAGAACTACTCCTAACTATCAATTAATAAACGAGGGCCAGAAACAACTAAAGAGGGACAACTCAAAAGAACATATGATTTTCTGAGTTGTGGATGCATAGATTAGCATGTCGAACGAGTTCAACATATTTCTTCCGTACAACCCATGCAGAAAGATAGAACTTGCAGGGTCACAACATAGAATCGAGAACTCGTCAAGAGCACTCTGGTTGTGATCTTTTGGTTCAAAGGACTTCTGCCATAAGCGGTTCATAGTATTTGGAAGAAGGAAATACCACGGACCTCGAGGACTATAACAAAGGTTACTAATATCCTAAAGGAACGAGCAAACACTAACAACATGAGGTAGGTAGGGTGAATCTCAGGTTCAAAACCCAGGGGTAGAATACCTACTACTAAAATGGCATCACGGGATGCTTTCGGGAATGATGGCCAGAATCATCACACTGGGAACACAAAATATGGCTAGATTAGTGGGTGGTTCTCTAGGATGCCTAGGGTCATAATAATAATTCCAACATATATGTCGAGGCAATAGAGTACCTCAACTCAGCAATTAGTGTGATTAACCTGGCCTAAAGGGACATTGAAACCAGAGGGAAAGGATTTTGCAAATGCATCAGACTCTATAGAAACCTGGGATGACTCGGACAGCATAACGGCTGTAAATGCTCGAAAAGATTTGAGAAATCCTGCAAATGGTGGCATAACCACTCAACATCACCATATCAAGGTTCTGAGACCAGCTGTGAACATACGGAAGTAGTAGGAACTGAACCGAGGCTTAAGTCCAACAGTTCTATAAGTCTATGGATTAGTAACACGTGATCTTGATTGAAAGAGGAGATAGCCTAGTTCCTTAACCCCGTAGGAAAGATAGGATGACTCAGATCAGAAGGCCATAAGGTAAAGGAGTAAAAAGAGCCTTACGTTCCATCCCACAATCAATTCCCTTATATAACTAAAGAATTTCTAGACTCAACTTCGACCAGTTTGGCTTGGTAATCCTACAGGTAGTCAAGCTCTGATACCAAAGCTGTCAGGACCCCGACTCAATGCCACATCGATCTAGCATGTAACACCTCATATCACTTTGCGGCCTCACGCACGGTATCCCCACGGGTGTCTCCTTACCTTTCTCGGGACCATTGCGCCTTTTGGCACACGTATATGATAGTGTCGCTAGCATCCATATGATAAGGAGCCAGGGCTGACATGGCTAGTCGTAAACCCAAAGTGGCACAAACTTACAGGGACAGGCATCCATGACCCAGCATCGAACGTGTCGGTCATCAGCGAGTGAATCTAGGCTGTAGCACTGGGCTAGCAGGACTCCGTTGAACCGGGTTGTAGCTGGCTAACAGGACTCTGGTATTCATCGCGTGACATTTCCCCGAGGGGACAGACGCAGGAACGAAGAAGGACACATGCCGGCTAGCCTAAGTGTTTCGGAGAAGTAGGAAGCTACCATGGATTAGTGAAAACACTAGGAGACATTTCCCGGTAAGAGAGGCTACTAAGGATAAAAAACTAGATAGTCAGATCCCACACATACCAAGCATTTCAATAACACACACACAATATGCTCGATATGTGCAAATATAACATGGCATCACAACATGACTCTACAACTCAAGTATTTTATTCAATAGGCTCCGAGGAGCGAGATATTACAAACATGGGTCTCATGACCCAACATTCAGAGCATACAAGTCAAAGCACAAGCGGAAGCTTAACATGTCTGAGTACAGACATCTGCAAATGTAAAAGGCTGAGAAGCCTGACTATCTACCAGATCCTGCCAAGGGAACAAGATCGTAGCTGAGGTAACAAGCTAAACGTCGAATTCCACGCGGAACTACTAGTGAGACGGAAATCTCTACAAAAACATAAAATAGGAAAACGTGAGTACAAATGTACAAATGTACATCAGAACTAACTACATATGCATCATTATCAACAAAGGGGATGGTGGAGTTTAACTGCAGCAAGCCAGCTTTGACTCGGTGGCTATCCTGAACTACGACTGCATGTAACTCTTTTGAGGTGGCGCACACGAGTCCACATATACACCATATCAATAAACCACTATGGATCCGCTCCCATTTCCCTACGAGAACGCCATCCATAGCACTCACGCTTATCTTGCGTATTTTAGAGTATCCACTTTCACTTGTCTATGAACTGTACAGGCAACCCAGAAGTCCTTTTCCGCGGACACGGCTATTCGAATAGATCATATTAACCCTGCAGGGGTGTAATTCTTCACACACGCTCTCGCCACTTACCGCCATGTACACGTCATGTATCTCGGCGACCTTCAAGCGGAAGCCTGGCGAGGGAGTCGGCCACGACCTGACTAACCACACAAGTCTCTAGTCTAGGTTTATCGCCTATTTGCATTCCATCCGCAAGGAGATCCGGCCGGGGTGTCGCTCACGGCCCCAAACGATGTGTGCAGGGTTCCCAAGCCCACCTCGACAGGGTGGATCTACGCTTGGTACACCGTGCCACGGTGCCTAGTCTGTCCCAAGCCCACCTGTACCGGGTGCCACTTGGTAGACTACTAACACTACCTACAAACACCAGAAACTAGTTGCAACTCCTGGACAGAGATCGAGTTGATTAATAAGTTGATAGTGGCACTTAAGCATTCCAATGTGTGGTAGTAGCTGTTCATGGATCACAAACACAGAACTCAGTTCCTGAGGACGGCTTCAATGAGACAACCCACCATGTACTCCTACATGGCCTCTGACCGCTACCTTACCAAATCGTGTTCACACAATTAGCTCACACACAGTAGGACATGTTCACACACCTCCAATTCATCCCTAATGAATCAGACCTGACACAACTCTAAGCAATAGCAGGCATGACAAACAAGCATGAATGAGTAGGCACAACAGTGCTCAAACAACTCCTACTCATGCTAGTGGGTTTCATCTATTTATTGTGGCAATGAAAGGTCATGCAGAGGAAAGGGGTTCAACTACCGCAGCATGTAACAGTTGAATCGTTGTTGTCCTAATGTAGTAAAAGAGAGCAGGAGCGAGAGAGTGGGATTGTATCGTAATGAACAAGGGGGTTTTGCTTGCCTGGCACTTCTGAAGATAGTATAGTTCTTCGTTGGTGTCATTGATCACATCGTCGAAACGCGTCTATCGAGAGGGGGCAATTACAGCAACTGGGAAAGAAACACAATCAATGCAATGCACAATATGATGCATACTCATGACATGGCAATATGAGTGTGTTGGCCTAGTGCAACTACAACCAGATGGATTTGGGTCATTTTGAACCAAAGGTTCAATCCCAAACTCAAATTATGAATTTAAATAGTGCATTATCATGTTTCGATATAAACAGCAGGTTTAAGTTGCTTTATCATGCATGAAACCAGTGCAGATGGATAGATTGGATTTTTCTGATCATTTTTCATATATAACTTATTTCATTTGGAGCTACGGTTGAATTTCTATGATTTTTAGAAGTTTATACTATTTTCTGGAATTTCCTAAAAGAATAAATACAGAAAATGATTTATGACGTCAGCACTACATCACTGTGACATTAGCAGGTCAACAGGCCAGTCCAGGTAAAACCTGATCTCCTGGCCGGTGGGGTCCACCTGCCAGGCCGGCGAGGTCGTCGCCGGCGACCACGGAACACGGCGGTGTCTGTCTTATAGGCCACGGGGGCGGCGGCTAAGGGCACCGGGGCGTAGCCTGGGCTCTCGCGCATCCAGGGGAGGCGACGGGAGGACGCGGGGTGGCCGGAGCTCGCCGGAGCGGAGCTCGGGGTGGCGGCAGAAACACGGCTCCGGGCGGGATGTGGCTGCAGGGCATGGCAGGGGCAGCGAAGGGCCTCTACGGCCTCCTGTCGTCACCAGGAGCACGGTGACATGCGCGGGAGCGGCTGGCTCGGGTTCTGGTCACGGTGGCGCCATGGACGGTGGCGAGGTGCTCGCGGGTTCGACAGGTAGCAGGCTACGGCGCGCAAGCAAAGGAACGTAGAGGGGGAAACGGACGGTGAGCTCACATGGATCCCGTAGAGGTGGACGGCGAGCTCGGGGATGGCCGAACGGCGACGAATTTGACGGCGGCGATCCGCAGCACCGACGAGGAGGACGACGTCGACGGCAGCTCTGCAGGGCATCTCGGCTTGCGTGAGTCGTCATAGAGGTCGAGGACGGCAACGCGGAGCTAATGGGCTCGTCGGAGGGGCGAGGCAGTGGCGGTGGGCGTGACAACGGTGTGCAGCGGCGAGGGAAGCGCTCAGGCGCGGTGAGAGAGAGCGAGGGAGAGGAGGGGAAGGAACGAGAGAGAGTGAGAGAGGTGTGGGGCTTCTCTGTGGCGCATCCAGAAGAGCCGGGGCGTCGCGGTGGAAGCAGGAGCTGGCGTGCGCGGGGCGACCACGCACCCTGCCTACTGGCGTGAGGAGGAAGACGATAGAGGAGGCTGCGGTGGCGGGCTGGGCCGGCTTTGGTGGGCTGCACAGGTAGGTGGCCAGGTAAGTGGCCCAGGTAAGCATTCTCTCTCTCTTTTCTAAATTGTTTCAGTTTTCTATTTTCTGTAATTGTGTTTGGCTTTAATAAAAATGCCAGGGCTTTTCCAAAAATCATGAAACTGCTCAATGTCACTGTTTGGAATATTTCCAACAACAAACATTTTAGTTTGTGATTATTTGAGCATTCAAAATATTATTTAGCAATTAAATGCCCAAATGCAAATAACATATGATTTAATTAAAAAATCCAGAATGGCCTAGAAAAATGTGCACCATTTTTGGGAGAGGTTCTAGACTAATCCAAAAATGATGATCTTTTCTGAAGGGCATTTTGGGTTCATTGAGAATATTTTTATTTGAACCTAGTTGATTTGATCTGGTGCTAGGGTTTGAGTAATCCCCATTTCAGGTTTAACTGAAATTTAAACATCATGCAACACAAGACTAGCTAACCGAGAGCAGACCAGAACTAGGGATGTGACAAACTGTCCTTTTATCACAGTAAAGGCTTTAGATCATCGGACGATCTGTCGGGCTTCTTCTTCATCCTCTGGAAGTTCTTTACTAAGAATATATGCAATGTACGACACTGTCCAGTCAGGAGTAATGACCAAAACCTCCATGACCAAGTCGACCACGGCTGGGATTTCGACTTCAGTCGGATCTGTGGCGCTCTTGGGCTGTGGCGACTCTTCAGTGAAAGGATCTTCCTTAACTGAAGTTGAATGAATATGTTCCAAGAACACATTGCGAGGAATGGCCTCTCTCTTTGAACCTATCTTTGCCAACTCATCTGCAGCTTGATTTTTCAATCGGGGTATATGGTGAAGCTACAGTCCTTCAAACTTCTTTTCCAGCTTTCTGACAGCATTGCAATAACCAGTCATGGCTGGGCTTCTGACATCCCATTCCTTCATCACTTGATTAACCACCAAATCTGAGTCGCCGTATACCATAAGGCGACAGACGCCGAGTGAAATGGCCATACACAACCCATATAAGAGTGCTTCATATTCCGCTTCACTATTGGAGGAATCAAAATGAATCTCGAGAACATAGTTAAGCTTGTCTCCATGGGGGGACACCAATACTATCCCAGCACCTGATCCATTCAGCATCTTGGAGCCATCAAAGAACATAGTCCAATGCTCCGAGTGAACTTGAGTCGGTAGTTGCTACTCAATCCACTCAGCAAGGAAATCTGCGATTGCTTGGGACTTGATAGCTTTCTTTGCCTCAAACATGATATCCAATGGAAGGAGTTCAATCGCCCATTTTGCCACTCGACCAGTTGCATCTCTGTTATTCAAAATCACAGATAATGGTGCGTCGCTGACGACTGTAATGGAGTGATCAGAGAAGTAATGTGCAACGTTCTTCATGGTCATGTATATTCCATAAACAAGCTTCTGATAATGAGGATATCGTTCCTTGGATGGAGTCAAAACTTCGGAGAGATAATAAACTAGGTGCTGAACCTTGTAAGCTTTTCCTTCCTCTACTCGCTCGACCGTAAGTACTGTACTTCCATCTTGTCCAGTGGTTGCAATATAAAGCAGTAAAGGCTCTTTGCTGATTGGCGCATCGAGCACCGGCTGGGTGGAAAGCGGGGTTTTGAGTTCTGCAAACGCTGCATCAGCTTCCTCAGTCCACTCGAACTTATCATATTTCTTCATCAGTCGGTAAAGAGGCAAGGCCTTTTCACCGAGACGAGAAATGAATCAACTCAATGCATCCAAACAACCAGTCAACTTCTGAATGACATGCACTCGCACAGGGCGTTTCATTCGGAGGATGGTATCAAATTTTTCTGGATTGGCGTCGATCCCTCGTTCAGAAACGAGAAAATGGAGTAACTTTCCTCCTGGAACTCCGAACGTGCATTTTGACGGATTAAGCTTGATATCATACCACTTGAGGTTGGCAAAGGTTTCTGCGAGGTCAATCAATAGGTCGGAACCTTTGCGAGATTTAACCACAATATCATCCATGTATGCTTCCTCATTCCGACTGATTTGAGTGAGCAGGCACTTCTGAGTCATTCTCATGAATGTGGCTCCGTCATTTTTAAGACCAAAAGGCATGGTGACATAGCAAAAGCACCCGAATGGGGTGATGAAGGCTGTTTTTATTTCATCAGGACCATACAGTCGGATCTGATGATACCCGGAATATGCATCTAAAAGAGAAAAGCACTCACACCCCGCAGTCGAGTCGACAATCTGATCGATGTGGGGGAGAGGGAAGTGATCTTTCGGGCAGGCCCGATTGATATGCTTGAAATCAATGCACATACGAAGTGAATCGTCCTTCTTAGGGACCATGACTACATTGGCAAGCCACTCGAAGTGATAGATCTCTCGGATGAACTCTGCTGCTAGCAGCCGAACCACTTCCTCGCCGATCGCTTTCCACTTCTGCACGGCGGACCGCCGAAGGTGCTCTTTGATGGGTTTTGCCTTGGGGTTGACATGCAAATGATGCTCAGCCAGTCCTCTGGGTACACCCGGCATGTGAGAGGGTATCCATACAAAGATGTCCCAGTTCTCGCGAAGGAACTGGATGAGCGTTTCTTCCTATTTGCTGTCGAGCGTCGTTGAAATATGAGTCGGCGCGGCGTTGGGATCGGTCAGGTGAATATGAATCGGCTCCGTTACACCAAACGACTGAAATGCAGAATCCGCGGCAGGCTTCTTAGCTCAGAGCAAATCACTTGGATCTGCATTCTTCTAATATTCTTGAAGTTCAACAGCTGCCATCTGCGCATCGGCAATTTTGGAACCTTTCTGGAAGCATTCCTCCGCCTTCTGCCGATTGCCAGTAACTGTGATCACACCTTTGGGGCCAGGCATCTTCAACTTGAGGTACACGAAACATGGTCGAGCCATAAAACGTGCGTATGTAGGCCTCCCCAAAATGGCATGATAAGCACTCTGAAAATCCACCACTTCAAATGTCAACTTTTCCTTGCGGTAATGCTTGGAATCACCGAAAACACGTCGAGAGCGATCTGGCCGAGTGATTTGGCTTTTTTTCCGGGGTTAACACCATGGAAACTCCTATTACTCTCACTAAGTTTGGACATCGGAATGCCCATCCCCTTCAAGGTTTCAGCATAGAGGATATTCAGACAGCTACCACCGTCCATCAGCACTTTAGTCAGTCGAGTGCCTCCGACCACGGGGTCGACCACTAGTGCTTGCATCCCGGGGGTGGCTACACGAGCAGGATGGTCAGACTGGTCGAATGTGATGGTTGTTTGAGACCATTTCAGGAATGTGGTCTTCATCGCCGGAGCAACCATATTCACTTCTCTGATGATGACATTCAACCGACTCTTGCTTTCAACATCTGCAAAAATCATGAGGGTGGAATTGAGTTTGGGATAACCGTCGTCTTCCTCTTCATCATCATCTTTGTCCGACTCTTTATCCTTTTCATTGGGTTGTTTTTCTCAGAACTGCTGAATCAGGAGTTGACATTGCCGAGTGGTATGCTTAGGGTAGATCAAATTCCCTTCTTCATCTTTCTTCGTGTGGATGTGACATGGTAAATCCGACACATCATTCCCTGCTTGATCCTTTACCTTCTTAGGGGTCAGGGTCCTTTAGGTTTTCCCTTAAACTTTCCTCGAGCCACTGCTGCAATCTCACCGGGTGCCGCTGGCTCTGCCGTACGCTTCTATTTCTGATTGGAATTACCTCCACCGTCCTCTTGGCCGACTGGCTTACTCTTCCCACTACGGAGTCGATCCTCTTCTGCTTCGTTAGCGTACCGGGTGGCTATCTGCATCATCCGAGTCAGAGTCATATCTCTAGTCCGACCGAATTTCAGGACCAACTCTCTGTATTTGAAGCCTTCCTTGAAGGCGCACACTGGTTGGTCCTCTGGTACATTTTCAACGGTGTGATGCAAAGTGGTCCACCTCTGAATGAATTCCCTCAAAGGCTCACTCGGCTTCTGCACACAATGTTGCAACTCGGGCAATCCTGCTGGTCGCTTGCACGTGCCCTCAAAAGTTCTGACGAACACTTGAGCCAGCTCTTCCCAACTGTGTATACTGCCTGGAGTCAACTGAGTGAACCATGCTCGGGCCGACCCGTCCAACATAAGAGGGAGATGCTTCATTGCTATTTCATCATTTCCACCTCCAATCTGCACAGCCACTCGGTAATCCTCAAGCCATGTTTCAGGCTTGGATTCTCTAGTGAACTTACTGACTCCGGTTGCCAACCTGAAGTTGGGAGGAATCACTGCCGCCCTGATGGCTCTGCTGAAACACTCTGGACCTGAAACATGCAATCTGCTGCCACTTGGACGATCTCTGCCAGGGTCTTCTCTATGCGCTCTATTCCGGTCGACCAGGCCTAGAACGAGAATGGATCTCGCATCGAAGCCTGGCTCCCTTGGGTCGACCGGTGCTCTACGCTCGTCACTGTAACGACGTCTATCACCATTCTACTGAGGCACATATGACGCACTCCTCGGAGGAGGCGTAGGCACTCGATGACGATTGTCGTGGTCGAGCCGATGATCATATCGTCCACAGCCTTCATGCCGCAGGGGTGATCTTGGGCTATGGGCCGACTGAACTATATCCGCTACTACGGATCTGCTGTGAATCGTATTCCGCAACTGAGACACTGCAGTGTTCTCCTCTCCTGCTGCCCGGAGGAAGGCCCGGATCTGCATCAACCCTCTGTTAGCCTCTGACTGGGAAGGTTGGATCGACACTGCTATTCGGGCAGCAGCTGTGAGGTTAAGAATCGGAGTACGGTATACCTTAGGTGGAGGCGGGAAAAGCTGCCGTAGACTGGACTCAGGGACCCACTCCCGAGCCCGCTCGTCGAGAGCATGCTGTAGGTTCCCTAGTCGAGTGTGCTCAACCAAATTAGCCAAGCGCGCCTCCTCCAAGGCCGAGCCTCGGGGGTTTCTCCAACCATGGGCATGTGGAGTGCATCCATGTTGCGGCGATGAAGTTCTTCAATCTGCTACGAAGAAAGGGGTTCGTGATGATATTCCTCATGGACGCGCGACGGATCGCCGCCATCATCTTCATCGTCTTCGCGATGGAAGCCAGGTGGACCACGCGGACCATCGACCATCAAGACTTCAGCCGCAGGGTCGCTGCTATCGCACTCGGATGCGGTCTCCGCGGAGCCTGTCGACAGATCGAACATGCTGTGGAGAGTTTCCTCGGGCTCGATTGCCGCGACTTGATGGGTGGCCGACTGCCAAGCCACCACGTGCTTCACCCACCACTGAAGCCGTGATCGACCGGATCGCTTGCGGTGGCGAACAGCGGGAAGGGAAGACACCATCGGAGCCGACTGATACTGGGTCGACGGATGCCGGAGAAGGACGCCGCGAACGCACGCACGAAATTGTGTTGCCCCTCGGATGGGGAGCGCCTCAATGTCAAGGGGAGCTTCGTGAAGCCACGCTGAGTCGTTGGCGACGAAAACGAGCGCTCCGAGTCGGATCGCGTGGCCCTCAGCCAATCAGCCGCTGGAAACCATGATGATGATCGGCAAAACTTGCAACTTCACCAACGAGTCGCTAAGACACCTGCCCACGGTGGGTGCCAACTGTCCTGGTTCTAAGCTGGCAGTAGAAAGGGGGGTAGGTATGCAGAGGCAAGATCTCAGCTATGGTGAAGGTGTACACACGGGTTTTACGAGTTCAGGCCCTTCTCGGAGGAAGTAACAACCCTATGTCTCGGTGGTCGATTGGATTATATGTGTGATGTTACAGGGGGTGCGAACCCTTGTTCCAGAGGAGGGGGTGGCTTATATAGAGTTCGCCAGGACCCTCTCCGCCCTCCATTACAAGGGACTTCATGTAAATAAAGTGAGGGCATTATTGGTAACGCCAGCCTTAAGTGCTGGTAATGACCTTAAAGACTACAGAGTGAATGCCTGCCCGTTGCTACACTGAGTGACTCCTAGTCTTCGAGAGGTCGAGTGATTCTCTCAACGGTCGAGTGACAGTAAGTAGGAAGACTCCCAAGTGGCATCATGTCGAGTGGATTGCCCTCGACATCTTCAACCGGGGGTCTCATGCTGCCTCTGGAACTTCTTGTCTTCTTGGGTAGTGACCTTTGGTAGGACGTATAGGTCAGGCCTATGACCCTACCCCAGGTCTGTATCCTCATCACATGCCTCTGGTCAGCCCGAGCGTGGCAACAGTGCCCCTCAGCTACCCGCTAACCAGGACCGGCGTGGCAATAGTGCCCCCATCGTCTCCACTAACGCCAGCAAGCGGCGACCTGACAGAGCGCCACTGTACCCGACTCGACTCGGCCACTCCCTGACGATCGACAAGACGGCGAACAGTTCCCCTAGGCAAGCGGGGCCTGCACCTACGGGAACCCGAGAACGAAGCAGCACCCAAGGGTCCCAGCCCTGTGTCCCAGACGACGACCCGGCCCTACGACCTTGTAGCATTACCATTATTACCCTAGGGGGCTGGCCTACAAAACCCCCTAGGAGCCCTCATTCATACGGGCAAGCAGACAGGAAAATAGCAAACTAATCAGTAGAGCACACCTAGGAAGAAGGAGCAGCCTAAGCCTTGGCCAGTCTTTCTTCTTCCTCCACACAGCTCTAGGAGCAACTCTGTACTGTTGCATATAAACCACACTCGGCAGGACTAGGGGTATTATCTCCCCGGAGAGCCCCGAACCTGGGTATGTCTCGCATCCCGCGCTCGCTCATGCCAACCTCGCCTCTGGAGCCCACCAGTGCCCTCGATCCTCCTCCTCTCTATAGCCATCCCATGGCATTTGCCGTGCGCCCACCACGACAGTTGGCGCCCATCATGGGGCGGCACGAGGTCCTGGCCGGGAGCATGCTTCAGACAGGGCTTCTCTCCGACTCCGACGAGCCCGTCGCGCTGGCGAACGATGTCATCGACGCGCTCACCGCCTCCTTTGCTGCACTACGCATCTCCGATGCGCCTGCGAACAATGAGTACCCCAGCACTGCCGCCGGGGCAATGGACGTCCATGTGGAGGTCTTCGTCACCGGCACCGACGCCTCTTCCTCGTCAGGCGCAGTGAGGAAGTCCTCCTAAGACAAGGTCGGAGCGGTTCGGGCTGCCTCACCCAACCTGTTGCGCACCGCGATGCAGAGCATACGCGTCCCCATCAGCACTGACATCGACGCCTCCAATGTCGTCGAGGCCCGGGCCCAGCTCGAGAAGTCCGCCAGCACGTGCTGGACCTGACCGAGATGCTTCCCGCCATGCAACATCGCCTGGATTCCGCTCAGCTGGAGCGCAACGCTGTGTATGGCTTCACGCCTACCTCGGCCAAACCAAGCCGGGTCGCCAATGTGCGGGCCCGGGGCAGCGAGATCGGCCGCGTCTTCGGTGCCATCCCGACCGTCTATGAGACTCCCGCGAAGAACATGCACGCTGCCGAGGCGGCGGCAATCGGCCTGGACGAGCTCACAGGCGAGGAGCTGAAGGAGTGCATCAAGTGGATGAATGACCTCCTCAACGCGGCCAACGCGCAGCAAGACCGCCTCAAACAACTCGCCAAGCCGGCGGGATCCGGCTCCGCCCATGCTGCCGGACCTAGCGATCATCAGCACATGGCGTCCTCACCACCCGGCAAGGCGCACTCCGGCCGCACCCGGACTCGGCGCGACCCGGCCCCGACAGCCGCCAATGGCTTAGTCGACGAGCCGGCCCTGGAAAACCGACGCGGACCTGACCAGCCCGGTCAGCGTCCGGCTCCGACCGACCCGCCCCCTCGTGGCTCGATCGCCAGCCGACCCGGCGCACGCACCATCGACGACACCGACGCTCGCCACCGCCTCATCCGGCTCGCCTTCTCCCTGGAGGTGGAGGAGAGCGGCACCGTAGGGCCAGCGTGCTTTAGCCCACGCAGCTGGGAGGAGCCCTTTCCGAGAGGGTTCACGCTCAACCGCGACACCCTAAAGTACAACAGAGCCGTGAAGCCGGAGGACTGTCTCACCTACTACGCCACCGCCATCGGCATCACCGGTGGCAACCACTGGCTCACCGTGCGCTACGCGCCACTCATGCTCCAAGGGTCGGCCCGCACCTGGTTGAACAGGCTGCCGGTGGGCAGCATCAACACGTGGGTCTACTTCGAGCAGGCCTTCCTCCGCAACTTCATGGGGACTTACCGGTGACCCGACCGCACGAGCCAACACGCCATGTGCGTGCAGGGGCCAACAGAAACCGGTCGTGAGTACCTCGCACGCTGGACTGAGCTCCGGAATAGCTGCGAGGGCATCCACGTGGTTCAAGCGATCCAGTACTTTGTCAACGGGTGTCGAGATGACACCCTCCTCAAGCACAAGCTCTTGTGGTCTGAGCCGGCCACCATGGTTGCGCTCATGGTGACGGCGGACAAGTACGCAAACGCAGACTCCGCCAGGAAGATCCAGGTGGTAATGGATGAAGCCGACAAAGCATAGCCACTTCCCCCACTAAAGCCGGCTGACAAAAGCAGCCGGCAGCAACACAACCAGCAGAACAACAAGCGCAAGTCCGACCAACCGGCTCAGCCCTACGACAACCGACTCGTCGTGGCCACCGAGCCCGCGGCCGACCCAGCAGCCAAGCGCCGGCAGACCGGCAAGACGGCATGGCTGTCGGCGTTCTGGGAACGGGGGTCCCCAGACTTGCCTGCCTGCAGCCTGCGGCGTGGCTCACCAATGGCCCAATACGGTCCATCCTCATCAACCCAAGTTCAAGACCCTCGCGAGGGGCCATGCCTCACGGGGCGGACGACACAAGGCTTCCTCAGGGGCAACCTCAACAGGCAGGCTCGAGAGGAGGCGGAGATTTCAAGGCAAGGAGTACCTCGCAAGGCGCTCATGACGCAAGCCATGATGATCAAGACCAGGCAGGTGCCAGGAGGGTGCCAGCCTACGCAGTGTCCTCGTTTCCTCTTTGGTGCTAAGGGGGCAAGCCCAGGCCCGGAGTACAGAGGCATCAGGCAAAGTTTTCCATATCAATGCAACGAGACCAAGACCAACAGGATGGCAGGACAGAGATCACCATGGAGCCCAAGACGGCGTCATCACCTATGCCTTTGGTAGTGGAAGACCACCTTTAGTCCGAATAGCTTGTACTAGCTGTCCCCCTTCAAAATGGCCATTGTTGGCTCCCTTCCCGCTCAATATTTGGGAAGAGGACCAGGGCATCTATATATAGAGATAGCCACCATAGTAAAGGGGATTGGATCCTTCCCTAGTAGAGCACGGCACCAGCTCAAGAACACCCCTCGCGAGGCTGTTCTTCCTCTTTACTGTTCATCATCTGCCCCAGAGGCAATCCACCACACCACACACTGGATTGCGGTATTACACCACAACAATGGCCCGAACCAGTATAAACCATGTGTCTCTTGTGCTGTTCATCATGGTATCTTAGATTCACGGCGAGGTTTTGGGGCGTGGATCGGTAGGGAGAAGATCTTTGTGCGCACCCCAGAGTTCGAACCTTAAGGGTTTTGTTGGAACCCGATATCCGACATTTGGCGCGCCAGGTAGGGGTGCGCTGGAATCTTCTTTATGTTGTTCTGTGTTCCATCGCTTCGTCGCATCCATGGTAGACGCTCGCCAAGCTTGCGCCAAGCGCCGCGCTACTCTCGCCACCCGCGTCGCCCAAACGGCTCTCGTCAGTGGGCCTCCTTGTCGTTCTCCGTCGCCTGCCGCCAAGGCCACCACCGGCCCGGCGGGGAACGAGCAGCAAGCATCGTCGCTACATCCCTCGGTGTGGCGAGAAGGCCGCACCGCCACTCCGTCGCTAACTCCAGCCGGTTCCTCATCTCACGATCGTTGCGGTCCCACGAACGCGCAGGCCGCGTTGCTCCTAGCACGTGAGCTCCTGCACTACCGCCCCGTCGACGACCTCTACGAGGAGTGGCTCGATTGCATCACCGAGCACGTCAGCATTGCGGGGGGCTCTCGTGCACCGTCCCTCTCGCTGCCTCGCCCTCCGTCTTCCATGGGCGATGCGGCTCAGGGGGTGCCTCCGCCACCTCCTCCCCAAGAAGGCGCCCTGGCCCTAAGGCGCGCGGCCCCTGGACGAGACCCACCGCGTCCAGCGCCTGCGCAACAACAAAGGATTTGCCAAGGAATACCTCGGCCTCATGAAGGTGCTCGCATGCTCCCTGCTCCAGCACGCCAAGACCCCGTGCTGCCCTAGCGGCGGCACGCATGAACCATCAAGAGCAGGCCCTGCATCTGCAAAAGGATCTGGTGGCCACTGCAGGCTGCCGTGCCTTCACCACCAAGCTGCACAGCATCGCCTGGCCAGGCAAGTTCATGCCAGATCTGCCTCCTTGCTATGACGACACTGCGGACCCCGTGGAGTACCTGCAGCTCTATGAGCTGGGCATCGAGGCGGCCAATGGAGCTGAAAAGGTCATGGCGAACTGGTTTCCCATGGCGCTCAAGGATGGTGCCCGCACCTGGCTCCTGAACCTGCCTCCCGGCTCGATCTCCTCTTGGGACGAGATGCGTAGCAGTATCATCGCCAATTTCCAAGGCACTCGCGACCGTCCTCTGGTTGTGGGTGACCTGCGCCGCATTAAGAAGCAGCCTGGATAGATCCTGCAGAAGTACATCTAGCGCTTCAACAACACTCGCCTCAAGATTCCCAAGGTGACTGAGGAGGCCATCATCTCAGCGTTCTCTGATGGCGTCCGCGACATCAAGTTCAAGGAGGAGCTTGCCATCCACGAGGATTTGTGCACATCTCTGGAGCTGTTCAACCTGGCAACCAAGTGCGCAAGAGCTGAGGAGGGGCGCCTCTCCCTCCTTGAGCTTCCAGCTGCTGACCCTGAAGAGAAGAAAGCCAAGGCCAAGGACGTGAAGCGCAAAGGAGCAGCTGTGCTCGCAGCAGAACCAGACACGAAGCACGGCAGGGACCAGCCAGAGTCGTCCAATGGTAGCCGATTCTGCGCCTACTACAACATCTACACCCATAACACCAACGAATGCCAGGAGCTTAGAGCCGTGCGAGAAGGACTCATCGGTCGATGCTCTGAGCGCAACGACCGGGGCTATGACCGAGGAGGAGGAAGAGGCAGAGGACAATGGGACGACCGAGGCCCTCACCAGGAGTGGCATGACCGCCCTCGTGAGGATCGTTGGCAGGACCAGCCTCGCGAGGGGGCTTGGAGGGATCAGTCTCGTGAGGATCGCCCGCAGGGTAACGCAGGCCTTCCTCCTCTGCTACCACCGCCAAGAAGGAGAGCCACGCGCTATCGCTTGCATCCTGGGCGGTGCCCATGCCCCAGCCTCTCAGTGCATCTTCAAGCAGTTTGCTCGCGAGGTCAATGTAGTCCTGCCCTAGCTTGAGGCCACGCGCCTGCTCAGGTGGTCCACGTGCGCCATCACTTTCAACTCAGCGGATCAACTCAAGTGTGCGGCTACGGCTGGCATCCTCCCAATGCTCTGCCCCCAGTCATCAGCAATATGTAAGTACCAGGACCCTCATCGATGGCGGCGCAGGGCTCAACGTTCTGTCTGTCGAGACATTCAACAACCTTCAAGTGTCGGATGACCAACTCCATCCGACCAAGCCTTTCTCAAGAGTTACAGATGGTTCCACCACTCCGATAGGGCAGGTCCGCTTCCCTGTTACTTTCGGGCAGTGCAAGAACTACCGCACCGAGCACATCGACTTTGATGTTTCCCACATTCGCCTGCCATACACCGCCATCCTCTGGTATCCGGCCCTGGCCAAGTTCATGGCAGTGACCCGCCATGGCTTCAATGCATGTCCTCAAGATGCCGGGAAGTGGCGAGATCATCACAGTCCCCTGCGAAGATAAGGATGTGGTGTGCTCCCTTGAGCGCGCCTTCCAAGCTGCATCGATCGAGGACCTAGACAGCAGGGGCGAGAACCCTCCGGAGGCAGTTCCCAAGAAGAAGAATACATCGCCCAACTCAAGGCCTCAGGAGGTTGGCATCTCCGGAGGTGTCGCGTCAGGATCCACGCCCGTGCAAGGGGCGCCTCCCTCCATCGCATACGAAGGCACGCCCGGCGCCCTCGTCGGGCAGGGCTCGGGGGCTCTCTTCTGGAGGGCCTCAGACTTTGCCAAGATCACGAGGAAGGCACTCGGGCACCACTTGGAGGCGTGCTTCGCAGCACACTTCCCTCGGGAAGGCATGGTGCAAGGAAGGCCCAACCCTCAGGAGTTCATCACCAAGGCCACTCAGGAGCTTCAAGAATCAAGATTCATACACGGCAATCACCGCCTGCCAGGCGTAGCTCCCCATCCAGGCAAGGATGGCGGGCTATACATCTGCATTGACTACCCAGGGCTCAACCGAGCAGCGTCTCAGGAGCGCTTCTGGCCTTCGCGCATGGGAGATTGCGAGGATCCGCGGCACAGCTACGTTCGCATGCCTTTCAGCCTGCCGAACCCGGCTGCCACTCACCAGCATCATCTGCGGAGCATTCTGGCAGCTCAGGAGGCCAGGCACCACGCGGTCCTGGCAGAGATGGAGATGGTCCTCGAGGAACCGCGTGGACCCCCAGAGCCTCCCGAGGCTCAGGGCTCCGGTGGCTCGTGAGGGTCCGCCTCTTCACCGCGCACCTTCAGCTACTCCAACACCCCCTCTACAATGGTATCAGGTGACATCTTTCGAGTTCATTTCAGCTGGGAGCGCCCCTCGGGCTGCATCATCCCCAAGCCGCTCGGGCCTGACCCAGTGGCATGTATCCTTCCTGTATCTTTCTAAGCTGATTTACCTTGCATGCTTAACCTTCCTGTGATAATCGCCTACCCGATTGACACCTACCTTTGGAGCCGCTCGCGCTGGCACGGCGCTTGTGCATGGGTTCGTCCCTGCGACGTCGATAAATCTGAATGGTCGAGCTCTGGCGCACGGCAGCCCCGCAAGTGTCACCTCACTAGGCCCTGAGTGCCCTCACCACTCTCTCGGAGCAACCAATGGCCGGCTGGCAATCGTAATGGCAACCCGTGCTTTTCCCATGTTGGTTTACAGGAACCCCCTGAGGTCGCCAGCGGGTGGCACCCTGAGCTCTCTCTTTCTTTCCCGCACGATCCGCTTGCACGTTAAAAGGGGGGATCCTGAGCATCGCGACTCAGGAGCTCTTACTGGCTCTCCAGCCCTCATCCCCTGGCCTTGTCCACGACATCGCGACCTGGCATACCAGCGGCGGCTGAGCTCGCTCGATGGCCAGGACCTGAGGACGTAGAGCACTAAGGAGAGCGTAGGGAAGAGAAGGGGAGCTCCCGAGGGCCTGACCCAGTTGCACCCCAGCTGCCGATGTCCAAGTCCGGCGCCTTGTGAAGGAACGACCCCATGCTTTCAAGATAAGTCTCGCCCCTGGAATAGCTCATTGATGCGACACAAAACCTCCACCTGATGCGGCTTCGTGACGGCAACGTTGCCTTCCTTTCTAATCTTTCGACGGCTGCTTGAGCGCTCAAGGGGACCTCCTGAGCATCGCACTCAGGGCTCTAATCGACCTCGGCCGCCACCTCCGGCCTTGACTAACTTACATCGCGACTGGCATACCAAAGAACGGGTCAAGCTTTGCCTCGGGACCGGATCACAACAGAGAGCACGTCAAGGCCGCGAGATTAGAAAGGGGGAACCGAGCCGGGACAGGACAACCATTTTCATCGCCTCATAATAAGGATAATATCTACAAAAGACATCGCGCACCCTTTACATGCCCCCAGGGGGTGTTTTCTCGATTCCTCGCAGGGAACTAAGGAAGTGAATCCTAAGGAGCCCTAACTATGGGTGCCTCCGTGGCCGACGCCATCATCAACAATGGGCCATGGGAGTCCAGCGCCAACACCATCCATATCATCCGCGCCAGGGTCCCCAGACTTGCTTGCCTGCGGCCAACGGCGTGGCTCACAATTGGCCCAGTACGGCCCATCTTCATCAACCCAAGTTCAAGACCCTCGCGAGGGGCCAAGCCTCTCGGGGCGGATGACACAAGGCTTCCTCAGTGGCGGCCTCACTAGGCAGGCTCGCGAGGAGGCGGAGAGATCAAGGCAAGGAGTACCTCGCGAGGTGCTCGTGACGCAAGCCATGACGATCACGACCAGGCGGGCGCCAGGCGGGGGCCAGCCTGCGCAGTGTCCTTGTTTCCTATTAGGTGCAAAGGGGGCAAGCGCAGGCGCGGAGTATCGAGGCATCAGACAAAGGTTTCCATATCAGTGCAATGAGACCAAGACCAGCAGGACGGCAGGGCGGAGATCACCGTGGAGCCCAAGACGGCGTCATCACTAGTGCCTTTGGCAGTAGAACACCACCTTTAGTCAGGATAGCTTGTACTAGCTGTCCTCCTTCAAAATGGTGGTTGTTGGCTCCCTTCCTGCTCAATATTTGGGAAGACGACCAGGGCCTCTATATATAGAGATAGCCACCACAGTAGAGGGGATCGGATCCTTCCCTAGTAGAGCACGGCACCAGCTCAAGAACACCCCTCGCGAGGCTGTTCTTCCTCTGAACTGTTCATCATCAGCCCCAGAGGTAATCCAGCACACCACACACTGGATTAGGGTATTACACCACAACGGTGGCCCGAACCAGTATAAACCCTGTGTCTCTTGTGTTGTTCATTGTGCTAGCTTAGATTCACAGCGAGGTTTTGGGGTGTGGATCGGTAGGGGGAAGACCTTTGTGCGCACCCTAGAGTTCGAACCTTAAGGGTTTTGCCGGAACCCAATATCGGACAATGGCAACCCAGTATAAGCTTCGAGGAGATGCTCGACGCCCCTCAGTTATAACATAGCGGGCGCAAGGTCGGCAACACACACGCTCTCAGAAACAAGGGCATCACCAAGCGTGATAATGAGGGGCTTACATCCCGCCTCAGCCTGCCCGGCCGAAAGGTTAGTCCTACACCGCCGCTTTAGTCGGCGGCACGATGCACAACGACGCCTACTCGGACCAGAACACGTCGTATATTATCTTCACCAGCCTCAGCGACGACAAGCGCATCGAGCGCCTCCTTCAGCAGGAGGCGAACACTGTCTTCCTGGCCAAGGCGGAGTACATGCACAGGTCAGACCGCCTAGTCACGTGGACCCAGGAAGACCACCCGGCTGTCATGCCGAATCCGGTTGGTTACGCCCTCATCCTCAACCCCATGATCGTCGCGGCCCAGTGCACGTGCAACTGTTCCCCAGTCCTCATTGACGGCAGCAGTAGCATGAACATCCTCTACCGCGACACCATGACCAAACTCGGCCTCGAGGCCAAGGACCTTGAGCCAACCCGGTTGATCTTCCACGGCATCGTTCCCTGCTCTCCCATTGGCCGGATCCGGCTTGACGTCCTGTTCGGAAACAACAATCATTTCCAGTGCGAACCGGTCTGGTTCGAGGTGGTGAACCTATCCAGCACGGACCACGCATTGCTGGGCCGATCCGCGCTCGCCAAATTCATGGCGGTCCCCCACTACACGTACCTGAAGATGATATTTCCAGGTCCGAAGAGCCTTATCACCATCACCGGGAACTACCGCAAGTCCCTAGAGTGTGCCCAAGATGGTGCCAAGCTGGCCGAGTCGCTGGTCATAGCCAAGGAGCGGCACCAGCTTGACCGAATCGTCGCGCTGGCTAATGTGACATCAGCCACACCGATCCTGGCCGAGGAGCCGACTGACGAGGCCACCTCGAAGCCCTCTATCGGCGTTCTAGGAATGGGGGGGTCCTCAGATTGCCTCGCTCATGCCCACGGCGTGGCTCCACCACAAAGAAGATGGCCCGCCTTTATCGCACCAACACTCAAGACCCTCATGAGGGGCCAGGCCTCGCGAGGCAGACGACACAAGGCCTCCTTATGAGCGGCCTCACCAGGAAGGCTTGCGAGGGAGGCGGAGAGATCAAGGCAAGGGGTTCCTTACAAGGTTCTCGTGACGCAAGCCATGACGACCAAGGCTAGGCGGGTGCCAGCGCGCGCAGTGTCCTTGTTTCCCCTTTGGTGCTAAGGGGGCAAGCGTAGGCGCGGAGTACGAAGGCATCAGGCAAAGGTTTCCATATCGGTGCAACAAGACCAAGACCAACAGGATGGCAGGACAGAGGTCATCGTGGATCCCAAGACGGCGTCACCACCAGCGCCTTTGATAGGCAAAGACCGCCTTTAGTCAGGATAGCTTGTACTAGTTGTGCCCTTTCAAATTGGCCGTTTTTGGATCCCTTCCCGCGCAATATTTGGGAACAGGACCAGGGCCTCTATAAATAGGACTAGCCACCACAATAGAAGGTGGGATCATTAGAATCATCCTCATGCACACCACACCAGCTCAAGAACACCTCTCCTCAGGAGGCTGTTCTTCCCTTGTACTGTGCATCATCAGCCCAAGATGCAATCCAACACCACACAGGAGCAGGGTCTTACACCACAACAGTGGCCCAACTTGTATAAACCTTGTGTCTCTTGTCTTGTGAGTTCATTGAGCTAAGCTTAGGGATCGCGGTGATGCTGAGAGTGAGATTCGGTAGGGGGAAATCTTTGTGTGCACCCCAGTGCTCGGACCTCGAGGGTTTTGCCGGAACACTAAATCCGACATTTGGCGCGCCAGGTAGGGGTGCGCCGAAATCTTCCTTCCGCTGATCCGCATCCCATCGCTTCGTCGCATCCATACCTGACGCCCGCCGAGCCCGCGCGGAGCGCCGAGCCGCTCTCGCCGCACGCGTCGCCTGTCGGCGGACCTCCCCATCGTTCTCCGTCGCCTGCCGCCAACGCCGCCACCGGCCCGGCAGGGAATGAGCAGCAAGCATTCACGTTGCACCCCTTGGTTTGGCGGGATGGCCGCACCGCCACTCCATCGCTGACCCCGGCCGGCTCGTCGTCCCACGCTCGTTACGGCCCCACGGACACGCAGGCCGTGCTGCTTATGGCACGCGAGCTCCTGCGTTACTGCCTTGTCGACGACCTCAACGAGGAATGCCTCGCTCACATAACCGAGCTTGTCAGCACCGCAGGGGGCTCCCCCACGCCGTCCCTCTCGTTCCCTCGCCCTCCGCCAGGTACGGGCGACGTGGCTCATGGAGCGCCTCCACCACCTTTGCCCCAAGATGGCGCTTACGCCAAGCCTGCGCCTCAGGCGCGACCCATCATGGTAGCAGCGCCAGGCCGACAAGAAGGAAGCTGTCAAGAAATCCCTCGGGCTCAAGAAGGCGCCACCGTGCTCCCTGCACCGGCGCGACAAGATCGCGTGCTGCCTGTGGCAGCGGTGCACGGGTACCGTCAAGAGCAAGCTCTGAGTCAGCAAAGGGCCGCGGTGACCCCAGCAGGTTGCCACGCCTTGACCCCCGAGTTGTGTAGCGTCGCCTGGCCCAGCAAGTTCAAGCCGGACCTACCTCCTTGCTATGACGGCACCCGCGACCCCGCGGAGTTCTTGCAGCTCTACAAGCTGAGCATCAAGGCGGCCAACGGCAACGAGAAAGTCATGGCGAATTGTTTCCCCTCGGCACTCAAGGAAGGTGCCCGCTCGTGGCTCCTGAACCTGCCTCCCGGCTCGATCTCCTCCTAGGACAAGATGCGTAGCCGCTTCATCGCCAACTTCCAGGCATCGCGCGCCCTGTTGCCCAAGGGTGACTGCTTGCTGCATCAAGCAAGCAGCCCTCAGACACCGCAGAATACATCCAAGAGCTTCAACAAATATTCACCTCAAGATCCCCAAGGTGACAGACGAGGCCATCATCTCAGCGTTGTCAGATGGCGTCCATGACATCAAGATGAAGGAGGAGCTCGCCATCCACGAGGAGTTGTGCACATCCCTGGAGCTATTCAACCTGGCAACCAAGTGCGCAAGAGCTGAAGAAGGAAGCCTCTCTCTCCTCGAGCTCCTGGCTGCCGACCCGGAAGAAAAGAAGACCAAGGCCAAGGACGTGAGGTGCAAGGGAGTGGCCATGCTCGCGGCAGAGCCAGACACGAAACGCGACAGGGACCAGCCAGAGTCGTCCAAGGGCAGCCGACCATTCTGCGCCTAGCACAACCTCCACACCCACAACACCAATGATTGCCAGGAGCTAAGGGCCATTCGAGAAGGACGCTTCGGTCAACGCCCCAAGCGCAACGACCGGGGTTACAACCGAGGAGGAGGACGTGGTAGAGGACGATGGGACGACCGTGGCCCTCGTCAGGAGTGGCGTGACCGATCTCGTGAGGATCGCTGGCAGGACCAGCCTCGCTAGGGTGCCTGGAGGGACCAGCCTCGCGAGGGCACCTGGAGGGATCAGCCTCGCAAGGACCACCCCCAGGGTAACGCAGGCCTTCCTCCGCTGCCGCCGCCGCCAAGAAGGAATGATGACAGTCATCAGGACGAGGAGGCTGGGGGCTTCCAGGAGCCGCGTGCTATCGTGTGCATGTTGGGCGGAGCTCAGGCACCAGCCTCTCAGCGTGTCTTCAATCAGTTTTCTCGTGAGGTGAACCCAGGCCTCCCCAGGCTCGAGGCCACGTGTGCCATCAGCTTCAGCTCGGTAGATCAGCTCAAGTGCGCGGCTACTGCTGGTGTTCTCCGATGCTCTGCTCACCCATCACCAGCAACGTGCTAGTCACCAAGACCCTCATCGACGGCAGCGCAGGGCTTAACGTATTGTCCGTTGAGATGTTCGACAACCTTCAGGTGCCATATGATCAGCTTCAGCCCACCAAGCCCTTCCAAGGAGTTACCGACGGTTCCACCACCCCGATAGGACAGGTCCACCTTCCTGTCACCTTCGTATAGCACGACAACTACGGTGCCGAGCTCATCGACTTCGACGTTGCCCACATCCACCTGCGTACAATGCCATCCTCGGGTAGCCAGGCCTGGCCAAGTTCATGGCGGTGACCCACCACGGCTACAACGTCCTCAAGATTCTAGGAACCTGTGGAATCATCACGGTCCCCTGCGAAGAGAGAGATAAGGTGTGCTCCCTTGAGCCTGCCTTCCAAGCCACAGCAATTGTAGACCCGAATAGCAGCGGCAAGAACCCTCCCGAGGCCATCCCCAAGAAGAAGAAGCAACCGCTCGCACATGGCTTCCGGAGGTTGACACCTCGGGTGGTGCCGCGTCAGGACCAGCGCCCGTGCTTGGGGCGCCTCATTCCATCGCATAAGAAGGCATGCCCGGCGCCCTCCTCGGATAGGGCTTGGGGGCTCTCTTCTGGAGGGAGGCCTCGGGCACCACTTGGAGGCATGCTTTGCGGCACGTTTCCCTTAGGAAGGCACAGGGCGTGGAAAGCCCACCGTTTAGGAGTTCATTGCCAAGACCACTAAGGAGCTTCAGGAAGCGAGGGCCGTGCGCGCGACCGCTGCTTGCCTGGCGCGGCTGTCGGTGTCAAAACTGGCAGATCTCGGGTAGGGGGTCCCGAACTGTTCGTCTAAGGCTAATGGTAACAAGAGGCAGGGGACACAATGTTTTACCCAGGTTCGGGCCCTCTCGATGGAGGTAATACCCTACTTCCTGCTTGATTGATCTTGATGATATGAGTATTACAAGAGTTGATCTACCACGAGGTCGAAGAGGCTAAACCCCAGAACCTAGCCTATGATTATGATTGTTGTTGTCCTATAGACTAAACCCTCTGGTTTATATAGACATCGGAGGGGGCTAGAGTTACACAGAGTCGGTTACAGAGAAGGAAATCTACATATCCGAATTGCCAAGCTTGCCGTCCAGGCAAAGGAGAGTCCCATGCGGACACGGGACCAAGTCTTCAATCTTATGTATTCATAGTCCAACAGTCCAGCGAAAGTATATAGTCCGGCTATCTGAGGACCCCTTAATCCAGGACTCCCTCAATAGCCCCTGAACCAGGCTTCAATGACAATGAGTCCGGCGCGCAGATTGTCTTCAACATTGCAAGGCGGGTTCCTTCTCCAAATACTCCATAGAAGATTTCGAACACAAGGATCATGTCCGGCTCTACAAAACAAATTCCACATACCACCGTAGAAAGCACAGTATTCCACAAATCTAATCTGCTGGCAGCTTTTCATAGCGTGACGTCACACCGCGGCCAGGTCTTTATTGGAACTGTTTTTCATAAACAGCTACTGCACATAATGCGAGGCAGTTTCCTTGACACGTCTTGTCGAAGCAAAGATCGTGTCCCCTTATCGTGGGATTCTCATCAATACGGGCATGGGTAACCCAATCGTGCCATCAATCGTGGCGCTTGGGGAATAAGCAATTTTAATGGGCAAGTGGGGAGGCGCATAGTTTCTACTGCCTTTATAAGGAGATAGGGATTCTCCTTTATCACCCACGCCGTCTCCTTCCCTTGCTCATCCATTCTCGCATGCTCGAGCTCTAGCGCCCAGTTCTCACCTTCTCCGTATAGCCATTCCAAAAATGTCCGGAGCGGGTGGCGAGTGGACGGAGGAGGACATTACGAAGCTTGGGAGGCGGATGGCAGCGGACGCCGTCGCACTAGCTCCCGGATCACGGGGCAGATTGTTAGAGCTCGACTAATCTCACGAGAGGGTTGTGGCCCTCCCCACTTCGTCCATGACTAGGGTTCCCCCTCCCCCCATTTGTCCAAGGGCTCATGTTCTACTATAGGCTAGATTTTCGCAGTCGGCCTAATTTCATCCTCAACATCTCGGCGTTCATCGTGGGTATGCGAGAGCTTTCCTCCGCATCAAGCCCGAGCTTCGCTCGTGGCTGAAGATCTTCTTGATAAAGCCGAAGATAGTGGTAATCTAATAGCGGAGTGCGGAGGCGCCATGGTGGGCAAGATGCCCAACGTCACCTAGCTTGAAGGCTCCTATGTGGAGACCGTTAAGGGGTGGCAATCGGGATGGTTGTACATCATTGAGCCGCGCAACTCCAACTGGGCGGTGGACCAGAGTTTAGATTCGGCATCCCCATGTGGCTTACCTCTGGAAAAGAAAGGGCTTATCCTGAGGTGCGCCAGCGGAGCTGACCGGACTCCAAAACTGCTTCAAAAATATGATAGTCAAGAAGATCAAACTTGTCAATGTGGTCCAGGTCATGCTTTTCTGCCGGATCCTCCCGTGCAAAGACGGGCATTCAACATGTGGGAGTTCGATTCGGCCGAACACCAAACGCTGCGAGAGCTCTTTGACACGACGTAGAAATACGTCTGGAAGGTGTTGTTCAAGGCCGCCGAAGTTCCTCCTCCCATTACCGAGGACTGCGGCCTCAGCGCATGGCGCCCCGCCAATCTGGTAAGTTCTCTATCTTTCACGAGGTGTACCCTTCCTCATTATGTTTGTGGGAGGAAATTAAGCCATCATACTGATTGAATAGGACTATGTGGCGATAGCGGAGCAGATCGACTGTCAACCGTTGCTGAAGATTCAGCAACCGCTCTCAGCGGAGATCTTTGGTTACGGCACCTATAGTGCCAGAGAAGAAGGCCAAGAAGAAGGCCACGGGGACCAGGAAAAGTCTCCGGCGCAAGGTGGTCTCGGACTCATCGTCTGAAGGCACTGAGGTGCACTCCTCGAACGATAACAAGGAGGAGGAAGAGGAAAACCCCCTCCCCCAAACTGAGGGGGAGAAGAAAAGGAAGGCCACCCCTTAGGGAGGCGAAAAGGGTCCAACAAGGAAGGACCCTCCTCGGGACCACTCCTGGCGGCCGCCTACAGCGAGGAGGAGTGGCTACCCAGGGCCAAGCCCCTGGCGAAGTCGTAAGTATCCGGATACCATAATACTGTTTTACCTTTATGGTTTCTTATTATGTCAAAATATGTTTGTGCAGCCATCCAAAGCCCACATCGACTTATCCCCCTCGGATGGGTCCTTGAGCTTGTCGGATATGAACAGCTATTCGCTCCCGACGGCTTCCACTCCCCGGCCTGCGAATGACACCGAGGTGTTATCTTAGAGGATACCGGGCCAGGTGGAGGTAGTCCTGGAGACGCCTCAAGGCGAGACCCCCGATGCCGGGCTCATGGCGGGGAAGATCCCCATGGATTTTGATGAGCGGGGCCGCAGCAAGCTTGGACCCCAGCCTGATACTGCGCTGGAACCTCCAGTCGTTTCGGATTCAGGCAGGCAGCCCCTCGCCAAGGGGGGCGAGCTGCTTGTGCCAATGACCTCTGTCCATCCAGAGGCATCGGATAACTTGGTGGAAGCTCTTCAGAGCGCTTCCCTTGACGAAGGACACCGTACTCTTATGAGTACGGTGATTGCGAAGGTTCAGTCCGCCAAAAGCGGATTGACCGAAGCCTGCACCAGCCTCTTGACAGGCTTTGAGGTAAATAATTTAAATTGTGGGAAAGTACCATCGTATAGACAGTAGCCCCTGATACTCTGTTTGGTGTTCAGAAAGAAAGGCCGAACAGAGGATCAAATATTATTCCCAGGAGTCTAATCATATTATTTCTATGTGAATAAGCAGGCGTCGCTGCTAGCCGCCGCCAGTGCCACTGCGGAGGTCTCCGGACTGAGGTAGAATCTAGGGCGGGCCGAAGAAGAGCTCAGCCTCGTGAAGAGGCAGCTCAAGGAG
Organism: Aegilops speltoides; assembly: GCA_021437245.1. Taxonomy (NCBI): domain Eukaryota; kingdom Viridiplantae; phylum Streptophyta; class Magnoliopsida; order Poales; family Poaceae; genus Aegilops; species Aegilops speltoides. Next base: position 163,660,700 of record CM038141.1, read on the forward strand.
AACAAAGGTAAGTAATACCCCGTCTGAATGTTATATAAAGGAAAAAATCATTGATGCTAATAGAAGCTCGATGAATTTTACTATGGGCCACGACCAAAGTAGCGGCCCTTAAGAAGGCACTATCCGAGGCCGAAAACAAAGCGGCCAAGGAGCACACCGAGCGCGAAAAACAAGAGGCTCGGGTTGATGAGGTCCAGCAAGAGCTCCAGGATTTTGTCAAAAAATTCGAGTCCTTGGAGCGCGACTCCAAGACGCAAGAGTTAGAGCTTGCGAAGGCCCGTCAAAGTGCACAAGACGCCAAGGTCGAAGCCCAGAAGGCCCTCCAGGAAATTGAGGCGGTCAAGAAGATAGCTGCGAGTAAGACTTTCACTATGCAAAGCAGGCATGTGAAGGATACTTTCCTTTTACTTACCCGAATTCGGAGCTCTCCAGGAGCATTCGCAGATCTGACGCACAGCATCTCTGATGCCGCAGAGTTCTACCGGGCCGAGGAAGGGAGCTCAACGGATAAGCTGTTTTGGTCCTAGTATATTGGGGCCAAACATCCAATGCCCATGAGCGACCAGCTGAAGCAACTGGTCGAACTTCACAAGGCGGCCGAACAGACCATGAAGGACTTCATAGTGCGGTTGTAGCTGGCGAGCCTTGCTTGCCAGCCTACTTGACCTTATCAAGCGGATGGTGAATGCCTATCCCCGGCTTGAAGTCATTAAGCGGTCACTCTGCATTGAGGGTGCATGCAGGGCTTTGGCCCGTGCGGAAGTGCACTGGGGGAAGATGGATGCCGAAGCTGGTAGCGGAGGGTGTCGCAAGAAGACGGGAACATCGCCATACCCCAAACAATACTATGACAATGTCATTAAGGGTGCCCGCCTTGTGGCGGATGAATGTACCAAGGATGTAATATTTGAAGGAATGTACCAAGGATGTACCAAGGATGTAATATTACCAAGGATGTAATATGTGCGCTATGTGGTGCTTGTTAATTTAAAATATTACCTTCTGTGCGACCGTTTATAAAATCTTGAGAGTTGCCAGTCATCGGCTTCTACCCCCATGTAACTAGTACTGGGGTGTTCAGGATAAATATAAACACTCTTTATCCAAATTTTTGGTCCTTTTAAGGTGGTGTTTAACGCAGCGAACAAGGCAATCGAACTATACAGCTTTATCGCTCTCACTTGGCCATAGAAGTCTACAATTTTAAATTTTGGTGAAGCCCCTAGTATCCGGAAGGCCGGACTTGGGGCATTATACATGGCTAAATAGGACGAGGCCGATTCCTCGCCTGAAGCGGAAAAAATCTTTAAGGATTTGAGACCTCTCGAACACCGACCAACTCTCGCCTTATCATGATAGTCAGTTTTCGGCTTTCTCTACTCAGGTGCTCGTCCGGAAGAACCGGGACACAATCGTAGTAGTTCTCCCTGCGCTACCTTAGCAGATATAGCGGAACGTAAGGTACCAAAACATAGGAGCCGGGCAAACCTAACTATTGACACAAGACATGATTCGGAGCTAATGCATATAATGCTATAAGTTCAGGGTGCCACACTACAAAAGTGTTCGGACTTGACTTGCCATGTTATGGGGCACACTGAAGCCCCTGGCAAACTGGTTGTGTGAAAATGCACGGGTATAATAAATAAGCAGTAGAGGAAAGGGGTAAATAAATGTAATAGTAAGATGACGATGTACACTATATTCCCTTGTTATTCAAATGATACGTCAAAGCGTACACATACAAGTAGTGTTGTAAGCAAACTAGGACTGTTTGACACATCCTGACCAGGAGCGGGCTGTATGCGGGTATGTAAAACAGGTATAACGATCGTTATCAGAGACCACCTGAGGATTCCCTTGGACGCCCCAGCTTCTGGTATTCTTGGTGTGTCCTTCCCGCAATGTGTCCGATAGTCTCTCTATCGGAGGAGCCTCCCGAAGACGAGGACCTAAAAGAAAAAAGGTGCGTGGGTCCTGGGGCGGTCGAACCGCATTGTGGACTGTGTCATAGTCGTGCCTCCGCCTATGCCCATGGTATTTTAAGTGTGTGATTATGTACGCGTGGCACATATTTCGCCGCTTGTCTGGTACTAGGACGGAGGTCAAATTGCTAGTTGAGCTCTGAACGTGCCGGATTATCTTGTTGCAGGGTACTCCGGACTCACTTGACGGTGTCCGGGTTCTTTATCGCCGAATGGGGTGTTTGCCTAAGAAGGCTCCTTTGTACTTCCGCGGCGAGGGCCGCAATGTGCTCCTCCATACGGAGCGAGCGTTGTATGTTTCCATTAACTGTTATAACCCCGCGAGGTCCTGACATTTTGAGCTTGAGGTATGCATAATGCGGGACCACATTGAATCTGGCAAATGCGGTTCGTCTGAGCAGTGCGTGAAGACACTGCGGAAGGGGACGGTGTCGAAGATTAACTCCTCGCTTCGGAAATTGTTTGGAGATCCGAAGACCACTTCTAGTGTGATTGAGCCCGTGCAACAGGCCTCCACACCTGGTATGACACCGTTGAAGGTAGTTTTTGTGGGTTTGATCCTTGAGGGGTCGATGCCCATTTTGCGCACTGTATCTTGATAGAGCAGGTTCAGGCTGCTGCCACAATCCATGAGGAATCGTGTGAGATGGAATTCGTCGATGATGGGGTCAAGGACCAATGCGGCCGAACCGCCATGGCGGATACTGGTAGGGTGGTCCCTGGGATCAAAAGTGATCGGGCAAGAGGACCATGGGTTGAATTTTGGGGCGACTGGCTCTATCGCATAGACGTCCCTTAGTGCACACCTCCATTCTTGCTTTGGAATATGGGTTGCGTATATCATATTCATTGTTTTCACCTGAGGAGGGAATTTTTTCTGTCCTCCTGTGTTCGGCGGCCGGGGCTCCTCGTCGTCATCTCTATGCAGCCCCTTTTCCTTGTTTTCGGCATTCAACTTGTCGGCCTGTTTAAACACCCAGCATTCTCTGTTGGTGTGGTTGGTTGGTTTGTCGGCGGCACCGTGAATGTGACATGAGTGATCAAGAATGTGGTCCAAACTGGACGAGCCCGGATTGTTTCTTTTAAATGGCTTTTTCCGCTGTCCTGATTTGGAGCCTCTGAATCCGGCATTGACTGCCGTGTCTTTGGCATTGTCGCCATTGCTGTGACGCTTGTATCTATTGCGTCGTGGCTTGCCGTTGCTATCTCTGGCGTCTGAACTGCCGGAGTTTTTAGGTGTGATGTTGCTACAAGCCAACCAGCTGTCCTTGCCCGCACAAAAGCGGGTCATGAGTGTCGTGAGGGCTGCCATGGATTTTGGCTTCTCTTGGTCGAGGTGTCGGGCCAGCCATTCATCACGGATGTTATGCTTGAAAGCTACTAAGGCTTCAGCATCCGGACAGTCGACAATTTGGTTCTTTTTGGTTAGGAACCGAGTCGAATCCTCAGGCGACTCTCGGGCTGTTGGGTTATGTGCCTTAAGTCATCGGCATCGGTTGATGCATACGTAAGTGCCACAGAGTTATCAAGGAATGCATCTTCCAGATCCACCCAACTGCCAATGGAGCTTGCTGGCAGGCTATTTAGCCAATGCTGAGCCTATCCTTTGAGCTTAAGTGGTAGGTACTTTATGGCATGTAAGTCATCACCGCGGGCCATGTGAATGTGTAGGAGAAAATCTGCAATCGATACCGCGGGGTCTATTGTGCCATCATATGATTCAATGTTTACAGGTTTAAACCCTTATGGGAATTCATGATCCATAACTTCATCAGTGAAGCATAGGGGGTGTGCGGCGCCTCTATGCCGGGCTACATCCCGATGTAGTTCAAATGGATCTGGTCTGTTGTATTCGGCCCGGCCGGGCTTTGGTTTATTTTATCCGGCGTGACGGTCATCGTCACGTGTTGTGGCGCGCCCCCATGATCCGTAGATCGATCTCGATTGTCCTGCTTTGTTTTCCAATAATTCTCGCATGTCCCTCGTGTAGCCCCTGGCCTTAGTATTATCGTTTGATTGGCGACGCGGTGCGGTCTGGACTTGCTTTGTCTCGGCCACGGGGTGGCAGGTCTGCCGCATCATGCGCTGGTAGTGTGGGCTTTAATGCCTCCTCCTCGTGTTGAGGTAGCAACCTGCGCTTTGGGTAACTCTTGGTAGGGCGCTCGAGTCAGTATTCCTCGGCTGCCAGGACCTCGGTCCATCTATCAGCTAGCAGATCTTGATCAGCTTGATGTTCTTGCTGCTTTTTCTTCAGGCTTTTTGCAGTGTCTATAAGCCGGCGTTTGAAGCGCTCCTGCTCGACGGGATCCTCAGGCACGATGAATTCTTCGTCGCCAAGGCTCACCTCTTCTTCAGAGAGAGGCATGTAATTATCATCCTTTGATTCTCCATCTGTTGCCTATTCCTTAGGGCTAGCTTACCCATTCCCTTGCTCGGCCTGCTCGAAGCCTGGCTGGGCAGGATTGTTTTCGTCTTCGACACTATCCGGATTGTTATCGTCTCTTGTGCCGGTATCACTATTTTTGCTATGGCGGCGTTTGGAGCGGCGCCTATGATGCCGATGCCTAGATTGCTTGTCCAAGGGGTTATCGTCTGTTGCCTCATTGCCATTCCTCTGTTTGGGAGTGTCCACAATATATATATATCATATGATGAGGTGGCTGTCCAGCGCCCTATAGGCGGTGGTTCCTGTTCTTCTCCTGCATCGTCGTCCATACCTTCGATGTCTTCGGAGTTGAAGTCGAGCACGTCGGTTAAGTCATCGACAGTGGCTATTAAGTGGGTGGTGGGTGGGGAACGAATTTCTTCGTCGTCCGCTACCCACTCGAGCCGGACATAGTTCGACCAAGAATCTCCCGACAAGGAAAGAGACCTTAATGAATTTAGCACATCACCCAAGGGCGAGTGTTGAAAAATATCCACGGAGGTGAACTCCATGACTGGTGCCCAATCAGATTTGATAGGCACGGACGTACACGGTTCGGATCATGTGGCCGTAGACGAGTCCGAGGGTCCGAGGATACCCTCCTCACAGGAGGTGGCTTCAGAGTTCGGATCCAACGCTGATGAGTGTTCGGCCTCCATGGCAGGGTCAATCCACCTGTCTTCGGAGGATGCAATCTACTCCGGTTTGATTCTCGGGGCCGCCGCAGGTATGATCTCCTGAACACTGTCTGATGGCAGATCTAATTCATGCTCGTCATGACTGTTCGGTGTACCTGACATGGACTCGAATCCGTCAAAGATCAAGTCTCCACGGATATCGGTAGTATAGTTCAAGCTTCCAAACCTGACCTGATGGCCAAGGGCGTAGCTATCGATCTGCTCCAAGTGGCCAATCGACTTGGCCCGTAGTACGAAGCTACCGAGTATGAAGATCTGTCCGGGAAGGAAAACCTCCCCCTGGACTGTGTCATTGAAGATGATTGAAGGAGCCATCGAGCCTTATCGCGACGACACAGTGGAACTCTCAATGAAAGCACCAATGTCGGTGTCAAAACCGGCGGATCTCGGGTAGGGGTTCCCGAACTGTGCGTCTAAGGCTAATGGTAATAGGAGGCAGGGGACACGATGTTTTACCCAAGTTCGGGCCCTCTCAATGGAGGTAATACCCTACTTCCTGCTTGATTGTTCTTGATGATATGAGTATTACAAGAGTTAATCTACCATAAGATCGAAGAGGCTAAACCCTAGAAGCTAGCCTATGATTATGATTGTTGTTGTCCTACAGACTAAACCCTCTAGTTTATATAGACACCAGAGGGGGCTAGGGTTACACAGAGTCAGTTACAGAGAAGGAAATCTACATATCCGAATTGCCAAGCTTGCCGTCCATGCAAAGGAGAGTCCCATCTGGACACAGGACGAAGTCTTCAATCTTGTATCTTCATAGTCCATCAGTCCGGCCAAAGTATATAGTCCGTCTGTCCGAGGACCCCTTAATCCAGGACTCCCTCAGCGGCTCCCCATCCAGGCAAGGATGTGGGCTGCGCGCCTACATCGACGTCCTAGGGCTCAACCAAGCTGCATCTCAGGACACTTCTGGCCTTCGCGCATGGGACGCTGCGAGGGTCCGCCGCACAGCTACGACCGCATGCCTTTCGGCCTGCTGAACGCAGCTGCCACCTACCAGTGTCACCTGTGGAGCATTCTGGCGGCTCAGGAGGCCAAGCACCATGCGTTCCTTGCGGAGATGGAGACGGTCCTCAAGGAACCACCTGGACCCCAGAGCCTCCCGAGGCTTAGGGCTCCGGTGGCTCGTGAGGGCCGGTCCCTTCACCACGCATCTTCCGCTACTCCAACACCCCCTGTACAACGGAACCAGGTGACATCTCCCAAGTTCATTTCAGCTGGGACCGCCCTCAAGGCTGCATCATTACCAGGCCGCGTAGGTCCGCCCCCGCGGCGTGTATCTCTTTTTATGTCTTTAGCTTACCTTGCTGGGGGCGCCCCTCGGGCTGCATCATCCACAAGCCGCTTGGGTCTGACCAAGTGGCATGTATCCATCCTGCATTCACCTAAGCTGATTTGCCTTTCATGCCTAATCTGTCTGTGATTATCACCTGCTCGCCACCTACTGCAGGTCCCTCCCTCTCTCATGCAATTCGCTTACGCGTTAAAAGGGGGGCTCCCGAGCATTGCGACTCAGGAGCTCTTACTGGCTGTCTAGCCCTCACCCCCTTGCCATGACCACAGCATCGCGACCTGGCATACCAGCGGCGGATGAGCTCGCTCGAGGGCCGGGACCTGAGGACGTATAGCATTTATACCGAACCGTCTCGCAGGAACACACAGTTGTCAAAGACCCAAGACCAGGCGCAACCCGCCTTGAGAAAGGGCCTCGTGAGTCCCACGCTGGCTCACGAGTGCACAGATACACCTTGTCTAGCCCTGTCGTGCAAGCCACGTGTCTGGACGGGGATGTACACACCCAGGGGGCTCTCCCCAGAGGGAGCCCCCTCCCACGCACAAGTGGAAGCACCATGCTCCGCGCCGTCCGTCGACACTGCCGAGGAGCGGCTATGCCCGTACACATATGGAGGCACTATGCTCCATGCTGGTGATAAACAACTAAGGGCGGCCCCACGGCTGCATCAACCTCATGCAGCCCCAGCGCTCAGTGTTTGGCCTCATTGGAACACCTCCCCTTGGGAGCATCACGCGAGGGGGCTGTACACGGGGGCTGCGCCCGGGTCACGCCCGAGCGTACGCCACCCAGCCAGGTCCTCCGGACCTAGTCGTCGCGTGCCCCTTCCTGAGCGGAGCAAATGTCCGAAGGTTGTTTGAATGTCAAGGGGGACTCCTGAGCATCGCGACTCAGGAGCCTAACTGGGCATGTAGCCCCTCACTCGGTACCGCCCTGGTGATACGGTCGGGGCCAGCGGCTGTTGAGGTATGCGCGGGGCCGGGCTCTGCCAACGTAGAACGCTAGATCTACACCTACGTTTGCTTCCTATAAGTTGTTTGCGCGTCAAGGGGGACTCCTGAGCATCGTGACTCAGGAGCCTAACTGGTCACGTAGCCCCTCACTCCTTGGTCCTGTCCTGGAGATCCGGTCGGGGCTAATGGCGGTTGAGGTATGCGCGGGGCCGGGCTCTGCCGACATAGAACGTAAAGCAAATAGGAAGAAAACTGCAAAATCTTGAAGCAAATATTACAAACCATAATTTTCTTCACAATACCAGACGCAAGTTTAAATGCCTCCACGAGGCATGGTGCACATTGCAGGAATTAAGCAGGAAAGAGGCCGCAAGTAAATCATCATTGGACACCGCCGTCGTCCGCTAGGGACTCCGCTCCTATGGCGGTGTTGCCTTCACCTATATCACCACCCGAGGCCGCCGGATCAGCAGCACTGCTTGCCAGGGGCGCAGGAGCGAAGTCGCGGAACTTCTCCAACAAGGCCTCCACCTGGCCCTTCACGGCCTCAGCAGTAGCGGCATAGCACTCGCCGTCCATAGGCTCCAGCAGGTCGTCAAGATTGGTGTCAGTGTCACGGAGGTGGAGGTGGCTGAAGACGTGCGTCGGTGCAGCGGAAGAAAGGACGCGAGCTTCATCCCCTGCCATCGGGCCGATGTCGCTCACGACTTCCTCAAGCGCCTCGACCAAGTAAGGAAGCAGTTGGGTGGGGCCATCCTCGTCGGTAGCTAGCGGCTTCTCCAGGCCCTTCTCATAGAGTGCCTTCAGCGCCACGCGAGACCTCTCCTCGAGGAGTGCCAAGGCTGCGCGGTCCTCGGCCAGGACCTTCGCCTGGGCACGAGTTCGGCCTTCTCCGCCCTCACCATCTGCTCCACTGTTTCGAGCCGACCGCGCCCAGTGGCCTGCGCCTCCGCCAACCGCGCTAGCTCGACATCGCGGTCCCTGACGGCGTCCTCCTGAGCCTTCATCCTCTACTCCTCCGCTTGGCATCCATGATCTTCTTTGGCGTGCTTGTCGTGTAAATCCTTCAGCTCGGCCTCTAGTGCCTTGCAGCGGTCCTAGGCGGCCGCGGCATCCTTCAGCTCCACCTCACGAGCGGCTACGGCCTGGGTGGCGGCCTGCTTCTCCTCCTTAGAGGCCGCCACGACCCGCCTTAGCACCGCTCGGACAGAGGCATGAGAGTGAAGCTAGCCGAAAACGAGTTCCAGATGCCAGGCTACCAAATGGGAGTCTATGCACTGGAGGTCTTCTCGCAGCTGAGCCATCTCGGAAAAGGCATGTTCCAAGACATCGGGGGAGGCAGAAGGACCTGGAACCAGCGGCGCAGCAGAAGGAGGAGGCGGCAGCGTAGCCATGGCTTGGGAGACTAGGGGCTCCTGAGCCTTGGGTACCTTAGCAGCAGCGTCGGGTAACAACACATCCGAAGCCTGCAGGGCCATGGGGGCTGACTCTTCATGAAGATGCCCTCCCGTGCCTCGCGAGGATGATCGTGCAGGGGAGGTGCGAATGTCGTCGCCTCCCCTCCCCACGGAAGAAGGTGCGGCCGCGGCAGATGGCTCGGCCCCAGACGACGTCACCGCGTCCTCCTTCCCCTTCTCCGCCATGGGCGGTGGCCTAGCCAATCGATGGTGAACGTCAAGGACCAACAGCATAATCAAGAATAAGATGGAGCGCAGACACTTACTGGTCTACCGCGGAGTAGTCCACCTTCCTCTTGCCGAGCTTGAAGCCCGAGAGCCTCGCGACCCAGGGCGCAGCCGCAAGGACTCTAGGAGCAGAAGAAGGTGCAGCAGGATGGTTGGAGACGGCTCCAGGTAGCATCCGGGCACAAGTAGCCTCTAGGGAGATCAGCGACGACCTGCCCTTCGTCAGGACCTCGGCGGGAGGCCCCCTCAGGAGGCTGGGCTTGGCTCGCAAGGGACCCCCTGCCGCGGGTGACTCTTTCATCCCCAAGGGGGCATCACCATCATCATCATCATCGTCCTCGTCGTCCGGCATCGTGCGGAGGAGATCAGCCTTGCACAAGGGGGAGGCCTCCCCCGTTTCCTCGGGAGTTGCCTCTGAGTCGTGCTCCCCGTCTTCCTCCTCTTCTTCTCCCTCATGGGAGTCACCTGACGATACCATCACCGGCACCGTCGTCCCCGAGATCGCGGGAGGAGCCGGCGGCACCAGGCCGCGCCCGTCAAAGGTAGGCATGGCGGCCATGACCTGTGCCCCGTCCTTGTGAACGAACAAAGGAGAAAAGGCACTAGGCGGGTATTTCTGGTCATCCCCGACCAGGAGCCGGAGCACCGCGGCCAGCTCTTCATCAGGCAAGGCTTCCGGGCTCAGGTGAAGCTTGTCGTCTGCGCCCCCAAGCATCTATAAGGGGCGCGAGCGCGCCTGAAGCGGAGCCACCCGCCGCATCAAGAACTCCCCCACGAGCATGGCTCATGTCAGCTTCGCCGCCTTCGTGTTGCCCGGCTTCAGGTCGGCGTTCATCCTCTCCAGCACCAGCACTGCACGACTATCGGTGAGCTTCACACGCAACCACCCTTCATTGGACTGAGGCCTCTCCGTCGGCAGCGCCAATCGTGGGTGGACACACTTGGCATCCATCATGAACCACTTGCTCCAGAAGCCGTCGACCCTCTTCCTGGCCTTCGAAATTGTGTTGGCCTTGCCGTACGCAATGAAGTTGGCGCACCCCGAGGTGTGGTCGCCGTTGGTTTAGAGGAAGAGGAAGTGGCACCGCAGAGCCACGGACGGCATCACACCGACATACGCCTCACAGTAGTAGGCGAAAATCGACAAGACATAATCAGAGTTGGGATGGTGTTGAAGGGCCTGCAACCTCTAATGGCGGAGGACGGCGTAGAAGAAGTCGGAGAAGGGGGGAACCAGGCCTGCGACGAGGGCGCTCGTGAAGAAGTGATAGAAGGTGCTCCCCAGAGCCTTTGGCACGGCAGAGCCTGCCAGGAGCTCGGTCCACCCCTTTTCATTGCTCTCCCCTGCCATCAGCAGGCACATGGCAGCGAAATTCTTCTCTGAAACATTAGGGCGTCAAGGGCCGGCTCGTACCAAGCTGGCGGCGCATCGACCTTGGCCTTCCAGGGCGCCATTGGTTGCTCAGGGGGAAGGATGGAAGTCGATATGGAGATTTCAGAAGCGAGGAGCGAGGAAGGGGATCTGAAGCAAGACGAAGGAAAGCAATGAAGGCAAGCCTTGCCCACGCTAGCCTTTTGTCAGAAGGGCAGTTCCCAAGGCAGCATGGGGGAGCGGAGACGCCCACGACCAATCAGTCGCCACGCGTCGACCAAGGCCGCAGGCTGTTGGGGCCCGCGGCGCTCCGTACTTGCCCTTTGGCTTCGCCGCTATGACAAGTCCGAGCGCGCCTTGGGCCCGGGGGCTACTCTCGGCATTCTGGGAATGGGGGTCCCCAGACTTGCCTGCCTGCGGACCACGGCGTGGATCCACCAGTGGCCCAGTATGGCCCGTCTTCATCAACCAACACTCAAGACCCTCGCGAGGGGCCAGGCTTCGCGAGGCGGACGACACAAGGCCTCCTCAGGAGCGGCCTCACCAGGCGTGCTCGCAAGGGAGGCGGAGAGATCAAGGCAAGGGGTACCTCGCGAGGTTCCCGTGATGCAAGCCATGACGACCAAGGCAAGGCGGGCGCTAGGCGGGCGCCGGCGCGCGCATTGTCCTTGTTTCCCGTTTGGTGCTAAGGGGGCAAGCGCAGGCGCAGAGTACCGAGGCATCATGCAAAGGTTTGCCATATCGGTGCAACAAGACCAAGACCAGCAGGACGGCAGGACGGAGGTCATCGTGGAGCCCAAGACGGCATCACCACCAGCGCCTCTAACAGGCGAAGACCACCTTTAGTCAGGATAGCTCGTACTAGCTGTCCCTTTTCAAATTGGTTATTGTTGGATCCCTTCCCGCTCACTATTTGGGAAGAGGACCAGGGCCTCTATAAATAGGACTAGCCACCACAGTAGAAGGGGGGATCATTCAAATCATCCTCATCCACACCACACCAGCTCAAGAACACCTCTCCTCGGGAGGCTATTCTTACCTTGTATTGTCCATCATCAGCACAAGGGGCAATCCACCACCACCACACAGGAGTAGGGTCTTACACCACAACGGTGGCCCGAACCTGTATAAACCTTGTGTCTCGTGTGTTGTGAGTTCATCGAGCTAAGCTTAGGGATCACGGCGAGGTTGACAGCGAGATTCGGTAGGGGGGAATCTTCGTGCGCACCCCAGTGTTCGAGCCTCAAGGGTTTTGCCGGAACCCTAAATCCGACATTTGAGGTCTTACACCACAACGGTGGCCTGAACCTGTATTAACCTTGTGTCTCTTGTGTTGTGAGTTCATCGAGCTAAGCTTAGGGATCGCGGCTAGGCTGAGAGTGAGATTCGGTAGGGGGAAATCTTCATGCGCACCCGAGTGTTATAACCTCAAGGGTTTTGCCGGAACCCTAAATCCGACACCCTCCAAGGAGACCAAGGAAGTGAAGCTAAACCCGGAAGACGCCAGCTGCAGCAAGTACGCTGTCGTAGGCACCCGCCTCGATAGCAAATAGGAAGGCGAGCTCGTCGACTTCCTCCGTGAGAATCGAAATATTTTTGCATGGACCCCCAAGGACATGCCGGGAATCCCGAGGAAGTACACCGACCACAAACTCCATGTGCGCAAGGATGCCAAGCCTGTCCGCCAACCTCTACGACATTTCTCCGAAGAGAAGAGAAGAACCATCGGTGAAGAAGTCGCCAAGATTTTGGCGGCCGGCTTCATCAAGGAAGTGTTCCACCCCGAGTGGCTGGCCAACCCATTCCTCGTCCTGAAGAAGAACAAGACCTGGCGCATGTGCATCGACTACACCAACCTAAACAAGGCCTGTCCCAAGGATCCGTTCGCCCTCCCGCGGATCGACCAAGTCATTGACTCGACCGTCGGGTGCGAGCTCCTATCCTTCCTGGATGCTTACAAAGGCTACCAGCAGATCAAGCTAGACCCGGCCGATGCCCTGAAGATGTCCTTCATCACGCCCATTGGGGCGTATTGCTACATCACCATGTTGTTAGGCCTGAAGAACGTCGATGCCACTTTCCAGCGCTGCATGCAGAAATGCTTGCTACCGCAACTCGCCGCAACATCCACGTTTATGTGGACGACATTGTGGTGAAGACCAAGCAGCACCTCACGCTCCTCGACGACTTGAAGGAAACTATCGCCAACCTGCGTGAGTACAAAGTCAATCTCAACCCGGAGAAGTGTGTTTTCGACGTCCTGGCCGGAAAGCTACTCGTCTTCCTCATCTCGAAGCACGGCATTGAGGCGAACCCGGAGAAGATCAGGGACGAGCGCATGTGCAAGCCGGCTCGGCTGCGCAATATCCAGAAATTCAACTACTGCTTGGCCTCGGTCAGCCAGTTTCTCAGCCGGCTGGGCGAGAGGGCCTTGCCCCTGTACCAGCTGATGAAGACGACGACGCCATTCGAATGGAACGACCAGGTAGACTAGGCTTTCCGGGACCTCAAGCGCATGCTCTCCACTGCACCCGTCCTGGCCGCGCTGACCGAGAAGGAGCCGTTGTTGCTCTACATTGCCGCGACCTCATTGTTGGTCAGCACGATGCTGGTGGTCGAGCGACCAGAAAAGGGCAAGATCCCGTCCAGTGCCCGGTCTACTACCTGAGCGAGGTGCTCTCCGCCTCCAAGAAGAACTACCCGCACTACTAGAAGATGTGTTATGGCGTGTACTTCACGCCCAAGAAACTGAAGCAGTACTTCCAAGAGCATGTTATCACCATGGTCAGCATGACCCCCCTCGGCGAGATCATAGGGTGCCGGGACTCCTCTGGCCGGGTTGTCAAGTGGGCTCTTGAGCTTGCCGGCCACACCATCCTCTAAGAGCCCCACATCACAATCAAGTCCAAGGCCTTGGCCGACTTCCTCGTCGACTGGACCGAGAGCCAGTACTTGCCGCCGCCACCGGACTCAAAGCACTGGCGCATGCACTTCGATGGCTCCAAGATGCGACTCGGCCTAGGGGCTGGCACTGTGCTATCTTCACCGAAGGGCGACCGACTCCGCTACGCGCTCCAGATCCACTTCGCCGCCTCCAACAACATCACTGAGTATGAGGCCCTTGTGCACGGCCTTCGGCTTGCCAAGGAACTCGGCATCCGGCGTATCCTATGCTATGGCGACTCGCATCTGGTGGTGCAACATTGCTCCGGCGAGTGGGACGCCCTCCACTCCAACATGGAAAGCTATCGCTTCCTTGTCCAGGAGCTATCCTGATCCTTCGAGGGCTGCGAGTTCTTCCACATCCCCCCGCGCGGAGAATGAGGCAGCCGACACACTCGCCAAGATCGCCTCATCCCAACAGTCCATCCTGTCTGGCGTCTCCCTCGAGCACCCGCATAAGACGTCCGTCAAGCCGTCTCTGGACTCCGCGTACATCCACGTCCCGGATGACCCAGCCGCACCTCAACTCGGCCCGGGGACTTCTGAACCCGACCCGGGGACTGTTGAACCCGGCCCGGGGGCTGCCAAACTTGGCCCAAAGACCGAAGCCACCAACCCGGCCACCATCACCCTCGACCCGTCCACTGCCATCCATGACCTGGGGGCTTCTCATCCCGACTCGGGGGTTGCCGACCCAGAACCCACCTTGGTGGCCGTCTTCGCCATGGTGACGGCCCCATCTTGGGCCCTGCCCATCTCAGAGTTCCTGGAGAACGGCGCCCTCCCAATGGACGAGACCGAGGCCCGGCAGGTACAATGCTGGGTGTCCCCTACAGCATCATTAACAACGAGCTCTTCAAACGCAGCTCCACCGGCGTGTTTCAGCGCTGCCTCGAGCAAGACCAGGGCATTGACATCCTTCTTGACATACACCAGGGCGAGTGCGGGCACCACGCCGTGTCACAGTCCCTGGTCTCCAAGGCTTTCCGCCATGGTTTCTACTGGCCTACGGCCCTCCAAGACACCGAGTCACTCGTCCTCAAGTGCAAGGAGTGCCAGCGCTTCAGCAAGCACAACCACCAGCCGGTGTCAGCACTCCGCACCATCCCGATCGCCTGGCCCTTCGCGGTCTAGGGACTCGACATGGTGGGACCCTTCAAAACCGCCAGAGGCGGCATGACGCACTTGCTGGTGGCGGTGGACAAGTTCACCAAGTGGATTGAAGCACGGCCAATCAAGAAACTGGATGGGCCAATAGCCGTCCGGTTCATCAAAGACATCGCAGTATGCTACGGCATGCCTAACAACATCATCACGGACAATGGCACCAACTTCGCCAAGGGCGCGCTCATGCAATACTGCTCCGTCTCCGACATCCTCCTCGACCCGGCATCCGTTGCACACCCGCAGTCCAATAGACAGGTTGAGCGGGCCAACGGCCCCATCCTATCCAGCATCAAGCCGCGGCTCGTCGAGCCGCTCACTCGGCAGTTGGCTCGACGAGTTGTCGGCTGTCCTCTGAAGTCTCAGAACCACGCCGAACCGGTCGACCGGGTTCATCCCATTCTTCCTCGTCTATGGAGCCGAAGCCATCATCCCGACCGACGTCGAGTTCGACTCGTCGCGTGTCGCGATGTACACTGAAGCCGAAGCCAAGGAAGCTCGCGAAGACGGCGTCGACCTACTCGAAGAAGCCCGCCTCCTGGCGCTCAGCCGTTCGGCCATCTATGTGCAAGTCCTGAGGCACTACCACAGCAAGAAGATCAAGCCCCTCGCATTCCGTGAGGGCGACCTCGTCCTCTGACTCACCCAAGAGCAAGTTGGCCAGCACAAACTGTCCCCTCCATGGTAGGGCCCGTTCATCGTCAGCAGAGCCTTGTGCGATCGCAACGCCTACTACCTCATCGATGCACGCAATTCAAACAAGCACAAAAGAGACAGCGCCGGTGAAGAAACGACCTGGCCATGGAATGCGGAACTCCTCCGCCCGTTTTATAGTTAGTCATACGAATGTATGTATCGCTTCCTTTTGTAAACGCATGAAACTATGGAGTCCCCGAACAATGCTTGTGGGCTGCCGTTTTTGACCAAGTTATTGTGTCTCCTACATGTGTGCATCACTTTGCTCCTAAACCCAGCCACCGGTCCGACTCGCTCTACCCGGGGGCTCGGGGGCTGGCCGGCTCGGTAGCCACCCGCCGCCTTCCTTGGTAATTCCTGACGTGCTAAGGACGCCACGGCCCCTCACTTCGCCCTAGGCCACAGAACCGGCTTCGACTATCGGCTGACAAGCACAATGGGCCAGAGCTCCTGCACGCCTCAATCACTAAGTCAAAGGCCGCCGGGTCGACCAACCCGGCCCGTCACTTTAAAATGGCTGCACGACCGGCTTCTCACCAACCGGCTCTGCGGGATTGCCGCCAGCCAGCCCAGCGGGTGTTTCGCTAGCGCTCAACATTTTGAAAGCCTAAGTACTGCGCGCTCCTCCCAAAAAACTGAACTCCTTGTCACGGACCGGCGCCTCGGCCGTCAGACTCGCGGGGGGGGGGGGGGAGGTTCGGGAGAGGAAAAAACACAAGAAAACGGCTCAAAAAGCAAAAAGCAAGAGCAGAGGCATCCACGAAATATACACATCAGACAATATTAAAGGAAGGGCCCACAGCCAGAGTTCATTACACCCAGAAACCCCTAGTGGGTGGGTGGACCTGCTACCTAATAGAAATTTTACTAAGTCTAAATAGGACGGCCTCAGGTGTATCCAGCGCCAGGTCGCGCAGTTTACGGCTCCCCCGCGGCGGCCTCGGGGTCCGCCGAGGTGCCTGTGTCTTCCTTGGCACCCCCGTCGCGGTGGGCATCCGTCTCCTCGGAGCTGCTGTCCGACTCATGTAGAAGCAGGCCATAGTCGTCGCCAGCCACGACTCTGCCATCCTCCGCCCGCTCCGGGTGTAACTCGTCATGGAAGGCGAAACCGGTGATGTAGCTGGCCCGGGAAGCAATCCGCCCGTCCTACTCCTGCAGCTGCTCCTCCGAGCCAGCCCGCTCACCCATCAACGCGTCCAGCTGCATGTCTGGGTGCCAGGACAATGCGAACCTGAGCGCCATCTCGGCGCCGGAACGAGCGGCGGAGACACGTCACTCATGGAGCCGGTATGGCACCATCTCCAACTAGCACGCCAGCCGCGTGAAGCTGCTCGGCGCAACGGAGCCTGGCCACAGGGCCGCCGTCATCGCCATGCCGGCCTGGGACAGCTGCCCCATCTGGTCACCCAAGACCTGCAGACGAGCCTCGGCGGCGGTCATGATCTCCACAAAAGTCCACGCCACCAGTGGGTTAGTCCCGTAGCCAAAGGCACCCAGCGGGTCACGCTGGAAGCGGGCGGTCTCCTTCGGCAGCTGATGCCTCTCCGGGAAGGCTCCTGTCAGGAAACAAAGCAAGTCAGAAAAAAGGCACCAAGGACAAGAAGCCGGGATCCTAACCCGGCAGAATTCAAGAAAAGCACTTACTAGAGAATGATTCTTCCAGGTGCTGCGCTTCGAGCAACGTACCACGCCCGTCCTGATCAATGGTTCAGTCGTGCTCCTAGAGCGCCTTCTCCAAGTCAGCCACCTTGGCAAGGTCCGCCTTTAGCTCGGCATCCTTGTCCTCAGCCGCCTTCCCGGATGCCTCATGGTGACGGGTCTCCTCCTGGCAGGCCCCCTCCGCCGCGGTCATCTGCCCTTTTAGGCGCTCCACCTCAGCCTAGAGCTCGCCCTTGTCGTCGGCCAGCTTGCCGCATTGCTCGTCCGGCTCGGCCAGGGCCCGCTGCGCCTCCTCCACCTTGGCTACTTTCGCCTTAAGGCACTCCACCTTGGCCTCGAGGTGGCTCTTGTCACCCGCCAACTGCTCCTGCAGCCGGCTAGCTTCGTCGAGCGACCACCGGGCCGCCACCGCCTCCGTCTTTGCCTGTGCCACCTCGGCTCCAAGGCGGCCGGCATCGGCGACAAGCCGGTCGTAGTGAAGGCCGGACCGAAGCAGCGGGGTCTGCCGAGACAGCACCTCGGCTACAAAAGAAGAGAAAAAAAAGAACCAATTTTTAAGATTCACCCAATTACAATTGGCCCGAATCTCGGGGGCTACCTCAGCAGTGAAGCGCGCCTCACTAGAAAAGAGCACAAAGATACCTACGGCGACGCGGAGCTCCTCCTCCTTGGCGGCGAGCTGCCCCTTGAGCTCCCTATACTTGCCCAGGAGGCGGTTCAAGGCGCTGACCCGGTAGGCGTCCAAGTGTTGTAAAAAGCAGCGATCAACACAAAGACGACACTCTAAAGATTCGACCCAACTACTACATAGTTGGCCCGAACCTCGGGGGCTACACTCAATGGGTGCGCTAGAGCGCCCCCACAAGGAAGAAGCTACAAAGGAAGAAATATCAGAAGGTGGAAAGAGAGCCTACCAGCACGGGGCGCTCCAGCTCCCGCGTCCGCTCCACCTTGGCTTGGGCGAAGGCCTCGATCCGGTCCATCCGCCCGTGCAGATGGCGGTTGACGGCGTCCATCCCCGCCTCCTCCCAGGTTCGAGGTTCAAGAGTACGGCCCCCCCGCCGGCGGCGACACGACGGGCAGCGCCCGCTTAGCTCAGGCACCAGGGCGTGTTCTCCGCCGGCCGCTCCCCCCGCGGCCGGTGCCTCCTCCGACGCCTCTCCGGCGCCGCCGTCGGCTCGGTAGCCACCGCGTCCTGCAGCGCCACCACCAGCGGCGTCCTGCTCGCCGACGCTTCCGTGGCGCCTCCTCCAAGACGGTGTCGCCGCCGCCTCCGTTGACCCCTGCCTGATCAACGACGTCGGTCCGCTGCGGGGTGTCGTCCCCTACCTCCACGACCTCCCGGTCGAGGTCCACCACCTCATCACGGCCTCCTTGGCCACGCTCCCTCACCAACGACAGCTTGAAGACCGTCGCCGCCACCACAGTACCCTCCGGCATCTTCGGCCACGCTAGCTCCTCTCGCCCATGTTGACGCGGCATTGGTCCAGGCCTGGACCGATGCTGCCTCTAGCTCCGCCTCGGCCCTGTTCCGGTCCTGCAAGGCCAAGCCTTCGGCATCGGCCGGGTCCAGGCCAAGGTCCGGATCCCCCGGCTCCTCCTCCTCATCCCGGATGATGGCGCTAGACCGGCTCCTCCGGAACACGGCGCCCTCGGTGGCCGCGGTGTAGGCCGCTGCCCTCGCCAGCGCGATCGGCGACCTGAAGTCCAACACAAATAACAAGCAGGGCCGCTCAGCCACTCGTATGCGAATAAAAGTAAAACTTACCCCGACAGCACCAGAACGGTGGGCCTCGCCGACCTCTCTTGCGCAGCGCAGCGCCTCCTGTTGGCGTCCGGCCTCGCGCCCCCGGCTGGGTCAGCCGCGCGCTTCATGGCCGGAGGCCGCGGCACGACATTGTCCTTCCCATGGGGCTGGCTCGGCGTTGGCACCCCCCGCGATGACCCAACATCACCTCCTCTGCCAACGCCACTACATCGACGGTTCGCGTCAGCATCACCCGCGCCGTGCCGCACCTAGCAAATCAAGGAATATGAAAAAGAAAAGAAGAAGCAAGACTTACCCGCATGGCGCCCCGCGCCGACGTCAGCGGCTGCCTCCTCCTCTTTGCCGTGGGCCGCGGGCTCCTCCGACGCCGCCCGCACCACCTGCGACTGTGCCCTGGTGTAAGGGTGCCGGATGGCATTCAGAAGCACCTCCCGCGTCGCGTCGGGATGGATAAGAAGATGCGCAACAGCAAAATACGAAGACCAGGGACTCATAATGGGCGCCGGATTTGAGTGGCTGTACGGCGGCTTGTCGAACCGCCAGTCATCCCTCAACGCGGCCTTGGAGAAGTTGTTGACCCGGCGCGCAATCTGGTCCGCCCCCAGGCGCATGGCCGCCAGGCAGTTGGGGTCCTGAAGGCCGGTCATCTCACCGATGAGGCGGCTGTGTTACTGCAGCGGTAGAAGCCGGCGCATAATGAAGGCGGCGATGAGGTCGGTGCCGCTAAGCCCCTCCTGCGCCTTCATCACCGACACCCACTCATAGAGGTTATGTATCTCCTGCGACTGATGCCTGGGGTAATACCCCCGGTTCATCTTTGCCCGCGGAGGCGCGTTGACGAAGGCCAGCAGGTTGATGTGATCCGCGCGGAGATTGCGGACGTAGAAGAAAGAATACTGCCATTTCTTGGTAGAATCCTCCAGCGGTATCTTGGGGCAATCAGTGCCCGACCGCTTCGAGATGACGGCGGCCCCGAAGTCAGAGAACTCCCCGGCCGTCGGCCCCTGCTGCTTCAAGGAGAAGAAGCGGGCCAGAGATCGATTGAAGGCTCGACCCCCAGGTACCCCTCGCAGAGGGTGACGAAGCCCGAAAGCGGCACGATGGCGCTGGCACCAAGATGATTTGGCTGGAGCCCGAATAACTCTAGGAAGTCGCGGAAGAAGGCGCTCGCAGGAAGACCGAACCCATGCTTGAAGTGCGGGATGAAGACCACGCTGCCTGCGCTCCACGGGCAGCGGCCTTCTACTTTCTGCGGCAAGCGCACGGCAACTCTTCGCCTCCCCAAAGAAGCTACCGGGTAGTCGCGGAGGTAGCCAATATCGCCGTGATTCATTGTCAAGCCCATCCACGAGCCCGACGGCAGCGCCATCAACGAAGATGGAAGAGGAAAAGGGAAGATGAATGGCGATGGAGTGCTGCTCAAAGCAGCGGGGGTCGCAGCGCGGCGGTTGCAGGAAGAAGAGGGAGGACGAAGAGGCAAGGGACGCGAGCAAGAATGTGTCACACCCTGCATTTTGTAACATTTCATTTTCATTAATAAAGCATGAAAATTTGGACCAACAAAAACTTTTTGCATTATTTGGCTTTTATTTGGAGTTGGTTTTCTCTCTGTGCTTCTTTTCAAGTGCTTCTTGAAGTCAACTACTCTACCCTCTATATTCCATCTCCTTACCCCAAGCTCCTGACCAATGACCATGCCATGTGAATAGTGCTATATAGAATTTTCTTACAAAAATAGTTTGGCCAGAAAGTATTTTCTAAAATTAGTTTTCCAAAAACCCCTGAATTGAGGTTTGCACTGCAAGTACTTGATTAAGGGCAGTAAAAATCTTTCCAAAAATATATTTGACTCCTATTAGATATAGGATGCCCAGGAACCACAAAAATATAATTTTAAAAGTTCTGTTCTATTTTATTTAAAGGCTTTTTCTTAAGGCCTTAAATGGTCTTTAATAGGAAAAATTACTTTACTGTTTCAAAAATATTTGACAAAATTTAGGGAAACTCATAGGACATATATTGTCCATATATAAGAGTTTCAACACCTGGTCATGTTCAAAATATTGGTCAAATCCCTCTAAAACCCTTTCTGGATATTTCAAGCTTTTGAAATATTTACAAAGGAAATATTTTCCAAAATTCCAGCAAAATTCTATCATGTCACATATGACATATTAGATGATCTTGCCAAGTCTCATGACTTGGAGAACAAGATAACACCATCAAAACCCCTCAAAACTATTTCTGTCCATTCTAAAGTTTGATCAACTTTACATTGCCAAGTATGTCCAAATGTGCTCAAACTTGGTGGACATGCTTCATTGGTCTAATGATGCATCTGGACCAAATGGCACAGGTTGGAGAAGAGGAACTCTTGGTCAAAGTGCCTCAAAACCCTCTCTGACCAGAATCAAGTTTGAACCACTTTGCACTACCAACTTTTTCTCCAAGACCCCAACTTTGGTGAGCCTGATCATGTGACCAAATAAGGCTACCACACCAAGTGGTACATCAAGGAGAAATGATTTACTCCATCGGATCTACACAAACCCATTTCTGCCCATTTCTAGGGTTTGCAAGAGTTGCATTGGCAACTTTGTCCAAATAAGCTCAAAATGGGTGGAAGGCCCTAAATATATGTGACATTTCACCCCATGGAGCATCTTGGCCAGTGGGAGTCATTAGCTTACCCAAAACTCCATCAAACACCTTCCGCAAAATACTAAAAGCCTATTTTGCCACTTTCACTAATCTCCTTGAGTTCATCTTTTTGCCACAACCCCTCCTCACTCCCCTCTGTCACTTAGACACTTTTCTACCCGAGGAAGCAATGTGGAGGAAGGGGGGAATCACGTTTGTCCTCTCTGGACAACAGTTTCTTCTCCTCTCACAGCCACTCTCTCTCCCTTCTGCACCCCAGAGCATCCCAGGCCCTTTCCTGGCCTTGTCCCCTTCCACTGTAGCTTCCAGACAGAAAAGGACGCGCGCGCGACGCGGAAAACCCGCGGATGCCGGCCAAAGTCGCGCTCTGGAGCGCCTGCCAGAGCGCCGACCGTTGACACCGCGCCCCGACCGCCTCGTGCCTTCACTCGCGCCCATTGATGTGTCTCGACGTCTGCGACACGCCGCCGTGCAGTCCCCATTGTCTCCCCTCTCTCCCCTCCGCAGCGCAGGTTCGACGCCGCCTGCTCGCCAATGGCCGGCCTCACACAGCGGGCGCCGTAACCTCCCCGCCTCTCTCCTTCTCCCTGGCGCCCTACTCCATCCCCACGAAGCGCCGTGGACAGCTCAAACCTCTCCCCAACGGCCTCCAGAGCCGATCTCATGGCGCCAGAGGCCACGCCCACGGTGAACCGCGCCGCCTATATAAGGCGCCCCGAGCCTCTCTTCCTCCCTGCCGCTCCTCCACACCCAATCAACCCCGAGCCACCCACTTCTCCAGAGCCGCCCGAGCTCGAGATCGAGCTCGAGCTCCGCCGCCTGGTCGCCGCCGATCTGGGTACAGCCTCCTCCGCCTTTTTCTCTCGAATCGACTCCTCGCCACCGATGCTTTCCCTCTCTTTCCCCTTATTTTGCAGCCGGAACGGCCGGAGCCACCGGCGCCCAAGCACCTCCGCCGGGACTCGCCGCCGGCGAGGCAGCCACCCGCGACCGCCTCCACCACCACCGAACCGCGACTCGCTCCCGAGTCCAACGGTAGCCTCCGCACCCTTCCTGTGCTCAGACGCCGCGGCGAAGCTCGCTGTCGCCTCTGGCGGAGGTAGACGACGGCCGCCGTGGGGCCGCCGGTCGGCCTCACGCTCGACGGGTGGGCTCCACCGTCAGTTTAAACGTCGCATGAAGGCAGACCGATCCGCCGCCGGTCAAGGCGATTCAGCCTTTACGCCTCGACGTGGCGGCGCGTGGGCTGGGTTGGTTGGCTCTGCTGCTGCTGTGGCCTCTCGCCCAAAGGGCACAGCATACGTTTTTTTTTCCTTTTCTCAGATATTTCCAAATATTCCACAGGCAGAATATTAATCCAAATGCATTGATTCCAATTTCTAAATTCCTAGAATATTGTAACCTATTTAATGGTGCAACTTTCACTCAAATCCAACCACCTTTTCTTCTCTCTAGAATATTTAAATGTGGTTTTTGGCATTTAAATAAGCCTTTGAAAATCCATAACTCCTATTTTGCTGCTCCAGAACCAAAACCAAAAGTTGCCCCCTTCCTAGCTTTCCTTCTAGTATTTTACAAAAATAAGTTGACATTTTTGTGAGCACTTTGACTTTTCTGTTTTTATTATTGTCTTATTTTCCCGTTGTTTTCTTGCGACGTTAGATCCCGTGATTTGACGAGGTAGTGAGGAAGAAGGAGGAGCAGGGCTCAAGACTTTGAAGATCAAGCCAACCAAGGCAAGCAGCCCTTTGACCATGACTATGATACCCCTTTATATGCATGTCATTTTTAGCTCTTTATTGATGATGCATCGAATCATGATGAGATGGTGAACCACGGGTGGTTGCCACGATTACATTCCTCGCTGATACTTGCATTGTGCATGGCCCTACCTTCTTATGAGGGTTATGCCAGTGGGAGTAGATAGGATGCAAATGTAGATGCTACGCAAATGGGATGGGTTTGTGCATGGTGAAGGAGGCAAAGTGATTTCAAAAGTCTTTTCAAAACCCCGTCGGTGCCACTTATGCCCGAGGGAGATGATGAGATGGGTGACCACTTGATGACGAAGTGGTGTGCCAAGGAAGGTGTGTGTTGTTTTCAAAACGGATTGGTCGGAGTTGCACTGCTATTCCAACCTTACATGCGCGACCACTCTACCCTTATATGGGAAAGGGCATTATTGAGTACCTAGTCGGATACTAGCTTGGAGCCCATTACTAGTGACGGGGAGAGTTGGTGCTCTCTCTTGGGACGGGTCGTGCTGTAGGGCGGCCATGACCATCTTTATGGGGCACCGGACACACCGCTGGTACCCGTGCTGTGGTATGTGATGGATATGGGAGCAAGGCTCCACGAAATTGTTATGTGAAATGTTGGGCACGGGGTTACTGCTAATCGAGTGGACTCCATGTTAGTGTCGCCTAGGGAAAGGTAGTGATCGGTGCTTACCCGGTACTTGAGGTACCGCTGGTCGTGGATGACACGGAAGTTCCCGGATCTAGTGGGTAAAGTGTGCAACCTCGCAGAGTGTAAAACTATTCAATAGCCGTGTCCACGGTCATGGACAGTTGGGTAACCGCCTTGGGCTACGCCCACTTGTTTTCAAACCCGTGTGTGAGATGATGGTGTTGCCTTGGATCAAGTCAAAGGACTTGACACGATTGAGATGGGTTGGTGCCCACTCTGCTTATGATAAATGGGTTGGTGCCCATTCTATTTATGTTGATATCTGTGACCAGTCCTTATGGTTACTTGAATTCTCTTGATGCATGCTTTATAGGATGTTGAACATGTTCTTGCACTCAAAACTAGCTTTATGCAAAACTTTACCTATGTCATGCATCACTATACCTTGAACCAAATCATGGGTTGCTTTGTAGTACATTCAAAGTACTCATTGGCTTGCCACTGGTTATTTAATTGACCAGGCATGGAAGAACCGGAGTTCGAAGAAGAGTTCTTTGGAGACGATCATGCGAACTAGGACGTTCCAGTCAGAATGCCTGTAGGGTTAAGGCAGATGGCATGGGTTCTACTTATCGACGACGTTTTCGCTGCTATGTTTCATTTGATGTTCAGCCCTTAAGGCTTTATCGATGTAAGACTTGACCATGTTGGTCACTATTTGTGTAAGACGGTATGTATGGATGTAAGACTCTTGTTATTCAGCTTCTATGTGTTCAGTGAGCATTGATCTCTGGGATCACTTGACACGCAGCATTCGGTGATCACGACTTGCAGTCGGGTCCCCAGAGCTGGTACCAGAGCCATCCCGACTGTAGGGAAGCCTTAGTTAGCATGGACGTTAGTTAGAGCGAGACTATCCCCTAGATTACCCATATACCTATGTTTATGTTAGTATCCCAAACATAGGTCACATTCCTTTATTGACCCTTCCCCTTCCACTTTTGTAGATGGCCACCGTAGCCGAGGACTTCCTGACCACTGGGTTTCCCGTGCTTCTTGAGGATAGCCTCCGGAAGTGCCAGTTCACTCGAGTCCCCACCTTCTCCTACCACGAGCACTGGGTCGACAAAGACCAAGAAGGAGTATCACGTGGAGGTAGTCGAGGGCGAATGACGCCCGACGAGCTGGTTCTTTGAGGGACCCCAGATGGCGACACTTGCCTCGCCGTGGAGACTGCTGCCCTCAAGGCGCCGACTTCGCCTCCCGGATCTCCTCGCCAGAGATGGCGAGAGCCAGCCACTCGCTACTGCCTTATCGTAAGGAAGGTGATGACGAGAGCAGCGCACCAGCACCACCCTGGACGAGGGACTTCTCTCCGCCTGCACCTACTTCAGCTTGTGTGCCGACAGCCGCACAAAGACTCTGGCCTCGAGTCGACGGAGCTTGGAAGGAACTCCAGCGAGACCAAGGAGCTCCTCCGCATAGTTCAGATGAAGGCGGACAGGATCAAGAAGGATGGAGCACCTGGACAGCCCGCGATAGCTTATCGAGGCGACGACCCCCACAGTCGCACATGCCGAGGGATCACCTCAGCCACGCCAGATGACGGCAAAGGAGTACCATAACCTCTTCAAGACGCCACCAGCAAAGCAGCGCCGTGTTCAGCTCCTTCACTCCCCGCTTCCTCAAGCGATGAGGAGACCAAGACAGATGAAGATGAGGAGGAAGACCAGAGGAGCCGTAATACCCGACCGAGCATTCCACCACTTAGACTCCGCTCAGGACTAGGATAGGCTAGCTCGTAGCCTATGGTAGGATAGGTCGTGTACCCCTTTTGCGAAGTCGAGTCCTTGTAATGGTTCTTATGAAACCATGTTATGTTGTGTTTGCTTTCAACTTGCTTTGATGAAGTCGTACTTTCCCTTCGGGAACTTGTAAACAACTACATTCCCCATTTGGTTTTAATGCATGAGTTTGGCCCTTCTGGCCTTTGTTTAACTTAATTTGCGTCACACCACCCCCTTACTAGGCATTCCATCTCTACTGCTTTCCCTCATTGTTGTTCCCAATCATGAGACCTTGACCGCCCAACAGATGCCTGTTGTAACACGATCGGTACCTCTACCCAGCCGCAAGAAGCCGGAGGTTCTCACGAGGCCGAGCCAGCCAGACCAAGCCCAAGGACGACTCCACCACCACCACCTCCTCCAAGCATGGATATGGCTCAGCTTCTCCAAGCCTTTCGAGAGGCGCCAAGCCAACACCGCAGCCCTCCAGATGATTGCTCAGTTGTCAACCGCCACCGGCGGGACACGGCCATGGACGCTCCATTTGGTGGAGTTCAAGAAGCATGCACCACCCACTTTCATCGAGACTGCTGAACCCCGGATGCGCACGACGGGTCCGCACCATTGAGGATCTGCTGGCACTAGTCGGATGCACCGAGGACCGTGATAAAGTGGCGATGCTGCCCTTCGCTCGGGGGACCGCCAGAGCTTGGTGGGATGGATTCAAGGCTATGCATGTTGAGCAAGACATCACTTGGGACACCTTCAAGACGGAATTCGCAAGGCCCACATCCCTTCCGAATCATGGCCATCAAGAAGCGTGAGTTCCGAGCCTGAAGCAAGGTAGTAGCACCGTCAAGGAGTACATCAGAAGTTCGGTGTTCTCTCAAGGTATGCCCTCGAGGATGTCAAGACCGATGTCGCCAAGGGAGCGCTTCATGGAAGGCCTTAACCAGACTCTGCAGACTCGCTTGTTGTGTGTGACTGCCCAACCTTTCCTCGATCTGGTGAACAAGGCACTCATGCTTGAGGACAAGCGGCGGCCTTGATGACACTCAGAAGCGCAAGATGATCAGCAAGGGTAGCTCCAAAGAACTGAAGCCTCGCCCGTGGCAGCCAAACCCGTCAAGCCAACCTATCAAGAACCAAGAGCTCCTGCACACCGCACCAACTATCCACCTCAGAAGATGCCAACCCCTGTGCCAGCTTACAACAACCCCAATAACAATGTTGGTAAGGGCGCCGTCCCCAACCAAGTCACTTGTTTCGATGTGGACAGCCAGGCATTACTCCAAGAATTGCCCCAACAAGAAGCCCGACGCCGCCGCCTAATGCGCAGAACCCAGACAAGGCCGTGGAATGCCACCAGGAACCAAGCTCCCGCAACTTGCCCAACAATGGCAGGGTCGTGTGAATCATGTCACCATGAAGAAGCCCAGAAGACCCGGACGTCGTCTGGGTGCGTGCCTTGTCAATTCAAGACCAAGAATCGTTTTGTTTGATTCTCGAGCCACGATTCTTTTGTCACCCAAAGTTTTGCATTAAAAGTGGCATGACCCCTACACCCTGAATAACCCTATGGTGGTACAAACCCCGAGCAGAGATGAGAGCCAAGATAGGATGTAAAGGAGTCGGGATTACCATTAACGGGTAGACTTCCTAGCAGACCTTATCATCCTAAAATCACAAGGCTTGATGTGATCTTGGGAATGAATTGGCTCAGCAAGCACCAAGGCTTGATTGATTGCGCCAACCGGACGGTCACTATGACCAATGACCGAGGAGTCGAAGTCAAGTTTGCCTCCAACCCTCCTCTGCTCAAGCCAACCAAGTCAACCGTCTGACTGAAGTTGGATTGGAACAAGTGCCGTAGTATGCAAGTATCCCGATGTTTTTCCGATGAGCTACCAGAATGCCTCCGATCGACATTGAGTTCATCATCGAGCTCATACCGAGCAGACCCATCTATAAGAAGCCTTATAGAATGGGATCGGAGGAGTTAGCGTAATTGAAGAAGCAGTGGAAGAGCAGTTGAGGAAGGGATTTATCCGCCTAGTGCCTCCCTTGGGGATCACCTGTTCTGTTTGTGGCAAAGAAGGACGGTACCATCCGCTTATGCATTGATTACCGCTCCCTCAACGAGGTTACAATCAAGAACAAGTACCCACTTCCCAAGATTGAAGATCTGTTTGATCAACTCAATGGGGCCAAGGTGTTCTCCAAGATCGACCTCAGATCTGGGTACTACCAACTGAAGATCGACCCCAAGATATTCAAGACGGCATTCAGAATCAGATATGGCTGTATGAATGCACGGTCATGTCCTTTGGGTCGACCAATGCCCCACTTACTTCATGTATCTCATGAATAAGGTCTTCATGGAATATTTGGACAAGTTCGTCGTTGTCTTCATTGATGACATTCTTGTCTTCTCGAAGTCGTTAGAAGAGCACGAGCAACACTTGAGGATGGTCCTAGACAAGCTTCGAGAGCACCAACCATATGCCAAGTTCAGCAAGTGTGAATTCGGCTGCGTGAAGTTGGATTCTGGGTCATGTTCTAATCGAAGAGGGATTGTCAACGACTCGCTAAGATTGAAGCCGTGGATGAATGGCAATCCCCGAACAATGTGAAGGAAGTCAGAAGCTTCCTCGGACTCGCGGGATATTACCGCAAGTTCGTTGAAGGATTCTCAAGCATTGCCCGACCCATGACTCAGCTCTTGAAGAAGGACAAGAAGTTTGAATGGACGCTTGGCGCGAAGAAAGCTTCCAGAGTCAAGAAGAGGCTAACCACCGCTCCAGCCTAAGCCACACCAGATATACACAAGGAGTTTGTGATATATTGTGATGCGTCAAGAATCGGACTGGGAGGTGTTCTGATGCAAGAAGGCAGAGTCGTGGCCTACCTTTCAAGGCAACTACGACCTCACGAAGAGAACTATGCTACTCATGACCTTGAGCTAGCAGCAGTGGTTCATGCCCTGAAGACTTGGCGACATTACCTCTTGGGGAAGCGATGTGAGATATACACGGATCACAAAAGTCTGAAGTATATTTTCACTCAAAGGGAATTGAACATGAGGCAGAGAAGATGGCTGGAGTTGATAAAGGATTATGACCTCAGTGTTCAATACCACCCTGGAAAGGCTAATGTGGTAGCAGATGCGTTGAGCAGGAAGGCTTGCTCCTTGAATGCTATGCTAAAGCACAAGCTACCCGCCTTGTATGAAGAACTTGAAAGCTTCGGGTTGAACTGGTTGCACCAGGATTCTTGGCCAACCTCGGTTGCCTACCTTGATGGATGATATCAAGAAAGCTCGGAAGGGGCATGAGAGTATTGAAGGCATCAAGAGGAAGATCAAGGCAGGCAAAGCCTCGGATTCTCAGAGGATGAGGAAGGAATTGTGTGGTTTGGGAATCGATCTGCGTGCCCAACAAGGTTGAGCTCAAGAACCCGATCTTGCAAGAAGCTCATGACAGCCCATATTCCATCCACCCCGAGGCACCAAGATGTATCAAGACCAAGGAAAGATTTTGGTGGCACGGGATGAAAAGGAGATTGCCACCTATGTTGCCAAATGTGACGATGCCGAGGGTCAAAGCTGAACATCGGCGACCTTTGGATTACTCCAACCACTCAAGGTTCCCGAGTGGAAATGGGATAAGATCGAATGGATTTCATCATCGACTACCTAGGTCAAACAAGGGACATGACTCCATCCGGGTCATAGTTGACCATTTGACCAAGGTGGCCCACTTCATTCTGTCAAGACAACCTACAAGGGGAACCAGTTAGCAGCCTCTACATCAACCGGATTGTGAGCCTTCATGGTGTTCCCAAGGAGATTGTGTCGATCGAGGAACCCAGTTCACCTCAAGGTTTTGGAAGAAATTCCAGGAGGCCATGGGGACCAAGTTGTCCTTCAAGATCGCTTCCACCCACAGACCGGAGGTCGACCGAGCGAGTGAATCAAATACTCAAGACATGCTCCGAGCCTGTGTCTTAGCTTATGGAGCTAAGTGGGAAGATTGCCTCCCTTCGCCGAAGTTCTCTTACAACAACAGTTATCGCCAGCCTTCAGATGGCACCATTTGAAGTGTTATACTGGCGGAAGTGCCGACACCTCTCAACTGGTCGGAGACCGGAGAAGGACTTGTCTTTGGGCTCGATATCCTTCGTGAAGCGTAAGAGCAAGTCCAGCTTGTCGAGAGCGTCAAGTCCGCCAAGTCAAGGCAGAAGAGCTATGCGGACTCACGCCGCAGAGACATAAACTTCCGAGTTGGAGACCATGTCTATCTCCGGTCACCCCTCTCAAAGGAGCCCAGCTTTCATGTCAAGGAAAGCTCGCCCGAGATACATTGGCCCTTCAAGATCATCGAGCGACGAGGAGAAGTGGCTTACCGCTTGAACTTCCACGAACTTTCGATGTGCACAACGTGTTCCACGTGTCACAACTCCGGAAGTGTTCCAAGTTCCGCATAAGCCCGACCTCTACAAGGACGCCAATCACCAAGCCATTGATCTTCAACCTGATTTGACTTATCGTGAGAGGCCCATCCGCATTCTCGATGAGGTGAACGACGACTCAAGCCGCACCATCAAGTACTTCAAAGTCCAATGGAGCAATCACACCAAGCGTATAACTTGGGAGCGTGAAGACTACCTTAGATCCGAAGTTTCCGATCTCTTTAAAGTTTAGTTTAGGAATCTCGGGACTAGATTCTTGTAAGGGGGTAGGTCTCACACACCTGCATTTTGTAATATTTCATTTTCATTTAAAAAGCATGAAAATTTGGACCAACAAAAACTTTTTGCATTATTTGGCTTTTATTTGGAGTTGGTTTTCTCTCCGTGTTTCTTTTCAAGTGCTTCTTGAAGTCAACTACTCTACCCTCTATATTCCATCTCCTTACCCCAAGCTCCTGACCAATGACCATGCCATGTGAATAGTGCTATATAGAATTTTCTTACAAAAATAATTTGGCCAGAAAGTATTTTCTAAAATTAGTTTTCCAAAAACCCCTGAATTGAGGTTTGCACTGCAAGTACTTGATTAAGGGCAGTAAAAATCATTCCAAAAATATATTTGACTCCTATTAGATATAGGATGCCCAGAACCACAAAAATATAATTTTAAAAGTTACTGTTCTATTTTATTTAAAGGCTTTTTCTTAAGGCCGTAAATGGTCTTTAATAGGAAAAATTACTTTATTGTTTCAAAAATATTTGACAAAATTTAGGGAAACTCATAGGACATATATTGTCCATATATAAGAGTTTCAACACTGGTCATGTTCAAAATATTGGTCAAATCCTCTAAAACCCTTTCTGGATATTTCAAGCTTTTGAAATATTTACAAAGGAATTATTCTCCAAAAATTCCAGGAAAATTCTATCATGTCACATATGACATATTAGATGATCTTGCCAAGTCTCATGACTTGGAGAACAAGATAACACCATCAAAACCCCTCAAAACTATTTCTGTCCATTCTAAAGTTTGATCAACTTTACATTGCCAAGTATGTCCAAATGTGCTCAAACTTGGTGGACATGCTTCATTGGTCTAATGATGCATCTGGACCAAATGGCACAGGTTGGAGAAGAGGAAATCTTGGTCAAAGTGCCTCAAAACCCTCTCTCGACTGTAATCAAGTTTGAACCACTTTGCACTACCAACTTTTTCTCCAAGACCCCAACTTTGGTGAGCCCGATCATGTGACCAAATAAGGCTACCACACCAAGTGGTACATCAAGGAGAAATGATTTACTCCATGGATCTACACAAACCCATTTCTGCCCATTTCTAGGGTTTGCAAGAGTTGCATTGGCAACTTTGTCCAAATAAGCTCAAAATGGGTGGAAGGCCCTAAATATATGTGACATTTCACCCCATGGAGCATCTTGGCCAGTGGGAGTCATTAGCTTACCCAAAACTTCATCAAACACCTTCCGCAAAATACTAAAAAGCCTATTTTGCCACTTTCACTAATCTCCTTGAGTTCATCTTTTGCCACAACCCTCCTCACTCCCCTCTGTCACTTAGACACTTTTCTACCCGAGGAAGCAATGTGGAGGAAGGGGGAATCACGTTTGTCCTCTCGGACAACAGTTTTTCTCCCTCTCACAGCCACTCTCTCTCCCTTCGCACCCCAGAGCATCCTGGGCCCTTTCTGGCCTTGTCCCTTCCATCGTAGCTTCCAGACAGAAAAGGACGCACAGGACGCTGGAAAATCCGCGGATGCGGCCAAAGTCGCGCCTGAGCGCCTGCCAGAGCGCCGACTGCTGACACCGCGCCTCCCGACCGCCTCGTGCCTTCACCTCGCGCCCGATTGATGTGTCTCGACGTCATGCGACACGCCGCTGCAGTCCCCATTGTCTCCCTCTCTCTCCCCTCTGCAGCAGCAGGTTCGACGCCGCCCGGCTCGGCCAATGGCCGGCCTCACACGCTGGGCGCCAGAACCCTCCCCGCCTCTCTCCTTCTCCCTGGCGCCCTACTCCATCCCCACGAGCGCCGTGGACAGCTCAAACCTCTCCCCAACGGCCTCCAGAGCCGATCCCGCGGGCGCCAGTAGGCCACGCCCACGGTGAACCGCGCCGCCTATATAAGGCGCTCCCAAGCCTCTCTCTTCCTCCCTGTCGCTCCTCCACACACCCAATCAACCCCGAGCCACCCACTTCTCTCAGAGCCGCCCGAGCTCGAGATCGAGCTCGAGCTCCGCCGCCTCGGTCGCCGACCATGGGTACAGCCTCCTCCGCCCTTTCTCTCGAATCGACTCCCTCGCCACCGATGCTTTCCTCTCTTTCCCTTATTTTGCAGCCGAACGGCCGGAGCCACCGGCGCCAAGCACCTCCGCCATGGGACCTCGCTGCCGGGCGGCAGCCACCCGGCGACTGCCTCCACCACCACCGTAACCGCGACTCGCTCCTCGAGTCCAACGGTAGCCTCCGCACCCTTCCGTGGTTCTCAGACGCCGCCGGGCGAAGCTCGCGTCGCCTCTGGCGGAGGTAGACGACGCCGTGGGGCCAATCAGTTTCACGCATCGATGGGTGGGCTCCACCCATCAAGTTTAAAACGTGGTACACACACACCGACCGACCGCCGGCTCAAGGCGATTCAGCCTTTACGCCTTCGACGTGGCGGCAGCGCAGGCTGGGTTTCCCCACAGGCTGCTGCTGCTGTGGCCTCTCTCGCCTAGTGGCACAAATACCGTTTTTTTTTCCTTTTCAGATATTTCCAAATATTCCACAGTGGCAGAATATTAATCCAAATGCATTGATTCCAATTTCTAAATTCCTAGAATATTGTAACCTATTTAATGGTGCAACTTTCACTCAAATCCAACCACCTTTTCTTCTCTCTAAATATTTAAATGTGGTTTTTGGCATTTAAATAAGCCTTTGAAAATCCATAACTCCTATTTTGCTGCTCCAGAACCAAAACCAAAAGTTGCCCCCTTCCTAGCTTTCCTTCTAGTATTTTACAAAAATAAGTTGACATTTTTGTGAGCACTTTGACTTTTCTGTTTTTATTATTGTCTTATTTTCCGTTGTTTTCTTGCACGTTAGATCCCGTGATTTGACGAGGTAGCCGAGGAAGAAGGAGGAGCAGGGCTCAAGACTTTGAAGATCAAGCCAACCAAGGCAAGCAGCCCTTTGACCATGACTATGATACCCTTTATATGCATGTCATTTTTAGCTCTTTATTGATGATGCATCGAATCATGATGAGATGGTGAACCACGGGTGGTTGCCACGATTACATTCCTCGTTGATACTTGCATTGTGCATGGCCCTACCTTCTTATGAGGGTTATGCCGTGGGAGTAGATAGGATGCAAATGTAGATGCTATTAAATGGGATGGGTTTGTGCATGGTGAAGGAGGCAATGTGATTTCAAAGTCTTTTCAAAACCCGTCGGGTGCCACTTATGCCCGAGGGAGATGATGAGATGGGTGACCACTTGATGACGAAGTGGTGTGCCAAGGAAGGTGTGTGTTGTTTTCAAAACGGATTGGTCGGAGTTGCACCGCTATTCCAACCTTACATGCGCACCACTCTACCCTTATATGGGAAAGGGCATTATTGAGTACCTAGTCCGATACTAGCTTGGAGCCCGTGATTACTAGTGACGGGGAGAGTTGGTGCTCTCTCTTGGGACGGGTCGTGCTGTAGGGCGGCCATGACCATCTTTATGGGGCACCGGACACACCGCTGGTACCCGTGCTGTGGTATGTGATGGATATGGGAGCAAGGCTCCACGAAATTGTTATGTGAGATGTTGGGCACGGGGTTACTGCTAATCGAGTGGACTCCATGTTAGTGTCGTCTAGGGAAAGGTAGTGATCGGTGCTTACCCCGGTACTTGAGGTACCGCTGGTCGTGGATGACACGGAAGTTCCCTGATCTAGTGGGTAAAGTGTGCAACCTCCGCAGAGTGTAAAACTATTTGAATAGCCGTGTCCACGGTCAAGGACAGTTGGGTAACCGCCTTTGGCTACGCCCACTTGTTTTCAAACCCGCGTGTGTGAGATGATGGTGTTGCTCGGATCAAGTCAAAGGACTTGACACGGTTGAGATGGGTTGGTGCCCACTGCTTATGATAAATGGGTTGGTGCCCATTCTATTTATGTTGATATCTGTGACCAGTCCTTATGGTTACTTGAATTCTCTTGATGCATGCTTTATAGGATGTTGAACATGTTCTTGCACTCAAAACTAGCTTTATGCAAAACTTTACCTATGTCATGCATCACCGTACCTTGAACCAAATCATGGGTTGCTTAAGTAGTACATTCAAAGTACTCATTGGCTTGCCACGGGTTATTTAATCGACTGTGCATGGAAGAACCGGAGTTCGAGGAAGAGTTCTTTGGAGACGATCATGCTAACTAGGACGTGTCCCAATGTAATGCCTGTAGGGTTAAGGCAGATGGCATGGGTTCTACTTATCGCATTTATGTTTTCGCCGCTATGTTTCATTTGATGTTCAGCCCTTAAGGCTTTATCGATGTAAGACTTGACCATGTTGGTCACTATTTGTGTAAGACGGTATGTATGGATGTAAGACTCTTGTTATTCAGCTTCTGTGTGTTCAGTGAGCATTGATCTCTGGGATCACTGTACACGTGCATTCGGTGATCACGACTTGCGAGTCGGGGTCCCCACAGAATGATGTTTGCCGCCCCCTCTCCCAAATTTAGAAGCCCCGGTTCGAACGTGGGGGAGTGGGATCGTTTGCCCTCACATTTCCCACTTCCCCTCAATAAGTGTGCACGTACGCGCGCAATAACTGCACAGGGAAGAGCAACCAACTTGCGGACGCAACAATAAATCCACGCGCGTGGGCCAAGGGCACGTGGCTCTGGCCCCAGCACGTCGCCCAGTCCCGTCACGCGTGTGGCCGATCTGGCCCCTCCGACATCCAAGCGACACATGGCGCCCACGCGAAGCCCAAGGGATTGCCCCGAGATTCGATGGACCCTCCAGTTTCCCGCCGCTGCCAGGATGATGCGATCCGGTTCCCGAAAACCGGCACATAGTGGGTGTTGCCAGACTCGGCGGTCGCAGGATTTTCCTCTTTCAAGGGGGGAAGTTGCAAAGGCCCTCCCATCCGAAGACGGCGGACCTTCACAGCTTCGGGGACTACTGTCGGGGGGATGAACCCCGGGCAGGCAACGAAACCTGGATCCTTTTCAAAAACAACGGGGCCAGCATCGCCCCTCAAGCCGGCCCGCGCTTTGCCGGGTCGCTCAACCCGGCAAAGCCCCTCGACCCGGCGGAACTCTCCAACCCGGCCAAACTCCTCGACTCGGCTCCAACCACAAGCTCAAGGCAACCGAACCCGGCAAACCAAGACTTCCCCAACAAGCCAGCTCCACCCTTGGCGTGTTCCCCAACCTAGCCACGGGTCAGCTCCTGTCCCATACAGGCCATACGATGGGACGAGTCTCCATCCACCGATGACCGAGGCAATGGTTCGCCCATGCCTCTCAGTCACCGGAGCATGGCAACAAGGCCCCTCACCCACCTTTGTCGTCAGATCGGCATGGCAACAAGGTTCCATCGTCACCACCGACACCAGCAAGCGGCAACCTGACCGAGCGCCACTGTACCCGACTCGGCTCGGCCACTCCCTGACAATCGACAAGACGGCGAACAGTTCCCCTAGGCAAGCGGGGCCCACACCTAGGGGAACCCGGCGAACCACAGGCACCCAGCGGGTCCTTGCGCCACGTCCCCAGATGTTGACGACCCGACCCTACGGCCTTGTAGCATTACCATTGTACCCATGGGGGTTGGCCAATAAAACCCCCAGGAGCCCTCATGCATACGGGCAAGCACACAGGAAAATAGCCAACTGATCAGTAGAACAAACCTAGGAAGGAGGAGCCTAAGCCTTGTCCAGTCTTCCTTCTTCCTCCACACAGCTCCAGGAGCAACTCTGTACTGTTACATATAAACCACACTCAGCAGGACTAGGGGTATTATCTCTCCACTGAGCCCCGAACCTGGGTATGTGTCGGGGCGTGTCTCTGCGGCCTCGAGCACCTATGGGGCACTGGGGGCCCCTTTCTGGTTCGGCAAGGGAGCGGGGATCGCGCGCAGAGCAGATCGAGGTCGGGCGCGCGCGGGGAGACGGGCAATCTTTACCCATCTTCGGGGCTCTCCGGAGAGATAACACCCCTACTGCTGCTTCGTGCTTGTTATTTGATCTTGCTCGAGCGTACGAGCGTATAGTGGTGCTGTGGGTGTCGAATGGACGAACCCCTTCTACGCGCGCATGGGCCTCCCTTTATAGTCTCAAGGGGTACCCACGGTGGCAGCAGAGGAAGAGGGGGGTAGAAAAGTAAAATCGCAGGTAGGTGCAATACAGACAACAGTTGACCCTACCTAACTCGACGGCAGGGACAAGGGCATTAAATGCCCGTCCGGCCGCGCCTAACAAAGGCAGGAGGAGTGACTGTTAGGCGCCCTCCTGCCACGATGGCACCTCTGTCGACTCCGCTTGCCACCTCGCTCAGTATGGCTGCGAGTGCCATGCCACGTGCCCTTGGGATGGCTCGTGATGATGCGCCACTGGTGCGCTGGAGTTGGGTGGCAGCCTTGCCACGGCAAGTGCTTTGTGCTGGCCTCTTTGTTGCATACGGCAAGCTTCTTGCCGGGCTGGGTTTTGCCGGGCGCATGGGCGCCAAGCAAGTCTTCCGGTGATGCCCTGGTTGGCCTTCCGGCAAGCTCCTCTTGTCGGGCCTTTGTGTTCTTGGCTAGTACTTTGTTCTTGAATGGCAGTAATAAGGAGTGGTGGAGAGCCTTGTCGGGCGCCCGCAAGCCTTTGCAGGTGCTGCGATCGCCCGCAGACGAAGTTCGGGTACTAAGGTACCCCTACTTTAGTACACCGACAGAGCCCCGGCCTCGGGCTATACACGTGCCGAAGCGTTGTTGGGCCAGCCCAAAACGGTGCACGGCATGCGTGGCTCGGGTCCGCACAGCAACGGGCTCCGGCCCACCGCGGCCTCCCACAACGGCACGCCGATTGGCGGCCGTGGGAGACGTGGGTAAGATAATCCCAGAGAATGCGTGAACGCTCAGATTCTCCATGAAGCGGAGGGAACGGGCCGTTCCACTTTCGCCACTTGCGGTTCCTTCCTCCAAAGCTCGACGCCTCCTTCGCCTCCTCGAATCGAGAAAAAGGAAACAGCGCCTCGCCCATTGCCGCCGCCCGCCGCTTGCTGCCCCCCCGCTGCCCACGCCATGGTTCAAGGTTGGGAAGGCTACGGCGTCGCGAGGGCCGAGAAGTCGATCGAGGCACAAGAGCTCGAGGCGCCGCGCAAGAGGCAGTGCTTTTCCCCGAGCCACTTCCCCGATGCGCTGCGGTCGGGTTCCACCTTTTTGGTCGACGGAGACGGGCGATCCGCTGCGACGCCGCGCTTTCTGGAGGCTTCCGAATCAAGAAGTGCACCAGAGGGTACTATTTTTTTCCTGTGTTCTTCTATTGCAGGCTCTGCCTAATTTTTCTCGACTTCTTTTGCGACATTATGAACACCTATGGGTTCCATCTGCTCGATTTCACCCCCAATGCCGCTTTTGACAATGGCGGTTTTCGCAAGACTCTTTGCGAGAACTTCGCTGGTATCCTTCCAGCGCGCGCTTTTTTCCGCCATTATTTTTCCCCTCGGGCTGAGAAAGGGGAGCCGCTGGCTGGCGGAATCGCATGGACCTCCCGGATGGGCATGAAGGAGGCGTACTTGCCGGGTGAGCTTCGCAGCAAATGGGGCGAATGGAGGGCGGAGTGGTGTTGGATCTGTGATGCCGATCCGCCTTCGTTCACCACGCTGCGCAAGTCTCGGGTGGTGCGCCGCAATGACTGGAGCGCTCTGTCGCCAGATGATGCCAAGCTGACGATCGCCACCACCCGAATCGTCCGGCTCAGGCACGCCGGGCTCACAACAGGGGCGGTCGGCGCGGATTTCCTTCGCCGCCGCATCGCCCCTCTACAGGCAAGGGGGAGGCCCGACCCCAATCATCCGGAGTGGTTCCAGTTGCCGCAGGCGTCGCCCCTGTGCAACAACTCCCAGCAGCGATCGTGATCCGTGCGATGATGCTGTAATGCGACTCGCACGGGTTAGCGCCAATTGATAGAGCCCGCCCGAGGTCGTGCAGCAGTTTTTTGACGACCGCCGGAGGCGGGCGGTTAAACTCGACGAAAGCGTAAGCTCCTCACCAGCGCTTACCACCGCCAGAGAGTGGCGATATTGCTAGTGGTGGCCGAGGAGGTGGCGGCAGCTGCCGCGGGCGAGTACGGCTTCACGCTGGCGGAGGCGGAAGCAGCCGAGGCGGCAAGCCTTGCCGCCCATGAAGACCTTGCCGGGGAGGGCGACGGCGGAGGGGAGGCCGCGGCCGGGGCGAGCCAGTCCGCCGAGGGTGCGAGTGGCCGGCCGTTTTCGAGCAACTTGCCGCCGACGGAGCCTTCGGAGCAGCCCCAGTTCCATCCGAGAAGGCGTCTCCGCCGAGTCGGAGAGCTGGCGGAGGCACAGCCTGATCAGCAACCGCGGCGCCGCGGGACGCGCTCCGCTGCGGCAAGTTCCGTTGCCGCGGGAGGATCCCAAACTGCGCCGGCAACTGAGGCCGGGTCTTCCCGGGCCGCTACGCCCGACCCTGTCGCGGCCCTTGGTAAGCGCCAGAGGGAGCCTGCCCTCCCGTCACGCTGTGCAGGGAGGGCACCGTAATTTGACCTCTCCGCACTGAGCTCTGATGACGACGAGGAGGACGAGGACGCAGAGGAGTAAGGCTTCTTCTGTACTGCACCCGCTTTTTCCTCGATCTTTGCTGCTGTTTGTCTTGTATCTAATCTGTCTTTCTCTCGAAACTCCTGTTCTGTCCCAGGACTTTGGCGGAGAGGGCGGAAAGGGCCAGGGTCCCGTGGTCGAGGACGATCCTGCTAAGGTGGCGGAAGATACGCTCCGAGACTACTTTGACGGACCTGCCCTTCTCTCGTGAAGCAGCTCCCAAAGACAGCCCCCCACGGCGTGAGTGTCTCGATTCACCCTTCGCCATGGGGTACGCAAGGTCGCTTCTTCCTCTGCCAACATCTTGATGGTCGGCTCTTTTGTATGCAGGAGGAGAGCAGGCCCACCAGGAGCAGCCGGAGGCCGATGCGGAGGTGTCGTCGGCCTCTACTACGCCACCGAGGGCTGACTCCCTGATGTGGGAGCCGTCTCCGGCGAGGAAGGGGTCCCCGGCCAGGGCTGAGATCGGCGAGTCCCCGGCGGCGGAGCCCGTGTCCACAGAGCCCAGCGCGGGTGAGCCTCCTTGTCGGGGATTTCCCCTCGGATCTTGCTGATCTCTCTTTTGCTTCTTCTGGGTATTTGCTTGACTCTCCCCCTTTCTCCCTGCCGTCAGATCCTCCGCTTGGGAACCCGATGGAGGCCGAGACCGCCGGCGAGGAGGATGGGCGCAGCAACATCATGCGGCGCTGCTGGCTGGCGAGGAAGAGGCTGGCGGATGATCCCGCTGGGCGAAGAGGCCGCCAAGGCCGTTGGAACAGGAGCTGACGGGGGGTCCGGCGACCGTCCTGGCGACCCAGAGGACGCAGGAGCGCGAGGCGCTGCAGCGACCGCCGACCCTTCCGCCACTGACGCGGCGCTGGGCCCCGAGGAGCCCCAGCCCGGCGCCTACCTGAAAGCCAGCGAGGGCGCAGGATCAAACTCCCCGGGCGCCGAGCCCAGGCACCGCTGAAGGGGAGGAATTCGACGGGGAGGTACTTGCCTCCGCCGGGCTGTTAGTGGTTGAAAGGCCAAGCAGCAGCAGCGGCAAGTCCGAGGAGGAGAAGCTACTCCGAAAGCTGGTATCACTCTACCGCGCCCGGCAAGCGAGGCTTGAGTCCCGGGAAGCACTTGTCGCAGCAGCGGGGTTGATATAGAGAAACACGCCAAGAGCCTGGCTGCCAGAATTCAAGAGGCCCTCCGATCCATCATGGAGGAGAGGGCCCAGCTTGGCAAGGCAAAAGAGGCGTTCATCCTGAGAAAGCGAAGCCGAGGAGCAGCAAAGGCTTGTCACGAGGAGATGTCCAAGCTGGAAGGCGAAATGACGCAGAAGAAAGCCAGCTTGGACAGCTATGAAGAGGAGCTCGAGGCATGAGAGCAAGCGCTTGGCGGGACGCTCAAAGAGGCAAAGGACGCGGCCGCGGCTGCCGAGGCCGCCAAGAAAAATTTGGAGGAGAGGGTGACGCGGCTGGAGGCGGACCTGACAAGGAAGAATGACGAACTTGCCGCACTCCAGCGCGAGCGTGAGAAAGATGCGCGTGCTTATGGCGATCTGCAGGCCCATCTCGCCGAGAAGATCAAGGAGCTGGACACCGCCAAGGGCTCGAGCACCGATCTGGCGCTGAAGCTATCCACCTTGGCGGGGATGCTGGACGCCGCCAAGAAGCGGGAGGACGACTTGAGGAAAGAGCTCAAGGACAACGTGGAGCTGCTGACGAGAGCCGCCGAAGCTCAGAACACTTTCAAGGCCACGGTGGAGCTCTGGACGGAGGGCCTCGTCGACATTGCCGCGCTTATTGACCAGGAGTTGGCGGAGCTGAACTTGACGGGCTTCGGGTACCCCGCCTAGGGGAATCTCCAGCCTAGCGCCAAGCTCACGCTCTTCTTCAAGGACGTGGTGACGGCTCTCCGGCAGCTCCGGGAGAGGATCCCGAAGCAGCTGGCCGACGAGTCGCGTGCGATCTGTGCCGGGGTTTTGGAGAAGGTGTTGGTGAAGATCCTCTTCCACAACCCGGGCATCGATCTCTCCCGTGCCACCAAGAAGCTGCCGGAGGGCGCCGACCTTGAGGATCTCAAGACCATCGTCGCGCCCATCATGGACAAGGTGAACGAGGTCAAGAGGCTCGACGGCGGGCACGTGGACTAGGCCACCCTTCTCTTCGCTGCTGCTGTTTCGGTTATGAGAACAATTCAGTCAGTGCCACACTAAGTCATCCTTGTAATATAACTTAATTCTGGGCACTGCTTGCCGCGTTGTTCCCTTTATCCTGTTGCATCCCTTGTATGCTTTTTACCCTATGCTGAGGAACTTTGCTTGCTGAAAGCACGCTTGCCGAAAAGCGGAACATCGCAGTCTCATGGCGATGCTACTTCCGCAAGAGATCTTGTCGGGACCATTGGTACCACTCGCATTGTTGAGTGGGCTCGTAAACAACGCAAGGGCGCAACTTGGTCATGAAGTTGATTCCTCCGCACAGGTTTTCCATACAAGGCACCTAACGCTCAAGGGATATAACTTAAAAATTAAAAAATGACTAGGCTCAATCTTTGGCCACTTAGCTTTTCTGCCTTCGCGCCCCGCAAGGCTAGATTCCTTTGAACGTCGCCGTTTCCATACTTTTATTTCTCCCCTTCCCCCGTGAACTCGTATGAGGAATCTTCGTCTATGAGAAGAAAGAAGAGAAAATGATCAGATGGAACCTTAAGGTTCGCTATTGCTTATCGGAGGGTGCGCCGCATGAGTGTCCGATGCAGATGCAAAAAAGAAAACAATGCATTAAATTTGCAAGATGCGGGCACGCGAACTTTATTTACGCACGGCTGCGCCCGCTTTGTACAAAGGGTTACATGCGACAGCGCAATGCTTGTACAAAGAAAGTGGTTGCCGAACGGGTCCGCAACCGCGCCTTTATGGGTAAAACTTTAAGATGTTCTATGTTCCAGAGTTGCTCACCGAACGCCATCTTCGGTCTCAAGGCGGACAGCCGGGCCTAGTGACTCGCTTCACCCGATAAGGGCCTTCCCACCGGCGCCAACTTGTTTGAATTCTTGGCGGATTGAACACGCCAAGAACAAGGTCGACTTCCTCGAAACTTCCGGGCGTTAACCTTGCAGCTATGATAGCGCGCAAAGCTTGCCGGTAGCGAGCAGCTCGCCAGAAGCCTCGAAGACGATCCTCCTCGAGGAGCAGCGCGTTATCTTGCCGCAGCCGCTCTTGCTCAAGCTCATCATAAGCGAGCCCTCGTGGCGACCAGATACGAAGTTCCGGGGAGAACCGCCGCCTCCGTAGACAAGAGCAAAGGGTGTCCGCGGTGGCTCGACGGTGTCGCCCTGATCGACCAAAGAACCACCTGGCAGCCGCCGATCCATTTACGCCAGACTTGTGCAACTCCGCCAAAGTTCTGGTCTTGAGCTCACAAGCAGCACTTCAGCTGTTCGCCCTCTCCGCTGACCGCTGCTTCTCGGGTGAGCAATGGTTAAGCAAATCTTGTGCCAAGATCTTGGGCGATCGCATGAAGGCGTGGTTTAGAGCTGTGTGCCATTGTCGGTAATGATCCTGTTAGGGATCCCGAAATGGCAAATAATCGACCTAAAGAACTTGACGGTTGATTGTGCTGTCACCTTCCTTACTGGTTCCACTTCCGGCCACTTTGTGAACTTGTCGATTGCAACGTACAAGTACTCAAAGCCCCCGACAGCTCGGGGGAAGGGGCCGAGGATGTCGAGCCCCCAGACCGAAAATGGCCAGGACAAAGGGATTGTTTGGAGAGCTTGAGCTGGTTGGTGAATCTGTCTGGAATGGAACTGGCATGCTTCACACTTGGTTACTTGCGCAGTTGCATCCTGGAGGGCTGTCGGCCAGAAGAAACCTTGTCGGAAAGCTTTGCCGGCAAGTGCTCTCGCGCCAATGTGGTGGCCACATATGCCTCCATGTATCTCCGCCAACAGCTTCTGTCCATCTTCCCGTGAAATGCACTTCAATTTCACCCCGTT
The DNA here is from genome assembly GCA_021437245.1 of Aegilops speltoides. Lineage (NCBI taxonomy): Eukaryota > Viridiplantae > Streptophyta > Magnoliopsida > Poales > Poaceae > Aegilops > Aegilops speltoides. The sequence continues at coordinate 163,703,466 of CM038141.1, forward strand.
GAATCTCCTTCTGTACAGTATGTCCTCGACAAACTGGTACATACTTGATTGCCGGGCCACTTTCTCCGCTTCTTCTTGTTCCTCAGGAAGTTCTCCTGTTTGCAGGAAACGGACGATCTGTCAGTGCCCATGCGAGCCCGAGGCTCGACGACAAGGATTAGGGGCGCAATGCTGCTGTGGGAACATCCGCTTCCACGCAAGGATCTCGATCCTGCCGAGATGATGCTCCCGGCAAGCGTGTCGGGACACAGCTTGTCGGGGGTGTCTGCTTCAACGAAACAGGCCCTGGGGCTTGTCGGAGCAGACCGCTCCTCAGCGCTTTCTGTGTTGACTCTGGGGACTTTCTTGGCGGTGGCTTCGGGGAGCTCTTCCGGGAAGTAGCCGCCAGCAACCAACTTCCTTTTCTTGCTTTGTCCGGTTGATGGTGTCACAGATGGTTGAGCCACAAGCATAAAAAATCCCTGGTTCCATTGTGTAACTTGAGTCTGGCGCGACTTTGACAAAGCCATCTGCAATGTCATTCTGAGCTCTTGGAATATGTTCCATTTGCAGGCTGTCAAAATGCTCTTCTAGCTTTCTCACTTCATCAATATATGCTTCCATCAACGACTTTGATAATCTTTGTTAACTTGGCGGACGACGAGCTGTGAGTCACCCCTGACAATGAGCTTCCTGATCCCAAGTTCTGCCGCTATCCTGAGTCCGGCAAGCAAGCCCTCATACTCTGCAGTATTGTTTGTCGCTTGCTCCTTGGGAAAGAGCATCTGGATCACGTACTTGAGGTGCTCTCCGGTGGGTGCGACAAGTAGTACGCCCGCACCGGCGCCTTGTAGCGACAAGGCACCATCAAAGTACATGACCCATTCTTTGCCTGCTTCCTTGACGGGGATGCTCTTCTCTGGAGTTTCTTCATCGGGCGTTGGCGTCCATTCTGCTATAAATTCCGCCAATGCCCGGCTCTGAATGGTAGAAGTACTTTCAAACTTGAGGCCAAAGCTTGACAATTCCAGTGCCCACTCGACAATTCCTGCCTGTTGCTTCTGGATTCTGCAATATCCTCTTCAACGGAAAGCGAGTGACCACTGTGATCTCATGTGCTTGATAGTAATGGCGCAGCTTCCTCGAGGCCATGAGGAGGTCAAAAGCAACTTCGCGCACTGCAGTACCTTGATCTAGCTCCTCAGAGAAGGGAACCGACAAAGTAAACCGGGCGCCGTACCATCTTCTTCTGTTTCCCTTCTCGCGGCTGCGCAGACCCATCCTTGCCGGAGCCGGAACTTGCCGGATCAGGGCTTGTCGGGCCAGAGCTTGTCGGGGAAGCCTCGCTTGTCGCGGGCTCGCATGTCATGCGGCGGGCTCATCATCTGCCTCTCTCTCCGCCACTAACGCAGCACTAACCACTTGATTGGTTGCCGCCAGATATAGCAGCAACTTCTCTTGTGGTTTAGGTGCGACAAGTGTTGGAGTGGAGGACAAATATTTCTTCAAGTCCTGCAGCGCAGCCTCCGCTTCCGGAGTCCACTTCATTGGACCCGCCTTTTTCAAGATTTTGAAAAACGGCAGGGCGCGTTCAGCAGACTTGGAAATGAACCTGCTGAGGGCAGCAACGCAGCCGGCAAGCCTTCATACGTCTTTGACTCGCTTCGGTGCTTCGATTTGCTCGATGGCCTTGATCTTGTCGGGATTGGCTTCAATCCCTCTCAGGACATTAAAGAACTGAGAAGCTTGCCGAGGGAACTCCAACACGCACTTCTCGATTCAACTTGAGGTTGATCTTGCGCAGATTTGTGAAGGTCTCGCCCAAATCATGGATCAAAGTCTCTTTGTCCTTGCTTTGACCACTATGTCATCCATGTAAGCTTCTACATTTCGTGCAGTTGTGGCTCAAAAGCATGATCGACTACTCTCGCAAATGTTGAGCCAGCATTCTTTAGTCCGAAAGGCATCCGCACGTAAGCAAAGACGTGCTACATGGAGTAATGAATGCGGTCTTCTTCATCTTCTTCAGCCATGAAGATTTGATGATATCCCGAGTATGCATCAAGGAATGAAAGCAGATCGCATCCCGCCGTGGAGTCGATAACTGGTCAACGCGCGCAAGGGAAATGGATCCTTGGGACAAGCTTTATTAACATCGGTGAATTCAATGCAAAGCCTCCACTTCCCGCTCGCTTTGGCGCACGAACCACCGGATTGGCTAGCCACGCCGGATGGAGTACCCACGGACCAATCCTCGCCGCTTCCAACTTCCCGATCTCTTCTCGCTATGAACTCTTGCCGCCTACCGCTTGCTTTCTCGACTCTTTGCTTAACGGGCCGCGGCGTGAGGGCAGACGGCAAGGTGGTGCTCGACATTTCGGGAACACCGGGATGTCAGATGGTTGCCATGCAAATACATCGACATTCGCCCGCAGGAAAGCAACGAGCGCGCTTTCCTATTTAGGATCAAGCGTGGCACTGATGGTGAAGGTACCACCAGTGCCGTCCTCCTTGGCGGCCACCTTCTTGGTTTCTGGTGAAGCTACTTTCGCCTTTTTGCACTTGCCGGTGGAGCTCGATGGCGCGTCCTCGACGGCAGCGCAGCGCTCCGAGGAGATGCGCTTGCCGGAGTGAGCACTAGAGCTGTCCTCGCCGGACTTGGTCTTCTTCTTCCCTCGGGGAGCTTCAGCGGCAAGTGGCTCGCGCTCTGCTGCAGCCGCCGCTTCTCGGTAGATCTTGTCGGCGCAGACAAGCGCATCTCTCTTGTCGCCTTGGACAGAGATAACACTCATCGGACCGGGCATTTTGAGCACATTGTATGCATAGTGAGAGGCCGCCATGAACTTGGCGAGTGAGGGTCGGCCGAGTATCCCGTTGTAGGGCAAAGGGATATCAGCCACATCGAACGTGACCTTCTCACCCCGAAGTTCAGTTTTGCGTCAACGCATCGGCAATGTAATCTTCCCTTGGGCTTGCTCCTTCCCGGATTTATTCCTTGAAAGGCACCGGGTTTCTTCGAGCTCATTGTCGGGATCCTGGAGCTTCTTGAGCACTACGGAGGAAATCGTTCAGCCGCCCCCGCCACAACCAGCATCTTCGTGACCTTGAGGTTGCGGATTGTTGGTGAGACCAACATCGGCAAGCACCCGAATCAAGTGACGCGATCAGGGTGGTCCTCAACGTCAAGACGATGGGCATGCCGACCACTTCAGAGGCTCTGCGTGCCTCGGACGGACGGCCCGCTGCATTCACTTCGCACCCATCGCTTGAGTTGGCGGTGTGAGGTGTGCAGGAGGCACCGCCCGATGCACAACACTTCCGTCGCCTTCTCAAACTCTTGATCATCGCCTCATCTTCCTCCATCTCTTCATCCTCATCTTCATCTTCGCCCTTGTCGCGCCGCGGGGCTCTGTTCTCCTGCCGCGGCTTAGCCTTGCTGCGCGGTGCCCTCCCCGGCAGGAAGCTTCTTGCGGATCCTCCGCCACCTCCTGGGCTCTTCCTTATCGCGCGCCATACTCAGCTTTTTGCAGCTCGCCATCCGCTCTACTTTTTTGCAGGTTTGGAGGTCATGGCCTTTGGTGCGGTGGATCTTGCAATATCGCTGTCGGAGCCATCTCGCTTGTCGGCGGCTGCTACAGCCTCGCTGGAGTCGTCGGTCTTGGCCTTTGTCGGAGCCGCCTCCGTTGTTTAATGCTCAACAACTAACACATCCTTAGCTTTCCTCTTCCCGTTGTTCCGCCCCGCTTCTTCCTTGCCGGGCGGCACCTCATCTGCCGAGCCTTCTGCCCGCAATCTCTCCGAGGATTTTCTCCTCCTCATTTCGTGCACACTTGTCGGCTAGAGTGTAAAGCTCACGACATCTCGATCTTGCACATCGCCATCTCCTCCTCATCCCGCGGTTGCGACGTTTCGATGAAACGCGCTAATTACCGCGGCAGGTGGACGTCTGGGATGTTGCGCTGCACTGGCTGAATCTTTGTATATATTTGCATTGGGCTCCCTCCTCCTCGGACGAGCAAGTGGAGGTCACTCTCCTGGCCATGAGGCTTGTGGCCACCCATGAAGGCGCCGACAAACCGATGGCACAGTCCGCCCATGAGGAGATGGAGCCGTCCGCAAGTGCATGAGCCAAGATCTCGACGTTAGGCTTGAGTACCAGCGGGAAGTAGTTGGCAAGGATCTTCTCGTCGCGCCCGCAGCCTCGCACCGCGATGGTGTAGATGCTGAGGAACTCCGACGGTGTATCCCGCCGCCGCATTTCGGGTACATCTGGCTTGAAGTTCTTGGTTTTGGGCCATCGATTTGCCGCAGCTCACGGGTGAACGCAGGGCAACTCGCCGCCACGGCAAGTCGCTCGTTCCCCAGCGCTTGCATGTTGACACTGGCCGGCGCTTGTCGATTGACGTCGCTGCTTTCTCCGACGCTGGCGCGAAAAGAAGCGTCTTTTCGTTGCCGTTTGGAGAACGTGGCGCTGATCACGGCGAAGTTCAAGGGTCCGACGACGCCGTGGAGTCGGCGCAAGGTTGGTCCGGCGAGCTGGCGATCTTGGCCTTTGGGATGGGAGCGCACGGAGGCGGCACCCCCAGCCGTCCTGCTGGCGCCGGGCTCGCGCCAGTATGCGTTTTGTCGGCCTCGACGCCGGCCGTCGGGGCTTGTCGCCGCTGGCGGTTGCTGAGGCTGTGTATGGCCATCCTCCGCCGCCGATCTTGTGTGGCGCCGAGGAAAATCTAGAAGCAGCTGGGCTCGCCGCTGCTTCCTCCGCTGTCTTGGTGGCGGCGGCGACGAGCGGCGCGAGGAGCGGATGTGCTCGGACTCCCGACCGATTGGGAGGAGCAACACTCGCCCAGCGATCAAGATTTCACTCAAGCCAAAGATGCGGGCGTGCATATCGACCACGAAGGCCCCGCGACCCACCAGCTTGGCCTTGCTCCATCGCTGAAAGCACGGTGCTAGGAGCACCGGGCGTTGTTGACCCTGCACCTCTTGGGAAGGGCGCGGCGTCTGCACTGTCCGCCGACGCTATGGGCCTTGTTCTTGGATCTCCGTGACGACACGAGACCCACCGGCGACACCCGCCTCCTCCGGCGCCCACTTCACCGCTGCTTGCTCGGTGGTGGTGGTGGAATTGATGTAGACGGAGCGGCCACCTCCGAATGCTTCTTCTTCGGTGGCATGTTGATGATGATGCTGATGTAGCACGCGTGGAGACCGGATCAGATGCTCACGATCTCGACGCCCCCTACCTGGCGTGCCAAAGATGTCGGGGCGTGTCTCTGCGGCCTCGAGCACCTATGGGGCACTGGGGGCCCCTTTCTGGTTCGGCAAGGAGCAGGATCGCGTCTTGAGAGTGATCGAGGTCGGGCGCAAGGAGACGGGCAATCTTTACCCAGCTTCGGCAAGTCTTCTGGTGACGTGGGCCTTGACGGGAACACAAAGCTTGCCGGCCGATGGGCCTTGCCGGGGCGCGCGGGGCGCCGCGGCAAGTCTTCTGTTGATGCCCTGGTTGGCCTTCCCAGCAAGCTCCTCTTGCCGGGGCCTTTGTGTTCTTGGCTAGTACTTTGTTCTTGAATGGCAGTAATAAGGAGTGGTGGAGAGCCTTGCCGGGCGTCCGGCAAGCCTTTGTTGCAGGTCTTTGACCGCCTGCAGACGAGTTCGGGGTACTAAGGTACCCCCTACTTTAGTACACCGACAGTATGTCTTGCGTCCCGCCCTCGCTCATGCCAACCTCGCCTCTGGAGCCCACCAGTGCCCTCGAGCCTCCTCCTCTCTTTAGCCATCCCATGGCATCTACCGTGCGCCCACCATGACATCTACTCTTGTAGAATTTGTTGAAGTTCTTCACCATTAGGCTCAACTCTTCATTGCAGGTTCATTTCTCACTTGATGATGTAGGAGCATCACATGAGGCTTTATAAGCACCACTTGACTTGTTGTGAAGCTCTTCCTTATCCTTGAGTGACACCTCATGAGCAACAATTCTTCCAATGACTTCAGTTGGCTTGGGAACTTGGTAATTGGGCATCATTTGGATCACTTTGCACACGGTATCATATTTTCCATCCAAGGCTCTTAGGATCTTCTTGATGATGAATTTATCGGTCATCTCTTCACTTCCTAAGCCAGCAATCTCATTTATGATGAGAGCAAGCCTAGAGTACATTTCAGCGACACCTTCACCATCCTTCATTTTGAATTGTCAAGTTGACTTTGAAGCACATCCAATTTGGATTCCTTGACAGAGTCAGTACCTTCATGCATATCAGTCAAAGTATCCCAAATTTCCTTTGCATTCTCAAGGCGGCTGATTTTGTTGAATTCTTCGGGGCACAATCCGTTGAAGAGAATAACACAAGCTTGAGCGTTGTATTGCAGCATCTTCAACTCTTCCGCGGTAGCTTCACGGTTCGGTTCTCTCCCATCGAAGAATTCACCTTGCAAGCCAATACACACAATAGCCCAAACTGTCAGATTAAGGGATCTACAAACCCTTGAGAGGTTCGAACTCTGGGATGCGTGCGGAGATCTCAACCTACCCAGCCTGCCTACTCGTGATCCTCCTAAGCCTAGCGTGACAAGCTCAAGGAGACGAAGAGACACAGTAGTTTATCCTGGTTCGGGCCACCTTGCATTGTAATACCCTACTCTAGCGTTTTTGGTGGATTGCCTCGGAGGGCTGCGGATGAACTAGTACAATGGATGAACTAGCCTCAAGAGGTGAGGTGTTCTTGAGCTCAAGGGAGCTGGTGTGGTGTGGTGTGGGCTAGCTTCACTTGTCCTCCTCTATGGTGGTGGCTAGTCCTATTTATCGTGGCCTTAGTACTCTTCCCAAATGTTGGCGGGAAGGGATCCCACAATGGCCAAATTTGAAAGGGGACAAGTAGTATAACTTATCCTGACAAAAGTAGTATTCGCCTGCGAAAAGCCTCTGGTCGCGATGCTGCAGTGGGCTCGTTGATGACCTCCATACTGCCTTCCTGCCGGTCTTGGTCTCGTTGCAACAGAATGGAAACCTTTGGCCGATTCCTCAGGACTCCGCGCCTGTGGCTTGCCTCCTTTGTACGGAAGAGGAAACCTGCGCTCTGTGCCCGCCTGGCGCCCTCCTGGACTTGGTCGTCATGGCTCACGTCAGCTGAGCCTCATGAGGTGATCCTTGCATAGAACTCTCCGCCCCTCAGGAGCCAAGCTAGGGAGGACGATCCCCTCGGGGGTCTTGGCGTCATCTGCCTCGCGAGGCTTGGCACATCGTGAGGGTCTTGTGTTGTTGATGCTGAAGCTGGGTCATACCAGGCCATCGATGGAGCCACGTGGTGGGCCGTAGGCAGGCAGGGCTGGATACCCCCATATTCAGGACACCGACAGTAGCCCTCGGGACCAAGGCACGCTCAGACTTGGCTTCCAGGCGAAGACAAAGGGCAAGTACGGAGCGCCGCAGGCCCTAACTGCATGCGGCCTTGATGACACGTGGCGGTTGATGGGACATGGGCGTCTCCACTCCCCCACGCCGCCTTGATATCTAGCAGGACTAGTGGCCACCCGTTGCCAGTGCAGCTTGCCCTTTGCAGATTACCGTGCTCGGCCCTTGTTTCCTCCTTTCCAACCTTGCCGCTACTTCCATAGATCTAGCATCGGTGCCTCGCCCTTCTTTTGGCACTCATCATGGCCTCCAAGCTGAGGAAGAAGAAGGGGAAGCCCCTCGCACCGTCCGGTCCTCCGTCGGCTCTAGAGCCAGCTCTTGAGCAGTCGACGGTGATCAATCAGTAGGTGTCGGACAAGGTTTGCCATGCACTTGCCGCCGATTCCAATGAGGGGAGGGCGACGGCCGTCTGCCCTGCATCTTGGCGAGGGAAAGAGATGAGCACCACCGAGACCTCATCTATCTCCATGCTCTTCTTGCGGGGTTGATTCCTCCCTTCTCCCCTTTCTTCAATGTTGTGATCTCGCATTACCAGATCCACCAGCTGCATCTAGACCCCCGCTCTGTCATCCTCCTCGCTGTCTTCATCTTCCTTTGTGAGGCCATGGTCGGCATCACTCCCTCTGTGGTCTTATTTCGCCATTTCTTCCTGCTTCTCAGTTGGTCGATGCCCGCCAATGCTCTGGGTGCGCGACATTCAAAGTTGTGGCTGCAACCGCCGGTTCGGGAATCGACTTCGAGCTCTCGCCTGCTGTGAAGGGATTCCGGAAACAAGTGGCTTCTCATGGACGCCCGCGCGTTAAGCCCCCTGCTCTTGACCCCTGGGGCACCGGCCTCACCTAGCTCTGGTTGGTGACACAAGAGGCTCTCCGGCCGGCTTATTGCTTTCGTTTGGAAGAGATTGGCGAGGCTTCAGGAACTGGAAGTGATGGCACCAATGGTGGTGAGGGAATTTGTCAGGCAGCGCATCGCTCACCTCCAGTGCCATTCTCGCCCAATGTGGGACTTCGCAGGCATCAAAGATCTGATGAGGTTGAAGAGGTCGTCGCTGGCCATTGGGACCTTGAGCATGGTGCTCAAACTCTTGACGGGCGAGCCCGATCCTGCGGACCATCCGGGGGGTGGCTGTCTTGTCTATCTGTTCTCGAACAAAGTGGCCTTCGCTGGGCAGATGCCTCTGTTCGATCAGTGGTGGTTGCTTCCAAAGGGCCTTGAGGGTCCCCACGAGAACCCCGTCTTCGTGGCTCCTCTCCTGATTGATCCTGCTATGTGCGCCCCGAGTGTGGAGGTAGGGGGCGCACGCTTCCGGCAGCTGTCGAGGGCTCCTCTGGAGGCCCGAAGCCGATAGTGGCCCAGGAGGCCGAGGCTCCTGGGGCCCTGGAAGGACTTGCCACAGAACTGACGCGACCCCAAGCTCCGGATGTAGAGGCTCCTGACGCCCAGGGTGGTGGCTCCAGAGTGGCTGCTGACGGCGAGGATCCCGCCAATGGATCCGGAGCCGTGAGCCAGAAGATCTCGCCAAGCGCCCCTGCTCCCGGGACCCCTGCCCTAGGTGCCCCGCCGAGTGCTCCTCCTCCCGAGGATCTCCCGTTGTGGTCTGGTCGGCCCCACCTGTGCCTTGAGTCGCTTCTGAAGAGGAAGAGGTCCCCGTGTCGCAGTGATGGCACCCGTCGGCCGTTGAAGCCGAGGAGATATCTGGCTGTCAACGAGTAAGTATCTTTGCTCTTGATTCCTAGCGCACCATGTTTTCTTATGACTAAGGTCTTGCAGGGCTCCCACGAACGCGAATCCTCGAGAAGCAAGCGTCCCCAAGCATTCCATCTTGACACCCACGCACAGCCCCTGGTGCCCTGAACCCGTGCAGGGTGTGGGGCCGACTCCAGTTGTCGCGACGCCACGACGGTGCCCTGGAACCGGGCTCCCTGCTCCCTCTCCCCACGATTCAGCCCGTGAGACGGGGGATGCACAGGTGATCCTTCCTCTTATCATTGCCAGCAGGGGGTGCCACCTGGGCGCCCTTTGTCGGTGTTCTGGGAACGGGGGTCCCCAGACTTGCCTACATGTGCCCTGCAGCCTGGCTCGAGTGGGGGCCCAACACAGCTCAGCTTCATTAGCTCAAGATCAAGACCATCGCGAGGGGCCAAGCCTCGCGGGGTGCACGACAGGAAGCTTCCTCAGGAGCAGCCTCACCAGGCAGGCTCGCGAGGAGGCGGAGAGATCAAGGCAGGGTACCTCCCGAGGAGCCCGTGACGCAAGCCATGACGATCGAAGACCAGGCGGGCACCGGTCTGCGCAGTGTCGTTGTTTCCCCTTTGGTGCAAAGGGGGCAAGCACAGGCCAAGGCATCAGGCAAATGTTACTATTTTGGTGCAACAAGACCAAGACCAGCAGAACGGTAGGATGGAGGTCATCATGGAGCCCAGGGCGGCGTCATCGTCAGAGCCTTTGGCAGCCGAAGACCAACTTTAGTTAGGATAACTGTACCAGATGTTCCCCTTCAATATGGCCAATTGTTGGCGCCCTTCCTACTCATTATTTGGGAAGAGGCCCAGGCCCTCTCCCTATAAATAGGACTAGCCACCACAAGGTAGAGGGGGAGAGAACATATTGATCAGAGAGAGAGAGAGAAGCGATTGAACTCACCCTAGCAGTCATCGCACCAGCTCAAGAACAGCCCCTCGCGAGGTTGTTCTCCCTTTGTACTGTTCATCATCAGCCCCTGAGGCAATCCGCCACGCCACACACTGGAGTAGGGTATTAAAACACAATGGTGGCCTAAACCAGTATAAATCTCATGTCCCTTGTGTGTTCATATTTCTTGCTTAGATCCTTGCGAGACCTCGAGACGTGAGCTGGTAGGGGAAAGATCTTCTTGCGCACCCCAGTGTTCGAACCTCAAGGGTCTGCCGGAACCCGAAATCCGACATTTGGCATGCCAGGTAGGGGTGCGCCAGAATCTTTCTTCTGCTAGTCGCTTTTGATCTTCCGCCGTGTCCATGGCTGACGCTCGCCGAGCTCGCGCCGATTGTCGGGCTGCTCTTGCCACCCGCGTCGCCCAGATGGCGCCCGTCGGCGGACGCCCCCGTTGTTCCCCGTCGCCTGCCGCCGCCTCCACCGGCCCGGCGGGGAACGAGCAGCAGGCCTCGTCCCTGCATCCTTCGGTGCGGCACGATGGCCGCACCGCCACCACGTCGCTGACTCCAGCCGGTTCGTCGTCCCATGCTCGTCGCGCCCCCGCGGACGCGCACGCCGCGCTGCTCCTGGCGCGTGATCTCCGGCACTACCGTCCCGTCGATGACCTCTATGAGGACTGGCTCGCCCGCATCAGAGAGCTCGTCAATGCCGCAGGGGGCTCTCCCATGCCATCCCTCTCGCTGCCTCGCCCTCCATCCTGCGCAGGAGGCGAGGAGCAAGAGGTGCCTCCACCGCCTCCTCCCCAAGAAGGCGCCCTGGCTCCAAAGCGCGGGGCCCCAGGACGAGACCCACCGCTCCGGTGCCTGCGCAACAAGAAAGGAGCTGCCAAGAGATCCCTCGCCCCCAAGAAGGTGCGCGCATGCTCCCAGCACCCGAGCACTACGACCGCATCCCTGCACCGCCACGTCAAGTCCCCGCGCTGCTCGAGGCAGCGGTGCGCAGGAATATCCAGGAGCAAGCCCCGCATCAGCAGAGAGCTTCGGTGGCCACCGTAGGCTGTCGCGCTTTCACCACCGAGCTGCGTAGCGTCGCATGGCTGGCAAGTTCAAGCCGGACCTGCCTCCTCGCTACGACGGCACTGTAGACCCCGCGGAGTTCCTCCAGCTCTACGAGCTGGGCATCGAAGCCGCCAACAGGGACGAAAAAGGTCATGGCAAATTGGTTTCCCATGGCGCTCAAGGACGGTGCCCGCACCTGGCTCCTGGCACGATCTCTTCCTGGGACGAGATGCGCACCCGCTTCATCACCAACTTCCAAGGCACTCGCGACCGACCCCTAGCCATGAGTGACCTGCGCCGCATCAAGAAACAGTTAGGAGAGACCCTGCAGAAGTACATCAGCGCTTCAACAACGCCCACCTCAAGATCCCCAGGGTGACTGAGGAGGCCATCATCTCAGCCTTCTCCGATGGCGTGCGTGACATCAAAATGAAAGAGGAGCTAGCAATCCATGAAGACCTGTGCACATCGCTGGAGCCGTTCAACATGGCGACCAAGTGCGCCAGGGCTGAGGAAGGGCGCCTCTCCCTCCTCGAGCTTCCGGTTGCCGACCCAGAAGAGAAGAAGCCCAAGGTCAAGGACATGAAGCGCAAGGGGGGTGCTGTGCCCGCAGCAGAGACAGACACCAAACGAGGCAGGGATCAGCCAGAGTCATCCAAGGGCAGCCGGTACTGCGTGTACCATGATCTTGTCACACCCTGATTTTCATGGCACAACACTTAAGTCAATAATCATGCTAAAATGTGGTTTGACAAAAACTTTTGAGTGTTTTGTCTCTGCTTTGATTGAATGTTTGACTGCTGTTTGCATGTGCTCTAAAAATCAAATAAATCCTCCAACTTCTATACTTCATCTCCTTGATCCGAAATCTTTTCCCAATGATCATGCCATGTGTATAGAGCAATATAGTATTTTCCTACAAAAATGATTTGGCCAAAAAGTATTTTCAAAAATTAGTTTTCCAAAAACCCCTGAATTGAGGTTTGCACTGCAAGTACTTAATTAAGGGTAGCAAAAATCTTTCCAAAATTATATTTGACTCCTATTAGATATAGGATACCCAGAAACCACAAAAATATAATTTTAAATGTTATTTTACTATTTTATTTAAAAGCTTTTTCTTAAGGCCAGAAATGGTGTTTAATAGGGAAAAATTATTTTATTGCTTTAAAAATATTTGACAAAAATCAGGGAAACTCAGTGGACATATATTGTCCATATATAAGAGTTGCAACACATGGTCATGTCCAAACTATTGGTCAAATACTTCAAAAACCCTTTCTGGATATTTCAAGCTTTTGAAATATTTACAAAGGAAATATTATCCAAAAATTCCAAGAAAATTCTATCATGTCACATATGACATATTAGATGATCTTGCCAAGTCTCATGACTTGGAGAACAAGATAACATCATCAAATCCTCTCAAAACCATTTCTGTCCATTTTGAAGTTTGAGCAACTTTACATTGTGAAACATGCCCAAATGCTCTCAAACTTGGTGAACATTCTCAAATGGTCTAATAATTCATCTAGACCAAATGGCACAAGTTGGAGAACAAGTTAACTTGATCAAAGTGCCCCAAAACCCTTCCTGACCAGAACCATATGTGAACAACTTTGCATTACCAACTTTCTCTCCTTGAACCCAACTTTTGTGAGCATGATAACATGACCAAATGAGGCCACCACACAAAATGGTTCATCAAGGAGAATAGATTTGCATGACTAAATCTTGGAAAGTCCATTTCTACTGATTTCTAGGGTTTACAAAAGTTGCATTGGCCACTTTTCCCAAATGGACTCAATCTTGGTGGTACCTATTATTTTCTCATACCATTTGACCCTGTCAAGCCTCATGACAAATGGAGATCATCTACTTGCCCAAACCAACATCAAACACCTTCTGGTAATTTTTAAAAGTTGATGTTTTCACCTCTTTCCTTGTTCTCCATGAGCTCAAATTTTTACCACAGCCCCTCATTGTCCCCATGCACGTCCAGTAGCAATGGCAAGTCCATAGCTCAATTATTGGAGGGGTGAAACCCCACTTTCCCTCTCTGGACAACCCTTTTCTCTCTCTCCCTCAACCTCTCTCCTCTCCTATTGGTTCACCAGGGCATCCAAGGCCACCACCCCTTTGTTTACTCACCCCCGAAACCCCCAGACACAAAGGACATGCTCATGGCGCATAAACAATGCCGGTTCGCAAAGCTCAAGGCTGAGCACGCCATGTGCTCTCAAGACTGTAGCTCACCCAAGCCAAGGGCATACGACAGCCTTGGGCGTCGGGTGATGTCTCCCGAGGTGGCCTCGGCGTCCGGGACATGGCACGCTGCCGGTCCCCTCCAGAATCTCTCTCCCTCCCCTCTGCGAGCTCCCCCGAGCGCGTCCGTGCACGCTGTCCACGGTGCACCACGACCACGCCTATTTAAGCCATTCCCGACCCTCTCTCTCGCTTGGTTTCGAATCTTCTCCCTCCCGTGCACCCCTCAGACATCCTCCTTCTCCCCCTCGTGCTCTCCTTGCACCTCCCTGGCCGGAGTGCCGCCGCCGAACGCCGCTCGGATTCGGGCACCACGACCTCTCTCTTCTCCCTACCCACTCCAGTACTCCCGCACCACCACCACGAAGCCCCCCATCGCCTCCATTCTTCCCCGGGACGCCCCTGCGCTCGAAGCCGGCAATGGCCAATGCCACCTCCGCCGCGGGGGAAGACCCGCTCCTCTCTGAGGGAGCTGGCACCTGTAGTGTGGCCTCCCGGATGCGGCACGTTTCCCCGAGCACTCCGCTGGCTGGATCACCGGAAACGGTGGCCGGTACCGCCGGGGAGAGCGCCGGCACCGACCGGCCTCGCCTCTCTTGTCTCCCATCGCGCCCGCGCGGGAGGTTGAGGACGAGCCTGCCAGCGGGCCCCGCGTGTCGGCCGGCCAACGAAAGGAGACGCTGACAGGTGGGCCTCATTCCGTTAAGTGGAGACGGGCTCTGCCTGTCACCGCCTTCGCCGGGAAGGCGATTCCGTGAGTGCGCCTCTGCGTCGACACACAAGGGTCGAAAGTAGCTGGGCCGCCCGTTGCCTATCTCGCGCCTTTATGCGCATGATAAGGGTAACGCCCCATTTCCTTTTTCTTTTTCCCAGTAGACTTCAAAAATCCATAAACAAATCAAATCGACTCCAAATTTGATGATTCAAATTTCTGGTGACTCTATAAATCATGATCTACCTGTTGGTGCAACATGCACATTTTTCCAGAGACTTTTTCCTCACAAACATTTATCAAATCCCAATTTTCTTAATTCTGTGATAAACTTTAGAAAATCACAGAAGGCTCAAAATTGATCCAAATTCCATGATTCAAATTCCTAGGTACATCTAAGTTCAAAACTTAGTTTTTGAACATTTTTAGTAATACTTTCTGTATCACCTCAACTAATGGTCTATTTCTTTGTATATAGCCAACTTTGCAAATTCATAGGAAAATCATCTCAACTCCAAATCCAGTGAAACCAATTCCTAGATGCTTCTAAAATCATCCCTTGTTAAATGGGTGCCTTTTCTCATTTTTCAAAAATATATTTCAGTACACTTCTTACAAATCCATAAACCCCTTGATTCCATCATATCAAAATGTTCAGAGATATCCATTCATCAAATTCCAATGAAACCACTTTGGCATCTCTCATATGACCAGAGGTATCCTAGAAAAGTCCAACTCATATTTTTAGAGCACTTTTATTTCCCGCCTTGTCAGGTTGCTTATTATGCTTGCTTTCGACGATAGTTGACGAAATAGATGGAATGCTCGGAGTTGGACCAGGGATATTTGAAGACCTCGAAGACTTCATTACAACAGGCAAGCAGCCCTTTGACAATGTCTAAGAAACCCTTTTTATGCATGTCATATATAACTCATTATTGTTGCGTCGGAATCATGGTGAGATGGTGAACGATGTGGGTTGGTTGCCTCTATTATTTCCTCGTTGATACTTGCATTGTGCATGGCCCTACCTTCTTATGAGGGTTATGCCGGTGGGAGTAGATAGGATGCTAAAGTAGTGCTACGCAATAAGGGACGGGGATATGCATGGTGATGGAAACAAAGTGATTTCAAAAGTCTTTTCGAAAACCCCGTCAGGTGCCACTTATGCCCGAGGGAGATGATGAGATGGGTGACCACTTGATGACGAAGTGGTGTGCCAAGGAAAGTGTGTGTTGTTTTCAAAACGGATTGGTCGGAGTTGCGACCGTTATTCCAACCTTACATGCGCAACCACTCTACCCTTATATGGGAAAGGGCATTGTTGAGTACCTAGACCGATACTAGCTTGGGGCCCGCATTACTAGTGACGGAGAGTTGTTGGTGCGCTCTCTCGGGGACGGGTCGTGCTGTAGGGCGGCCATGACTGTTTTCACAGGGCACCGGACACACCGTTGGTACCCCGTGCTTGTGGTATGTGATGAATATGGGAGCGAGGCTCCTCAATTTTTATGATGTGAAACGTTTGGCACGTGGGTTACTACCAATCGAGTGGACTCCATGTTAGTGTCGTCTAGGGAAAGGTAGTGATCGGGTGCTTACCCCGGGTACTTGAGGTACCGCGGGTCGTGGATGACACGGAAGTTCCCCGGATCTAGTGGGTAAAGTGTGCAACCTCTGTAGAGTGTAAAACTATTCGAATAGCCGTGTCCACGGTCAAGGACAGTTGGGTAACTGCTCTTGGGCTACGTCCACTTGTTTACAAACCAAGTGTGTGTGTGTTGATAAAATGACTTGGGCCAAGTCAAGGGACTTGACATGTTTGGGATGGGTTGGTGCCCACTCTATTTATGTTAGATGGGTTGGTGCCCACTCTATATATGTTAGATGGGTTGGTGCCCACTCTATTTATGTTGATATCTGTAACATGTCCTCATGGTTACTTGAATTCTCTTGATGCATGCCTTACAAAGATGTTGAACATGTCATTGCACTCAAAACTAGCTTTCTGCAAAAGTTTACCTATATCATGCTTTGTTGTACCTTGAACCAAAACATGGGTTGCTTGCGAGTACATTCAAAGTACTCATTGGCTTGCCACTGGTTATTTTATTGGCCAGGCATGAAAGAACAAGATATGATGAAGAATACTTCGGTGACGAGCACGCGAGCTAGGACGCTTCCCAGTCAGAATGCCTGTAGGGTTAAGGCAGATGGCATGGGTCCAAGTTATCGACGAAGATTTCCGCTGCGACATTATACTCAAGACTCGACCATAATGGTCCTACTTGTGTAATTCGGTATGTATGGATGTAAGACTCTTGTTATTCAGCTTCTGTGTGTTCAAGTGAGCATTGATCTCGGGATCATCAGACACGTGCATTCGGTGATCACGACTTCTGAGTCGGGGTCCCCACAGAGCTGGTATCAGAGCCATCCTGACTGTAGGAAGCCTTAGTTAGCATGGTCGTTAGTTAGGGTAAAACTATTTCCAAAACTACTACTAGTTTTCAAAATTATCTGTACTTCTCTTCCCTTCTCAGTTTTTCGAAAACTAAGGTGTACTTTCCTTATTGGTCTCTTCCCCTTCAAAACCTTTGGTCGCTAGAACCCCTATTCCCCTGACCATAGGATTCCTTGTAATCCTCGTGGATAATCTGGAAGGATGATGCCTTGCCAGACATTCACCCATATCTCCTGAACACAAGATTGGCGACATCACAACAAGACGATACCAACAGAAGATACATCCTCGAGGAATGAGGACCTGAAGACCCAGGAGATGGCGACACCCTTGACACTGCCCCAAGATGATGCAACCTTAGCCTACGATGATCAGGGCGTAGAATATGCAAGATCATGATATACATCGCTAATAGAGTAACCATGTCACTACCGTTGTTGTATCGGCAACCACCGATGGATGAGAACCTAGCCATTTGGTCCGCCTCACCATAGTGAGTAGGAAAACGGTTCTCCTCATTCCCCGGTGTTGGTGTCGAAGTTTTCATCAACGTAACCGACATGATGGACCTCTATTATGCGTTGTTAATGTCATTGCATAAAGGATTATCTACTTAGTACCTTCGACACCTTAGAAGACAAGAAGGGATCATCATGATTAAGAAGACAACAGAAGACCGAGTCAATGCCTGCTATGAGAAGCCACCTTCACCCCATCACTTCAAAAGGCAAGAAGTTGTTGAAGACTCTTCAAGCTCAACCGGGACCGTTCCATCAAACAACTACAAGAGACGTAGCAGCACCTGAGGGAAACCCGGGAGACTGCATGAGGCACAAGGCACGACTATGGAGTCCGAGAACCCCTAGGGTAGGATGAGTCGTGTACCCCCTATGCGCAGTCGAGTCCGTATGATGGTTCAAGTAGAACCATGAGTGTGTGCTTGTTTTTATTTGTTGTGTTTTTGATATCAGTCGCCCTTTTTGCCCTAGGCAACAAGTACGCGACTGTATCACCTGCCCTATTTTGTTGTTTGTGTTTGGCCTTTTTGGCACTTGTTTGTTTGCACCTGCACTATAGAACCCCCTTTAGGCATCCCACCTCCTCTATGCTACTTTTCCCTCTCGTCTCTCCCTCCTCAACTGAGGGCCAGCAAGACAATATGCACCAAGGATTCCACCTCGGCCACCAACAAGCACTGAAGACTTTTGCTATAGCCTCCTTGACCAGGTACAACCCCGTGTGTTTACACCTCAAGACTAGAACCCTATTCCTAGACCCTTCGAGACTTCACGAGATACCCCAGCTCGAATCCTTAACCATGAGCTTAACCTACGGAATTGCAAGAGAGCCTGTTAAGCCTCCGTAACCTTGCTTATCACTGGGTTCATTATGGAACTAGTGGACATAGTGAACGAACACATTATCATCCTAATATAGCGCCAGAACTGACGACGCCCTAGGAAGACCAGTTTGAGGATATAGGAATAGAGGACAAATGATCTGATGAATTTATATCAATGACTGGAGGAATTATATGAGACTATTTGGTGGATTATAAGGCTACCATGTTGGTAGATGAACTTGATGGGATCATGATTATAGAGTAATATAGCTTTCATTACCCCCGAGTAAATTGGATTTAATAGGACAATTATGACCGCAAGCTGAAATTCTTGGAAGTATTTGGACTCATCTAGCCAGGGGATATTGATAGGAGACAGTTGATTTTACATTAATGACTTGGGGGAACATGTAGGATTTCTCGTTGGACACAAGATTTGGGTTTAAATAGGTGATCCTAGTTGAATACAGATGCTGAGTATGTCTACATGGTTCGGAGTAAATTGGATTTAGACTGATGATCTCGATCATGATACCATGTTTCTCTGTGGACGATAAACTAGGAGAAAGGGCTAATTGTCGGAGTTCATTTAGGCATCTTTGTGAGCTTGACCGTGGAGTATTATTAGAACACAATAATGGGAATTGGTGGACTAACTATAGTAAGGCAGCCCTTTCAAGTATTGGGGATTATAAGGACTTTAGGAGATCATGTGGAACCCCAGCATAGGCATTGGATTTGTAGAATTAATGGATTATGTAGTGATTAATGGAAGTTAACAGGTTGTTGGAGTTGATTCATAGGAAAGGAAACAAGATTTTGGAGTGGCATATGACGTGTTTCCTTAATACAGAGATGCGCTAGCATGGACCTTGGAGGAATAGGATGAGCACTTGGATTGTCCTGTTTTATTCCAGCTTGGAAGCTTGTATGCTCTACCCATGGATTTTTAGGGGTGGCCACACACACATGAGTTTGGGGATCGTAGACATATATAATTTTGTTAGATCTCCTCTTGGGAGTCATGAGGGTATGATTAGCTTGAGTGATGATTGGAGTTGGCCTATACAAATGATGCTTTCAATAGTATAAGGTGATCTGTTTGGAGGACTAGATAGACTATTGGCATCTCAGAAACTGTGCTCAAGGATGGGATGATAAACTTTCACTCGCACACTGGAATCCTTGATAACCCTTATACCCTACCAAGCTACAGCATGGTCGGATCATGACCATGGGTCTTGACTCTAGATCAAGAACACCTTAGACCATACCCAATCGTGACCACCACCAATACCCCATACTACCTTATGTACATCATGAACAAAGACTTCATGGAGTTCTTGGACAAGTTAGTTGTCATCTTTCTTTGATGACATACTTGTCTACCCGAAGACGGTAGAGGAATTGTTGAGCTGGTCAAGGAACATCTGAAGATCGTCTTGTCTAGGAGGAAGAACTACATCAACCGCCATCGCCAAGAAGTGAACTTCCTCGTTGAAGACCGTGCGTTTCTACAAACCACTTCTCTCTAAGGAACCAATCATTTCCGTCACAAGGAGATCCACACCAGGATGCATCAAGACCTGAAGGAAAGACTCTGGTGGAACCGGATAAAAAGGGAAATTGCCACCAATGTTGCAAAGTGTGACGTATGCCAAAGAGTCAAAGCTGAACATCAGCGACCCGCTGGATTGTTGCAACCCCTCAAGGTGCCTGAATGGAAGTGGGACAAAGTCGGGATGGACTTCATCACCGGTTTACCCAGGTCAAGCAAGGGACATGACCCCATATGGGTCATTGTTGACCATTTGACCAAGGAGGCCCACTTCATTCCTGTCAAGACGACCTACAAGGGGGACAAGTTAGCCAGTCCCTACATCAACCGAATCATAAGCATTCATGGCGTTCCCAAGGAGATTGTGTCGGATAGAGGAACCCAATTCACCTCAAGGTTTTGGAAGAAGTTCCAGGAGGCCATGGGGACCGATTGTCCTTCAGCACTGCTTTCCACCCACAGACCGGAGGTCAGGCAGAACGAGTGAATCAGATACTCGATGACATGCTCCGAGCCTATGTCTTAGCATATGGATCTAAGTGGGAAGATTGCCTCCCTTTCGCCGAGTTCTCTTACAACAACAGTTATCCGTCAAGCCTTCAGATGGTACCGCTTGAGGTGTTATACAGACGGAAATGCCGCACACCGCTCAATTGGTCAGAAACCGGAGAAGGACTTGTCTTTGGGCCCGATATCCTCCGTGAAGCCGAAGAGCAAGTCCAGCTTGTCAGAGAGCGTTTGGAGACTGCCAAGTCAAGACAAAAGAGCTACACTGACTCACATCATCGAGTCATGACCTTCTGGGTTGGAGACCATGCTTATCTCCGGGTCACCCCTCTCAAAGGAACCCAGCGCTTCCATGTCAAAGGAAAGCTCGCCCAAGATTCATCGGCCTTCTTCGAGATCACTCCAAGATTTAATAACCCCCTAAGGATCACCGCAAGATGAAGAATAGACGGCTACCAGCTGGAGTTGCCACCTGAGCTACCTGATGTGCACAATGCTTTCCATGCATCACAACCCCGGAAGTGTTTCCAACTTCCTAACTTGCCTGATCTCTACAAGGGCATTAACCACCGAGCCATCGACCTCTAGCCCGAGCTAACCTACCGCGAGCTACCCATTAGCAACCTGGATCAAGAAGAGCGTCACGCACGAAGCCACATCATCAAGTACTTCAAGCTCAATGGAGCACTACACGGAAGCACAAGCAACATGAAGACTTGAAGACTACCCCAGATCCAAGTTTCTGTATTCCCTTCCCGTGCCTAGTCTGTGAATCTCGGGGACGAGATTCTTGTAAGGGGGGTAGGTCTGTCACACCCTGATTTTCATGGCACAACACTTAAGTCAATAATCATGCTAAAATGTGGTTTGACAAAAACTTTTGAGTGTTTTGTCTTTGCTTTGATTGAATGTTTGACTGCTGTTTGCAAGTGCTCTAAAAATCAAATAAATCCTCCAACTTCTATACTTCATCTCCTTGATCCAAAATCTTTTCCCAATGATCATGCCATGTGTATAGAGCAATATAGTATTTTCCTACAAAAATGATTTGGCCAAAAAGTATTTTCAAAAATTAGTTTCCCAAAACCCCTGAATTGAGGTTTGCCTTTGCAAGTACTTAATTAAGGGCAGCAAAAATCTTTCCAAAATTATATTTGACTCCTATTAGATATAGGATACCCGAAACCACAAAAATATAATTTTAAATGTTATTTTACTATTTTATTTAAAAGCTTTTCTTAAGGCCGAAATGGTTTTAATAGGAAAAATTATTTTATTGTTTTAAAAATATTTGACAAAAATCAGGGAAACTCAGTGGACATATATTGTCCATATATAAGAGTTGCAACACATGGTCATGTCCAAACTATTGGTCAAATACTTCAAAAACCCTTTCTGGATATTTCAAGCTTTTGAAATATTTACAAAGGAAATATTATCCAAAAATTCCAAGAAAATTCTATCATGTCACATATGACATATTAGATGATCTTGCCAAGTCTCATGACTTGGAGAACAAGATAACATCATCAAATCCTCTCAAAACCATTTCTGTCCATTTTGAAGTTTGAGCAACTTTACATTGTCAAACATGTCCAAATGCTCTCAAACTTGGTGAACATTGTCAAATGGTCTAATAATTCATCTAGACCAAATGGCACAAGTTGGAGAACAAGTTAACTTGATCAAAGTGCCCCAAAACCCTTCCTGACCAGAACCATATGTGAACAACTTTGCATTACCAACTTTCTCTCCTTGACCCCAACTTTTGTGAGCATGATAACATGACCAAATGAGGGCACCACACAAAGTGGTTCATCAAGGAGAATAGATTTGCATGACTAAATCTTGGAAAGTCCATTTCTACTGATTTCTAGGGTTTACAAAAGTCGCATTGGCCACTTTTCCCAAATGGACTCAATCTTGGTGGTACCTCTTATTTTCTCATACCATTTGATCCTGTCAAGCCTCATGACAAATGGAGATCATCTACTTGCCCAAACCAACATCAAACACCTTCTGGTAATTTTTAAAAGTTGATGTTTTCACCTCTTTCCTTGTTCTCCATGAGCTCAAATTTTTACCACAGCCCCTCATTGTCCCCATGCACGTCCAGTAGCAATGGCAAGTCCATAGCTCAATTATTGGAGGGGTGAAACCCCACTTTCCCTCTCTGGACAGCCCTTTTATCTCTCTCCCTCAACCTCTCTCCTCTCCTATTGGTTCACCAGGGCCACCACCCCTTTGTTTACTCACCCCCGAAACCCCCAGACACAAAGGACATGCTCATGGCGCATAAACAATGCCAGTGTCTGCAAAGCTCGCGCTCTGGAGCACGCTACAGTGCTCTCTCGCACTGTAGCTCACCCAAGCCAAGGGCATACGATAGCCTTGGGCGTCGGGGTGATGTATCCCGAGGTGGCCTCGGCGTCCGGGACACGGCACGCTGCCGGCCCCCTCCAGAATCTCTCTCCCTCCCCTCTGCGAGCTCCCCCGAGCGCGTCCGTGCACGCTGTCCATGGTGCACCACGGCCACGCCTATTTAAGCCATTCCCGACCCTCTCTCTCGCTTGGTTTCGAACCTTCTCCCTCCCGTGCACTCCTCAGACATCCTCCCTCTCCCCCTCGTGCTCTCCTTGCACCTCCCTGGCTGGAGTGCCGCCGCCGAACGCCGCTCGGATTCGGGCACCACGACCTCTCTCTCTTCTCCCTACACACTCCAGTACTCCCGCACCACCACCACGAAGCCCCCCATCGCCTCCATTCTTCCCCGGGACGCCCCTGCGCTCGAAGCCGGCAATGGCCGATGCCACCTCCGCCGCGGGCGAAGATCTGCTCCTCTCTGAGGGAGCTGGCGCCTGTAGTGTGGCCTCCCAGATGCGGCACGTTTCCTCGAGCACTCCGGTGGCTAGATACCGCCGGGGAGAGCGCCGGCACCGACTGGCCTCGCCTCTCCTGTATCCCATCGCGCCCGCGCGGGAGGTTGAGGACGAGCCTGCCAACGGGCCCCGCGTGTCGGCCGGCCAACGAAAGGAGACGCTGACGGGTGGGCCCCATTCCGTTAAGTGGAGACGGGCTCTGCCTGTCACCGCCTTCGCTCGGGGAAGGCGTACTCCCGTGAGTGCGCCTCCTACATCGACAGCGCGCGCGTGGCCGAGTAGCTGGGCCGACCCGTTGCCTATCTCACGCCTTGCGCGCATGATAAGGGTAACGCCCCCATTTCCTTTTTCTTTTTCCCAGTAGACTTCAAAATTCCATAAACAAATCAAATCGACTCCAAATTTGATGATTCAAATTTCTGGTGACTCTATAAATCATGATCTACCTGTTGGTGCAACATGCACATTTTTCCAGAGACTTTTTCCTCACAAACATTTATCAAATCCCAATTTTCTTAATTCTGTGATAAACTATAGAAAATCACAGAAGGCTCAAAATTGATCCAAATTCCATGATTCAAATTCCTAGGTACATCTAAGTTCAAAACTTAGTTTTTGAACATTTTTAGTAATACTTTCTGTATCACCTCAACTAATGGTCTATTTCTTTTATTTCCTTCCTTGTCATGTTGCTTATTATGCTTGCTTTCGACGATAGTTGACGAAATAGACGGAATGCTCGGAGTTGGACTAGGGATATTTGAAGACCTCGAAGACTTCGTTACAACAGGCAAGCAGCCCTTTGACCATGACTAAGAAACCCTTTTTATGCATGTCATATATAGCTCCATATTATTGTTGCATCAGAATCATGGTGAGATGGTGAACCACGTGGGTTGGTTGCCTCTGTTATTTCCTCGTTGATACTTGCATTGTGCATGGCCCTACCTTCTTACGAGGGTTATGCCGGTGGGAGTAGATAGGATGCTAAAGTAGTGCTACGCAATAAGGGACGGGGATATGCATGGTGATGGAGACAAAGTGATTTCGAAAGTCTTTTCGAAAACCCCGTCGGGTGCCACTTATGCCCGAGGGAGATGATGAGATGGGTGACCACTTGATGACGAAGTGGTGTGCCAAGGAAAGTGTGTGTTGTTTTCAAAACGGATTGGTCGGAGTTGCGACCGTTATTCCAACCTTACATGCGCAACCACTCTACCCTTATATGGGAAAGGGCATTGTGGAGTACCTAGACCGATACTAGCTTGGGGCCCGCATTACTAGTGACGGGAGAGTTGTTGGTGCGCTCTCTCGGGATGGGGTCGTGCCAGGTAGGGCGGCCATGACTGTTTTCACAGGGCACCGGACACACTGTTGGTACCCCGTGCTTGTGGTATGTGATGAATATGGGAGCGAGGCTCCACAATTTTTATGATGTGAAAGGTTTGGCACGGGGGTTACTACCAACCGAGTGGACTCCATGTTTGTGTCGTCTAGGGAAAGGTAGTGATCGGGTGCTTACCCCGGGTACTTGAGGTACCGCGGGTCGTGGATGACACGGAAGTTCCCCGGATCTAGTGGGTAAAGTGTCTGTCACACCCTGATTTTCATGGCACAGCACTTAAGCTCTTAACCATGCTAAACTGTGGTTTGACAAAAACTTTTGAGTGTTTTGGGCTTTGCTTGATTGATTTTTGTGTGCTGTTTGCAAGTGCTCTAAAAATAAAATAAATCCTCCAACTCCTATACTTCATCTCCTTGCTCCAAACCATTGAGCCAATGATCATGCCATGTGTATAGGACATAAAAATATTTTCTTACAAAAATAATTTGGCCAAATAGTATTTTCAAAAATTAGTTTTTCAAAAACCCCTGAATTGAGGTTTGCACTGCAAGTACTTAATTAAGGGCAGTAAAAATCTTTCTAAAAATATATTTGACTCCTATTAGATATAGGATATCCAGAAACCACAAAAATATAATTTTGAAAGTTATTTTCCTATTTTATTTAAGAGCTTTTTCTTAAGGCCAGAAATGGTCTTTAATAGGGAAAAATTATTGTCTTGCTTCAAAAATATTTGACAAAATTTAGGGAAACTCATAGGACATATATTGTCCATATATAAGAGTTTCAACACATGGCCATGTTCAAAATATTGGTCAAATCCCTCAAAAACCCTCTCTGGATATTTCAAGCTTTTGAAATATTTACAAGGGAATTATTCTCCAAAAATTCCAAGAAAATTCTATCATGTCACATATGACATATTTGGTGATCTTGCCAAGTCCCATGTCTTGGAGAACAAGATAACATCATCAAATCCCCTCAAAACCATTTCTGTCCATTTAGAAGTTTGAGCAACTTTACATTGCCAAACATGTCCAAATGTTCTCAAACCTTGTGAACATGATCAAGTGGTCTAATTATTCATCTAGACCAAATGGCACAAGTTGGAGAACAATTTAACTTGATCAAAGTGCCCCAAAACCCTTCCTGTCCAGAACCAAATTTGAACAACTCTACATTGGAAACTTTCTCCTTTTGATCTCAACTTTTGTGGACATGTTCTTATCCTCAAATGATGACACTACACCAAGTGGTGCATCAAGGAGAATAGATTTGCATGACTAAATCTTGGAAGGTCCATTTCTGCTGATTTCTTGGGTTTACAAAAGTTGCATTGGCTACTTTGTCCAAATGAGCTCAAATTTGGTGGCACACCCTATTTCTAAGTGTCATTCCATCCTGTTAATTCTCATGGCAAGTGGAATTAATTTGCTTGCCCAAACTAGCATCAAACACCTTCTGCCATTTTTCCAAAATGCCATTTTTGACCACTTCCACTCTTCTCCATGACCTCAACTTTTTACCACAGCTCCTCCTAGTCCTCTCCTACCTCCAAGAACTCTCCCTGGCCATTTCTCAATGATTGAGGGGTAAAATACCCCATTTACCTCTCTGGACAGCCCCTCTCTCCCTCTTCTTCTACCTCTCTCCTCTCCTACTGGCTCACCAGGGCATCCAAGGCCACCACCCATTTGTTTACTCCTCCCGACCCCTAGACACTAGTGGCCACGCCTGGCGCCAAAAATATGCCAATGCCAGCCATATCGTGCTCGAGCTGCCTTCTAAAGGCACCAGACATCAGAGCTGCCCGCGCCTGAGGCTTCGACCACCTAGGGCCTCCCCTTGTGTCCCCGAGGCCGCCTCGGCGTCCGGGACACGCAAGACGGTCGGCCCCTCCTCCTTCTCTCTCCGGCGACCTCGACACGCGTGCCCGCGCCGCCTCGCGTCCGCACATCGCCAGACTCGCAGGGACCTCCTCGAGCTCGCTCTCCTTCTCCTCTCCCCTAACAGAGCCATGGACCACGCCAACGAGCACCCCAGGCACGCACCAGAGCGCCCGTTTGGCCTCTGGCGATGCTCGGGCCGCGGCCGTGAGCTGCGTCCATGGTGCACCATCGCCTCGCCGTATAAAGCCGCCCGAGGCCCCTCTCTGGAGCCCCTTCGCCTGCTCTACCTCCCGTACATCGCCCGGACCCCTCTCCTCCTCTCCAGAGCCGCTCCGTCGCTTTCCATGGCCGGAGCCGAGCCGCCGTCCGTCCCCAAAATTCGCGTCGTCCCGAACCTCCCCTTCCCCTTGAACCATGCCATAGGACCCCCATGGCCCCAAGGAGCCTCACCCGCACACCTTTCCTTCCTTCCCATGCCTGCCTCGCCGTGCCCGAATCTCACCGCCGGCCTCATCCGCTGCGGCCAGCACCCTGCTCGACCCGGTGCTCCTAGGCGACCGTGCCACCCACCGTTGGATGCGGCCGGGTCCCCTGAGCACTCCGGTGGGCAGGGTGTCGCCGGAGATGCTATATAGCCCCGGCAATCGCCGCCGGGAGCCGGTCCTCCCCGCGGTCGGAGCGTGCGCGGGAGGTTGAAGACGGCCTGCTGTTGGGCCCCACGCGTCAGCGACCCAGCAGGCGGGCCCCACCGTTTAAGTGGAAACGGCTTTGGCCGGATCCATCTCCCGGCCGCTGGCGCGACTTCCTGGCCGTCTTCGACGTCACCCCCCCTGTCGCCAACGCTGCTGAGCTGCTGGGCCGGCCCACTGCTAAACTGCGCCCAGAGCGCTGGATAAGGGTAAAACCCTTTCCTTTTCCTTTTTTTTTTCTTTCTTTTCCAGTGAACTTCTAAAATCCATAGAATATTCAAATTAACTCCAAATTTGATGATTCTAATTTCTATAGGTTCATAAATTCCTGATCTATCACATGGTGCAACTTGCACATTTTTCCATTAAGCTTTTCTTCACAAACATTTATCAAATCCCATATTTCCACTTCTGTCATAAACTTTAGGAAATCACAGGAGGCTCAAAATTGATCCAAATCCCATGATTCAAATTCCTAGGTATTCCTAAGTTCATAACTTAGTTTATGAACATTTTTATTAATACTTTCTGTACCACATAAATTATTGAGCCATTTCTTCATATTTGTCAACTTTGCAAATTCATAGGAAATTCATTTGAACTCCAAATCCAGTGAAACCAATTCCTAGATGCTTCTAAAATCATCCTTTGTTAAATGGGTGCCTTTGCTCATTTTCCAAAAATATATTTCTATACACTTCTTGCAAATCCATAAACCTCTTGATTCCATCATATCAAAATGTTCAGAGATATCCACTTATCCAATCCTAATGAAACCACTTTGGTCATCCCTCATATGACCAGAGGTATCCTAGAAAAGTCCAACTCATATTTTTAGAGCACTTTTATTTCCTGCCTTATTGTGTTGCTTATTATGGTTGCTTTCGGCGATAGTTGACGAAGTAGACGGAATGCTCGGAGTTGGACCGGAGATATTTGAAGACCTCAAGACTTTGTTAAGCAGCAAGCAGCCCTTTGACCATGTCTAAGAAACCCTTTTATGCATGTCATATAGCACTTACTATCGTTGCATCGGAATCATGAAGGATGGGTAACCACTTTGGTGGGTTGCCTCCGGTACTTTTCTCGTTGACACTTGCATTGTGCATGACCCTACCTCCTTATGAGGGTCATGACGATGGGAGTAGATAGGATGCTAAGTAGTGCTACATAAAAGGGACGGGATATGCATGGTGATGGAGACAAAATATTTTCAAAGTCTTTTGAAAACCCGCCGGGTGCCACTTATGCCCGAGGGAGATGATGGAATGGGTGACCACTTGATGACGAAGTGGTGTGCCAAGCAAAGGGTGTGTTGTTTTCAAAACGGATTGGTCGGAGTTGCACCGTTATTCCAACCTTACATGCGCCGACCACTCTACCCTTATATGGGAAAGGGCATCGTTGAGTACCTAGACCGATACTAGCTTGGAGCCCATTACTAGTGACGGGGAGAGTTGGTGCTCTCTCTTGGGACGGGTCGTGCTGTAGGGCGGCCATGACTGTTTTCACAGGCACCGAACACACGCTGGTACCCGTGCTTGTGGTATGTGATGAATATGGGAGCGAGGCTCCGCAACTTTATGATGAGAAATGTTTGCACGGGGTTACTACTAATCGAGTGGACTCCATGTTAGTGTCGTCTAGGGAAAGGCGGTGATCGGTGCTTTCCCGGGTACTTGAGGTACCGCTGGTCGTGGATGACACGGAAGTTCCCGGATCTAGTGGGTAAAGTGTGCAACCTCTGCAGAGTGTAAAACTATTGAATAGCCGTGTCCACGGTCAAGGACAGTTGGGTAACCGCTCTTGGGCTACGTCCACTTGTTTTCAAACCCGTGTGTGTGAGATGATGGAGATGTCTTGGATCAAGTCAAAGGACTTGACACGATTGAGATGGGTTGGTGCCCACTGCTTTTTGATAAATGGGTTGGTGCCCATTCTATTTATGTTGATATCCGTGACCAGATCTCATGGTTACTTGAATTCTTTTGATGCATGCTTTATAGGTTGTTGAACATGTCCTTGCACTCAAAACTAGCTTTATGCAAACTTTACCTATGTCATGCATTCTTGTACCTTGAACCAAATCATGGGTTGCTTGTAGTACATTCAAAGTACTCATTGGCTTGCCCTTGGTTATTTCATTGACCGGGCATGAAAGAACCGGATATGATGAAGAACACTTGGTGGCGAGCATGCGAGCTAGGACGCTTCGGTCGTAATGCCCGTAGGGTTAAGGCGGATGGCATGGGTCCAAGTTATCGATGAAGATTTCGCTGCGATGTTATACTCAAGACTTGACCATAATGGTCCTACTTGTGTAATACGGTATGTATGGATGTAAGACTCTTGTTATTCAGCTTCGTGTGTTCGGTGAGCATTGATCTCGGGATCCTCAGACACGCGTGCATTCGGTGATCACGACTTATGAGTCGGGGTCCCCACAGAGCTGGTATCAGAGCCATCCTGACTATAGGAAGCCTTAGTTAGCATGGTCGTTAGTTAGGTAAGACTATTTCCAAAACTACTACTAGTTTTCAAAACTATCTATACTTCTCTTCCCCTTCTGAGTTTTTCAAAACTAAGGTATACTTTCCTTATTGATCGCTTCCCTTCAAAACCTTTGGTCGCTAGAACCCTTATGCCCACGACCACGAGATTCCTTGAAATCCTCGCGGATAATCTAGAAGGAAGATGCCTTGCCGACATCCACCCACATCTCCGAACACAAGATTGGCGACATCACCACAAGACAATACCAACAGAAGATACATCCTCGAGGAATGAGGACACGAAGACCTAGGAGATGGTGACATCCTTGACCTTGCCCCAAGACGATGCAACCTTAGCCACGATGATCGGGGCATAGGATATGCAAGATCATGATATACATCGCTAATAGAGTAACCTGTCACTACCGTTGTTGTATCGGCAACCACCGTGGATGAGAACCTAGCCATTCGGTCCGCCTCACCATAGTGAGCAGGAAAACAGTTCTCCTCATCCCCGCTCTTGGTGTCAAAGTTGTCATCAACGTAACCGACATGATGGACCTCTATTACGCCTTGATAATGTCATTGCATAAAGGATTACCTACGGTACCATCGACGGCTTAGAAGACAAGAAGGGATCGTCATGATTAAGAAGACAACAGAAGATCGAGTCAATGCTCGCTATGAGAAGCCACCTTCACCCCATCACTTCAACAGCAAGAAGTTGTTCAAGACTCTTCAAGCTCAGCCTGGATTGTTTCATCAAACAACCACAAGAGACGAGCAGCACCGAGGGAAACACGGGAGATCTGACGAGGCACAAGGCACGACTATAGAGTCCGAGGACCCCTAGGGTAGGATGAGTCGTGTACCCCTATCTTGTGATCGAGTCCGTATGATGGTTCGAGTAGAACCCTGATTGTGTGTTGCTTGTTTTTATTTGTCTGTGTTTTTGATATCAGTTGCCCTTTTTGCCTTAGGCGACAAGTATGCAACTATATCACCTGCCTTATTTTGTTGTTTGTGTTTGGCCCCTTCTGGCACTTGTTTGTTTGCACCTACACTATAGAACCCCCTTTAGGCGTTCCCCCCCCCCTCTATGCTACTTTTCCCTCTCGTCTCTCTTTCCTCAACTAAAGATCAGCAAGACAAGATGCATCAAGGAGTCTGCGTTGGCAACCAACCAGCACTGAAGACTTTTGCTACAACCTCCTCGACCAAGTGCAGCCCTTAGAGTTATGGTTGCCCCTCAAGATTAGAAACCCATTCCTAGACTCATCGAGACTTCACGAGATACCCCAGCTCGACACCTTAACCCTAAGCTTAACCTACGGAATTGCAAGAGAACCTGTTAAGCCTTCATAACCTTGCTTATCACTGGGTTCATTATGGAACTAGTGGACATAGTGAATGAGCACATTATCATCCTAAGATAGCACTAAAACTGACGATGCCATAGGAAGGACCAGTTTGAGGATATAGGATCTGAGGACAGATGACTTGGTGAGTTTATATCAGTGACCTTGAGGAATTATATGAGACTATTTGGTGGATTATGAGGCCTTGATGCTGGTAGATGAACTTGGTGGGATCATAAGTATAGATTAGCATAGCCTTTCAATATCCCTGAGTAAAATTGGATTTAGCAGGATAGTTGTGTTCGCAAGCTGAAACTCCTGGAAGAGCAAGGATTTGACTTGATCAGATGGTAATGATAGGTGATAGTTGATATTACGATAATGACTTGGGGGAAAGTGTAGGAATTCTCGTTGGACATGAGATTTGGATTTTAGAAGGTGATTCTAGTTGAACATAGATGCTGAGTATGTCTACATGGTTCGGAGTAAATTGGATTTAGACTGATGATCTCGATCATGATACCATGTTTCTCGGTGGACGATAAACTAGGAGATTGGACTAATTGTCGGAGTTTATTTAGGGTTCTATATGAGCTTGACCTTGGAGTTTACTTGACCATGACAATGGGAATCAGTGGACAAACTATAGTAAGGTAGCTTTCCCATTATTTGTGGATTATAAGGACTTTAGGAGATCGTGTGGAACACCAGCATAGGCGTTGGATCGTGTAGTGATTGATGGTAGTTAACAGGTTGTTGGAGTTGATTCATAGGAAGGAAACAAGATCTTGGAGTGGCATCTGACGTGTTTCCTTAGGTTAGAGATGCACTAGCATGGACCTTGGAGGAATAGGATGAGCACTTGGATTGTCTGTTTATTCCAGCTTGGAAGCTTGTATGTTCTACCCATGGATTTTAGGGTAGCTACACACATGAGTTTGGGGATCGTAGACATATATGATTTTGTTAGATCTCCTCTTGGGAGTCATGAGGATACGAAGGGCATGAGTGATGATTGGAGTTGGCCTATACAAAATGATGCTATCAGTGATATGATGTGATTTGTTTAAAGGACTAGATAGACTATTGGCATCTCAGAAACCGTGCTTAAAGGTAGGATGATAAATGTCCATTCGCACACTAGAATCCTTGAAACCCTTATGCCCTACCAAGCCACAACACGGTTGGATCATGACCTTGAGTCTTGGCTCTAGATCAATAAGACCTTGACCAATGCTCAACCGCGACCCTCACCAACGCCTCAGCCCACTCTCATTACCCCAAATACTTCATAAAGTACTTGGGCAAGTAAATCATCATCCTTACTTGAGGACATGAATGTCCACATGAAGACGGAAGAAGAGTTGACCGGCTGGTTAGGGAACACCCGAAGACCGCCATGTCAAGGAGGAAGAACTATACCAACCACCATCGTCAAGGGGTGAGCTTCGCGTTGAAGACCGTGCATATCGCAAGCCACTCCTCTCAAAGGCAACTACGGCCTCATGAAGAGAACTACGCTACTCATGACCTTGAGCTAACAGCGATGGTTCATGCCACAAGACATGGCGACATTACCTCTTACGGAAGGGATGTGAGATATACACGGATCACAAAGGTGCAAGTATATTTTCACTCAAAGGGATTGAACACGAGGCAAAGAAGATGACTAGACTTGATCTAGATTATGACCTCGGTGTTCAATACCACCCAGGAAGGCTAATGTGGTAGCAGATGCATTAGCGTAAAGGCTTGTTCCTTGAATGCTATGCTTAAGGACAAGCTGCCGCCTTGTATGAAGAACTTGAAAGCTTGGGTTGGAACTGGTTGCACCAGATTCTTAACTAACCTTGAAGTCAAGCCTTGGTGGCACCATTTGAAGTGTTATACTGGACGGAAGTGCCGACACCCTCAATTGGTCGGAGACCGGAGAAGGACTTGTCTTTGGGCCGACATCCCCGTGAAGTCAAGAGCAAGTCCAGCTTGTCGAGGAGCGTTTGAAGACCGCCAAGTCAAGACGGAAAACTCTGCCGACTCACGTCGTCGAGACATGACCTTCCGGGTTGGGGACCATGTTTATCTCCGGGTCACCCCTCTCAAAGGAACCCAGCGCTTCCATGTCGAAGGAAAGCTCGCCCAAGATTCATCGGCCTTCTTTGAGATCACTCCAAGATTTAACAACCCCCCCCCTCAGGATCACCGCAAGGCGAAGAATAGACAGTTACCGGCTGGAGTCGCCACCTGACTCGCCCGCTGTGCACAATGTTTTTCCACACGACACAACCCCGGAAGTGTTTCCAACTTTCTAACTTGCCCGATCTCTGCAAGGACACTAACCACCAAGCCATCGACCCCTAGACCAATCTAACCTACCGCGAGCTACCCATTAGCAACCTGGATCAAGACAAGCGTCATACACGAAGCCACACCATCAAGTACTTCAATCTCAGTGGAGCACTACACGGAAGCATAAGCAACATGAGGACTTGAAGACTACCCCAGATCCAAGTTTCTGTATCCCTTTCCGCACCTAGTCTAGGAATCTCGGGGACGAGATTCTTGTAAGGGGGGTAGGTCTGTCACACCCTGATTTTCATGGCACAGCACTTAAGCTCTTAACCATGCTAAACTGTGGTTTGACAAAAACTTTTGAGTGTTTTGGGCTTTGCTTGATTGATTTTTGTGTGCTGTTTGCAAGTGCTCTAAAAATAAAATAAATCCTCCAACTCCTATACTTCATCTCCTTGCTCCAAACCATTGAGCCAATGATCATGCCATGTGTATAGGACATAAAAATATTTTCTTACAAAAATAATTTGGCCAAATAGTATTTTCAAAATTAGTTTTCAAAAACCCTGAATTGAGGTTTGCAATCGCAAGTACTTAATTAAGGGCAGTAAAATCTTTCTAAAATATATTTGACTCCTATTAGATATAGGATATCCGAAACCACAAAAATATAATTTTGAAAGTTATTTTCCTATTTTATTTAAGAGCTTTTTCTTAAGGCCAGAAATGGTCTTTAATAGGAAAAATTATTGTCTTGCTTCAAAAATATTTGACAAAATTTAGGAAACTCATAGGACATATATTGTCCATATATAAGAGTTTCAACACATGGCCATGTTCAAAATATTGGTCAAATCCCTCAAAAACCCTCTCTGGATATTTCAAGCTTTTGAAATATTTACAAGGGAATTATTCTCCAAAAATTCCAAGAAAATTCTATCATGTCACATATGACATATTTGGTGATCTTGCCAAGTCCCATGTCTTGGAGAACAAGATAACATCATCAAATCCCCTCAAAACCATTTCTGTCCATTTAGAAGTTTGAGCAACTTTACATTGCCAAACATGTCCAAATGTTCTCAAACCTTGTGAACATGATCAAGTGGTCTAATTATTCATCTAGACCAAATGGCACAAGTTGGAGAACAATTTAACTTGATCAAAGTGCCCCAAAACCCTTCTGTCCGTAACCAAATTTGAACAACTCTACATTGGAAACTTTCTCCTTTTGATCTCAACTTTTGTGGACATGTTCTTATCCTCAAATGATGACACTACACCAAGTGGTGCATCAAGGAGAATAGATTTGCATGACTAAATCTTGGAAGGTCCATTTCTGCTGATTTCTAGGGTTTACAAAAGTTGCATTGGCTACTTTGTCCAAATGAGCTCAAATTTGGTGGCACACCCTATTTCTAAGTGTCATTCCATCCTGTTAATTCTCATGGCAAGTGGAATTAATTTGCTTGCCCAAAATAGCATCAAACACCTTCGCCATTTTTCCAAAATGCCATT
The DNA here is from genome assembly GCA_021437245.1 of Aegilops speltoides. Lineage (NCBI taxonomy): Eukaryota > Viridiplantae > Streptophyta > Magnoliopsida > Poales > Poaceae > Aegilops > Aegilops speltoides. The sequence continues at coordinate 163,737,858 of CM038141.1, forward strand.
TTGACCACTTCCACTCTTCTCCATGACCTCAACTTTTACCACAGCTCCTCCTAGTCCTCTCCTACCTCCAGTAACTCTCCTGGCCATTTCTCAATGATTGAGGGTAAAATACCCCATTTACCTCTCTGGACAGCCCCTCTCTCCTCTTCTTCTACCTCTCTCCTCTCCTCTTGGCTCACCAGGCATCCAAGGCCACCACCCATTTGTTTACTCCTCCCGACCCCTAGACACTAGTGGCCACGCCTGGCGCCAAAATATGCCAATGCCAGCCATATCGTGCTCTGAGGCCTTCTGCACCAGACACCGGAGACTGGCCCCGCCTGAGGCTTCTGACCACCTAGGGCCTCCCCCTTGTGTCCCCCGAGGCCGCCTCGGCGTCCGGGACACGCAAGACGGTCGGCCCCCTCCTCCTTCTCTCTCCGGCGACCTCTGACACGCGTGCCCGAGCGCCGCTCGCGTCCGCCAGTCGCCGCACTCGTGCGGGACCTCCTCGAGCTCGCTCTCCTTCTCCTCTCCCCTAGCAGAGCCATGGACCACGCCCACGAGCACCCCAGGCACGCACCAGAGCGCCCGTTTGGCCTCTGGCGATGCTCGGGCCGCGGCCGTGAGCTGCGTCCATGGTGCACCATCGCCTCGCCGTATAAAGCCGCCCGAGGCCCCTCTCTGGAGCCCTTCGCCTGCTCTACCTCCCGTACGTCGCCCGGACCCCTCTCCTCCTCTCCAGAGCCGCTCCGTCGCTTTCCATGGCCGGAGCCGAGCCGCCGTCCGTCCCCAAAATTCGCGTCGTCCCGAACCTCCCCTTCCCCTTGAACCATGCCATAGGACCCCCATGGCCCCAAGGAGCCTCACCCGCACACCTTTCCTTCCTCCCCATGCCTGCCTCGCCGTTCGAATCTCACCGCGGCCTCATCCGGCTGCGGCCAAGCTTCTGCCGACCCGGTGCTCCTAGGCGGCCGTGCCACCCACTGTTGGATGCGGCGGGTCCCCGAGCACTCCGGTGGGCAGGGTGTCGCCGGAGATGCTATATAGCCCGGCAATCGCCGCCGAGCCAGTCCTCCCCATGGTCGGGCGTCGCTTGGGAGGTTGAAGACGGCTTCTTTGTTGGGCCCCCGCAGCGTCGACGACAATGGCGGGCCCCACCGTTTAAGTGGAAACGGCTTTGGCCGGATCCATCTCCCCGCCAAGGCGCCTCCGTAACCGTCTTGACGTCACCCCCCCTGTCGCCAACGCTGCTGAGCTGCTGGGCCGGCCCACTGCTAAACTGCGCCCAGAGGCTGGATAAGGGTAAAACCCTTTCCTTTTCCTTTTTTTCTTTCTTTTCCAGTGAACTTCTAAAATCCATAGAATATTCAAATTAACTCCAAATTTGATGATTCTAATTTCTATAGGTTCATAAATTCCTGATCTATCACATGGTGCAACTTGCACATTTTTCCATTAAGCTTTTCTTCACAAACATTTATCAAATCCCATATTTCCATACATCATAAACTTTAGGAAATCACAGGAGGCTCAAAATTGATCCAAATCCCATGATTCAAATTCCTAGGTATTCCTAAGTTCATAACTTAGTTTATGAACATTTTTATTAATACTTTCTGTACCACATAAATTATTGAGCCATTTCTTCATATTTGTCAACTTTGCAAATTCATAGGAAATTCATTTGAACTCCAAATCCAGTGAAACCAATTCCTAGATGCTTCTAAAATCATCCTTTGTTAAATGGGTGCCTTTGCTCATTTTCCAAAAATATATTTCTATACACTTCTTGCAAATCCATAAACCTCTTGATTCCATCATATCAAAATGTTCAGAGATATCCACTTATCCAATCCTAATGAAACCACTTTGGTCATCCCTCATATGACCAGAGGTATCCTAGAAAAGTCCAACTCATATTTTTAGAGCACTTTTATTTCCTGCCTTATTGTGTTGCTTATTATGGTTGCTTTCGACGATAGTTGACGAAGTAGACGGAATGCTCGGAGTTGGACCAGAGATATTTGAAGACCTCGAAGACTTTGTTAAACAGGCAAGCAGCCCTTTGACCATGTCTAAGAAACCCTTTTTATGCATGTCATATAGCACTTACTATCGTTGCATCGGAATCATGAAGGATGGGTAACCACTTTGGTGGGTTGCCTCCGGTACTTTTCTCGTTGACACTTGCATTGTGCATGACCCTACCTCCTTATGAGGGTCATGACGATGGGAGTAGATAGGATGCTAAGTAGTGCTACGCAAAAGGGACGGGGATATGCATGGTGATGGAGACAAAATATTTTCAAAGTCTTTTCGAAAACCCCGTCGGGTGCCACTTATGCCCGAGGGAGATGATGGAATGGGTGACCACTTGATGACGAAGTGGTGTGCCAAGCAAAGGGTGTGTTGTTTTCAAAACGGATTGGTCGGAGTTGCGACCGTTATTCCAACCTTACATGCGCGACCACTCTACCCTTATATGGGAAAGGGCATCGTTGAGTACCTAGACCGATACTAGCTTGGAGCCCGCATTACTAGTGACGGGGGAGAGTTGGTGCTCTCTCTTGGGACGGGGTCGTGCCAGGTAGGGCGGCCATGACTGTTTTCACAGGGCACCGAACACACCGTTGGTACCCCGTGCTTGTGGTATGTGATGAATATGGGAGCGAGGCTCCGCAACTTTATGATGAGAAATGTTTGGCACGGGGGTTACTACCAATCGAGTGGACTCCATGTTAGTGTCGTCTAGGGAAAGGCGGTGATCGGGTGCTTTCCCCGGGTACTTGAGGTACCGCGGGTCGTGGATGACACGGAAGTTCCCCGGATCTAGTGGGTAAAGTGTGCAACCTCTGCAGAGTGTAAAACTATTCGAATAGCCGTGTCCACGGTCAAGGACAGTTGGGTAACCGCTCTTGGGCTACGTCCACTTGTTTTCAAACCCAGTGTGTGTGAGATGATGGAGATGTCTTGGATCAAGTCAAAGGACTTGACACGATTGAGATGGGTTGGTGCCCACTCTGTTTTTGATAAATGGGTTGGTGCCCATTCTATTTATGTTGATATCTGTGACCAGATCTCATGGTTACTTGAATTCTTTTGATGCATGCTTTATAGGTTGTTGAACATGTCCTTGCACTCAAAACTAGCTTTATGCAAACTTTACCTATGTCATGCATTCTTGTACCTTGAACCAAATCATGGGTTGCTTGTAGTACATTCAAAGTACTCATTGGCTTGCCCTTTGGTTATTTCATTGACCGGGCATGAAAGAACCGGATATGATGAAGAACACTTCGGTGACGAGCATGCGAGCTAGGACGCTTCCCAGTCAGAATGCCTGTAGGGTTAAGGCAGATGGCATGGGTCCAAGTTATCGATGAAGATTTCCGCTGCGATGTTATACTCAAGACTTGACCATAATGGTCCTACTTGTGTAATACGGTATGTATGGATGTAAGACTCTTGTTATTCAGCTTCTGTGTGTTCAGTGAGCATTGATCTCTGGGATCACTGTACACGTGCATTCGGTGATCACGACTTATGAGTCGGGGTCCCCACAGTGTGCAACCTCTGCAGAGTGTAAAACTATTCGAATAGCCGTGTCCACGGTCAAGGACAGTTGGGTAACCGCTCTTGGGCTACGTCCACTTGTTTACAAACCAAGTGTGTGTGTGTTGATAAAATGACTTGGGCCAAGTCAAGGGACTTGACATGTTTGGGATGGGTTGGTGCCCACTCTATTTATGTTAGATGGGTTGGTGCCAAATCTATATATGTTAGATGGGTGGTGCCCACTCTATTTATGTTGATATCTGTAACCTGTCCTCATGGTTACCTGAATTCTCTTGATGCATGCCTTACAAAGATGTTGAACATGTCATTGCACTCAAAACTAGCTTTCTGCAAAAGTTTACCTATATCATGCTTTGTTGTACCTTGAACCAAAACATGGGTTGCTTGCGAGTACATTCAAAGTACTCATTGGCTTGCCACTGGTTATTTTATTGGCCAGGCATGAAAGAACAGGATATGATGAAGAATACTTGATGTGAACACGCGAGCTAGGGCGCTTCGGTCGGAATGCCTGCGGGGTTAAGGCGGATGGCATGGGTCCAAGTTATCGATTTAAGATTTCGCTGCAACGTTATACTCAAGACTCGACCATAATGGTCCTACTTGTGTAATTCGGTATGTATGGATGTAAGACTTTTGTTATTCAGCTTCTGTGTGTTCAGTGAGCATTGATCTCTGGGATCACTCTACACGTGCATTCGGTGATCACGACTTCTGAGTCGGGGTCCCCACAGATCACACCCACAACACCAATGAATGTCAAGAGCTCAGGGCTGTGCCAGATGGGCGTATCGGCCGACGTCCCGACCGAAACGACCGGGGCTATGGCCGAGGAGGAGGAAGAGGTGGTGGACGATGGGAAGACCGTGGCCCTCGCCAAGGGTGGCGTGACCGACCTCGCGAGGACCGCTGGCAGGACCAGCCTCTTGAGGGAGGTTGGAGGGATCAGCCTTGTTAGGACACCCTCAAGGCAACGCAGGCCTCCCTCCTCTTCCACCACCGCCAAGGAGGAATGAAGAACATCACCAGGACGAGGGGGCCCAAGGTTTCCAGGAGCCGCGTGCGATCGCTTGCATACTAGGCGGCGCTCAGGCCCCAGCCTCTCGGCGCATCTTCAAGCAGTTTGATCGCGAGGTGAATGCAGTCCTCCCCAAGCTTGAGGCCATGCGCCCTCTTAGGTGGTCTGCGTGCGCTATCATGTTTAGCTCAGCGGATTAGCTCAAGTGCCCTCGCCCATCCCCGATAGGAGATCAGCCCGCATTGGCCGCTGCTTCCGGAGAGGCGATCAAAACGGAGCCCCTGCCCCCGCCTCCCCTAGCAGCCACAAGAGCCGTGAGGTCCCGCCTTCCGCCCATGCCTCCGGCTGTTCACTACAGTTCTCCCCACAGCCACCGGCCAGTCTCCCAGTTCCCATTTCCCAGTGGACACGAGTCACAAGCGCTGTCTGCTCGTCGCGAGCAGATCTGTAGTCCCAGACCTTTACCAGCCTTCAACAACTTCCATGTAATGGGCCGCGTCCGCTGCGTCCCTTGCTGCCTAGCGCACAGCCATATGGTCTCCTTCGATGCATCAATTCAACTGGATTTGTCCTAAGTTAAACCAGGCCACCTTAGTTCCTCGCATGCGTGACCACTCCATGTCAAAGTTCTTGCGGAAGGGGGCACTGCAGCATGGACTAGCTCACCTTCCCCACGGCATTGACCTGTCACTGTACGCGAGCCACCAACCAGGCAAGTTTTATCGCACTACGAAGCGAACAATTTAATCTAAACCACCCAAGCCCAACCAATAAGTTTAGAAGCCCGCAAAACCCCTACTCGTAGCTTTATCCTGTTGGCACTATCCGAGTCAATTGAAGGGCATGAACCTTAGAGTTGATTACCAGGCCACTCATTGCGGATGCAAACCACAAGACTTCCGTCAGAGCAATTGCGCTGCACAGCTTATTGCGCCCTCCTCAGAGTGGTCCACGATATCGAGCCAAGGGTTAATGCCTCGAATCTTACGCAAAGCGCGTCTCCACTATCCCCTCGCTTTCGATAACAACAGATGCCATTTGTCGATGAACTTTACCTCTCGATGGAGCATGCAAAGATTAGGTAAACCACAAGCTCCAGGAGTCCCTGGGCCTAGCTCGTTGCTGCTTGCTGATTACGCCGACATCCGAGTCAGGTTGACCCTCGTGTCGGGCATCTTCAAACGATCCATAAGTAGTGAAGCTCATGTGTAATTGTGTGTCTGATTGCCGCCTAGCCGGTTGGTCCTATTAGCCTACACCTTTGGTCCCGATTTCCCCGCTTAACGCCGGCCGAGTCAGTGTTGCGCTTGTGTTCGGGTCGCCCGACAAGGGCATGGAATCCTCATACCTCCCCTTGTTCAGCTTGACCATAGAGGGGGACCTGAGCATCGCGACTCATGGCTAACCTTGCCACCGCACTCTGGCCTGGCCCGGTTCGGGTCAACCACGCGGCTGAGCTTGCGGCCGGCCCATGCGAGACACGCAATAGGAACGTAGAAAAACATTTAAGGTAATCAAAAGCAATACTTCCGGGTAAGGCTCGGTTTCAACATCAAGAAAGGTAATCTCCAGAGCATGGTGCATGTGCGATTAAGACAGACATGAGCCGCCAGGGATCACGTGCAATGGGCTGTGCCGTGCTGGAGGACTGCAGGGGCTACCCCACATAAGTCTGAAGCCCCTCCTTGGTAATGATCAAGGTAGACTTCCATGGAACTCCTGGCCAGTTACGTCATTCAGTTTGAGACCTGTCTAGTTAGCCAGACGTTGTAGCTTATCAACCCGTGTGCCCGCAGCTAGGATCGCTTTAACCTCATCGAGAGCAGAAGACTGCTTCCTATGGCAAGATGGTTTTGGGCAGACCATGTCAGAACCACCGTTGCATTTCTTCATTAAAGCAACGGGCCACAACTGCTATCTATGAGGTTTCTCCATGCCTTTCTCTGCTGTGCAATAGCCACTCACATCCTCCCAACCCCCGACCTCTTGGGTCTAAGTTTCCTCAATAATCGGCAAAGTTCGTTTTCCAAAACCGCCAATTGGGTCAATCAAGACTTATAAGCCACGAGTCTTTACAAATTCCCATTAGATTTCCTCCACGAGGATGTAAATTTCATTTATTAAGCGCCTTGCAACTTAATGGCTTTTGAAAATTCGGCATTCGAATGACATTGGCTAATAAGATTAAGGTATATTTCGAAAGCTCTAACCCTTTCCGTCAAGCGAAAGATCGGCCCATTGCCAGAAATCTCGTCAAATGGCCCAAGTGATGTAAATCCCACCCAGGTTGAGATTAGATCCATGCCATGGCCAACGTGGACATGCTTCTGGTCAATGTGAGGACAAAGAGAGTGGAGAGGATGGCAAGGCCCAAGCGCTGATCAGACAGTGAACAGCTTCCTCCCTTGGCACCAAGGCCGATCATCAGCCTTAGGTCACCCGTGGTCACAGGGCAGCACCCAAAGTTCCAATCCATTCGCTCACAGCTGGGTGCTTGGACTTGCCAGCTCCAATTAGCCCTAATATAGGGCTCCCCTGGGTCCAGCATTAATAGCTCGCCAAGCAAGAACCCTTCCCAACCTTCTTCACCACTAATCCCTTGGTTCATCTTGACACCCACTCTTCCGCCAGATACTCAGCAGAAGCGGAGGGGGATTACGTCTCCCCCAAAGGTTCTCCTACACTTCACTCACCTTGCCCCAGAGGCTCCCAGGCGGGTCACGGGGCCCGAGAGGAGAAGGACGCAAAGGAGGCCGCGCTGGGCCTCGCTGACGCCTGACCAGTGCCCGACACTCTCCCCTGTCCCACTGGCTCACGACACGGCAGGAAGCTCCCTCCTCCCGCCAGGCGCGGCCTCATACATCCGCGAGCAGGCCCCTTCTGGCCTTCCTCCCACAACCCTGGACATGTGCACCTCCAACGCCTCACATCCATGGGCTCAGTCTTCCTCCGTTTCGCCAGCCTACCCTTCTCCCTCCTCCCGCTGTCCCCTGGGACCATCGCCCCGGCACCCCCCCAGATCCTCGGAGCCGAGCCGGCCCGCCTGCCCCACAGTATGGCCGACTCCTCATCAACCCGGCCCACCGATCCCTTGGCAGCGAACGCACCACGCCTGCCCGCCAGCCCCCCTGGGCCACCCGTCTCTCACCTCGTACGCACCGAGCACGGCCAATCCCCCTGCTACCCAGACTGCCACCAGGCCAGGTAGGAGCCGAGTATGTTATAAAACTCGCGGATGCGGAGATGGGGCCATGAGAAACCCGGAGGTAAAAGTAATGGCACAGCAAGGCCACTGAGGGCTTTACCCCAACGTGAGCCTCACAATAGTAGGCGAAAATTGCCAGGAGAAGAACAAAGTTGGGGTGGAGGTGTAGAGCTTGCAAGTTGTATAGGCGAAGAACAGCAAGGAAGAACTCGGAAAAAGGGGGCACCAGACCGGCGATGATGGCGCTCATGAAGAGCGGGTAGAAGGTGCTACCCTTGCCTTCAGGCTGTTTGGAGCCGGCCTTGAACACAGTCGCTCCCACATTGCCCTGCGCCACCGTCCTCAGGCGCATGAGGGCCAAATTCCTCTCTGACACATTCGGGGGATCCAGAGCTGGCGAGTACCAGGCCTCGGTCGGGGTCTTGCGAGGGGCCATGGCTTATCGGATGGGAAGGATTGAGGCAGATCTGGAGGATTTTGGAGGCAGGAAGGAGAAGAGCGAGAAAGGGGATCTGGAGCAAGGCAAGCGAGAACAAAGTAGGTAAGTCTGGCCCGGGCACCTCTTTTTTGTCAGATGGGCAGTTGCTGAGGCGTCGTGGGGACGCGAAGATGCCCACGTCCAATCAACCGCCACGTGGGACCCAAGGCCGTAGGCTGTTGGGGCCCGCGGCTCTTCGCACTTGCCCCCTCGCTTCTCTGCTAAGCCAAGTTCGGGCGTGCCTTGGGCCCGGGGGCTACTGTCGGCGTTCTGGGAACGGGGGCCCCAGACTTGCCTGCCTGCGGCCTGCAGCGTGGCTCGAGTGGGGGCCCAACGCAGCCCAGCTTCATCAGCTCAAGCTCAAGACCCTCGCGAGGGGCCAAGCCTCGCGGGGCGGACGGCAGGAAGCTTCGTCAGGAGCAGCCTCCCCAGGCAGGCTCGCAAGGAGGCGAAGAGATCAAGGCAGGGTACCCCCCGAGGAGCCCGTGACGCAAGCCATGACGATCGAAGACCAGGGGGGCGTCAGGTGGGCGCCGACCTGTGCAGTGTCCTTGTTTCCCCTTCGGTGCAAAGGGGGCAAGCACAGGCCAAGGCATCGGGCAAAGGTTACAGTTTTGGTGCAACAAGACCAAGACCAGCAGAACGGCAGGATGGAGGTCATCGTGGAGCCCAGGGCAGCGTCATCGTCAGAGCCTTTGGCAGCCAAAGACAAACTTTACTCAGGATAAGTGTACCAGATGTTCCCCTTGAAAATGGCCAATTGTTGGCGCCCTTCCTGCTCATTATTTGGGCAGAGGCCCAGGGCCTCCCCCTATAAATAGGACTAGCCACCACAGGGTAGAGGGGGAGAGAACAGATCGATCAGAGAGAGAGAGAGAAGCGACTGAACTCACCCTAGCAGTTCATCGCACCAGCTCAAGAACAGCCCCTCGCGAGGTTGTTCTCCCTTTGTACTGTTTATCATCATCCCCTGAGGCAATCCGCCACACCACACACTGGAGTAGGGTATTACACCACAATGATGGCCTGAACCAGTATAAATCTCGTGTCCCTTCTGTGTTCATCTTTCTTGCTTTGATTCTTGCAGGGCAGCCACCGCCTACCCGCTGTAGCCCACATCCCGACGAGGATGCTGGGCTGCGTGTCTGCATCGACGTACCGGCGCTCAACCGGGCCGCATCTCAGGAACGCCTCTGGCCTTCACGCGTGGGGCGTTGTGAGGGTCCACCTCACAGCTATGTTCACATGCCCTTCGGCCTACCGAACGCGGCTGCTGCCCACCTACGCCTGATGAGGAGCATCTTGGAAGCCCAGATGGCCAGGCACCGCGCGTTTCTGGAGGAGATGGAGATGGACCTTGAGGAGCCGCCCGAACGCCTAGAGCCTCCCAGGCTCAGGGCTCCGAAGGCTCGTGAGGATCGGCTTCCTCACCACGCGTCATCCGCTACTTCAGCTGCACTTCATCCCAACGGTATCAGGTGACATCTTTCTAAGTTCCATTTTCAGCTGGGAGCGCCCGCAAGGCTGCATCATTCTCAGGTCGCGTGGGTCCCTCCCTGTGGCATGTATCCGTTTTACTTATGCTCTTTACCTACCTTGTTGGGGCCGCCCCTCGGGCTGCATTATCCCCAAGCTGCTCGGGCCAGACCCAGTGGCGTTTGCTTCTTCCTCATCTATCTAAAATGGATTTTCTCCTCCAAGCTTAACCTGGTCCCCATGGTTGTCATCTACTACTCATCGCGGACCTCTCCGCTCGCATGCAAAGTTCTTGCACATTGAAAGGGGGCCACCTGAGCATCGCGACTCATGGGCTCTTACTGGCTCTCCAGCCCTCACCCCCTGGCGTTGACCCACGGCATCACGACCTGTCATACCAGTGGCGGTTGAGCTCGCTCGAGGGCCGGGACCTGAGGACGTAGAGCATTTGCATTCTAACCACCCTGCAGGAACACACCATTGATAAAGGCCCAGAGCCAGGCGCAACCCGCCTCGAGGTAGGGCCTCGTGAGTCCTGTGCTGGCTCACGAGTGCCCAGATACACCTCTCCTAGCCCTACCGTGCCAGCCACGTGTCAGGTCGGGGCTGTACACGCCCCGGGGGCTCCTCCCAGAGGGGATCCCCCTCTCACGTACCAGTGGAAGCACCATGCTCCGTGCTAGCTGACGATACTTCCGAGGAGCGGCTATGCCCGTACACATACGGAAGCGCTATGCTCCGCGCTAGTGATAAACAACCGAGGGCGGCCCATGGTCGTATCAACCTCAGGGAGCCCAGAGCTTAGTGTCTGGCAACATCACAATGCCTCCCCTCGGAAGTGCCGCGCGAGGGGGCTGGACACAGGGGCTGCGCCCGGATTACGCCCGAACGCACGCCACCCAGCCAGGTCACTCGGACCTAGTCGTCGGGCGCCTCTCCCCGAGCGGAGCCAAGGTATGAAGACTCGTTTGCGTGTCAAGGGGGACTCCTGAGCCTGACTGGTCACGTAGCCCCTCACTCCTTGGTCCCGTCCTAGTTTTCGGTCAGAGCTAACGGCGGCTGAGGTATGCGCGGGGCCGGGCCCTGCTGACGTAGAAGGGCAAATCCACTCCTATGCCTCCCTTCCCTAATTGTTGTTTGTGCGTCAAGGGGGACTCCTAAGCATCGCGACTCAGGAGCCTAACTTGCCACACCGCTCACTCCTTGGTCCCGTCCTGGTTTCCGGTCGAGGCTAACGGCGGCTGAGCTATGCGCGGGGCCGGGACCTGCCGACGTAGAACACGAGCAAATAGGAGCGAAAATGCAAATTCTAAGGAATTCAAAAGCAAATACTACAAGCCATAGAGTGTTTCACAACACCAAACACAGGTTTAAACGCCTCCACGAGGCATGGTGCATGTTGCAGGAATTAAAACAGGACAGGAGCCGCAAAGGGATCACTTTCAAGTGGCGCCGCGCCTGTGGTGGAGTCACGCTGGGCGGCTCCGCCTCCTGAAGTCGCGGAACTGGCGGCGTCGCGTCTAGGCAAGATGCCAAAGGCACAGAACCTCCCCAGCAAATCCTCGGCTAGGCCCTCACGGCCTCAGCAGCAGCGGCGGCAAGGTCGCCGCTCACAGGGTCCAGCAGGCTGTCGAGGTCGACATTGGGGTCGCAAAGGTAGACGTGGCTAAGGACGCGCATCAGCGCTGCAGACGAGAGGGCACGCGCCTTGGCCTCGGCCATAGGGACAAGGCCGTTCGCGGCATCTTCAAGTGCATGGACCAGGAAGGCAAGAGCTCGGCAGGGCCGTCCTCTTTGCCAGCCAACGGGTCCTCTAAGCCGCCCTCTGTCACATCCCTAATTCTGGTCTGACCTAGGCTAGCTTCATGTGTGCATCATGTTTAAATTCAAATGAAACTTGAATTGAGGAATTTTCAAAAGCCTCAGAAAAACCTCTAAAAATAACCAACATTTAAATCTCATCAAATGAGCCCAAGAAAATGTTCCTGTTATTCTGTGAAAATATTGGCATGAGGTATAATTCAAACCAATATTTTTGGAGTCACAGAAATAATTGATTTTGGGTCTTTGAATTAAATCAATAATATATTTGGGTTGGAATTATTTCTGTTATATAAGAAATAATGTTCAAATATTTTGTAAGGTTGCATGTGAACTTGGACTAGCTCTCTGAGCTGACATAAAAATTTACAGAAAGTTTTAAAATGGTTTAGTTTCCAAACTAAATCAAAACAAAATAACATAAATAGAAAAGAAATAAAAGAGAGAGAGGGAAGAAAGTTACCTAGTGCTTACCTGCAGCACAGACGGCCCAGCTCCTGTTCTGGCCCAGACCGCCATCGCTTCTCCCCCTGTCGTCTTCCTCCCCCGCCACAAGGACGGAGACGCGTGGCCGCCCCTCGCCGGCCACCGCCTCCCTCCCTGCCTACCTGGCTCCTCCCCGGCTCCTCTGAACGCGCCACGGAGATGCCCGAGACCTCCCCCCTGTTCCCCCCGCAGCTCCCTTTTCCCCCTCCTCTGTTTCTTTTCACGCGGCCGCCGAGCGCAGCCACCGCCGCCGACGAGCACCGCCGTGCCCACAGCCACTGCCTCGCCTCGTCGATGCGCTCAGAGGCTCCGCCTCGACTCCCTCTTCCTCCTCACCGAGCCACGCCCCGCGGGAGCAACTACAACGCCACCATCGGCTCCATCTTCTTCCTCGGACTACGGCGATCACCGTCGCCACTCTGTCATCTCCGGTGCCTCCCCGAGCTCGCCGAGGCCACCGCTGCACCCGCGGTGAGCTCCTCCATCGTTTCCCCCTCTCCCGTGCTCTACCTCCCTCCCTAGCCGCCGCCACAACGAGCCCGAGAGCTCTTCACCGCCGACCATGTCGCCGCCATGGCTACGACTGCAGAAGCGCGCAGTAGAACACACCACTGCACTAAGTGCCTCCCCACGAGCACGTAGCACGCCCCAGCTCGCCTTCCCGTGCCCCCTAGCTCTCGCTCGCATCTCGCCCAAACTCCGGCCGCCGCCGCGAGCTCGACTCCGGCGAGTACAGCGCACCCCGTCCGCTCCTTCTTGCTCCGTTGGATGCGGAAGAGCATGGGATCCCTCCTAGTAGTCGCCTCGCACCTAAACGCAGCCCCTCGCGCCGCCCAGTAGAAGCTTCGCCGCGCGGAATGGTCGCCGCCGGCCAAGCTCCGGCGTGCCGACGTGCCCTGTCATTAGCCATTAATGACGCCACTAACTAAGCCCATAGGTCACTGACGGATGGGCCCAACGCCCTTAATTAATCTTAGTTTATTTTCTGTTAAGTTTAACTAACCACATGGTCCCCACCCATTAGCTTTGACCGTGCTGACATGGCTGTTGACTGGCCCCACATGTCATGTTGACTTTCCTGACGTGGCCGTTGACTGGACCCACCTGTCAGTGTCACTAACCAGCCCCAGTCACTTACCAGTGGACCCCACTGGTCAGGTTTGACCTGGTCGATGCCTGTTGACCGCTGACGTCACCCTGACGCAGTGCTGACGCATTAATTCAATTACTGGAATTATTCTTATACAGGAAATTCCAGAAAATAACCAAAACTTCTAAAAATCATAGAAAATCAACCGTAGCTCCAAATCAAATAAGTTATATATGAAAAATGATCAGAAAAACCCAATCTATATATCTGTAGCATTTTTATGCATGTTTGAACAACTTAAATCTGCTGTATACAACAATTTGAATAAGTGGCATTTGAAATGCCTTATGTGGAGTTTGAATTTGAACCTAGGGTTCAAACCAACTTCATTTAACCTGCTGCTAGTTGCATTAGCTCAAACCACAGCATATTGCCATGTCATGATCATGCATCATATTGTGCATTGCATTGATTGTGCTTCTTATTTGTTTGTCGGTGCTTGTCCCCTCTCAGTAAGACGTGTACCGACGATGTGATCGATGACACCAATGAAGAAATATACTATCTTTAGAAGTGCCAGGCAAGCAAAACCCCCTTGTTCATTCCGATACAATCCCACTCTCTCGCCCTGCTCTCTTTTACTGCATTAGGACAACAACGATTCATCTGTTACTTGCTGCGGTAGCTGAACCCCTTTATCCTCTGCATGACCTATCATTGCAACAGTAAATAGATGAAACCCACTAGCATGAGTAGGAGTTGTTTGAGCCCTGATGTGCCTACTCATTCATGCTTGTTTGTCATGCCTGCTATTGCTTAGAGTTGCGTCAGGTCTGATTCATCCTGGATGAATCAGAGGTGTGTGAACATGTCCTACTGTGTGTGAGCTAAGTGTGTGAACACGATTTAGTAAAGGTATCGGTGAGAGGCCATGTAGGAGTACATGGTGTGTTGTCTCATTGAAGCCGTCCTTAGGAACTGAGTTCTGTGTTTGTGATCCATGATTCAGCTACTACCATGCATTGGTCCCGGAAATATGTCCCCGCTCGACTTCTTAATCACCCCTGTCCTTTGTCCAGGAGTTGCAAGTAGTTTCTGGTGTTTGTAGTATGCTGGAGGCTGTGCGCAGCGCTGACCGAAGGGGTGGGCTGATGCGGTAGGCACGTGGCCGGGTATACCGGGCACCCGTTTGGTGTCACGGAACCTGTACACATCGTTTGGGCTCGTGGCGAAACTCGGCGGATCTCCTCATGGATGGAACCCGAATAGGCGATAAACCTGGACTAGAGACTTGAGTGTTTAGGTAGGTCGTGGTCTACACCCACGTTGGCTTTCGCTTGAAGTCTGCCGAGCACATGTCGTGTGCAGACGCTAAGTGGTGGAAACATGTATGAAGAAGTACACCCCTGTAGGGTTAACATCATCTATTCGAATAACCGTGTCCGTGGTAAAGGACTTCTGGGTTGCCTATAACAGTTCATAGACAAGTGAAAGTGGATACTCTAAAATACGCAAGATAAGCGTGAGTGCTATGGATGGCGTTCTCGTAGGGAGACGAGAGCGGATCCATAGTGGTGTATTTGTTGGTGAATATGTGGACTTGTGTGCGCCACCTCAAAGAGTTACTTGCAGTAGTAGTTCAGGATAGCCACCGAGTCAAAGTTGGCTTGCTGCAGTTAAACCCCACCATCCCCTTTGTTGATGATGATGCATATGTAGTTAGTTCTGATGTAAGTCTTGCTGGGTACATTTGTACTCACGTTTGCCTATTTTATGTTTTTGCAGAGAGACTTCGGTCTAGTTAGTAGTTCCGCATGGACTTCGACGTTTAGCTTGTTACCTCAACTACGATCTTGTGCCCTCGGCAGGATCTGGTAGGTAGTCAGGCTTCTAAGCCTTTTTCATTTGTAGATGTCTGTACTCAGACATGTTAAGCTTCCGCATGTGCTTTGATTTGTATGCTCTGAATGTTGGGTCATGAGACCTATGTCTGTAATTGTCACACCCTGCATTTTGTAACATTTCATTTTCATTAATAAAGCATGAAAATTTGGACCAACAAAAACTTTTTGCATTATTTGGCTTTTATTTGGAGTTGGTTTTCTCTCTGTGTTTCTTTCAAGTGCTTCTTGAAGTCAACTACTCTACCCTCTATATTTCATCTCCTTACCCCAAGCTCCTGACCAATGACCATGCCATGTGTATAGTGCAATAAAGAATTTTCCTACAAAATAATTTGGCAAAAAGTATTTTCTGGATTTAGTTTCCCAAAACCCTGAATTGAGGTTTGCCTTTGCAAGTACTTGATTAAGGGCAGTAAAAATCTTTCCAAAAATATATTTGACTCCTATTAGATATAGGGTACCCGAAACCACAAAAATATAATTTTAAAAGTTGTTTTGCTATTTTATTTAAAGGCTTTTTCTTAAGGCCGAAATGGTCTTTAATAGGAAAAATTACTTTCTTGTTTCAAAAATATTTGACAAAATTTAGGAAACTCATAGGACATATATTGTCCATATATAAGAGTTTCAACACCTGGTCATGTTCAAAATATTGGTCAAATCCCTCTAAAACCCTTTCTGGATATTTCAAGCTTTTGAAATATTTACAAAGGAAATATTCTCCAAAAATTCCAGGAAAATTCTATCATGTCACATATGACATATTAGATGATCTCATCAAAACACTTCAAAGCCATTTCTGTCCATTCTGGAGTTTGAGCAACTTTACATTGCCAAGTATGTCCAAATGTGCTCAAACTTGGTGAACATGCTTCATTGGTCTAATGATGCATCTGGACCAAATGGCACAGGTTGGAGAAGAGGAAATCTTGGTCAAAGTGCCTCAAAACCCTCTCTGACCAGAATCAAGTTTGAACTACTTTGCACTACCAACTTGTTCTCCAAGACCCCAACTTTGGTGAGCCTGATCATCTGACCAAATAAGGCTACCACACCAAGTGGTACATCAAGGAGAAATGATCTACTCCACTGGATCTACCCAAATCCATTTCTGCCCATTTCTAGGGTTGCAAGAGTTGCATTGGCAACTTTGTCCAAATAAGCTCAAAATAGGTGGAAGGCCCTAAATATATGTGGCATTTCACCCCATGGAGTACCAAGGCCAGTGGAAGTCATTAGCTTATCCAAAACTTCATCAAACACCTTCTGGCAAAATATTAAAATGCCTATTTTTGCCACTTTCACTAATCTCCTTGAGTTCATCTTTTTACCACAACCCTTCCTCACTCCCCTCTGTCACTTAGATACTTTTCTACCCGAGGAAGCAATGTGGAAGGAGGGGGGAATCACGTTTGTCCTCTCTGGACAACAGTTTCCTCTCCCTCACAGCTTCTCTCTCTCTCCCCTCTGCACCCCAGCGCATCCAAGGCCCTTTCCTGGTTCTGCCCCCTCTCACTGTAGCTCCCAGACAGAAGAGGGCCACATGACAGCTGAAAAACCGCGGATGCGGCCAAAGTCGCGCTCTGAGCGCTGCAAAGCGCCGACCGTTGACACAAGGCCCGACCACCACCTCGTGCCTCCCCCTTGCGCTCTCGATGTGTATAGACGTCTGCGACACGCCGCCGTGCAGTCCCCATTGTCTCTCCCTCTCTCTCCCCTCCTGCAGTAGCGTGTTCGACGCCGCCGGCTCGGCCAATGGCCGCCTCACACGCGCAGCCTGTAACCCTCCCGCTCTCTCTCCTTCTCCCTGGCGCCCTACTCCATCCCCACGAACACCGTGGACAGCTCCAACCCCTCTCCAACGGCCTCCAGAGCCGATCCCGCGGGCGCCCGTAGGCCATGCCTACGGTGAACCGCGGCCAGCCTATATAAGGCGCCCCCGAGCCTCTCTCTTCCTCCCTGTTGCTCCTCCACACACCCAATCGGCCTCCCGCACCACTCCTTCCTCTCCAGAACCACCCGAGCTCGAGATCGAGCTCGAGCTCCGCCGCCTCGGCTCGTCGGCGTCATGGGTACATGCCTTCTCCGCCCAGCTCTCTCGATCTGAAACATGAGGCGCCACCGATTCTTTCCCCTCTTTTCCCCTTGTTTTGCAGCGGAATCGCCGGAGCCACTGACGCCTGGCGCCTCCGCCGCGGGACCTCGTCGCCCGGCGGCGAGCCACTCGGCGACTGCCTCCACCACCACGTAACCGCGACTCGCCTCGAGTCCAACGGTACCCTCCGCATCCTTCCGTGGTCTCAGATCGCCGCGGCGAAGCTCGCGTCGCCTCTGGCGGAGGTAGACGATGGTCGCCGTGGGGCGGCGGTCGACCTCACGCATACGGCGGGTGGGATCCACCGTTAGGTTTAAAATGTCTTGGCAAGACGATCCGTCGTCGGTGAAGGCGATTCAGCCTTTACGCCTTCGACGTGGCGGCGCGTGGGCTGGTTCTTCCTTGGGCCTGCTGCTGCTTTGTGGCCTCTCTCGCCCGATGGCACAGCGCCGCTTTTTCTTTCCTTTTCATCTTATTTCCAAAATTCCACAGACAGAATATTAATCCAAATGCATTGATTCCAATTTCTAAATTCCTAGAATATTGCAACCTATTTAATGGTGCAACTTTCACTCAAATCCAACCACCTTTTCTTCTCTGTAAATATTTAAATGTGGTTTTTAGCATTTAAATAAGCCTTTGAAAATCCATAACTCCTATTTTGCTGCTCCAGAACCAAAACCAAAAGTTGTCCCCTTCCTAGCCTTCCTCCTAGTATTTTACAAAAATAAGTTGACATTTTTGTGAGCACTTTGACTTTTCTGTTTTTATTATTGTCTTATTTTCCCGTTGTTTTCTTGCGACGTTAGATCCCGTATTTTACGAGGTAGCTGAGGAAGAAGGAGGAGCAGGGCCTGAACACTTTGAAGATCAAGCCAACCAAGGCAAGTAGCCCTTTGACCATGACTATGATACCCCTTTATATGCATGTCATTTTTAGCTCTTTATTATTGATGCCTCGGAATCATGATGAGATGTTGAACCACGTGGGTTGGTTGCCACGATTATTTCCTCGTTGATACTTGCATTGTGCATGGCCCTACCTTCTTATGAGGGTTATGCCGGTGGGAGTAGATAGGATGCTAAGTAGTGCTATGCAAAGGGACGGGGATATGCATGGTGATGGAGGCAAAATATTTTCAAAACAACTTTCGAAAACCCCATCGGGTGCCATTTATGCCCGAGGGAGATGATGAGTAAGGTAACCACTTGATGACGAAGTGGTGTACCGAGGCAAGTGTGTGTTGTTTTCGAAAACGGATTACATTTAAGATTTGATGACTGTCCCAACCCTACATGCGCGACCACTCTACCTTATATGGGAAAGGGCATTGTTGAGTACCTAGACCGATACTAGCTTGGAGCCGCATTACTAGTGACGGGGAGAGTTGGTGCTCTCTCTTGGGACGGGTCGTGCTGTAGGGCGGCCATGACCATCTTTATGGGGCACCGAAACACCGCTGGTACCCGTGCGGTGGTATGTGATGAATATGGGAGCAAGGCTCCACGAAAATGTTATGTGAAACGTTGGGCACGGGGTTATCGCTAATCGAGTGGACTCCATGTTAGTGTCGCCTAGGGAAGCGAGTGATCGGTGCTTACCCGGTACTTGAGGTACCGCGGGTCGTGGATGACACGGAAGTTCCCCAGATCTAGTGGGTAAAGTGTGCAACCTCTGCAGAGTGTAAAACTATTCGAATAGCCGTGTCCACGGTCAAGGACGGTTGGGCGGTGCTGCTTAAGCTATGTCCAGGGTTTTCAACCTAGTGTGTGTGATGATGGAAATGACTTGGGTCAAGTCAAAAGACTTGACACGACTGAGATGGGTTGATGCCCACTCTGTTTATGATGAATGGGTTGGTGCCCACTCTATTTATGTTGATATTTGTGACCAGATCTCATGGTTACTTGAATTCTCTTGATGCATGCTTTATAGGATGGTGAACATGTCATTGCACTCAAAACTAGCTTTATGCAAAAATTACCTATGTCATGCATTGTTGTACCTTGAACCAAAACATGGGTTGCTTGCTAGTACATTCAAAGTACTCATTGGCTTGCCACTGGTTATTTAATTGACCAGGCATGGAAGAACCGGAGTTCGAAGAAGAGTTCTTTGGAGACGATCATGTGAACTAGGACGTTTCCCAGTCAGAATGCCTGTAGGGTTAAGGCGGATGGTATGGGTTCTACTTATCAACGATGATTTCCGCTGCTATGTTTCATTTGATGTTCAGCCCTTAAGGCTTTATCGATGTAAGACTTGACCATGTTGGTCACTATTTGTGTAAGACGTTATGTATGGATGTAAGACTCTTGTTATTCAGCTTCGTGGTGTTCGGTGAGCATTGATCTCGGGATCACTGACACGCGTGCATTCGGTGATCACGACTTGCAGTCGGGTCCCCACAGAGCTGGTACGAGCCATCCTAACTGTAGGAAGCCTTAGTTAGCATGGACGTTAGTTAGAGCGAGACTATCCACCAGGTTACCCATATACCTATGTTTATGTTAGTATCCCAAACATAGGTCACATTAATGTATTGACATTTCCCCTTCCACTTTTTGTAGATGGCCGCCGTGCAGAGGACTTTCGACCACTTTGGGTTTCCGTGCTTCTTGAGGATAGCCTCGGGAAGTGCAGTTCACTCGAGTCCCCACCTTCTCCTACCACGAGCACGGGTCGATAGCACCAAGAAGGAGTATCACGTGGAGGTAGTCGTGAGGCGAATGACGCCCGACGAGCTGGTTCTTTGAGGGACCCCAGATGGCGACACTGCTTCTCGCCGTGGAGCTGCTGCCTCAAGGCGCCGACTCGCCTCCGGGATCTCCTGCCAGAGATGGCGAGAGAGCCAGCCACTCGTTACCTGCCTTATCGTAAGGAAGGTGATGACGAGAGCAGCGCACCAGCACCACCCTTGGACGAGTGACTTTCTCTCCGCCTGGACCTACTTCAGCTTGTGTGCCGGCAGCCCGCACAGCACTGCCTCGAGTCGACGGAGCTTCGAAGGAACTCCAGCGAGACCAAGGAGCTCCTCCGATAGTTCAGATGAAGGCGGACAGGATCAAGAAGGATGGAGCACCCCCTGGACAGCCCGCAGTAGCTTATCGAGGCGGACGACCCCCACAGGTCGCACATGCCGAGGGATCACCTCAGCCACGCCGTATGACGGCAAAGGAGTACCACAACCTCTTCATGACGCCACCAGCAAAGCAGCGCCGTGTTCAGCTCCTTCACTCCCCCACTTCCTCAAGCAATGAAGAGACCAAGACAGATGAAGATGAGGAGGAAGACCCAGAGGAGCCAGAATACCCGACCGAGCATTCCACCACTTAGACTCCGTTCAGGACTAGGATAGGCTAGCTCGTAGCCTATGGTAGGATAGGTCGTGTACCCCTTTTTTAAGTCGAGTCCTTGTAATGGTTCTTATGAAACCATGTTATGTTGCGTTTGCTTTCAACTTGCTTTGATGAAGTCGTATTTTCCTTGGGAACTTGTAAACGACTATATTCCCCATTTGGTTTTAATGCATGAGTTTGGCCCTTCCGCCTTTGTTTAACTTAATTTGTGTCACACCACCCCTTACTAGGCATTCCATCTATCTGCTTTCCCTCATTGTTGTTCCCAATCATGAGACCTTGACCGCTCCAACAGATGCTGTTGTAACACGATCTTGGTACCTCTACCCAGCCGAAGAAGCCGGAGGTTCTGCTGAGGCCGAGCCAGCCAGACCAAGCCCAAGGACGACTCCACCACCACCACCTCCTCCAAGCATGGATATGGCTCAGCTTCTCCAAGCCTTTCGAGAGGGCGCCAAGCCAACACTGCAGCCCTCTAGATGATTGCTCAGTTGTCAACCGCCCGGCCCGGCGGGCACGGCCATGGACGTTCCACACTGGTGGAGTTCAAGAAGCATGCACCACCCACTTTCATCGAGACTGCTGAACCCCTGGATGCAGACGACTGGGTCCGCACCATTGAGGATCTGCTGGCACTAGTCGGATGCACTGAGGACCGTGATAAAGTGGCGTATGCTGCCCACTGTCTCGGGGGGACTGCCAGAGCTTGGTGGGATGGATTCAAGGCTATGCATGTTGAGCAAGACATCACTTGGGACACCTTCAAGACAGAATTCCGCAAGGCCCACATTCCCTCTGGAATCATGGCCATCAAGAAGCGTGAGTTCCGAGCCCTGAAGCAAGGTAGTAGCACCGTCAAGGAGTACATGCAGAAGTTCAGTGTTCTCTCAAGGTATGCCCCTGAGGATGTCAAGACGATCCGCTAAACGGAGCGCTTCATGGAAGGCCTTAACCAGACTCTGCGATGCTATCGCTTGTTGTGTGTGACTGCCCAACCTTTCTCGATCTCGGTGAACAAGGCACTCATGCTTGAGGACAAGCGGCGTGCCTTGGATGACACTCAGAAGCGCAAGATGATCGGCAAGGGTAGCTCCAAAGAACGAAGCCTCGTCTGCGTGGCAGCCAGCCCGGTCAAGCCAACCTATCAAGAACCAAGAGCTCCTGCACCCGCACCAACTATCCACCTCAAGAAGATGCCAACCCTGTGCCAGCTTACAACAACCCCAATAACAATGTTGGTAAGGGCTTCATCCCCAACCAAGTCACTTGCTTCGGATGTGGACAGCCAGACACTACTCCAAGAATTGCCCCAACAAGAAGCCCGACGCCTGCGCCCCAATGCGCAGAACCCAGACAAGGCCGTGGAATGCCACCAAGGAACCAAGCTCCCGCAACTTGCCCAACAATGGCGGGGTCGCGTGAATCATGTCATCATGGAAGAAGCCCAGAAGACCGGACGTCGTCTTTGGAGTGCGTTCCTTGTCAATTCAGCACCAAGAATGTTTTGTTTGATTACGGAGCCACGATTCTTTTGTCACCCAAAGTTTTGCATTAAAAGTGGCATGACCCTACACCTGAATAACCCTATGGTGGTACAAACCCCGAGCGAGATGAGAGCCAAGATAGGATGTAAAGGAGTTGGGATTACCATTAACGGGGTAGACTTCCTAGCAGACCTCATCATCCTAAAATCACAAGGCTTGGATGTGATCTTGGGAATGAATTGGCTCAGCAAGCACCAAGGCTTGATTGATTGCGCCAACCGGACTGTCACCATGACCAATGGCCGAGGAGTCGAAGTTAAGTTTGCCTCCAACCCCTCCTCTGCTCAAGCCAACCAAGTCAACTGTCTGACCGAAGTTGGATTGGGACAAGTGCCGGTAGTATGCGAATATCCCGATGTTTTTCCTGATGAATTACCAGGAATGCCTCCTGACCAAGATATTGAGTTCATCATCGAGCTCATACCCGGAGCAGGACCCATCTATAAGAAGCCTTATAGAATGGGATCGGAGGAGTTAGCAGAATTGAAGAAGAAGCTGGAAGAGCAACTGAGGAAGGGATTTATCCGCCTAGTGCCTCCCTTGGGGATCACCTGCTCATTTGTGGCAAAGAAGAACGGTACCATCCGCTTATGCATTGACTACCACTCCCTCAACGAGGTTACAATCAAGAACAAGTACCCACTTCCCAAGATTGAAGATCTGTTTGATCAACTCAATGGGGCCAAGGTGTTCTCCAAGATCGACCTCAGATCTAGGTACTACTAACTGAAGATCAGACCCCAAGATATTCAAGACGGCATTCAGTAACAGATATGGCTGTATGAATGCACGGTCATGTCCTTTGGGTTGACCAATGCCCCAGCTTACTTCATGTATCTCATGAATAAGGTCTTCATGGAATATTTGGACAAGTTCGTCGTCGTCTTCATTGATGACATTGTTGTCTTCTCGAAGTCGGAAGAAGAGCACGAGCAACACTTGAGGATGGTCCTAGACAAGCTTCGAGAGCACCAACTGTATGCCAAGTTCAGCAAGTGTGAATTCTGGCTGCGTGAAGTTGGATTTCTGGGTCATGTTTTAGCGAAGAGGGATTGTCACGACCGCTAAGATTGAAGCCGTGAGTGAATGGCAATCCCCGAGCAATGTGAAGGAAGTCAGAAGCTTCCTCGGACTCGCGGGATATTACCGCAAGTTCGTTGAAGGGTTCTCAAGCATTGCCCGACCCATGACTCAGCTCTTGAAGAAGGACAAGAAGTTTGAATGGACCTTGAAGCGCGAAGAAAGCTTCCAGGAGCTGAAGAAGAGGCTAACCACCGCTCCAGTTCTGGCCACACCAGATATGCACAAGGAGTTTGTGATATATTGTGATGCGTCAAGAATCGGACTGGGAGGTGTTCTGATGCAAGAAGGCAGAGTCGTGGCCTACCTTTCAAGGCAACTACGACCTCACGAAGAGAACTACGCTACTCATGACCTTGAGCTAGCAGCAGTGGTTCATGCCCTGAAGACTTGGCGACATTACCTCTTGGGGAAGCGATGTGAGATATACACGGATCACAAAAGTCTGAAGTATATTTTCACCAAAGGAATTGAACATGAGGCAGAGAAGATGGCTGGAGTTGATAAAGGATTATGACCTCAGTGTTCAATACCACCCTGGAAAGGCTAATGTGGTAGCAGATGCGTTGAGCAGGAAGGCTTGCTCCTTGAATGCTATGCTAAAGCACAAGCTACCCGCCTTGTATGAAGAACTTGAAAGCTTCGGGTTGGAACTGGTTGCACCAGGATTCTTGGCCAACCTCGAAGTTAAGCCTACCTTGATGGATGATATCAAGAAAGCTCAGAAGGGGCATGAGAGTATTGAAGGCATCAAGAGGAAGATCAAGGCAGGCAAAGCCTCAGGATTCTCAGAGGATGAGGAAGGAATTGTGTGGTTTGGGAATCGCATCTGCGTGCCCAACAAGGTTGAGCTCAAGAACCTGATCTTGCAAGAAGCTCATGACAGCCCATATTCCATCCACCCTGGAGGCACCAAGATGTATCAAGACCTGAAGGAAAGATTTTGGTGGCACGGGATGAAAAGGGAGATTGCCACCTATGTTGCAAAATGTGACATATGCCAGAGAGTCAAAGCTGAACATCAGCGACCTGCTGGATTACTCCAACCACTCAAGGTTCCCGAGTGGAAATGGGAAAAAATCAGAATGGATTTCATCACTGGACTACCTAGGTCAAACAAGGGACATGACTCCATCTGGGTCATAGTCGATCATTTGACCAAAGTGGCCCATTTCATTCCTGTTAAGACTACTCATGACGGCAACCAGCTGGCAACTCTCTACATCAACCGAATCGTGAGCCTTCATGGTGTTCCCAAGGAGATTGTGTCAGATCGAGGAACCCAGTTCACCTCAAGGTTTTGGAAGAAATTCCAGGAGGCCATGGGGACCAAGCTGTCCTTCAAGATTGCTTTCCACCCACGCATCGGAGGTGGGACAGAGCGAGTGAATCAAATACTCGAAGACATGCTCTGAGCCTGTGTCTTAGCTTATGGAGCTAAGTGGGAAGATTGCCTCCCTTTCACTGAGTTCTCTTACAACAACAGTTATCAGGCCAGGCTTCAGATGGCACCATTTGAAGTGTTATACGGGCGGAAGTGTCGTACACCTCTCAACTGTTCGGAGACCGGAGAAGGACTTGTCTTTGGGCCTGATATCCTTCATGAAGCAGAAGAGCAAGTCTAGCTTGTCAGAGAGCGTCTGAAGTCTGCCAAGTCAAGACAGAAGAGCTATGCGGACTCACGTCGTAGAGACATAAACTTCCGAGTTGGAGACCATGTCTATCTCCGGGTCACCCCTCTCAAAGGAGCCCAGCGCTTCCATGTCAAAGGAAAGCTCGCTCCGAGACACATTGGCCCCTTCAAGATCACTGAGCGACGAGGAGAAGTGGCTTACCAGTTGGAACTTCCACCTGAACTTTCTGATGTGCACAACGTGTTCCACGTGTCACAACTCCAGAAGTGTCTCCATGTTCCAGACAAGCCTGATCTCTACAAGGACGTCAATCACCAAGCCATTGATCTTCAACCTGATTTGACTTATCGTGAGCGGCCCATCTGCATTCTGGATGAGGCCGAACGACGCACTCGAAGCCGCACCATCAAGTACTTCAAGGTCAAATGGAGCAACCACACTGAAGCAGAAGCAACTTGGGAGCGTGAAGACTACCTGAGATCCGAATTTCCGTATCTCTTTCAAGCCTAGTTTAGGAATCTCGAGGACGAGATTCTTGTAAGGGGGGTAGGTCTATCACACCCTGTATTTTGTAACATTTCATTTTCATTAATAAAGCATGAAAATTTGGACCAACAAAAACTTTTTGCATTATTTGGCTTTTATTTGGAGTTGGTTTTCTCTCTGTGTTTCTTTCAAGTGCTTCTTGAAGTCAACTACTCTACCCTCTATATTTCATCTCCTTACCCCAAGCTCCTGACCAATGACCATGCCATGTGTATAGTGCAATAAAGAATTTTCTTACAAAAATAATTTGGCCAAAAGTATTTTCTGGATTTAGTTTCCCAAAAACCCCTGAATTGAGGTTTGCACTGCAAGTACTTGATTAAGGGCAGTAAAAATCTTTCCAAAAATATATTTGACTCCTATTAGATATAGGGTACCCAGAAACCACAAAAATATAATTTTATAAGTTGTTTTGCTATTTTATTTAAAGGCTTTTTCTTAAGGCCAGAAATGGTCTTTAATAGGAAAAATTACTTTACTGTTTCAAAAATATTTGACAAAATTTAGGAAACTCATAGGACATATATTGTCCATATATAAGAGTTTCAACACCTGGTCATGTTCAAAATATTGGTCAAATCCTCTAAAACCCTTTTCTCGGATATTTCAAGCTTTTGAAATATTTACAAAGGAAATATTCTCCAAAAATTCCAGGAAAATTCTATCATGTCACATATGACATATTAGATGATCTTGCCAAGTCTCATGACTTGGAGAACAAGATAACATCATCAAAACCCTTCAAAACCATTTCTGTCCATTCTGGAGTTTGAGCAACTTTACATTGCCAAGTATGTCCAAATGTGCTCAAACTTGGTGAACATGCTTCATTGGTCTAATGATGCATCTGGACCAAATGGCACAGGTTGGAGAAGAGGAAATCTTGGTCAAAGTGCCTCAAAACCCTCTCTGACCAGAATCAAGTTTTAACTACTTTGCACTACCAACTTTTTCTCCAAGACCCCAACTTTGGTGAGCCTGATCATGTGACCAAATAAGGCTACCACACCAAGTGGTACATCAAGGAGAAATGATCTACTCCACTGGATCTACCCAAATCCATTTCTGCCCATTTCTAGGGTTTGCAAGAGTTGCATTGGCAACTTTGTCCAAATAAGCTCAAAATAGGTGGAAGGCCCTAAATATATGTGGCATTTCACCCCATGGAGTACCAAGGCCAGTGGAAGTCATTAGCTTATCCAAAACTTCATCAAACACCTTCTGGCAAAATATTAAAATGCCTATTTTTGCCACTTTCACTAATCTCCTTGAGTTCATCTTTTTACCACAACCCCTCCTCACTCCCCTCTGTCACTTAGATACTTTTCTACCCGAGGAAGCAATGTGGAAGGAGGGGGGAATCACGTTTGTCCTCTCTGGACAACAGTTTCCTCTCCCTCACAGCTTCTCTCTCTCTCCCCTCTCTGCCAACAGCATCCAAGGCCCTTTCTGGTTCTGCCCCTCTCATCAGAGCTCCCAGACAGCAGAGGACGCCACATGACGCTGAAAAACCGCGGATGCCGGCCAAAGTCGCCTGAGCGCTCGCCAGAGCGCCGACTGCTGACACCGCGCCTCCCGACCACCTCGTGCCTCCCCTCGCGCCAGTCGATGTGTCTCGACGTCTGCGACACGCCGCCGTGCAGTCCCCATTGTGTCTCCCTCTCTCTCCCCTCCTGCAGCGCGTGCCCGACGCTGCCCGGCTCGGCCAATGGCCGGCCTCACACGTGTGGCGCAGAACCTCCCCGCTCTCTCTCCTTCTCCCTGGCGCCCTACTCCATCCCCACGAACACCGTGGATAGCTCCAACCCATCTCCAACGGCCTGCAGAGCCGATCCCGCGGGCGCCCGTAGGCCACGCCTACGGTGAACCGTGGCCAGCCTATATAAGGCGCCCCCGAGCCTCTCTCTTCCTCCCTGTCGCTCCTCCACACACCCAATCGGCCTTCCGCACCACTCCTTCCTCTCCAGAACCACCCGAGCTCGAGATCGAGCTCGAGCTCCACCGCCTCGGCTCGTCGGCGTCTGCTGGTACAGAGCCTTCTCCGCCCAGCTCTCTCGATCCGAATCATGAGGCGCCACTGATTCTTTCCCCTCTTTTCCCCTTATTTTGCAGCGGAATCGGCCGAGCCACCGACGCTCAAGCGCCTCCCGCGGGACCTCGTCGCCCGCGGCAGAGCCACTCCGCAACCGTCTCCACCACCACGTAACCGCGACTCGCCTCGAGTCCAACGGTAGCCTCCGCATCCTTCCGTGTTCTGTATCGCCGCGAAGCGGCTCGCGTCGCCTCGGCGGAGGTAGACGACGGCATTGTGGGGCGGCCGGTCGACCTCACGCCTCGATGGGTGGGATCCACCGTCAAGTTTAAAACATCTTACAGACCGATCCGCCGTCGGTGAAGGCGTATTCAGCCTTTACGCCTTCGACGTGGCGGCGCGTGGGCTGGTTCTTCCTCGGGCCTCGCTGCTGCTGTGGCCTCTCCGCCCAAAGGGCACAGCGCTTTTTTTTTTTTTTTTCTCGTCTTATTTCCAAAAATTCCACAGACAGAATATTAATCCAAATGCATTGATTCCAATTTCTAAATTCCTAGAATATTACAACCTATTTAATGGTGCAACTTTCACGCAAATCCAACCACCTTTTCTTCTCTCAGAATATTTAAATGTGGTTTTAGCATTTAAATAAGCCTTTGAAAATCCATAACTCCTATTTTGCTGCTCCAGAACCAAAACCAAAAGTTGTCCCCTTCCTAGCCTTCCTCCTAGTATGTTACAAAAATAAGTTGACATTTTTGTGAGCACTTTGACTTTTCTGTTTTTATTATTGTCTTATTTTCCGTTGTTTTCTTGCGACGTTAGATCCGTGATTTGACGAGGTAGTCGAGGAAGAAGGAGGAGCAGGGCTCAAGACTTTGAAGATCAAGCCAACCAAGGCAAGCAGCCCTTTGACCATGACTATGATACCCTTTATATGCATGTCATTTTTAGCTCTTTATTATTGATGCATCAGAATCATGATGAGATGGTGAACCACGTGGGTTGGTTGCCATGATTATTTCCTTGTTGATACTTGCATTGTGCATGGCCCTACCTTCTTATGAGGGTTATGCTGGTGGGAGTAGATAGGATGCTAAGTAGTGCTATGCAAAGGGACGGGGATATGCATGGTGATGGAGGCAAAATATTTTCAAAACAACTTTCGAAAACCCCATCGGGTGCCATTTATGCCCGAGGGAGATGATGAGTAAGGTAACCACTTGATGACGAAGTGGTGTACCGAGGCAAGTGTGTGTTGTTTTTGAAAACGGATTAGATTTAAGATTTGATGACTGTCCCAACCCTACATGCGCGACCACTCTACCCTTATATGGGAAAGGGCATTGTTGAGTACCTAGACCGATACTAGCTTGGAGCCCGCATTACTAGTGACGGGGGAGAGTTGTGGCTCTCTCTTGGGACGGGGTCGTGCCAGGTAGGGCGGCCATGACCATCTTTATGGGGCACCGGACACACCGC
Organism: Aegilops speltoides; assembly: GCA_021437245.1. Lineage (NCBI taxonomy): Eukaryota > Viridiplantae > Streptophyta > Magnoliopsida > Poales > Poaceae > Aegilops > Aegilops speltoides. The sequence goes on from CM038141.1 coordinate 163,766,664, forward strand.
TGGTACCCCGTGCCAGTGGTATGTGATGAATATGGGAGCAAGGCTCCACGAAAATGTTATGTGAAATGTTGGGCACGGGGGTTACTGCCAATCGAAGGACTCCATGTTAGTGTCGCCTAGGGAAAGGTAGTGATCGGGTGCTTACCCCGGGTACTTGAGGTACCGCGGGTCGTGGATGACACGGAAGTTCCCCGGATCTAGTGGGTAAAGTGTGCAACCTCTGCAGAGTGTAAAACTATTCGAATAGCCGTGTCCACGGTCAAGGACGGTTGGGCGGTGCTGCTTAAACTATGTCCAGGGTTTTCAACCTAGTGTGTGTGATGATGGAAATGACTTGGGTCAAGTCAAAAGACTTGACACGATCGAGATGGGTTGATGCCCACTGCTTATGATGAATGGGTTGGTGCCCACTCTATTTATGTTGATATCTTTGACCAGATCTCATGGTTACTTGAATTCTCTTGATGCATGCTTTATAGGATGGTGAACATGTCATTGCACTCAAAACTAGCTTTATGCAAAATTACCTATGTCATGCATTGTTGTACCTTGAACCAAAACATGGGTTGCTTAAGTAGTACATTCAAAGTACTCATTGGCTTGCCTTGGTTATTTAATTGACTAGGCATGGAAGAACCGGAGTTCAAGAAGAGTTCTTTGGAGACGATCATGCGAACTAGGACATTTCGGTCGAGTAATGCTGTAGGGTTAAGGCGGATGGCATGGGTTCTACTTATCAACCATTTATTTCCGCTGCTATGTTTGATTTGATGTTCAGCCCTTAAGGCTTTATCGATGTAAGACTTGACCATGTTGGTCACTATTTGTGTAAGACGGTATGTATGGATGTAAGACTCTTGTTATTCAGGTTACGTGTGTTCAAGTGAGCATTGATCTCGGGATCATCAGACACGCAGCATTCGGTGATCACGACTTGCGAGTCGGGGTCCCCACAGTAATATCTAGCTCCTCGGAGCCTAATGAATAAATAATTGAGTCGTAGAGTCATGTTGTGATGCCATGTTGTATTTGCACATATCGAGCATATTGTGTGTATGTTATTGAAATGCTTGGTATGTGTGGGATCTGACTATCTAGTTGTTTTTCCTTAGTAGCCTCTCTTAACAGGAAATGTCTCCTAGTGTTTCCACCGAGCCATGGTAGCTTGCTACTGCTCTGGAACACTTAGGCTGGCCGGCATGTGTCCTTCTTCGTTCCCGTGTCTGTCCCTTCGGGGAAATGTCACGCGATGAATACCGAGTCTGTTAGCCGCTACAACCCGGTTTACGGAGTCTGCTAGCCCTGCTACAGCCGGATTCACTCGGCGATGACCGACACGTTCGATCTGGGTCATGGATGCTGTCCTCGTAAGTTTGTGCCACTTTGGGTTTACGACTAGCTATGTCAGCCGGGCTCCTTATCATATGGATGCTAGCGACACCATCATATATGTGTGCCAAAAGGCGCAAACGGTCCCGGGCAAAGGTAAGGCGACACCCGTGGGAATACCGTGCGTGAGGCCGCAAAGTGATATGAGGTGTTACATGCTAGATCGATGTGGCATTGAGTCGGGGTCCTGACACCCTCATAGAGCGTCTTCAGCGCAGGCCGTGACTTCTCCTCCAGCTTGGCGAAGGCCACTCGATCCTCGGCCAGGACCTTCGCCTTGCGGTCTAGCTCGGTCCTCTCCACCTTCAGCGCCTGCTCAAGCGTCTCCAACCGGCCATGGCGGTCAACAAGCTCGGTGTCCCGGTCTTTGACGGCAGCCTCCCGAGCCTTCATCTCCTCCTCCTTCTCCTGGCGGGTGCGAACCTCCTTCGCGAACTCCTCACGCAGGCCTTGTAGCTCGACCTCAAGTGCCTTGCAGCGGCCCCTAGCATCCGCAGCGTCACCCTGGGCAGCATCGCGAGCGGCCTTGGCCTGGCCGGTGGCTTGGTTCTCCTCATCGGAGGTAGACGCAGCCTGGCTCAGTGCCGCTCAGACAGAGGCAGCAGAGCGGGCCCAACCATAAGCTACTCCAGGCGCCCGACCACCAGGCGGGTGTCCGCGCTCTAGAGATCCTCCCACGGCCGGCTCAGTTCATTGGCGGCCTGGTCCAAGAGGGCCGAGGAATCAGAAGAGACGGGAGCTGGTGGAGCAGGCGGAGAGGACGAAATTGTGATCACGGCTTGGGAGGAAGGAGCCTCTCGGGCCTTGGGCATCTCAGTAGCAGCATCAAGCCCAAGCACCTCCAAGGTCAGCGGGGCCACGGGGGCTGACTCCTCGCCAGAGTGTCCCTGCTGGGCTCGCGAGGACGACCGGGCAAGGGAGGCATGAGCCTCGATGCCTCCTTTCCCCGCAGACGAAGGCGCTGCCCCGGCAGACAAACTCGCCTCAAGCAAGGCCGCAGAAGCCCCCTTCAACCTCTTCGCCACAGGTGCCGGCCTGGTCAAGAGAGTGCAGACGTCAAGTATCGGAGACAGAAACAAAGCAGAGTGCGGATCGAGTACTTACTGGTTATCGCTCGCGGGCTCAAGCAGCCTTCAGCCAAACTTGAAGCCCGAGAGCCTGCAGCTGGGGTCAGCCTTGGGAGGCACGGAAGCAGAGGACGCGTCGGGAAGGCCGTCGCTGGCCTCAGACCGCCCCGGAGCCAGAGTGGATCTTGGGAGCACTAGCCCCGACATGTCCTTCCTCGGGACCAAGGGGAATCCTCTCCTCCACGCCTGGCGCTGGCCTCATCGTCATCCGGCATGGAGCGGAGGGCATGGGACCTACACCGGGGAAAGGACTCCTCCGACTCCCCGCCAGTCGCCTCGGAGTCCTCCTCTTCTTCCCCCTCCTCCTCTTCTTCCCCCTCCTCCTCTTCTTCTTCCTCACTCCCGTTGGAGTCGCTGGAGGACACATTCACCGTCGGCAATGCCGCCAGATCCTCAGGAGCCACTGCAGGCACCAGCCCTTCACCATTAAAGGTGGGCATGGCATTCATCACCTGCTCCTAGTCGCCGCGAAGAAATAGGGGGACAAGAGCACCGTCCGGCCTCGCCACGTCTCCTCCTACCAAGCAGTGGAGGGCCACGACCAGATCTTCGTCGGCCAGGGCCGCAGAGCTCAAGCGAAGGGCAGCGTCCGCTTCCCCAAGCCTCCACAATGGGAGTGAGTGCTCCCGGAGTGGAGCCACCTGGTGCTCCAAGAAGTCCCTCAAGAGCGTGGCCCCGGTCAGCTTCCCCACCCCCAAATTGTCTGGCCTCAGGTCCGCGTTCATCCTCTTCAGCACCGCTCTCGCCCGGGGGTCGATAAGCTCCACGCAAGAGCATGCATCAATGGCCTTGGGCTGCCCCGTAGGCAGCACCAGTCGGGGGTGGATGTGCCCGGCGTCCACCATGACCCACTTGCTCCGGAAGCCTTCGATCCTCTTCCCGGGCTTCGAGATGGCGTTGGAGCTGGAGTATGTGATAAAACTCGCGCATGCGGAGATTGGGCCACAAGAAACCCGGAGGTAAAAGTAATGGCGCAGCAAAGCCACTAAGGGCTTTACGCCAACGTAAGCCTCACAATAGTAGGCGAAAATTGCCAGGAGAAGAACAGAGTTGGGGTGGAGGTGCAGAGCTTGCATGTTGTATAGGCGAAGAACAGCTAGGAAGAAATCGGAAAAAGGGGGCACCAGACCGGCGATGATGGCGCTCACGAAGAGCGGGTAGAAGGTGCTCCCCTTGCCTTCAGGCTAGTCGGAGCCGGCCTTGAACACAGTCGCTCCCACGCTGCCCTGCGCCACTGTCCTCAGGCGCATGAGGGCGAGATTCCTCTCCGACACATTTTGGGGATCCAGAGCTGGCGAGTACCAGGCCTCGGTCAGGGTCTTGCGAGGCGCCATGGCTTATCAGATGGGAAGGATTGAGGCAGATCTGGAGGATTTTGGAGGTAGGAAGGAGAAGAGCGAGAAAGGGGATCTGGAGCAATGCAAGCGAGAACAAAGTAGGTAAGTCTGGCCCGGGCACCTCTTTTTTGTCAGATGGGCGGTTTCCGAGGCATCGTGGGGAAGCAAAGATGCCAACGTCCAATCAACCGCCACGTGGCGCCCAAGGCCGTAGGCTGTTGGGGCCCGCGGCGCTTCGCACTTGCCCCCTCGCTTCTCTGCTAAGCCAAGTCCGGGCGTGCCTTGGGCCCGGGGGCTACTGTCGGCGTTCTGGGAACGGGGGTCCCCAAACTTGCCTGCCTGCGGCCTGCGGCGTGGCTCGAGTGGGGGCCCAACGCTACCCAGCTTCATCAGCTCAAGCTCAAGACCCTCGCCAGGGGCCAAGCCTCGCGGGGCGGACGGCAGGAAGCTTCCTCAGGAGCAGCCTCCCCAGGCAGGCTCGAGGAGCCCATGACGCAAGCCATGACGATCGAAGACCAGGCGGGCGTCAGGCGGGCGCTGACCTGTGTAGTGTCCTTGTTTCCCCTTCGGTGCAAAGGGGGAAAGCACAAGCCAAGGCATCGGGCAAAGGTTACAGTTTCGGTGACACAAGACCAAGACCAGCAGAACGGCAGGATGGGGGTCTTCGTGGAGCCCAGGGCGACATCATCGTCAGAGTCTTTGGCAGCCGAAGACCAACTTTAGTCAGGATAAGAGTACCAGATGTTCCCCTTGAAAATGGCCAATTGTTGGCGCCCTTCCTGCTCATTATTTGGGAAGAGGCCAGGGCCTCCCCTGTAACGCCCCGGATTCGATGCGCCAAGTGTCTGCCAGTCATTCGCCGTTGTTGCCATGTCATTTGCTTGCGTGTTGCACTTTGCCATGTCATCATCTGCATTTCATATCATGTCATCATGTGCATTTCATTTTGCATATGTGTTCGTCTCATGCATCCGAGCCTTTTCCCCGTTGTCCGTTTTGCAATCCGGCACTCCTATGCCCTCCGGCGTCCCCTTCTTCTCTCCTGTTGTGAGCGGGTGTTAAACTTTCTCGGAATGGCCCAAGCCTTGCCAAGCGGCCTTGGTATAGCACCGGTACACCGCCTGTCAAGTTTCGTGCCATTTGGAGGTCGTTTGATACTACAACGGTTAACCAGGGAACCACAAAGCCCTCGTTGAGTTGCAGCCCAACACCCCTTCCAAAGTGGCCCAAAACCCACCTAACTCCCCTCCATGCTCTCGGTCGTTTGATCACGATCTCCTGGCCGAAAACCCCTCCTCATTTGGACTCTCCTAGCTCCCTCTACCTATAAATAGGTCCTCCCCCTCCATTTTCGCGGATGTTTTTCCCCCCGAAACCCTAGATCTCCTTCTCTGCGCGCTGGACATGTCCGCCGCCGTCCGGACGCATCGCCACCGCCGCCCGCAGCCAACGGGGGCCTGCCACGTGTCCCCCCTCTCCGCCATCCCGCGCGCTGCCCGCCCGGCCCGCCTGGCCTGCCCTCCCAGCCCCAGGCTGCCATGACCAGGCGTCGCCCGCCGCTTCTGCGCCGCCGTCCGCCGCCTGGCGCCGCCCGGCGGCGGATTCAGCCGCGCCATGAAGCTCCCGCGGCTCCGACCTCGTCGCGAAGGCTGCCGTCCCTCGCCTTCAGAGAGGAGCGTCGCCGCCCCGCTCCTCCGCCTCGCCGTCTGCCACGCCGCCGCCCGCAAGCCTCCTCCTGCTGCCCCGCCGCCGCTGGCCGCGGCGTGCCTTCGCCGTCGGCGCTCGCCTCGCCGCGGATCCGGTCGGGCCGGACCGGATCCGGCCGGCCCCGAGCATCTCCAACCCTCCGTCGTCTTCTCCGGCATCCTCCGGCGAGATCCGCCGCGCCTTGATTTCCGTGCCCGGGTCAACCCCCAGATCCGGAGGTATATTTTCACTAAGTCCCCGAAATCCCTAACATTATCATGCCATGTTCGTTGCATCGTATCTCTGCATCTGTAGCTCCGTTTCATGCGTGTAATATGTCAAATTGTTCGCCTCGACGAGTAATTCATTTCATTCCATTGCATCATTTTCATTTGAGATCATATTGATGCCCTAAATGCTGTTGGAAGAGTGCTTGTTGATGTTAATCTGCTGAAACTGTTATAACTTGCTCATTTATCATTTTTGCCATGATTGATGTGTGCATCCTATGAGGATGATGTCTACATGTATGTTGATCTATGCCATGCCATCTTTCCAGGGGTGCCAACCATGTATTTTTGTGAGTTGTGTGCTGAGTGCATCGAGCTTGTTAAGTAGGGCACTTGCTGTTGCTGTTTTTCCTGACAGATTCTGTTATATTTTGTTGCAATGTTAACATGCTTCTACTAATCATTCTATGCATAATCTGGAGATGTTCTATAAACATGTTTTGATCTACATGTCATGCTCTATCCATTCATGCCCTTGTTTGCAATTATAGACTACTGTAGCTTGTTGTAATATTGCTCCAAAGTTGCTTCAAAATGTTGTTGTCAAAATGTTAACTTCAAGTTCAGTTGTTTCCATGTGTTTTCCTAGTGATCCATGAACCCTATGAGCTTGATCTTGCCATGCTTAGCTTCACAAACATGCCTTCTTACTGTTGGTTGCCTTGCATGCCATGTATTGCTCTGTGGTGAGTGGTTCAAGCTCACAAACATGCCTACATATTGTTGTTCCTGCCATGTATGAATTTGTCATATAACTTGCCATGTTTACATGGGTGCCAGCATATTTTCTATGCCTTTTTGGCTCATGGTCAGTAAGGGACTTTTGATCTATGCTATTAGTAGATTCATGCCATGCCATTGTTTGCCATGTTAAGCTCCTGTAACATGTTGTTTGATAGCTCTAAACATTGCAACCTGATGTTATTTCCTCATAAGTCTGAAACTGTTATTATTTGCAATCTTACCATGTCATTTGGAGCATGTTCTAGTGATTTCTGGAGATAGCTCAGTGTTCATGTTTTGTTATGCTTTACGTGTACTTCATGACCATGCCTTTTGTTATTATGTTGGGGTGCTGTAGCATGCTGTTTTGATGCTTGCAATATGCCTAGTTGCTGTTATGGACAGATTGTTGCTATGACTTGTATAGTGTGTGTGTTGAACCATTGCTCCGTTTTGAGTGTGCTCTATATGAAACTTGCTTGATTTTGCATGTAGTTTCATATTATCATGTTGCATCCTTGTTTTGAGGTGTTTGCTTGATGTTTGGGTGCATTTTGCATCAATACCATGCTTAACTTGTTTTGCTCATATCTTCTAGGCCGTAGCTCCGAATCTAATGAACTTTATATGTAACTTGACTAGAATCTCGTGTAGATCATCTTGGTGCATCTTAACTTGCTGTTTAACAACTTCAACTTAATGTTTATTCAGTTCTGGACCAATTTCGAAATTTGCATATGAGGGCTTACCGGAATTGTTGTATGTTGTTTCCGGCCTCATTTAAACTTGCCTTGATGTGTTGTTCTTGTTTGCATCATCTCTCGCCATGAGTAGCTTCATGTAGCTTTGTCATGCATCATGCTTGTTGTGCATCATGTCTTGTCATGTGTGGTGTGTTTACCATGTTGTGTGCTTCTTCTCGATAGTTCCCGTTTCGTTGCGATCGTGAGGATGCGTTCGTCTTCGTGTGGTTCGTCTTCGTGGCTTCATCTTCTTCATGGACTCGTTCTTCTTCCTTGCGGGATTTCAGGCAAGATGACCGCTACCCTGGATCTCACTACTATCATTGCTATGCTAGTTGCTTCGTTCTATCGCTATGCTGCGTTACCTATCATTTGCTCTTCAAGCCATCCCATATTGCCATGAACCTCTAACCTTTGATACCATTCCTAGCAAACCGTTGCTTGGCTACGTTACCGCTTTGCTCAGCCCCTCTTATAGCGTTGCTAGCTGCAGGTGAAGTTGAAGATTTCTCCATGATGGACAGGGTTATGTTGGGATATCACAATATCTCTTATATTATTAATGCATCTATATACTTGGTAAAGGGTGGAAGGCTCAGCCTTATGCCTCGTGTTTTGTTCCACTCTTGCCGCCCTAGTTTCCGTCATAGCGGTGTTATGTTCCCGGATTTTTGCGTTCCTAACGCGGTCGGGTGATTTATGGGACCCCCCCTGACAGTTCGGTTTGAATAAAACTTGTCCAGCAAGGCCCAACCTTGGTTTTACCATTTGCCTCACCACCACCTACCTTTCCCTTGGGAGTAATTAACCCAAGGGTCATCTTTATTTTAGCCCCCCCGGGCCAGTGCTTGTCTAAGTGTTGGTCCGAACCGAGCAACCTGCGGGGCCACCTCGGGGAAATCGAAGTCTGGTTTTACTCGTAGCTTGACTTATCCGGTGTTGCCCTGAGAACGAGATATGTGCTGCTCCTATCGGGATTGTCGGCACATCGGGCGGCTTTGCTGGTCTTGTTTTACCATTGTCGAAATGTCTTGTAAACCGGGATTCCGAGACTGATCGGGTCTTCCTGGGAGAAGGTCTATTCCTTCGTTGATCGCGAGAGCTTGTCATGGGCTATGTTGGGACACCCCTGCAGGGTATAAACTTTCGAGAGCTATGCCTGCGGTTATGTGGCAGATGGGAATTTGTTAATGTCCGGTTGTAGATAACTTGACACCAGATCCGAATTAAAACGCATCAACCGCGTGTGTAGCCGTGATGGTCTCTTCTCGGCGGAGTCCGGGAAGTGAACACGGTTTCTGTGTTATGTTTGACGTAAGTAGGTGTTCAGGATCACCTCTTGGTCATTGCTAGCTTCACGACCGTTCCTTTGTTTCTCTTCTCGTTCTCTTTTGCGTATGTTAGCCACCATATATGCTTAGTCGCTGCTACAACCTCACCACTTTACTCCTTCCTTTCCCATTAAGCTTTGCTAGTCTTGATACCCATGGTAATGGGATTGCTGAGTCCTCGTGGCTCACAGATTACTACAACAACAGTTGCAGGTACAGGTTATGCGATGATCATGACGCGAGAGCGATGCTTGCTTGCTTGATTTCTTTGTCTCCTTCTTCGATCAGGGGATAGGTTCCAGGTCGGCAGCCTGGGCTAGCAGGGTGGATATTGTTTGAGTTTCTGTTTATGATTCATCCGTAGTCGGATGTTGCTCTTATGTGTTGTATTGTTGTATTCATGTGACATTGTATGTATTGGATGTATCCCCATCTATTATGTAATGTTGATGTAATGATATCCACCTTGCAAAAGCGCCCAATATCTGGGTCTATCCTCGGTGGGACCTTCGAGTTCCTTTTGGATAGGGTCGCATATTGGGCGTGACAAGTTGGTATCAGAGCCTCGACTGACCCTAGGAGCCCCCTTGATTGATCGTGTAGTTTGGCCGTTGTTGAGTCTAGAAGAAAACTGTTTTCTGAGTCTAGTTATATCGGAGAGTAGGAATTCTTTTTACTCCTCAGCCCCTTCATCGCTCTGGTGAGGAATCTTTACGTAGGTGTTTTGAATTACTCCTCTTCCCCTTCAAAAATTTCTTTAGGTTCACACAGTTGGTTTTCCGATCGTTGTTCCCCAGCTCTTTGATCCGGTGCATTTCTCGTCAAGTTGACTCAAGCCTCTTCATCGTTGTTAAGTTCAATCCTCAGTTGTTTTATTTTCCCACCTGCCCACCCTTTTTCTCGTCGGAGCCGGAGTCCGTAATCGAGTATGCTTTCTACTCGTGCGAAGTCTTTGCTTTCTTTCCTCAATGATTTCAACCGGTGTTTCCCCTTCAAGATATTCGTTGTTTTCCCCTTCCAGTTGCCTTTGTTTTTCCCGCCCTCCCACCCTTTCTTCTTCCCGGAGCATGAGTCTCTTTTGACCGTCAATTCCATTCGTGCGGAGCCTCTTCAGGTTTTCCCTCGATTATTTCAACTGGTGAATTCTCGTCTCGTTCGTCATTCGTCATCTCTTTTTCTTTTTCGGTGGACCCAATTCAAGTTTTTCGGGTTGATCACATTCCTTTCCCTCGGCTCAAGTGTTTTCCCTGCTCGTTCGCCTCGCGCCAGTTTATCATTCCGGAGTTCGGAAGAAATCTCAGGAGATTCTTCTGTGTTTGAATTAATTCGAGGTTGTCATCTCATTCACATATTTCATTGTTCCGGTGCATGATCTATCTGTTCAACAATCCGGGGTGTCTGCCAGTCATTCACCGTTGTTGCCATGTCATTTGCTTGCGTGTTGCACTTTGCCATGTCATCATGTGCATTTCATATCATGTCATCATGTGCATTTCATTTTGCATACGTGTCCGTCTCATGCATCCGAGCCTTTTCCCCGTTGTCCGTTTTGCAATCCGGCACTCCTATGCCCTCCGGCGTCCCCTTCTTCTCTCCTGTTGTGAGCGGGCGTTAAACTTTCTCGAAATGGCCCGAGCCTTGCCAAGCGGCCTTGGTATAGCACCGGTAGACCGCCTGTCAAGTTTCGTGCCATTTGGAGGTCGTTTGATACTCCAATGGTTAACCGGGGAACCGCAAAGCCCTCTTTGAGTTGCAGCCCAACACCCCTTCCAAAGTGGCCCAAAACCCACCTAACTACCCTCCATGCTCTCGGTCGTTCGATCACGATCGCGTGGCCGAAAACCGCTCCTCATTTGGACTCTCCTAGCTCCCTCTACCTATAAATAGGTCCTCCCCCTCCATTTTCGCGGATGTTTTTCCCCCCGAAACCCTAGATCTCCTCCTCAAGGCGGACATGTCCGCCGCCGCTCGACGATCGCCACCGCCGCCCGCAGCCAACGGGGCCTGCCACGTGTCCCGCTGGCCCCTCTCCACCGTCCCGGGCAGCAGCGCCCGCCGGAGCCCGCCTCGGCCCTCCTGCCCAGGCCACCGTGACCCGGCGTCGCCTCCGCCGCTTCTGCGCCGCCGGCGACCGGATCCGGCCGCCATGAGCTCCGCCTGCCCCGACCTCGCCGCCAAGGCCGCCGCCTCGCCCCGCGAGAGGAGCGTCGCCCCCGCCGCGCTCCTCCGCCTCGCCGCCGTCGGCCGCGCCCGCCACGCCGGCCTCCTCCGCAACCCCGCCGCCCGCCGCGGGCGTCGCCGCCCCGCGCCGCCGTGCCTCGCCGGCGTGCCTCCAGCGCCGTCTTGGCTGCCGCCTCGCCGCGGATCCGGTCGGGCCGGACCGGATCCGGCCGGCCCCGAGCATCTCCGGCCCTCCCTCGTCTTCTCCGGCATCCTCCGGCGAGATCCGCCGTGCCTCGATTTCCGTGCCCGGGTCAACCCCCAGATCCGGAGGTATATTTTCACCAAGTCCCCGAAATCCCTGACATTATCATGCCATGTTCGTTGCATCATATCTCTGCATCTGTAGCTCCGTTTCGTGCGTGTAATATGTCAAATTGTTTGCCTTGACGAGTACTTCATTTCATTCCATTGCATCATTTTCATTTGAGCTCATCTTGATACCCGAAATGCTGTTGGAAGAGTGCTTGTTGATGTAAATCTGCTGAAACTGTTATAACTTGCTCATTTATCATTTTTGCCATGATTGATGTGTGCATCCTATGAGGTTGATGTCTACATGTATGTTGATCTATGACATGCCATCTTTCCCGGGGTGAAAACCATGTATTTTTGTGAGTTGTGTGCTGAGTGCATCGAGCTTGTTAAGTAGGGCACTTGCTGTTGCTGTTTTTCCTGACAGATTCTGTTATATTTTGTTGCTATGTTAACATGCTTCTACTAATCATTCTATGCATAATCTGGAGATGTTCTATAAACATGTTTTGATCTACATGTCATGCTCTATCCATTCATGCCCTTGTTTGCAATTATAGACTACTGTAGCTTGTTGTAATCTTGCTCCAAAGTTGCTTCAAAATGTTGCTGTCAACCTGTTAACTTTAAGTTCAGTTGTTTCCATGTGTTTTCGTAGTGATCCATGAACCCTATGAGCTTGCTCTTGCCATGCTTAGCTTCACAAACATGCCTTCTTACTGTTGGTTGCCTTGCCATGCCATGTATAGCTCTGTGGTGAGTGGTTCAAGCTCACAAACATGCCTACTTATTGTTGTTCCTGCCATGTATGAATCTGTCATATAACTTGCCATGTTTACATGGGTGCCATCATATTTTCTATGCCTTTTTGGCTCATGGTCAGTAAGGGACTTTTGATCTATGCTATTAGTAGATTCATGCCATGCCTTTGTTTGCCATGTTAAGCTCCTGTAACATGTTGTTTGATAGCTCTAAACATTGCAACCTGATGTTATTTCCTGATAAGTCTGAAACTGTTATTATTTGCAATCTTACCATGTCATTTGGAGCATGTTCTAGTGATTTCTGGAGATAGCTCAGTGTTCATGTTTTGTTATGCTTTACGTGTACTTCATGACCATGCCTTTTGTTATTATGTTGGGGTGCTGTAGCATGCTGTTTTGATGCTTGCAATATGCCTAGATGCTGTTATGGACAGATTGTTGCTATGACTTGTATAGTGTGTGTGTTGAACCATTGCTCCGTTTTGAGTGTGCTCTATATGAAACTTGCTTGATTTTGCATGTAGTTTCATATTATCATGTTGCATCCTTGTTTTGAGGTGTTTGCTTGATGTTTGGGTGCATTTTGCATCAATACCATGCTTAACTTGTTTTGCTCATATCTTCTAGGCCGTAGCTCCAAATCTAACTTGACTAGAATCTCGTGTAGATCATCTTGGTGCATCTTAACTTGCTGTTTAACAACTTCAACTTAATGTTTATTCAGTTCTGGACCAATTTCGAAATTTGCATATGAGGGCTTACCGGAATTGTTGTATGTTGTTTCCGACCTCATTTAAACTTGCCTTGATGTGTTGTTCTTGTTTGCATCATCTCTCGCCATGAGTAGCTTCATGTAGCTTTGTCATGCATCATGCTTGCTGTGCATCATGTCTTGTCATGTGTGGTGTGTTTACCATGTTGTGTGCTTCTTCTCGATAGTTCCCGTTTCGTTGCGATCGTGAGGATGCGTTCGTCTTCGTGTGGTTCGTCTTCGTGGCTTCATCTTCTTCATGGACTCGTTCTTCTTCCTTGCGGGATTTCAGGCAAGATGACCGCTACCCTCGATCTCACTACTATCATTGCTATGCTAGTTGCTTCGTTCTATCGCTATGCTGCGTTACCTATCATTTGCTCTTCAAGCCATCCCATATTGCCATGAACGTCTAACCTTTGACACCATTCCTAGCAAACCGTTGCTTGGCTATGTTACTGCTTTGCTCAGCCCCTCTTATAGCGTTGCTAGCTGCAGGTGAAGTTGAAGATTTCTCCATGGTGGACAGGGTTATGTTGGGATATCACAATATCTCTTATATTATTAATGCATCTATATACTTGGTAAAGGGTGGAAGGCTCGGCCTTATGCCTAGTGTTTTGTTCCACTCTTGCCGCCCTAGTTTCCGTCATACCGGTGTTATGTTCCCGGATTTTTGCATTCCTAACGCGGTCGAGTGATTTATGGGACCCCCCTGACAGTTCGCTTTGAATAAAACTTGTCCAGCAAGGCCCAACCTTGGTTTTACCATTTGCCTCACCACCACCTACCTTTCCCTTGGGAGTAATTAACCCAAGGGTCATCTTTATTTTAGCCCCCCCCGGGCCAGTGCTTGTCTAAGTGTTGGTCCGAACCGAGCAACCTGCGGGGCAACCTCGGGGAAACTCGAAGCCTGGTTTTACTCGTAGCTTGACTTATCCGGTGTTGCCCTGAGAACGAGATATGTGCAGCTCCTATCGGGAATGTCGGCGCATCGGGCGGCTTTGCTGGTCTTGTTTTACCATTGTCGAAATGTCTTGTAAACCGGGATTCTGAGACTGATCGGGTCTTCCTGGGAGAAGGTCTAGTCCTTTGTTGATCGCGAGAGCTTGTCATGGGCTAAGTTGGGACACCCCTGCAGGGTATAAACTTTCGAGAGCCGTGCCCGCAGTTTTGTGGCAGATGGGAATTTGTTAATGTCCGGTTGTAGATAACTTGACACCAGGTCCGAACTAAAACGCATCAACTGCGTGTGTAGCCGTGATGGTCTCTTCTCGGCGGAGTCCGGGAAGTGAACACGGTTTCTGTGTTATGTTTGACGTAAGTAGGTGTTCAGGATCACCTCTTGGTCATTGCTAGCTTCACGACCGTTCCTTTGTTTCTCTTCTCGCTCTCTTTTGCGTATGTTAGCCACCATATATGCTTAGTGGCTGCTGCAACCTCACCACTTTACCCCTTCCTTTCCCATTAGGCTTTGCTAGTCTTGATACCCATGGTAATGGGATTGCTGAGTCCTCGTGGCTCACAAATTACTACAACAACAGTTGCAGGTATAGGTTATGCGATGATCATGACGCGAGAGCGATGCTTGCTTGCTTGATTTCTTCATCTGCTTCTTCTTCGATCAGGGGATAGGTTCCAGGTCGGCAGCCTGGGCTAGCAGGGTGGATATTGTTTGAGTTTCTGTTTATGATTCATCCGTAGTCGGATGTTGCTCTTATGTGTTGTATTGTTGTATTCATGTGACATTGTATGTATTGGATGTATCCCCATCTATTATGTAATGTTGATGTAATGATATCCACCTTGCAAAAGCGTTCCAATATGCGGGTCTATCCTCGGTGGGACCTTCGAGTTCCTTTTGGATAGGGTTGCATATTGGGCGTGACATCCCCCTATAATAGGACTAGCCACCACAGGGTATAGGGGGAGTGAACAGATCGATCAGAGAGAGAGAGAGAGAAGCGACTGAACTCACCCTAGCAGTTCATCGCACCAGCTCAAGAACAGCCCCTCGCGAGGTTGTTCTCCCTTTGTACTGTTCATCATCATCCCCTGAGGCAATCAGCCACACCACACACTGGAGTAGGGTATTACACCACAATGGTGGCCTGATCCAGTATAAATCTCGTGTCCCTTGTGTGTTCATCTTTCTTGCTTAGATCCTTGCTAGACCTCGAGACGTGAGCTGGTAGGGGAAAGATCTTCGTGCGCACCCCTGTGTTCGAACCTCAAGGGTCTGCCGGAACCCAAAATCCGACAGCCTTCATCTTCAAGTTGTGGGGCTACGCTGGCCAGCCCCCGGCCGGCTGCAGGCGGGGCGCCCAGCGCCTCGCGGGCAGCCTCCGGGGCCGACGAGGATCTTGGCGATGAGCTTGCGCTCGTTCGTGGGCGTAGTGTCGTGCTCTTCGAGCTCTTCAGTGAAGCGATGCGTGCGATGATCCATCTTGGCGGGGAGCTCGCCAATGTCGACACCAGGCTCGAGGCGGAATACCACCACCTGGAGCTCTCAGCGGCTGAAGGTTGCCATTAACCTTGGGAACTTCAGCATGTCAAAGCCAAAGCGCGCGCGGCTGCCTCGCTTGCGACTTCCCATGAAGCTTGCCACGTGCCATGGAAGAGGCCGAGGCATCCAACCGTCGTTGCGAGGCGGCCGAAGAGTGGGAGCAAGATCTTCTGTCTTCAAATGCTGCTCTTGAGCACGAAGTCGAGGAGCGTCGTGCCCTTCTGGCCTCCTCACCAGGCGAGGTGGCCCTTGCCGAGGCGGAGCTCCTGAGGCGCCATGAAGATTTGACGTTGGAGACCATGGAGCACAACATGGCGTTGGAGAGGCTGGAGGTGAGGGAGCGGCAGGCTGCCACGACTGAGGACGCCATCGCCGCCCGGGAAGCTCAGGTCCAGCTAGAGGTGGAGGAGACTGCGGCGAAGGCGCGTGCTGAGTTGGCTGACAGGAACCGCTTGGATCTAGAGCTACTTGAGGCCGAGCTCGAGGGTCGGACCTCTGCCCTGAAGGCCAAGCTGTAGTCTATGGAGAAGCGGGAGAGCGCTGCCCAAGTTGCCCTGACTTCCTCCGAATCTACCCTGAATTTTGCCCGTGCCAAGATATCCTTTATCCGGAAGCAAGTCAAAGACATCGCCTCCCTCCTGAAGAAGGCTTCGAGTGAAAAGAGCCGCCACGTGACATTGGAACGCGAGCACGGCCCCATGCTCCAAGGCCAGCGTGTCAGAGCCAACAATATGTGTTGGGTGCTATTTGTGACAAGAGTGCTCCTCACCCGCACGAGAGCAACTACGCCAGCCATCTCAACTTGTTCACTAACATTGTGACCCGCCTGGAAGATCAGGCCGCAAAGGCTCGCCAGCTTGTTGAGGAGAGGAGCCGGGGCCTCCTCTCCTCAACAAGCTGGGCCTCCTCGGGCGCGCACTCTCATGCATCTTCAGCAGTCTCCTGAACCTCGATTTCTACTTTGATTTCAGCACTGTGCTAGCCCCCGTGCCTGCGACCACCCAAGACAAGTTGCGAAGTGGGTGGATGGCCATGTGGACTCCCTGGTGAAGGAGCTGACTCATGAGGACGACACGGCTGTGCTCGCGGCCGAAGAAGATGGCGCGGGTGGCGATGACGAGGAGGATGGCAGCCATGACACAAGCAGCACGGATCGGAGTGGCGAAGAAGGCGCATCCAGCTAGGCCCGTATTTCTTTCGCTTTGACCTATATGATGAAAACTTGAACGCATTCTTGTGAGAGCATTTTTGGAAAGGGGTTTCCCCTTATGATGTGTGAGATTGTGAAATGCTTTTGAAGTAGCGCCCGGAGCGGGGCCCTGCAGGCTACGGGCCGCAGAGCGAGGTAATTGTTATCTTTAGTTTCGTGGGTCTCGAGTGAGGCATGGTGCTGTGGCGGCGCTCCTTCTCTCGAGGCGAGACTGCCATGGGCTCGCGAGGTTCTATGCCTCTTGAGGGGCCTGCTGGCCTGCCGTAGAGTGCCTCGTGAGGAGCTAACTGCCAGACCATGGCGAGGTGGGCGCGTGGGGCGGCCGCACCCTTGAGCCCCCCGCGGGAGGGCGATCGGCACCAGCACGTGCATCGTACCCAGCCCCCGCCCGCGAGGCGCTTGAGGGCAGGGCAATAGTCACGAGCTCCAGAAAGAAGGCAAGAACTGAAGGCAAGAGAGCGACACGAAACGAGAAAACTCCCCCCATTTTTATAAACGCACGAAAAACAAACTGCTTCAAGAAGTCAACGAGCAAGTACAAAAAGGGAAGGCAAAAGCAAATGGCCACGTCAGGTGTCTAGCTATCCTACAAGTCTTTAGTCTTCAAGTCTTCTCACCAGCGCGGAGCAAGTAAAATGTAGAGTCTTGATCTTTAGAGATTGTGCCAATCCTTTGTCCTTAGCATTTTGAGGGGTCCACAATCCTAATCCATGCCATGCCAATCATTGAACTTTCCTGAAATATTCATCTTGAAATAGCATTAGTTCAATTAGCTATATGTTGTTTATCATTACCAAAACCACCCAGGGGTAGTTGCACTTTCAGCAGTGGTGGCTGCCTTGGCATAATACACCTTCCCTACAGGCTTTCCAGGGCCAACGGACTTTTCGGACTGGTTGGGGTTGTTGTTCTGGGGACACTCTCACATGTAGTGACCCGGCTCTCCGCACTTGAAGCATGTCACAGTGTTGGTGTGTGGAGCAGCATTGGTGGCTGATCCACCATAAGCCTTAGGCGGTGCATACTGCTGGGTTGGACGAGGCGCCTCATAGGATGGCCTCGGAGTGAATCTAGGTGGCAGAACTATGTTTGGCACCAACACTCGGAGCTTCTGAGAGCCAGAACCGGATGAGGAACCAGTATCACGGGAGTGCTTGTGTGTAGCTTCATAGTCAGTCTGGCCTGTCTCAGCACTGATAGCCTTGTTCACTAGCTTCTGGAAGGAGGTGCACTCATGTAGACGGAGATCACGACGAATCTTGGGGTTGAGTCCCTTTCGGAACCTCGCCTGCATCTTGGCGTCGGTGGACACTTCTTCAGGAGCATAGCGTGCTAGGTTTCCAAACTCTCGACTATAGGCATCCACGGTTAGCCTTCCTTGGGTGAAGTTGCAAAACTCCTCTCTCTTACGACACATAAGACCTTTCAGGATGTGGTGCTCATGAAAAGCCTCGCTGAAGTCTGCCCAAGTGGTATCCTGGCCAGCTGGGCGCATAGCCTCATAGTTTTCTCACCAAAGGCCAGCGGGGCCCTCAAGGTGATAAGCAGCGTAAGTGACCTTATCAGCTTCGGCTACGTGGGCAAAATGTAGCTTATGGGTGATGCTGCAAAGCCAATCATCTGCATCGAGGGACTCGATGGAATGATGGAAGGTTGGTGGGTACAACTTGATGAAGTCATTGATCGACACCAAGTCATTCCTCTGGTGATGTGAAGTGTTCTGCTCAATGCTTTCTAGCAGTCGGTTGATCTCCCGGTTATTCCTTTCTGCCTCCAACATGACCTCAGCCAAGGAAGGTGGATGAGGCAGATTCCCATCCCTAGCCCCACTGCCTTCACCCTACTCCTAGACAGCGGGGGTGCTTCGGGTGTTAACCATCCTAGGAAAACAAAGCAACGTTTTAGACAAGGATGGCAAAACTCTGACATAGGAGAGCGGAATGTAATGGATGACATGGAATGCAGAGTTGTACATCTGTACAACGAGGTAATATAGAAACTACCATTTATATACCATCAGTCATACACACCATACATAGTTTAGTACAAGCCCAGGCTAAAGTACAACTGCGGTGAAAGGACGATACATCTCATCAGAGGCAATCTAAGCTCCTATACATTATTTATCAACGTACACCTCTAGAACTCAGTACACACTAAGTCATATTCCACAAGACACACAAGACTGTGGAGATGCAACTATTACAATACTACTACTGCCACGATCTAGCTCAGTCGTCTCCGTCTCTGTAGTAATCTTAATAAAGATTACCCTTGTGGCCTGGAAGTGGAACATGAGGATCTGGAAACTCCCGGTCGCGTCGGACCTGTGGACCATAAGGACACGGATGTGGCCTTGGTCCCACGGCTGGTGGAAAATGATGCCCACGTGGATGTTTAATGAGTCCAACATCAGGGTAGTCTATATGGGCTGGTAGACTAGACCGTACGAGGTACAAATCCCGCATATCAAGATACCTAGTCTGCATGCCGGGTGCAGGCCATGTCGGAGCGGCTCAGTGGTCAGCTCGAGTGTTGTAAAGCTCCATCCGGAGCCTTTCCTCCAGCATCCCTGTGGTAGTCCAAAGTCGTGGCTCCTCATGAGCGGCGTTAGTCTAAAGACCAGTGTAGTAACCCTCGTCACCAGGAAGTGATGCTGGCATATAGCAGAACTCAGTGTCCTGAAGCGACACGTGCCTAGCTTGGATGATAGGCATCATGGAATAGGCGGCGTCTTGAACAGACATCTCCACGGTAACTCCGAGCCCATATGACCAGCAGATGGGGTCGGTGATACATATCCAACTTGTTTTGGACTCTAACTTGCATGATTTGAATGAAACTAACCCAGACTGACGTTGTTTTTAGCAGAACTGCCATGGTGTTATTTTTGTGCAGAAATAAAAGTTCTCGGAATGACATGAAAATCCACGGAGATTACTTTTGGAAAATATAAAAAATACTGGCAAAAGAATCAAGGCCAGGGGGCCCACACCCTATCCATGAGGGTGGGGGGCGCGCCCCCTCCGCCTGGGTGCGCCCCTGCCTCGTGGGCCCCCTGGATGGCCACCGACCTCAACTCCAACTCTATATATTTGCTTTCGCAGAGAAAAAAATCAGAGAGAAGGTTTCATCGCGTTTTACGATACGGAGTCGCCGCCAAGCTCTAATCTCTCTCGCGAGGGCTGATCTGGAGTCCGTTCGGGGCTCTGGAGAGGGGGATTTGTTGCCGTCGTCATCATCAACCATTCTCCATCACCAATTTCATGATGCTCACTGCCATGCGTGAGTAATTCCATCGTAGGCTTGCTGGACGGTGATGGATTGGATGAGATTTACCATGTAATCAAGTTAGTTTTGTTAGGGTTTGATCCCTAGTATCCACTATGTTCTGATATTGATGTTGCTATGACTTTGCTATGCTTAATGCTTGTCAGTAGGGCCCGAGTGCCATGATTTCAGATCTGAACCTATTGTGTTTTCATGAATATATGTGAGTTCTTGATCCTATCTTGCAAGTCTATAGTCACCTATTATGTGTTATGATCCGACAAGCCCGAAGTGACAATAATCGGGATACTTCTCGGTGATGACCGTAGTTTGAGGAGTTCATGTATTCACTATGTGTTAATGCTTTGATCCGGTACTCTATTAAAAGGAGGCCTTAATATCCCTTAGTTTCCACTAGGACCCCGCTGCCATGGGAGGGTAATACAAAAAATGTCATGCAAGTTTTTTTCCATAATCACGTATGACTATATTCGGAATACATGCCTACATTACATTGATGAATTGGAGCTAGTTGTATGTCACCCTATGTTATAACTATTACATGAGGAATCGCATCCGACATAATTATCCATCACTGATCCAATGCCTATGAGATTTTCACGTATTGTGCTTTGCTTATTTACTTTAAAGTTGATATTGTTACAACTACTACAAAACTGCTACCGTTACTTTTGCCACTGTTTCCATTACTATCATACTACTTTGCTACTAAATACTTTGTTGCAGATACTAAGTTATCCATGTGTGGTTGAATTGACAACTCAACTGCTAACACTTGAGAATATTCTTGGGCTCCCCTTGTCTCGAATCAATAACTTTGGGTTGAATACTCTACCCTCGAAAATTGTTGCGATCCCCTATACTTGTGGGTTATCGAGACTATTTTCTGGCACCGTTGCCGGGGAGCATAGCTCTATTCTTTGAGTCACTTGGGATTTTTATCTGCTGATCGCTATGAGGAACTTGAAAGACGAAAGAACTAAGATTTTTCCCTCAACTACGAGGGGAGGAAAGGAACTGCCATCTAGCTCTACACTAGATTCTCCTTCCGTTTTGAGTAAGCTTGCGACACCTAAACCTGCTACTGCTTTGAATTCTGATATGTTGCATGTTATTGATGATGCCACTTCTGCTATGCATGATACTTGATGAAACTACACTGTGCCATTAGGTGAATATCTTGTTGAACAACTTGCTAGGGTTAGAGAGAATGAAAATTATTGAAGATGATATTATTGAAGATAGTGATAATGAAGGTTCTCCCCCTAAGTATGAATTGCCTGTTGTTCCTGTAGATTATGTTATGGATGAAGAAGCTGCTAGAGCTATTCTTTCTTGCAATGATAGATCTGATCTTAAGAAGTTATTAGCAAAATGGAAGCAGCAATCTCTAAATGCAAGAATGAAATATGACCCTGCTTTTGCTACTTCACCTATCTTTGTTATAGATAAGGATTACGAATTCTCTGTTGATCCTGAGATAATTACTTTGGTTGAATCTGATCCTTTTTATGGCTATGAATCTGAAACTGTTGTGGCACATCTTACTAAGTTAAATGATATAGCCACCCTATTCACTAATGATGAGAAATCTCGCTATTATTATATCCTTAAGATATTTCCATTCTCATTAAAGGGTGATGCTAAAACATGGTTTAATTCTCTTGATCCTTGTTTTGTGCGTAGTCCCCAGGATATGATTTATTACTTCTTTGATAAATATTTCCCTGCTCATAAGAAACAAGCTGCCTTGAGGGAAATATGTAATTTTGTGCAAATTGAAGAAGAAAGTCTCCACAAGCTTGGGGGAGGCTCCTCCGGTTACTTAATGCTTTGCTTGATCATCCTCTTAAGGAAAATGAAATACTTGATATCTTTTATAATGGACTAACAGATGTTTCGAAGGACCACTTGGATAGTTGTGCTGGTTGTGTTTTCAGGGAAAGAACAGTCAACCAAGCTGAATTGTTATTGAATGATATGTTCACTAATGAAAATAATTGGACTCTTCCTGAGCCAATTGAGCCAACTCCTGAGCCTATTCCTAAACCAACTCCGAAGAAGAGGGGTGTTCTATTCCTCAGTCCTAAAGATATGCAAGAGGCAAAGAAATCAATGAAAGAGAAAGGTATTAAAGCTGAAGATGTTAAGAATTTACCTCCCGTTGAAGAAATACATGGTCTTAATATACCACGTATTGAAGAAACACATTGTCTTGATAACCCGTCACAGGTAGTAAAGGTAAATTCTCTCTATAGATATGATAAACATGAAATCCCGTCTACTAAGTTTCCTAGCCAATGTTTGGATGAATTTGTTGACTTTATGGCTAGACAAGAAAGTTTTAATGCTTATGTTGGTAGAGAATTAAAGAGTAATGCTTACATGATTGGATGCTTGAGTTATTATATGGCTAGATTTAAAGGTGAACTTAAACTCATTAGTAAGTATGCTTCTATGGTTACCACTCAAGCAGAACAAGTACTTAAAGCTCAAAGTGATTTACTTGATGAAATAAATAATAAACATGATTTTTCTGTTAGAGTGGCTACTAGAACTGGTAAAATGACTCGGGAACCTTTGCATCCTGAAGGCCACCCTAAGAGAATCGAGCAGGATTCTCAAAGAAATAATTCAGATGCACCTAGTCCTTCTAAGAAGAAGAAAAAGAAAAATGATAGGACTTTGCATGCTTCTAGTGAACCTGTTTTAGATACACCTGAGAATCCCAATGATATTTCTATTTCTGATGCTGAAACACAATCTGGTGATGAACATGAACCTAGTGGTAATATTAATGATAATGTTCATGTTGATGCTCAACCTAGAAATAATAATGAAGTAGAGATTGAACCTGTTGTTGATCTTGATAACCCACAATCAAAGAATCAATATTATGATAAGAGATATTTTGTTGCTAGGAAGCACGGTAAGGAAAGAGAACCATGGGTTCAGAAACCCATGCCTTTTCCTACTAAGCCATCCAAGAAAAAGGATGATGAGGATTTTGAGCGCTTTGCTGAAATGATTAGACCTATGTTCTTACGTATGCGGTTAACTGATATGCTTAAAGTGAATCCTTATGCTAAATAAATGAAGGATATCATTACAAATAAAAGAAACATATTGGAAGCTGATATTTCCACCATGCTTGCTAATTACACTTTTAAAGGTGGAATACCAAAGAAACTAGGAGATCCAGGAGTACCAATGATACGTCTCCAACGTTTCTATAATTTATGAAGCATTCATGCTATTTTATAATCTGTTTTGAATGATTATGGGCTTTATTATACACTTTTATATCACTTATGGGACTAACCTATTAAGCAGAGGCCCAACCCATATTGCTGTTTTATTGCCTGTTTCAGTATTTCGAAGAAAAGGAATATCAAACGGAGTCCAAACGGAATGAAACCTTCATCATCGTGATTTTTGGGAAGATTATCATCTAGGAGACTTGGAGTTGAAGTAAAGGGATCATTGAGGAAGCCACGAGACAGGGGGGCACGCCCTACCCTATCGTGGGCCCCTCGAGGCTCCCCAGACCGACTTCTTTCGCCTATATAAGCCTACGTACCCTAAAAACATCGATAAAGAAGATAGATCGGGAGTTCCGCCGCCGCAAGCCTCTGTAGCCACCAAAAACCTCTCGGGAGCCCATTCTGGCACCCTGCTGGAGGGGTGATCCCTCACCGGTGGCCATCTTCATCATCCCGGCGCTCTTCATGATGAGGAGGGAGTGGTTCACCCTCGGGGCTGAGGGTATGTACCAGAAGATATGTGTTTGATCTCTATCTCTCGTGTTCTCTCTATGGCACGATCTTGATGTATCGTGAGCTTTGCTATTATAGTTGGATCTTATGATGTTTCTCCCCCCTCTATTCTCTTGTAATGGATTGAGTTTTCCCTTTGAAGTTATCTTATCGGATTGAGTCTTTAATGATTCGAGAACACTTGATGTATGCCTTGCCGTGTTTATCTGTGGTGACAATGGGATATCACGTGCCACTTGATGTATGTTTTGGTGATCAACTGCGGGTTCCGCCCATGAACCTATGCATAGGGGTTGATACACGTTTTCGTCTTGACTCTCCGGTGGAAACTTTGGGGAACTCTTTGAAGTACTTTGTGTTGGTTGGATGAATCTGAGATTGCGTGATGCATATCGTATAATCATGCCCACGGATACTTGAGGTGACAATGGAGTATCTAGGTGACATTAGGGTTTTGGTTGATTTGTGTCTTAAGGTGTTATTCTAGTATGAACTCTTTAATAGATCGATCCGAAAGAATAACTTTGAGGTAGTTTCATACCCTACCATAATCTCTTCGTTTGTTCTCCGCTATTAGTGGCTTTGGAGTGACTCTTTGTTGCATGTTGAGGGATTGTTATATGATCTATATATGTTATTATTGTTGATAGAACATGCACTAGTGAAAGTATGAACCCTAGGCCTTGTTTCCTACCATTGCAATATCATTTACGCTCACTTTTATCATTAGTTACCTTGCTGTTTTTATATTTTCAGATTACAAAAGCCTATATCTACCATCCATATTGCACTTGTATCACTATCTCTTCGCCGAAGTAGTGCACCTATACAATTTACCATTGTATTGGGTGTGTTGGGGACACAAGAGACTCTTTGTTATTTGGTTGCAGGGTTGCTTGAGAGAGACCATCTTCATCCTACGCCTCCCACGGATTGATAAACCTTCGGTCATCCACTTGAGGGAAATTTGCTATTGTCCTACAAACCTGTGCACTTGCAGGCCCAACAACGTCTACAAGAAGAAGGTTGTGTAGTAAACATCAACCAACTATACCTTGCTCCATTAAGAAAACTATGTTAAAACTGCTTTATGTGATCTTGGAGCCAGTGTTACTGTTATGCCTCTCTCTTTATATCGTAGACTTGAATTCAATAAGTTGACACCTACCAAAATATCTTTGCAAATGGCTGATAAATCAACTGATATACTTGTCAGTATTTGTGAGGATGTGCCTGTTGTGGTTGCAAATGTCACTATCTTAATAGACTTTGTTATTCTTGATATTCCCGAGGACGATACTATGTCGATTATTCTTGGAAGACCCTTTTTGAATACTACAGGGCCTGTTATTGATTGCAACAAAGGCAATGTCACTTTTCATGTTAATGGTAATGAGCATATGGTACACTTTCCGAGGAATTAACCTCAAGTCCATAGCATCAATTCTATTGGAAAAATTCCAACTATCATTATTGGAGATTTTGAATTTCCTCTTCCTACTTTCAATAAAAAATATGATATTCTTATTATTGGGGATGTTCATATCCCCGTTGAGGTAACCTAGTGTTATTCGAGATTTCTCCGGTTCCATGTTATTTGGAATGAGTTTGTTAACAAGACTTGATCAACCTTGTTAGTGGATTCCTTTTGATGATCATAATATGGATGAAACTAGAAGGCACAACCTTCTGTACCCCCTTTTTACTTTCTGTTATTCAGAATAAATAAAGCAAAAATAGTATTACCTGTCTGTTTTCTGAATTATCCATGCAATAAAAAATACGAGAAAATAAAAGTACTCCAAATGCCCTGCAAATTTAGTATGATTTTTATGGAATATTTGAGGATTTTAGGCACTGAGAACACAACAGGGGGCAAGCACCTGGCCACGAGGGTCCAGGGCACGCCCACTCTCACTAGGCGTGCCCCCTGCCTCGTGGGCTCACGGTGGCCCCCCTCCACTTATTCCTGCACCCACACACTCCGTCTCCCTCCCCAAAAAATCCCCATCCAGCTCAAGCACAAGAACTAGCTCTTTTTGCTGCGGTTTCGATCTCCTTGCTCAAATCTCCATTCACAAAACTGCGTTGGGAGATTGTTCCTCGGTATGTGACTCCTCCAATGGTCCAATTAGTTTTTGTTCTAGTGCTTCATTCATTGCAAATTTTTGCTGCCTAGGTGACCCTGTTCTTGAGCTTGCATGTCAAATTTATAAGGTCCCAAGTAATTCTAATGCATGATATAGGCTCTAAGCACTTGTGGGAGTAGTTGCTATCAATCTTGTTTAGTTTGATTCACTTTTATTTTGAGTTACTTAAAATTTCAGAAAATTTTTAGAGGAAGAAATATGTTTAGGAAAATGTACCAAGGTGGTTCTTCAACAAAGAAAGGACCCAGGGAACACCCAATGCGTGAGCAAGACGATGAACACCCAAGGGAAGCTGATGTGCCTCCTTGTGAATGGCCGTCAGAAGAATTTATGGTCAATGCAGGCATCAAGGATGAATTTGACGCATATGTGCGTAATGCCGATCTTGAGGACTTCATGCAAGATAAGTGTACTCAGTACTACTATTTGACTGATTCATTCGTGAGAAGGTTTAAATTTTCATCTTCGCGTAATTCTCAAAGTGTCATGTTTGATATTTATGATCAATCATATACCATGGCCCTAGAAGATTTCACTACTACTTGCAAACTCCCGCAATGGGGCAATGTTAATGAACCCCATAAATCTGAATATAAAGACTTTCTTGCTAGTATCACTGTGGGAGAATCTAGAGATATAGCACAAGCTACCATAGGGAGCATTCATTTTCCTCCTATACATTATTTTGCTCTCTTCATTGGTAGATGCATTAATGGTAAAGATGAAGCATGTCACATGTGTGTCCCTGATCTTTGTGTCCTCAAGAGTGCTGTATTAGGTAATAAAGATTAGAACTTAGGGGCAATTGTTGCACGTAGGTTGCATAATAATGGTTTATCTGGAGATTAGTTTGGAGGGACTTATGCGAGCCGTGTTGCTAATTATCTTGGTATACCTCGACGTGAGAGTGATAGGGAGTTGCTTCCCGCTTATTTAGATTATAATGCTATGGTCAGTCATCATTTTCTTGTGAGGAATGAACAATTCCTCCAGTATCGACTAATCTTTGGCAGATGTCGCTCTTTCCATGTTACTCTCCTTGCTCCTGCCCTTTTTTATTATCAGGAAAAAAAGATATGTTGTAACTTGGGAGGAGGCAACCGAACACGAGAGGAGAGCGGAGGCAGATCGCCACCATGCCGTAGCTCAGGAGGCAATGGCTGCTGCATCTCAGTACAAACCTAGTTATAACTTCGGATATCAGCTAGGCTATCCATGGCCATAGACCAACTTAGGCCAAAAGCCTACGCTTGGGGGAGTACGTATTTCTCACCGACATTACATTCATGTTCACACACTCATTCTAGTTGTCCGTGCTCATACTTTTTCATTATACTATCCATGCTAGTTTAATTTCTTTTTCTATCTTTCTTCTTGTGTGTTTGATAAACCTTAAGAAAAACCAAAAAATTAGTTAGTTTAATTTCCATGCTTGTAGTAATAATTTAAAGAAAAGACCAAAAAGATTTCTTGTTCTTCTTTTGCTTGTTGGGAGCTTTCCTGTGTAAATAGTTTTATTTCTTTTCTTTCCTTTGGGGGTTGAGAGGAGAAGACCATAATGAAAATGTCTAAGTGGCTCTAATATGCATGACTGTTGACTTAACTAAGAGCCCTTATTATCTTGTCTTCTCCCTTGAATTGAATGCTTGCAGATTCCAGCTTATTCTAATGCACGTGCACTATTATCATTATACACATCGTTCAGTCGTGTAAGTGAAAGGCAATAATGACGATATGATGGACTGATTGAGATGAGAGAAGCTGGTATGAACTCGACCTCTCTTGTTTTTGTAAATTGATGAGTTCATCGTTCCTGATTCAGCCTATTATGAATAAACATGTTTGCAATGACAATTAGAGATTATAGTTGCTTATGCCATGCTTAATTATCTAGGAGCTTATAATGGTTTACCTTGCGTGCCAACATGCTATTAAAATGGTTGTGATGTGGTATGATAGGGTGGTATCCTCCTTTGAATGATTCGAGTGACTTAGCTTGGCACATGTTCACGCATGTAGTTGAAACAAATCAACATAGCCTTCATGATATTTATGTTCATGGTGGATTATATCCTACTCATGCTTGCACTCGGTGTTGATTAATTTTAATGCATGTTCATGACTGTTGTTGCTCTCTCAGTTGGTCGCTTCATAGTCTCTTGCTAGCCTTCACCTGTACTAAGTGGGAATACTACTTGTCCATCCAAACTCCATAAACCCCAAAGTTATTCCATATGAGTCCACCATACCTTCCTATATGCAGTATTTACCTGCCGTTCCAAGTATGTATGTGCCAAACTCCAAACCTTCAAATGAAATTCTGTTTTGTATGCTCGACCAGCTCATGTTTCAACTAGGTTGTCTGTTTCTTCCATGCTAGGTGGGTTATTCTCAACAGGAGTGGACTCCGCTCCTCATTCACAAGAAAATGGCTGGTAACCGGGATGCCCAGTCCCATGATCAAAAAGATCAAAGAAAATCAAAATAATTAAACAAAACTCCCCCAGGGCTGTTGCTAGTTGGAGGCACTCATTGTTTCGAGCACGCCATGGATTGATGCTTGTTGGTGGTGGGGGAGTATAAACTTTACCATTCTGTTTGGGAACCGCCTATAATGTATGTAGCATGGAAGATATAGAGATCTCATAGTTGTTGCGTTGACAGTGAAAGTATACCGCTCAAAATGTTATTCATCTCTATTTTAAAATCGAGCTCTGGCAGCTCTACAAATCCCTGCTTCCCTCTGCGAAGGGCCTATCTATTTACTTTCATGTTGAGTCATCACCCTCTTATTAAAAATCACCCGCTGGATCTCCTTTAGTTTATATTAGGTATGACTTGACTGGAGCTCTTTTAGCATGAATTACAATGTCTAGTCAGTCCTTGATCTTTGAAGGTGCTCTGCATTTATGTTTTGTGGTCTCAGAAAGGGCTAGCGAGATACCATCTTGTTATATCATATTATGATTGTTTTGAGGAAGTGTTGTCATCCGAGTTTTATTATTATTGCTCGCTAGTTGATTATGCCATTGATATGGGTAAACATGAGACCTAAGTGGTATTGTGAATATGGTTAGTTCATAATCTTTGCTGAAAACTTGAATGCCGGCTTTACATATTTACAACAACAAGAGCAAACAAAGTTTGTAAAAGTTTTTCTTTATCACTTTCAGTTTATCAACTGAATTGCTTGAGAAGCAAAGGTTTAAGCTTGGGGGAGTTGATACGTCTCCAATGTATCTAATTTTCCAAACACTTTTGCCCTTGTTTTGGACTCTAACTTGCATGATTTGAATGAAACTAACCCGGACTGACACTGTTTTCAGCAGAATTGCCATGATGTTATTTTTGTGCAGAAACAAAAGTTTTTGGAATGACCTGAAAACCCACAGAGATTACTTTATGGAAAATATAAAAAATACTGGCGAAAGAATCAAGGCTAGGGGGCCCACACCCTGTACACGAGGGTGGGGGGCATGCCCCCTCCCCCTGGGCGCGCCCCCTGCCTCGTGGGCCCCCTGGATGGCCACCGACCTCAACTCCAACTCTATATATTAGCTTTCGCGGAGAAAAAAATCAGAGAGAAAGTTTCATCGCGTTTTATGATACAGAGCCGCCGCCAAGCCCTAATCTCTCTCGGGAGGGCTAATCTGGAGTCCTTTGGGGCTCCGGAGAGGGGGATTCGTCGCCATCGTCATCATCAACCATCCTCCATCACCAATTTCATGATGCTCACCGCCGTGCGTGAGTAACTCCATCGTAGGCTTGCTGGACGGTGATGGGTTGGATGAGGTTTACCATGTAATCAAGTTAGTTTTGTTAGGGTTTGATCCCTAGTATCCACTATGTTCTGAGATTGATGTTGCTATGAATTTGCTATGCTTAAAGCTTGTCACTAGGGACCGAGTGCCATGATTTCAGATCTGACCCTATTATGTTTTCATGAATATATGTGAGTTCTTGATCCTATCTTGCAAGTCTATAGTCACCTATTATGTATTATGATCCGACAACCTCGAAGTTACAATAATCGGGATACTTCTTAGTGATGACCGTAGTTTGAGGAGTTCATGTATTCACTATGTGTTAATGCTTTGGTCCGGTACTCTATTAAAAGGAGGCCTTAATATCCATTATTTTCCACTAGGACCCCGCTGCCACGGGAGGGTAGGACAAAAGATGTCATGCTAGTTCTTTTCCATAAGCACATATGACTATATTCGGAATAGATGCCTACATTACATTGATGAATTGGAGCTAGTTCTGTCTCACCCTATGTTATAACTATTACATGAGGAATCGCATCCGACATAATTATCCATCACTGATCCAATGCCCACGAGCTTTTCACATATTGTGCTTTGCTTATTTACTTTACCGTTGCTATTGTTACAATTACTACAAAACTGCTATAGTTACTTTTGCCACTGTTACCATTACTATCATACTACTTTGCTACTAAATACTTTGCTGCAGATAATAAGTTATCCATGTGTGGTTGAATTGACAACTCAACTGCTAATACGTGATAATAATATTTGGCTCCCCTAGTGTCGAATCAATAAATTTGGGTTGAATACTATACCCTCGAAAACTGTTGCGATCCCCTATACTTGTGGGTTATCAGTCGGTAGCTCCGAGGTAGGAGGGATATATCCTCACTGTGCAAATGTACTGGCTTTGGTTAAAATCTTGATACTGCTCCTCTACAATATATTCGGGATACCATCGATAGCCAGTCTCGGTCATCACGCGAACCAGCGTGGCTATGTGACCAGGAACATCAATGCACCGGGTTAGACGAACCACCTAATGTGGGGTGTGGAAAGCCATCTGAAACATGAACTAATGCAAAGGCATTAGATTTTCTAGGAGAAATCGGACAACATAACGGCTGCAAATGCTCAAAAAAAGATTTTGAGACAGTTTGCAAAGAATTGCATAGCCACTCAACAACATCATATCAAGGTTCCAGGTCCAATTAACAACATACCGAAGTAGTAGAAACTGAACTGAGGCTTGGAACCAACAATCCTATAAGAGTCTACTTATTAGTAACACGTGAACCTGATAGAAAGATTAGATCCTAGTTCTTAATCCCCATGGAAAAAATAGGTTGACTCAGATCAGAATGACATGAGGTAACGGAGTAAAAAGAGCCTTACGTTCCTTCCCACAATCAATTCTCCTACATATAACTAAAGCATTTCTAGACTCGACATCGAGCAGTTTGGCTTGATGAACCTACAGGCATGCCGGCTCTGATGCCAACGCTGTCAGGACCCCGATTCTAAGTCACACCGATCTAGCATGTAACACATCATGTCACTTTGCAGCCTCACGCACGGTATTCCCACGGGTGCCACCTTACCTGGCCTGGGACCGTTTGCGCCTTTTGGCTCACGTATATGATAGTGTTGCTAGCATCCATATGACAAAGAACCTGGGCCAACATGACTAATCATAAACCCAAGGTGGTGCTAACTTACAGGGATAGGCATACATGACCCAGCAACGAACGTGTCGATCAACAACGTATGAACCCAAGTCGTAGAAAGCTACAAGGACTTAAAGTAACAATGCGTGACATTTCCCCGAAGGGACAGACACAGGAATGAAGAAGGACACATGTTGGCCAGCCAAAGTGTTCCGGAGCAGTAGCAAGCTACCATGGTTCAGTGGAAGCACTAGGAGACATTTCCCGGTAAGAGAGGCTACCAAGAATAAACAACTAGGTTATCAGATCCCACACATACCAACCGTTTCAAATCATACACACAATATGCTCGATATGTGCAAATATAACGTGGCATCACAACAAAACTCTACAACCCAAAGTACTTTATTTAAAGGCTCTAGAGAGCCATACATAGCATATCCATACAGATAGGGGTCACACGACCCGACACTCAAGTCATACAAACAAGCAAGCACATGCGGAAGCAAACTTGTCTGAGTACAGACAACTAGAAAGCAAGAAGGCTTGACAAACCTTGTATATCTACAAAGGCCTTCACAAGCTTAGGGTCACCACCTGGGCGTTAGTTACTCATCAACATTGAGATCTACATAAAACCCATCGGAAGGGGCAGTGTTCTCCTCTACAACAGTAATTAAGCAAACATGAGTAGAATGGTACTCAGCAAGACTTACATCAGATCCTACATACATGCAAATTGTCAACAAAGGGATAGTGGAGTTTATTGCAGCAAGCCAGCTTTCACTCTTGGCTAAACTATCCTACGAGACAACATCTTGTAAATGATTTTGCGCACACGAGTCCACTACTCACCACAAAAATACTCTACCGCGGATCCTCTCCTGTCATCCTACGGAAGGGCCATCCACGTCACTCACACTTGTCTTGAGACTTTTAGTAGTTTCCATTTACTTGTCTATGAACTATATAGGCAACCAAGTGGTCGACGTGGCTATTCGAATAGATGATGTTAACCCTGCAGGGGTGTACTTCTTCACACATGTTTCCACCACTTAGCGTCTGCACACGACATGTGCTCAGCAGACTTCAAGTGAAAGCCGACGTGGGTGTAGACCACGACCTGACTAACCACACAAGTCCCTAGTGCAGGTTTATCACCTAATCAGGTTCCATCTGCAGGGAGTCCGGCCGAGGTTTCCACAACATCCCCGAACGATGTGTACATGGTCCCCGAGACACCAAACGGGCGCCTCGGTACACCGGTCCACGTACCTGCCGCATCACAGCGCACCCCGAGAGTCATCGCTGTGCATGGCCTCCAGTAAACTACAAACACCATAAACTACTTGCAACTCCTGGACAGAGGACAAGGGGGTTAATAAGTCGAGCGAGGTCATATTTCAGGGCACAATTCATGGTAGTAGCTTATCTTAAATCACACATACAGATCTTAGTTCTTAGGGATGGTTCCAATGAAACAATCCTCCATGTACTACTACATGGCCTCTCGTCAGTACCTTTACCAAAACATGTTCAACACTTCACTCTCATCACCGACATAATCATTTCACTCTAGCCCATCACCCAGATGAACTAGACTTGACACAACTCTAAGCATAGCAGGCATAGCAAGGTAGGAAACACAAACATGGCTCAATCAACTCCTACACATGCTAGTAGGTTTCACCTAGTTATTGTGGCAATGACAGGTCATGCAGATGAAATGGGTTCAATTACCACAGCACACAGCAGTTTGAAACATTGTGGTCTTAAATGCAGTAAATGAGAGCAGGAGTGAGAACATGGGATTTTATCGATATGATCAAATGGTGGTTGCTTGCCTGACAGATTGGTCGAGGGGTACTGTCCTTCAGCTGGATACTCGCGAGTATCCTCAGGAGCAGAACCTACTGCGAAGAACACACTTGTAACACAATCAATACACGATGATATGCAACAATATGATGCATGCATATGATATGGAAAAATGAGTGTGTTGGGCTAAGCAACTACAAACAAATGGGTTTGAGTTAGTTTGAACCAAAGGTTCAACTCCGAACTCAAACTATGAACTTAAATAGTGCCTTATAATGTTTTCAACTAAACAGCAAGGTTAAGTTGCTTTAACATGCATGAAACCAGTACAGATGGATAGATTGTATTTTTGTGATCATTTTCATATATATATATATCTTTTCATTTGGAGTTACAGATTAATTTCTATGATTTTTTGAAGTTTATAACAATTTGTGGAATTTTCTGAATAAGTTTAAATCCAGAAAAGTCTTTACTATGTCAGCATTGCGTCAGCAGGTCAATAGGGCGGTCCAGGTCAAACCTGATCAGTGGGGCCCACTGGTCAGTGAATCAGTTAGTTAACTAACTAATTAGCAGTTAATTAGTGCCTAACCAAGATTTGACCAGGGGGCGGGCCCCACATGTCAGTGACCCAGGGGGGTCAAATCCCTGGTCAAACTGGGTCAAATCGCCAGTGTTTAGCCGCCAACGACAAACGAATGCAGCGGAGGGCGTGGGATTCGCACTCCGGTGATCAAACGGGCGGTGGAGGCCAACCACGTGAAGCCTGGAGCGAGCCGCATCAAGTGGTGGTGGTGGTTGGGCTCTGGGTGCCCGGAAACGACGCCGGTGACAAACTTGGCGGTGACCGGAGCTCGGGTAAACTCGAGGTCATCGCTACGGTGAACGTGGAGGCGTGTAGTTTGCATATACGTGCTCTACACGATGCGGTGAGTGAAATCGACATGACGGCCAGGCCGTAGCGTGGCCGGGGCCACGTCGGCGGGGATCTTAGGCGGAGGTGCATGCTGGTGAATTTGGTGCAGTTGCTACAGCACGCGACAGCGAGAACGGAGATGGGAAGGTGGAGCAGAAGCTCACAGCGGTCACGGTAGAAGGGTTAGCGGAGCCGGGGACGAGCTGGAGCATTTGGAAAGGCGAAGGGGATCTCCGGCGATGGTGGATCGGAGCGAGCTCGATGCAGCGACTCCGGGGTGAGCGAGCGCTCGGGGCTCGGTCTGATCGATGGAGTGGATGACGGCGAAGCGCCTAGACACGGCGAGGCAACGAGGAGGTGATGGTGGCTGCGGCTACATCGATGGCATGGGCGCAGCTGCGTCGGCCATGGAGGGAGAGTGCAAGGGAGAGGAGCTGGGGGAGAAGTGAGGTGTCCGCGAGGTCGGGGCGACAACGAGGCGGCCCTAGGCGGCGTCGAAGTGGTACCCAGGTGAGGCAGGCGAGCAGGGTGGCGGCTTGGCGAGCTTGGGCACGCGGGCACGCAGCTCCCTGCCTGCCTGGCGGGAGCTAGCAGGTGACTGGCACGGGCCAGCCCAGTGATGGGTCAGCCAGTGGGCTGCTAAGTGGGCTGCGCAGGTAAGTCTATCTTTTCCCTTTCTTTTATGTTTTCCATTATTCTGTAAACTGTTGGACTTTGTTTAAAATACCAAAACACTTTCAAAAATCATGAAACTGCTTGAGGGCACTGTTTGGAAAAGTTCCAACAACCATCATTTCATTTCATGATTATTTGGACATTTAAAATAATATATAGAATTTAAATGCCCAAATGCAAATAAGGTATGATTTAATTCAGTGACCCAAGTTGACCTAGAAAAATGTGAACCATTTTTGGCAGAGGTTATAGACCAAGACAAAAATGATGAACATTTTTGAAGGGCATTTCAGGTTCATTGAGAAATATTTTAGTAAAGCCTAGCTGGATTAAGTGGTGCTGGGGTTTCTGCCAACCCCATTTCAAGTTTCTGAGAAATTTAAACATGATGCATTCACTCTAATGCAGGCACTGACTAGGACATTTGAGCTCCTGACAGTCATTAGTGTTGTGGCTGTGTACGTTGTGCAAGACGTAGAACGGCCGGTTGCCCCTGAGAGGCTCATCATGGTCACGGCCACTCTTCTTCTCAGGCTCCGCTGCCAGCATGGCGGGGCCCTTGCCTTCGCCTCCTTACCCTTGGCCTTCTTGTCTTCAAGGTCGTCCCCCAGAAGCTCGAGGAGGGAGAGGCGGCTCTCTTCGGCCCTTGCACACTTGTTCGCCAGGTTGAACATCTCCTGGGTCGAGCACAGGTCGTCATGGATGGAAAGCTACTCGTTCATCTTGACGTCCCTGACGCCATGTGTGAACGCCGAGATGATGGCCTCGTCCGACGCTTTCGGGATCTTGAGGCGAACATCCGTGAAGCGTTTTATGTACTTGTGCAGAGTCTCGCCCAACTGTTGTTTCACGCGCTGCAGGTCATTCACCATAGGGGCGCGGTCACGAGTGCCTTGGAAGTTGGCAATGAAGCGCTCGCGAAGCTCGTCCCAGGAGGAGATCGATCCCTCCGGGAGGTGAAGGAGCCAGGAGCGCACACAATTCTTGAGAGCCATGGGGAACCAGTTTGCCATGACCTTGTCGTCGACATTCGCCGCCTCGATGCTCAGCGAGTAGAGCTGGAGGAACTCCGTAGGGTCGGGAGTGCCATCGTAGCGTGGGGTGATACGTCTCCAACGTATCTATAATTTTTGATTGTTCCATGCTATTATATTATGTGTTTTGGATGTTTTATATGCATTAATATGCTATTTTATATTATTTTGGACTAACCTATTAAGCTGGGGCCTAGTGCCAGTTTTTTGTCTTTTCCTTGTTTTTGAGCTTCGCCGAGAAGGAATACCAAACAGAGTCCAAATGGAATAAAACCTTCGCGAGGTTTTTTTTTGGACCAGAAGACACCCATGAGACTTGGAGATCAAGTTGGAAGAGCCACGAGGCGACCACAAGGGGGATGGCGCGCCCCCTACCTTGTGGGCCCCTCGTGACTCCCCCTAACCTAATTCTTCGTCCTATATATTCACATATATCCCCAAACCACCAGAAGCATCCATGAAAACACTTTTCCACCACCTCAACCTTCTGTACCCGTGAGATCCCATCTAGGGGCCTTTTCCGGCATCCTGCCGGAGAGGGATTCGATCACGGAAGGCTTCTACATCAACTCTATTGCCCTTCCGATGAAGCGTGAGTAGTTTACTCAGGCCTACGGGTCCATAGCTAGTAGCTAGATGACTTTCTCTATCTCTTTGATTCTCAATACCATGTTCTCCTCCATGTTCTAGGAGATCTATCCAATGTAATCTTCTTTTGTGGTGTTGTAACACCCCGAGAATCATGCTACGCAATCTCCCCCTAATGGTGGCCATGTCATCATGATTACTATGCACATTGCCACTAAATAAAAAGCAAAGTCAAATTCAAATTTAAATTTCAAGTCAAAATAATATTTCTTTAAACGGTAAACAAAATGTTAGTTGGGTTGAAAATAATCACTATATAATTTTCATGTAGAAACTAACATTATTTGAGTGGTTAAATGCCCTTAAGTATGTAAAATGCACCCAAAGAACACCTATCCAACACATTTAAATTCAAACCGAAAATCAAATATTTGCGAATGCCCTCAATACTCTTTGTGCAACCCTAGAATATTACATATCATTTTCGTGCAAAGTTTCATAATTAAAAAATTCATTTGATCACTAAACTATTTAAAAAACAATAGCTAGATTGAAAAATAGAAAAGGATATAAAAAGAGAAATCCCCATTAACTTAAGCCCAAGATTTTTATCAGATTAGGCCCAGCCCAACTGGCCGGCCTTTTTCCCTACCTCTCACAGGGAGAGGCAGAGCCGCGTGCCCGGCCATCCATGGCTCCAGGCCACGTGCCGGCCATCCGCAACCCCCTCGGCCTACTAAGGTGTCCCCGAAACCCTAGCTCGCCTCGCTCATCCCTCCTCGATCCCCATCGCTCCCCTCTTCTCTGGCTCGATTTTGAGCTTGCAAGCTCACGCGGTCACCGCTGCCTCGCCCGTCATTGACGCTGGCCCACCGCCTCTCCGGCGACGGAGCACATCTCGAGGTTCGCAGCGCTCTACCGCGTCCGCTCAGGCTTTCGAACGAGGCGGGAGCTGCGAGCCGACGCAGCTTCGTCTTCTTCGTCCGCCGCCGTCGCCTCGCCATCACCACCGCCTCTCCGTCCACCCGACCTCTCCGAAGCGCCAATGGTCTACCTATGAGCAACTCCTCCGGATCCCTCCTTCCTCGCCGATTCGTCGCCGTTTGCCGCCCCGAGCACATCCGACCTCGCACAGACGCTGCACATAGGTGCGGCGTGAGCTGCTGCTGCTGCTTAACTTATTGATGTGTCGCTGCTGCGGCGCGCCCCCGGCCTCACCTCCGCTGCAGTTGCTCGCCGCCATCGCCTTAGTCGCCCTCGCTGCCGCCTCGCTGCCTAGCATAGCCCCCTTCTGCCTTCGCTTTTTGCCGCTGCTTAGGTGATGTCCTCTGTTGCTTAGTTACTTAGCTTCGCCATTGTTGTTATTGTTACTTGTTGCCGCTGCCAGGCGCTAATTGTTGCTGCTAATGGCCACGGCGGCCTTGCTATATCGTGGTGTGCACAGCCACCGGTGGTCGGCCATGCAAATTAGATTAGAGACTAATTGGTAGTACTAGTTAGGTTAGTTATTACACAATGACATGTGGACCCCATGACATACACTGTAGTGGTCAATCCATCAACGTTGATCGTTGACCTCATGACTCAAAGACACCCAGCCCCACTTGCCATACAATAGACTAGGAAACCCATGGGTACACTTAGTATATTCTGTTTTAATTTCGAAATATAATTAAATCCAGAAATTTTAGAAAATCATTTAAACTTCGGAAAATCATATAAAATAATCCGTAACTCGGATGAAAAAGTTTTATATATGAAAGTTGCTTAGAACGACGAGACGAATCCGGGTACGCAGCCCGTTCGTCCACCACACATCAATAGCATATCAAACACGCAACTTTCCTCCTCCGGTTAATCTGTCCGAAAACGCGAAACACTGGGAATATTTTCCCGGATGTTTCCCCCCTTCGCCGGTATCACCTATCCCTACGTTAGGTCACCTCTAGCACAACGTATTGCCGCTTATTGCTTTGTGTTACATTTGATTGCTCTGTTATTTATTGTGTTCCCCCTCCGTTACTTCTTTCCGGTATACCCCATGGCGATGCTGATGCCCCTGTGGTCGACTACGTCACCAAGATATCGCCTATTCTCCTCTATACTGCTTGCATTAGAGTAGTGTAGCATGTTACTGCTTTCCGTTGATCCTATTCTGATGCATAGCCTGACATTATTGCTACATCTGTTGATACCTTACCTGCAGTCCTAAATGCTTAGTATAGGATGCTAGTTTATCATCATTGGCCCTACATTCTTGTCAGTCTGCCTTGCTATACTATCGGGCCGTGATCACATGGGAGGTGATCACGGGTATATACTATACATACATACATACTATACAGATGGTGACTAAAGTCGGGTCCGCTCGAAGAGTACCCGCAAGTGATTCTGATGAGGGGGCTGAAAGGACAGGTGGCTCCATCCCGGTAGAGGTGGGCCTGGGTTCCCGACGGCCCCCGACTGTTACTTTGTAGCGGAGCGACAGGGCAGGTTGAGACTACCTAGGAGACAGGTGGGCCTGGCCCTGTTCGGCGTTCGCGGATACTTAACACGCTTAACGAGATCTTGGTATTTGATCTGAGTCTGGCCATTTGGTCTATACGCACTAACCATCTACGTGGGAGTAGTTATGGGTATCCCGACGTCGTGGTATCAGCCGAAGCCTTCTTGACGTCAGCGACGGAGCGGCGCGCGCCGGGTTGGACTGCGTTAACGCAACTTCCTTTGTAATGGAGGTTGCTAGGTCTGCTCACCGTCACAGACATAACGTGCGTGTGTGCTCAGGGCGATGGGCCCAGACCCCTGCGCGCATAGGATTTAGACCGACGTGTTGACCTCTCTGTTGTGCCTAGGTGGGGCTGCGACGTGTTGATCTTCCGAGGCTGGGCATGACCCAGGAAAGTGTGTCCGGCCAAATGGGATCGAGCGTGTTGGGTTATGTGGTGCACCCCTGCAGGGAAGTTAATCTATTCGAATAGCCGTGTCCCTCGGTAAAAGGACGACCCGGAGTTGTACCTTGACCTTATGACAACTAGAACCAGATACTTAATAAAACACACCCTTCCAAGTTCCACAGACAACCCGGTGATCGCTCTCTAACAGGGCGACGAGGAGAGGCTCGCCGGGTAGGATTATGCTATGCGATGCTACTAGAGATGCTACTTGGAGGACTTCAGTCTACTCTCTTCTACCTGCTGCAAGACGGAGGCTGCCAGAAGCGTAGTCTTCGATAGGATTAGCTATCCCCTCTTATTCGGCATTTCGCAGTTCACCCACTCATATGGCCTCCTTACACATATACCCATGCATATGTAGTGTAGTTCCTTGCTTTTGCAGTACTTTGGATGAGTACTCACGGTTGCTTTCTCCCCTTTTCCCCCTTTCCTTCTTTTCGGTTGTCGCAACCAGATGCCGGAGCCAGAGCGACGCCACCGTCGGCGACTACTACACCGGAGGTGTCTACTACGTGTGCTGCCGATTTACGCACTGGGAGTAGTTTAGGAGGATCCTGCAGGAGGCCTGCGCCTCTTCGATCAGATCTTAGTTTGTGCTAGCCTTCTTAAGGCAAACTTGTTTAACTTATGTCCAGACTCAGATATTGTTGCTTCCACTGACTCGCCTATGATCGAGCACTTGTATTCGAGCCCTCGAGGCCCCTGGCTTGTATTATGATGCTTGTATGACTTATTTATGTTTTAGAGTTGTGTTGTGATATCTTCCCGTGAGTCCCTGATCTTGATCGTACATGTTTGCGTGCATGATTAGTGTACGATTAAATCGGGGCGTCACAAGTTGGTATCGAGCCGATCGCTCAGAATCCCCTTCCCAACTCCTTGGCCGAAGTTGAGTCTAGACATTGCAAAACTTTTTACTAACATGGCTGTGCGGCCCATGGGCCCACGTCGCCATTGGGTGGTATTAGGATCTTTTACTCCTCGATCTTTACTCCGGGATTCTGAACTCTCTTCTATTCGGGTTAAACAATTTTTACTAAAATCTAACTTTAGGTTCTCGAAAATACTTTCTCCCGGAGAGCCCCTTCAGTCCAGATGATCGCTGGCTGCACCAGAAGATTTCGAAGATACTCTCCAATTTTCTCTCGAGACCTTGTGCCTGTTGCCTTTGCAATTCCCTACCACCGAAATATCCCTATGGATAAATACTTACACTGTCAGGCTTACTTTTATTCCCATCGATCTTGTTATTACAAGATACCCGAGAATATTTTGTGCCTACTGCCTTGCAGTTCTTTGCCACCTCAATACCCCTAAGAATAACTTCTCGCACCTTCCGAGTATCCGCTCATCCCAGTTGTTCAGGTGTTTCACAAAAGTCTTTGAAATACTATTCAATCCTCCGAAAATCCTTAGCAGCTTTATTGCTCTACAAATACTTGTCTACTAGCATTATGGATGCTTCCCATATATCCGCAATATTCACTAGTATCTTTTGACACCGCCATTTTGATCCTATTGATTCAACACGTGTGCGTAATGCACACAATCATCTATCAACCCTTCTAAATTATCTTTCGGCTCGGACATCATTTTTGAACATGAGCTGGTTCTCGACCAAACTATTTGTCGCCAATTGTGCCTCTGGTCTATCCAACTTATTCATCCTTGATCGAGCGATCGCTCGATCCTTGTTTTGGAAATCGTAATTCCTTTGTTATCTAAGCATCGAATTATTCCGATGTTCTATAATATGATGCTCGTGCATTCTATCATCCTCGATGGAGTACCGATACTCACATCAGCTCCGCTAGGATCACCGATCGATTGTTGGATTGTTATCCGACAAAGTGTGCTTCATATTCAATCACCTTGTGAGTTCTTTCCCGATACATTGTGCCTTTGGTAAATTGTATCATCTGCAACCAACCATGCTCGCTTTCGAGCTGGTGGTATTTACTATTGAAGCTTGTGGTATATGTTTCCACGATACCCTGACGGGTTGAACCTATGCCTTCCTTTATATGTGTGAACTCGGAAGTTTTCACGAGTCATACTCCTCTGGTATTTCACCAGGTAAAACTTTCAACACTAATGCCTTTATCAAAGCGAGAAGTGAATGGAAGGTTATACATTGAAGAAGTGGGAGTCGACCTTGAACTTTGTGTTCATGCTCATGGACACGATGTAGATCCTATCATGGAAGCTTCTTGTAATAATAACTATTTCGTTGTTATAATATCATTCGAAATCTATGAATTGATCCTTTGCAATCATGGATCCGACCATATTTTCTACTTGATTCCATTTCTCGGACAAGTTAAACCACTTGTCCTCTACAGATCAATGCACCCATCCAACCTCTATTTTGATCTACCTTCGAGTACTAACCCCCTAGTATCTCGAGGATATCAACCGATTGCACTACATCTTATGCATTTCTGATGAAGTATTGCATTTCCCCGTCATAGTCACTCCACGGGTTCTGGGTTGTCGTCAACCGAGAACACCGATTAGTGTATCGAATCGCCCCTGTGATTCAGTACTCCTAGTACATTGTGGATGAGAAGTTTAATACTCCATCACGTCATTCCTAGCCTGTTTGGCTATATCATTATCGTGATGATTTTAACTGTGCTACCTGGTCCTTGTACCCGTAGCACCACTTTCGATGATGAGCTAAGCTTACGTTGCTTTTCCTCGACATATCATTCCGCCTTGAACATCAAACTTGATTCCGAGTTTGTGTCGTATCTGTGGTTCCAATAATCTTCGTTGCATCAATCCTTTTGCTTGATACGATCATTGCTCAATTGCTTCTTTGTGGAGTCTCTCGACAAAATTGTCGTGATCATCATCAACATCTTTGCCCCTTCCAGTTATCATCGAATTCATGATCATAAGTGCCATCCTCGCCCCTTGGTAATTTGAATTACCATCGACAACATCCTTTTCCTTTTCATCACAAACTTGTTCATGTTATGGACACAACTTGCTATCCAGCTTGTACTATGTTCTACCTTGAAGTATTACCATCTTTTATGTCGATTGTCATGAGAATTTCACCACCTCTTAGGAAATTCTTGATTCAGTAATACTTCTCTCCATCTCCGTTCATATCTTGGTCCCATGTTGTTTCTAATCGGATTACCAACCATTGAACTATGATGTGTGAATTCAAAACTTCTAGCAACCCTATTGCTTTGAAGTTAACGATCGACAGTTCATTCTTAGACTGTTGGTTATTGAATCGTCACTCTAACCTTGATCTTGCTGCCTAAGGTCATATTTCAGGCACACCTTTTCAAGTAATGATTGATGGTGTATGTTTTCCTCAGGCATACAACATTATATCATTTGAATTGACAAGTGTCATCTTCTTGTTCACATTATTGTGGAAAATCCATCTGCTTGGAATTCTCGAGGAATTGTCGCTGAGTTCATCAGCTACCTCCTCTTCCTCTCCTTGATTTACTGAGGAACTCTTGTTTCGGAACTCACTCCCATAGTTCATTCCCCGAGTCTGAGATATCCTGACACCAATCAGATCTGAATCTCGGTCAGATATGGTGATTGGAACATATTTCCAAGAGTTATAACAATGGTCTTTATGTGACCCGGTAAGGTGCTGTCGTGCCTAGCACACCTGGCCGGAGGCCTATTGTTATGGTTCCCTTTTTAACAAGGTTAACCATTCTTCCATGAGGAAATTGTACGACTTATTCTATAAGTTGTTCCTGATGAATCCTTTGTCTATCCAAGTCTGACCTTTGCTTAAAGACCATGGCAATGCTATCTCAAAGCATGTCTGTGGTACTCCGATTTTCAACAAGAACATTTGAAGCCCAATGCTAAATGTTTCCTGCTCAATTATCCAAACACCGTTGTATGGGTAATGTCATGAAATTCCTCTCCCCTTACATAAATGGTTTTCTACTTTCTATCCTTTCATGGATATCATGCTCTGTTTGTCCTTGGGAAGGAAATACCCCTGAGATATGTGTTTTAACACATTTTCCTTTCCATTGTTCTGTTTAATCTGATAGCCATATTTTCCTTTCCATTGTTTGGTTTAACCTTTCTTGTGATCTATATGACCTAAGCAGTAATATTCTCCTGCTTATGTAAACACCTCGTGGTACCGCTCTGTCAGTAAGACCCTGTTACTATTGTTGATGACATTCCGGTAGCCACCGATGGGTGATAACTTTGCCAATTGGTTCACCCCATTCAACAAGCAGGAAAATTGCTCTTCGTTCCCCGTCCTTAGTACCAACATTTTTGCCGGCATACCTGACAAGCTATTCACTAACATGCCTCCCTGTCGCGGCTGTGCAAGATGTCACCACCCTTCCTACTTTCTACCCCACATGGTGGGCCCATAACCCACAGTTCCACAGGATCGAAACGTGACTCTTCTGTACCCCCTGTTGTCAAAGTTATTCCTCACGCTTGACTTTGTATGTAATTCACGGGCCACTTGCCTGTTGATCTATTCAGGTATCAGACGCAATACTTACTCTCGCTATTCTGAACCCCTTTCTCACTCTGGTTCAGACTTCGAGCAACTACCTATCCGCTTGTAACCTCTTATTGTACCTTCATACCTTACTCTCGATGTATTTTATATGTTC
Source organism: Aegilops speltoides (assembly GCA_021437245.1). Taxonomy (NCBI): domain Eukaryota; kingdom Viridiplantae; phylum Streptophyta; class Magnoliopsida; order Poales; family Poaceae; genus Aegilops; species Aegilops speltoides. The sequence continues at coordinate 163,810,275 of CM038141.1, forward strand.
AACTCAAGAGATAATCTTATGCTCATTCATGGGTTAACCCCAGATTGTTTCCCTCATAAGCATTATGTCGTAGCCGAGCTGCCCCTTACCTATTTGTAAGTACGTTGGAGTTCCCGAAGAAAAGGACGACTTCACCATGATGACCTGAAGCAGAGTAATGAAGACATCAATGTAAGGGATCGACCTCTTCGAGAAGAGCAACCAAGCCCGAGAAGTTTCGTTAGAATTTCGTAACCAGAACTTCCGCCCTTACTCCACCTCTTAAATCTCGGGACGAGATTTCTTGTAGTGGAGGAGATTTGTAACACCCCGAGAATCATGCTACGTAATCTCCCCCTAATGGTGGCCATGTCATCATGATTACTATGCACATTGCCACTAAATAAAAAGCAAAGTCAAATTCAAATTTAAATTTCAAGTCAAAATAATATTTCTTTAAACGGTAAACAAAAATGTTCGTTGGGTTGAAAATAATCACTATATAATTTTCATGTAGAAACTAACATTATTTGAGTGGTTAAAATGCCCTTAAGTATGTAAAATGCACCCAAAGAACACCTATCCAACACATTTAAATTCAAACCGAAAATCAAATATTTGCGAATGCCCTCAATACTCTTTGTGCAACCCTAGAATATTACATATCATTTTAGGTGCAAAGTTTCATAATTAAAAAATTCATTTGATCACTAAACTATTTAAAAAACAATAGCTAGATTGAAAAATAGAAAAGGATATAAAAAGAGAGAAATCCCCCATTAACTTAAGCCCAAGACTTTTATTGTACTAGGCCCAGCCCAACTGGCCGGCCTTTTCCCTACCTCTCACGGGGAGAGGCAGAGCCGTGCGTGCCGGCCATCCATGGCTCCAGGCCACGTGCGGCCATCCGCGACCCCCTCGGCCTACTAAGGTGTCCCCGAAACCCTAGCTCGCCTCGCTCATCCCTCCTCGATCCCCATCGTTCCCCTCTTCTCTGGCTCGATTTTGAGCTTGCAAGCTCACGCGGTCACCGCTGCCTCGCCCGTCATTGACGCGCCCACCGCCTCTCCGGCGACGGGAGCACATCCGGAGGTTCGCAGCGCTCTACGCGTCCGTTCAGGCACTTTGAACGAGGCGGGGAGCTGCGAGCCGACGCATCTTCGTCTTCTTCGTCCGGCCGTCGTCGTCTCGCCATCACCACCGCCTCTCCGGTCCACCCGACCTCTCCGAAGCGCCAATGGTCTACCTATGAGCTACTCCTCCGGATCCCTCCTTCCCCTGCCTCGATTCGGTCGCCGTTTGCCGTCCCGAGCACACCCGACCGCGCAGACGCTGCGTACATAGGCGCGGCGTGAGCTGCTGCTGCTGCTTAACTTGTTGATGTGTCTTGCTGCGGTCGCGCGCGCCTGGCCTCACCTCCGCCTGCAGTTGCTCGCGGCCACCGCCTAAGCGTCGCCCGCTGCCGCCCGCTGCCTAGCATAGCCCCTGTTGTCGCCTTACATTTTTGCCGCTGCTTAGCTGATGTCCTCTGTTGCTTAGTTACTTAGCTTCGCCATTGTTGTTATTGTTACTTGTTGCCGCTGCTGTGCGCTAATTGCTGCTGCTAATGGCCACGGCGGCCTTGCTATATCGTGGGTGTGCACAGCCACCGGTGGTCGCCATGCAAATTAGATTAGAGACTAATTGGTAGTACTAGTTAGGTTAGTTATTACACAAGTACATGTGGACCCCATGACATACATCGAGTGGTCAATCCAATAACGTTGATTGTTGACCTCATGACTCAACACACCCAGGCCCCACTTGCCATACAATAGACTAGGAAACCCATGGGTACACTTAGTATATTCTGTTTTAATTTCGAAATATAATTAAATCCAGAAATTTTAGAAAATCATTTAAACTTCGGAAAATCATATAAAATAATCCGTAACTCGGATGAAAAAGTTTTATATATGAAAGTTGCTCAGAACGACGAGACGAATCCGGGTACGCAGCCCGTTCGTCCGCCACACATCCCTAGCATATCAAACACGCAACTTTCCTCCTCCGGTTAATCTGTCCAAAAACGCGAAACACCGGGAATATTTTCCCGGATGTTTCCCCCCTTCGCCGGTATCACCTATCCCTACGTTAGGTCACCTCTAGCACAACGTATTGCCGCTTCTTGCTTTGTGTTACATTTGATTGCTCTGTTATTTATTGTGTTCCCCCTCCGTTACTTCTTTCCGGTAGACCCCATGGCGATGCTGATGCCCCTGTGGTCGACTACGTCACCAAGATATCGCCTATTCTCCTCTATACTGCTTGCATTAGAGTAGTGTAGCATGTTACTGCTTTCCGTTGATCCTATTCTGATGCATAGCCCGACATTATTGCTACATCTGTTGATACCTTACCGCAGTCCTAAATGCTTAGTATAGGATGCTAGTTTATCATCATTGGCCCTACATTCTTGTCGACCGCCTTGCTATACTATCGGGCCGTGATCACATGGGAGGTGATCACGGTATATACTATACATACATACATACTATACAGATGGTGACTAAAGTCGGGTCCGCTCAAGAGTACCCGCAAGTGATTCTCGATGAGGGGCTGAAAGGACGGTGGCTCCATCCCGGTAGAGGTGGGCCGGGTTCCGACGGCCCCGATCGTTACTTTTGTAGCGGAGCGGCAGGCAGGTTGAGACTACCTAGGAGGCAGTGGGCTGGCCTGTTCGGCGTTCTCGGATACTTAACACGCTTAACGAGATCTTGGTATTTGATCCGAGTCCGCCATTTGGTCTATACGCACTAACCATCTACGTGGGAGTAGTTATGGGTATCCCGACGTCGTGGTATCGGCGAAGCCTTCTTGACGTCACGACGGAGCGGGCGCGCTAGGCCGGTTGGACTGCGTTAACGCAACTTCCTTTGTAATGGAGGTTGCTAGGTCTGCTCACCGGTCGCGACGCATAGCGTGCAGTGTGCTTTCGAGGCGATGGGCCTGCACCCTACAAGCATAGGATTTAGACCGACGTGTTGACCTCTCTGTTGTGCCTAGGTGGGGCTGCGGCGTGTTGATCTTCCGAGGCTGGGCATGACCCAGAAAGTATGTCCGGCCAAATGGGATCGGCGTGTTGGGTTATGTGGTGCACCCTGCAGGGAAGTTAATCTATTGAATAGCCGTGTCCCTCGGAAAAGGGCGACCGGAGTTGTACCTTGACCTTATGACAACTAGAACCAGATACTTAATAAAACACACCCTTCCAAGTTCCACAGACAACCCGTGATCGCTCTCTAACAGTATGACGAGGAGAGGCTCGCCGGGTAGGATTATGCTATGCGATGCTACTAGAGATGCTACTTGGAGATGCTACTTGGAGGACTTCATCTACTCTCTTCTACCTGCCAGAAGACGGAGGCTGCGAGCGTAGTCTTCGATAGGATTAGCTATCCCCTCTTATTCGGCATTCTGCAGTTCAGTCCACTCATATGGCCTCCTTACACATATACCCATGCATATGTAGTGTAGTTCCTTGCTTGCAGTACTTTGGATGAGTACTCACGGTTGCTTTCTCCCCTTTTTCCCCTTTCCTTCTTTACGGTTGTCGCAACCAGATCTCGGAGCCCAGAGCGACGCCACCGTCGGCGACTACTACTTTGGAGGTGTCTACTACGTGCTGGATCGGCGACCACTGTGAGTAGTTTAGGAGGATCGAGGCAGGAGGCTGCGCCTCTTCGATCAGTATCTTAGTTTGTGCTAGCCTTCTTAAGGCAAACTTGTTTAACTTATGTACGTACTCAGATATTGTTGCTTCCATGACTCGCCTATGATCGAGCACTTGTATTCGAGCCCTCGAGGCCCACGGCTTGTATTATGATGCTTGTATGACTTATTTATGTTTTAGAGTTGTGTTGTGATATCTTCCGTGAGTCCTCGATCTTGATCGTACATGTTTGCGTGCATGATTAGTGTACGATTAAATCGGGGGCGTCACAGGTGTGTTTGTTGAGATCCGATGAATTGTGGATTTATGATCAGCTTATCTATGAATATTATTTGAATCTTTTCTTAATTCTTATATGCATGATTTGATATCTTTGTAATTCTCTTCGAACTATCGGTTTAGTTTGGCCAACTAGATTAGTTTTTCTTGCAATGGGAGAACTTCTTAGCTTTGGGTTCAATCTTGCGGTGTCCTTTCCCAGTGACAGGGGGCAACAAGGCATATATTGTATTGTTGCCATCGAGGATAAAAAGATGGGGTTTACATCATATTGCTTGAGTTTATTCCTATACATCATGTCATCTTACTTAATGCTTTACTCTGTTCTTCATGAACTTAATTCTCTAGATGCAGGCAGGAGTTGGTCGATGTGTGGAGTAATAGTAGTAGATGCAGGCAGGAGTCGGTCTACTTGACATTGACATGATGTCTATATTTCATAATCATTGCCTTAGATATCGTCATAACTTTGCGCTTTTCTATCAATTGCTCGACAGTAATTTGTTCACCATATTGTTTGCTATCTTGAGAGAAGCCACTAGTGAAACCTATGGCCCCCGGATCTATTTTCCATCATATAAGTTTCCGGGCTACTAATTTGCAATCTTTTACTTTCCAATCTATAAACCAAAAATACCAAAAATATTACATTATCTTTTGTTAGTTTCATCTATATTTATTAGATCTCATTTTTGCAAGTCACCGTGAAGGGATTGACAACCCCTTTATCGCGTTGGGTGCAAGTTGTTTGATTGTTTGTGCAGGTATTGGTGATTTGTGCGTTGTCTCCTACTGGATTGATACCTTGGTTCTCTAACTGAGAGAAATAATTATCTCTACTTTGCTGCATCACCCTTTCCTCTTCAAGGAAAAAACCAACGCAAGCTCAAGAAGTAGCATGGGGGAAGGTCCGGCATGAACTTGCTGGGCCAGACGACGCGACACAGCTCTGGGGTGAAACGTGCGGCAGCCTGCTGCACTCACGGGCGTGGCAGGTGCAAGGGGAGCTCGGCCTTGACGTCCACGCGCTGCTGCCTCCAGCGACGCATGGTCCTGCTGCTGGCACGATGGTGCGGGGAGCGCACGTGCGTCACCTTGTGGCCCTGCACCACCTGGCAACTCGCCTCATCCCGTGTTGGCGCCGGCGCCCCATGCTGTGGGTCGCGCGGGAGTGCGTCGCGGCTAGTCTCAGGGTCGGCGCCGCGCAGAGGAGGAGGAGGAGGCGCGCCATGGGCCACGTCGCCCGCCCGGGATGGCGGGGGACGAAGTGAGTGGGAGGGTGGGGCCTCGCCGGCAGCATTGACGAGCTTAGTGATGCGGCCGAGCTAGGCGTCATAGCCCTCATCGGCGGGACGATAGCACAGCAGTTCATGCGCCATGAGGACAGCATGTGTGTTCATCGGCCAGCGGCGAGCGTGGGAGGACGGCGCCGTGGCGGGAGTGAGAGAAGGAGTGGCGGTGCGGCCATCGTCCCGCACGGAGGGTGGCAGCAGCAAGTCCTGCTGCTCGTGAGCACCAGGGTCAATGGCAGCGTTAGCCACAGGAGAGGCAGAGCGGCGCGGGACGCCACGGCCCACGGTTGTCATTTGAGCGACGCGAGCGGCCTGGCGCTCGGCGCGACTTGGCGAGCATCAACCATAGGCACGTCGGAGCGAGAACGGACCATGGTTGATGAAGAGGCGGAGCTTCGACACGCCCCTACCTGGCGCGCCAAATGTGGAACTCGGGGCTCCGTAGACCCAAGAAGGTTCGAACTCTGGGGCACGAATGAAGGATCCCGCTTCACAATGATGCTAGCTCGCCATGCCCATGGCCTGATCTCACCAAGCGCGCTGGATCGTGAGGAAGGAATGAACTCAGAGATTTACCCAGGTTCGGGGCCATCTTGTGCTGTAAAACCCTACTCGTGCTTTTGGTGGATTGGCCTCACGAGGAGGTAGAGGATGAACTAGTAAAGGGGATGAGCAGCCTTGAGAGGGCTCGGGTACTGAGGATGAATCGGTCCGGGGTCGGATCCTTTCTACGGTGGTGGCTAACCCCAATTTATAGCGGTCTTGGTCCTCTTCCCTCATGGCTTAGGTGGGAAGGGATTCCGCAACGGTCCATTTTGAAAGGGGACAAGGAGTACATCTTACCCTGACGGAAGGTAGTCTTTGCCTGCAAAACTTTTGGCCATGACGCAGCGGTGTCGGTGATGACATCTATCTAGCCAAGCTCGTGGTCTTGATCTCGTTGCACCGGAATGAAAAGCTTTGGGGCCTTCCTCGAGAACCTGTGCCTGCCCTTGCTCCCTTAGCACCGAAGAGGAAACTGTCCCCCTTTGCGCCCGCTGACGCCCGCCTGGCCTCGGGAGGTCTTGGCATCGTTCTCCTCACGAGGTCGGGGCCCTCGCGAGGATCTTGTCCTGGGAGTCTTGTAGCTTGGGTTGTACCAGGGCGACGTGGGAGCCACGCCATGGGCCGCAGGCAGGTAGATCTGGGTACCCCTGATCCCAGAATGCTGACAGGTTGCTTCCTGGCATGTCTCCTCATTGAATTTCTGTGCCTGTGTTATTTGAAGCTCAATACTATAATACACAACCAAAATGAATTTAGATCTGCATCACATTTTATTTGTTGTAGAACTCAACTATGCATGCACAAAAATGGTTTTTGTATACGATCTGCATGCTATTGTTTCTCAACCTTTGTTACAACTACACAGGGATATTTTTATATGATAATTGACTTTCATTTTGTATGGAGATAATTCACTTTCTCAGATAGAATCACAAACTAAAGAGGTTGTTCCCTTTTTTTGCATCTTTGATTTCTTCAACAGGGAAGGAAAGGGGTAGTGAGGGATGAGATACTACTAATGCTGACGGTTCCAACAATGTTTGTGCAGGTACTGAAGTAAAGTAGTTCTTTTGGTTTGTTTTCTGAATATCTGCAATGAAAATTTCAAGGGTTGTTTCGAACACATAATCTGATAGAAAATTTGTTACAAACAGTTCAATTCTGACAAGAGTATGAAGAAAATCTCTGTGTTTCAAACAAGGATCTAAATGGTCTTTCCTACTTATAAAGATTGAAGTTAGTGGTTAGTTCACACGTGGGAACAACAACTTTCACCAATAAATAAATACACCCATACCTACATGTGGTACTAGCAACCTTCCAAGAGACATAATAAAGAATTTTTTTACTCACATGTGCGACCTAACACAAATACAGAAGTACACTAATACTTTCATGTGATACCAACACACATAGAAGGCACAAATAATATATGCAGAAATCCGACTCTAACTCAAAATTCTGCTCTTGTTTTTTACTTTCTCTTCCCAACCAAGTTCTTCCAGTTCTATATCATAGAAGAAGAGAGTGAACAAATTGTAATTCCAAAGTGATGATAGGCGTTGTCCACCTACCCAATCCACGACCTTGTGCCTATTCTCGTATGTTTCAACATTTGAAATGTTGTGTCTTGCAACGGACCTACTATGATTGCTTAAGATTCTGCAATGCATGCCACATGTGTCAAAGATGGTTTAGGCGTCGTAACTCTCAGAGAGAGTCGGCCTCACGTATATATTGCCAAGTATCGATCTGGTATAGGGAGTATTGCCCAAGGCAAGAGAGATACACGGGAGTAGAGATAAGAGAGAGAGAGATTTAAATAGAAAGATAATAATCTCTACAACTCTAACTACTCCTAACGTGATACAATATGCAAGACCGAAGTTGTTTAACATCCTCCCTTAATCTGAACTGCGCAAGTTAAGATTACGCTTGAACTCTTCAAATGGTCTTGTGGGCAAAGCCTTTTTGAAGCCATCTGCAACCTGATCCTTGGAGTGAACAAAACGAATGTCCAATTCCTTGCTAGCAACCCTTTCTCTCGCAAAGTGATAATCAATCTCAATATGTTTGGTTCTAGCATGAAGGACAGGATTAGCAGACAAATATGTGACACCAAGATTATCACACCATAAACAAGGTGTTTGTGTGTGATGTATCCCAAGCTCTTTAAGGAGTGATTTTACCCTGATAATTTCTGTTGTGGCATTAGCAAGTGCCTTATACTCTGCTTTAGTACTTGACATTGAGACTGTAGCATGTTTCTTTGCACACCATGAAATTAAGTTAGGACCAAAGAAAACTGCAAAACCACCTGTAGACCTTCTATCATCTAAGCAGCCTGTCCAGTCAGAATCAGAAAAAGCACTGACTAGGGTAGATGATGACTTACTAAAAGTCAGTCCAGTACTCATGGTGTTTCTTATGTATCTCTGTATGCGTTTGGCAGCAGTCCAATGAGCTGTGGTTGGTGCATGAAGAAACTGACAGACTTTATTGACTGCAAATGAAATATCAGGCCTGGTGAGAGTCAAATACGGAAGTGCACCTACCATGCTCCTGTACTTGGTACCATCCTCTTGATTCAAGAGTTCACCTTCTATAAGGGATAACTTTTCTGACTAGATAGTGGTGTTGGTGATGGTTTACAGCCCTGCAAACCTACTCTAGTCAGCAAATCAGCTGCATATTTTTCCTGAGACAAATGTAGACCACCTTCTTTGTTTCTTTTAACTTCAATACCAAGGAAGAAATGCAAGTCACCTAGATCCTTAAGACCAAATTCTGAGTTCAAATCCTTCAACAGAGCTATCACAGCCTCATGTGAGGAGCTTGTAACAATAATATCATCAACATATATGAGCACAAATATGGAGGCGTTGGACTTGTTATAAATAAACAATGATGTATCTGATTTTGAGGGAAGGAAACCAGGTTGCTGTAATTTCGAACTCAAACGAGAATACCATGCCCTGGGAGCTTGTTTCAGTCCATAGAGAGACTTATCAAGCCTGCACACATGAAACAGTTTGTTCTTGTCTTCAAACCCAGGAGGTTGCTTCATATAAACTTCCTCTTCCAGAAAACCGTGAAGAAACGCATTTTGCACATCTAGCTGCCTGAGACTCCATCCTCTGGATACAGCAATAGAAAGAACAAGACGAATAGTTGCAGCCTTAACAACAGGACTAAAAGTATCCTCATAGTCTATGCCATACCTCTGTTTAAAACCTTTTGCAACAAGTCTAGCTTTGTAACGATCCACAGTGCCATCAGACCTCTTTTTAATCTTGAACACCCATTTACAATGAATAACATTTTTACCTTGTTGAGAAGGAACTAGGTGCCAGGTTTTGTTTTTGTGAAGAGCATGAAATTCTTCCTCCATGGCCTTCTTCCACGTGGGGTCAGCAAGTGCATCATGAACAATGTGGGGCTCTCCTAGAGAAGCATCCAAACCAAATTTCACCTTGTAATTTACTGGCTGAATTGTACCACTTTGGAGTCGAGTGCGCGGCTATGTGGCTGGAGAGAAATCCACGTTCATAGAAGATCCAGCCACCTGCTGTTGCTGGACCGGACCAGGTGGTTCAGCCGAGGAGTCCGCTGATGATCCCTCGGTGGCAGCAGCAGAACTGCCCCCGATGCCTGCTGGATCCTCTGCGGGCGAACGTGCAGCTGAAGAAGAAGGGACCGCCACAGAAGATCCGGGCGTATCAGCCGGATCGGGAGCGAAACCCGCGTCAAGTGATGATGAGGGGCGCGGGGCCCGCTGGCATAGACATGCGGAACCAGCGCGTAGCGACCGGGCAGCTGCACCCCAGGCGTTGATTGGGCCAGCTCGTCTGCGGGGCCAGGCGCAAGGGACGCAGGCCGCAAGACCGATGCGAGTTGGCGCGAGGCAGCCGGCTCGGGCGGAGACAGCGCATTGTCGCGCAACAGCTGGCAGAGCGGGGATCCAGGAGAGAATGCGGTCGGCCCGGCAGCGGTCGGGCGCACTGATCCTGAGGGGGATTGCACTAAATCCTGCATGACGACTGTAGGGCGCCTCGATACAGTATATTCTGCATGGTTTGGACTCGGTGTTCCACCGTTTTGTGGTCCGTTTTGTTCTGCAGAAACATGCTCAAGTGACAGATTAGGAGGATTAGTCATACAGTTGAGTCAATACATTTATCATCACCACCGGAATCATCATTGGTAAGATGTGTTGGAAGTAGAAGGATTTCTTCTCTAAGGAGAGCACCGGCATTGGGATGGAGTTTTTCAAAGGGAAACTGAGTTTCGTCGAACACAACATCACGAGATATATAAACACACCCTGTAGACACATCAAGACACTTGACGCTTTTGTGTTGTACACTGTAACCGAGGAACACACATTGTTTGGAACGAAACATGAGTTTGCGAGGATTATAGGGGCGAATATTAGGTCAACATGCACAGCCAAAAACGCGAAGTGTAGTGTAGTCAGGTGTGATATGCAAGAGACGTTCGGTGGGGGTTTCATTTTGGATGACACGGCTAGGCCACATATTAATGAGATGGACAGCGGTAAGAAACGCTTCATCCCAAAATTTTAGTGGCATAGAGGCAAAAGCTAGGAGGGCTAACCCTACTTCAACAATATGCCTATGTTTGCGTTCTGCGGAACCATTCTATTGATGAGCATGAGGACAAGATACATGATGAGATATGCCGATTTGTTGTAAAAAAGAATTCAACTTCTCATATTCTCCACCCCAATCTGATTGCATGGCAAGAATTTTGCTATCAAATTTAACGTTCAACAAGTGCTTGAAAGTTATGAAAAACTTGAAACACATCAGTACGTTTTTTAAGGAGATAGATCTAGGTGTATTTGCTATAGTCATCAACAAAGCTAATATAGTAAGAATGTCTACCAACAGAGGTGGGTGCAGGACCCCAAACATCAGGAAAAATAAGCTGCAAAGGATTGGTAGACACACTAGAAGAAACAGGATAAGGTAATTGATGACTTTTTGCTCTTTGACATGAATCACAAATAGCTTCAGAATTTCTCTCACCAACAACTGGGAGTTTGTTTCTACTAAGAATTTGGTAAACAGTAGCAAAAGACGGATGGCCTAATCGACTATGCCATCTTTTAGTAGAAAGCTTGATGGCACCATACACTTGTTTATTAACCTGGCAATACTTGGGAAGCAATGAATAGAGCCCTTCAATGCAAAGACACCTATGGAGAACTCTCTTCGTGACCTGATCCTTGACCAAAAAGAAAAAAGGGTGAAATTCTAGAAACACATTTTTGTCAAGAGCAATGCGATGCATGTAAAGAAGATTTTTGGAAGCATTTGGAGCATGCAAGATTTCATTTAGAACTAGATTTTTGTGTGGGGTTTTGATAATTGATTGACGAACATGACTTATCTCCATACCTGAACGATTAGAGGCGGTGTATACTTGATCATGACCACGGTACTTTTCATCCATCGTCAGTTTCTCCAAATCTCCGGTGATGTGGTTTGTCGCACCCGTGTCCATATACCAGTTTGTGTAAACCCGTATGAAGTATCAGCTGCAGCTGCAACCTTTTTCTTTTGGGAAGTGTTATCGGCATAACGCGAATCACAATCTTTGGCTAAGTGATTTGTTTTCTTACAAATTTGGCATCTCCCCTTATAGCCATCATAGCCTTGAAAGGGGGGCGGTTTCTGTTGTTGTTGGAGTTGCCCCGATTGGAGTTGCCTTGGTTCTGGTAGCCACTGCCACCATTGTAGCCTCCACCTTGGTTGTTCTGGTAGTAGCCGCCACCACCAGATCCGTGGCCGCCACCACCAAGAGTAGCCGCCGCCGCCAGGGCCATGGCCGCCGCCAGTACCATAGCCGCTGCTAGGGTTGGCGTTGTAGCCACTGCCACCGTAGTGGCCGCCGCCATTGTGTGAGCCGCCACCGCCCTTCTGCTGGTTGCGGTAGCCTCCACCGCCGCCCCTTCCCTGGCAACCACGAGAGGTACAATTCGCCGAGGACTTGAATGCGCCGGACCCTGTGCCATGAAACATCTCCATCCTCTGGTCATAATTGGACACAAGAGAGAAGAGTTGATCAACGGTGACAGGAACGGGGGAGACATCAAGGGCGGAGGCAATGTCCTAGTATTCCATGTAAAGGCCCGCAACAATGAAGGAAATCAGCTCGCCCTCATCGATGGGTTTGCCCGCTGCCGCGAGTTCATCCGAGAGCGCTCGCATGTGGCCGAAGTAGGTGGACGCCGATTGAGAGCCCTTCTTGGCGTTGGTCAGGGCGGCCCTAATGTTGATGTCGCGGGAGAGGGAAACTGCAGCGAACATGTTCCCAAGGGCAGTCCAGATTGCGTGCGAAGTTTCCAGCGACGCTACCTGAACGAGCACTTCCTTGGAGAGATTCCTAAGAAGGTATGCGTCTATTTGTTGATCTTGGATAAGGCAGGGAGTATAGGTGGGGTTTGGCAAGATATGATCCTTGCCTTCTTTGTCCTTGGACATGAGGGTTTTGGGAGGTTGCTCAATGGTTTTGTCAAGATACCCAAACAACCTGGCGCCCATGATCTGTGAACGAGCTTGTGCTCGCCACAAGACATACACTACAAAAAAAAGACACATCCATGACATTTTGGGCCAAACGAAATTTTTTTGTCATACATATGACACTTCGATGACGATAATTGTGACAAAACCCGGTATCATCATAGATGTGGTGGGCTCCTACTTCTATGACAAAAAATCATGACAGAAAATGGGCTTTTCGTCTTGGGCGGGCCAGAGACGCAGCTGCATGACATTCTTTGGGCCGTCCATGACGGAGAAAAACCATGGTAGAAGCAAGGGGGAGGAAAATTTCGGGGAGTTTCCGGTTACGGTGGGAGGTCGGGGGCCGAGGGATGCACGTTTCTCTCGTACACGTGTGAGGCGTTGGCTCTAACGGAACGTTGGGCTCTAGCTGAACCCGAGCGATTGCACTGCAGGCTACGCGTTATTGAACCCGAGCGATCGATCGATGGCTGTTTACTAAACCCGATGGAGCGATTCCTTTGCTACTACTGCTAACTGCCGCCGATCGATTGGATGAACAGTGAGAATTGGGGGGGGGGGTGGATGAACAGTGAGCGGTGGCGTTGCCTCTGGATAAACAGGACCCCGTGGTGTGGAGGGCTGGATGAACAGTAGACGATGGAGGGGTAGCCGTGGAGGGGTGGTTGGACAGGACCCCGTGGTGTGGAGGGTTGGATGAACAGTAGACGGTGGAGGGGTGGCCGTGGAGGGGTCGTTGAACAGGATCCCGTGGTGTGGAGGGCTGGATGAACAGTAGACAGTGGAGGGGTGCCCGTGGAGGGGTCGTTGAAAGTAGCCGGTGGAGTAGCGCACGGTAGAGGCTGGATGAACAGGAGCCCGTGGACGCTGGAGGAGGTCGACGGTAGCCCGTGGAGGCTGGAGGAGGTCGACGGTGGAGATGAATAGTATCCCGTGGAGTCCCGTTTTGCGGTACTCCACACCCCTCCCAATGAACAGGACCCCCGTTTCGACCGTAGCGCTCCAACACAAGTCCGTTTAGTCCATTTTGCGGTACGCCACACCCCTCTCAATCAACAGGAGCCCCGTTTCGACCGTAGGAGGTCTGTTTCGTCCGTTTTGCGGTACGCCACACCTCTCCCGATCAACAGGACCCCTGTTTCGACCGTAGGAGGTCCGTCTCGTCCGTTTTGCTGTACGCCACACCCCTCCCGATCAACTGGACCCCCGTTTCGAACGTAGGAGGTCCGTTTCCTCCATTTTGCAGTACGCCACACCCCTCCTGATCAACAGGACCCCCGTTTCGACCGTAGGAGGTCCGTTTCCTCCGTTTTGCGGTACGCCACACCCCTCCCGATCAACAGGACCCCGTTCCGAACATAGGAGGTCTGTTTCCTCTTTGTGTTGTACGCCAGGCCTCGTTTCCATCGCCTGTTCCATCCAAGCCGGTTGGCTCCCACGCGTTCCATTGCCTCCCGATGAACATGACGCATTCCGTTGCCTCCCCATGAACACGACACATTCCCTTGCCTCCCCATGAACATGACGACAACGCTGTTTCTCCGTTCCGACCCAGCCATGTACACAAGTCCTGGCCGTACATATGCGCGAGCAGGCGTTCGACACCCTGCCCGTATGTACGTACGTGGCCGTATTTTCTCTCTTGCACCCTCGCCGATGTACGTACGTATACATGCTACGTGCGCACCTCTACTACGACACGTGCGCGCCTCTACAACGACCAGTATGTACGTACACATTCGCGACCAGAATGACAACGCTACGTACGCTTTGACCAGGTGGGTCTCGACTGTCAGGCACTTCCTTGCTTGCGAAGATGTAGCTGGTGGGTCCCAGCAGTCAGGGGGGCGAATCATTTTTTTTGCCCAGACGCACTTCCTTGCATGCGAAGATGTAGCTGGTGGGTCCCAGCAGTCAGGGGGGCAAATCGTTATTTTTTTGCCCGGACGCACTTCCTTGCGTGCGAAGGTGTCGCTGGTGGGTCCCAGCAGTCAAGGGGGCGAATCGTTTTGTTTTTTTGCCCGGATGCACTTCCTTGCGTGCAAAGAAGTAGCTGGTGGGTCCCAGCAGTCAGGGGGAAACATGTTTTTCACAAAATACAGTGGCCCGTCCGGTGGCTCCCAGCTGTCAGGTGGAGGAATCATTATTTTCCGTGTAATAAGGAGGCACTTCCTTGCTGCGGCCGTGGACCCAGCTGTCAGCCTCTCCAAGTACAGTCCACGTCTGATGGAAGTCGTTTCGTGACCACGTTGACCACGCCGCGCCGAGAGCACCAGGGCGGTGGACGACGGTGAGGCCTAGGAAGGGGACGACGGGGAGCCGGGGATGACGCGGAAGTGGAAGCCCGCGCGGAGAGGAGTACGAGGGTTCACTAGTTCGGCTGCGGTAGGGCCTGGCCAACGATGGGAATAGTAGGGGGCGGTGAGGACTCCATGGCAAAGACAAATTGCCACGGAGGCAGGAGCATGCGGCACGACCGGCGCTGCTTTGGGCGGCTAGAGCAAGAAGACCAGAGGTTGAAGAAGCACTACGGCCGTTGGATGGACATCGTACGGTCACTGGAGCTAGAATCGTTCATATTGACTAAATTGGAGAAAGGCCCCGGTCCAGTCAACTTAGCAGGCCCACAAGTCAGCCTCCCACCATGGTGGGTCCCAGCTAGCAAGGGGAGTATTCATTTTTTTTGTGCGTATTAAGGAGGCACTTCCGGTGGGTCCGAGCTGACAGCGGGGGGAACGTTTTTTTCGTGAAATACGCTGGCTCGTCCGGTGGGTCCCAGCAGTCAGGGAGGAAACATTTTTTTCGCGAAATAAGGTGGCCCGTTCGGTGGGTCCCTGCTGTCAGGTGGAGGAATAATTATTTTGCGCGTAATAAGGAGGCACTTCCTTGCGGCCGCCTGGACCAAGCTGTCAGCCTCTCCACATACATTACTCTTCCAATGGAAGTCGGTCATTGACCACGTTGACCATGCCGCGCCGAGATCACCAGGGCAGTGGTCTGGACGACGGCGAGGCCTAGGAAGGGGACGACGCGGAGCCGGGGAGGATGCAGCTGTGGTAGCCCACGCAGAGAGGAGTATGAGGGTTCACTAGTTCGGCTGCGGCGTGAGGCTGCCCTCGCCGCAGAATAACAGGGGGTGTGTGTGAGTAGAGGGATACCCTGGGTCATCGGTGGGAGCGGTAGGGGGCGGTGAGGCCTCCGCGGCATCACAGCCGGCCATGAGAGGCAGGAGCAGCGGCACGACCGGCGCTGCTTTGGGTGGCTGGAGCAAGAAGACCAGAGGTTGAAGAAGCACTATGGCCCTTGGATGGACATCGTATGGTCACTGGAGCTAGAATCGTTCATATTAACTAAGTTGACAAAGCCCTCCATCCCCGTCAACTTAGTTGGCCCACAAGTCATCCTCCCACTATGGTGGGTCCCATCTAGCAGGGTGGGTATTCATTTTTTTGTGCGTAATAAGGAGGCACTTCCTTGCGTGCGAAGATATAGCTGGTGGGTCCAACATGTCAGCGGGGGGAACATTTTTTTTGCAAAATACAGAGGCCCTTCCGGTGGGTCCCAGCTGTTAGGTGGAGAAATCGTTATTTTGCGCATACAGTCCACGACCGATGGATGTCGTTCGTTGACCACGTTGACCAGGCCGCGCCGAGAGCACCATGGAGGTGAACGGCGACGAGGCCTAGGAAGGGAACGACATGGAGCCGGGGAAGACTCGGCAATGGTTGCCCACGCGGTGGGGAGTACGAGGGTTTACTGGTCCGGCTGCCGTCACCGGAAAATAATAGGAGGTGTGGGTGAGTAGAGGAATGGCCTGGCCAGCAATGAAGTAGGGTGGGGCGGTGCGGCCTGTGCGGCAACACAGTCGGCCACGGGAGGCGGGAGCAGGCAGTCCCACCGGAGCTGGTTTATGCGGCTGGAGCAAGAAGATCAGATATTGAAGAAGCAGCATGGCTGTTGGATTAACATCCAATGGTCACTGCTGCTAGAATCGTTTGTGGACTAAGTTGACAAAGCCAAAGTACATGTCAACCTAGTAGACCCACAAGTCAGCCTCCAAATCTGTCCCAAACAGCATACAACCCGAAATTTCTAGCCAGATTCAAATTAATTTTAAATCTAAATATACCTTAATTTAAATTCAATGAAATTTTACCCGCACAAAAACAATGAAATTTAAAATATCAAAATCCGAAGAAAACAGTATTTGTGAACTAATTGCCTATTTGCTGTATTTTTTTCATTTTACATCCCATTTATTATTACTTATAGCCCATTTCTTATTACTTATAGCCCATTTCTTATTACTTATAGCCCATTTCTTATTAATTATAGCCCATTCTGTAGGAAAAATGCATCCCTCCTCGTCTTGAAAGATTTCCGGCCCAACAGGGCGTAGAAAAGCAAGTAGGCCTATGTTGGTTATTCTGCAAAAAACAAAATAGCTGGCTAGCTATTTTTCAGAAAGGAAAAAAACAAACTGGGCTGGTCATGTGCTAAACTTATGAAACAAAAGCCTGGGCTATACGGGCCACGGGTCCCGCACAACCCAGTTGATACCCTTCTCCGTCCCGAAAAAACAAAATTATCAGCGTCTTCTTTGGGTCCCTACTGTCATCCTCACCATGTACAGTCATCTCCTTATTCCTCTCGGTTGTTGACCATATTGACAACACCGGAGGGCGGTGCCGCGGCGAGCGAACCAAGGCGGAGGACGATGGTGAGGCCTCGGGCGGGAACGAACAGGAGCCGAGGAAGATCACAGCCAGCCGTGGGAGGCGGGAGCAGGCGGTCCCGCCGGCGCTGGTTTGGCTTTGGCAGCTCGTGGAAGAAGAGTCTGAAGAAACGCGACAGACGTTGAATGCCAATCCAACAGTCAAGGTTGGCACAATCGTTTTTTTACTAAGCGAACATCCAGTAGCATACTTTTATATATATAGGAAGAAAACTGCGAGGAAAATACGTTCGTCTGTCGTCGTCCTCACAGGGAACGTTTGCCACACAAGTGACTAGCACCCTTGGTTTTCAACAGAGAGGTCTTGGGTTCGAGTCTGAGGAACTCTCAATTTTTTCCTCCTTCCTTCCTCGCAAAAAAAAGGGAAAGAAAATTAAAGACTTGGGAAGGCATACAGAACAAGCTAGTATACCAGTAAAGAGACGTTGCCGAGTTTTAGAAAAAATAAAGACGTGCTCCTGTAGCTGGTTCGAATCCAAACCTAGACTATGACTATATATGGTGCTATGCTACTCTGCAAGTAATGAACCTGACATATCCAACATTCGCTTCTCTTCTTCTCTACTTACTCTGCCTAGCATCAGAAGCTCTGGCCGCAGCAACCATGTCCACTGGCTGCTCGTCCACCTGCTCTTCAGCAGGCAACAACGAGATATGCGCCAAGTCGCCACCTGTACCATCGCCTATGGGTCTCATCACATCCCCGCCGGCACGCGCACCGCAGCCGATTGCTCATCGCAACCCGCTGCCATTGGTGTGGTGCCATTACTGCAAATCACGCAGAGTCATCCGTCGCGTCTCAACCACAATCCGCAACCCTGGCCGAGTCTTCTACAAATGACCGAATCATGGGGTAATAATATGTTTAAGTGTTGTTCTGCTGCTTTCAGTTGCTGATTTTTTTAATAGTTTGGTTGATGATCTTCCAATTTGATTCGTGCAGAAAAGGGAAGATTCATGTGATTTGTATTTCTGGGAAGTTGCTGATGTGGGGGAATGCAACTACGCTGATTATTTGGTTAGCCGAGGAATCCATTACCAGCAGGTTGGGGTGTTGGACAAGTAACTGAAGGAACGGCAGAAGAGGAAGATGCAGAGCAGAAGGTTAAAGATGCAGTTCCTCTAATCATGGCCAAGCAACAGCTGCTGAACGGCCTTGACAGCAATGACGGGATGAAAGAGCTTGTGAAGATAATGGGCAAAATCGATGTGCTCTGTAGGATGATTGTCACTTTATTTGCAGTGTATGTGGCACTCTGATGTATTCAGTGGCTACGACATGAGCACTTTGCTGAAACTAGTAATGAATGAAACCTGTGTAGCAGGCTGGGCATAGTGTTGTGAACATCTGATGATTTCTATTAACAGAAATCAGGGGGTATCCCCTTTTGCTCATATAAATAAATAAATAGCAGAGGCCCTGTCGGGTCAGCTTTGTTCTCATTCGAAGACGTCGAGAAAATTGCAGTCCAACAGCAAACTACGTCACCAAATTCAAGTTTCACAGCCAAATATGAGTACAACTAAACAACAATGTCATCATGTTATAGTTGTCATACAATCACCAAACACAAGTGATCTTCTCAAAGCAAATTCAAGTTTCACCAGTCATCGCTACGTGCAAATGTGTCTTCCAAGAAAAATATCTGTGTTGCTTGATTTTCCAAAATAAAAGGCTCGTTGGTCTGGTACACCGCCTGGACATTGATGGATTTGAAATAATAATCAGCTCTAGGTTTTGCGATCCTGGAAAACAGGTTATACCAACGACAGCACAACAGAACCACACACCGATGATCCTCGAAACTGGAGATATACTGCAACTGAACATTGTCTGTTATGTTACCATACATTTCAGTTATCTCTTTTTCATATGTATCCGTGCTCATGATGGCATAGTTTTGTGTCTTCCTGCCTTCGTCTCGTGCAAGGGTATTGTAGCGCACATCTCCAACAACGCAAGATTCATAATGTCTTACCCGAGTATCACGACCCATTGCTAGTGAGTAAAGGGCATCATCAATTGCCTGCCCATCCTCCCGCATCTTCTTAACCAATGGTTAGAAAATAGACAAGCTGATCATCTTATGTGCTCAATATATTAAAAAAACTGACAGTGCACTTCAAAAGCTTACATGGTTCTTGAACCATTTTGCAAATCCTGCCATAACCAGTTTGTCAATGTTTCTTGGATTTTGCGGCAGTAACTCCTCTTTGTAGATGTTGCACAACATAGTGATCGCATCAAACATCTAAATATATAAGAATGTGCTGCAAGTTTAGTAGATTACGATGTATAAGCTGCAATACTGCACTTACTTGATATAAGGTAGTATCGCAGGACAGTTATTCAACACATACCAAACCATTTTGTCCAAATCTTTAGGTTAGTCCTCTTGTCGACTCTTCCCTGTAACTCGAACAGAATAATCGAAAACATTGAGCCCGGGATTGTCTTCACCCACCTCTTTGCTAAGCTGATCAGCTGTTTCAATGTATTTTGAGCAGAATGTCAACGCTTTTGTAGCAATGTAGGTCTCTGCAATGGAACCCTCGGGTCTAGCTCTATTCCTAACATAGCCCTTGAAAGTGCCTAGCCGCCTTTCAATAGGGTACATCCATCATATGTCAGATCGACCTCTAAGTAGTGCCTCCTCGTAGACGAATAGCCAAATGCACCATCACATCAAAGAAGGTGGAGGATATATCTTGTCAAGGTCGATAGGATAGTTGGTATCTTGTCTCTAAGACGCCCAAAGCATCTATCCTGATATTTCTCGCAGAGTTCACTCAAGAATTGTCCCAACTCGCAATCGCTCAGATAAGTCGTATGCCCAATCCTCTAAGGATAACAGTAAAACCCTTTGAAGTAGGATGTGGCGGTCATGAGTTTTCAACCCTTGTACCTTGTTTTCATCTGACCGACTCTCCTTTCGGGTTGGAAGCGAATCCATGTGGGAATCTCACACGTGACAGGACCTCGCAGAATTCTTTTCTTTTTACCTTGTCCAAGACGTACACAGCTGGTGCCATATCCCGTGGTTTACCTTCATCTTGCACCTGCAAATCCTTTCTGATACCCAGGTGTGTCAAATCAATCCTAGATATTAAGGTATCTTTCGTCTTGGCTTCAATGTTAAGAAGTGTGCCGATAATGTTGCCACATATATTTTTCTCGATGTGCATCACATCAAGATTATGCCGCAGATCCAAATCTTTCCAATACTCCAACTCCCACAAAGTGGACCTGCGGGTAAACAATAATCTCTCTTCTACCGTGCCATGCTTCCTTTTCCCGCTACCATTACCAGGATGGTTTCCTGGTGTATGCCTGACCTTCTCTAATTCCACTTGCAACACATCGGCGGTGAGCCTCTTTGGCGCATCACGGTTTTCATGCTTTGCATTGAACACATGTCTTCGGTATTTTCTAGGATGCGGCTTGTCCTTGGCAAGGAAACGGCGGTGTCCAATGTAACTGATCTTGCTAAGTATTGCCTATGACAGCGGATTCCTGTCACAGCGAACACATGCATTGTAACCATGTGTCGTTAGCCCGGACATAGTGCCCAAAGCCGGATAATCATGGATGCACCAAATTACAATAGCACGCAGAAAAAAATCAGCTGGTGGGCTGCTATATAGGTCTCGAGTGAGAACACCCTTCCATAGCAGTTGAAGTTCCTCCACAAGAGGCTCCATTAACAAATCAAAATCTTTTCCAGGACTTTTTGGACATGGGATGAGCAAGGCCATCATGTAGTTTGATTCTTTGGTGCAGACATTTGGAGGCATGTTGTAAGGGATAACAAGCACTGGCCACATGCTATATGTAGCGCTCTGGTGGCCAAATGGGTTAAATCCATCTGAAGCTAAGCCAAGTCTAATGTTTCTCGGGTCAGGAGCAAACTCTTTGTGTTTATCATTGAAGCTTTTCCACTCACTACCATGATATGGATGGCTCATTACATTCTGATCTCTGTACTCCTGGTTCCTAGAATGCCACAGTACATCCTCTCTTGTTTCAGCATCATGAAACAACCTCTGCAATCTTGGTGTAATTGGAATATGTCTCAGAACATTATGAGGAACCCTCTTCATAGCATCGCCATCTTTCCATCTTGATGATTTGCATTCGGGCATTCACTTAACTTTGCATAATCCTTCCAGAACAGAACACAACTATTCTTACAAACATGGATCATATCATATCCAATTCCAACTGCACGAAGGAAATTCTTCATTTTACTGTAGGTGTGTGGCAGCTCAGACGCATCCGGGAAAGATTTGCGGAAAGCAGCCAACATCGCATCGAATGATTTGTGGGTCCCACTCAGATGTCTTCACCTCAAGAAAGGTGACCATAGCTGAGAATACTGACAGCTTATTTCCTGGGGTGACAGCAACGTTGCATTGTTCCAACATGCGGGTCCACCGTTTTTCTTCTGCAGGTGAAAGTTCACGGAATGCACGAGCATTTCGTAGCATTGTTTCAATGTTGGTCAAACTCACTGGCTCCGCCACCACCACCACCTCCTCCTCTTCCACCTGAGCATCAGGCAGATCAAGATGGTGATCTGCTGCTTCCACGTAGTCAATAACATTGATGTTCACAGCTTCACCATGATGAACCCACCTAGTATATGTGACCGACATCCCATACAAGTGTAGATGATTTTGCACAGTTGACTGGGGTCTTGTAACTGAATTCATACAACTGCTACACGGGCAGAGCACATCTGACGTCGGACCACCGTACTCAGCTCTGATAAACTTCATGAAGTTTTCAACCCCCTCGACATATGCATCGGAGAATCTTCGAGCAGAAGTTATCCAAGTCCTGTCCATCTATTAGACATACAAATTAGTTCTTCTACTAGATATTACAGGAAAAACATATATGCTTTTTTATGAAGTCCAGAAAAAATACCTAGGTCGATGTCTAAAGCTATGGCAAGATATTTGGACGAGCAGATCTAAGTAACGAAATATATGTAAAGCTAATTCACCAAACAGATTTGAGTGCTAAATTATGGCAGGCTGTTTCAGCATTCAATGAGGCCGAGCACACAGCCATCAAACTATCGAAGGCCATCGCAGCAACAAACATCGAGTATAAAACGGTGTAGATCTATTTCACCTAATAGTTTGGCTACTAGACCAAGGCAATCTACGTCACAATAAATATATGGCAGGATATTTTAGCAACTAATCGGCCTTGGCATGCCATCTCAGCTAAGCAAATTGAGTGCAGAACAGGGCAAGGAAGCTTCTTAAGCAAAGCATATTGACAGTAAACTACTTTGGCAAACAGTGAGATTAACAGCGTCTATCAGCTAACATTTAGTGCTACACCGACATGAACGGGGCCTCAGTCTAGAATGCGCGTACTGTGGGAGAAGCTGACCGTCGTGCGTATCCACATGAACGTCGCCAGCGGTGGCGGCGCTGACCGCCGTGCGCCTCCACAAGAACGTAGCCAGAGGTGGCGGCGCGGCTAGAGGAAGGCAGTCTACGAGAGCGTACTGTGAGAGCGAGAGGATCGCCGTGCATCCCCTCTACGAACCGCGGCGCCGACGTATTGGCGTGGCGGGGAGGGCGGCTTTGGCGGAGCGACTGGAGTGGAGGGGGGACGGGGGAGGGGCGTTTGGGGAATATTTGGCCAAAGGGCGGTTGAATTGAATTTGGGGGGAATTTTTGTGTGGGGGGGAGGATTTTCGCGCGGCGGGCGGGGGCAGTTTGGCGCATGGTCGGTTTCTCCAAGTGCAGTCCCACGTGTTAGTGAAGAGGCAAGCCGAAGCGCATTCTGTTTGCGTGAGCCGTGTGCAGGACCGAACGTGTGTGGGGGTGCAATGTGACCACTACAGGAGTGCTATGAGTGTACCGCGTTTTTTCCTTTTAAACTAGGTGCTTTGCCCCCTCAAAAAAAATTGTTGCTTCGCGCGATCCATCGATACTATTACTAGTAATCTGGTAATCCCGACTAAAACAGCGCGGCCGGTTCTTTTCCCGCGCGATATGCTGGGACGTTGGCTTAGTTGGTTTTTTTTAGATTTGTCTCAGTTCAATAAAAAGTAGAGTTGGTGATGATGGTGTGCCTATCATCCTGCAATATAGGCCGTCCGATCTATATCTAACGGATAGGAAGGAAACTATGACAATTTACCCGCACTCCTCTCCACATTTGCAGATAAGGCTCTCCCTCGTTCATCCTTTTCTCCCACAAGATCTTGATCTTCTGTCCAACTCACGGGCATCTTTCTAGTACTCCTACAATATGTATATTATTGTGAAAGTTCATATACACCGGCCGAGATTAATGCAAACACGACAGATTTTCATTACATTTCGAACTTTTATAGGACACAAAAATAAAAGAAACCTGACCCTAAACCTATTCTACGGCGGCGATCAACGTCCTCCATCTGCGATCTCTATGTACGGGGGCGGGGTTCAAGACCCATGAAGTGAAGGTCCGGTCTCCGGTGAGGAAGAGTAGAACATGGGATACGAACCGGCTAGTTGGCACACCATGCCCTGCCACCTCCCATGCCCTACTCATCCTTGGATGAGTCCCCGACCTCGGCGGTGCTGGACGTTGGACGGAGGCAAGTAGGACGCGTGGCTGACGGTGCTCCCATCGTCGGCCGCCAGCGTCGCCACCGCTTGTGCGGTCGCGTCCGCGTCCAGCTATTCCCCTATTGCGTCGTGAGAGGCGACTTGAGCGAGGGCGGCGACCTCGAGCTTCATCCCCGAAGACAAGCTCTCCCATAGAGCGTTCGCACTTGCGGTCATGGCGGGTGTGGTGCCAGGTAGGAGGACGATGTGCTATAGTGTGGAGGTTAGCTGGGCGTTGCCGCTTTAAGTAGTGCATTCCGATGAGGCCAAGTGTCGGGGTCCGTCATTAAGTCACCGGAGTTGGTTCCTCGAGCACCGAACCTCTTAACGACGACATACGAACGGACGACATGAATGCGGCAGTGGCGGCGGGCTGGAACGCACTTGCGCGACAGCAGCGAGGGACGAGGGCTTTGGTGTGCGGGGTAGTCACTGCGGTCGTGGCAACGTTGGAGATGCCCTTTGCTCAAATGCGATCGCCGCATGTCATTGAAAAAGCAAGACGACCCGGCATGGTCTCAGGTCCAGAGGATGCAGTTGGCCACGCTACACCACTCCGCGGACGCGTTGCGGCGCCCCGTGCATCCTCGACGAGCCGGGTGTTGGGGTGTGTTTGGATTGTGGCCAAAGTGCACCTTTCCAAAATGTTGGTCATGACCCAAAGATTGGTCTTTGTTTGGATGGTTGCCATTTCTTTGGCATGCCAATGAACTCTAGCCAACTCCAGTTCATTTTTCTTGCCAATGTCGGCCAAATCATGGGCAACTAATACCTCAACCAAATTTTTGGCTACCCAATGCTTTGATGGGGCAACCTTGGGAACAAACCTAACATACCGTTGGTCGTGCCATAGCACTAACGCCACCCTCGGCACACTGAAACCAACCATGTCTATCGATGATATGAGCATGTCGCTCACCGCAGTCGCCGTGTCTAGAGGTTGTGCAGGAGCTGCGCCTCGTTGTAGGCCCCAACGACCCACATGAACGGTTGTCGGTGGCGAGGAGGTCGTGGGCCAGCTCCTCGATTGGACTAGTCTGTGCTACATCGTCCCGACGGGTGTGCCCCACGTGTCGGTTTCCCTGTTTTCCCGGCCATATTCGAGCGTCAGTGCTCCGCGTTGCGCATTAGGCCTTTCACTATGTAGGCCAAGCAAGACAACTTATTGTTTATTTGAGCTGTTCAAGTGTAATCATGTGGCGTATGTTTATTTTTCATTCCTCTCCAACCCTCTTCTCCATAGATCATGTCGCCCTCTAGTCGAGTCCATCCTCCCGCATGCCTCATTTGAACATTCCGCCGAGTATCATTCGCATGTACCCACCCTAGTCCTCTTTCAATAGATCTCCAGACCCCGAGATGAAATCGAGAGGGAACAAGTGGGGGCATGTGATACCTAAGGCGGATTCAAAATTTTGAACCGGTGATCATAGCATCCGCAAATCATATATAAAGGGTATTCAATGTTCGTTTCGTTTTTGAACATACAATATACTCCCTCCTATCCTTTCTACTTTACATATAAGTTTTATGTGTAGTCAAAGTATCTCTACTATGATAAAAAAAGGTATCAACATTCAACAATGCCCAATCAATATTGTTAGATTAAAGACGCACTTCTAGATTTGTACTCGAGATGGTTTCCAATTTGACTATTGACAAGATTAATAGTACTCCTTTCACATAGGTGAGTAAGTCATCTTAGGCTGTGCACCGTGACCAAGGAGGAGGGGAAAACGAGAGACATTAATGTTTATTTGCTAATTAATAGTATTGCATGCAATGAACTAACCACTGCATGTCATGTTTGATAGTCTCAGGTCATTAAAAGCATGCACACCCTCATCTCTTATTGGTTCATATGTCAAGAAACAAGAAACGAGGTAGAAGTTAATGCACCGCGCCTACGTGTTTTGGGATTATTTGGTTTTCGTAAGATGACTTACACACCTAGACGGAGGGAGTACATGAGATGTATAATGTGAAAATTATATCATTGGAAACTCCTTTCACATACGAAATTGACCGTATGCTTTGTGTAAGTTGCATGTCATATATTATTACTCTAACATTTGGTCAAATTTAGCCTCGAAAAATGCATTAGACCCTGTATGCTTTGTGTAAGTTGCATGTCATATATTATTACTCTAACATTTGTGTAAGTTGCATGTCATATATTATTACTCTAACATTTGGTCAAAGTAGTATAGTGGAAGTGGATCCTCTGACGTAGGTATCCCTGCCTTACCCTCCCTTTCGGTCACTTACTAGCGGACCTCATGCTTGCTAGGCCCCGCATGTCAGTTACTCAATGGGTTCGGCCACGTCAGGGGATCCTCATCCGTAGTGTTTCTGAATGACTCAAACGGCAACAGGATCGAAGGTATACTCCCTCTATTTTTATTTACTCTGCATAAAACAGAGGGAGTGGTGGTATAATAAATGACGCGGGCGGGGGAGGGGGAGGGACGTCGGTTTGCTCTCAACTGCGGTCCCACAAGTGAGCCAAAACGCAAGACGAAGAGCGTTCCATTCGGTGAGCGACGTGGAGGGTCCAGCGTGCCGGGCTGCAACGCGAATGTGACAAGAGCGATGTACAGTCAAAACTGATTGACCGATCGTCACCGGAACCACTATTCACACCAGAACCTTCGTTGCTCGGCCTATGCCAGCCACTGCCCTAAAACCACACCAAATCTCCAGCCCATTCCCCCACCTTTCGATCCCCTAGCCCGCATCAAGTGTCCCCTAGTTCGCCGGAAATGCATATTGCACCGCAAGATCACTTACCACAAGATGCTGACGCCGGAGCGCCGCGCAAAAATCGTGGCGGCGGTCGGCGCCACAGACCTCCGTTCCCAAGCTCGCTTTGCGGCGGGCCAATCCCCGAGTTCTCTGGAGCCAAGCTACGAGGACGAGAAAGCCAATCCAATGTTCACTGCGGAGGTCGCGACGCAGAAGGCCCCCGATGGGTATGAGACGATGGACGTCGACTTCGTGCCGGCGTCTGAGTCCCCCATGGTGTAGGCGGACCAGCGGTTCAACATGGCAATACTAAAGGAGGACAGGGAGGCAAAGGCTCAACTCGACACGGAGCACACGCATGCCGCTGCCATCGAGGCTCTCCTGCAGGCAGAACCGGATCTCGTGGATGTGAACCGGGCGGTGGAGGCTCAACTTGAGGTGGAGCGCGCGGATGCCGCTGCCATCGAGGCCCTCCTGCAGGCAAAACCGGATGTCCTGGACATGAACCGGGCGGCAGAGGCTCGACTCGATGCAGAGTGCGCAGATGCCGCTCTCATCGACGCCCTCCTGCAGGCGGAACCGGAAGTCCTAGACTTGAACTGGGCGGCGGAGGCTCGACTCGACGCGGAGCACGCGGATGCCGCTGCCATCGAGGACCTCCTGCAGGCGGAACCGGATGTCCTCGACTTGAACCGGGCTATGCTCTCGTCCATGCAGAGCGACTGCACGCTCTGCTTGAACGACTAGCTAGAGGCCGAGGACAACCACGGTGCGGAGACACACGTCCGTAACGATGGCTGGTTCGCGCCGGCAGCCAAAGACGACAAGGCCATCTCTTTCTGCGATCAGTGATAGTTTTTCTTTATGTTGTTGTTTTTATGGATCTTTTGCCGTGTAAAAACATACTATTTGTTATGCAAGTCGCCTGACTTGGGTCAGTCTACCATTTCAGGCGGTTGGATGAATATCCTACGTCTCCTAACCCTTCTTTCCTTCTTCCTCACCTCTTCTTCTTCCCCAACAGACCACCGCATGCGCCGTACGGATAATCCCCAACATGCGGTTGGATAAACATACTCTATGAACGTAAATTATGTGTCAGCGATAGGATGGCTGAGTTTGGTTTGTTCACATGCGATAGCACGTGTCAGTGAGGGTGCACCTTGGTTGGGTTTGCGGCGTGCAGGAGCGACTATGTGAGGGTGCGGTGCGACCGCGGCGTGCAGGAGCGACCATGTGAAGGTGCGGTGCGACCGCGACAGCCGTGCGCAAGTGTACCTCCTTCTCATTTTGAAAACTTTAGGCAAGCTTGGCAAAAATGTGTGGCAAAGTTTGGCAATGCAAGGCCTCGACCCAAACAGGATAAGTACGTACGTACTAGGAGTACTAGTGTTAAAAAAGAAAGGCGGGGTTTTCCTTCACGGGATTTAATCGATACAAATCCTCATTTCAGGCGTCAATTAATGCATATTTTTTTCTCGAAAGACCAAAGAGCTAACCATCTCACTCCTCATCGCTTGATTAATGCAGCGCCATGCAAACGAACCTTCTCACGTCTGGATGCATGCAGGGGATATTAATGTCCTTGGTTACTAACCCCATCAATTTTGCCTCGATTAGTGTTAGTGGCCCTTTGCAAATTGTAATTTTGATATACTGGCCTTGTGTACAAAAAAATATAGGTAGTAACTATATTTGAATTCCTTGCCCATTGCGGTGACGTCGACGACTTTTTTTTGTGGTTTGGCGAAGTGCGTTCGACGGAGAACACCATTGAGGGAGACCATGGTAAGTCATTCGCAAGTGCTGCCTGCAAGCCGAGACAACCGCCTTATTTGCATCCAGGAAGTCCTTTACTAGTACTACTACTAGGAGTACTAGTGTCGTGAGATGGTTTCTCGAAGAAGACGATGGAGAAGCGGAGTCAGCAAAGAGTGAAATGATAGTTGCTTCGTCCGTGCTTTGTGATTTGACGCCTCACTGCTTTGTGATTTGTGATAGAAGGGACAGGGGAGTAGACTCTGTGCTCAATACTGTACTACATGCGTCAAAGCTCGGGAGAAAGAGGAGAGACGTTGCATTTTTCTATTCCTTCAAACAATCAATCAGGGAGCTTCGGTTCCATCTTTTTGGCTTTGGCAACACCGTCCACAATGGTTCCCACGATGCCAAAAGCTATTTTCACATTTGGCTACACATTGTGGATGCCCTTAACTGTACCACTTGGTTTTGCTGCTGTGTGCTATCTATACAAATCTCAATTATATTGATCTAAAAAATTATAGAATCAAAGATTAGTAAAAAGGAGGTGATTTTGCCGCATGGTGGTGGGGGATGTTTGTTATTTTCGGAGGATGTTGTCCTGGCGGTTTGCTAACATGTGGTCCCACGTGTCAGTGCTTTACCAAGCTGATCCGCGTCCCACATGAGGCAGAACAACGGCAAAAGCAACATGTTGTTAAGTTGAAGAATATGAGGGAGAAGCAGATTCAGCAACGAGTGAAATGATGGTTGCTTCGTCCCTCCAACTTCTTTTTTAGCATTATTATTACTTCATCCCTCCAATTTAACTGCGGGAAAGGTTCAGCTTTGTGATTTGACGCCTCATTGCTCATTACTACGCCGGCGCCATGACTGGGGTGCTTCACCTCGGCTGCTCTGCACTGTATTCCGGTATGGCACGTGGACCCAGTAGCTTGATGTCCCACATGTCGGCAAAAGGGACTAGAAGATTTATGAAAGCGAGCGCCCCACTCTTACGACGGAGGAGTAGACGACACGACGGCCTAGTGAACTGTCACATGTACTGCAGTACTATAGTTTTGCTGTTTCGCACGATCCATCGATACAAACCCGATTAAACAGGAAAGGGCGGGATTTTTCCCGCCCGGTAGATGATACTGGCCATACATTTCAAAGGCAATTTTAATGTATGCAAACTGAATAATTATAAGTAACAATATGATATCTAGTAAAACTAAAAACACATATGATTTATTGTGTTAGAGTGTAGTAGTAGTGCTGTATTGCATAGTTGTTAGATGTAACATGCGAGAACGTGTAGCGATGTAGTTTTGGAGGGCCTACAGAGAGAAAAGCGTAATACGGTCACCGAACTTCAGAATAAGCTGATTACGGTCACTATATACGTTTTGCGGTGATTATCCGGTCACTTGCTCACAGTTCAGCATCGGATTGCACTCTGTTGACCAGCCAAATAGTCTGCGTGGCGCCATGTTGACTAGTTAAATTGACCACGTTCCTTGTGGGTCCCACCTGTCAGTTCGCGTAGGGAAAAGGTCAGATAAACACAAATTTACGCAGGCGCGACAAGGCTCCAACCCGTGCGCGGGAATCACCTGGTTGTGTATGTGTCTATCAGGGCCTGATGTATGCGCATGCACGTTTAGGTTGAGCACTTGAGCGTGAGACTGTGTGTTAGTCGTGTGGTGTACTGGTGTGTGCATGCATGCGTGCATGTGTGCATGTGAGTGTTGCGTGCATGCGTGGCTGCGTGTGTACGTGTGAATGTTGCGTGCGTGCGTGGGTGCATGTGTTTGTGTGAGTGTTGCGTGGATGGAGTTCGTGTGCATGCGTGCGTGTGTGTATAATGACCACACCAGCTCCCGTGTGTTAAAACAGACGGCTCAGCATACCAATAAAAGGCCACCTTGTCTGCTGTGCCCGCGGTCATGACTTCGAACCAGTGTCAAAATATATTTTTGTCATTTGTTTTCATTCTTACTAGCAAGTTTCCCGTGCGTTGCACGTAACATCAAGATGCATTTGTATGACTTGTTTATCTTGTGAGAGAAAAGGATAAATGAGGGAAGGCCTTATTTGCAAATGTGGTGAGGTGTGTGGGTACCTTTTTGCAAAATTGCCATAGTTTCTTTCCTATCCGTCAAATATAAATCGGACAGCCTATATTGCAGGATGGCAGGCACACCATCATCACCAACTCTATTTTTTATAAGAGTGTATTTTATGTATTTTATAATAGTGTAGATGTAGAGTAGATACAAGTCGACAGGTGGGCACGATGTTAGTGAGATAATGTGATGCAACACTAGAGGTGAAACATGGAGCATTTAACTGGTCAACTAGTCATGTCATGAGCAAATACAAAGTGGTACGGTGAGCCCGTGACTATATAATAACCACTAAACGTAAATGGTGACCGTAATGAGTGGATTATGAAGTCCAATGTATGTATCGTGCTTTCGCTTCAAATACAATGATCGTCATTGCATATATCACGAGAGAAAGATGAAACACGCGTGAATTTTCTGGGGGCTTACTTTTAGAGGACCTGGAGATAGTTTTCTGTGCATACGTAAAAGGGGCGTACAGGGGGTATGCGATGGAGAGAGAGATGCTCTTCGTTTCTCTTTATTATGACTAACTTTGTATATAGTATAAAAATATACAAATTCACAGTACGGAATAAATGTCATTGTGGGCACCATGCAATGCAAATTAGCGTTCATAATCCTACATATAACTTTGTAATGTTTTATATATGTAGAAACTCTAAAATAATTTTTTGGCCACACTTTATTCAAAAGGAATGTTGTATGCAAAATAAACAAGAAGAGAGGGCTTTTTAGATCAATGGGGTACGTGATGTAACATGTGTGAATGTGTAGTTGATGCATTTGGCGGGGCCTAGAGAAGTATGTGTGCGTGTTACGTATTCGAGATAGCCATTGATAGAGGGGCCGACGAGGGGGGGCGTGGGAGAGATAGCACGAGAAATGAGAGTGGTCTAGAGAGAGAGACGAATATGACGTCACGACAAGAGATTCCATTCCCTTGGGTGTGTATATGCAAGGGGGGAGGGAATAGAGGCACCAGGAGAAATTTTCTGTGTGTGTGGTGTTTGTGTTGATATGTGTGGGTGTGAGAAGATAATGAGACATGGGGGCAGAGGGTGTGTCACTGCGTGAGGTCCGGTGGGTCGAGGTGAGGCCCTTTGTTCGGTTCCGTCCTACGCCACATTGGTCGGCCCATGACACATTTAGGAAGACCCATGGATGACTAGTCGCACAAGACAAAGATAGCAGAATTGTGAAGGAATCTGTGTCCACTGACAAAGCCGGCTAGGATTTGTAACCCTAGGTTCTCGGACTAAGGTAACCCCTTTATCTCTGATATTACTATTCATCCAACCTAACTTTAAGGGGCATCCTATAGAATGCTCTGCTAGAATCATACTCGACGATTAGGAAGAGAGGTGGGAGATAACGCGTGAGAGACAGGCGTAAAGATAATGTGCGTACATGACACACGTAGGTACGTCCATGTATATAGAAAGGGTCGATGAGGATTGTGCGTGTGTATGTTTGCGAGAGGAAGAGTGCTTGTGATAAAGGTTAGTGAAAACAGTTGTAAATGGTTATGAGAGGGAGGGAGGGTTATATCTAGAGCATGTGTCCGAGAAAGACACCTCGGGAGAGAGTGTGTGAGCATGTGTGAGAGACCACCGATGGAGAGTGAAACTACACGTAAAAGACTGCTCTACAGATTGATTAAAGATATAAGTTGTATCCAAATATTAGGATGGGATCATGATATTTGCAATTCGCGTAAGGAGCGGTCATTGATCCATCAGACATCTAGATTCTATCGAATTTGAGCATGTCTATGTTAATATTCGACATAATTGATCCACATAGTTAGTATTTTGAACTACAGACAATGCATCGCTTTAGCAATCGAATATAAACGTGAGTATAGTTCATGTTGTGTGTGTAAAGCACATTATACATACGAAAGTTACATAATGGACATTTATAAATAGCTACCTATGAACTAGCATACATTTGAATTCAACCTAAGGTGGTTTAAAAAAATCGAATTCAACATGAAGTCCATTCAATTATTTGAATTTGATATCATGGCATTTGTAAACCATACCTAAACAACGGGGGTACCAATCTTTGCTCTGATTTTGAACATAATAGCATATGTAGTTGTGTACAAAATAGATTCAAATTTAGCTCCTCCATTCAAAAATAATCGTAGTTATAGGATTTTCAAGTGTCAAAATCTCAAAAGGAAGCGGATAATTTAACGAGGTTTTCAAACATTCAAGGTCAAATATAACGTTGTCTATTTAGGTCAATCCTCATAGTTCAAGAGTACTCTAAACGTGAATGCTCGTGTTTCAAAATTTCGAACGAAGTGCCAAAAGAGCCTCTACTCGCCCGAAACTGCGTGAGACCAATGTTTGGTAGTACAAGGAAATTACTTTTCCAATAACTCCGACCTGTGAAACCTACCGGCCCAACGTCCAAAGGTATAAACCGGGGTAGGCTTGTAGCTTCATCTAGACGCCACGCAACCGCCTCCGAAAAACATTCATACACAATGGCCGCCTAAGCACACATGCACGCAGCCGAAATCACTCCCGCCCACTATTTGGGACACCTGGGATTACCATCCTACCCCCGACCCGCAGTAGGTCCGAAATTTAAGAGGGGGGCAAAGTTTGTACTTCCCCTAAATTTCAAACAAGTGCGTCCCATCTTCTGTTCAAAAAAGCCAAAAACAAGCGTCTCCCAGACCGAAACATGGTCCCCCCCCACCCGTCTGATTCCCCATTCGTACTCTGTGGGTGCCAAAACAACCTCTCCACCAACCGCGAAACCCCGGCGTCCTCCGTCCGCCACCCCATCCCTCCCATCAACCGCCGCCCTCCTCCATCACGCCAGAGCCGATACCCCGACGTCGTCGTCCATCGCAACCTCAACAGCAACACCCTCCACAGCTAGTAGTTGAAACCGAGGCCAAGCCGTCCGTACCCAAGCCAGTTAAACCATGCCGTCCTGCGCCTCACCGCTGCCGCTCCAACTTCACAACCCTCCACCGCACCGGAGCTGTTCCTGCTACGCCATCCTTCGCCGCCTCGGATCTGCTTCCCCTCTGCCGACATACGACCACGGCAACATAGTCAACAATTTGGCCATGTGTTCGTCCAAGCCTGCACCCTCCAGAACATCGGTTTCCCCGGTGAAAAGAAGAAGATCGGCGCGACATGTGGAGGTGATCACACCGGCAACCGAAGAAGGTACTCCTCCTCCCTTATTCGTGCAAATCTTACGTCTCTGATTGCATGGTATTCATCCCACAAAAGACACTAGTTGGCCACTTCTTCTTGATACTAGATGTTCCTAGTAACTCGCGATACACAAGGTTTCTCCTCATATACTATTTCACCTTAGCTAGAGGTCCGTCGCCCCCCTGAATTTCAATTTCTGGCCAGTTGATTCCCAATTAACGGAAGCATTCCCCGGCGTAACAAGCGCTAGTATGACTATTACGCCGGGGAAGCAGAGCCTTGGTGTTTATCTTAGGGGCATGTGCGGCCTAGAGCTACTGGCGCCCGATCTGGAGGTCGGCCGGGATTAAAGGGATGGCTCGGGGGTGCTGCCAAGCACGGCGGTGGTGTGAGGTCGATGGGAGGGCGGGGCGGCGGAGGCACGGGTCTGGGTCGTTGGTCGCTAGCGGTTCGAAAAAGATCGTCAACAGTGACTGGCGGGAGGTAGACGAAGGCCATCTGACTGTTCCTTATAGATCGGACGGTTCATTAAAAAAATCGACTGACCTATTTATTTTTAGTCGACTATTATCTTAGATATGACCACATGTGGTGGTGTAGTGGAGGAGTACCTGCATTTCCTGTGCTCATATATTACAAAATCATACGGAGTAGACTCTAATTTTGTTTGCCATGCAATGTTGCAGAGCTATCATATGTCTCCTGTCATTTATTTTTCAGCCACCTGCTATCTGCTACTTTTACAGTGCACTAGTTCTGCACACACTTCATCCATACTCTCACTATTGTGTTTTTATGCAAGGGTATTTCAGAGTCTGCCGAAAGCGAAGCAAAAAATAAAAGAAACAAGTCGTGCTAGCTTTCTACGCAGCTATGCGCGGCACGTTACAGCGCTTTAAAGCGTGCAGTGTCAGCAGATGGAGACGGTAAACGTTGCTCTGGAGTTGATGACCTCGCTCGCAATGAACCACCATCCCAGGTGCTTGCTTTAACTTCGCGGTGTCATATGTAGTTGCATGTTCCATATCGGTCTTTATTAAGATAAGGAAAGATATTTTTTACATGAACCACCATCCCGTGAGCACCAGAAGACAAATAGCTAGTTAGGGCACTGGCCGAGCCAGTGATAAGCACAACAAAGACAGGCATCACCTGGAAGCCAACTAAAAAGCTGCGATGGTGGTGAAGCAGCCCGCCTCCCACCAGGCTCTCAGGTCGTAGATGATCATGTTCACCACTCCAGCCGGATGTCTAGCTTGTATTGCTTCCAATTTGGTTAAATTGCATCTTCTTAGCTTACACATTATACCTTTGAATATGACATGCCTTTCTGTTTTTGGAACATACTAGTACATCTGTGTATTAACCATGTTCTTACATCAAACTAATGTTCTTGTGTATCCCTCATCAATCACTTATGACAAGGCAAGCGGGCAAGGGGACGACTCCTCATTTAAAGAATGCAGCGTCAGCCTCCCGACATGATTCTCAAGAAACAGAAATGCTAGATGAAGATAGTGAACGTAGCTTGTAGTTGATTACAGCATTTCCCCTACACTAGCATCGCAGGTGCTTGCTCTAACTTGGCAGCGTGATATGTGCTTGCATGTTGCATATGGTGTCTAGATTGTAATTCTTCCAATCTGGTTAAAGTGCATGTGCTAGTCTGCTTAGCTTATACTCCTGTAAATGTGACATTATACCTATTAATGTGACATGCCTTCCTGTATTTAGTACATAGTACATCTGTCTATTCAGCATGTCCTTAAATAAAAATATTGTTTTTTTTGTATCCCGCATCAATCAATATGACAAGACACCTTTAGTATATGCAGTGCAATATTAGTTGCATCTTTCATATGATTTATAGCATGCGCTGCTTCTAATTTTTTGAAATTCCATTTATGATGGGACGCTTTTAACTTGGCAGAGTCATATTGGTTGCATCTTTCATGTGGTGTCTAGCTTGCATTGCTTCTTATTTGCTGGATTGGTTTCTTCTTAGTTTACACAAACAGTTTGAACATGCCATGTCGTCCTGTTTTTCATACATATTCCATCCTGGTATCATGTGTTTGCCTTACATCAAAGTAGTGATTGTCAGTATCATGCATGAATGAGTTCTGAAGAGAAAATTTTATTGCTTTTTCTTGTCGGTTTTACTTGACAATTCAAAATCAATAAAGCGGAAGGAAGTTAGCAAGGCAGCGGATAAAGGTGCTCCTTCCAAACGGAGGGCCTGTACAGTTTGTACTCCTCCACACCCCCAAGATGATTTCCAAGACAACACATGCATAGACACTCAACAAAGCTGTGTTTATGGCGAGCACGTCTCCCCTAGTGCAGCATCACTGGTGCTCCCTCTAACTTGGCACTGTTATATGTGGTTGCATGTTATGTGTGATGTCTAGCTTGTATTGCTTCTAATTTTGTTCAATTCCATCTGCTTACTTTATGCATTATACTTGAATAAGACACGTGTTGCTGTTTCTAGAACATACAATATCTGTCTATCCCACCATGTTCTTACATCAAATTACTACTGTTGTGTAACCTGCAACAATCACTTATCATAGGACATGTTTCACTTCGGAGTGTGATATAGGTTACATCTCACATTCTTTTCTAGCTTGTACTACTAATTTGTTGAAATGGCACTTATGACGAGACAGTTTTAACTTGGTAGAGTGATATTCGTTGCATCTTTCATATGGTGTCTAGCTTTCATTGCTTCTAATTTGTTGAAATGCCTTCTCCTTAGTTTACACATCATAAGCTGTGAATATGCAATGCTGTGAATATGCAATGTCACTAATGACGAGAGACCTCTAACATGGTAGTGTGATGTTGTTTGCATCTTGCATATGATTTATTTCTTGTACTGCTTCACATTTGTTTAAATGCCATTTATGCTGAGACACTGTTAACTTGGCGGAGCGATATTTGTAGCATCTTTCATATGGTGTCTACCTTCCATTGCATTGCTTCTAATTTGGTGAAACGTCTTTGAGGGAGTCCTGGACTAGGGGGTGTCCGGACAGCCGGACTATCATCGTCCGCCGGACTCCAAGACTACGAAGATACAAGATTGAAGACTCCGTCCCGTGTCCGGATGGGACTTTCCTTGGCGTGGAAGACAAGCTTGGCAATACGGATATGTAGATCTCCTACCATTGTAACCGACTCTGTGTAACCCTAGCCTTCTCCGGTGTCTATATAAACTAGAGGGCTTTAGTCCGTAGGACACAACATACATTACAACAATCATACCATGGGCTAGCTTTAGGGTTTAGCCTCCTTGATCTCGTGGTAGGTCCACTCTTGTACTACCCATATCATCAATATTAATCAAGCAGGACGTGGGGTTTTACCTCCATCAAGAGGGCCCAAACCTGGGTAAAACATCGTGCCCCTTGTCTCCTGTTACCATCCGCCTAGACGCACAGTTCGGGACCCCCTACCCGAGATCCGCTGGTTTTGACAATCGACATTGGTGCTTTCATTGAGAGTTCCTCGTGTCGCCACCGATAGGAAGGATGCCTCCACCCGCCTTCAAGGACGGTATTTTCGCCAATGGGCCTTGGCATGGCCAAACTATCCGGCTAGGCGGTTTTCTTATGACCGCCTATCCGCCATCGCTCGACAATGACTTCTCAAGTCGTCAAAAGCAATCTCGCGTCACTCGAATTCGCCGAAATTTGGATCCGATAGAGCTCTCGTCATCAACGAACTCTTGGATCACATCGCCGCTACAGGAGTCGCTACGGACTACAATCAGATTGGTCTTAAAACCGATCTGAGAGAGATTAACTCTCCCCAGGTTACCCACCACGTCGCAGTGGTAGAGGAACAATGCAGCGACTTTCCTCCTGTATTAAAAACTAGACATGTCCGGGCTCCCGAACCCTCCACGCCGGATTTCCGCAGAGGAACGGACTTTGATCGAGCACTGAACTTAAAGTCAGGCATCGGACCGGACTCGTTGGACAACGTCCAGCAATCCAAGCTTCCATAATTGGAAACTTCATGGCCTTTAAGCCCCAAGATGGGTAGGGATCCGGATTTTATTCCACCCACCCGCCGGACATATGCGATCTATCTCTAATACGGCAAGAGCCCGCTGAAACAAAGACATCACTATCGGGCGATTCCTCCCGGTTATGGACGGGATAAAGGACTGCCGAGAGGAAAACACAATCTCAATCTTTTGCAATAATTGCACGGACAAGGAATATTGAACGCCATCGGCCGTCAGAAATCACACGCTTCACCGATCTGGCGCCCATAGTACGAAAGTATTGGCGATGGAGAGTTTCCGAAAACCGAAAACCAGTTTTGGGACAATCCGCCCCAATACAACCCTAGTCCGCAACAAAAGGGTGCATCATACTCGGGCCCGGATACAAAAACCAAAAACAAAAACCCCATAGAGGGCATGGAACCGTACTAGAGGGATGGCTCGGCGGACCTGTAAGCTTCACAAGATGAGGCGCCGTCCCAACACATAGCCTTCGAGCATGTTGGATATTACGGCAGTGGCCAAAAGTGGCGAGGAGCTTTAGCCCCGAAAACCACTCCAACAATACCGCACGGTATCAACGATCTTGAGACCTTTGCATCAAATAATATGCTAAAACGAATAATCCGCGGCCTCGCCAAGTCTACCAAGTAGCAACAACAAATCCATGGAGCGACACAGCCATCACCTTCAACGCCACGACGAACCTAAATTCGAACAGCCCGAGCACCAGCCAGACCTGGTGCTTAGTCCCATAGTGGACGGCTTTCGACTTACAAAGGTCCTCATGGACGGCGGCAGCGGAATAAACCTCATCTACGAGGAAACTCTTCAAAAAATGGAAATGGACTAGAGCCGTATTGAGCAAAGCAGCACAACCTTCAGAGGAATAATTCCTAGCCGGGAAGCGCACTGCACCGGAAAAATCACACTCGATGTGGTGTTCGGCTCGCCGGACAACTACAGATCCGAAGAAGTCACGTTCCAAGTGGCCCCGTTCAATAGAGGATATC
Source organism: Aegilops speltoides (assembly GCA_021437245.1). Lineage (NCBI taxonomy): Eukaryota > Viridiplantae > Streptophyta > Magnoliopsida > Poales > Poaceae > Aegilops > Aegilops speltoides. Next base: position 163,848,829 of record CM038141.1, read on the forward strand.
ACGCTATCTGAGGACGAGAGGCGTTCACAATTTTTCAAGCTGTACCCCATTACGGGTACATGAAGCTCAAAATGCCCGGGCCCGGTGGAATAATCACTCTAGCTAGTGATCTGGACATAGCACTCCGCGCCGAAAACAAGACAGCCGCACTAGCCCTAGAGGCACTATCCGAAGCCTTAGCGGCAGAAGAACTCATCGCGCTACGCTCCACGGTGAAGACGGACGATGTGATACTCGATAAAAGATCCAAGTCCACATCCTTCAAACCAGCAGATGAAATAATAAAATTCCAGGTCCATCCAACGGACCCAACAAAGACGGCCTCCATTGGGGCACAATTGAACCCCGAGGTAGACGCCGCACTGCGAGAATTCCTTCGGGAAAATTGGGACATTTTTGCCTAGCATCCTTCGGACATGCCCGGAATCCCACGCAGATTGCCAGAACACAGCCTAAACATCGTAAAAGGATTCAAGCCGGTCAAACAGGCTCTTCGACGATTTTCCGAACCCAAAACACAGGCAATGGGAGAAGAGCTAGCCAAACTATTGGAAGCCGGATTCATCAGAGATATCAAACATCCGGATTGGCTAGCAAATCTGGTAATGGTACCAAAGAAGGACAAATCCTGGCGCCTATGCGTCGATTTTAAAGACCTCAATAAGGCTTGCCTAAAGGATCCTTCCCCTCCCGCGATCGACCAAATTATCGATGCTACCGCAGGGCACGATTCGTTGTGCTTCCTCGACGCATACTCTGGCTACCATCAAATCAAGATGGCGGAAGCAACGGCATTCATCACTCCATACGGACCATTCTGCTTCAACACGATGCCCTTCGGACTTAAAAACGTCAGCGCAACATATCAGTGCATGATTCAAACATGTCTGGCTACCCAGATTGGCAAAACAGTCAAGGCATACATAGACGACGTAGTCGTCAAAACAAAACATGTCGAAACTCTAGTAGACGATTTGAGGCTCACATTCGACAACCTCAGAGCATATGACATCAAGCTGAATCCGAAAAATGCGTTGGGCGCATCAGCCGGAAAGTCTGCTGGGATTCATTGTATCCGGTAGAGGAATTGAAGCAAACCCGGCTAAAATCTGAGCTCTGTCACAGTTGGATATTCCAAAAGACCTCAAACAGATACAAAAATTGACAGGATGCATGGCAGCCCTAGACCGTTTTATCGCCTCCTTAGGCGCACCGAACACTTCGAGTGGACGGATGCCGCCACTGCTGGACTCGAAGAAATAAAGGCCATATTGGCAACAAATCCGGTCCTAGCTGCGCCAAACCTAGGCGAACCTATGTTGTTATACATCGCAGCAACACATCAAGTTGTAAGTGCGGTACTCGTCGTTGAACGAGAGATAGAAGGGCATAAATTCCCTCTTCAAAAACCAGTGTACTATGTATCCACTGTGTTAACACCCTGCAAGTCCCATTACCCGCACTATCAAAAGATAGCGTACGCGGTGTTCATGGCATCCCGGAAGCTCCCACACTACTTTCAAGAGTGTTCGATAACAGTGGCCTCCGAAGTACCACTCAATGACATTATAAACAACCGCAATGCAACGGGCAGGATTGCAAAATGGGCCATTGAGCTCCTACCATTCGATATAACCTACAAGCCTCGGCGAGCTATAAAGTCACAAGTTTTGGCTGACTTCGTCGCTGAATGGACAAGTTTAACTCCCTAAAGAGTACGACGCATACTCCAATTGGACTATGCACTTCGACGGCTCCAAAATGTTGGCCGGACTGGGGGCTGGCGTCGTCTTGACGTCCCCAACCGGGGACACAGTCCAATACGTACTTCAAATAATGTACACGGACTCCAACAACGCAGCCGAATACGAGGCCCTTCTACATGGTCTCCGGATGGCAATCTCCATGGGCATTCAACGCCTAGAGGTGCGCGGGGATTCAAACCTTGCAATATCCCAAATAAACGGAGACTTTGACGCCAAGGATCCGAAAATGGCAGCATATCGCAATGCTGTCCTAAAAATGTCGGCTCGGTTTGAAGGACTTGAATTCCATCACGTAGCCCGAGAAAATAACCAAGCAGCCGACGTCTCGCACGATCGGCGCAAAACGTGACGCTGTCCTCCAAATATCTTCCGAACGGCTCTTCAAGCCGTCCGCATTTATGGGAAGGGGAGTCCGGAAATGACAAACCGGAAACAACCGCGCCAACCGGCGATTTAGCCGATGACATAACACCTTCAGCCCACGACATAATGACAGTAATCGCCCCGTGGACAGAACCATTCCTAGCCTATTTGCTTAGACACGAACTTCCCGAAGACCAAAATGAGGCCCGCTGCATAGTCCGGCGATTGAAAGCCTACAAGGTCCATGATGGAGAACTTTATAAGAAAAGTACAACCGGAGTCCTTCAAAGGTGTATCTCCGAAGAGGAAGGGCGAAACCTCCTGGCTGAAATTCATGCCGGACTAGGCGGACACCACGCAGCAGCCCGGGCCCTTGTAGGAAAGGCATTCCGTACAGAATTTTATTGGCCGACGGCCCGGGCAGATGCCTGTGACTTAGTCCGAGATGCGTCGGTTGTCGGCTCTTCGCTAATCGAGCCATATGCCACCCACCGCCTCAAAACTATACCCATTACCCGCCGTCATGTGCCGGGGCTTGATATGGTTGGACCCTTAAAGGGTGAACCCACAAGCAAAGGTACCTATTGGTCATGGTGGATAAATTCACCAAATGGATAGAAGCCAAACCGGTCAAAACGGCAGAGTCCGGACCAGTGATAGACTTTATATCCGGGTCGTACATCGCTACGGTGTCCCCACAAAGATCATCACCGACAACGGCATGAACTTCACGGCCGACGAGGTTAAGTCATGGTGCAAAAACATGGGCATTAAGCTCGACTCACGCTTCGCCTATCACCTCACACCAACGGTCAAGTGGAACGAGCAAATGGTCTAATAATGAGAGGCATTAAACCCGCACTAGTGCGGTCACTTACAAAATCGACACGACCGGGTAGAGGAGCTCGACCAGTACTGGGGCTGCGGACAATGCCCAACCGTACTACCGGATTTACACCATTCTTCATGGTATACGGCGCAGAGGGAGTTCTGCCCTGCGACATCATTCATGACTCACCTCGAGTGCGCATGTATGAAGAACGAGAAGCCGAGCTGGATCGGCAGGACAGCTTGGACGCATTGGAGGAGGAACGCGACATCGCCAAGGCTCGCTCCGCATTTTATCAGCAGCAGGCTCAAGATATCAAAGCACGTAAGCACGGGCCAAGACTTACAACGTTGGCGAACTAGTTCTACGCTCCGGACAAGAAAAAGGACAAGCTCAAGCCCAAATGGGAGGGCCCTTCATCATCGACCAAGTCCTCGACCGGCGGGCGACTGCCTACTTAAATGCGTCGGACAACCGACTCGAGCCGAACCCATGGAACGCAGCCCGCCTCCAAGATTTTCGCCTAGTGCGGACTAAGGGTTCGTCCCTCCCCTGCTCAAATTTTTATACCGCAGCTGTCCTTTGTTTCCTTTCTTTTCTTAACCTTCTACTAAAAGGTCCTCAAGGGCCTACTAGCATACACTTGATGTGCTATCCGCACTCATTATACACCGGGGCTTTTTTCCGAAGCTCAACTATAAGGGCCTCATGCCCAACACATGTGTCATGCTTCCGCATGTACCTTTTACTCACCATTATATGCATCGATATGACTTAAGTTTTGGCCAAGCTGGGTTGCCTGGCTCTGTGCTTACCCCTACGCTCCGGTTGTTCGGCTAGGAGGTAAAGGAGCACCTCTGCGATTTTATGCGGGTCACCGGATGTGTACCTCAGATGGGTTAAGTCGAAAGCTAGCGTTCTTAAGGGAATATTCGGTAGGTGACTTGAAAGATGATTTTTTACCTACCTGTTTATCTGCCCCCAGATGTTTTTCTGCTTTTTTTGCAGTCCGGACATGCACTTTAGGGCATGCCTCCCAGGGAAAGGAACCCTTAACGGAACTATTCTCCCTGGAAGATGTTTCTTACTAACCATGTAATATAACATAACTAGTTGGGCACTTGTCTGATAAAGCACTAATGACCCCTACGCCTGGTCTCCATGCATACCCCGGTTGTTTCTTAACCAAAAAGGGTATTCGGACACACTCCGAACTCTAGGGTCCCGAGGTCGAAGCGAAAAGGTCGGCAAAGACAAATGATCTACAATCCGGCTAGAAGGCATTTCATATGTCATTTTCAATACATTATCAAATTTACTGATTGTATTCCTCCTCAATCCCGTCTAACAGGCTGTCTAACTTACAGTCCCGTTGGGAAAATTTAGCAGCCAACTCTACTTGGCTGTATACTAAACTCATAGGGATCTCCTTCCCATCGGGCCCCACCGGTCCAACTTCGGCCATGTGGTTGGGATCCGCCTTCTTGTACCACATCTTCACCATGGCCCAAGCCTCCCTGGCACCCTGGCGGCAGGCCAAAATCTTCCATAAACGGAAGAGCTGCCGCACTCCCTGGAGTTTCTTCGCAAGCTCCCCAAGGCCCTCGGGTAGGGAGACGGCTAGCCATAATGCCTGGACGACGCCGCTCATCGCCTGCCGAACTCGTTCGAGCAGTTGCAACAGCTCGGGAAGTTGATTACCCGTCGACACGGCATCTCTCTGCAGGCGAATTGTGAGTATACCTACAAGACATATTCTGTCAATTGACTTCCTCGCCGAACTCTTCTTTTCAAAGGAGTTCGCTCAAGCACTTACTATAGATGCCGCGACGAAGCCGCTGAGTCTCCTTAATGGAGCCGGACAGCTCGACCCGAACGCCTTTCAGCTCTTCTCCAAGCTGGGCGTGGGCATCTTGAAGCTTGTTCCTTTCCTGCTGTACTCTACTCGGCACCCTCTCGCCGGCCTTCAGCTGGCGCAGCAGTTCCTGCCTGTCCGGATCTAGTCCGGCAGCACCTGCGATGTCATTATTAGACTTATGCGCACGCCGCACAGCGCTTATATTTACCAAGCAAATGTGTTACCAGGAGGGGCCTCTGTGTTCCCTCCTACGGCCGCAAGTGCGGCCTCAAGTTGGGCTTTGCATTCTTGCAGCTCCCGAGACAATGGGCATTCTTCTCAGAAGAGCCACGTTTCAAATGATCCTAAATCAGTTAACATAACTACTTTAAGTCTCGGGGCTCTTCGCATATATAACCATTAAATTCCCTTACCGTATGTCTTTTACATACCGCTCCGTGGCTCGTAAAACCATCTTGAGCAGCACGGAGGTGCGCGTCCCAGCGTTAAAGGCATCCAATACTCAAGGGAGAAGCATGCTTCACGAAATCCGCCCAGCGGCGCCTATGGTTCATGGCGCCTCCACCTCGTGACTTGGTGGTGGACAATGGTCGGCATCCTCCGTTGGAGGAGTATCCGGCCCGCGCCTTGCGCTTGCCTCCCCCTCCTGACCGGGCGCTGGAGCCTGGCCGGTATAGGCCGGATTGGCAACCTCTACGCCCGCAGTCCGGCGGGCGCTTTTTCTCCTATAAGGATCATGAGCACTCAGACGCTTCCTAGGAACGCTGCTCTAAATATTTAAATACGAGCTATACCTTTGCGGCGACATTTCAGTCCGTGCCGCGCTCCTTTTCCGCCTGCTGGTCCGGACTGACCTTTGTTGGTCAGCCGCCGCAGTTCGCTTCCCATACAAGGCACTTCCTGTAAAGCACCATCGTTCGCGAAGGTCAGAAATGGGCAAGGAAGAGATAATGGTGTCCGGACCTCGGTCACAATCACTTGGGAAGCCGGATATAATCCGGGGTAGTCCGCCGTAATGGCGACCAAAGCGTTATCCATGCTGAGCTGGTGGAACACCCCGTCGATCAGCTCCACCTTGATATCCGGATCCTCTTCGGAGGCCGGGTCCAGGATCTCTCTGGATCCTCAGGTTGCGGAGCCGGACTTACCATGTCCTCCATAATCAAGCAGCCTGCTACCAAGATATAATGTAAGAGGCTTAAAACTTTAAAAGTACGGGTTGAGCTCTTAAAAAGCGTTCGCTTACCCAGCCCCGAGGGTTGTTCATGGAGAACCCATTCAAGGGGTTCGTTCGGAGGAAGTCCTCCTTTTACGCCTTTGTACGGCCGGACAGATCTGCACCAGTCCTCGGTCGAATCCGCCCTTTGCGGCCATGGCGGGTGGCATCGCCCTCCCGCTGAAATCCCACATGGGTGGCCTCAGACAACGGCTGTACCCCAAGATGATGCATATTGCCATGATTCCGATCATGGTCAACCCGGAATGGGCTAGTAATCTTATTCGGCCCATCAGGTAATGGACGCTCTTGTCTTCCTCCAATTGGGGACTCCGCGGGCGCCAACTAAGGTGCTTCTTCAGAGGAGCAGCACTAAACTCCGGGAGGCCGACCCGGACGGGGTCCGGCAGCGGAGCGTCTTCTATGTAAAACCATTCCGAAGGCCAGTCTTCGGACGCCTTCTTAGGGGTTCCGGATGGGTATCCGGTCCCGGTAATGCGCCATACTTCGGCGCCACCCACTTGATATATGGATCCCTCATGAGAACGGGGTACGAGGCAGAACAACCTCTTCCACAGCACAAAATGGGGCTCAATGCCCAGGAACAGCTCGCAGAGAGCTACGAACCCGCGCGATATGCGTGATGAGGCGGTGTGAGGTGATGGAGCTGGAGTCCGTAGAACTCAGAGCCCGGAGGAACGGATGTATAGGAAATCCGAGTCCCCTTATCGATAGGGGACGGCATACCCGCTCCCCTTTGTTGGGACTTGGGGTAGCCTCCGCTTGCTTCCCACCTTGGTAGGTGGCCAGCCTGCTCGAACCGGGACCATGAAGGCCGGAGGGAGATATCCCCGCTTGAGCTTCACTAGCTCGTTGTGTGGAGCAGAGCATCTCCTCCAATCTCCCGGCGGTGGGCTGGGGAGCGAGAAGAGGAGCCGCACGACGGTCCATGGTGGAATGGATTGTTGGGTCAAAGGCGCCCGATGAGTATTCATGAAGGAAGATGGTGTGATTTGGATCTGGATTTTGCCTCTTTTGTAGGCGGATAACTTGCACGACTAGGGGGTGAAACGTAAAAAACACCCTGGCTTTTCGCATTCGTGCGACGCGTGGAGGAAGGCCATTATTGGGCGTAGAAGCCAAGAAGCATAACATTTATGAGAAAGCCGGACACTGTTCGGCCGGTACATGGAACTTAAAGGGAGAACCCGCCTTGCAACACCGAAGACTATATACGCGCTAGACTTATCGTCATTGAAGCCTGGTTCGGGGGCTACTGAGGGAGTCCTGGACTAGGGGGTGTCCGGACAGCCGGACTATCATCATCCGCCGGACTCCAAGACTACGAAGATACAAGATTGAAGACTCCGTCCCGTGTCCGGATGGGACTTTCCTTGGCGTGGAAGACAAGCTTGGCAATACGAATATGTCGATCTCCTACCATTGTAACCGACTCTGTGTAACCCTAGCCTTCTCCGGTGTCAATATAAACCGGAGGGCTTTAGTCCGTAGGACACAACATACATTACAACAATCATACCATAGGCTAGCTTTAGGGTTTAGCCTCCTTGATCTCGTGGTAGATCCACTCTTGTACTACCCATATCATCAATATTAATCAAGCAGGACGTAGGGTTTTACCTCCATCAAGAGGGCCCGAACCTGGGTAAAACATCGTGCCCCTTGTCTCCTGTTACCATCCGCCTAGACGCACAGTTCAGGACCCCCTACCCGAGATCCGCCGGTTTTGACACCGACAGTCTTCTTCTTAGTTTACACATCATAGTTCTGGTTATCTCTTCCGTCCTGTTTTTCATACATATTACATCCTCCTATCATGTGGTTGTCTAACATCAAAGTTCAGTTCGTCTGCATCACGCATCAATTTGTTCTGAAGAACTAAATTGTTATTCTTTTTTCTTGTCGGCTTGACTTAACATGGCACAGAGAAAGAGGAAGAAACACAGAATTGCAGGGAATGAGAAGCGGATGAATCCTGCAGATTCTGCTCATACTGATGGTGCAATAGAAGGTGAAAGTCCAGCAGAAAATTCTACAAACACGGCATCCCATGCTACACGAGCTGCAAAAAAAGCCAAACAGAAACAAATAGTTGCCACCAAACAAGCAGAGACAGCCCTAGTTCTTGCAACACCTACCACAGTACTACCAGCTACACGACATACTCGTGCGTCAACTGAGCTAGCAGCATGTTCCCAAGCTCCCTTGCCACCGGACACTACTTCCCAAGCACTCTTGACACAAGACGAGTTTTCAATATCAAATGAACCTTGTGAGCTTGAACGGCAAGAAGGTAGTTGCTGGAGTCAAGTTACAGTTGTATGCTTATTTATATGTAGTCTCACAGTTTGATGTACACTAACACTTCCTATGTTCATTGTTGGACTAGCACCTAGGCGCAAGAGGAAACAAACATCAGGGACAATGCTCGATAGGTTAACTAAATCTAGAGGAGGAAGAATGGAGATCCGTTCTGAGGCAGGTTTAAAAAGGCCACGTGATGCTACTCAGCCAAGTTAGTATCAGAGGCAGCGGTTGCCGTTAGGTGTCATGTACGTATCCTCCCAACATGGATTCAGTACAGGAATAACAAAGACGAAACCCAGTTCAACACCTTCCTCGACCATTTATCTATAAGTATGGTTATGTATGGAAACTATTAATATCGTCTTGCTCTGTCCCATACTTTCTAGGTTGCTAATAATGAGACTCCCATAATTTTCAACAGATGAGGTTCAAGTTGGATAGCCAAGATGATGCAACCAGACAAGCTTGCACCCATGTTTTCAAGTCCGCTTCTGGCGAAGTCGGTATAACTTGAGGAAAACTCACTTTGAAGGCAAGGCTAACAGTGAACTTTCCCAAACATCTCAAGTGGAAAATATATCGGATGAAGACTGGAGGGGCCTTGTTAAACACTGGTCTGATCCAAAGTATCAGGTATATTATATATATGCGATCAGATCACATGTTGAAGTCCTATTGACGCATGTGCCACACACATCTATCTTCTTGTAGGCGAACTGTTCAAAGAACAAGGCCAACCGTACGAAAGTGAAATTCCAACAGACGACAGGATCTCGTAGCTATATTCACTGCGAGGCTCTTGTAATTAGCTGTTGTTTCACTCTTTTCGCTGTACCATATTATCAGATCTATATTGACTTGTTCAAAATGCAGAGGAAAGCCCGCAAGGACCAAAATGTACCTGAACCAAATGCTGTGGAAATCTTCAAGGACTGTCACACCAGCAAGAGAAGGGCATGACTACACCAGTTAAAGCCGCTGTTGTAAGTCCTTAATCCTCATGCCTTTTAACTACTACTTACTCTGACTTGTGCCTTGAACTGCACGCTTTGCAGCCAATGTCTATTACTCTTTTCAATTTTATACACAATTGTCTTAGCGTATCATTGCACCTTACAAGGTTTAAAAGGGAGGAGTGATGTTCCTTTGATCTTGACCCGTAATCTAGTTCCGTGCTGGACTTGCCCACACAACGTTACAATTGCTGTTTATGCATTCTCGCTTGTTTTGTGATATGAATGATTTCATACTATGCTTACCGTATTATAAACTTCGTCTCTTTATCCTTAGCCCTCAATACAATGTGAAGAAATAGACAATACATTAGCGATGGTACATGGTCATATGTTTGGAACCTGGTTTTATTATGTACTTTGTAATAAAATACAACTAATATTTTACATGGGTTCACCAGAATAAGTTCTCTATATAGACCAAAGCTATTTTGTTTGGTTTTGCTGCCTCCTTAATATCTTCTGTTCTGGTACTACTAATGTGAAACCTCAACTTTTCAGCGAGCTATGGAAAAAATGGTGGTACTGCCACCTTCTGAAGGTGGCGAGGAAACTATAACCGCAATGTCATCTCTTGCTGCAGTGGGTCAGTACCTGTCCACTAACAGTGCCAAAAGCACGTTCCTGCTTAATACTGGGTTGGTTGTTAAGGCAATATCATCCAAACTGCCTCATGATCAAGATATGCAAGCTCAAAGCAATGTTGTATCTACGCTCCAGACACAAGTCCATTCCCTAACAGAGGCCCTTTGTGAAACAAGGAGAAACATTGCTCAATGTCGCCAAGATATGCATGGTTTTGAAACCAGACTATCAAACATTTGCTATATTGTTCAGGAGCCTAGGGGAAATGAAGGCGAGGGTTATGGTGGTCCATCGGACAATACGGCATGAAAACGTAACAGTCAGGTCAAATGAACCGAGCTTCTGAACTTCTGGTGGTGCATTTATCTGCTAGACTGTTAAGTTTTACGCCAACCTTCCTTTTGTTATATAGTTGTAATTTGTTTTGGTGCGATGCAAAATTTATTCTTAACGTGCAGCCACCGGCTAAAGAAAACAGCAAGCCATTTTTGTAAAGTGTAGGGTGTTCCCTATATTTGCACTGGTGGCGATCTTTGATGCCGAGTGGATGTAATCTGTGCAATCGCCTTAATAGCCTAGCGTTAGTTTCGGCCTTATTTATTTCCTAGTCTTCTTTTTCCCTGGTTTGCTAGTGGCCGCAACTACCCATGGGCCATATACGGGCGGTAGGATCCATGGGTATCCTACGGGCCATCGATAAATGGGCTTGTAATCGGTGGGCCTCGGGCCGTCGATAAATGGGCTTGTAATCGGTGGGCCTTGGGCCGTCGGATAAATAGGTCTACATGGGCCGTAATCGGGCATAATTGGTATCGGCCCAGCACGGTAACAGGCGGTTAACAGGCCGTAGGACTGCAAAAGCATAATTCTGTCATAGGCATAACGGGTCGTTAATGGGCCAGAATATAGGACGGGCTGGCCAGAAACGGACCGACTCTTGCCATGGGCCGAATTTGGCCCATTAGGGTAACAGCCAAGAACGGGTCGATTTCTTGCCATGGGCCGAATTTGGCCCATTTGGGGAACATGCCAAGAATCGTCGATTTCTTGCCATGGGCCGAATTTGGCCCATTAGGGAACAGCCAAGAATGTGCCGAAATAATCGAGGGCCAAAAGGAGCCTAAGAACGTATGGGCCGTCAATAGGCCGAAAGCTAACACTGGTTGGAAACGGCCCATGTAAATCACGGGCCGTTAACGGGTACAAAGAAAATTACTGTTCATTATGGGCTAGAGTGACCATGGGCCTGTAAAGGGCCGAAAGATACGAAGGCCTCATATGGGCCGAAAGACGTCGTGGGCCATACATGGGCCGAAAGTGAAATGGGCTGGTGTTATATTTGACGGCCCACATGACATTATTGGGTAGATTTCCTTTAGTGCCTAACGGGCCATGAGTTAACGGGTCGTAAAATGGGCTATTTGCGAAGAGACCGTTAACAGGATTTTCATGGGCCATCCCGTTAACTTTTGGCCAAGTCAAATGGGCCGGCTTTGTAAGCTAAATGGACCAGTGGTGGGCTGTGGCACGTGTCGACATATCATAGGCTCCTATCCGACCCACTGACGAGCTGACACATGTTTCGTTTGGCCAATAAGAATTTTACACGTGGAAATTTCCGATTGGTCGGGGCTGTTAACGGGTTATCCGATCCAAAACCCGACCCGATAGCTTAACGGCGTTCCGTTACGGTGGATGCCATGTGTCGGTCACCCTTGACGAAAGCACTTCTGTGACGCGCGATTTATCGTCATGGAAGTGGACACTTCCGTGATGATAATTTTGGTAATGTCATGGAACACTTCTACGACAAAGACAGTATGACTATCTTGATTCTGTCATAAATTTGTCATGGATGTACATGCATGACAAAAAACGCGACCTACTGTGACAAACACGTATCATCACGGAAGTGTATTTTTTTTGTAGTGATAATCCGTTCGGGTGAGGGGTTCGGAGGTGTTGTTGGTGAGGCCAGAGTTCGTGATGGAGGTGGAAGACGACATTGTTTGCTGGGGAGATTGGTGCGGCGGCTGAGAGGGTTGAGGTTGATGAAGGTTGCAGCTGGGATGATCAAAGGAAGGTAGCTAGATGTGTTTGGAAAAGGCCTGCTCTGATTACCATTTCAAAGATGGTTTAGGCGCCGTAACTCTCAGAGAGAGTCGGCCTCACGTATATATTGCCAAGTAAATTCTTTTAAAACGGTCACGGGAGGGGGGGGGAGACTCCCCACCTGAATATATTTCAAAAAGAAACTGATCCAGTTTATAAGGAAAACCGGATCGAAAACCAAACATGATGGACCAGTTTATAAGGAAAACTAGGCCAAAAAACCGCACAAGCAACGAGCCACATCGTCCACACGACACAAGGCTACAGTCGCGTCAACACACACACCCAAGTTCGGAGCCGCCGCTCCGACATCCACCGCTCGGACGCGAGCAACAACGCCGCACGGCGCGGAGAGACTATAGCCCTAGCTACAAGAGACAACCGCCCGCAGACCACGAACACTGTGCCAAAAATCGAGGGGCGCCGCCCTGACATACCAGCCAGACCGATCCCAGTGATGGAGTCGACAAGGTCGATGCACTCGCTACCCTAGCAGCACAAGAACAACAACCACACAAAGCAAAGGCACGGCCCTGCCCCATAGAGTCACGAATGCATTGCAATCCGAGGCCGCCGCCTCGGCACACCACCATCGTCCGGAGCCGCCGCTCCGGCATCCACCAAACCTTAGCCGCACGAGAACACCACCACCGTAGACGAAGAGCTCCAATCAACCGAGACCATCCATGATGCCTCAAGGCTATTGGTGCAGCCGAAGGGCAACCAGAGACCGAGTCCACGCCCGGACGAAGAGTCACATGCGACCGAGGCTACATCACAACAGCGGCATCGCCGGCAAAGCCGAAGGGCATCAAGGAGCCGAGTCTACACCCGGATTGCTTCACCGTGCACTCCAGCGCCGAAGGCACTGCCGCCAAGCCAACCGTCACCTCTGCCGACAACGCCACAAACCCAACTCCACCTACAGCCACACACTCCTACAACTGCCAACAGGACTCGAAAGATGGCGACTCAAAGGAGCAAGTGTTGTTAGGACATCAACGCCACCCGAGCGGACAACGTCCGATCTAAGATTTCCACCTAGAGCCTGAGACCGGAAGATTGGCTGTAACAAAATCCACAACGACACCTCCAAGGAGGAAAACGGCGTCCGTGAACATCGTTGCCGCCGGCATTGACAAAGTCGTTGCAAGGTTTTCACCTGGATTTGAGCAGCAAACCGAACGTGCAGAAGAGGAAGGGCCGAAGCACATGCCAACAGCCGAAAGTGGAGCAGCACTACACCACCGCGAATCCCCGCCACCAGAAACGCGCATCGTCGATGCAGAGCCGCCGCCGCACGGACCCAGATGCAGCCGCCAAAGCCCATCTGCACTCCACCGCATGCGCAGGATGCCACCACCACGCACCCAACGGAGCCGGGAAGCCAGCTCCGCCCGCAGGGAAGCCAGCACCGACCGCCGACCCTCGGAGCCGCCAGTGAGAAACTACAGCCGGCCGCCGCCCCTGGAAGCCAGATCCAGATGCGACACAGCCGACCGCGGCCAACTGAGCGCCCGGGAGCAGCACCAGCACGCGAAGCCCGACGCCCCCGAGCCACCACCACGGCATCGAAGAAGCAGCCGCCGTCGCACGCCCCCGAGGACGGACCCCTAGATCAAACACGACGGCTCCGCCCCTCCTCTGGCGAAGCGGCCGCGAGATGCAGCAGAAGCGCCCCGACGCCACCTTCCTCGGAGCGCGCGCGGCGTTCACCGGCGGCCTCCTCGGGTGGCGGCGAGACTGGGAAGACGAGGGAGTGGAACGCGGCGGCGCTAGAGGGGGGTTCCCCTGAGTCGCCAGAGGAGGGGTGACGCGGGGGGCGCTCAGTTGCCATGCAGTATAGCGCCGCCATATTGCCAAGTATCGATCTGGTACAGGGAGTATTGTCCAAGGCAAGAGAGATACACGGGAGTAGAGATAAGAGAGAGAGAGATATTTAAACAGAACGATAATAATCTCTACAACTCTAACTACTCCTAACGTGATATAATATGCAAGACCGAAGTTGTTTAACAACATGATCTTTCATCGTATTTTCGCTCTTTTTAATCGTGAACCACACAGAAAGGCCGCAGGACACCGGTGTATTCTGACGACTTTCTGAGCTAGTGACTTAACTCGTATTTTATAGTTTCGTAGCAACGCACGGGCATTGTGCTTGTAATTTTAAGATATTGACTTGCAGTGGATGTGTTCACAGGGCAACAAGGATGGCTTATGCCGCTTGGACAATCTTGAGTTAACTCGGAAAAAGATGACCTGCCAGAATGAACAGCATGTTGTTGATGGTGGTGACCACTCTTTCAAAATCAGCCAAAGATACCAAAAATCAGCGAGAATAAGTCAACATGATGTTGAATTAGAAGCTGTTAAAGCAATTGCACAATTCGTCCAGAAAACCATAGCTGAAAGCTTAACCTAGCCGTTCCTTCAAAATTTTCTTATAATATCTAATGGTAGGTTCATGATCCTAAGATTCTGGCTTTTGAACGATCTAATATGATCACGTACTTGGTTTGGTGACTGGTTATTTGTATTTTTATACCTTTTTGTCTTGTCACCGTGTTTTTCCATGAATGAGATAAACTGCATCGAATATTCGTACATAAACTTGCTGTTGCCGCTTATCTACGAATCATTACTAATTCAATAATATCAGTGGCTAGCAGTATGTGGCAATGGTGTGGTGGTTCATTAATCAACAGTAAATACATTGACGTATGCAAGGGTTTTTTCTTTGCTATCATCCCAACTTAACACATGATGATTGCAAAGAACATTCCTCTTGGATGCCCTGCTAGTCAAGTCAAGCTGTGTATGCATATCTAATTTCTGCAATGTGTGACCATGGGACATTGCATCCACCTCATTAGCAAATTGTTTAGATCTGCAATAGTTGACTAAGAACATAATATATGATAATCTGAAGACTATTATTTTCTCCTCGCATTATGCGGTTACAAGACACATTTTGTCCAGCGAAAAGGAAATGTATTTGTTACTCAAAATGATAGTTTAGGTCTCAGATTATGGCTTTTGTCCCTTCGTGTTGTCTTGACTAGTTACAACTTTCAGTTCATCTGCTTGCTCAATATCAGGATTCGTCTTGGGTGCTTCCTTGCATTTGCTGTAAATGCAGTACACGACCAACTGAAGAATACCCATTAAGCAACCAATGAAGCTTGGTGCCTTTACATGAAAACAAGTATGTCAGCATAATTTATACATTTTATTGTGCTAAAGTTTCTTTCTGTACTAACCGTGAGAAAAGGATCCTTTCCAAGGAGCCCATACAGCATCCAGAGTAAACTTGTCAAGAAGCTAAACAATGACAAGTAGAAAGGCATGAACTCCACGCTTTTCGTCCTGATAACTTGTTTCTGGAATGTTGGATAAAAAGTTAATTTTCTTGCCATGCCTTCTGTCTAACTGAATATATTTTTTCTGAAGTACTTTGGAAACTGATATAAGTCCATTGAACCATTTTTAGATATTGTGGAACATACGATATTTTATACAACTTATCACATACATTTGTGGATCAATTTGTCAGGTTTAGAACGTTGTTGCAAATCATTATGATGAAACATGTTGTTCTTTTCTCTGTGAATCATAGTTCAGGAGGCACGTTAAGTAACAGTACTCACCACAGCTACCAACGGAGAGCCATACATTAATATGGAAGCCACCAAACCAATGCTTCCGACAAATACTTTACGCATTTGGTGGGTGTGGAATGAGAAAATTGAAAAAAATACAGCCATGCCGAAGATGATTAGAATAGGAGATACCATCATCATGACAAGCTTCTGCAAAATATTGCCAGTTAAGTGTTAGGATTACTAATGGATAATAATTCTTATAACATCATATACGTATCTAAACATCGAATTACTCACCATTTTAATTATAAGATTTTAACTACAATCGTGAAATAGTACCTATAAAGCCTAGGGATGACTATGAAATAATATATTTTCTTATGTTTGCATCAGAAGGCTGGTGTTTGGTCCTCCTTACATGGTTCAGCAAGAGCGAAAGCGACATTTTATAAATAGAAACATAAAGTGCTCTTGTCCTTAGTCAATATGCTTACAACTAAACATAAAGTGTTCTTGTCCTTAGGCAACTATGCTTATAATTTACAGATTTATGTTCTTAAATTCACTACTCACTAAGTCACTAGTAACTAGATTCTTTTTCTTCATTTCCCTAAACAATAACTGTTGCTTTTTCCAAATCGTATTTACAATGAAGCATCTGGTCCCCGATGATAGAGACTATCACTATATTACTTAATTGCATACCTACACATGTTTACAACCTCTTTTGTCACATTAATATGCAAGAGTTAGACCTCAGTATATGTTTATGTTTAGAGATAAAAGAAAATTAACAATATATTATTGACATTCTATGATTATCATGTAGCTTATGAGTTTCCAATTTCTCTGAATGTGATAAAAATTAGGAGTAAATATGTGCTTATTGCTACCATTTCGTCCAGGGAAGCAAGGCTCTCACTTCTACTTTCGTAGTTTTGCTGATTCAATTTATCATGTCCAAGCAAGGTTGTTGCCTTTGTATATAGTTGTATATATCAACTATGATATGCTAATGGAAATGAACACGAAATTTTGACAGACACTGCTGCGAAGTTATATAGTTGATATATCAACTGGCAGCCATATTTTCTTACCGCGAAGTTACTGACATGCTAATGGAACAGAATCACAGATCTTGAGAAATAACTTACCTTCTTCTCTCGTGGTGCAAACCATATGTATATACTGATAAATGTGCTTTCAAAGAGCACTCCTAGTGAGCTGATTCCGGACAGAGTCCAATTCTCCCATCCAGAGCTCACTACTGGAAGACCGTACCAAGTATATGTGAGGCTGCTGAACAAAGTTAAGATATATGGTATGCATGAGTATTCTTCTACACTGCCCTTCTTTATCACTCTTCTGAATGTCAATCTGGGAAACACAGTAAAATGGAAAGTGTTATTCAATGCATCATATACTCTTAGCTGATCATAGGAGTTTATGATATAGGCATGTACATTGGTGCTGCATAGAGGAGAAAGCAGACTACACTTCCTGCAAGAAAAGACCATGATGGCGTTAAAAGAGGAAGCAAACTAGTTGGAGTAGCTAGTGAATTGAAAAATACCAATAATCCCTGTTGTTACGTGGAGGTCAGGAAACATTCTTTTGGGCTGAAGGTTTTATCTTGCCACAAGAACTAGATTTGCCCAGGGTTCATAGTTTATAACAAGGGGCACGCTATTTATAATGCACGATGGGTGTTTAACGTGTTGGAAGAAGAAGATATTGCTCAAACCACTAGGTGGAATATCAGTAGGAGGCCCACATACTTCTCTTGTTCATACGAAACACGGCACAATTTTCAGCAAGACCGCAAACGTCAAGTAAGGGTGAAATGGCCATGCATGTTTTCTGCTCAGGATCCAGTTAATTATTCCAGCCATGTACCTAGAAGAATCTCAAAAGCTTTTATGTTTGATGCTGGTCCATCCATCCATGTTGGAGAATCTGGTATGTTATAGCATCTATTCCATCTATAAGATAGCGAGATATGGTGTCCAACTGTTGGATTTGCTTGATTATGAAGATATTGAGAAACATCAAAATGTCTCATTAGCTTCTGTTGCTAACAAGCGGCAACTGTTGATCCACAGGAAAAAAGAAGGGTGAGAATCGTTGGTGCCTTTTGTTCACTTTTTCCATACATGTTAAGAAGCACATCCATACACGTGATGTACTGTATCATGCATCATTATCTGATCACGGAACAGTTCTGTTATTCCGGTAAAAGGACCGATACATTTGCTTAGCATTCGTAACGAGGAACTGCATTTTTCTGGTAAAATTTATATTTATTAGATATTCTGATGCTGCTTGTTAAGCTCTAACTAATGTAATGATCCTGAGTAAATGTTCATATGATAACTTACTGATTCATGTTTCGTTTCACTCTTATTAATTTGTGTGTTTCTTGCCTCATGAGCATTCTGTGTGGTTCTCTTGCAGTGCGAATGGTCACTCATGGAATGATTCTTGTGGCCAGTATAGAACTGAGCTTTAACTTTTGGTTCACATGATCATATGTAATCTGTCTGCTGTTTCGCACGTTGTAGTGCAACCAGTGTTATTGTCATTGATCATGGAATATGTTGTAGAATGCCAGTAATCCTGAATATGTGCTAAAGTTGCCACGCTACGTATAAAATCTTCAACGACAAGCATTTGATTCCAAGAAATGGCGACTGTCATGCAGATAAGCATACATTAGAGGTTGAGCATCTATTTCGTGTGGAGGGTGGATGTTGCGTAACTGCTTGTGTTTTTTCTTTCTTTTCGTGTTTCATTGTACCCAAAAATCGCTTTCCTCCCCGTGAAGCCGAAAGTCCCTGTAAACCACCTGTATTTTTCACTGTTTTAAATAGCTCGCTATAGCTCCGCTATAGCACGCTATAGCGTTTACAAAATGTCTTGCGCTAAAAGACTTTGGTCCAAACAAATGAACAAACATTTTAAATAGCACGCTATAGCTTCGCTATAGCATTTGGAAGAGGTCCGCCACTAAGATGCTTAGCGCGCTATTTAAAACTTTGGTATTTTTTGTTTCTTTTGCTTTCTATACTAAACTGTCATTTTAATTTGTGTGTAGTGCTCCAGTTTGAAACCCTTTCTGAACATGAAAATTATCTTTACAGGTCATGATGCCACCAAGTTTACATTTTCCAGTTTTTCATTGACTCTTAATGCACTACAGAGGACCGCGTTACTGGAGGAGACACTAAGATCTGAAGCGTGAATATATCTGACAAAGGAACAATAGCTTTATTCTTATAGAAGAACTGATGCTGTTATGACTACCATTAATTCCAGCAGACGATAACCACAATTTGTCTGATAAGAGCAACCTATGTATTTTAAGTAACAGGTAGGCACTCTGATGCCGTCGGTTACCCCATCACAATATACAAGGGGTCATTTTGATCGTGGTTTTTGGTAACAAAAGGACATGAAAAAGTTGTAGCAAGTTTTATTCCATTAGGATAACCTTTCTTCTACATTGTGTGGCTGAACACTGGTTTTAGTTATTCTTTTGCATCTTCCTTGTGTGTGCTGTGGAAAAACAAGAAACAGCCTTTTCTAGGGCTGATAATTTGAGTTTTAGAGGAGAGAAAAATACTTCTTTTGTTATTGAGTTTACCCAAACCTAGCCAAACAAGGTTTTAGCTGGTTAAGCTCTAGAAAACCTGATTTTTGTACTCACTTGGCATTTTAAGTAGGCTCATCTGCACCAGGTCAGAAAAAAAAATCAAAACAAATACTAGACAAATTCAAAAGATTACAATTTTTTTGGATGATAGATAATTTGATGAGTGAGGTTCACTCCAACTTTTCGATCATTTGGACATCTGAGAAGCTCTCAGCAAAAAAGACAAATCAGGTCAGAACAGTGCGTGAACAGTAAACATTTTTACAGACCCTCAATTTGTCTTTATTTTCGAGAGCTGCTCACATGTCCAAATTATTTGAAAATTGGAGCGAACCTCACGCATCAAATTATCTACCACACAAATAAAATTTGGAAATTTTCTAGTATTTGTTTTGATTTGTTTCGTCGAGGCGAGTGCAGCTGAGCCTGTGCTTAGAAGTGGATTACCGTTTTAAGTATCACTATTTATTTATTTAATAGTGTCGTAAGGTGGATTAAAAAAGTACAGGACAAATTAGTTTCGGTCAACTTTTGTTTCGAAAACGGAATTAGGAGCATCGAAACACCCTGTTCCAAGAAAAAGAAAACCATGTTTTATTCTCTAAGCACTAGTTACAGACATATTTGCATCCAAGTAGGCCCAAATAAGGCTCTCACAGGAAGAACCTATTTTGTTTTTGACACGCGAGCGCACTGCAATCGACTAAGGAAAATTCGCACACATAAAGCATATATCTATGCCCAATTGCCAGGGTGGAATTATTCTGTTCTTCCCCTGGAACCATCTTTGTTCTTTTTTCTTGCGGCTCGGCTCGTCCGCCGATATTGTGTTAGAATGTGTAATGTGTGTTTGCATAGGTATTTTTTGTCCAGGGAGAATATAGCTACGTACACATCAATTACGTATGTGAGTCTTCTCATCCAAGGGCCAGTACAACCTTGGAGCTTGGCAAAAGAAAGTTTTGTTTTTCTGCTCTTTCGCAAAGAGATCATCTAGAGAAAGTGTCGACGCACTTGGCTTGATAGCCGAGCACAGTTGGTCCAGTTTATATTCTTTCTCTTGATGTTATAAATTTATACGATTTTAGTGGTTGTTATGTTTTCCCCAATTAATAACCACAAGAGTTTTGTGGTGCCCATCAGCAAATTCAGGAACATTACTATGCTTCAGCAAATACAAACCAAGTGGGCTGTCAAGCAGCCAACTGCATGCCATTTTAGTTTGATTGTTACACCAGTCAGTCACGTTCATCGTCCTCGTTTTGTTTGCAAGTGTTACCAAGGATCTGTGGAACATCCATCGGAAAATACATAAATGGGGTAAACATTTGATTGGACTGCTGTCATGCATGTGTTACCTATACATGTTTGTTTCTCACTTGAGATGAACAATTGGACCTTGTTTGCCTACGAGTACTTGGTTGATCAACAAATGCATGTCGGCCACCAGATGCGATGCCACATTGATCAGCATCTCTTAGAAAAGAAGATATCAAACGTAAAGAAAATTCCTGCTATGCTCTGGGATTCGTCGCAGCATTTAGAGAACCCACAATGTGCTCATGGCGACCACACAAGAGGGATAGCAAGCTCTCGAACTCCACCTCTCAACAATGACGTTGATTTGTCCCTGCTTGCCATTAGCAAGCTGTTGCCGCTGTTGCCATTCTGGCGTCCTTATACTTCCCTTGATCACCGCGGACCACAAGGCGCATCGATCCGTTTAACTCGTTTGCGTACAAGGGGAGCATCCACATCGGCGATGTTGATGGTAGGATAGAGGAGGGGTCTCATTTCATTATCCTTGATATGGCGCTGTCTCGTGCACCCGCTACTTTCTCTGTGGAGTGGAAATTTCGCTTCTGTTTAACATTCAATTCAATCACGTTTTTCCCCGCAAAAAAAAGAAGGTTGAATAATGTTTTCTACAACATTTCCATGTTTGCCGAAAGGTTGATTCCATCAACATGGCTGCTTGGATTAAAGCAAATGCTCCATTGGCGCTAGAATGGGAAGAAAATGCTCCATTGGTGCTAGAATCGTGGAATTCCATCTACAGTAAGATATGTTCCGATATACTAATAGGAAACGCTCTGAATGAAGACCACATCAGGCTCGATCTCTAAGCTGTTTAGTCCATAAAATTCGTTTTTTTTTTCCACAAGGGGACATATATACTCGATGCACAGCATAGGTATAGGTGCCGTGAGATATTGGAGGCCACGGAAGAGATGGTAGCATGCTGGCTAGCTTCTTCTTGTGTGCAAAAGAATGGCTTTGGAGCGACTGGACGATCCATTCAATGTTTCTTTCTTCCTTTTTGAAAGAACGGTGGGGATGCTGCACTTGCACTAGGTATAAGTACCAGGAAATAAAGCGCCGAGGCCAATATTATTTACAACCACATATGCTGGACAACGCTAAAAGGCGGTCGCTCCCGATGGATCGGATCACACTGACGGGGTCTTTGGTGTCCCTCCCTCCCACCTGAGTAATCGTCGTAACCTGATCGAGTCTCCTTTCTTATCCCTTCCGCTCGTTACCGTTGCCGGCAGTAAGGATTGTTGCAGCCATGAAGCCTTTCTCCGCGTGTCCTTATTGGGCGTAGTGGCTCGGAGGTGACTGTACTGGTGCCATCCTTCTAATCCGACTGGGGAGGTTCATGGGAGTGCGCAATGAAGGCTTGGCTTGGTGGTTACAAGCCATATGCATTGGGCATGACCAGTGGGCAGTGTCATTGGTTCCACACCGACATCGTGCCTCGTCGTGTGTTTTTGATGTGTTCGCTTTCAATTGGTTGTGTCGTGGAACTCGATCTCTTGGATCTGCGGTGTTGGAGCCATGGTGGACTTGGCAAAGGATGGTGGCTGCTATCTTAGCTGGGTTCGTATAGAAGGCTACCATATACCGACCGACCTTCACGATGGATTTTCTTTTCTTTTTTTTGTTTTTGAACGAGAGAAGTGCCCCGAAAGATCCTGAACTAGATTTAAATAACAAACTGGTCCTTACATTTATCAAAGAGGGCCCCCAACAAGTAGATGGAAAATGTGATATTGTGCCTAGCGCCTTTGTCAAGGAAGCAACATCGGACGATTGGTTAAGAAACTAGCTCACCCTACACTCTCGAAAAGAGGAAGACCTTCTGCATCAACTCGGTAACACCCCCGCAGCCCCCACGTCATCCCCGCTAGGGCAACCCAGGCGGCACCCAAACCCTAGCCGCCGGGGACGTGAGCTCCCACCGCCACCGTCGGGGGAAGCCGCCGGGCTAAGCCCGGGGGCCGACGGCGGTGGTGAAGGACTCCCTCTCTCCCTCGTCGTAGGGTGCTGCGGGGCCCCAAACCATGTGGAGGCACGGCCGGTTCATTCTAGGCGGCGCCGCGGCCGGCCCTGCCTCGGGCGACGGTGGCTGCAGGCGCGACGATGTGGGATGCGGGCGTGGCGGCCGGCCCTGTCCGGGCGGTGGCGATGGCCGATGATGTGGCAGCACACCATATGGTTTCGGATCAGCGGTGGCGGCGTGGAGGACCTGGTGGATAAGTCGGCGACATGCGTGCTATGGCCTCCGGTTAGATCTAATCTGGTCAGTGCAGCCTGCGCACGGCGCGGCAACAAAGATCGGGGGAGGCCCATGCAGACGTTGCTAGATGGAGGTTCGTCAAGCAGATCCGGGTGAAACTTTGCTCTGGGCTACTTGCCAAGGTCGACGATGGTGTCACTCTTCTGTGTCGTCACCTTCCTGAAGGCATCGTTGTGGAGAAGATCCACACTTCTATCTGCTACCTCTGGGGGAAACCGTAAATCAGTTGATTGGATGACAGCGGTGCTCTTGTGTTGTTCCCCCCTTTGGGGGCATCATTCTTGGAGTTGTGCATTGGCTCAAGGGACCAGTGGACGGTTTCTGCGGTGGAGCGGCATTTCAGGTGACACACCGACGATGTGGAGTCTCCAAGGTATGGCGCAGCACGGTCTCGGCGACCGATGTGTGATGATGGACGCGTGTAGGGAGGTGGTGTCGTCTGGCGCCATGGTGGTGTCGACGGCAGGCCTGGCAAGGTGAATGCATCAGTACTTGCTCTGAAGATGGATTGGCGGAAAACGACGGCGACAACATCTGAGAGTGCATCCGACCGGTGTGTGCACCAAACACGGCAATGCGGCTTGGTTGGGGACTCCGGCTTTAGATGTTAGGCTTTGGTGCGAGGTCTGTTTGGTATTCGGCTCGGACAATCAGCAGCTCTTGACGCTGGCGGTCATCCTCCTTTAAAAAAAATCAACTTGGGCTTTAGGAATGAAATGCCTTACTGTACATGGTTTCAGCAGGTTCATACCTTCATCCAGGGATGTAGTGTTGAAGTGAAAGTCAACGATAACATCACTCATACAAGTTGCGGATGACGAAAAAAAATTAAGGTCGGGGCGAACTTGTTTATTGTTGGTCGCCGGCCTCACGCACTGCCCACATGTGCTCCTGTTGGCCACCTAGAACACTCACATCCCCACCCCCTGCACGCTCCTGCTGGCCACAGGCTCCGCGTGCCGATGTTGCTAGCCGCTAGGAACTCGCGTCCCTTCATGGCCGCTCCAGATAGGCGGTAGGGTCTGCGTCGAACTCGAAGGGAGAGGGTCGTTTTGTGCTCTTGAGAGTACAACACAAACGAACGAATTGACGATCCAGCGTCATGAACTAGAGGAGCACTGCTCTTGCTTATGATGGATGGAAGTGTTGAGTATAAGTGTTATGTGCATATTGTGTATTGGGCCCGCCTTCTAGTTCCTTGTATAGTTGAGGTCCGCGGCCCACCTTTGTACATCATATATACGTGCCTATGCATGAAGAGCAACATATCCTGCAATCATAATCTCATACATGGTATCTGTTTCTGGGTTCTAACCCTAGCTTTCCGCTGCTGCCGCCTCCGTGCGCTTCCTCCACGCCGCCGCCATAGCTGCCCGCGCGTCTCCCGTGCCAGCCGCCACTCCTCGCCTTGCCCGCCTGCACTTGCCAGCAGCGCCAGCCCGCCCGTACCTCGCCTCGCCGGTCGTCACGCGCCTCGCCATTCGCCGCGCGCCTGCTAACCCTTTCCGAGCTGCTACTGCCGCCGCTCCTCGCCTCGCCCGCCTGCACTTTGCCCGCAGCGCCAGCCCGCCCGCACCTCGCATCGCCAGCGCCTTGCCAGTCGGCCCGCACCTCGCATCGCCAGCGCCTCGCCAGTCGCCGTGCGCCTGCTAACCCGTTTCAAGGCACCGTGCCGGCCCGCGATGCAACCTGGAGCGTCGCCCATGGGGCCATATGCCTCATCACCCGCCATGCAGCAAGGCGCGTCGCAAGCAGGGCCTTACGGCGCGTCGCCCGCGGGAGCCGCAACGGGGCACTACGTGGCGGCGCCTACAACTTCGTGTAGTACGTTGTCTTCATATAGTGCCATGCATGGCTACGCATACGGCGCCATGCAGCCCACAATGCAACCAGGCGCGTCGCCCATGGGGCCATACGCCTCGTCACCCGCCATGCAGCAAGGCGCGTCATCAACCTCTGTTGTCCCGCTGTCGGCACCCTCTAGCTGTTGGGGAACGTTGCAGAAAATTAAAATTTTTCCTACGGTTTCACCAAGATCCATCTATGAGTTCATCTAAGCAACGAGTCATGAGAGAGAGATTGCATCTACATACCACTTATAGATCGAGTGCGAAGCGCTCAAGGATGGTGATGATGGAGTCGTATCGCCGTGATTCAGATCACCGATGACCAAGTGTTGAACGGACAGCACGTCCGCTGCTCAACACACGCACGGACGGAGACGTCTCCTCCTTCTTGATCCAGCAAGGAGAAGGAGAGGTTGATGATGATCCAAAGAAGACGACGGCGTGGTGGTGGATGCAGCAGAACTCCCAGAGGCTTCGCCAAGCTGCTGCGAGAGGAGGACGAGGTGTAGCAGGGGGGAGGCGTCAATGCACAGGTGCGGCTGCCCTCCCCGCCTCCTTTATATAGGCCCCAGGGGCGCCGCCCCGGGAGATCCAATCTCCCAAGGGGCGGCGGCGGGGGTGGAGTGCCCCAAGGCATGTGGTGCGCCCCACCCTAGGGTTTCAACCCTAGGCGCAGGGTGGGCCTGAGGCGCACCAGCCCACTATGGGCTGGTTCCCCTCCCACTTCAGCCCATGGGGCCCTCCGGGATGGGTGGCCCCACCCGGTGGAGCCCCGGTACCCTTCCGGTGGTCCCGGTACAATACCGGGTGACCCCGAAACTTTCCCGATGGCCGAAACACCACTTCCTATATGTAATTCTTTACCTCCGGACCCTTCCGGAACTCCTCGTGACGTCCGGGATCTCATCCGGGACTCCGAACAACATTCAGTATGCTGCATACTCATATTCATACAACCCTAGCATCACCGAACCTTAAGTGTGTAGACCCTACGGGTTCGGGAGACACGTAGACATGACCGAGACGACTCTCGGGCAAAAACCAATAGCGGGATCTGGATACCCATGTTGGCTCCCACATGCTCCTCGATGATTTTATCGGATGAACCACGATGTCAAGGATTAAACAACCCCGTATACAATTCCCTTTGTCAATCGGTACGTTACTTGCCCGAGACTCGATCGTCGGTCTCCCAATACCTTGTTCAGTCTCGTTACCGCCAAGTCACTTTACTCGTACCGTAATGCATGATCCCGTAACCAACCACTTGGTCACTTTGAGCTCATTATGATGATGCATTACCGAGTGGGCCCAGAGATACCTCTCCGTCATACGGAGTGACAAATCCCAGTCTCGATTCGTGTCAACCCAACAGACACTTTCGAAGATACCTGTAGTGCACCTTTATAGTCACCCAGTTACGTTGTGACGTTTGATACACCCAAAGTACTCCTACGGCATCCGGAAGTTACACGATCTCATGGTCTAAGGAAAGGATACTTGACATTGGAAAAGCTCTAGCAAACAAACTACACGATCTTGTGCTATGCTTAGGATTGTGTCTTGTCCATCACATAATTCTCCTAATGATGTGATCCCGTTATCAACGACATCCAATGTCCATAGCCAGGAAACCATGACTATCTGTTGATCAACGAGCTAGTCAACTAGAGGCTTACTAGGGACATATTATGGTCTATGCATTCACACGTGTATTACGATTTCCGGATAATACAGTTATAGCATGAATAAAAGACAATTATCATGAACAAGGAAATATAATAATACTTTTATTATTGCCTGAGGGAGTCCTGGACTAGGGGGTGTCCGGACAGCCGGACTATCAATATCCGCCGGACTTTCAGACTACGAAGATACAAGATTGAAGATTCCGGCTCGTGTCCGGAAGGTACTTTCCTTGGCGTGGAAGGCAAGCTTGGCAATACGGATATGTAGATCTCCTACCATTGTAACTACCTCTGTGTAACCCTAGCCTCTCCGGTGTCTATATAAACCGGAGGGCCTTAGTCCGTAGGACGAACATACATCTCAACAATCATACCATAGGCTAGCTTCTAGGGTTTAGCCTCCTTGATCTCGTGGTAGATCTACTCTTGTACTACCCATATCATCAATATTAATCAAGCAGGACGTAGGGTTTTACCTCCATTGAGAGGGCCGGAACCTGGGTAAAAACATTGTGTCCCTCATCTCTTGTTACCATCCGCCTAGACGCACAGTTCGGGGCCCCCTACCCGAGATCCGCCGGTTTTGACACCGACATTGGTGCTTTCATTGAGAGTTCCTCTGTGTCGTCGCCGATATAGCGGATGCCTCCACCCGTCTTCAAAGACGGCGTCTTCGCCGGAGGGGCCTTGGCCGCCGGCCAAACTATCCGGCTTGGTGGTTTTCTCATGATCGCTCTGTCCGCCGCCGCTTCGCAATGACTTCTCAAGTAAATCATAAGCAATCTTCGCGTCAGCCCTAAAGCTGCCGAACAGTTAGATCCAATCGAGCTATCGCTCGTTAACGAGCTCTTGGATCGCATCGCCGCCTCAGGAGTCGCCACGACTACAACCAGATTGGGCTTAAAACCGATCTGAGAGAGATCAACTCTCCCCAGGCCACCCACCACGTCTCTGTGGTGGAGGAACAATACGGCAACTCTTTGCCAACGTTGAAGACAATTTATGTCCGGATTCCCGAACCCTCCATGCCGGATCCCCGCGGAGGGACGGACGCCAATCAAGCATGGAACTTAAAATCATGCACCGCCCCGGACTTGCTGGATTGCGCCCAGCAAACCAAGCTTCCGAATTCGGAAACTCCTTGGCCTCTGAGCCTCAAGATGGGCAGGGATCCGGATTTTGTTCCACCCGCCCGCCCAGACATATGCGATCTATCTCTAGTTCGGCAAGAGCCTCATCAAACAAGACATCATTATGGGCCGATTCCTCCCGGTTATGGACGGGATAAAGGACTGCCGAGAGGAAAACGCAATATCAATCTTCTGCAATAACTGCACGGACAAGGGAATACTAAACGCCATTGATCGTCGCAAAATTACGCGCTTCACCGATCTGGCATCCATTGTACGAAAGTACTGTGCGACGGAGAGTTTCCGGAAAACCGAAAATCAATTTTGGGATAATCCGGCCCCAAACCCAGTCCGCAGTAAAAGGGCGCCTTACAATCAGGCCCCAGATGCAAAAACGAAAAAACAAAAACCCAACAAGGGAAACAGAACCGTACTGGAGGGATGGCTCGATGGACCCTGTAAACTTCATAGTACAGAGGGTGCCGTCCCAACACATAGCCTTCAAGCATGTTGGATATTACGGCAGGTGGCCAAAAGTGGCGAAGAGCTTCTAGCTCCGGGAAACCACTCCAACAATACCAGCATGGTATCAGTAGTCTTCGAGACTTTCGCATCAAATAATATGCGAAAACGAACAATCCGCAAACTCGCCGAAGTCTACCAAGTAGCAACAGCAAATCCATGGAGCGACACAGCTATTACCTTCAACGCCAGCGATGGGCCCACGTTTCGAACAACCAGGGCCCCACCAGACCGGTACTTAGTCCCATAGTGGACGGCTTTCGTGAAAAGTCCTCATGGATGGCGGCAGCGGACTAAACCTCATTTACGAGGAAACTCTGCGGAAAATGGAAATCGATTGAGCCAGATTGAGCGGCAAAGACAACCTTTAGAGGAATAATCCCTAGCCGGAAGCGCGTTGCACCGAAAAATCACACTCGATGTGGTGTTCGCCTCCAAACAATTACAGATCCGAAGAAGTCACGCCTGTGGCCCCATTCAGCGATGGCTATCACGCCATATTAGGACGAGAGGCATTCACAATTTTTCAAGCAATACCTCATTACGGGTACATGAAGCTCAAAATGCCTGGGCCCAGCGGAATAATCACTCTCGCTAGTAATCCGGACATAGCACTCCGCGCTGAAAACAAGACAGCCGCACTATCCCTCGAGGCACTATCCGAAGCCTTAGCGGCAGAGGAACTCACCACGCTGCGCTCTACGGTGAACAGGGATGATGTGATACTTGATAAAAGATCCAAGTCCACATCCTTCAAACCAGCAGATGAGATAATAAAATTCCGTGTCCACCCAACAGACTCCAACAAAGACGGCCTCCATCGGGCACGCTTGAACCCCGGTTCACGCCAAGATCTTGCGAATTCCTTCGGGAAAATTGAGATATTTTCGCCGCACCCTTCGGACATGCCCGAATCCTCGCAGTTGGCGTAACACAGCCTAAACATCCTAAAGGATTTAAGCCACCAAACAGGCTCTTCAACGATTTTCCAACCCAAAAGACAGGCAATGGGAGAAGAGCTAGCCAAACTATTGGAAGCCGGATTCATTAGAGATATTAAACATCCGGACTGGCTAGCAAATTTGGTGATGGTACCAAAGAAGGATAAATCCTGGCGCCTTTGTGTCGATTTTAAAGACCTCAATAAAGCTTGCCCAAAGGATCCCTTCCCTCTCCCCCGCATTGATCAAATTATCGATGCTACAGCATGGCACAATTCGTTGTGCTTCCTGGATGCATACTCTGGCTATCATCAAATCAAGATGGCAGAAGCAGACCAAGCCGCAACGGCATTTATCACTCCATATGGACCATTCTGCTTCAACACGATGCCCTTCGGACTCAAAAATGTCGGCGCAACATATCAGCGCATGATTCAAACTTGTCTGGCTACCCAGATCGACAAAACATTCGAGGCATACGTAGACGACGTGGTCGTCAAAACAAAACACGTCGAAACTTTAGTAGACGATTTGAGGCTCACATTCGACAACCTCAGAGCATATGACATAAAGTTGAACCCGGAAAAATGCATTTTGGCGCATCACCGGAAAGCTGCTGGGCTTCATCAGATCCGGTAGAGGAATTGAAGCAAATCCGGCCAAAATACGAGCTCTATCACAATTGGATATCCCAAAAGACCTCAAGCAAATACAAAAATTAACAGGATGTGTGGCAGCCTTGAGCCGCTTTATCTCCCATTTAGGAGAAAAGGCGTTGCCCCTCTATCGCCTCCTCAGGCGCACCGAACACTTCGAGTGGACGGACGCTGCCACTGCCGGACTCAAAGAAATAAAGGCCATACTGGCAACAAATCCGGTCCTGGCTGCGCCCACTCTGGGCGAACCAATGTTGTTATACATCGCAGCAACGCATCAAGTTGTAAGCGCAGTCCTCGTCGTCGAACGAGCGACAGAAGGGCATAAATTCCCTCTTCAAAAACCAGTGTATTACATATCCACTGTGTTAACCCCCTGCAAATCTCGTTACCCGCATTATCAGAAGATAGCATATGCGGTGTTCATGGCGTCTCGAAAGCTTCGGCACTACTTTCAAGAGTGCTCGATAACAGTGGCCTCTGAAGTACCACTCAATGACATTATAAATAACCGCGACACAACGGGCAGGATAGCAAAATGGGCCATAGAGCTCTTACCATTCGACATCACTTACAAACCTCGACGAGCTATAAAGTCGCAAGTTTTGGCTGACTTCCGCCGAATGGATCAAGCCGAACTCCCTAAAGAGTACGGCGATACTCCAATTGGACTATGCACTTCGACGGTTCCAAAATGTTGGCGGATCGGGGTTGGCGTCAGATCGACGTCCCCACCGGAGATACTGATCAAGATGTACTCCAAATAATGTACACGGACTCCAACAACGCAGCTGAATACGAGGCCCTACTACATGGTCTCTGGATGGCGGTCTCCATGGGCATTCAACGCCTAGAGGTGCGCGGGGACTCAAACCTCGCAATATCCCAAATAAACGGAGACTTCGACGCCAAGGATCCGAAAATGGCAGCATATCGTAACGCTGTCCTAAAAATGTCAGCTCGGTTTGAAGGACTCGAATTCCATCACATAGCCCGAGACAATAACCAAGCGGCCGACGTCCTGGCATGCATCGGGCGAAACGTGATGCTGTCCCTCCAAATATCTTCCTGGAACGGCTTTTCAAGCCATCCGTACTATGGGAAGAGGAGCCCGGCAGCGACAAACCGGAGAAAACCGCACCAATCGGTGAAGCGGCAGATGACATAACACCCTCCGCCCACGACATAATGGCAGTAATCCCCGCGTGGATGTAACCTTTCCTACCCTACTTACTTAGGGCAGAACTTCCGAAGACCAAAATGAGGCCCGCTGCATAGTCCGACGATCGAAGGCCTACAAGGTCCATGAGGGAGAACTTTATAAGAAAAGTACTACCGGAGTCCTTCAAAGGTGTATCTCCGAAGAAGAGGGGCGAAACCTCCTGGCTGAAATTCATGCCGGACTAGGCGGACACCACGCAGCAGCCCGGGCCCTTGTAGGAAAGGCATTCCGTACAGGATTTTATTGGCCGACGGCTCGGGCAGACGCACAGGACTTGGTCCAGCGATGCGTTGGTTGTCAACTCTTTGCTAATCAGAGCCACATGCCACCCACCGCCCTCAAAACCATACCCATTACCTGACCGTTCAAGGACTGGGGGCTTGACATGGTGGGACCCCTTAAAGGGGGAACCCACAAGAAAAAGTACCTATTGGTCATGGTGGATAAGTTCACCAAATGGATAGAGGCCAAACTGGTCAAAACGGCAGAGTCCGGACCAGTGATAGACTTTATATCAGAGGTGGTACACCGTTACGGAGTCCCCCACAGCATCATCACCGACAACGGCACGAACTTCACGGCCGATGAGGTTAAGTCATGGTGCAAAAATATGGGCATCAAGCTCGACTATGCGTCAGTCTATCACCCTCAAACCAACGGTCAAGTGGAAAGAGCAAATGGTCTAATCATGAGCGACATCAAACCCTGCACTAGTGAGGTCACTCACTAAACCGACACCCAATGGGTCAAGGAGCTCGACCAGTACTGGGGCTGCGGACAACGCCTAACCGTACTACCGGATTCACACCATTTTTATGGTATACGGCGCAGAGGCGTCTTGCCTGCGGACATTATTCATGACTCACCTCGAAAGCGCATGTATGAGGAAAGAGAGGCCGAGCTAGATCGGCAGGATAGCTTGGACACATTGAGGAAGAACGTGACGTCGCCAAGGCTCGCTCCGCATTCTATCGCCAGCAGTTCAAGATATCAAAGCAGAAGCACGGGCCAAGACTTACAACGTTGGCGAACTAGTTCTACGCTGCCGGACAAGAAAAAGGACAAGCTCAAGCCCGGATGGGAAGGCCCTTCATTATTGATCAAGTAATCGACCGCGGATCATACCGTTTATTTAAATGCGTCGGACAACCGACTCGAGCCGAACCCATGGAATGCAGCCCGACTCCGGCGATTCTATGCCTAGCGCCGGACTAAGAGTTCATCCCCTTCCCCCGTCCAACCTTTTATATTTTGGCTGTCTTTTGTTTCTCTTTTTATCCTTTTAACTTAAAAGCCCTTCGGGGCCTATTTTCGCATTCTTTGCATACGCACGATGTGCCATCCGCACTCGTTATTCCTGGGGGCTTCTTTTACAGAAGCTCAACTATACGGGTTTTATACCCAACACATGTGTCAAGCTTCCACATGTACCTTTTACTCGCCATTATATGCATCGATATGACTTAAGTTTTGGCCAAGCTGGGTTGCCTGGCTCCTGTGCTTACCCTCACGCTCCCGATTGTTCGGCTAGGAGGTACAGGAGCATCTCGCGATTGTTCTTGCCGGGTCACCGGATGTGTACCTCAGACTGGGTGAAGCCGAAAGCTAGCGTTCTTAAGGGAATATTCGGTCGGTGATTTAAAAGATGACTTTTTGCTTATTTACCTATCTGCCCCCAGATGTTTTACTGCTCTCTTTGCAGTCCGGACATGCACTTTAGGGCATGCCTCCCAAATAAAGGAACCCTTAACGGAACTATTCTCCCTGGAAGATGTTTCTTACTAACCATGTAATATAACATAACTAGTTGGGCACTTGTCTGATAAAGCACTAATGACCCCTACGCCTGGTCTCCATGCATACATCGGTTGTTTCTTAACCAAAAAGGTATTCGGACACACTCCGGACTCTAGGGTCCCGAGGTCGAAGTGAAAAGGTCGGCAAAGACAAACGATCTACAATCCGGCTAGAAGGCATTTCACATGTCATTTTAAAGGACAACATACATTGTCAAATTTATTGATTGTATTCCTCCTCAATCCCGCCTAACAGGCTGTCTAGCTTACAGTCCCGTTGGGAAAACTTAGCAGCCAGCTCTACTTGGCTGTACACTAAACTCACAGGGATCTCCTTCCCATCGGGCCCCACCGGTCCAACTTCGGCCATGTGGTTGGGGTCCGCCTTCTTGTACCGCTGCCTTCACCATGGTCCAAGCCTCCCCGGCACCTTGACGGCAAGCTGATATCTTCCACAACCGGAAGCGCTGCCGACTCCTGCAGCTTCTCCGAAGCTCCCGAGACCCCGGGCAGGTGCGGCTGGCCATAAAGCATGAACGACGCCGCCCATTGCTGCCGAACTCGCTCGAGTAGCTACAACAGTTCGGGAAGTTGATCACCCATTGATATGGGCATCTCCTCCGCAGACGACCCGTGAGTATACCTACAAGACATATTATGTCAATTGCTTCCTCGCCGAACTCTTCTTTTCAAAAGAGTTCGCCAAGCACTTACTATATATGCCACGACGGCCGCTGATTCTCCTTGACGGAGCCGACAGCTCGGCTTAGCGCCTTTCAGCTTTTCTCCGAGCTTGGCGCTGGCATCTTGGAGCTTGTTCCTTTCTCGCTGAACCCTATTCAAGACACTCTCGCCGACCTTTAGTTGGCGCAGCAATGTTTGCTCGTCCGGATCTTGTCCGGCGATACCTGCAATGTTCTTATTAGACTCACGCGCACGCCGCACAGCGCTTATATTTCTTGGTAAAAATGTGTTACCAGGAGGGGTCTTTCCGTCTCCTCCTGCGGCAGCAAGTGCGGCCTCAAGTTGGGCCTTGCAATCTTGCAGCTCCCGAGACAGCTGGGCGTTCTTCTCGTTGAGTGCCTGAAATTTACAATGATCCTTAAATCAGTTAGCATAACTAATCTAAGTCTCGGGGCTCTTGGTGTATACAACCATTAAAATTCCCTTACCAGATGTCTTTAACATACCGCTCCATGGCTCGTAAAACCATTTTGAGCAGCACGGAGATGCGCGTCCCTGCGTTAAAGGCATCCAATGCCTCAGGAAAAGCACGCTTGAAATATTGTCGTGGCGCCTATGATTCATAGCGCTCCACCTCGACTTGGTGGCGGACGTCTGCCGGTATCCTCCGTTGGAGCAGATCCGCTCGCGTTTGCGCTTGCCTCCCCTCCGGTCCGGCGCTGGAGCCCGGCCGGTGGTGGTCGGATCGGCAATTCCTGCGCCGCAGTCCGCGAGCGCTTTTTCTCCTATAAAGATCATGAGCACTTAGACGCTTCTCGAGCGTTGCTCAAAAGATCAAACACGAGCTATACCTCTGCGGCGACGTTTCTGCCCGGACGGCGCTCCTTTTCCTCCTGCTAGTTCGGACTGACCTCTGTAGGTCGGCCGCCGCAGGCTCGGCTTCCTGCCGTAATGGCGTTTCCTGCAAAATATCATCGTTCGCGAAGGTTAGAAATAGGCAAGGATAAGATGACGGTGTCCGGACTTCGGTCGTGGTCACCTGGGAAGCCGAACTTAGCCCGGGGTAGTCCGCCGTAATGGCGACCAAAGCATTGTCTATGCTGAGCTGGTGATACACCCCGTCGATCAGCTCCACCTCGAGGTCCGGATCCTCTTCGGAGGCCGGACCCAGGGATCCTTCTAGATCCTCGGGTTGTGGAGCAGGACTCACCATGTCCTCCATAGTCCGGCGAAGACCCTGCGCCGAAGACATAATGTAAGAAGCTTAAACTTCGACAGCACGGGTAGAACCCTTCGAGGTGTTCGCTTACCCATCCTCTAGGGTTGATCATGGAAAACCCATCCAAAGGGTTCGGGCAAAGGAAGTCCTCCTTCTCCCCCTTGTACAGGCCGGACAGGATCTTCACCAGATCCTCGGTCGAATCCGCCCTTTGCGCCGTGCCGGTAGCATCGTCTTCCCGCTGAAATCCCACATGGGGTGGCCTCAGATTGCAGCGGCTGCACCCCCGCTTGATGCACGCCGCCATGACTCCAATCTTGGTCAAGCCGAATGAGCCATTAATCTTATCCGCCCATCAAGTAATGGACGCTCTTGTCTTCCTCCAAACGGGGCTCATGGGCGCCACCGAGGCGTTTCTTCAAGGGAGCAGCATCAAACTCCGGTAGGCCGATCCGGACTGGGTCGGGCAACGGAGCGTCTACTATATAAAACCACTCCGAGGGCCAGTCTTCGGACGCCTTCTTGGGAGTGCCGGATAGGTATCTGGTCCTGGCAATGCGCCATATTTCGGCGCTTCCCACTTGATATATGGACCCCTGGTGAGAACGGGGTACGAGGCAAAACAGCCTCTTCCACAATGCGAAATGGGGCTCGATGCCCGTGAATAGCTCACAAAGAGCTACATAGCCCATGATATGCAGCCATGAGGCGGGCGTGAGGTGGTGGAGCTGGAGTCCGAGAACTTCAGAGCCCGCGGAGGAACGGATGTCTTGGAAACCGATCCCTTTAATAGATAGGGGACGGCACACTCGCTCCCCTTGTTGGGGCTTGGGGTGTCCTCCGCTTTGCCTCCCACCTTGATAAGTAACCAGTCCGCTCGATCGAACTATGAAGGCCGGAGGAAGAAACCCTCCGTTTGGAGCTTCACTAGCTCACTGTGTGAAATAGAGCACCTCCTCCAATTCCCTGGCGATGGGCTAGGAGCGCGTGAGGAAGAGCCGCATTGACGATCCATGGTGGAATGGATTTCTAGGTCAGAGGCGCTTCGACGGAGTATACGCAGGAGGAAGACGGTGCGGTTTGGATCTGGATTCCTGCCTCTTTTATAGGTGGACGACCCGCACAATTAGGGGGTGAAATGTAAAAGACACCCTGGCTTTTCGCATTCGTGCGACGCGTGGAAGAGGGCCATAATTTGGCATGGAAGCCGAGGAGCATAGTGTTCGAGACGAAAGCCGGACACTATTCGGCAGGTACATGGGATTTGAAGGGAGAACCCGCCTTGCAACGCCGAAGATTACGAGCACGCTGGAATTATCGTCATTGAAGCCTGGTTCGGGGGCTACTGAGGGAGTCCTGGACAAGGGGGTGTCCGGACAGCCGGACTATCAATATCCGCCGGACTCCCAGACTACAAAGATACAAGATTGAAGACTCCGGCTCGTGTCCGGAAGGTACTTTCCTTGGCGTGGAAGGCAAGCTTGGCAATACGGATATGTAGATCTCCTACCATTGTAACCGACTCTGTGTAACCCTAGCCTCTCCAGTGTCTATATAAACCGGAGGGCCTTAGTCCGTAGGACGAACATACATCTCAACAATCATACCATAGGCTAGCTTCTAGGGTTTAGCCTCCTTGATCTCATGGTAGATCTACTCTTGTACTACCCATATCATCAATATTAATCAAGCAGGACGTAGGGTTTTACCTCCATTGAGAGGGCCCGAACCTTGGTAAAAACATTGTGTCCCTCGTCTCTTGTTACCATCCGCCTAGACACACAGTTCGGGACCCCCTACCTGAGATCCGCCGGTTTTGACACCGACATTGC
Source organism: Aegilops speltoides (assembly GCA_021437245.1). Taxonomy (NCBI): domain Eukaryota; kingdom Viridiplantae; phylum Streptophyta; class Magnoliopsida; order Poales; family Poaceae; genus Aegilops; species Aegilops speltoides. The sequence goes on from CM038141.1 coordinate 163,885,276, forward strand.
CTCTAGGGCATATTTCCAACAGTCTCCCACTTGCACTAGAGTCGATAATCTAGTTACATTGTGATGAATCGAACACCCATAGAGTTCTGGTGTTGATCATGTTTTGCTCGCGAGAGAGGTTTAGTCAACGGATCTGCAACATTCGGATTCGTATGTACTTTGCAAATTTCTATGTCTCCATCTTGAACATTTTCATGGATGGAGTTGAAGCGACGCTTGAATTGTCTGGTCTTCTTGTGAAACCTGGGCTCCTTGGCAAGGGCAATAGCTCTAGTGTTGTCACAGAAGAGTTTGATCGGCCCTGGCGCATTGGGTATGACTCCTAGGTCGGTGATGAACTCCTTCACCCAAATTGCTTCATGCGCTGCCTCCGAGGCTGCCATGTACTCCGCTTCACATGTAGATCCCGCCACGACGCTCTGCTTGCAGCTGCACCACCTTACTGCTCCACCATTCAACATATACACGTATCCGATTTGTGACTTAGAGCGAAGCTAGCGTCGACGTAACCCTTTACGACGAGCTCTTCGTCACCTCCATAAACGAGAAACATGTCCTTTGTCCTTTTTAGGTATTTCAGGATATTCTTGACCGCTGTCCAGTGTTCCTTGCCGGGATTACTTTGGTGCCTTCCTACCAAACTTACGGCAAGGTTTACATCAGGTCAGTACACAAAGATGGCATACATAATAGATCCTATGGCTGAAGCATAGGGATGACACTCATCTCTTCTTTATCTTTTTCGTGGTGTGGGATTGAGCCGGCTCAATCTCACACCTTGCAACACGAGCAAGAACCCTTTCTTGGACTGATCCATTTTGAACTTCTTCAAAATCTTATCAAGGTATGTGCTTTGTGAAAGACCTATGAGGCGTCTCGATCTATCCCTATAGATCTTGATGCCTAATATGTAAGCAGCTTCTCCAAGGTCCTTCATTGAAAAACACTTATTCAAGTAGGCCTTAATGCTGTCCAAGAGTGCTATATCATTTCCCATCAAGAGTATGTCATCTACATATAATATGAGAAATGCAACAGAGCTCCCACTCACTTTCTTGTAAACACAGGCTTCTCCATAAGTCTGCATAAACCCAAACGCTTTGATCATCTCATCAAAGCGAATGTTCCAACTCCGAGATGCTTGCACCAGTCAATAAATGGATCGCTGGAGCTTGCATACTTTGTTAGCATTCTTAGGATCGACAAAACCTTCCGGTTGCATCATATACAGCTCTTCCTTAAGATGTCCGTTAAGGAATGCCATTTTGACATCCATCTGCCATATCTCATAATCATAGTATGCGGCAATTGCTAACATGATTCGGACGGACTTCAGCTTCGCTACGGGAGAGAATATCTCGTCGTAGTCAATCCCTTGAACTTGTCGATAACCCTTGGCGACAAGTCGAGCTTTATAGATGGTAACATTTCCATCCGCGTCTGTCTTCTTCTTAAAGATCCATTCGTTTTCTATCGCTCGCCAATCATTGGGCAAGTCTGTCAAAGTCCATACTTTGTTTTCATACATGGATTCTATCTCGGATTTCATGGCTTCAAGCCATTTGTTGGAATCTGGGCCCGCCATCGCTTCTTCATAGTTCAAGGTTCACCGTTGTCTAACAACATGATTTCCGTGATAGGGTTGCCGCACTCACTGTGCGGAACGTGTCCTTGTGGACCCACGGTTCAAGAGCAACTTGATGCGAAGTACCTTGATCATCATCATTATTTTCCTCTTGGTTGGTGTAGGCATCACAGAACATTTTCCGAGCTGCACTACTTTCCCGCTCGAGAGGTAGTACTTCATCGAAGTTCTACTTTCCTCCCACTTACTTCTTTCGAGGGAAACTCTTTTTCCGTAAAGCATCCGTTCTTGGCAACAAAGATCTTGCCCTCGGATCTTAAGTAGAAGGTATACCCAACGGTTTCCTTAGGGTATCCTATGAAGATGCATTTTTCCGACTTGGGTTCGAGCTTTTCAGGTTGAAGTTTCTTGACATAAGCATCGCATCCCCAAACTTTTAGAAACGACAGCTTAGGTTTCTTCCCAAACCATAATTCATACGGTGTCGTCTCAACGGATTTAGACGGTGCCCTATTTAAAGTGAATGTAGCTGTCTCTAGAGCGTATCCCCAAAATGATAGCGGTAAATCGGTAAGAGACATCATAAACCGCACCATATCCAATAGAGTGCGATTACGACGTTCGGACACACCATTACGCTGTGGTGTTCCAGGCGGCGTGAGTTGTGAAGCGATTCCACATTTCCTTAAGTGTGTACCAAATTCGTGACTTAAGTATTCTCCTCCACGATCTGATCGTAGGAACTTTATCTTTCGGTCACTTTGATTCTCTACCTCATTCTGAAATTCCTTGAACTTTTCAAAGGTCTCAGACTTGTGTTTCATTAAGTAGACATACCCATATCTAATCAAGTCATCAGTGAGAGTGAGAACATAACGACATCCTCCGCGAGCCTCAACGCTCATTGGACCGCACACATCGGTATGTATGATTTCCAACAAGTTGGTTGCTCGCTCCATTGTTCTGGAGAACGGAGTCTTGGTCATTTTTCCCATGAGGCATGGTTCGCATGTGTCAAATGATTCATAATCGAGAGACTCTAAAAGTCCATCAACATGGAGCTTCTTCATGCGCTTGACACCAATGTGACGAAGGCGGCAGTGCCACAAGTATGTGGGACTATCGTTATCAACTTTACATCTTTTGGCATTCACACTATGAATATGTGTAATACTACGCTCGAGATTAATTAAGAATAAACCATTGACCATCGGGGCATGACCATAAAACATATCTCTCATATAAATAGAACAACCATTATTCTCGGATTTAAATGAGTAGCCATCTCGTATTAAACGAAATCCAGATACAATGTTCATGCTCAAACTTGGCACCAAATAACAATTATTAAGGTTTATAACTAATCCCGTAGGTAAATGTAGAGGTAGCGTGCCGATGGCGATCACATCGACCCTGGAACCATTCCCGACGCAAGATCGTTACTCTCGCCCTTCGCCAGATCTCCGCTTATTCCGCAGCTCCCGCTGTGAGTTACAAATATGAGCAACGGCACCGTATCAAATACCCAGGAGTTACTACGAGTAATGGTAAGGTACACATCTATTACATGTATATCAAATATACCTTTGGTGTTGCCGGCCTTCTTATCCGCTAAGTATTTGGGGCGGTTCCGCTTCCAGTGACCCTTCCCCTTGCAATAAAAGCACTCAGTCTCAGGCTTGGGTCCATTCTTTGACTTCTTCCCGGTAACTAGCTTACCGGGCGCGGCAACATCCTTGCCATCCTTGTTGAAGTTCTTCTAGCCCTTGCCCTTCTTGAACTTAGTGGTCTTATTGACCATCAACACTTGATGTTCTTTCTTGATCTCAACCTCTGCTGACTTCAACATTGAAAATACTTCAGGAATGGTCTTCACCATCCGCTGCATATTGTAGTTCATCACAAAGCTCTTGTAGCTTGGTGGGAGCGACTGAAGGATTCTGTCAATGACCGCCTCATCTGGGAGGTTAATGTTTAGCTGGGTCATACGGTTCTGCAACCCAGACATTTTGAGTATGTGCTCACTGACAGAACTGTTTCCCTCCATCTTACAACTATAGAACTTTTCGGAGACATCATATCTCTCGACCCGGGCATGAGCTTGGAAAACTAGTTTCACCTCCTCGAACATCTCATATGCTTCGTGTTGCTCAAAACGCTTTTTGAGCCCCGGTTCTAAGCTGTAAAGCATGCCGCACTGAACGAGGGAGTAATCATCAGCGCGAGACTGCCAAGCGTTCATAACGTCTTGGTTCTCTGGGACGGGAGCGTCACCTAGCGGTCCTTCTAGGAGGATGATCCTCAGGTTCCGGACCCAGTCCGTATAGTTGCTGCCATCATCTTTCAGCTTGGTTTTCTCTAGGAACGCGTTGAAGTTCATATTGACATGAGTGTTGGCCCTTTGATCTACAAGACATATTTGCAAAGGTTTTAGACTAAGTTCATGATAATTAAGTTCATCTAATCAAATTATTACAATGAACTCCCACTCAGATTAGACATCCCTCTAGTCATCTAAGTGTTACACGATCCGAGTCGACTAGGCCGTGTCCGATCATCACGTGAGACGGACTAGTCATCATCGGTGAACATCTTCATGTTGATCGTATCTTCCATACGACTCGTGTTCGACCTTTCGGTCTCTGTGTTCCGAGGCCATGTCTGTACATGCTAGGCTCGTAAAGTTAACCCTAAGTGTTTTGCATGTGTAAAACTGTCTTACACCCATTGTATGTGAATGTAAGGATCTATCACACTCGATCATCACGTGGTGCTTCAAACGATTTAACTTTAGCAACGGTGCACGCTTAGGGAGAACACTTCTTGAAATTGTTGTAAGGATCATCTTATTTACTACCATCGCTCTAAGTAAACAAGATGCATAAACATAATAAACATCACATGCAATTATATAGTAGTGACATGATATGGCCAATATCATATAGCTCCATTGATCTCCATCTTCGGGCTCCATGATCATCTTGTCACCGCATGACACCATGATCTCCATCATCATGATCTCCATCATCGTGTCTTCATGAAGTTGTCACGCCAACGACTACTTCTACTTCTATGGCTAACGCTTAGCAATAAAGTAAAGTAATTTACATGGCATTCTTCAATGACACGCAGGTCATACAAAAATAAAGACAACTCCTATGGCTCCCGCCGTTGTCATACTCATCGACATGCAAGTCATGATTCCTATTACAAGAACATGATCTCATACATCACAATATATCATTCATCATTCATCACAACTTCTGGCCATATCACATCACATGACAATCGCTGCAAAAACAAGTTAGACGTCCTCTAATTGTTGTTGCATCTTTTACGTGGCTGCCATTGGGTTCTAGCAAGAACGTTTTCTTACCTATGAATAACCACAACGTGATTTTGTCAACTTCTATTTACCCTTCATAAGGACCCTTTTCATCGAATCCGCTCCAACTAAAGTGGGAGAGACAGACACCCACCAGCCACCTTATGCAACTAGTGCATGTCTGTCTATGGAACCGGTCTCACGTAAGCGTACGTGTAAGGTTGGTCCGGGCCGCTTCATCCCACAATACCGCTGAAGCAAGAAAATACTAGTAGTGGCAAGCAAGTTGACAAGATCCACGCCCACAACAAAATTGTGTTCTACTCATGCAATAGAGAACTACGCATGGACCTAGCTCTGATACCACTGTTGGGGAACGTTGCAGAAAACTAAATTTTTTCCTACGATTTCACCAAGATCCATCTATGAGTTCATCTAAGCAACGAGTCATGAGAGAGAGATTGCATCTACATACCACTTGTAGATCGAGTGCGGAAGCATTCAAGGGGATGGTGATGATGGAGTCGTACTCGCCGTGATTCAGATCACCGATGACCAAGTGCTGAACGGACAGACCTTCGCTCAACACACGTGACGGACGGAGACGTCTCCTCCTTCTTGATCCAGCAAGGGGAAGGAGAGGTTGATGATGATCCAGCAAGACGACGGCGTGGTGGTGGATGCAGAGAACTCCCGCAGGCTTCGCCAAGCTGCCATGGGAGGAGGACGAGGTGTAGCAGGGGAGGTAGGCGCCATGAACAGTGCGGCTGCCTCCCCGTGCCCTCCTTATATAGGCCCCAGGGGGCGCCGCCCCTGGAGATCCAATCTCCCAAGGAGAGGCAGCCGTGGGGGTGGAGTGCCCCCACAGGCATGGGTGCGCCCCACCCTAGGGTTTCAACCCTAGGCGCGGGGTGGGCCTGGGGCGCACCAGCCCACTATGGGCTGGTTCCTCCCACTTCAGCCCATGGCGCCCGGATGGGTGGCCCCACCGGTGGACCTCGGGACCTTTCCGGTGGTCCCAGACAATACCGGTGACACGAAACTTTCCCGATGGTCAAACACCACTTCCTATATATAATTCTTCACCTCTGCACCCTTCCGAACTCCTCGTGACGCCCGTGTGGGGACCCGACTCATAAGTCGTGATCGCCGAATGCACGTGTACAAAGTGATCCCAGAGATCAATGCTCACCGAACACACGAAGCTGAATAACAAGAGTCTTACATCCATACATACCGCTTACACAAGTAGGACCATTATGGTCATGTCTTGAGTATAACATCGCAGCGGAAATCTTCGTCGATAACTTGGACCCACGCCATCTGCCTTAACCCTACAGGCATTCTGACTGGGAAGCGTCCTAGCTCGCATGATCGTCACCGAAGTGTTCTTCATCACATCCTGCTCTTCCATGCCTGGTCAATTAAATAACCAGTGGCAAGCCAATGAGTACTTTGAATGTACTCGCAAGCAACCCATGTTTTGGTTCAAGGTACAGCAATGCATGACATAGGTAAATTTTGCATAAAGCTAGTTTTGAGTGCAATGACATGTTCAACATCCTATAAAGCATGTATCAAGAGAATTCAAGTAACCTTGAGATCTGGTCACAGATATCAACATAAATAGAGTGGGCACCAACCCATTTATCATCAACAGAGTGGGCACCAACCCATCTCAATCATGTCAAGTCCTTTAACTTGACCCAAGTCATTTCCTTCATCACACACACACTGGGTTTGAAAACAAGTGGACGTAGCCCAAGAGCGGTTACCCAACTGTCCATGACCGTGGACACGGCTATTCGAATAGTTTTACACTCTGCAGAGGTTGCACACTTTACCCACTAGATCCGGGGAACTTCCGTGTCATCCACGACCCGCGGTACCTCAAGTACCCGGGGTAAGCACCCGATCACTACCTTTCCCTAGACGACACTAACATGGAGTCCACTCGATTGGCAGTAACCCCCATGCCCAACATTTCACATAACACTTTCTTGGAGCCTTGCTCCCGTACTTATCACATACCACTGGCACAGGGTACCAATGGTGTGTCCGGTGCCCTGTAAAAACAGTCATGGCCGCCCTACCTGGCACGACCCCGTCCCGAGAGAGCGCACCAACAACTCTCCCGTCACTAGTAATGCGGGCTCCAAGCTAGTATCGGTCTAGGTACTCGATAATGCCCTTTCCCATATAAGGGTAGAGTGGTCGCGCATGTAAGGTTGGAATAACGGTCGCAACTCCGACCAATCCGTTTTGAAAACAACACACCCTTTGCTTGGCACACCACTTCGTCATCAAGTGGTCACCCATCTCATCATCTCCCTCGGGCATAAGTGGCACCCGACGGGGTTTTCGAAAAGACTTTGAAAATATTTTGTCTCCATCACCATGCATATCGCCGTCCCTTTTTGCGTAGCTCTACTTAGCATCCTATCTACTCCCACCGGCATAACCCTCATAAGGTGGTAGGGCCATGCACAATGCAAGTTTCAACAAGAAAATAACGGAGGCAACCAACCCACGTGGTTCACCCTCCCATCATGATTCCGATGCAACAAGAATAAGAGCTATATATGACATGCGTGTAAAGGGATTTCATACTCATGGTCAAAGGGCTGCTTGCCTGGTTCGTCAGTGTCTTGAAATCTTCTGGTCCTTCTCCAAGTACTCCGTCTACTTCGTCAACTAACGTCGTAAACAACACAATAAGCAACACAACAAGGCAAGGATAAATGTGCTCTAAAATGTGAAGTTGACTTTTATTGGATACCTCTGGTCATATGAGGAATGACCAAAGTGATTTCATTGGAAGTGGATCAATGGACATCTCCGAACATTTCAATATGATGGAATCAAGAGGTTTATGGATTTGCTAGAAGTGTACAGAAATATTATTTTGAAAAAATGAGCAAAGGCACCCATTTAACAAAGGATGATTTTAGAAGCATGTAGGAATTGGTTGCACTGGATTTGGAGTCCAAATGAATTTCCTATGAATTTGCAAAGCTGATAAATATGAAGAAATGGCTCAATAATTTGCAAAGCTGATAAATATGAAGAAATGGCTCAATAAAAATGTTCATAAACTAGGTTATGAGCTTAGATTCATCTAGGAATTGGAATCATGGCATTTGGAGCAAGTTCGAGCCTTCTGTGATTTTCTAAAGTTTATGACAGAAATGGAAAGATGGGATTTGATAATTGTTTGTGAAGAAAATCTTTGTGGAAAAATGTGCAAATTGCACCATGTGATAGATCAGGAATTTATGAACCTATAGAAATTAGAATCATCAAATTTGGACTTGATTTGATTTATTTGTGGAGTTTTGAAGTTGTTGGAAAAGAAAAAGACAAGGGAAGGGTTATACCTATATGCAAGACCGAGCGCAAAGATAGTGCCACAACGCATTGGGCCGCCCAGCTGCTCGCCACTTGTGGCGGCAGGCCACGCCGGTGGCGCCTTCACAGAGTACGCCTCCTGTGGTGGAAACGGCATGCGGCCTATGCCACCTCCACTTAAGCGGCGAGGCGCGACCCACCGTGCTGGCCCTCGCCATCTTGGCGGCCGACATCGGGGCCAGCTGCGGGTTCGTCATACCTCCCGCGCGGGCGCGACGGGGGATAGGGCAAGTGCTCGACGGCGGCGGTTGGCGCTACCGGCCACCGATTTCGGAGGTCCGGCCACCGGCGTGCTCAGGGAAGAATGGCGCATCCGACGAGGTACTCCATGGAGGCAGGGGTGGTCGGATGCGGGCGGTGCATCACCCACGGCGGATGGAAGCGACGACGAGGTTGGGGCACGGCGCTGCGGTGCGTCCCCGGACGAGGGAAGGATCGTGGGAGCTCCGCCTTGCTCAGGGGAGCCTGCTGGTGGGGAGAGGAGAGGGGGTAGAGCTCAGGCTCGGCTGAATTTAGGTGGAGGCCGGCGGCACTGCTCCGGCCATGGAGGTGGACAGAGGGCACGGGAGGAGGATTGGGTTGGTCTAGGGGGTCACTGGGAGTGAGAGGGTGCAAAAGGAGGCGAGAGAGGGCTCGGGGGTGGCCTTAAATAGGAGGGGGCAAGGTGCACCACGGAACCGTGCGCCGGCGAGGCCGTAGCCGTCGCTAGAGGCCACGGGAGGGCTTGGCTTCGAGTCAGGGGTCTTCCTGGGCGTGGTCTACGGCCAGGGGAAGGGAGAGAAGGAGCGGGGAAGCATCAGGGTAGTGCGCGTGTGAGCATGCCCATTGGGGCTCTTGGGCGGCCGGCGCGCGTGTGAAAGGGGGCAGCAGGAGGGAGAAGGAGGAGGGGACAGAGTGGTGGCATGTTGCATGACGCCGAGGCGCGACCGGGCGCTTGGGCGGCCCGAGGTGGACGGGAGGCGGCGGCAGGGCTCGGCCACATCAGAGCGCAGCTCAGAGCAGGCTTTGGCCGGCATGAGCGCTGCTTTATGGCTTCTGCCGTGTCCACTTGTGTCTTGGAGCTTCCTTGGATGCTCTAGAGTGGTCAGGAGCTAGGTGGGGCGCTGCATATAGAAAGGAGAGAGAGAGGAGGAGTTGCCATGGGTAAACAAAGAGAGAAAGGGATGAGTTTTACCCCCAAATAATTGAGCTACTGAAGGAGGAGAGTTACTGGAGGTAGGAGATGGTCAGAAGAGGCTGTGGTAAAAAGTTGAGCTCCCCAAGAATAGTGGAAGGGGTCAAAATAGTGGTTTTTGCAAAATGCCAGAAGGTGTTCGATAAAGGTTTGGGCAAGTATATGATTTGCATCTTCCATGATACTCCATAGGGTGAAATGACACACATAATTAGGGCCTTCCACCAATTTGGAGATCATTTGGAGCAAGTTGACAATGCAACTTCGGTAAACCCTAGAAATCAACAGAAATGGGCTTTCCAAGATTTAGCCATGCAAATCTATTCTCCTTGATGCACCACTTGGTGTAGTGGCCTCATTTGGTCATGTGATCATTCTCACAAAAGTTGGAATCAAGGGAGAGAAAGTTGCCAATGTAGAGTTGTTCAAATTTGGTTCTGGTCAGAGAGGGTTTTGGGGCACTTTGATCAAGCTAACTTGTTCTACAACTTGTGCCATTTGGTCTAGATGCATTATTAGACCATTGGAGCATGTACACCAAGCTTGAGAACATTTGGACATATTTGGCAATGTAAAGTTGCTCAAACTTCAGAATGGACAGAAATGATTTTGAGGGGTTTTGATGATGTTATCTTGTTCTCCAAGTCATGAGGCTTGGCAAGATCATCTAATATGTCATATGTGACATGATAGAATTTTCTTGGAATTTTTGGAGAATACTCCCTTTGTAAATATTTCAAAAGCTTGAAATATCTAGGAAGGGTTTTAGAGGGATTTGACTAATATTTTGAACATGACCATGTGTTGAAACTCTTATATATGGAAAATATATGTCCACTGAGTTTCCCTAATTTTTGTCACATATTTTTAAATAAATAAAATAATTTTTCCCTATTAAAGACCATTTCTGGCCTTAAGAAAAAGCTTTTAAATAAAATAGTAAAACAACTTTTAAAATTATATTTTTGTGGTTCCTGGGTATCCTATATCTAATAGGAGTCAAATATATTTTTAGAAAGATTTTACTGCCCTTAATTAAGTACTTGCAAAGGCAAACCTCAATTCAGGGTTTTTGAAAACTAACTTTAGAAAATACTTTCTCGCCAAATTATTTTTGTAAGAAAATTCCATATTGCACTATACACATGGCATGGTCATTGGGCAGGAGTTTGGGGCAAGGAGATGAAATATAGAGGGTAGAGTAGTTGACTTTAAGAAGCACTTGAAAAGAAGCACAGAGAGAAAACCAACTCCAAATAAAAGCCAAATAAGGCAAAAAGTTTTTGTTGGTCCAAATTTCATGCTTTATTTAAGAAAATGAAATGCTACAAAATGCAGGGTGTGACACCAGGATCTCATCCGGGACTCCGAACACCATTCGGTATGCTGCATACTCATATTCATACAACCCTAGCGCCACCGAACCTTATGTGTAGACCCTACGGGTTCGGGAGACACGAGACATGACCGAGACGAAGTCTCGCAATAACCAACAGCGGATCTCGATACCCATGTTGGCTCCTACATGCTCCTCGATGATTTCATCGGATGAACCATGATGTCGAGGATTAAACAACCCGTATACAATTCCTTTGTCAATCGGTACGTTATTTGCCCGAGACTCGATCGTCGGTATCCCAATACCTTGTTCAGTCTTGTTACCGCAAGTCCCTTTACTCGCATCCGTAATGCATGATCCCGTGACCAACCACTTGGTCACTTTGAGCTCATTATGATGATGCATTACCGAGTGGGCCCAGAGATACCTCTCCGCCATACAGAGTGACAAATCCTCAGGTCGATCCGTGTCAACCCAGCAGACACTTTCAGAGATACCGTAGTGCACCTTTATAGTCACCCGATACGCGTTGTGACGCTTTGATACACCCAAAGCACTCCTACAAAGATCCCGGAGTTACACGATCTCATGGTCTAAGGAAAGGATACTTGACATTGTAAAAGCTCTAGCAAACGAACTACACGATCTTGTGCTATGCTTAGGATTGGGTCTTGTCCATCACATCATTCTCCTAATGATGTGATCCCGCTATCAACGACATCCAATGTCCATAGCCAGGAAACCATGACTATCTATTGATCAATGAGCTAGTCAACTAGAGGCTTACTAGGGACATATTATGGTCTATGTATTCACACGTGTATTACGATTTCCGGATAATACAATTATAGCATGAATAAAAGACAATTATCATGAACAAGGAAATATAATAATACTTTTATTATTGCCTCTAGGGCATATTTCCAACACTAGCGCGGCTCCGCCGTTGGCGCCCTCCGACCAGTCTGTCATCGCCCCGCCGCCGGGCCCTCCGGCACGGCTCCCCACGCGCCCGTTCCCACGTACGGGGCGTACGGAGCTCCGCCCACGTACGGTTCTCCCGGGTAGTGGTGGGGGGCGTTAGCGGGCCATCACTCGCCCGCTGGGTAGCAGCCAGACGGCGCCCAGCACCTACAGCATCTGTCAGCAGGCCAACAGGTTTTTTCGGCGGACCATCTGGCCTACCCGGCACCGCAGTTGCTGCCGGGGCTGGTATCCATACCGTATGGGCCTCCCGCTCCTCCCGCACCTCATGCGTACTACACGGCTCCGCAGCCATATGGAGAGTACCCACCACCGCAGCTGAGCAATGGTTATGGCTTCCGCATGGCGTCTCCATCCCCCTCGCCGACCTTGCCGCCGGTGCCCTGGGACCCGCTGCTCGTCACCAGGCTGCATGCCACTCCTACTCCGAACAAATACACTGGAGGTAGTGATTGGTACATGGACACCGGTGCTACGGCTCACATGTTTGCTCATCTTGGTAACCTTGCCTTCTTCACTCCTGTCTCGAGCGACCGCCGCATCATTGTAGGCGATGGTTCCACACTTCCTATCACACATGTTGGGCACACTTCTTTTCCTTCTACTTCTACGCCTTTATTTACTTGTATCTCCTCATCTTATTAAGAATCTTATCTCCGTTCGTAATTTCACTCGTGAAAATCCTGTCACTGTTGAATTTGACGAGTTTGGTTTTAGTATCAAGGACGCTCGAACCAGGATGGTACTTCACCGATGTGATAGCCCTGACGAGCTCTATCTGGTGCATTCGCTCTCATCCACCACCACCGCACCGGTCGCTCTCTCCACTGGAGTTGATCTCTGGCACGCTCGCTTGGGTCAGTCCAACCCCGTCACACTTCATCATATTCTTAGGAGTTTCAGTTTCACTTGCAATAAGATCGAGGATCACACTTGTTATGCTTGTCGAGTCGGCAAACAAGTTCGCCTTCCATTTAATAATTCCACCACCATTGCTTCTTTACCTTTTCAGTTGATTCATAGCGAAGTGTGGACCTCTCTAGTTCCTAGTAACTCGGGCTACTTATATTATCTAGTCATTCTTGATGATTATTCTCATTATGTGTGGACTTTTCCTTTGCGCAGAAAGTCGGATGCACTCTCTACCTTGACGGCTTTTTACTCCTATGTCCGCATGCAGTTTGGGCATCACATCCTTGCGCTTCAGCCGACCAATGGAAAAGAGTTTGAAAACCTTGCTTTTTGCACTTTTTGGTGCATCACGGCACCATTTTCCGCCTCACATGTCCGTACACTTCACAGCAGAAAGGTCGAGCCGAACGTGTCCTTCGCAGTCTGAATGACTGCGTTCGCACACTCCTGTTTCATGTCAACGTCCCGCCTCGTTTCTGGCTAGACGTACTCACCACTGCATCACTTCTTAACCTTAGACCCTGCCACCCACGGTGGAACTACACACCTCACCATCTTCTCTTTGGTACGCCCCCATCTTATGACGACTTGTGTATTTTTGGGTGCCTTTGTATCCCAGCACTGCTAACACTGCTTCTCACAAGCATGCACCTCGATCCGTCGCTTGCATCTTCATCGGCTACCCCTCTAACTCCAAGGGATATCAGTGCTATGATCCCGTCTCCCATCATGTGTTCACCTCCCGGCACGTTACTTTGATGAGCATGTGTTTCCATTTCAGCAGGTACTCCCGGCTGTCGGTGTCAAAACCGGCGGATCTCGGGTAGGGGGTCTCGAACTGTGCATCTAAGGTTGATGGTAACAGGAGGCGGGGGACATGATGTTTACTCATGTTCAGGCCCTCTCTATGGAGGTAATACCCTACTTCCTGCTTGATTGATCTTGATGAATATGAGTATTACAAGAGTTTATCTACCACGAGATCGTGATGGCTAAAACCCTAGAAGTCTAGCCTATATGATTATGATTGCCTCTACAGACTAAGCCCTCCGGTTTATATAGACACCGGAGGGGACTAGGGTTGTACAAAGTCGGTTACAGAGAAAGGAATCTCCATATTCGGGCGCCAAGCTTGCGTTCCGCGCCAAGGAGAGTCCCATCTGGACACGGGAGAGTCTTCTGTCTTGTATCTTCACGGCCCAACAGTCCGGCTCACGCTACATAGTCCGGCCGTCAGAGGACCACTTAATCCAGGACTCACTCAGTAGCCCCTAAACCAGGCTTCAATGATGAGGTGTCCGACGCGCAAATTGTCTTCGACATTGCAAGGCGGGTTCCTTCTCTGAATACTCCAAAATAGTCTTTGAACATAGGAATCGTGTCCGGCTCTGCAAAACAAATTCCACACACAACCACAGAGAGTATAATATTTCATGAGTCCAATCCGCTGACAACATTTTGTAGCATGACATCTCGTCGCCGCCCGGCCATTATTTCGAACCATTTTTTAGCCTGCCGCTCCATATTTCGAGATGCGGTTTCATTGACATGTCTTGTCAAAGCAGAAATCATGTCCCCTTTGCGGGCTTCTCATCAATACGGGCATGGGGTAATCCCACCGTGTCGTCTGCACATCACTTGGGAATAGGCAAGTTTTTAGGGCGAGTGGGGAGGCGCTTGATATTCACTGCCTTTATAAAGAGATAAGGATTAACCCCTTTCACCCACACCTTCTCTCTCTCTGCCTCCCCCACTCTCGAGCTCCCGCACCCAAGTTATCATCTTTTCCGCCCCAAGAAAGCACTCCAACCATGTCCAGATCCGGAGCGCAGGGCAAGTGGATGGTCTCCTCCGGCAAGGAGAAGGACATTATGAAGCTCCGGACGGCGGGGTATTTGGCCAAAAAAATCGCCCACCGGCTCCTGGCCGAGAGGCAGATCATCCCCACTCCAGAGCCCTATGAGAGGGTGGTGTTCATCCCCCACTTCGTCTGCGGGCTGGGATTTCCTCTCCACCCATTCGTCCGCGGACTCATGTTCTACTACGGGCTAGATTTCCATGATCTAGCCCCAAATTCTTTCCTCAACATCTCGGCATTCATTTTTGTGTGCAAGGCTTTCCTCCGCATCCCACCCCACTTCGGATTGTGGTTAAAGATCTTCAATGTGAAGCCGAAGGTGGTGGGTGGCCAACACGCAGAGTGCGGAGGTGCCATGGTGAGCAAGATTCCCAATGTTGCATGGCTCCTTCGTGGAGACCGTCAAAGGGTAGAAGCAATCATGGTTCTATATCACAGAACCATGTGACGCCACCTGGGCCGCGGCTCCCGAATTCAAGTCCAGAGCCCCAATGCGGCTCACCTCCTGGCTGGAGAAGGGCCTGAATTGGGCTGCATTGGACGAGATGACAGCACTGCAGACGCGCATCCAGAGCATGGTGGACAAGAACATCAAGCTTGTCAACGTGATCCATCTGATGCTAGTTCCCCGGATCCTTCCATGCCAAAGCCGGACCTGTAATTTATGGGAGTTTGATCCGGCCGAGCACCAGACCCTGCAACATTTCTTTGGCATCACGCACGAACGCATTTGGAAGGTGCTCTTCAAGGCCAATGAGACGTGGCCGAAGGAAACCGAAGACTGTGGGTACAACCTGACCCATCCCGCCAGTCCGGTAAGTTTTTCGCATTTCAAGCTGAATCCTTTACTTACTTATTCAGGGAAAATGCCTGAGCCTCCTATTTATTTTTGCAGGGCTGGACAAAGAAAGCGGAACCGATCAAGTGTCCGGCTCCGCTGCCTGAGGAACCGGCCATCCCGCTTCTGACGAAGATGTTGGTTCCAGCTCCCTGCCAGGCGCTAGAGAAGAAGGCCAAGGGAAAGGCCAAGGAGACCAGAAGCGGTCTCCGTCGCAAGGGTGCTTCGGACATGACGTCCGAAGACACCGATACTCACTCCTCCGCTTCCGGGGACGAAGAGGAGGAGGAGAGGAACTCTCCCCCTGAGGGGAGAAGGAAGAATAGGGCGGCCTCAACAAATCTGGAGGCAGAGGCGTCCAAGAGGGGGAAGGGTTCTGTAACACCCCAAAAATTTAACCGTGTTTTGAATTATTAAAACTTTGCCAGGAGTTTAAATTTTTTTGCTTTCTGGATTTTCTGTTGATTTCAGAACCACCTTTCTTTAATATTGAGGAGTTTATTCCAAGTGGAAACTTTCCAAAATGTTATTGGACTTCTATACTCTCTCAACAAAACAATTCTTAATCAGTGGTTTTATTTGCATAATTGTTTTTCCTGAGCTTTATTCTTTTAAAATGATTTTTCATAAGTTTTAGAGCCTCCTTTGCACTGCAACCATTTGATAAATGCATCAAAAAATTTCACCAAAATTTGGGGATGACATATGATGTCCCTAAATCACTTTTATGCAAAAATATTCCTTAGTCATTTGGAGATTTTTAGTTTTACCACAAGTTTTTAAATCTGGTCCTGTTGCACTATTGCACCACAACCTATTTAAATACTTCTTTAAACTTCCAGAAAAATTAGGGGAGGTCAGTAGGAGTATGTTATCCATACTTATGCAAAAACCCAGTTTTGTCCTTTGAAAATTTTGAGTGAATCAACCTCACTTTCATTCTGGTCCAACTTGATGATTTGTACTACAACCATATTTTAACTTGCTCCTTTACCCATGACTCTTTTTCCTACTTGTAGTCCTTCCTACAAAAACCTTAAGTCCAGGAGCATGAACCCATTGGAATATTTTTGGTCCATAAAATGACAGCCTTTAGTTTCTGCCCAAAACTGATTTTCTGAAATATTTGCACTAACAAGTTTCTACATTTGGCAAACTAACCTGGCCACCATCACCTACACCTAAAGAGACCCCAATATGGGGATTTTGACCACTCCAAGAACTGCCTAGGTGCCTCTAGCATTATGTCAAACACTTGGTGTGCATAGCCAGATTTGGCATGCTTTTTAGTTTGCAATATGAACTTGATCCACTGACCCAACAACCTTGTCCACTAAGCTCCTAGCTACTCCTAACCTAGGTCTGCTAATTGCCAGCCTCACCCAAGCCCTATGGCATGCATTGGCATTTCGTCGAGCAACTAGCGTGCGTGCTCTGGGCGCGCCCAGAGCGCACGTTTTGCACGCGCGTGCACCAAGCCGCCGCGTCTCACTGCCGCCCACCCCGCGCCCGCTCTGGCCCTTGGCCAACCGCAGCCCAGCGCCTGCCTCGTCTGCACCGCAGCCACCCCGACCGCCCCGGCACTCCACAGGTCGCGCCGTCGGGTCGGCGCTGACACAAGCGGCCGGCCACAAGAGCCTGCCATGGCGGCGCCACCGAGCCACCCACACGCGCCAGCTCGCTCCTTGAGCAGTGGGGAACTCGTCGGAATGCATCGACCAGCCCAAACCACCGCCACGTCGCCCTGCAGCACAGCATGGCGGTTCGCCGTCGAGCCTATCTCCGGCCGCTGTGGACCCGCCATTGCTCGCCCATTTAAGGGGCCCCCGAGCTCGTCCAGGCCCTCAAGCAGCCCCATACCAACCCTCTAGAGCCCCCCCGTCGCCAGCAATCAGCGGATGACGGCCGTCTTCCTCGTCCCCGACAGGTTCGGCCGCCGCCTCACTCCGGTGAAATCCGGCCAAGACCGAAGTCCCCAAACCCCTCCTGTGCTTCCATCCTTCTCCCCTCAACCGTGCGGAGCTGCCCACCCCCTCAGCGCCGATCGGGAAGCATCATAGCCTAGACCCCCAAAACTCCCGAAACTGCAGTCCGCCGCAAAGCTCGCCGCCAGTGACCCCGCCACCCTCTCGACCACCGGGAGGACCGCCCTGGACCCGCTGATCCATCCCCGCACGCAGCTCTTCGTGAGGAACCACCGTTAGCCAGCGTCAATCGCCGGAGCCCCCGCCTCGGCTCGGACAGAGGAGGAAGAAGGCGGGGGACTAGTCAAACCTGACCAGTGGGCCCACTGGACCCACTGTTAGTGACCCACGCGCGGTCCACGCTGGATAAGTGGAGACGTAAACTCGGAATATGCCTTCGACGTGGTAAGTTTTCGAAACGTTTTTCCTTTTTCTGTTTTATTTTAAAAACTGATTTTTTACCAAAACTTTGACTATCCATAACTTTTTAAATATAACTCCAAATGAGTTTATTCTTTTTCCCACCTCTCTCAAATATTGTCTAGTTTATTTTAAGATTTATTTCAAAAAAATTCAGACAAATTTTTTGGTACTATTTTTGAAACTATGTATTAATTCAAAAATTTAAATAGGATTTTTGTAGAGAGAAGAAAACTTTCAAATGTTTTGGGATGCACCCTGCCTCCCCACAACTTGAAGGCAAGCATTCTGAACTCTGGCATAATGTTTTTGCGTGTCGTTTGAACACGGTTACAATACCACCTCGACACGGAGTATCCGTTATTTTATGTGATGATATGTTCAAACTCATGAGTGCATATTGATAAATTCATGCTATTGGAGTTTGATATGTTTGGGATAGTAGTCACCATCATATGCCTTTCATGCCTACCGGGAGGAAGTCGGGAGAGCCTCTGTCTTGGGTAGGCACAAGCTTGTCTCCGGTCTTTGTTGAGACGGTTGTGTCCAGTATGGCAAAGCGAGGCATGACGAGTGGTGACTCTATCTGTTGGTTGAAATATATTTGTTATGCTAACCATGCAGGGAATACTTAAACCTCCTCTGTCGACCATAGATCGAGTCTTGTTCCGGTAACCCCCACACTTGTTTCGTACTACCACTTGTCCCTGCCATAGGTAGGGTACGGTTCAGTAAGTTGTCAACCCCTTTCTAGCACACACCGTACAGAGGGGCCGGGATGAGGGTTCCATGGCCCTGGATTAAAGCCAGTCACCTGGTCAGGGGGCATGGGTGTTTCGTTTAGGTGAGGGGTAGCTCCCCGCTTATGCCATGTATAAATTTTGTGATCCCATGCTAATCGAGGTTGTAGCCTCCCCACTTAGAGTTTTTCTTAACGAGTGTCATGGGTGATTCCAGACACCGATGAGTCAAGCTGGTGTTTGCGGTTGGGTGTGTTTTCAACTAAAAGACCGTAAGCGGAATTAGTCCGGATGGACTAACGGAATCCATTACTTGTGGGTAAAGAGTACACCCTCTGCAGAGATTATATCTATTCGAGTAGCCGTGTCCATGGTTAAGGACTACAGTCTGGGTTGGATCAAGTGTCGGTCTTAGTGTCGGTCTTCGGAGGAAAAACAACTAAGTCAGAACATTGGTTTTGACCGGTGACATATGATGATTATGATTATTATTATTGTGGACTAACTATTCTCATTACATGATTTATTGAGTATCCCTAGGACGGTTCTACCTCCTGGATATTCACTGTGATTATTCTGTTATAAGCCCTTTATGTGGTGTCGCATAGACGCCCGACTGTGGCATGTCTGTTATTTAATTACCATATAAGCCCTTTATGTGGTGTCACTGAGACACCCGACTGTGGCATGCTTGTTATGTATTCACTTTATAAGCCCTTTATGTGGCGTCGCACAGAGGCCCGACTGTGGCACGTTTGTTACTCATTTCACTTATGAGCCCTTTCTGTGGTGTCGCTCAGACGCCCGACTGAGGCAGTCTATTTCTACTTTCTAATTGCATTATTCATGTGCTACGTGAATAACTTGTTTGCGTGCATCTTGGATTTTATTTCTGTGACTGACGTTGTGATCATAGAATATTTCAGAGCATGATTATCGTTTGTTACATTATACCTGTTTTCATAATGTTTGCGAGTACATTCAGAGTACTCACTGGCTTGTCCCTGGCTATTGTCTTGGCCATATTTATTGCTTGGAGAAGAGCATTGCGATGATAGCCCCGGAACCTAATCCATGGTGATAGCAGCCTCGCGAAGATAGGAGTTAACCTGGTCAGCTGTTCCTATGGGAAATGGAGTTCCACAGACGCTGATGACCACAAACCGCTTCCGCCATCAACCACTAGAAACCTTGTGTTGTACTCATAGGCCAGAATGGTCTTATACTACATATCATGTATTTTGTTTGGAGTTATTGTATCAAGTTTGTGTCTCGCCAGCTAACAGTAATCCTGGGGCTGGTGAGCATCAGGGCCATTTTCTGGGAAATTAATATCCCGAAATCCGGTCTTGACAGACTTGGTATCAGAGACAGGCTGACCATTGGCTAATCCTATCTTAGCCAGGTCAATGAACCTAGGTTAACCAAACCACCAGACAATAACCTAACCCCGGCTAAGCTTCTCATGTAAGATAGCCCCACAGTGACTCGACGCCTTTTGGCAGTCGGTGCCCAACCTATCAGCCTAGCCTGTCGATCACGCGCCAGTGACCGCACCTAAATTGTCTCATTCGCAAGCGTGCGAAGGAAGACTCCGCAAAGGGCACACTAACCTCAACACAGCACAGCACAGCCCCTTACCCAAACCAAGCCATAATGCCTGGCCCCGTCGTGCACAATGAGACCACGGCAAACAACCTTGGAGGTTTAGTGACCGTGCTAGCAAACCTCACCCGTCGTGCCTTTGCATTAGAGGAGCCTCCAGAATATGTTGTGTACCAAGGGCCCATGAGCAGTGAGAGCCGTCAATTCTGGGCCACTGTACACATCTATGGTAGGGGTCAATCGCCAGAACGCCCCTACAGGTTCACCGGAAGGACAACTTCCTTTGAGCCACAAGCCATCCAACTAGCTGCTCGAGAGGCTATAGTTCAACTCCGGCACTTGTCGCCTAGAGTTAACTGTCGCTCGTTCTACTACTACCCCAGCTGTGACGGGTATGGTAGGACACCCCAGGTTGTCAACGGAGATCACGAGACGGATCCTGCACTATTGCATCTGGTGCGCTATGTAGGTGCACTAGAGGAACTGTTCGATCAAATCACCCTTGATCTGATCGCAGCTCGTGGAGAACTGGTCCGTCGAGCCCTGGCAAGAGGAGAAGATGAGCCCGACGCCGACAACCCAGTCGTGCTGTTCGGACACCCGATCGACTCCTTGAGGACTGTCCCAGCCATCGACCAGAATACTTTAGTGTCCCCAGAATTGCTTCGTCGCTTTTTGGGAACACGCTCCAGCGGGATTGTGGCCAACAATTCCCGGGATGGTCATCATCGCTACCCCGACTCGGCAGCCCCTCAACCACCTCCAGCTAATCCCGACGGTGAAACACGTGGAGAAACCTCGACATCCACATGGCAAGCTTGTTTAGATATAAACGAGGTAGACTAAGTCACTCGAGTAGTACCGAGTCTCAGTACGCTCGCGCCCTGTAATTATGTAACCTTGCATCGACTTGAATAATCGCAGCCTTCTTGTGTGCCTCTATTTTAAATAGTAGCCTAGCATTAAATATGCGAGCATGCGGTTGCATTTTTTTGGGCACAGTCACCAAAATCACACCGACGACTCCCACAGTAATACATCACTTTTACGAGATATGTGTAGCTGTAGCATTGACCCCGACCCCATGGAGCAGACTCGATAGACTAGTTACCCTTCACCGCGGTAAATAACCCAGCCCCAATGCTATATAAGAGGCCACCCCGTGATCTTACCAAGTACCCCTCACCTTGAGCACCACTCGCACAACCATTTCCATTGCCATGCCGAGCCCTAGTATCTATCTGAGAACTCCAGATGCAGCTCCAGGTAGCTTTGTTAAAATTTTGTGGGACTTTACCTGCAGTACCATGAGTGCTAACCATCCACCCCAGTATGAGTTGCTCAAATCGAGGATCACCCCATCCACCTTGAAATATTGGGCAGTGGTGCACGTCCCTCCCGCAAACCCAAACCAAGACCCCACGGAAGCTTCCTTCGTGGGGAAATCTATGCCGACTCCGCATATGGCCATAGAAGTTGCTGCGTATGAGGCACTTATACGCCTTCGATTCGCGGTACCCTATGCCAGCGAACGGGGGTATTATTATTTCCCAAGTCGTGCAGCACCCGTAGAAGTAACATCTTTTCTCGGTGGACGAATCGAGAGAGACCCAGTACTGGCCAATCTTGCCCAGTATGTCATCGCGCAAGAGTGTTTGACCCAGCGAGTAATGGGCTGTCTCCAGAGCCTCGCTGATTTGAATCCTCAGATCGCCATCGGCAGACCACTGAGGCCCAACCAGGAAAGGCACATTCATGGACTGGTCAATCCACTCCCCCCGATAGTTGAAGAGTGTGCCCCAATTCCAGAGACTTTTTCTCAGGATCCTGTCCAATTACCATTATGGTTGTAGATGTCATTACTGTGTTTATTGTCCCTACAGTTATTTTTGTGTTGCAACTTGTGTGTGGTATCCTAAATTTGTGCGATGAATTAAATCGTTAGTTTTAGTCAATGTGAGTGATTTTACTTTGGTAAAATTTTATTAACTGTTTTCACTCTCAGTAAATCCTGAAGTGAGTTTTTCTCGAAGTTGTTGCAGCATACATTTCTTCACGACATAGATTTTTATTTCACACATCACCATAACAGCAGACTCACGACCCCAAACACGCGACCTAGGGCAAATCCACGTGCACACTTTTGCACCAAGCTAATCACCTCCCTAACACCCCACAATCTCAAAGGGAGAGATTTGTGAGAAATTACTCGGGTACAAATTACCTCCGGCACCCTGACAACAGTTAGCACCTGACACCGCACCTAATCATTGTGATCACCGCTGCCGCAGAGAGCTAACACTCGAGCGGCCGCATCACGATGATCATCGAGGATCATCACGCACAGGAGCACGGAGAACCCCAGCAATGCTGCCAACCCTCCGCACATTAGGATCAGGTACCAGTCCGGCATCACCTCTACCATTAGAGCCTCGTCTCGAGCTCCTGCAAACAGAAATGAAGGAGAAGGGAGGAGGAGGAGGAGGAGATGTGAGGCCAGATGGAGGAAGAAGAAGGAGCACCGTGTTTGTTTTATAGCTCGAGATCTGTGTACGGTGGGCGAAGTCCACCAGCGCCGCTCGCTCGATCGCTGGTGTTCGGAGGCGAATCCACGAGCAGTGCCGACAGCGCACCGGCACGCGAGGTGAGTGCACGCTGCGTCGACAGCTAGCACGCCGCGCACTACCACAGTACGTCCTAGATGCCCTACGAGCTAGACATTGTCGGTGGAGAAAGCGCGTGGGAGAGAGGAAGAAGAGAGAACCAGAGGTAGAGGAAGAGACCGACAGTGGGCCCCGGGTCCACTCACATATGACAGAGAGCCCTCGTGCTCGGGCACGACGAAAGATGTATATTTTCAGTAATTTAGAAGTTTATTCTAAATTTACTATAACCAATCATCGAAACTGACCGTAAATTTTTCCACGCATCGCCAGTGTGCCACACTGTAGTTTTGCACCACTTATTGCCACTCATTGTAGCTACGTTTTAATTACAGGAGTAGGATGGTTGTTTTGTGATAGTAGGAGTAATTTTTTTCAAAAACAACCCTTATAAAATCTCGAGGATGAGATTTTTCTTAAGGGGGTAGTGTTGTAACACCCCAAAAATTTAACCTTGTTTTGAATTATTAAAACTTTGCCAGGAGTTTAAATTTGTTTGCTTTCTGGATTTTTTATTGATTTCAGAACCACCTTTCTTTAATATTGAGGAGTTTTACCCCAAGTGGAAACTTTCCAAAAATGTTATTGGACTTCTATACACTCTCAACAAAACAATTCTTAATCAGTGGTTTTATTTGCATAATTGTTTTTCTTGAGCTTTATTCTTTTGAAATGATTTTTCATAAGTTTTGGAGCCTCCTTTGCACTGCAACCATTTGATAAATGCATCAAAAAATTTCACCAAAATTTGGGGATGACTTATGATGTCCCTAAATCACTTTTATGCAAAAATATTCCTTAGTCATTTGGAGAATTTTAGTTTTACCATAAGTTTTTAAATCTAGTCCAGTTGCACTATTGCACTACAACCTATTTAAATACTTCTTTAAAACTTCCACCTAAATTAGGGGAGGTCAGTAGGAGTATATTATCCATACTTATGCAAAAACCCAGTTTTGTCCTTTGAAAATTTTGAGTGAATCAACCTCACTTTCATTCTGGTCCAACTTGATGATTTGTACTACAACCTTATTTTAACTTGCTCCTTTACCCATGACTCTTTTTCCTACTTGTAGTCCTTCCTACAAAACCCTTAAGTCCAGGAGCATGAACCGATTGGAATATTTTTGGTCCATAAAATGACAGCCTTTAGTTTCTGCCCAAAACTGATTTTCTGAAATATTTGCACTAACAAGTTTCTACATTTGGCAAACTAACATGGCCACCATCACCGACACCTAAAGAGACCCCAATCAGGAGATTTTGACCACTCCATGAACTGCCTAGGTGCCTCTAGCATTATGTCAAACACTTGGTGTGCATAGCCAGATTTGGCATGCTTTTTAGTTTGCAATATGAACTTGATCCACTGACCCAGCAACCTTGTCCACTAAGCTACTAGCTACTCCTAACCTAGGTTTGCTAATTGCCAGCCTCACCCAAGCCCTGTGGCATGCATTGGCATTTCGTCGAGTAGCTAGCGTGCGTGCTCTAGGCACGCCCAGAGCGCACGTTTTGCACACGCGTGCACCGAGCCGCCGCGTCTCACTGCCGCCCACCCCGCGCCCGTTCTGGCCCTTGGCCAACCGCAGCCCGCGCGCCCCATCTCGTCCTGCACCACAGAGCCACCCCGACCGCCCCTGGCACTCCACAGGGCCGCCGTCAGGTCGGCCGCGGCCACAAGCGGCCGGCTACAGCAGCCCTGCCATGGGAGGCGCCGCCCGAGCCACCCACGCGCGCCAGCTCGCCCCTTGAGCAGTGGGGAACTCATCGGAATGCATCGACCAGCCCAAACCACCGCCACGTCGCCCTGCAGCACAGTATGGCGGTTCGCCGTCGAGCCTATCTCCGGCCGCTGCGGAACCGACATTGCTCGCCCATTTAAGGGGCCCCCGAGCTCGTCCAAGCCCTCAAGCAGCCCCATGCCAACCCTCTAGAGCCCCCCCCTGTCGCCGGCAATCAGCGGATGATGGCCGTCTTCCTCGTCCCCGACAGGTTCGGCCGCCGCCTCACTCCGGTGAAATCCGGCCAAGACCGAAGTCCCCAAACACCTCCTGTGCTTCCATCCTTCTCCCCTCAACCATGTGGAGCCGCCCACCCCCTCAGCGCCGATCGGGAAGCACCATAGCCCGGACCCCCAAAACTCCCGAAACTGCAGTCCGCCGCAAAGCTCGCAGCCGGCGACTCCCTTCGTCCCCGCCACCCTCTCGACCACCGGGAGGACCGCCCTGGACCCGCGGATCCATCCCCGCCCTCAGCTCGTCGTGAGGAACCGCCGTTAGCTAGCGTCGACCGCCGGAGCCCCCACCTCGCTCGGACAGAGGAGGAAGAAGCGGGGGACTAGTCAAACCTGACCAGTTGGCCCACTGGACCCTCTATCAGTGACCCACGCGCGGTCCATGCTGGATAAGTGGAGACGTAAACTCGGAATACGCCTTCGACGTGGTTAGTTTTCGAAACGTTTTTCCTTTTTATGATTTATTTCAAACACAGATTTTTGACCAAAACTTTGACTGTATATAAATTTTTAAATATAGCCGCAAATGAGTTGATTCTTTTTCCTACCTGTCTCAAACATTGTCTAGTTTATTTTAAGATTTATTTCAAAAAAATTCAGACAACTTTTTTGGTACTGTTTTTGAAACTATGTATTAATTCAAAATTTTAAATTGGATTTTTTTAGAGAGAAGAAAACTTTCAAAGGTTTTGGATGCACCCTGCCTCCCCACAACTTGAAGGCAAGCATTCTGAACTCTGGAATAATGTTTTTGTGTGTCGTTTGAACACGGTTACAATACCACATCGACACGTAGTATCCGTTATTTTATGTGATTATATGTTCAAACTCATGAGTGCATATTGATAATTTCATGCTATTGGAGTTTGATATGTTTGGGATAGTAGTCCCCATCATATGCCTTTCATGCCTACCGGGAGGAAGTCGGGAGAGCCTCTGTCTTGGGTAGACACAAGCTTGTCTCCGGTCTATGTTGAGACGGTTGTGTCCGGTACGGCAAAGCGAGGCATGACGAGTGGTGACTTTGTCCGTTGGTTGAAATATATTTGTTATGCTAACCATGCAGGGAATACTTAAACCTCCTGAGTCGACCTTAGATCGAGTCTTGTTCCGGTAACCCCCACACTTGTTTCGTACTACCACTTGTCCCTGCCATAGGTAGGGTACGGTTCAGTAAGTTGTCAACCCCTTTCTAGCACACACCGTACAGAGAGGCCGGGATGAGGGTTCCATGGGTGTTTCGGTTGTAGGCGAGGGGGTAGCTCCCCCAGTTTGCGCGCGATATAAATTTTGTGGTCCCATGCTAATCGAGGTTGTAGCCTCCCAACTTAGAGTTTTGCTTAACGAGTGTCATGGGTGATTCCAGACACCGATGAGTCAAGCTGGTGTGTGCGGTTGGGTGTGTTTTCAACTAAAAGACCATAAGCGAAGTTAGTCCAGATGGACTAACAGAATCCGTTACTCGTGGGTAAAGAGTACACCCTCTGTAGAGATTATATCTATTCGAGTAGCCGTGTCCATGGTTAAGGACTACAGTCTGGGTTGGGTCAAGTGTCCATGGTTAAGGACTACAGTCTGGGTTGGGTCAACTCAGAATATTGGTTTTGACCGGTGACTTATGATGATTATGATTATTATTATTGTGGACTAACTATTCTAATTACTTGATTTATTGAGTATCCCTGGGATGGTTCTACCTCCTGGATATTCACTGTGATTATTCTGTTATAAGCCCTTTATGTGGTGTCGCATAGACGCTCGACTGTGGCATGTCTGTTATTTAATTACCGTATAAGCCCTTTATGTGGTGTCGCACAGATGCCCGACTGTGGCATGTTTGTTATTTATTTACCATATAAGCCCTTTATGTGGTGTCGCTGAGACGCCCGACTGTGGCATGCTTGTTATGTATTCACTTTATAATCCCTTTATGTGGCGTCGCACAGACGCCCGACTGCGGCACGTTTGTTACTCATTTCACTTATGAGCGCTTTCTGTGGTGTCGCTCAGACGCCCGACTGAGGCAGTCTATTTCTACTTTCTAATTGCATTATTCATGTGCTACGTGAATAACTTGTTTGCGTGCATCATGGATTTTATTTTTGTGACTGACGTTGTGATCATAGAATATTTCAGAGCATGATTATCATTTGTTACATTATACCTGTTTTCATAATGTTTGCGAGTACAATCAGAGTACTCACTGGCTTGTCCCTGGCTATTGTCTTGGCCAGATTTATTGCTTGGAGAGGAGCGTTGTGATGACAGCCCCGGAGGATAATCCATGGTGATAGCAGCCTCGCGAAGATAGGAGTTAACCTGGTCAGCTGTTCCTGTGGAAAATGGAGTTCCACAGACACTGATGACGACAAACCGCTTCCGCCATCAACCACTAGCAACCTTGTGTTGTACTCATAGGCCAGAATGGTCTTGTACTACATATCATGTATTTTGCTTGGAGTTATTGTATCAAGTTTGTGTCTCGCCAGCTACAAGTAATCCTGGGGCTGGTGAGCATAAGGGCCATTTTCTGGGAAACTAATATCCCGAAATCCGGTCCTGACAGGTTCCCTCACGGATAACTCTACGTGGGACATTGACAGCAGCCCAGAGCGACGCCCCCGAGACAAGCCCCTGGCCAAATCATGAGTACTCAAAAACCTGGATGCATTCATATATTCGGCCTCTCTACTTCATAGTCTTAACATGTTGAATCAAGCATTTGCAGTCTGTCTCGGTCTGACCTCGAGCGATCCTCATCTTCAGGGAATTCGCTAGACCCGAAGGTGATGGACAGTGGGTCCCTTGTGACGACCTCCTCTCCCAAGGCCATGGATGACACCGAGGTGTTGTCCCGAAGAGATCCCAAGCTAGGGAAAGACTCAGGAGGCCGTTAGGGCGGCGCCGGAGGGTGAAACCTCAGCCGTCGGACACATGGGGGAGCAAATCCCCATGGAGACTAGTGATGGAGGCCATATTCAGTTCGGCCCCCAGCAGAATATGGTCCCGGAGACCTATGCGGCTCCAGAACCTGGCAAGCAGCCTCCTTCAAAAGGATGAGGTGCGCCAATTCCACCAGTGACCTCTGTCCAGCCAGAGGCGCCGGACACTCTAATGGAAGCGCTCCGAAGTGCTTCCATTGTTGAGGAACACCGTACCCTTATGGGTACGCTGATTGAGAGGATTTAGTATGCGAAGAGCGGACTGACCGAAACCTGCACAAGCCTTCTAACAGGCTTTGAGGTAAGCAACGCAATTATGTAAAAAGAATGTCACAGTATAGACAGTAGCCCCTGAGACACTGTCCAGTGTTTGAAAAGAAAAGCCGGGCAGAGGACCAGACAAGTTTCGTAGGAGACTAACCAGATGAGTCACTGTGAACAAGAAGGCGTCGTTACTGGCTGCGACCTCTCACACTGCTGTGGTTTCTGGACTGAAGCAGAGTCTAGACCGGGTCGAGGAAGAGCTCGGCCGCGTGAAAAAGCAGCTAGAGGATAAACAAGGTATGCAATGACCTTCTGTATATCAGAAAGGATGGATGATTTGTAATGACCATAGTGCCATTTTATTTGTAGGAGCAGCGACCGTGGTGGAGGCTCTCAAAAAGGAGCTGGCTAAGGCCAAAAGGAAAGCAGCAAAGGAGCAAGCTGCCCGTGAAAAACACGAGGCCAGGGTTAATGAGGTCCAGCAAGAGCTTCAGGACGCCGTTAAGAAATGCGAGTCCTTAGAGCGGGATATTGCGGATCTAGAGACCGAACTCGCCAAGGCTCGCCAGAGCGCGCAAGATGCCCGGGTGGAAGCCTAGGGCGCCCACCAGGAAATCAAAGAGGCCAAGAAAACTACGATGGGTAATGCCTTCATTATGCAAAGCAAATATGTGAAGAAGAGGTATCTCTTACTAACCCGGATTTGGAGTTCTCCAAGGGCGTTTGCGAATCTGCCGCGCAGTGTTTCCGATGCTGCGGAGTTCTTCTGAGCCGAAGAGGGGAGCTCGACGGAGAAGCTGTTCTGGTCATAATACCTTGCGCCAGAACATCCGATGCCGTTTAGCGATCAGCTAAAACAGCTGGTCGAACTGCATAGGGTGGCCGAACTGGACATGAAGTATTTGATAGTTTGGCTGTGGCCTACTGAAGCCATACCCAGCAGCTGCATCAGGCTCGTGAAGCGGCTGGTCAATGCCTGCCCCCAGCTTGACGTCCTCAAGCGGTCGGTCTACATCGAAGGTGCACGGATGGCCTTCGTCCGTGTCAAATTTCAGTGGGCAAAGATGGATGCCATCAAGCTCGCGACCAAAGGACCGCCCGCTGGCAAGGAGCACCGCACGCCCGAGTGGTATTTTGACGATATCCTGGAGGGATCCTGCATTGTGGCGGAGCAATGTGCTAAGGATTTTATCTCTGAATGGATACATTCATGTTATCTTGTCCTGTACTATGAAACAAGGTCATGATGTAATATAATGCTTGTTTTTTATTTAAAATTTTACCTCTTGTGTGGCCGTTTTCATTGAACCTGGGAGTTGGCCAGTCGTCGGCTTCAGTTCCCACGTAGTTAGTATGGAGGTGTTTGGGATGGAATCTAAACACTCTTGATCCAAAGGTTTGGTCCTTGAAGGAGGTGTTTAGCGCAACGAATGAGGCAATCGGAGTATGTGGCTTTATCACCCTCACTTAGCCATAGGAGCTTGACAATAGAAATTTAGGCGCAACCCCTAGTATTCGTAAGCACGAACTTGGGGTGCTGTAAACACCTAATCGGATAAAAACTGTTTCATCGCATAATGTGGAAAAAATCGCAAAATATTTGTAACCTCTCGAACAGCTGACTGGCTCACACCACATCATGACAGTAAGTTTTCAGCTTTCTCTACTGAGGTGCTCATCCAGATAAACCAGGACACAATCGCAGTAGTT
Source organism: Aegilops speltoides (assembly GCA_021437245.1). Classification (NCBI taxonomy): domain Eukaryota; kingdom Viridiplantae; phylum Streptophyta; class Magnoliopsida; order Poales; family Poaceae; genus Aegilops; species Aegilops speltoides. Next base: position 163,915,024 of record CM038141.1, read on the forward strand.
CTCCCTTTGATTAATACATCAAAGTGTATTTGTACAAGTAGTGCGATAAGCAACAGGGATATTTAACATGCCACGACCAAGGGAGAGCTGCGTGCGGGTCCTTGAAACAGGCATAACAATCATTTAAAGAGACCACCTAGAAATTCCCTTATATGTCAATGCTTCTTGCCGTCTTGGTGTATCCGTCCCTTGATAGGTCCGACAATCAAGCCACCAGGAAAGGCCTGGGAAAAAAAGAAACCTGAAAAGAAAAAAGAAAAAGTGAAAGTATGTAGGTCCAGGGGAGGTTGAGCCGTATTATGGACCACGATCTAGCTGCGCCACCGTTATGACCATGGTATTTTAAGTGCGTAGTTATGTACGCATGGTACGAATGCTGCCATTTGGTCGGGATTGGGACGGAGGCCGAATTGCTAGTCAAGCTCTTGAAGAGCTGGACTGTCCTGCTGCAGAGTAGTTCAGACTCGGTTGACAGTGTCCGGGAGCTTGGCCGTCGAATTAAGTTTCTGCCTAAAAAGGCTGCTCTGTGCTTCTGCTGCGAGGGCAGCGGTGTGCTCCTCGGTATGGAGGGAGCGTTCCTTGTTTCCATTGACTGTTATGACACCGCATGGTCTGGGCATCTTGAGCTTGAGATAAGCGTAGTGTGGCACCGCATTGAATCGAGCGAATGCGGTTCGTCCGAGCAGTGCGTGATAGCCACTGCAGAAGGGGACGATACCGAAGATCAACTCTTTGCTTCGGAAGTTGTCCGGGGATCCGAAGACCACCTCCAGTGTGATTGAACCCGTACAACGGGCCTCTACACCTGGTATGACTCCTTTAAAGGTGGTTTTTGTGGGCTTGATCCTTGAGGGATCAATACTCAATACCCATTTTGTGCACTGTATCCTGAGAGAGCAGGTTCAGGCTGCTGCCACCATCCATGAGGACTCGCGTAATATGGAATCCATCAATGATTGGGTCGAGGACCAGTGTGGCTGAACCGCCATGACGGATACTGGTCGGATAGTCCCTGCGATCGAAAGTGATCGGGCAGGACAACTATAGGTTGAACTTTGGGGTGACTGGTTCCATCGCGTAGACGTCCCTGAGCGCGCGCTTGCGCTCCCTCTTGGGGATATGGGTAGCATATATCATGTTCACCGTTTTAACTTGGGGGGGGGGGGGGAAACTTCTTCTGTCCCCCTCTGTTTGGTGGCCAGGGCTCCTCGTCATCATCCTTGCTTTGCGACCCCTTCTCCTTGCTCTCGGCATTTAACTTGCCGGCCTGTTCAAAAACCCAATAGTCTCTGTTGGTATGATTGGCTGGTTTATCAGGAGTGCCGTGGATTTGACATGGACTATCGAGTATGCGGTCCAAGCTGGACGAGCCCGGATTGTTTCTTTTATATGGCTTCTTCCGCTGACCGGACTTAGAGCCACTGAATCCGGCGTTGACCTCCGTTTCCTCGATGTTCTCACCGTTGCTTTGGCGCTTGTGTCTATTGTGACAGGGCTTGCTGTTGCTATTTCTGGCTTCAGAAGTGCTAGGTTCGCTTGTATTGTTGTTGCTACGGGCTAGCCAGTTATCCTCGCCCGCATAGAAGTGGCTCATAAGCGTCGTGAGGGCTGCCATAGACTTCGGCTTTTCTTGGCCAAGGTGTCACGCGAGCCATTCGTCACATATGCTATGTTTAAAGGCCGCTAGGGCTTCGACATCTGGACAGTCGTTGATCTGGTTCTTTTTAGTTAAGAACCTAGTCCAGAATTTCCTGGCTGACTCTCTGGGCTGTTGAATTATGTGACTTTTGTCGTCAGCATCCGGAGGTCGGACAAATGTACCCTAGAAGTTGTTGAGGAAGGCGTCTTCCAAGTATTCCCAGCTGCCTATTGAGTTTTTGGGCAAACTGTTCAACCAGTGCCGAGCAGGTCCCTTGAGTTTTGGCGGGAGGAATTTGATGGCGTGAAGATCATCACCGCAAGCCATATGAATATGGAGGAGAAAATGCTCAATCCATACCGCGGGGTCTGTTGTCCCATCATATGATTCGATGTTCACGGGTTTAAACCCTTCCGAGAATTCATGTTCCATTACTTCATCAGTGAAGTAGAGGGGGTGTGCGGCGCCTCTATATCAGGCCAAGTCACGAGGTAGCTCGGATGGAGTTCGTCTGTGGTTTTCGGCCCAAGCGTGGTTATGTTTGTCACGTCCGGCCGGATGGCTATCATCGTGCATCGGGGCACACCGCTGCGATCCATAGATCGATTTGGTCTGACCTGCTCTGTTTTCCAGGTCATGCCGCATGTCATATGTGTATCCCCAAGCTGTTGTGTCTCTGTTTTTACGATGAGGTAGTGCGGGCTGGTGTTCGGCTTGAGTTGTCGCTTTGTACCGGTCACGTGGTCGTCAGTTAGCCATACTATGCGCTGCTAAGACGGGCTCCAGCGCCTCGTCATCGAATTGGGGTAACAATTTGTGTTTCGGGTAACTTTCGATTGGGCGCTCGAGGCCATATTCCTCGGCTGCCAGGACATTAGTCCATCTGTCATTTAGTAGATCTTAATCAGCTTGAAGCTGCTGCTACTTCTTTTTCAGGCTCCTTGAAGTGGCTATTAGCCGGCGCTTAAAGCTCTCCTGATCGATGGGCTCCTCAGGCATGATAAAGTCTTTGTCGCCAAGGCTCGCCTCATCCTTGGAGGCTGGAAGATAATTACTGTCCTCCGAGCCTTTGTTAACGGCCTGTTCGTTAGGGCTGACTCGCCCATCCTCCCGTTCATCCCGTTCGGAAGTTGGCTCAATGGGGTCTTCATTGTCTTCGGCATGGTCCGTAGTATTATTTTCTGCTGTGCCGGTATTGCTGTTTTTTCCACGGCATGGTTTAGAGCGGCGCCGCTATCGTCGGCGCTTTGGCTATATCTCAGGAGGCTTATCCTTGACTGGATCCTGTTCATTGGCGCCGTTGTTCTCTTTGGGTGTATCACTACAAGAGATACGTCAACTTGTGACCTTGACTATTGGTCACTGAAAGGTCATGGTTTTTCATTTGCGACCTTTTTTTGACCAAAAATAGAAGGTCAAAAGCTGAGTGTCGTTAACTGACTATAGCGACCTTCTCTGTGAGAAGGTCGTGGACGTTTATGACCAAAATATTCCTATTGTGGCGTTTTGGTCACTAGCAACCTCCCCAGGCCACGTAGGCATCCAGCGTGGCAAGCTGATGTGGCACAAGATTCAGCCCGGTCCAATTCGGTTTTCTACATGGGCCTAGCCCATTTATTCAGCCTTTTAATATTTATTTATTTTCTGTAAGTTACACGGGCCAAGCCCATTTCAGCCTTTTATTTATTTCTGGGCCGAGGCCTTTTAACATTGTTTGGGCCATTATATTTTGGAGCTGGTCCCACTTGTCATCTTCTCACACATTGGGCCCACTTGACAGAAAATTCAAAACTGCTTAGATTATTTTCATAAGTGAATCCCAGAAGTTAGGTTTCCATTCCACACGTTTTCAAATCACTTACATAATCAATATTTCAAACAGAACAGTACAAACATAGTTCATCAAATAAAACTAACTTAGTCTACTACAATCTGTATATAGTTATTACAACCCAGATATGCCTACTATTACAATATTACAATATTTACATTCTATTACAATCAAACAGAAGAGACTACTCTTTGCTGAGTAGAGCCATATGGTTTCGAACTTCGAATTATGTAGACCTGGAGCTCCTGAACACAAGGACAAACATCATTAGAGATTAGAGTGTACACATTCTGGCATATCCTTGAAGGAACAATTCTCATAACAGGAACACAAGAGAGGGCTTTTGATTTTGATGAGAACTAAATTAGAGCACTACTAATGCTATTCTGTTATAATTAAAACGGCACATAAAACTAACCACCAATCCAGTGCAAAAAATTGCATGTACAGATCCAAAAAAAATGTATCATCTATTCAGCTATGAATGTACAGGTTTGTATTTTAGGAAAATAGTGTATATACGGATCCAACCCAAATCAACTTTAAGCAATATTGTTATTTCCTGTGAATTTACAATACTTCTCTATGCTTTTTGCAGAAAACCACTTGGCCTCTTGAGAACAAATGACAGGGTGCAACACTATGCAAAAACTATCAGCACACATGCAACAGTTAAAAATAGAATCCAAGAGGGCACGCAATCAATTAATATAACACAATCTTATCTCTGCTTCATTACTAGGATAATGGCATCATCCACAATGTTGTAAATCTGTTGAATTTTTGCATATGCAGGCAACAGCCCCAACTCAACATTAACCTAGCACAATCTGTTGAATTTCTGCATGTGAGATCTATTGGCTTGTATTGCCATCAGTAGCAGAACAACTCAACTTAACCCAGCCTTGTTTAAGTGACTAATATAAATGTGAAAACTAGGATAATGGCATCATCCACAATGGTGTAAATAAAATGGCAAGCCACCAAAATGACAAACAGGAAGTAAGCTACATGAACTAGCCCTCCTGCCCTCCTGCACAACCTGGTACGACGACACACCACGACGGCGCGCCCGACAGACGCCATGAACCGGAGGATCTCCTCCATGGCGATGGTGACCAGGCCCGGCTGCTCCTGCGACCTTCGAGACAGACGAGCAGAGAGAGCAGGAACAATGTTCAGACAATCGAAATTACAGATGCGTCCATACTGACTGATGCATATGGTCTCTCTGAAATGTCAAGGATGGTGGGCGCGTTGTGTGCGTACCTTGAAGAGGTGGTCCTTGGCGGCGGCGGCGCCGCAGGCCACGACGCATGCGTTGCCGGTGGTGGCGGTCTGGTTTTGCAGGTGGTTGGTGAGGATGGGCTGCAGCTCGTGGAGGAAGATCGCGGTGAGGCCGACGAGCGCGACCCCGGCGTTGTCAGTGACGCGGAAGACCTTGCGCTGGTCTGGAAGATCCCTGCCGGCGGTGGAGGCGGGGTCTTGGACTCAGGCGGCGGAGGCGCCTACCCTGCCGGCGCTCGATCTGGAAGATCCCAGCGCCATGTGAGATGCGGTGAGGGAGGGAAAGGGTGGTGGTGGACCACGGAGACAGCCGTCCACGAGGAGGACATGGGCGTCAACCGCGAGGACGACGGAGATGGATCGATCTAGGAGCGCCGCTGCACGATTTGGTGCGTGGATGTGACGTACAATGCCTCCCCTTCTCGATCTGGAGATGGATTCGCCACGACGGAGGGTGGCGGGGAGGAGGAGAGGGCGGTGGCTAAGCGGAATGCGAGGGAAGGCGGAGGACGGCGGCGCGTCGGGAGGTGCGGACGGCGGCGCGTCGGGGGAGAGAGAGCGGTCGCATTGGGAGGGAGGGAGGGAAGACGGAGAATGGGTGCGTCAGGAGTGGGTGGGTGGGGGGTGGCGGCGGCGGGTATCGAGGAGGGTGGGTGGGTGGGTTAGGGTTTTTGTTACTCGGGAGAAGCTCCACCGTTGGATGGGTGCGCGATAGACGGCTCATATTGCGTCCAATCTGATGATCCGCGTGAAGGTGATTCCTCGCGTCTCATTGGTCGGATGTCTCGTGCTTGAATTTCAAAAAAATGGACTCAAATCTCTCATTCTTTTTAAAAACAGAACGATGGCATTGTTCGTCAAAATGATCTCGTATTTGTATAAGTGTGCATATTGAAATGGCAAACAATGTTGCCAAATAGAGCTTTAATTTTTATTGCATAAAAAATATTTTTCTATTTTCCGAGTGCATAAATGCTTTTTTAAGAACCTACCAAATATTTGTTCCAAAATAGCACCACTCCATTTTTTTAAATATTAGACCATATTTTGTGTAAAATTGACCAAATAGTTGCATGTTAAAAGCTTTTGATCCACCTCTTCTGAAAAAAAAAACAATTTCCATTTTTCGACTGCCCAAAATGAGTCTTTTTGAGAAGGAGCTACCATATATTCGTTGCAAAATTGGACCAAATAATTTTTCTAAAATATTAGGCCATATTTAATGCACAATTGACCAAATGGTTGGGTGTCAAAAATTTGATCCACCTTTCGTGAAAAAGACAATTTTTTTCCGATTGAGCTGGAACCGGGTCAAATTTGAACAACAGCTGCCTCATAGTTTGCTCTTTATTTTTTCCAAAAATAATTTTTAGTACTTAAGTATCTATTTAATAAGAGAAACACCAAAAGTTTTCCAAGATTCAATCACTAGCTAGGAACGGTCAAGCCCGACGTTTTGACCGCATTTTGAAACGGGCATAAAAGATTAAAAAAAATCAAATAATTGGGAAACCTTCGCATCGTGTCATTATATCTGGCCAAAGTTCCCAGGAAAAATAATAAACTTGTAATATGGCAATTATTTGAAAAAAGTGTTCTCAGAAATGAGCTATCATGCATGAAGATTCATGGCTTTCAAGCCAAATGATCAATCTTATGGCCACATTCATGGCATAGTTCGTTCAAATGATCTCATATTGTGCACAAGGGTGTATATTGGAATTCCAAACAATGTTGCCTAAGGAAGTTTTCATTTTCTTTCAACGGAAAATTCATTTTTCATTTTCTGAGTGCCCAAAAGGAGGTTTTTTCGTAAAGGACCTCCCAAATAATTGTTGCAAAAATGGACCAAATCAATTTTATAAAATAATAGACCATATATAATGCACAATTGACAAAATGGTTGGGTGAAAAAAGTTTTGATCCACCTCTAGTGAAAAAGACAAATTGCCGTCGATTCAGCTGGAAACGGGTCAAATTTGAACTGCAGCTGCCTCATAGTTTGCTCTTTATTTTTTCCAAAAATCATTTCTATGTACATAAGTATCTATTTAATCATAGAAACACCAAAAAATTCCAAGATTCAACCAATAGCTAGGAACGGTCAAGCCCGCCGTTTTGACAGCATTTTGAAACGGGCATAAAAAATTCAAAAAAAATCAAAAAATTGGAAAACCTTCGCATCGTGTCATTATATGTGACCAAGGTTCTAGGAAAAATAATAAACTTGTAATACGGTAATTATTTTAAAAAAGTGTTCTCAGAAATGAGCTATCATGTGTGAAGATTCATGGCTTTCAAGCCAAATGATTAATCTTATGGCCAAATTCATGGCATAGTTTATTCAAATGATCTCATATTGTGCACAAGGGTGTATATTGGAATTCCAAACAATGTTGCCTAAGGAAGTTTTCATTTTCTTTGAACGGAAAATTCATTTTTCATTTTCCGAGTGCCCAAAAGGAGGTTTTTTTGTGAAGGAACTACCAAATAATTGTTGCAAAAATGGACCAAATCAATTTTATAAAATACTAGGCCATATATAATGCACAATTGAAAAAATGGTTGGCTGAAAAAAGTTTTGATCCACCTCTAGTGAAAAAGACAAATTGCCATTGATTCAGCTGGAAACGGGTCAAATTTGAACTACAGCTGCCTCGTAGTTTGCTCTTTATTTTTTCCAAAAATCATTTCTAGGTACATAAGTATCTATTTAATCATAGAAACACCAAAAAATTCCAAGATTCAACCACTAGCTAGGAACGGTCAAGCCCGCCATTTTGACCGCATTTCGAAACGGGCATAAAAAATTCAAAAAAATCAAAAAATTGGAAAATCTTCGCATTGTGTCATTATATGTGACCAAGTTTCCTGGAGAAATAATAAACTTGTAATACGGTAATTATTTTAAAAAAGTGTTCTCAGAAATGAGCTATCACGCGTGAAGATTCATGGCTTTCAAGCCAAATGATCAATCTTATGTCCACATTCATCGCATAGTTTGATCAAATGATCTCATATTGTGCACAAGGGTACATCTTGGAATTCCAAACAATGTTGCCTAAGGAAGTTTTCATTTTCTTTGCACAGAAATTTCATTTTTCATTTTCCGAGTGCCCAAAAGGAGGTTTTCTTGTGAAGGAACTACCAAATAATTGTTGCAAAAAGGACCAAACCAATTTTATAAAATACTAGGCCATATATAATGCACAATTGTCAAAATGGCTGGGTGAAAAAAGTTTTGATCCACCTCTGGTGAAAAAGACAAATTCCCGTCGATTCAGCTGGAAGCGGGTCAAATTTGAAATGCAGCTGCCTCATAGTTTGCTCTTTATTTTTTCCAAAAATCAGTTCTAGGTAAATAAGTATCTATTTAATCAGAAATACATGGTTTGATGGCGAGACATCGAGGTTTGGACGGTGGCCGAGGGCCCCAACTCTAGAGCGCGTAAGCTCGCATGCCCGCCGTGTGGTCACCGCATGACCGTGGCATTGCCATGTGTTCTGGGCAGCCTAGGCATGTCTAGTGGGTTGGGCACTCCCCAGGTAGGTGCTAGGAAGAAAATTACAACATAAGATTCTCACGAGGAGACCGATCAATGCTCAAACATGAATAAGTAGCCAAGTGTTTGATTTGCGGTACGGGAAATGCACATGGCTAATGGGCGTGAGTTTTGGCCGAGGATGATCGAGTTACTAAGAAGACCGTCTTCACAAATTTTCACCTCAAAAGGAGGAGCCTAGGTGGTACTTGCTTTACAAAGTACCACTTTGGACATAAATCTGAATGTTGAAGCTGGGCTCAAAATAATGAATGGATTGAGCTAGCATTTGGTGGAGGATGGTTATTTGGGCATAGGAAAGCATCAGAGAAAATGGATACCATTTGGACATGCCAAAGTGGTACTTCCTTCACAAAGTGCTGCTCTGATCAGAATAGGAAAATGAATATTTTTGAATTATTTTTGAACTAGTCAAGGAAGGTTTTACATATTTGACGAAGATATGACCCAAAGAATTTATGAGATTTTTTCGGGAATTTTGGGAATAATAGAAATATAGGTTGCTTCGCAACCTAGGGCAAAAACCACCACATGGACATGACACATAGGCAAAACTAATGAGATGGCGCCTAGTCATCACAACCAACCACAATATACAAGGCTATGACCATCTATATTGGTCATTAACAACTAGAAATAAGGCAGCGGACAAGCACTGTTTGCTTTGTGACCTTTTCATGTAAGGAAATTACGACCTTTCTGACCAAAATGGTCGCAATGGTTTAGGGTTTGGAGCCCCTCGAACAGCTTTTGACCAATTGGTCTGAAATGGTCATAGATCTATGACCAATTCTTCCAGGGTCACTGACAAAAGGTCACTAGTTGACATATTTCTTGTAGTGTAGAGGTGGCTGTCCAGCGCCCTGTAAGTGGTGGTTTTTGTGCCTGCTCCTCTCCGGCATCATCGTCCATATAGTCGATGTCTTCAGAGCCGTAATCGAGCATGTCGGTTAAGTCTTCGACAGTGGCTACAAAGTGGGTGGTGGGTGGGAAGGGGAATTCTCCGTCATCAGCTTCCAATCCAAACCGGATATAGTTCGGCCGAGAGTTCCCTGATAAGGAGAGGGCTTTTAATGAGTTTAGCACATCGCCTAAAGGTGAGTGCCGGAAAATGTCCACGGAGCTGAATTCAATGATCGGCGCCTGATCAGGTTCGATGGGCGTGGATGCACGCGGTTCGGAACCTATGGCCGGAGACGAATCCGAGGTTCCGGTGACACAGGCCCCGCTCGAGGTTGGATCTCTGTGCGGCTCTAACGCTGCTGAGTCTGCGGCTTTCGCGGTGGAGTTGAGCCTCGAGAGGAGAAAAAACCTAGAAGAAAGAGAAAAGGTGAAGGTATGCGAATCCGGGAGTGGTTGAGCCGCATTGTTGTGGGGACCCCGACTCGCAAGTCGTGATCACCGAATGCACGTGTACAGTGATCCCAGAGATCAAAGCTCACTGAACACACAGAAGCTGAATAACAAGAGTCTTACATCCATACATGCTCGAGAATCCAACCTCAAGAGCTGAGTCATTCGAACTTCTTGTCCTTCTTCAAGATCTGAGTCATGGGTCAGACAATGCTCGAGAATCCTTCAATGAACTTGCGGTAATATCCTGCGAGTCCGAGGAAGCTTCTGACTTCCTTCAAATTGCTCGGGGATTGCCATTCAGCCACGGCTTCAATCTTAGCAGGTCGACCGACAATCCCTCTTGATTAGAACATGACCCAGAATCCAACTTCACGCAGCCGTAATTCACACTTGCTGAACTTGGCATACAGCTTGGTGCTCTCGAAGCTTGTCTAGGACCATCCTCAAGTGTTGCTCGTGCTCCTCTTCCGACTTCGAGAAGACAAGGATGTCATCAATGAAGACAACGACAAACTTGTCCAAATATTCCATGAAGACCTTATTCATGAGATACATGAAGTAAGTGGGGCATTGGTCAATCCAAAGGACATGACCGTGCATTCATACAGCCATATCCGTTACTGAATGTCGTCTTCGAATATCTTGGGGTCGATCTTGATTGGTAGTACCCAGATCCGAGGTCGATCTTGGAGAACACCTTGGCCCCATTGAGTTGATCAAACAGATCTTCAATCTTGGGAAGTGGGTACTTGTTCTTGATTGTAACTTCATTGAGGGAGCGGTAGTCAATGCACAAGCGGATGGTACCGCCCTTCTTTGCCACAAATGAATAAAGCGATCCCCAAGGGGAGGCACTAGGCGGATAAATCCTTCCTCAACTGCTCTTCCAGCTGCTTCTTCAATTCGCTAACTCCTCCGATCCCATCCTATAAGGCTTCTTATAGATGGGTCCTGCTCTGGGTATGAGCTCGATGATGAACTCAATGTTTGATCAGAGGCATTCCCGGTAATTCATCGGGAAAAACATCGATATTCGCAGACTACGGCACTTGTTCCATCCCAACCCGATCAGACAGTTGACTTGGTTGGCTTGAGCAGAGGAGGGTTGGAGGCAAACTTAACTTCGACTCCTCGGTCATTGGTCATAGTGACCGCTCGTTGGCGCAATCAATCAAGCCTTGGTGCTTGCTTGAGCCAATTCATTCCCAAGATCACATCTAAGCCTTGTGATTTTAGGATGATAAGGTGCGCTAGGAAGTCTACCCGTTAATGGTAATCCCGACTCCTTACATCCTATCTTGGCTCTCATCTCCGCTCCGGGGTTTGTACCACCATAGGGTTATTCAGGGTGTAGGGGTCATGCCACTTTTAATGCAAAACTTTGGGTGACAAAAGAATGCGTGGCTCGTAATCAAACAAAACGATTCTTGGTGCTGAATTGACAAGGAACGTACCCAGCACGACGTCCGGGTCTTCCTGGGCTTCTTCTGCAGTGACATGATTCACACGACCCTTGCCGTTGTTGGGCAGGTTGCGGGGAGCTTGGTTCCTTGGTGGCATTCCACGGCCTTGGCCTGGATTCTGCGCATTGGGGCGCGGGGCGTCGGGCTTCTTGTTGGGGCAACTCTTGGAGTAGTGTCCTGGCTGTCCACATCCGAAGCAAGTGACTTGGTTGGGGATGACGCCCTTGCCAGCATTGTTATTAGGGTTGTTGTAAGCTGGCCTGGGGTTGGCATACTGCTGAGGTGGATAGTTGGTGCGGAGTGCAGGAGCTCTTGGCTGCTGATAGGTGGGCTTGACCGGGGCTGGCTGCCACGGGCGAGGCTTCTGGTTGCTGGAGCTACCCTTGCTGATCATCTTGCGCTTACGAGTGTCATCCAAGGCACGTCGCTTGTCCTAAAGCATGAGTGCCTTGTTCACCAGATCAGAAAGGTTGGGCAGTCACACACAACAAGCGTAGTCTCGCAGAGTCCGGTTAAGGCCTTCCATGAAGCGCTCCCTTTGGCACATCAAGTCTTGACATCCTCACGGCATACCTTGAGAGAACACCGAACTTCTGCATGTACTCCTTGACGGTGCTACTACCTTGCTCCGTGGCTCGGAACTCACGCTTCTTGATGGCCATGATTCCAGAGGGAATGTGGGCCTTATGAATTCTGTCTTGAAGGTGTCCCAAGTGATGTCTTGCTCAACATGCATAGCCTTGAATCCATCCCACCAAGCTCTGGCGTCCCCCGAGACGGTGGGCAAGATACGCTACTTTATCACGGTCCTCGCAGCATCCGGCTAGTGCCAGCAGATCCTCAATGGTGCGGACCCGTCGTGCGCATCCGGGGTTCAGCAGTCTCGATGAAAGTGGGTGGTGCATGCTTCTTGAACTCCACCGGTGTGGAACGCCCATGGCCGTGCCCGCCGGGCCGGGCGATTGACAACTTGAGCAATCATCCGAGGGCTGCGGTGTTGGCTTGGCGTTCCTCTCGGAAGGCTTGGAGAAGCTGAGCCATGTCCATGCTTGGGGAGGTGGTGGGGTGGAGTCTGCCCTGAGCTTGGTCTGGCCGACTCCGCTTCAGCAGAACCTCCGGCTTCTTGCTGCTGGGTAGAGGTACCAGTGCGTGTTACAACAGGCATCCTGTTGGAGTGGTCAAGGTTTCATGATTGGGGAAAGATGGGGAAAGCAACATAGATGGGATGCCTAGTAAGGGGGTTGGTATGACACTAATTGTTTCATGCAAGGGCCAAAAGGGCCAAACACATTCATTAAAGTCCAAATGGGTGATGTAGTCGTTTACAAGTTCCCGAAGGAAAGCACGACATCCATCAAACACAACAAAAGCAAACACAACACTACATGGTTTGATAAGAACCATTACATGGACTCGACTTCGCATAGGGGTACACGACCTATCCTACAGTAGGGTTACTAACAGGCATATCCAAGTTGTGAATGATGCCTAAGTGGTGGAATGCTCGGTCGCGTAGTCCTGCTCTTCCGGTCTTCCTCCTCTTCATCAAGAGCGGCTTTCTTCATTGCTTGAAGGGGTGGGGAGTGGAGGAGCTCAAGCGCGTTGTTTTGCTGGTGGGGTGAAGAGCTGCGGTAATCCCTTGCGCCATGCGGGGTTGCTGTGGTGGTTCTCCATCCTTTGGGGGTCTTCGCCTCAGTATGCGATTGCGGGCTGTCAGTGGGGAGCACCTTCCTTCTTGATCCTGTCCGTCTTCTCTTGTGCTTGGCGAAGAAGTGCCTTGGTCTCATGAAGTTCCTTCGGAGTTCCATTGATTCCATGGTGAAGTAGGTCTCGAATCGGAGTGGAAGTCCTTCTTCTAATGGTGGAGCTGGTGCATTGCTCTCATCCTCGCCTTCCTTCCGATAAGGCAAGAAACGGGTTGCCAACTCGCCCGCCATCTCTCGAAGAAGGTCTCGGAGGCGGTGAGTGTTTTGAGGGTTGCCGCCTCGACGACAAGAACTAGTGTTGCCATCTGGGGTCCTCAAGAACCAGCTTGTTGGAGAGTCATTGGCCTTCACGATCACTTCCACATGATACTCCGTCTCGGCGCCATTGATCCAATGCTCATGGTAGGTGAAAGTGGGGCTCGGTGGAACTGGCACCTCTTGAGGCTATCCTCGAGAAGCACGGAAACCGTGGTCGAAGTCTTGGCACGGCAGCCATCTACAAAGGTTGAATTGGATAGGTCAATAAGGGAAAATGCATCTTGGGTGGGGTAAGCTTCAGAAAAGAAGAGAGGTTTAGATGGTCTCAAGTTAACTATCGTCCATGCTAACTAAGGCTTCCTACAGTCAGGATGGCTCTGATACCAGCTCTGTGGGGACCCCGACTCGCAAGTCGTGATCACCGAATGCACGTGTACAATGATCCCAGAGATCAAAGCTCACTGAACACACAGAAGCTGAATAACAAGAGTCTTACATCCATACATACCGTCTTACACAAATAGTGACCAACATGGTCAAGTCTTACATCGATAAAGCCTTAAGGGCTGAACATCAAATGAAACAAAGCAGCGGAAATCGTCATTGACAAGTAGAACCCATGCCATCTGCCTTAACCCTACAGGCATTCTGACTGGGAAAATGTCCTAGTTCGCATGATCATCTCCAAAGAACTCTTCTTCAAACTCCGGTTCTTCCATGCCTGGTCAATTAAATAACCAGTGGCAAGCCAATGAGTACTTTGAATGTACTCGCAAGCAACCCATGATTTGGTTCCAGGTACAGTAATGCATGACATAGGTAAAGTTTGCATAAAGCTAGTTTTGAGTGCAAGGACATGTTCAACAACCTATAAAGCATGCATCAAAAGAATTCAAGTAACCATGAGATCTGGTCACAGATATCAACATAAATAGAATGGGCACCAACCCATTTATCATAAACAGAGTGGGCACCAACCCATCTCAATCGTGTTAAGTCCTTTGACTTGATCCAAGACATCACCATCATCTCACACACACTGGGTTTGAAAACAAGTGGACGTAGCCCAAGAGCGGTTACCCAACTGTCCATGACCGTGGACACGGCTATTCAATAGTTTACACTCGCAGAGATTGCACACTTTACCCACTAGATCCGGAAACTTCCGTGTCATCCACGACCATTGTACCTCAAGTACCCGGTAAGCACCGATCACTACCTTTCCCTAGTCGACACTAACATGGAGTCCACTCGATTGGCAGAACCCCGTGCCCAACATTTCAAATAACATTTTCGTGGAGCCTTGCTCCCATATTCATCACATACCACCGGGCGCGGGTACCAACGGTGTGTCCGGTGCCCCATAAAGATGGTCATGGCCGCCCTACCTAGCACGACCCCGTCCCAAGAGAGAGCACCAACTCTCCCCCGTCACTACTAATGCGGGCTCCAAGCTAGTATCGGTCTAGGTACTCAATAATGCCCTTTCCCATATAAGGGTAGAGTGGTCGCGCATGTAAGGTTGGAATAACGGTCGCAACTCCGACCAATCCGTTTTGAAAACAACACACACTTTCCTTGGCACACCACTTCGTCATCAAGTGGTCACCCATCTCATCATCTCCCTCATGCATAAGTGGCACCCGACGGGGTTTTCGAAAAGACTTTGAAAATATTCTGTCTCCATCACCATGCATATCCCCGTCCCTTCTTGCGTAGCACTACTTAGCATCCTATCTACTCCCACCGGCATAACCCTCATAAGAAGGTAGGGCCATGCACAATGCAAGTATCAACGAGGAAGTAACTGAGGCAACCAACCCACGTGGTTCACCATCTCATCATGATTCCGATGCAACAATAATGAAGAGCTATAAATGACATGCATATAAAGGGTTTCATAGTCATGGTTAAAGGGCTGCTTGCCGCTCAACAAAGTCTTCGGGTCTTCAAAGTCCTCTCGTCCAACTCCTTCACAAGAACGCAATCTATCGTCGCAAAATAATAACGAGAAAATAAGGCAATAAAAAACAGAAAAATCAAAGTGCTCGTAAAAATGTCAACTCTTTTTGTAAAATATTAGATGGAAATATAAGATGGGGAAACTTGCTAGTTTTGGATTTGGAGTGGTGGAACAGAGATATGGATTTTCAGAGGCACATTTAAATGCTAAAATCACATTTAAATATTTTCAGTGAAGAAAGGTTGGTTGGATTTGAATGGAAGTTACACCATTAAATATGCAGCAATATTTGGGGATTTTAGAAATTGAATTAATGCATTTGGACAAATATTGTGTCTGTGGAATTTTTGGAATAAGTGATGAAAAGAAAAGAAAAGAGGCCTCGTGTGCTGCCGGGCGTAACAGCCATGTAGGCAGCTGCCCACCCAAGAGCCGGCCCAGCCCGAGCCAAGCAGACAAGCATACAAGGCCAGCCAGTTTTCAAACCTCGACGAGCGGGCCCAGCTGCTGCTGGGAGAGAGAGGGGCGAGAGAGGTGAGGATGACAGGCGGGGCCGCTGTCATCTCGACCTCGACGAGAGGGCCGGCGTGCTCACCGGCGGCGATGCAGGGCACGGCGGGTCGAGCTGATAGCACCGCTGGGCTCCTCGTCGTGTCGCCGTTCGGGTGGTGCCGGAGTTGGCCGCCGGAGTGCAGGGGTTCGCCGGCGACGAGGTTAGCGGCGGAGGAGCTTCGGGTGTCGACGGCTCCGGTCGTTTCAGGCTGCAAATGAGAGGGGAAACGGAGGGGAAGTGATCAGGGAGATGCAGGGGTTCCAGATCGGGAGAGAGAGACGGCAACGGAGGCCTGTACCACGAGTTCGCCGGAGTCCCGAGGCGGCGGAGCTCGAGCTCGATCTCGAGCTCGGGCGCTCCTGGAGAAGAACTGGGGGTGCAGGGGGAGGTGTAGGTGGTGCAGAGAGCGAGGGGTGAGGGTGGAAGGGCTCGGGGAGGCCTTTTTATAGGAGAACGGTGAGGTCCGAGACCCCGGCGCCGGAGAGCTCTGCTTTCGCCGCCACAGGCTCGGGAGGAGCTGGCGCCGTGTCTAGGGCGTTGTGGGCCTCGACCACGCCTAGGGAAGAAGAGAGGAGTGGGGAGGGTCGGGGGTGCAGCGTGTGAGCAGCGCCATTGGCGCGCCGGGCGGCTCTGTTTGATAAGCGGAGGCGCGGGAAGGAGGAGAGAGGAGGGCCCGATCACAGTGGCGTGTCATGGACGCCGAGGCGCATCGGCAGCGCTACTGGGAGGCCCGAGGTGGCCGGAAGCATTGGGGAGGGCGGCACTGAGTGCCTAGCCAAGATCAGGCGTGCTCGAGCTGCAGATGGCATGCCATGGCATATTATATGCCCTGTGGGACGCCACCGATGTCCAAGAGTGCTGGAGGTAGTAAAGAAGGAGGGGAGGCATTGGATGCCTGGATGGCCACTGGGGTGAGGAGAGAGGTGAGGAAGAGGGAGAAAGGGCTGTCCAGAGAGAAAGAGGGGGTTTCACCCTCAATTATTGAGCTGGGACTTGCCATTGTTCTTTGGAGGTGAAAGGGGTCTAGGAGGAGCTGTGGTAAAAATTAGAGCCCACCAAGAATAGTGTAAGGGGTCAAAACAGTGGTTTTTGCAAAATGTCAGAGGGTGTTTGATAGAGTTTTGAGCAAGCAAATGGACTCCAATTGCCATGAGACTCCACAAGGTGAAATTACTCATATAAATATAGCCTTCCACCAATTTGGAGATTATTTGGGCAAAGTTGCCAATGCAACTTTTGCAAACCCTAGAAATGGGCAGAAATGAATTTGTGTAGATCCAGTGAAGTAGATCATTTCTCCTTGATGTACCACTTGGTGTGGTAGCCTTATTTGGTCACATGATCAGGCTCACCAAAGTTGGGGTCTTGGAGAAGAAGTTGGTAGAACAAAGTTGTTCAAATTTGATTCTGGTCAGAGAGGGTTTTGAGGCACTTTGACCAAGATTTCCTCTTCTCCAACCTGTGCCATTTGGTCTAGATGCATCATTGGACCCATGAAGCATGTTCACCAAGTTTGAGCACATTTGGACACACTTGGCAATGTAAAGTTGATCAAACTTCGTAATGGACAGAAATAGTTTTGAGGGTTTTGATGATGTTATCTTGTTATCCAAGTCATGAGACTTGGCAAGATCATCTAATTTGTCATATGTGACATGATAGAATTTTCCTGGAATTTTTGAAGAATATTTCCTTTGTAAATATTTCAAAAGCTTGAAATATCCAGAAGGGTTTTAGAGGATTTGACCAATATTTTGAACATGACCATGTGTTGAAACTCTTATATATGGACAATATATGTCCTATGAGTTTCCTAAATTTTGTCAATTATTTTTAAAACAATAAAATAATTTTTGCCTATTAAAGACCATTTTGGCCTTAAGAAAAGCTTTTAAATAAAATAGTAAAACAACTTTTAAAATTATATTTTTGTGGTTTCGGGTATCCTATATCTAATAGGAGTCAAATATATTTTTGAAAGATTTTTACTGCCCTTAATCAAGTACTTGCTGTGCAAATCTTAATTCAAGGGTTTTTGGAAAGCTAATTTTAGAAAATACTTTTTGGCCAAATTATTTTTGTAAGAAAATACTATATTGCTCTACACACATGGCATGATCATTGGACAGAAGTTTGGGGCAAGGAGATGAAGTATAGAAGGTGGAGTGGTTGACTATTAAGAGCACTTGAAAACCACATAGGGAAAACCAACACCAAATAAAAGCCAAATAAAGCAAAAAGTTTTTGTTGGTCCAAATTTTCATGCTTTATTAATGAAAATGAAATGTTACAAAATGCAGGGTGTGACAGACCTACCCCCCTTACAAGAATCTCGTCCCCGAGATTCCTAAACTAGGCTTTAAAGAGATACGGGAACTCGGATCTAAGGTAGTCTTCACGCTCCCAAGTTGCTTCTGCTTCAGTGTGGTTGCTCCATTGGACCTTGAAGTACTTGATGGTTCGGCTTCGAGTGCGTCGCTCAGCCTCATCCAGATTGCAGATGGGCCTCTCACGATAAGTCAAATCAGGCTGAAGGTCAAAGGCTTGATGATTGACGTCCTTGTAGAGATCAGGCTTGTCTGGAACTTGGAGACACTTCCGAGTTGTGACATGTGGAACACGCCAGCACATCGAAAGTTCGTGGAAGTTCCAACTGGTAAGCCACTTCTCCTCGCTGCTCCATGATCTTGAAGGGGCTAATGTATCTCGGAGCGAGCTTTCCTTTGACATGGAAGCTGGGCTCCTTTGAGAGGGGTGACCGGAGATAGACATGGTCTCCAACTCGAAAGTTTATGTCTCTACGACGTGAGTCAGCGTAGCTCTTCTGTCTAGACTTGGCAGACTTCAGACGCTCTCTGACAAGATGGACTTGCTCTTCGGCTTCACGGAGGATATCCGGCCCAAAGACAAGTCCTTCACCGGTCTCTCGACCAATTGATAGGTGTACGCACTTCCGCCAGATAACACTTCAAATGGTGCCATCTCAAGGCTTGCCTGGTAACTGTTGTTGTAAGAGAACTCGGCGAAAGGGAGGCAGTCTTCCCACTTAGCTCCATAAGCTAAGACACAGGCTCGGAGCATGTCTTCGAGTATTTGATTCACTCGCTCGGTCTGACCTCCGGTCTGTGGGTGGAAAGCAGTGCTGAAGGACAACTTGGTCCCCATGGCCTCCTGGAATTTCTTCCAAAACCTTGAGGTGAACTGGGTTCCTCGATCTGACACAATCTCCTTGGGAACACCATGAAGGCTCACAATTCGGTTGATGTAGAGACTGGCTAACTGGTTCCCCTTGTAGGTTGTCTTGACAGGAATGAAGTGGGCCACCTTGGTCAAATGGTCAACGATGACCCAGATGGAGTCATGTCCCTTGTTTGACCTGGGTAAACCGTGATGAAGTCCATCCCGACTTTGTCCCACTTCCATTCAGTACCTTGAGGGGTTGCAACAACCAAATGGGTCGCCGATGTTCAGCTTTGACTCTCCGCATACGCCACATTTTGCAACATAGGTGGCAATCTCCTTTTCATCCCATGCCACCAAAATCTTTCCTTCGTGTCTTGATACATCTTTGTGCCTCGTGGTGGATGGAATATGGGCTGTCATGAGCTTCTTGCAAGATCGGGTTCTTGAGCTCAACCTTGTTGGGCACGCAGATGCGATTCCCAAACCACACAATTCCTTCCTCATCCTCTCGAGAACTCGAGGCTTTGCCTGCCTTGATCTTCCTCTTGACGCCTTCAATACTCTCATGCCCCTTCCGAGCTTTCTTGATATCATCCATCAAGGTAGGCTTAACTTCGAGGTTGGCCAAGAATCTCGTGCAACCAGCCCAACCCAAGCTTTCAAGTTCATCATACAAGGCGGGTAGCTTGTGCTTTAGCATAGCATTCAAGGAGCAAGCCTTCCGCTCAACGATCTCGCTACCACATTAGCCTTTCCAGGTGGTATTGAACACCGAGGTCATAATCCTTTATCAACTCCAGCCATCTTCTCTCGCCTCATGTTCAATTCCTTTGAGTGAAAATATACTTCAGACTTTTGTGATCCGTGTATATCTCACATCGCTTCCCCAAGAGGTAATGTCGCCAAGTCTTTGAGCATGAACCACTGCTGCTAGCTCGAGGTCGTGAGTAGCATAGTTCTCTTCGTGAGGTCGAGTTGCCTTGAAAGGTAGGCTACGACTCGCCTTCTTGCATCGTAACACCTCCCATCCGATTCTTGACGATCACAATATATCACAAACTCCTTGTGTATATCTGGTGTGGCGAATCTGGGCGATGGTTAGCCTCTTCTTGACTCTCGAAGCTCTCTTCGCACCGGCGCCCATTCAACTTCTTGTCCTTCTTCAAGAGCTGAGTCATGGGTCGGCAATGCTCGAGAATCCTTCAACGAACTTGCGGTAATATCCTCGCGAGTCCGAGGAAACTTCGACTTCCTTCACATTGCTCGGGATTGCCATTCACCATGGCTTCAATCTTAGCAGGTCGATCGACAATCCTCTTCGTTAGAACATGACCCAGGAATCCAACTTCACGCAGCCAGAATTCACACTTGCTGAACTTGGCATACAGTTGGTGCTCTCGAAGCTTGTCTAGGACCATCCTCAAGTGTTGCTCGTGCTCCTCTTCCGACTTCGAGAAGACAAGGATGTCATCAATGAAGACAACGACAAACTTGTCCAAATATTCCATGAAGACCTTATTCATGAGATACATGAAGTAAGTGGGGCATTGGTCAATCCAAAGGACATGACCGCATTCATACAGCCATATCTGATTACTGAATGCCGTCTTCGAATATCTTGGGGTCGATCTTGATTGGTAGTACCCAGATCCGAGGTCGATCTTGGAGAACACCTTGGCCCCATTGAGTTGATCAAACAGATCTTCAATCTTGGGAAGTGGGTACTTGTTCTTGATTGTAACTTCATTGAGGGAGCGGTAGTCAATGCACAAGCGGATGGTACCGCCCTTCTTTGCCACAAACAGATAAAGCGATCCCCAAGGGGAGGCACTAGGCGGATAAATCCTTCCTCAACTGCTCTTCCACTGCTTCTTCAATTCTTCTAACTCCTCCGATCCCATCCTATAAGGCTTCTTATAGATGGGTCCTGCCCGGTATGAGCTCGATGATGAACTCAATGTCTCGGTCAGAGGCATTCCTGGTAATTCATCGGGAAAAACATCGGGATATTCGCAGACTACGGCACTTGTTCCATCCCAACTTCAATGACAGTTGACTTGGTTGGCTTGAGCAGAGGAGGGTTGGAGGCAAACTTAACTTTGACTCCTCGGTCATTGGTCATAGTGACCGTTCGGTTGGCGCAATCAATCAAGCCTTGGTGCTTGCTGAGCCAATTCATTCCCAAGATCACATCTAAGCCTTGTGATTTTAGGATGATAAGGTCGCTAGGAAGTCTACCCGTTAATGGTAATCCCGACTCCCTTACATCCTATCTTGGCTCTCATCTCTGCTCCGGGGGTTTGTACCACCATAGGGTTATTCAGGGGTGTAGGGGTCATGCCACTTTTTAATGCAAAACTTTGGGTGACAAAAGAATGCGTGGCTCCGAATCAAACAAAACGATTATGGTGCTGAATTGACAAGGAACGCACTCAAAGACGACGTCCGGTCTTCTGGGCTTCTTCTGCGATGACATGATTCACACGACCCTTGCCGTTGTTGGGCAGGTTGCGGGAGCTTGGTTCCTTGGTGGCATTCCACGGCCTTGGCACGGATTCTGCGCATGGGGCGCGGGCGTCGGGCTTCTTGTTGGGGCAACTCTTGGAGTAGTGTCTGGCTGTCCACATCCAAGCAAGTGACTTGGTTGGGGATGACGCCTTGCCAAAGATTGTTATTGGGGTTGTTGTAAGCTGGCACTGGGGTTGGCATACCGCTGAGGTGGATAGTTGGTGCGGGTGCAGGAGCTCTTGGCTGCCGATAGGTGGGCTTGACCGGGGCTGGCTGCCACGGGCGAGGCTTCGTTGTCGGAGCTACCCTTGCCGATCATCTTGCGCTTACGAGTGTCATGCAAGGCACGCCGCTTGTCCTAAAGCATGAGTGCCTTGTTCACCGATCAGAAAGGTTGGGCAGTCACACACAACAAGCTTAGTATCGCAGAGTCTGGTTAAGGCCTTCCATGAAGCGCCCTTTTGGCAGCATCAGTCCGACATCCTCACGGCATACCTTGAGAGAACACCGAACTTTGCATGTACTCCTTGACAGTGCTACTACCTTGCTTGTGGCTCGAACTCACGCTTCTTGATGGCCATGATTCCAGAGGGAATGTGGGCCTTATGGAATTCTGTCTTGAAGGTGTCCCAAGTGATGTCTTGCTCAACATGCATAGCCTTGAATCCATCCCACCAAGCTCCGCAGTCCCCCGAGACAATGGGCGGCATACGCCACTTTATCACGGTCCACGGTGCATCCGGCTAGTGCCAGCAGATCCTCAATGGTGCGGACCCACTGCCCGTGCATCCGTGGGTTCAGCGATCTCGATGAAAGTGGGTGGTGCATGCTTCTTGAACTCCACCGGTGTGGAACGCCCATGGCCGTGCCCCACGGCCGGGCGATTGACAGCTTGAGCAATCATCTGGAGGGCTGCAGTGTTGGCTTGGCGTTCCTCTCGGAAGGCTTGGAGAAGCTGAGCCATGTCCATGCTTGGGGGAGGTGGTGGGGGTGGAGTCTGTCCTTGAGCTTGGTCCTGGCTGACTCCCGCTTCAGCAGAACCTCCGGCTTCTTGCTGCTGGGTAGAGGTACCAGTACGTGTTACAACAGGCATCCTGTTGGAGTGGTCAAGGTTTCATGATTGGGGAAAGATGGGGAAAGCAACATAGATGGGATGCCTAGTAAGGGGGTTGGTATGACACTAATTGTTTCATGCAAGGGCCAAAAGGGCCAAACACATTCATTAAAGTCCAAATGGGTGATGTAGTCGTTTACAAGTTCCCGAAGGAAAGCACGACATCCATCAAACACAACAAAAGCAAACACAACACTACATGGTTTCATAAGAACCATTACATGGACTCGACTTCGCATAGGGGTACACGACCTATCCTACCGAGGGTTACTAACAGCATATCCAAGTTGTGAATGATGCCTAAGTGGTGGAATGCTCGGTCGCGTAGTCCGGCTCTTCCGGTCTTCCTCCTCTTCATCAAGAGCGGCTTTCTTCATTGCTTGAAGGGGTGGGGAGTGGAGGAGCTCAACGCGCGTTGCTTTGCTGGTGGGGTGAAGAGCCTGCGGTAATCCCTTGCGCCATGCGGGGTTGTGGTGGTTCTCCATCCTTTGGGGGTCTTCGCCTCAGATGCGATTGCGGGCTGTCCAGGGGAGCACCTTCCTTCTTGATCCTGTCCGCCTTCTCTTGTGCTTGGCGAAGAAGTGCCTTGGTCTCATGAAGTTCCTTTTGGAGTTCCATTGATTCCAGCGGCCAAGTGTTGTGCCAAACTATCGGCACAAAGGCTGAAGTAGGTCCGAATCGGAGTGGAAGGCCTTCTTCTAATGGTGGAGCTGGTGCATTGCTCTCATCCTCGCCTTCCTTCCGATAAGGCAAGAAACGGGTTGCCAACTCTGCCCGCCATCTCGGAAGAAGGTCTCAGAGGCGGTGAGTGCCTTGAGGGTTGCCGCCTCGATGGCAAGAACTAGTGTTGCCATCTGGGGTCCCTCAAGAACCAGCTTGTTGGAGAGTCATTGGCCTTCACGATCACTTCCACATGATACTCCGCCTCAAGGCCATTGATCCAATGCTCATGGTAGGTGAAAGTGGGGCTCGGTGGAACTGCACCTCTTGAGGCTATCCTCGAGAAGCACGGGAAACCGTGGTCGAAGTCTTGGCACGGCAGCCATCTACAAAGGTTGAATGGGAGAGGTCAATAAGGAAAATGCATCTTGGGTGGGGTAAGCTTTAAAAGAAGAGAGGTTTAGATGGTCTCAAGTTAACTATCGTCCATGCTAACTAAGGCTTCCTACAACAGATGGCTCGATACCAGCTCTGTGGGGACCCCGACTCGCAAGTCGTGATCACCGAATGCACGTGTACAATGATCCCGAGATCAAAGCTCACTTGAACACACGTAAGCTGAATAACAAGAGTCTTACATCCATACATACCGTCTTACACAAATAGTGACCAACATGGTCAAGTCTTACATCGATAAAGCCTTAAGGGCTGAACATCAAATGAAACAAAGCAGCGGAAATCGTCATTGACAAGTAGAACCCATGCCATCTGCCTTAACCCTACAGCATTACGATTTGGGAAAACGCCCTAGTTCGCATGATCGTCTCCAAAGAACTCTTCTTCAAACTCCGGTTCTTCCATGCCTGGTCAATTAAATAACCAGTGGCAAGCCAATGAGTACTTTGAATGTACTCGCAAGCAACCCATGATTTTGTTCAAGGTACAGTAATGCATGACATAGGTAAAGTTTGCATAAAGCTAGTTTTGAGTGCAAGGACATGTTCAACAACCTATAAAGCATGCATCAAAAGAATTCAAGTAACCATGAGATCTGGTCACAGATATCAACATAAATAGAATGGGCACCAACCCATTTATCATAAACAGAGTGGGCACCAACCCATCTCAATCGTGTTAAGTCCTTTGACTTGATCCAAGACATCACCATCATCTCACACACACTGGGTTTGAAAACAAGTGGACGTAGCCCAAGAGCGGTTACCCAACTG
The DNA here is from genome assembly GCA_021437245.1 of Aegilops speltoides. NCBI lineage: Eukaryota > Viridiplantae > Streptophyta > Magnoliopsida > Poales > Poaceae > Aegilops > Aegilops speltoides. Next base: position 163,939,337 of record CM038141.1, read on the forward strand.
TCCATGACCGTGGACACGGCTATTCGAATAGTTTACACTCTGCAGAGGTTGCACACTTTACCCACTAGATCCGGGAAACTTCCGTGTCATCCACGACCCGCGGTACCTCAAGTACCCGGGGTAAGCACCCGATCACTACCTTTCCCTAGTCGACACTAACATGGAGTCCACTCGATTGGCAGTAACCCCCGTGCCCAACATTTCAAATAACATTTTCGTGGAGCCTTGCTCCCATATTCATCACATACCACTGGCACGGGGTACCAACGGTGTGTCCGGTGCCCCATAAAGATGGTCATGGCCGCCCTACCTGGCACGACCCCGTCCCAAGAGAGAGCACCAACTCTCCCCCGTCACTAGTAATGCGGGCTCCAAGATAGTATCGGTCTAGGTACTCAATAATGCCCTTTCCCATATAAGGGTAGAGTGGTCGCGCTTGTAAGGTTGGAATAATGGTCGCAACTCCGACCAATCCGTTTTGAAAACAACACACACTTTCCTTGGCACACCACTTCGTCATCAAGTGGTCACCCATCTCATCATTTCCCTCGGGCATAAGTGGCACCCGACGGGGTTTTCGAAAAGACTTTGAAAATATTCTGTCTCCATCACCATGCATATCCCCGTCCCTTTTTGCGTAGCACTACTTAGCATCCTATCTACTCCCACCGGCATAACCCTTATAAGAAGGTAGGGCCATGCACAAAGCAAGTATCAACGAGGAAGTAACTGAGGCAACCAACCCACGTGGTTCACCATCTCATCATGATTCCGATGCAACAATAATGAAGAGCTATAAATGACATGCATATAAAGGGTTTCATAGTCATGGTCAAAGGGCTGCTTGCTCGCTCAACAAAGTCTTCGGTCTTCAAAGTCCTCTCGTCCAACTCCTTCACAAGAACGCAATCTATCGTCGCAAAATAATAACGAGAAAATAAGGCAATAAAAAAACAGAAAAATCAAAGTGCTTAGAAAAATGTCAACTCTTTTTGTAAAATATTAGATGGAAATATAAGATGGGGAAACTTGCTAGTTTTGGATTTGGAGTGGTGGAACAGGAGATATGGATTTTCAGAGGCACATTTAAATGCTAAAAATCACATTTAAATATTTTCAGTGAAGAAAGGTTGGTTGGATTTGAATGGAAGTTACACCATTAAATATGCAGCAATATTTGGGGATTTTAGAAATTGGAATTAATCCATTTGGACAAATATTGTGTCCTGTGGAATTTTTGGAATAAGTGACAGAAAAGAAAAAGAAAAGAGGCACTGTGCCTGCCGGGCCAGAACAGCCGCAGGGCAGCGGCCCAGCCAAAGAAGCCGCCCAGCAAGCAGACAACACATACAGCCAAGGCCAGTTTTCAAACCCGACGAGGGGCCCTGCCTGCTGGAGAGAGAGGGGAGAGAGAGGTGAGGATGACGGCGGGGCCCGCTGTCATCTCTCGACCTGACAGAGGGGGCAGCGTGCTCACCGGGCGATCGATGCAGGCACGGCGGTCGAGCTGATAGCACCGCTGGGCTCCTCGTCGTGTCGCTGCTCGGGTGGTGCCGAGTTGGCCGCCGAGTGTGGGGTTCGCCGGCGACGAGGTTAGCGGCGGAGGAGCTTGGTGTCGACGGCCCGGCAAGCTTGTGCTGCAAATGAGAGGGGAAACGGAGGGGAAGTGATCAGGGAGATGCAGGGGTTCCAGATCGGGAGAGAGAGACGGCAACGGAGGCCTGTACCACGAGTTCGCCGGAGTCCCGAGGCGGCGGAGCTCGAGCTCGATCTCGAGCTCGGGCGCTCCTGGAGAAGAACTGGGGGTGCAGGGGGAGGTGTAGGTGGTGCAGAGAGCGAGGGGTGAGGGTGGAAGGGCTCGGGGAGGCCTTTTTATAGGAGAACGGTGAGGTCCCGTAGACCCGTGCGCCGGAGAGCCTCTGCTCGTCGCCACAGGGCTCGGGAGGAGCTGGCGCCGTGTCTAGGGCGTTCGTGGGCATCGACTACGCCTAGGGGAAGAAGAGAGAAGGAGTGGGGAGGGGTCAGGGGTGCAGGTGAGCAGCGCCATTGGCGCGCCGGGCGGCTCTGCTTGATAGCGGAGGCGCGAAGGAAGGAGGAGAGAGGAGGGGCCGATCACAGTGGCGTGTCATGGACGCCGAGGCGATCGGCAAAGGCTACTGGGAGGCCCGAGGTGGCGGAAGCATTAGGCGGAGGGCGGCTACAAGATGTTTAGCAAGATCAGCGTGCTCGAGCGCTGCAGATGGCATGCCATGGCATATTATATGCCCTGTGGGTATGCCACTTATGTCCAAGATAGTGCGGAGGTAGTAAAGAAGGAGGGGAGGCATTGGATGCCCTGGATGGCCACTGGGGTGAGGAGAGAGGTGAGGAAGAGGGAGAAAGGGCTGTCCAGAGAGAGAAAGAGGGGGGTTTCACCCCTCAATTATTGAGCTGGGGACTTGCCATTGTTACTAGAGGTGAAAGGGGTCTAGGAGGAGCTGTGGTAAAAATTAGAGCCCACCAAGAATAGTGTAAGGGGTCAAAACAGTGGTTTTTGCAAAATGTCAGAGGGTGTTTGATAGAGTTTTGAGCAAGTAAATGGACTCCAATTGCCATGAGACTCCACAAGGTGAAATTACTCATATAAATATAGCCTTCCACCAATTTGGAGATTATTTGGGCAAAGTTGCCAATGCAACTTTTGCAAACCCTAGAAATGGGCAGAAATGGATTTGTGTAGATCCAGTGAAGTAGATCATTTCTCCTTGATGTACCACTTGGTGTGGTAGCCTTATTTGGTCACATGAACAGGCTCACCAAAGTTGGGGTCTTGGAGAAGAAGTTGGTAGAACAAAGTTGTTCAAATTTGATTCTGGTCAGAGAGGGTTTTGAGGCACTTTGACCAAGATTTCCTCTTCTTCAACCTGTGCCATTGTGTCTAGATGCATCATTGGACCCATGAAGCATGTTCACCAAGTTTGAGCACATTTGGACACACTTGGCAATGTAAAGTTGATCAAACTTCAGAATGGACAGAAATAGTTTTGAGGGGTTTTGATGATGTTATCTTGTTCTCCAAGTCATGAGACTTGGCAAGATCATCTAATTTGTCATATGTGACATGATAGAATTTTCCTGGAATTTTTGAAGAATATTTCCTTTGTAAATATTTCAAAAGCTTGAAATATCCAGGAAGGGTTTTAGAGGGATTTGACCAATATTTTGAACATGACCATGTGTTGAAACTCTTATATATGGACAATATATGTCCTATGAGTTTCCCTAAATTTTGTCAATTATTTTTAAAACAATAAAATAATTTTTGCCTATTAAAGACCATTTCTGGCCTTAAGAAAAAGCTTTTAAATAAAATAGTAAAACAACTTTTGAAATTATATTTTTGTGGTTTCGGGTATCCTATATCTAATAGGAGTCAAATATATTTTTGAAAGATTTTACTGCCCTTAATCAAGTACTTGCTGTGCAAATCTTAATTCAAGGGTTTTTGGAAAGCTAATTTCAGAAAATACTTTTTGGCCAAATTATTTTTGTAAGAAAATACTATATTGCTCTACACACATGGCATGATCATTGGACAGAAGTTTGGGGCAAGGAGATGAAGTATAGAAGGTGGAGTGGTTGACTATTAAGAGCACTTGAAAACCACATAGGGAAAACCAACACCAAATAAAAGCCAAATAAAGCAAAAAGTTTTTGTTGGTCCAAATTTTCATGCTTTATTAATGAAAATGAAATGTTACAAAATGCAGGGTGTGACAATTGTGGACCGCGGTCTAGCCGTGCCTCCGCCCGTGCCCATGGTATTTCAAGTGCGTAGTTGTGTACACCCGGCACGAATTTCACCGCTAGATTGGGCCTGGGACGAAGGCCGGATTGTTAGCTGAGCTCTGGACGAGCTGGACGGTCCTGATGCAGAGTAGCTCGGACTCGCTTGATGGTGTCCGGGGGCTTTATTGCCGAATTGAGGTTTTGCCTAAGAAGGCTATTCTGTACTTCAGCTGCAAGGGACACGGTGTACTCCTTAGTACGGAGGGAGCGCTCCGTATTTCTATTGATTGTTATAACACCGTGAGGTCCGGGAATCTTGAGCTTAAGGTATGCATAGTGCGGCACCGCATTGAAACGAGCAAATGCGGTTCGTCCGAGTAGTGCGTGATAACCACTACGGAAGGGGACGATATCAAAGATTAATTCTTTGCTTCAGAAGTTATCCGGGGATTCGAAGACCACTTCCTGTATGATTGAGCCCGTACAACAGGACTCTACACCTAGTATGACACATTTAAAGGTGGTTTTAGTGGGCTTGATCCTTGAGGGATCAATACCCATTTTGCGGATTGTATCCTGATAGAGCAGGTTCAGGCTGCTACCACCGTCCATGAGGACGCGTGTGAGGTGGAATCCGTCAACGATAGGGTCTAGCACCAGTGCGGTTGAACTACCATGACGGATACTAGTCGGAAGGTCCCTTCGATCGAAAGTGATCGAACAGGAGGACCACGGGTTGTAAGGCGACTGGCTCCATCGCAGAGACCTCCCTTAGTGCACGCTTCCTCTCCCTTTTGGGGATATGGGTAGCATATATCATATTCCCCGTTTTAACTTGGGGAGGAAACTTTTTCTATCCCCCTGTGTTCGGTGGCCGGGGCTCCTCGTCGTCATCGCTTTGCGATCCCTTTTCCTTGTTTTTGGCATTTAACTTGCCGGCCTGTTTAAAGACCCAACATACTCTTTTGGTATGATTGGCTGGTTTATCGAGGGTGCCGTGGATTTGACATGGACGATCAAGTATGCGGTCCAGACTGGATGGGCCCGGATTGTTTCTCTTAAATCGCTTTTTCCGCTGAACGGATTTTGAGCCATTGAATCCGGCATTGACGGTCGTGTCTTTGGAGTTATCGCCATTATTTTGACGCTTGTGTCTGTTGCGCCGGGGCTTGCCATTGCTATCTCTGGCTTCAGAAGTGCCAGGTTTACTTGAGGTGCTATTGCTATGAGCTAGCCATCTATCCTCGCCCGCACAAAAGCGGGTCATGAGTGTCGTGAGGGCTGCCATCGACTTCGACTTTTCTTGCCCGAGGTGTCAGGCAAGCCACTCGTCACGGATGTTATGCTTAAACGCTGCTACGGCTTCGGCATCCGGACACTCGACGATTTGGTTCTTTTTAGTTAAGAACCGAGTCCAGAATTTCCTGGATGACTCTCCAGGCTGTTGGATTATATGACTTAAGTCATCGGCATCCGGAGGTCGGACATAAGTGCCTTGGAAGTTGTCGAGAAATGCATATTCCAGGTTCTCCAACCTACCAATGGAGTTTTCAGGAAGATTGTTCAACTAGTGTCGAGCTGGTCCCTTGAGTTTTAGTGGGAGATATTTGATGGCGTGGAGATCATCGTCCCGGGCCATATGTATATGGAGAAGGAAGTCCTCGATCCATACCGCGGGATCTGTTGTTCCATCATATGATTCAATGTTTACGGGTTTAAACCCTTCTGGGAATTCATGCTCCATTACTTCATAAGTGAAGTAGAGGGGGTGTGTGGTGCCTCTGTGCCTGGCTACGTCAGAATGTAGCTCGGATGGAGTCGGTCTGCGGTATTCGGCCCAGATAGGTTTGTGTTTGTTATATCCGGCTTGATGGCCGTCGTTACGCGTTGGGGTGCACCCCCGCGATCCATAGATCGATCTGGTTTGTCCTGCTCTGTTTTCCAAATCGTACCATGGGTCATGTGTGTATCCCCGAGCTGTTTTGTTTCTATTTGTTCGGCGCGGCAGTGTCGGCTGGTGGTCGGGCTGAATTGCCGTTTTATCTCGGCCACGCAGTGGTCGGTTAGGCGGATTATGCGCTGGTAGTGCCGGCTCCAGCGCCTCGTCATCGAATTGAGGTAACAATTTCCGCTTTGACTAACTTTTGGTTGGGCGTTCGAGTCCATATTCCTTGGCTGCCAGAACCTCAGTCCATCTATCAGTGAGCAGATCTTGATCAGCTTGAAGCTACTGCTGCTTCTTCTTCAGGATTTTTGCCGTGGCTATAAACCGGCGCTTAAAATGCTCCTGCTCGACGGGATCCTCTGGCACGATAAATTCTTCGTCGCCGAGGCTCACCTCATCCTCGAAGAGAGGCATGTAATTGCTGTCATCCGAGTCGTCGTCCACGGCCTGTTCATCAGGGCCGGCTCGCCCGTCTTCCCATTCAGCCTGTTCGAAACTTGGATTGGCGGGGTCTTCGTTGTCTTCGGCATCGTCCGGAGTGCTATATTCTCTTGTGCTGGTATCGCTATTTTTACCATGGCGTGATTTAGAGTGGCACCAATGACGTCGGTGCTTAGGCTGCTTCTCAGTAGGTTTATCCTCAACTGGATCCTTTATGTCATCGCCATTGTCTTCTTTGGGTGTATCCACCATGTATATGTCATATCAAGAGGTGGCTGTCTAGCGCCCTGTGGGCGGTGGTTCCTGTTGTTCTCCGGCATCATCGTCCATACCGTCGATGTCTTCGAAGTCGAAATCAAGCATGTCGATCAAATCATCGACAGTGGCTATCAAGTGACTGGTGGGTGGTTAACGAAGTTCTTCGTCGCCCGCTTCCCACTCAAGCCGGACATAGTTCGGCCAAGAATCTCCTGACAAGGAGAGAGATTTTGATGAATTTAAAACATCGCCTAAGGGTAAGTGTTTGAAGATGTCCGCGAAGCTGAACTCTAAGATCGGCGCCCGATTGAGGGGTGCGGATACACCCGGTTCGGAGCCTATGACCGGAGATGAGTCTGGGGTTCCGATGACACATGCCTCGTTGGAGGTCAGATCTGTGTTCGGCTCTAGTGCCACTGAGTCTGCAGCCTCCATGGCGAGGTTGAGCTTCCCGTCCTTGGATGGCGCACTTTGTTCTGGATCTAGGGCAAGAGCGATTATAGGCACTATCTCCTACCCATGGTCCGATGACAGATTTAGGTCATATTCATCATGGTGAAAGGGCGCGGCTGTCATTGGCTCGAATCCGTCGAAGATCAAGTCTACAGGGATGTCGGTGGTGTAGTTCAAGCTTCCAAACCTGACCTGATGGCCAGGGGTGTAGTTGTCGATTTGCTCCAAATGGCCAAGCGAGTTGGTCCATAGTGCGAAGCCGGTGAATACGAAAATCTATCCGGGGAGAAAAACCTCACCATGGACCATGTTGTTGTAGATGATTGAAGGATCCATCAAGCCTTATGGTGACGACACAGTGGAACTCTCAATGAAAGCACCAATGTCGGTGTCAAAACTAGCGGATATCGTGTAGGGGGTCCCGAACTGTGCGTCTAAGGCTAATGGTAACAGGAGGCGGGGGACACAATGTTTACCTAGGTTCGGTCCCTCTCAATGGAGGTAATACACTACTTCCTGCTTGATTGATGTTGATGATATGAGTATTACAAGAGTTGATCTACCAGGAGATCATAGAGGCTAAACCCTAGAAACTAGCCTATTATTATGATTGTTCTCGTCCTATGGAGTAAACCCTTCGGTTTAAATAGACACCGGAGGGGTCTAGGGTTACATAGAGTCGATTACAGAGAAAGGAATCTTCATATCCTAACCGCCAAGCTTGCCTTCCATGCAAAGGAGAGTCCCATCTGTACACGGGACGAAGTCTTCTATCTTGTATCTTCATAGTCCAACAGTCCGTCATATGCATATAGTCCGGCTGTCCGAGGACCCCTTAATCCAGGACTCCCTCACCCGTCACTAGCTTTGAGGCCGCCCCCCACATGCGGCGCCTCCAACAGCCGTGGCGCCCCTGCCCCCCCATGCCCCATTCTCCCCGGCCTCCTTGGCGTCCTTGGCGCCCCCGGCGCCCCCGGCCTCCTCGGCGCCCCCGGTACCCGTGCCCCCTAGTGCGTGTGGCCTGTTCGGTCACCCGCGCTCATACGGGCATTTTTCGCCCGAGCTCGTGCTATGCCTCGAATGACTATGTCCATCCGGCGTCCACCTCTAGGCCGTCGTCGTCCTCTGTTCGAGCCGCTCTTCGTGACCTACTCTGGATGGCTGCGATGCAAGAGGAGTTTGACACCCTGTTGTGCAACCCGACGTGGCAGCTTATTGCCCGTCCCTGGCATGCCAACGTGATTACCGGGAAGTGGGTCTTTAAATACAAGCTCAGTTCTGATGGTACCCTTGATCGCTAAAAAGTGTGTTGGGTCGTTCGTGGCTTCCGACAGCGTGCTGGCATGGACTTCACCGACACCTTTGCTCCAGTTGTCAAGCCCGGCACGATACGCATGCTTTTCCACCTTGTGGTCTCCCGTGCTTGGCCAGTGCTCTAGATGCACATCTCCAACGCCTTCCTCCATGGTCACCTTGAGGAGCAGGTCTTCTGCCAGCAGCCCACCGGGTTTGTTGACCTGGTGTTTCCAGACCACGTTTGCCTGCTTTTGCGGTCCTGGTATCAGTGCATCGCGGCGTTTCTCCATCATCTTGGGTTCCGCTCTACCCGCTCGGACGCCTCGCTCTTCGTCTACCATCAGGACTCTGACATGGCCTACTTGCTGCTCTATGTCGATGACATCATCCTGACGGCATGTACGGCTGGTTTCCTCAGTCAGCTCATGACTAGTCTTTGCGCTGAGTTCGCCATCAAGGACTTGGGTCCTTTTCACGACTTTGTCGAGGTGGTGCGCCGTCCGAATGCCTTCTTCCTTCATCAGCGGAAGTATGCTCACGAGCTCCTGGAGCACGTCGGCATGCTTAACTCCAAGCCTGCCGCTATGCCTGTTGATATGAAGGACAAGCTTTCTGCCACGGATGTTTCTCCTGCTTCGGATGCTGCTTTCTATAGGTCTATCATTGGTGCTCTCTAGTACCTCACTCTTACTCGACCAGAGATCCAATATGCTGTGCAGCAGGTGTGTCTTCATATGCATGCTCCTCGAGACGTTCACTAGGCTGCCGTCAAGCAGATTCTGCGCTATATCTGGACCACTATGGATCTTGGTGTCACGCTTTACGCCTCCGCTAACAACGCCCTCACCGCCTAATCCGATGCAGACTGGGCGGACTGCCCTGACACTCGTCGCTCCACTTCGGGATATGGTGTATACCTTGGACCCTCACTTGTCTCATGGTCATCCAAGCGGCAGCCTACGGTCTCTCGTTCCAGTGCTAAGTCGGAGTATCGTGCGGTGGCCAACGCCATCGCCGAGTGTTCGTGGCTTCGCCAGCTACTTCAGAGCTCTCGCCTGATTGACCGTGCCACGTTGGTTCATCGCGACAACGTCTCGGCGGTCTACCTCTCCGCTGACCCGGTGCATCATCAACGGACCAAGCATATTGAGTTGGATATTCATTTTGTTCAGGAATAGGTGGCCCTTGGTCATATTCATGTTTTACAAGTCCCTGCTTCCCAACAATTTGCTGATATCATGACCAAGGGCTTGCCTACGGCGTCATTTGAGGAGTTCCAGTCAAGTCTTTGCATCAGCCGTGGTGTCGCTCGATTGCTGGGGTGTTGAGTATATGTGTTATGTGCATATTGTGTATTGGGCCCGCATCCTAGTTCCTTGTATAGTTGAGGCCCGTGGCCCACCTTTGTACATCATATATACATGCCTATGCACGAAGAGCAATACATCGTGCAATCATAATCTCATACAACACATATTGCATCTGGCCCAATAATATTGGGCTGCACGGGACAGCGACTGTTTTTCTTTCGTAGGATTATGTTTCGATCAATCTATAACTTACATGTATACCTATAAAAAATCGCTCAAAATCAAGGTAGGGGGAGCCCCACACCTTTCCCTACTAAGAGCTTTGCATGTGCACATTACTTTCAAACCATGAAGGGGTTACACCAAGGTGATCCCTATCGCCAATCTTGTTCAATAAGATCATAAATATCTTGGATATCCTTGTAGCAACGACTAAGCAGGATGGAAAAGTTGAGGAATCATTCCTCGCCTAGTTGGGGGAGGAGTCATCATCTTGTAGTATGCTGACGACACCGTTATGTCTAACCATAAAGTTGGTCCTTTGTTGGTCAAATAATTGTCTAGACTCCATATTAATTTTCACCAAGGGACTTGTTCTGTTTTGGAAACACTAGACGATATTAGCAAATTTTTGGTTATGAGGTTGGCTTGCTTTTGTTCATATATCTTGAGATTCTCATTCACTTTTTCAAGCTCCTAAATAAAGAGTGGAAGACTATTAAGGACAATTTAGAGAAGATTCTCACTAACTGAAAGTGCAAGCCTCTATCATATCACTACAAAAAAAACTTCCGTGATGATACGTGTTTGTCACAGTAGGTCATGATTTCTGTCATGCATGTACATACATGAAGATTTTATGATAGAATCAAGATAGTTATACCTGTGTTGTCGTAGAAGTGTTCCATGAAAATACTCAAATTATCATCATGGAAGTGTCCACTTCCATGATGATAAATGGCGCGCCATGAAAGTGCTTTCTTCAAGGGTAACCGACATGTGACATCCACCATAACGGGTCCCGTTAAGCTAGCCGGTCCAGTTTTGGATTCAATAACCTTTTAACAGCCATGACCAATGGCCATTTTCCATGTGTAAAATTCTCCTTGGCCGAAGCAACCACGTGTTAGCGCCATGTTGGGATAGTTTGCGACACCCTGGATTTTGCCCTTTTCTTTTTCATTTGATTTTGTTGGATTTATTGATTTAGTTTGCTTTTCTGTGGCTATGTGGTTCTGAAACTTGGGAAGATCATGTCTTCCTAGGTTTTATAGTGGCTTGTCATACCCAAACCATCCCTAGCTAATGTCATTTCCATCCTGGCCCAAATCCCAATATTCTTTTTATTGGGAATATTCCTTTTCTGATAAAGGAATTATCCTTTTTGCCCTAGGTTTTGAAACAACCCATCTTTCTGTCACTCCTAAAATCCCCAAAATAATTCTCATAAATTGTCTGGGTCATATCTTGCTCAAATATGGCAAAACTTTTCATTGCCATGTTCAAAAATAATCCTCCAATAATTCATTTCCTATTCTGCCCTAAATGGTTCCACTTTGAACAAGTGATCCCAAACATCTTGGACATCTTTTCCTGTCAATATAATTGAACCATGCCAAAATTCAACTCAATTTTCTTAGTAAATATTCCTGAGCAATTTTTCAAATTCCTGTCTAAGGGAAGGCATTGTGAAGGAAGTACTAGCTAGGCATATCCAAATGAGTTGAAATTTTGCAAGGTCTTTCATATGATCAAATCATCACCCTCCACCTAATGTGAGCTCATGTAATTCATTTATGTGAGCCCAGCTCCAAATCTTGGTGTCTAGTCAGATTTTCAGTTTGTGAAGCAACTATATTTTGTATTGTTTCATTTAAGCTGCCAATTTACCAGGACATTCTCTTATCCATATAAACTCCCTCCACCAAGTTTTGGCTCAATCCATTCCTCCATTTGCCCTATGGAATTTTTCCAAGTTTCTCGTTAGAATAAAGCTTTGTGAATCAAGTGCCACTTTGGTTCATCCATGTCACACCCCTAGCTTCAGGTGCTGCCTAGTGTTTGCATCATGTTTAACTTTCTTGGAAATTTGAAATGGGGATGTTCAAACCTTAGCATCAAAAGGAATTCAAATAGGTTCAACCAAAATATTTCTAAATGATTTCAAAATGCCCTTTAAAAATGTTCATCATTTCTGGATCAAGGTGGAAGCATCTACCAAAAATGGTTCACATTTTTGCAGGACATATTTGGGCTTTGAATTAATTCAAACATATTTGAATTGGAGCTATTTAAATGCTATATATATTTTAGGTTCTCCAAAAATGTTGGAAATTGTTATGGGTCACTGGAATAATTCAGACAGCACCCCTAATTATTTCCAGGATTTTATAAAATGGTTTAGTATTTTACTAAATCAAAACAAAACAGAATAAATAGAAAAACAGAAAGCAGAGAGAGAGGGTTTTACCTGGCGCTCACCTGGCCTGGCCCAGCACGGCCCACCCACTGGCCTGTGCCACTTAAAAATTCATATAAATTCAACCGTAACTCCAAATGAAATAAATTATATATGGAAAATGATCAGAAAAGTCCAATCCATCCATCTGTACCATTTTCATGCATGTTGGAACAACTTATAGCTGCTGTTTAGCACAAATCATATAAATGGCATTTAAATATCCACATATGGAGTTTGAATTTGAATCTTGGATTTAAACCAACTTCATTTATTCTGGTTGCTAGTTGCATTAGCTCAAACCACGGCATATTGCCATGTCACACTCATGCATCATATTGTTGCATTGCATTGATTGTGTTCCTTCTCTGTTGCCGGTGTTTGTCCCCTCTCAGTAGACGTGGTTCCGACGATGAGTTCAATGACACCAATGAAGAACTATACTATCTTCAGAAGTGCCAGGCAAGCAAAACCCCCTTGTTCATTCCGATACAATCCCACTCTCTCGCTCCTGCTCTCTTTTACTGCATTAGGACATCAACGATTCAACTGTGACTTGCTGCGGTAGTTGAACCCCTTTCCTCTGCATGACCTATCATTGCCACAGTAAATAGATGAAACCCACTAGCATGACTAGGAGTTGTTTGAGCCCTGTTGTGCCTACTCATTCATGATTGTTTGTCATGCCTGCTATTGCTTAGAGTTGTGTCAGGTCTGATTCATCAGGGATGAATTAGAGGTGTGTGAACATGTCCTACTGTGTGTGAGCTAAGTGTGTGAACACGATTTGGTAAAGGTAGCGGTGAGAGGCCATGTAGGAGTACATGGTGGGTTGTCTCATTGAAACCGTCCTCAGGAACTGAGTTCTGTGTTTGTGATCCATGAACATCTACTACCACACATTGGAATGCTTAAGTGCCCCTCTCGACTTATTAATCAACTCGATCTCTGTCCAGGAGTCGCAACTAGTTTCTGGTGTATGTAGGTAGGTTAGTAGTCTACCAAGTGGTACCCGGTATAGGTGGGCTTGGGACAGACTAGGCACCGTGGCACGGTGTACCAAGCATAGATCCACCCGTCGAGGTGGGCTTGGGAACCCTGCACACATCGTTTGGGGCCGTGAGCGACACCCCGGCCGGATCTCCTTGCGGATGGAACCAGAATAGGTGATAAACCTGGACGAGAGACTTGTGTGGTTAGTCAGGTCATGGCCGACTCCCTCGCCAGGCTTCCGCTTGAAGGTTGCCGAGATACACGACGTGTACATGGTGGTAAGTGGCGAGAGCGTGTGTGAAGAAGTACACCCCTGCAGGGTTAACATTATCTATTCGAATAGCCGTGTCCGCAGTAAAGGACTTCTGGGTTGCCTGTACAGTTCATAGACAAGTGAAAGTGGATACTATAATATACGCAAGATATGTGTGAGTGCTATGGATGGCGTTCTCGTAGGAAGACGGGAGCGGATCCATAGTGGTGTATTGATATGGTAAATACGTGGACTCGTGTGCGCCACCTCAAGGGAGTTACTTGCAGTCGTAGTTCAGGATAGCCACCGAGTCAAAGCTGGCTTGCTGCAGTTAAACTCCACAATCCCCTTTGTTGATACCGATGCATATGTAGATAGTTCTGATGTAAGTCTTGCTGGGTACATTTGTACTCACGTTTGCCTATTTTATGTTTTTGCAGAAAGACTTTAGTCTCACTAATAGTTCTGCGTGGACTTCGACGTTTAGCTTGTTACCTCAGCTACGATCTTGTGCCCCTTGGTGATCTCGGTAGATAGTCAGGCTTCTCAGCCTTTTTCATTTGTAGAAGTCTGTACTCAGACATGTTAAGCTTCCGCTTGTGCTTGACTTGTATGCTCTGAATGTTGGGTCATGGGACCCATGTTTGTAATATCTCGCTCCTCGGAGCCTAATGAATAAAATACTTGAGTTGTAGAGTCATGTTGTGATGCCATGTTGTATTTGCACATATCGAGCATATTGAGTGTATGTTATTGAAATGCTTGGTATGTGTGGGATCTGACTATCTAGTTGTTTATCCTTAGTAGCCTCTCTTACCGGGAAATGTCTCCTAGTGCTTCCACTGAGCCATGGTAGCTTGCTACTGCTCCGGAACACTTAGGCTGGCCGGCATGTGTCCTTCTTCATTCCCGTGTCTGTCCCTTCGGGGAAATGTGTAGGATCGAAAGTATGTCTAGAGGGGGGTGATTAGACTACTTGACAATTTAAAAGTTTAGCCTTTTGATTAAGACAAGTTTTTGGCAAGTTCACAATGATGATCAAGTCAAGTATCACCCTACACATGCAATTCTAGAGTAATGGCAGCAGAAAGTAAATTGCACATGTAGTAAATAGAGGTGGAGAAGAGCAAACGCAATTTGGAGACACGGAGATTTTTCTCGTGGTTCCGATAGGTGGTGCTATCGTCAATCCATGTTGATGGAGACTTCAACCCACGGAGGGTAACGGCTGCGAGAGTCCACGGAGGGCTCCACCCACGAAGGGTCCACGAAGAAGCAACCTTGTCTATGCCATCATGGCATACGCCCACGGAGGACTAGCCTTACTCGGGGTAGATCTTCACGAAGTAGGCGATCTCCTTGCCCTTACAAACTTCTTGGTTCAACTCCACATCTTGACGGAGGCTCCCAAGCGACACCTAACCAATCTAGGAGGCACCACCTCCAAAAGGTAATAGATGTGTTGGTGATGATGAACTCCTTGCTCTTGTGCTTCAAATGATAATCTCCCCAACACTCAACTCTCCTCACCGATTTGGCTGTGGTGGAAGAAAAGATTGAGTGGAAAGCAACTTGGGAAGGCTAGAAATCAAGTTTCATATGGTGGGAGTGGAGCAACTTGATCTCAACACAAGGGTAGGTAGTTTTTTCTCGTAAATGTAAGGTAGGAGTGGTAGTTCTTTCGATGGCTCTCTCCACGAATGAAGAGGAGGTGGAGGGTATTTATAGCCTCCACACAAAATCCAACTGTTACACACATTTGACCAATCTCGGTCGGACCGAAGTTGACAACTCGGTGAGACCGAAAGTTCAAATCTTGTGAACGTTGGGATTTTCGATGGGACCGAAAATACAATCTCGGTTAGTCCGATTCTTCCAAAGACTAGGGTTTGCCAATCTCGGTGGGATCGACTTTATCATCTCGGTGACACCGATATGATGATGAAGGTTATAGAAGGTTGGCAACACTAGTTTCGTGAGACCGAGTTTGGAATCGGAAAATCCGAAATTACTAGGGTTTGGGTATATGGTCGAGGTGGTTCATCTCGGTGTGACTGAGTTTATAGAATCGGTGGGACCGAGATTACTTATGAGTATATGTTGGAATGAAAGATTGCGATAGTTTGGGAGATAGATCACTAAGCACTTTGAGCAACCAGATCATTATCATAACCTCATCCCTTTTAATAGTATTGGCTTTCCTATAGACTCAATGTGATCTTGGATCACTAAACCAAAAATAGAGTCTTGAGCTTTTGCCAATGTTTTCCTTAGCATTTTGAGGGGTCCACATCTTGGTCATTGCCATACCCATATCATTGAACTTTCTGAAATGATACTCAAGAAGTTATTAGTTCAATGATATATATGTTGTTATTAATTACCAAAACCACCGGGGGATTAGTTGCACTTTCAATCTCCCCCTTTTTGGTAATTGATGACAACATATAGATCAAAGCTTCGACAAATGATATAATCAATGAATAATATCGTCGCTTTGAGAAGTATGTGATAAGCAAGAGCTCCCCCTAAATTTGTGCATTATTTAAGATTTGCGTTTGAATGCAAATGCACAATCGATTAGGATCATGGGTCACTCTTCCATGTCACATACATCTTGGTGGAGCGCACAAAATGATAAGAATGAATAACATGCACCCAATCACCAAGACATGAGTAAATGATCATACAAGATATGAATAGCATATGATAAGCATTAAGCACACATTAAGGCATAGTATGATCAAGCACTCATCAAAGTAGAGCAAACGTAGTATCAAACACACGGAATGTCTCGAAAATCTCAAAAGTGACTCAAAGAAACCGCAAACGAAAGAGCAAAAGCAAGCACTCTCTCTCTCGAAGTCCTATGATCTATACAATTTCTCCCCCTTTGGCAACAAGTTACCAAAAAGTTCGAAAGGTATAGAGCTAAACGTCACTAGGGACTCTGCTGGCGGCTCTATGCAGGTTGATGGAGTGGAGATAGCTGCATCTGCAAAGGCTTCGCTGAAGTCTGTGGAGCTGGAGGAGTGGACACTTTGGAGCTGGAGCTGGGAACCGATGGAGCTGTGGGAGGTGCCTTGATGCAAAGGCCCCTGGGGTGCATCCATCGAATAGCAATGATCTGGGTCTTGTGGGAACTCGAGCAGGCTGCTCATAGTCATCCTGGACTAAATCACCTTCCATCTCCTTCATGAGCTCGCCTTCTCCTCTTGGCTTCCTCAATATCTGCCTCAAGCTTGTTGTGAGTGACTTGCACTTGATCGACTTGACATCCAGAGCATGGAACTTGTCTTCAACTATCCTCTCAAGACTCTCCCGAGACTGCACTATGCTGGCCAAAGCGTAGTTCAATCCTCTCGGTAGCTTCAAGGAGATGCTCTCCAACGCTCTTGGGTTTTGCTGCTGCTGCTGCTGCTTCCTTCTAAGCTTTGGCTTGTTTGGCAGCTTCAGTCTTAGCTTGACCTTCAACAGACGTGGGATCATCCTCAGTCATCACAACTTCATTATCCTCATGCTCAGGCTGCAGTGGCAAGTGGGGTCTATCCAACAAGTAGGTGCCTGTGCCAAACTTGGCATTGATTAGCATCTGAATGTGCGGGGCAAAACCACATCACCTCTTCTGGTCTGCTGCAGTCCTCTTGATAGTCTCAACTATCAGGTCCATCACCTTGAAAGGTGTCTTCTGATCTAGTATATGCAGCATGTTGATAGAATAGCCTCTTATCATGCGATGATCTCCAGACTTGGGCATCAAGGTATGCCTCAGAATAGTGTTTGTGGTAGGGAGACCTGCCTGAAGATGATACACTGAGCCGAGCTTCCATATCTCTACATCCTTGGCTGGTACCTCATTGTACATGTTCTTCATAGACTCATGATTTTTCTTGGGAATTCCATAGACATCAACATCATCATCTCTTGATACTGGAGCATTTAGCAGTGCTGCCCACTCTTCAACTGTTGAAGAGAATCTCTGGGCTTCAGTCATCCATACAATTCTGCCATCTGGATAGAAATGAGCCGTGGCATAGAATTGCATGATCATCTCATCATTCCAAGCTGTCAGCTTCTGACCAACAAACTCAGCAACACCACATGCAGTGAAGCTCTCATGCACATGTGGGAAGTAGTCTCTGTGCTCTTCACTGTCAATATATGCCCAGTCAACATATCTAGTGTCAGCAACAATGGGCTTCTTGTCCATAAGCACTGTCTCATAGAAATCTTGTTGCTCTCTGGTGTGGAACCTTGAGTCAACAGCTGTCCTTCTCCTGGTGGCATATGGATCAACTTGCCTCCATAGCTTGAGACCTTTGTCCTTCCTTTCCTTCATGTTTTCAGCTCGAGGATGAGCATCATTGTGGATGGCGGTTTTCATTCGAGTTTCAGCAATACATGTGCCTCATCTTCTGACTCAGCTGGTGGCACATTGTCGTTCTTCTTCTCTGAAGCAGGAATGTTTCTCACTGTTTTCTTGGGCTTGGCAGCAGGCTTGGCTTGAGCTGCCTTTGCTCGAGCTGATGGCTTAGACTTTGTAGGTGCTCCTGCCTTGATGGCATCTCCCATCAACTTAGACTTCTGAGGAGGCTGGGGTGCTTCCTCATCAGAATCATCATCAGCTGCTTCATCATGTACAATCCTCTTCCTCTTGGAAGTCTTCTTTACCTTGCTGGATGTTTCTTCTTCCATGCTCAGCTTCTTAGCAACTGTGGACTTCTTCACCTTGCTGGTGCCTTTCTTGGTTTGTTGCCCTTGATGCTCTTTGGCAACCACTTTCTTCTTAGGCTTAGAAGAAATCTCTTCCCCAGCAATAAAGTCAGAATCCTCTTCATCAGAATTTCTCTTCTTCCTGGCCCTGGTGGCAGCAGGAGGCAAACCACTTGGTGTGCTCCTCTCACCATCATCGAAAAGCTGCTGGCCGGGACTAGTTCCTGCCTCTGGAATCTCAACTGCTGGTGATTCAGATCTGTTACGCTGTCACTGGCATCTGACATGGCTGACAACCTGTGAATAGATAAGGTATAGGCAGAATAGAAGAGTTATCACAAACTGCAGAAGATTTTGCAAAAAGAATGAGTTCAAATTTCAGTTTTAGGTTTTCACAGAATGCATTTCGGTCAGACCGAGTCTAAAATTCGGTGAATCCGAGGTGTCTAAACAGAACCATTCACACCACTTTCGGTTGGACCGAAATGGGTTTCGGTCTAGCCGAGAACACTAGGGTTTCACTAAATCCTCATTTCGGTCGGACCGATTTGCACAACTCGGTTGGACCGAAGAGTGCAAAGGCAATGGCAGAGGCCAAATCGGTCAGTCCGAGAATGTAGAATCGGTCACACCGAGATGTGTTCGGCGGAAACCTAACCCTAAAACTTTTACTCGAATTTCGTTCTAAGAACAAATCTGCTGGATAGGAAGATCTCAATCGTGTCAAGAAGCTAGGCAAACCTATCGTGCATTGAATCGTAGGTTGAAGCACGAGAGGGACCGAAACTCACCCTAACTTGGTGGAGTTTCTCTACGGCGGCAACGGCGCGGTGAGATTGTCCGTTGACGGCGACGGAGACCCGCGGCGAGGGCGAACAGGCGACGACGGAGACGATCCGGAGACCACGGCGACGGCAGCAAAGGGTTTGGGGGCGAGACGTTTTGAATAAAGAATCAACGCGCGCTGCCCTCAGGTATATATACCCTTCACTGTCGGTGGGACCGAGTTGAAAACTTCGGTGGCACCGAGATGGTTAACTGCAAGCAGTTACACACTTCGGTCACGCCGAAATTTGCAACTCGGTTTCACCGAGGTGAAAACCTAGATCAATCCAAGTGATTTCGGTCTGTCCGATTTTGAGTGGGTTGGTCTGACCGAAAGTACTTAGAAGGTTTTGGAAGTTAAGCTTTTGACGGATCGGTGGCTCCGAGTGCTCCTCACTCGGTCTGTCCGAAAAAGACTTGTCCAAAGTTTGTGATATAAGCATGAATAGAGTTTGAGACAAGAAAGCATAGATAGCTAGGGGAGGAACTTAGGCATTCTTGTCCATCCATTTGGTCCAAAAAGAAATCCAAAAGACCAAAGCAACAAATGGATGTCCTTGAATGGATAAAATTATGCATCCAACATGCTCACACAATAAGATAGCAAATGAAATATGTGTCAAACATGCACAATCAAAACACTAGCTACTATCACACAATTTGTCGATGACTAGGTCATCTATATATGAGTATATTGACTTAGGAGTCAAATGAGAACATTTGATCATAGGTCATACTCATCGTTTAAGCACAAGTGGGGTTACCACTTTTACATAAAGCATTAATGTGTTCACATCATTTGAAGATGCTTTAGCTCATTTCTTTAGAGCAAAGCTCCCCCTTGATGTGAGAACCCCTTTTAAAGGGTCAAACTAACCTTGGGTTGTCGTAGAAGACTTCATGTAGATGTTGAAGATGTGGATGCTCAATGTTGATGAAGATCATCAAGAGTTGGGAGCAATCCTTTAGATTTGGGCACTTTCAATACCTACATGGGTTAGTCCCACAAGGAACAAACAAGGATATCCATGGACATAGATTGAAGTACCAAGTAGATGATGTCCACGAATGCAATGATTACCTTGTCCCTTGACTTACCAACAAGAGGGTTTGTGACTCCATGAACTAGTGCAAGATGTGGAAGTTGATTGCACAAGTTCTTACCAAAATGAATGTGACTGAAGTATGTTGGCGGAGTCACCCTCAAGAACTCTCTAGTTCTTCTTCTTCAGGATCCACATCATCTTGATGGGAATCCTTGGGGTAGTAGTTGAGCTTGACGAAGTAGAACTTGAAGTTTCCTTGGGAACCCACTTGACCATGGCCTTGGGTGCTTCAATAAATGCATCAATCTCCTCTTGAAGCTTGTCCTTGCCTTTTAGCTTGTGGTCTTGTGGTGGAAGGTCATCTTGAGCTTGCTCCACATTGGAAGAAGTAGGATCATACTTCTCCTTTTGAGAAACAAACTTTGGAGTGGGATATTGACCTTCTTCCCATTCAACACCCTCGGCGTTGAACTTTCGCTCAAAACCAATTCCTTGATTCTTCCGGTGCCTTCCTTGCTTGTAACAATTTCTCAAAGTTCTTGCTTCCGCAAGGCTCTTGTAGACACCTTTCTATAATCCCTTTCAATAAACTATTTTCTTGCTCAAGTGAAACTTGGCTTGAAACATTGTTAGTGGAATCAAGAGAATTACTAGAACCAATTATGTTGCTTCTAGATGAAGAATTTTTCTTATGCTTGTCATGATTAGTTTTAATAGGTGGCAAGAAATTAGACAAGAGAAGTCGTTTGGCAAGATATGAAGAACTCTTCTTTCAAGATCGTCATTGATAGCTTTTAGGAACTCATGTTCTTGCTCTAGATTGAGCTTCAAGCGTAGCTTCTCATGAGATCTTAGGAGCTCTCTATGATCTTCTTGAGTTGTTTCATGAGCTAACTTAAGAGTGTTTAGTTCTTTAGTTAGATGCTCAATCTCCTTCATAGCATTGTCATTCGACTCTTCTCGACTATAAAGACTACTAGCATGTTCATCATTACTAGGCTCACTAGATTTGTCATGTAAAAGCTCATCTTCACCAAGCAAGTCATCCTCATCACTATCAAAGTCAATAAATTCAGGATGTGATACCTTGGGGCCTTTAGCCATGAAGCATCTTCCAATTCCCTCATTTGGTGAATCAAATAAGTCATAGGAGTTGGAGTTGGAGGATACGAGAGCAAGACCGCAACACCTTCATCTTGATCAGATTCGGAGTTGGAGTGATAGCTTCTTTGGAGTGATTGTCTGAGTCGGAGCCGAGACCCATTCACCAACATGAGCTTGATGTTTTCTTCTTGTGTAGCTCCTTGATGACTTGTCTTTCCTTTCCGAATCCTTGCTTCTCCGAGAGGATCTTCGCTCATAACGATCATCTCTACTCCTTCTCTCTTCCGAGGTGACTCTTCTCTTGAGCTTCTTCTTCTTGGAGATTCTTCTCTTCTTGTGGGGAGTCGAACACTCATTTGAGTAGTGTCCGGTCTTCCACAATTGTAGCAGTTTCGATCACGACTAGAAGATCTCTTTTCATCATATGATCTAGACTTTGAGCTTCTTTCCTTGCTTCTACTCTTGTAGAATTTGTTGAAGTTCTTCACCATTAGGCTTATCTCTTCATTGGAAACTAGCTTGTCACTTGAGGTTGTGGGAGCTTCAACTGTAGCTTTGTAAGCACCACTTGACTTGTTGTGAAGCTCTTCCTTATCTTTAAGTGTCATGTCATGAGCAACAATTCTTCCAATGACTTCGGTAGGCTTGAGATTCTTGTAGTTTGGCATCATTTGGATCAAAGTGCACACGGTGTCATACGTTCCATCCAAAGCTCTGAGAATCTTCTTGATGATGAATCGGTCGGTCATTTCTTCGCTTCCTAAGCCGGCAATCTCATTTGTGATGAGAGCAAGCCTAGAGTACATTTCAGCGACTCCTTCACCTTCCTTCATCTTGAACTTGTCAAGTTGACCTTGAAGAACATCTAGCTTTGATTCCTTCACGGACTCGGTACCTTCGTGCATTTCGACCAAAGTATCCCAAATCTCTTTTGCATTCTCAAGACGGCTGATCTTGTTGAACTCCTCGGGACACAAAGCATTGAAGAGAATGTCACAAGCTTGAGCATTGTTTTGCAACATCCGAATTCATCCGCTGTTGCTTCGCGATCCGGAACTTTTCCTTCCTCAAGAACTCACCTTGCAAGCCAACACAAATAATGCTCCATGCAGGTTATGTCCAAGAATATGCATTTTCATTTTATGCTTCCAACTAGCAAAATTTGAACCATCAAAGTAAGGACCTCTCGAAAATTACCCTCACTAGACGCCATACTCTCCTAGGTTGTGAAACCAAGCTTATGGAGTCCAATGCAATGGAAACCAATCCAATGGAGACCAAAGCTCTGATACCACTTGTAGGATCGAAAGTATGTCTAGAGGGGGGGATTAGACTACTTGACAATTTAAAAGTTTAGCCTTTTGATTAAGACAAGTTTTTGGCAAGTTCACAATGATGATCAAGTCAAGTATCACCCTACACATGCAATTCTAGAGTAATGGCAGCGGAAAGTAAATTGCACATGTAGTAAATAGAGGTGGAGTAGAGCAAACGCAATTTGGAGACACGGAGATTTTTCTCGTGGTTCCGATAGGTGGTGCTATCGTCAATCCACGTTGATGGAGACTTCAACCCACGGAGGGTAACGGCTGCGAGAGTCCACGGAGGGCTCCACCCACGAAGGGTCCACGAAGAAGCAACCTTGTCTATGCCATCATGGCATACGCCCACGGAGGACTAGCCTTACTCGGGGTAGATCTTCACGAAGTAGGCGATCTCCTTGCCCTTACAAACTTCTTGGTTCAACTCCACATCTTGACGGAGGCTCCCAAGCGACACCTAACCAATCTAGGAGGCACCACCTCCAAAAGGTAATAGATGGTGTTGGTGATGATGAACTCCTTGCTCTTGTGCTTCAAATGATAATCTCCCCAACACTCAACTCTCCTCACTGATTTGGCTGTGGTGGAAGAAAAGATTGAGTGGAAAGCAACTTGGGAAGGCTAGAAATCAAGTTTCATATGGTGGGAGTGGAGCAACTTGATCTCAACACAAGGGTAGGTAGTTTTCTTCTCAGAAATGTAAGGTAGGAGTGGTAGTTCTTTCTGATGGCTCTCTCCACGAATGAAGAGGAGGTGGAGGGGTATTTATAGCCTCCACACAAAATCCAACCGTTACACACATTTGACCAATCTCGGTCAGACCGAAGTTGACAACTCGGTGAGACCGAAAGTTCAAATCTTGTGAACGTTGGGATTTTCGGTGGGACCGAAAATACAATCTCGGTTAGTCCGATTCTTCCAAAGACTAGGGTTTGCCAATCTCGGTGGGACCGACTTTATCATCTCGGTGACACCGATATGATGATGTAGGTTCTGAAGGTTGGCAACACTAGTTTCGTGAGACCGAGTTTGGAATCGGAAAATCCAAATTACTAGGGTTTGGGTATATGGTGAGGTGGTTCATCTCGGTGACTGAGTTTATGGAATCGGTGGGACCGAGATTACTTATGAGTATATGTTGGAATGAAAGATTGCTGATAGTTTGGGAGATAGATCACTAAGCACTTTGAGCAACCAGATCATTATCATAACCTCATCCCCTTTTAATAGTATTGGCTTTCCTATAGACTCAATGTGATCTTGGATCACTAAACCAAAAATAGAGTCTTGAGCTTTTGCCAATGTTTTCCTTAGCATTTTGAGGGGTCCACATCTTCAGTCATTGCCATACCCATATCACTGAACTTTCTGAAATGATACTCAAGAAGTTATTAGTTCAATGATATATATGTTGTTATTAATTACCAAAACCACCCGGGATTAGTTGCACTTTCAATCTCCCCCTTTTTGGTAATTGATGACAACATATAGATCAAAGCTTCGACAAATGATATAATCAATGAATAATATCGTCGCTTTGAGAAGTATGTGATAAGCAAGAGCTCCCCCTAAATTTGTGCATTATTTAAGATTTGCGTTTGAATGCAAATGCACAATCGATTAGGATCATGGGTCACTCTTCCATGTCACATACATCTTGGTGGAGCGCACAAAATGATAAGAATGAATAACATGCACCCAATCACCAAGACATGAGTAAATGATCATACAAGATATGAATAGCATATGATAAGCATTAAGCACACATTAAGGCATAGTATGATCAAGCACTCATCAAAGTAGAGCAAACGAGTATCAAACACACGGAATGTCTCGAAAATCTCAAAAGTGACTCAAAGAAACCGCAAACGAAAGAGCAAAAGCAAGCACTCTCTCTCTCGAAGTCCTATGATCTATACAATTTCTCCCCCTTTGGCAACAAGTTACCAAAAAGTTCGAAAGGTATAGAGCTAAACGTCACTAGGGACTCTGCCGGGCGGCTCTCTGCAGGTTGATGGAGTGGAGATAGCTGCATCTGCAAAGGCTTCGGCTGAAGTCTGTGGAGCTGGAGGAGTGGACACTGGAGCTGGAGCTGGAACTGATGGAGCTGTGGGAGGTGCTGATGCAAAGGCCCCTGGGTCTGCCATCGAATAGCAAATGATCTGGGTCTTGTGGGAACTCGAGCGGGCTGCTCATAGTCATCTGGACTAAATCACCTTCCATCTCCTTCATGAGCTCTCGCCTTCTCCCTCTTGGCTTCCTCAATATCTGCCTCAAGCTTGTTGACAAGTGACTTGCACTTGATCCACTTGACATCCGAGCATGGAACTTGTCTTCAACTATCTGTCAAGACTCTCCCGAGACTGCACTATGCTGGCCAAAGCGTAGTTCAATCCTCTAGGTAGCTTCAAGGAGCTGCTCTCCAACGCTCTTGGGTTTTGCTGCTGCTGCTGCTGCTTCCTTCTCAGCTTTGGCTTGTTTGGCACCTTCAGACTTAGCTTGACCTTCAACAGACGTGGGATCATCCTCAGTCATCACAACTTCATTATCCTCATGCTCAGGCTGCAGTGGCAAGTGGGGTCTATCCAACAAGTAGGTGCCTGTGCCAAACTTGGCATTGATTAGCATCTGAATGTGCGGGGCAAAACCACATGACCTCTTCTGGTCTGCTGCAGTCCTCTTGATAGTCTCAACTATCAGGTCCATCACCTTGAAAGGTGTCTTCTGATCTAGTATATGCAGCATGTTGATAGAATAGCCTCTTATCATGCGATGATCTCCAGACTTGGGCATCAAGGTATGCCTCAGAATAGTGTTTGTGGTAGGGAGACCTGCCTGAAGATCATACACTGAGCCGAGCTTCCATATCTCTACATCCTTGGCTAGTACCTCATTGTACATGTTCTTCATAGACTCATGATTTTTCTTGGGAATTCCATAGACATCAACATCATCATCTCTTGATACTGGAGAATTTAGCAGTGCTGCCCACTCTTCAACTGTTGAAGAGAATCTCTGGCCTTCAGTCATCCATACAATTCTGCCATCTGGATAGAAATGAGTGTGGCATAGAATTGCATGATCATCTCATCATTCCAAGCTGTCGACACCGACCAACGAACTCAGCTACACCACATGCGGTGAAGCTCTCATGCACATGTGGGAAGTAGTCTCTGTGCTTTTCATGTCAATATATGCCCATCAACATATCTAGTGTCAAGAACAATGGGCTTCTTGTCCATAAGCAACATCTCATAGAAATCTTGTTGCTCTCGGTGTGGAACCTTGAGTCAACAGCTGTCCTTCTCTGGTGGCATATGGATCAACTTGCCTCCATAGCCCGAGACCTTTGTCCTTCCTTTCCTTCATGTTTTCAGCTCGAGGATGAGCATCATTGTGGGTGGCGGGTTACATGCGAAGTTTCACAATACATGTGCCTCATCTTCCGACTCACTGGTGGCACATTGTCCTTCTTCTTCTCTCAAGCAGGAATGTTTCTCACTGTTTTCTTGGGCTTGGCAAGAGGCTTGGCTTGAGCTGCCTTTCTTTGGAGCTGATGGCTTAGACTTTGTAGGTGCTCTGCCTCGATGGCATCTCCCATCAACTTAGACTTCGAGGAGGCTGGGGTGCTTCCTCATCGTAATCATCATCACCGCTTCATCATGTACAATCCTCTTCCTCTTGGAAGTCTTCTTTACCTTGCTGGATGTTTCTTCTTCCATGCTCAGCTTCTTAGCAACTGTGGACTTCTTCACCTTGCTGGTGCCTTTCTTGGTTTGTTGCCCTTGATGCTCTTTGGCAACCACTTTCTTCTTAGGCTTAGAAGAAATCTCTTCCTCAGCAATAAAGTCCTAATCCTCTTCATCAAAATTTCTCTTCTTCCTGGCCCTGGTGGCCGCAGGAGGCAAACCACTTGGTGTGCTCCTCTCACCATCATCGGAAAAGCTGCTGGCTTCAGGACTAGTGCCTGCCTCTGGAATCTCAACTGCTGGTGATTCAGATCTGTTCTGGCTGTCACTGGCATCTGACATGGCTGACAACTTGTGAATAGATAAGGTATAGGCAGAATAGAAGAGTTATCACAAACTGCAGAAGATTTTGCAAAAAGAATGATTTCAAATTTCAGGTTTAGGTTTTCACAGAATGCATTTCGGTCAGACCGAGTCTAAAATTCGGTGAATCCGAGGTGTCTAAACAGAACCCGTGGGGATACCGTGCGTGAGGCCTGTCGGTGTACTAAAGTAGGGGTACCTTAGTATCCCGAACTTGTGCACGGGCAGTTGCAGCGTCCCGCGGCAAGGCTTGCCGGGTGTCCGCCAAGATCCTCCGTAGTTCCTATTGATGCCATTCAAGAACAAAGTGTTGTAACTCAGAAGACAAGACTCCGGCAAGAGGAGCTTGCCGGGAAGGGCAAGGCCCCGGCAAGAGGAGCTTGCCGGGAAGGCCAACCAAGGCACTTCAAAGAACTTGCCGCGACGCGCCGCGCGTCCCGGCAAGACCCGACGAGCGATAAGCTTTCGGGTGCGACAAGACAACGACCGCGGCAAGGCGCTTGCCGCGGCGAAGCCACCACTCTGCGCCCATGCTCCAGTGCATCCATCGACAAGTCGCCGCAGGACCGTTCCAGGCGCACATGGCGGGAAGCTGTGCAGCCAAGCGGTGCGAGGTGACAAGTGGAGATGACGAGAAGGCCATCGTGGCAAGCGGTGGCGCCCCTAACGGTCGCTTTTGTGCACTGTTTAGGCGATGTGGACGGGCATTAAATGCTCTTGTCCCCTGCCGTCAGAGTTAGGTAGGGTGCACTGTAGATAGCAGTTGTACCAACCACCCTTTTTACATTTGTACCCTTGCCTGCGTTGCCACTTGTCGGTGACCACTTTAGCCTATAAAAGGAGGCCCATGCGCAACGTAGAGGGGGTCGGACTCATTCGAAACTAGAACACTCCCACGCTCTCAAGAGCAGAATACAATCACAAAGCAGCAGTAGGAGTATTATCTCCCCGGAGAGCTCTGAAGCTGGGTAAAAATCGCTCGTGTGCTCCGCCTCAATCCGCTCTTCGTGCGCCCTCCGCTCCCTGCCGGACCGAAAAGGGGCCCTGTCCCATAGGTGCTCGTTTCCCACGACAAGGCCGCAAAGTGATATGAGGTGTTCCATGCTAGATCGATGTGGCATTGAGTCGGGGTCCTGACAGCTTTAGGTCCCGTGCGTGCCTCCGTTGGGTTCGGGAGCTCTTGTAGATCACGTAGGTGCAAACCGCTGGTCCTCCCGCGCTCCGTGTCTTCGATTCTGTCGACACCCGAGCTCTGGCCGCCGCCCAACTCGCCGCTGCCGCTGCTACAGACCACCTCGCGCCATCTCACTGCCACCGCTAGATGCGCACTAGACCCAGCTCGCCGTAGAACCCAACCGCGTCGCAAGCCGTGCCCTGTGGGCGATTCCCGAGCCACCTCGCCGCCGCGTTCGCGTGCTCGCTGGCGTTCAACTCCGGCGTGCTGACGTGGCACTGTCGTTAGGAACTAATTACCCCACTAATTAACCCCTTCTGTCACTAACATATAGGCCCCTCGCCCAATTTAATCCTGGGATTTATTTCCTATTTAGAGTAGATTAATCCAGTGGCCCCACGCGTCAGCTTTGACCCTGCTGACGTGGTCGTTGACCAGGCCCACCTCTCGGCCACACAAACCAGCCTGAGACACTGACGTGTGGACCCCACTGGTCAGGTTTGACCAGGTCAGCCGCAGTTGACTTGCTGACATCACTATGACGCAATGCTGACGCAGTTAATAATTTTCTGGATTTAAAATAATTCAGAAAATTCCAGAAAATATCCAAAACTTCAAAAATTCATATAAATTCAACCATAACTCCAAATGAAATAAATTATATATGAAAAATGATAAGAAAAATCCAATCTATCCATCTGTACCATTTTCATGCATGTTGGAACAAATTATAGCTGCTATTTAGCACAAATCATATAAATGGCATTTAAATATCCACATACGGAGTTTGAATTTGAATCTTGGATTCAAACCAACTTCATTTAATCTGGTTGCTAGTTGCATTAGCTCAAACCACGGCATATTGCCATGTCACACTCATGCATCATATTGTTGCATTGCATTGATTGTGTTCCTTCTCTGTTGCCGGTGTTTGTCCCCTCTCAGTAGACGTGGTTCCGACGATGAGTTCGATGACACCAATGAAGAACTATACTATCTTCAGAAGTGCCAGGCAAGCAAAACCCCCTTGTTCATTCCGATACAATCCCACTCTCTCGCTCCTGCTCTCTTTTACTGCATTAGGACAACAACGATTCAACTCTTACTTGCTGCGGTAGTTGAACCCCTTTCCTCTGCATGACCTGTCATTGCCACAGTAAATAGATGAAACCCACTAGCATGAGTAGGAGTTGTTTCAGCCCTGTTGTGCCTACTCATTCATGCTTGTTTGTCATGCCTGCTATTGCTTAGAGTTGTGTCAGGTCTGACTCATCAGGGAAGAATTGGAGGTGTGTGAACATGTTCTATTGTGTGTGAGCTAATTGTGTGAACACGATTTGGTAAAGGTAGCGGTGAGAAGCCATGTAGGAGTACATGGTGGGTTGTCTCATTGAAACCGTCCTCAGGAACTGAGTTCTGTGTTTGTGATCCATGAACAGCTACTACCACACATTGGAATGCTTAAGTGCCCCTCTCGACATATTAATCAACTCGATCTCTGTCCAGGAGTCGCAACTAGTTTCTGGTGTTTGTAGGTAGTGTTAGTAGTCTACCAAGTGGTACCCGGTACAGGTGGGCTTGGGACAGACTAGGCACCATGGCACGGTCTACCAAGCGTAGATCCACCCGTCGAGGTGGGCTTGGGAACCCTGCACACATCGTTTGGGGCCGTGAGCGACACCCCGGCCGGATCTCCTTGCGGATGGAACCCGAATAGGCGATAAACTTGGACGAGAGACTTGTGTGGTTAGTCAGGTCGTGGCCGACTCCCTCGTCAGGCTTCCGCTTGAAGGTTGCCGAGATACACGACGTGTACATGCTGGTAAGTGGCGAGAGCGTGTGTGAAGAAGTACACCCCTGCAGGGTTAACATTATCTATTCGAATAGCCGTGTCCGCGGTAAAGGACTTCTTGGTTGCCTGTACAGTTCATAGACAAGTGAAAGTGTATACTCTAAAATACGCAAGATAAGTGTGAGTGCTATGGATGGCGTTCTCGTAGGGAGACGGGAGCGGATCCATAGTGGTGTATTGATATGGTGAATATGTGGACTCGTGTGCGCCACCTCAAGAGAGTTACTTGCAGTCGTAGTTCAGGATAGCCACCGAGTCAAAGCTGGCTTGCTGCAGTTAAACTCCACCACCCCCTTTGTTGATACCGTTGCATATGTAGATAGTTCTGATGTAAGTCTTGATGGGTACATTTGTACTCAAGTTTGCCTATTTTATGTTTTTCCAGAAAGACTTTAGTCTCACTAATAGTTCCTCATGGACTTCGACGTTTAGCTTGTTACCTCAGCTACGATCTTGTACCCTCGGCAGGATCTGGTAGATCGTCAGGCTTCTCAGCCTTTTTCATTTGTAGAAGTCTGTACTCAGACATGTTAAGCTTCCGCTTGTGCTTGACTTGTATGCTCTGAATGTTGGGTCATGGGACCCATGTTTGTAATATCTCGCTCCTCGGAGCCTATTGAATAAAATACTTGAGTTGTAAAGTCATGTTGTGATGCCATGTTGTATTTGCACATATCGAGCATATTGTGTGTATGTTATTGAAATGCTTGGTATGTGTGGGATCTGACTATCTAGTTGTTTATCCTTAGTAGCCTCTCTTACGGAAATGTCTCCTAGTGCTTCCATCGAGCCACGGTAGCTTGCTACTGCTCCGGAACACTTAGGCTGGCGGCATGTGTCCTTCTTCGTTCCGTGTCCGTCCTTCGGGAAATGTCGCGATGAATACCGAGTCCTGTTAGCCCGCTACAGCCCGGTTCACCGAGTCCTGCTAGCCCATGCTACAGCACTGGATTCACTACGA
Source organism: Aegilops speltoides (assembly GCA_021437245.1). Lineage (NCBI taxonomy): Eukaryota > Viridiplantae > Streptophyta > Magnoliopsida > Poales > Poaceae > Aegilops > Aegilops speltoides. The sequence continues at coordinate 163,969,561 of CM038141.1, forward strand.
CGATCGACACGCGTTCGATGTCGGGTCATGGATGCTGTCCTGTAAGTTTGTGCCACTTTGGGTTTATGACTAGCCATGTCATCCCGGGCTCCTTATCATATGGATGCTAGCGACACTATCATATACGTGTGCCAAAAGGCGCAAACGGTCCCGGGCAAAGGTAAGGTGACACCCGTCGGGATACCGTGCGTGAGGCCGCAAAGTGATATGAGGTGTTACATGCTAGATCGATGTGGCATTGAGTCAGGGTCCTGACAGCTTTGGTATCAGAGCTTGACTGCCTGTAGGATTACCAAGCCAAACTGGTCGAAGTTGAGTCTAGAAATGCTTTAGTTATATGTAGGGGAATTGATTGTGGGATGGAATGTAAGGCTCTTTTTACTCCTTATACCTTATGGCCTTCTGATTTGAGTCATCCTATCTTTCCTGCGGGGTTAAGGAACTAGGTTATCTCTTCTATCTATTAGGATCATGTGTTTCTAATCCGTAGACTTATAGAATTGGTGGACTTAAGCCTCGGTTCAATTCCTACTACTTCCGTATGTTCATAGCTGGTCTCAGAACCTTGATATGGTGATGTTGACGGGTTATGCCACCATTTGCAGGATGTCTCAAATCTTTTCGAGCATTTACAGCCGTTATGCTGTCCGAGTCATCCCAGGTTTCTAAATAGTCTGATGCATTTGCGAATCCCTTCTTTTCATGCCGATGTCTTTTAGGCCAGGTTAACCACACTAAATTGCTGACTTGAGGTACTATGTTGCCTCGACATATATGGTGGAGCTAGAATTATGACCCTAGATGTCTTATAGGATCACCAGGTAATCTAGCCATGGTTTGTGTTCCCAGTGTGATGATTCTGGCCATCATTCTTGAAAGCATCCCGTGATGCTACCTAGTAGTAGGTATTCTACTCCTGGGTTCTTGAACCCGAGATTCACCCTACTTACCTCATGTTGATAGTGTTTGCTAGTTTCTTTAGGTTATTAGTAACCTTTGCAATAGTCCTCGAGATTCATGGTGTATCCTTCTTCCAAATACCATGAACTGCTTATGATAGAAGATCTTAACCAAAAGATCACAATAAGAGTGCTCTTGACGAGTTCTCGATTCTATGTTGTGATTCTGCCAGTTCCACCTTTCTGCACGGGTTATCCAGAAGAAATATGTTGAACTCGTTCGACATGCTAATCTATGCACCCACAACTCAGAAAATCGTATATTCCTTTGAGTTGTCCCCCTTAGTTATATCCCGACCTTCATCTATCAATTGATAGTCAAGAGTATGCGTGCGTTCGTTCATCGATGCCTATTATTCTTGTGGTCCGTCAAGCCATTCTATTATGGAATAACTAGGAGAAACAAACTCCAGTACCTCATCCATATCTAGGATTGGGTCAAAGTAGTTGTACCTCGCAGATCAAATGCCAATCCAGTTATTGATTCTGTTCTACCCTGAAGTATTACCGACTTTATGTCAGGAATGTCATGAGGATTGCACCTTATCTTATGGATTCTTGACGTAGTGATACTTCTTGCCACCATTATTCATTCCTCGGTTCCGTGTTGTCGCAACCGGAGTGCCGACAAGTGAATCGTGATGTGTGAAATCAATACTCCTAGCAACCTTGTTGCTTGGTAGTTAATGGACAATAATTTCATTCTTAGCGTGTTGGTTCTTGAATCATCATTCTAAGATAGTTTGTGCTGCCTAGTCCTTATTTCTGGTGCACTCCTCGATCAATGAGTTAGGATTGTGTCAATCTCTCGCTCTTCTGGTCATATCGCCTTGCCTTGAAAGGCAAGATTGTTCTCGAGTTTATTAACATATCGGTGGTTCGTGATTTTTCAGATATCTTCTCAGAGGTATCACCAGGTTGTCACCTGACCGCTATGTTGAGCTCGTGATCAAGTTGGTTTCTTGTAAACCACCCCTTCTCCAAGAATCCGTGTGGGATACCCCTGAGCTAGTTGGTCAAGCTAAACAACAACTTGGAGAGTTGGAAGATAAAAACTTGTCTGACTTAGTTCATGTTAAGGGATATCTTTCTCTGTGTGTGTGTTGAAGAAAGATGATATCTTCATCAATTGGTCCTTGTGCTCAGTTGTTGGACCTAGTGTCTCACTCCATCTTTGATTTGAGTATGGGCTATCGTTAAATCAAATTAGAACCAACAATGTTCATAATGTTGTCTTACTCATGGTTGATCCCTCGAGCATACATCATTATATTTTTTGGTCTGACCAATGCTATCCCCGTGTTCACATGATGGTGGAAGTCTAGAGATATGGAAATTCCGATGAGTTGCTGTTGAGTCCATCAGCAGCATTTTGTCTCCTCCATGATCCGTGTTGAACATCCAGCAGGTGTTGGAAACTTGTTTAAGCATTTTCTTCATGCCCCATTCATGAAGTATATGTTTGGATGAAAGAAGTGACTTCCTCTCATTCATGTGCATTCGATGCAAGTTGCCGCAGGTGAATTTGAGAAAGTTAGTTTTGCTTCCTTTGGAATCGTCCCAAGTCAGTCATGCATGTGCAAAGTATACTATGGTTTGGTAGATTAATTACCTCCACTCCATATGAATTCCGTAGCACACCAAGCCACTGATTGACTTGTTCTAGGTAAAGAAGTCTAATTTAAGTGCACAAGACTTCGATATCCTCAATGATGGTTCCCAAACAGAACTCGACAATATTTTTATTATAAGACTACTATGTGGTCTTGCTTGTCTGGGATAGCGTGTTCACATGTTGTAGCAAAACCCGCTCATGTTTTGGAGCTTGCTATCGTAGTTCATTTCCTGAGAATCTTGCAATGTCATCTCGTCGATTTGTATTGCAAACTTTAATTTTTCTTTCTAAACTTGATGGGTCTGGAATATTCTGACACCAACCAGATCTGAATCTCAGGCAGATATGATGGTCGGAACATTTCCCAAGAACTATAATATTGGTCTCTCGATAACCGGTAAAGTGGATGTCGTGGCCAACACACCCAACCGGAAGACCTATTATTGTAGTGTCCTGATTGAGGAAGTTGGCCACATCCCATAAGGATTTCATAGGATTTATTTCCTAGTTGTTCCTTATGGATTCTTGTGCTCCCGAATCCGAACTTTACTTGATGTTCAAGATACCAAACATATCTATGAATGTATTACGCTGACACATCAAGGAGAACAATAGAAGCGGAGTGCTAAATGTCGCTCAGTCGATCATCCAGATTTTGCTTCCTTGGCTCCGCTAAGGTGAAATCCGAGAAGGTTATCTTCCTTTATATCTGCATCGTCCATCGCTATTCATCATGGTAGTACGTTGTGTTGCCAGGATCCTTGACACGGATATTGGTAGAACCTTGATGTATATGGAAATGCTCAAGTTCTTGAGAGCACGCTCAGTCACTAGGTTATATCCTCGGTATCAAATTTGAATGGGCCTCCCGTTTGCCGAGTTGTGCTATAACCATAGCTCCCTTTCCGATCAGAGTATGCCATTTCTTCGAACTCTTTCGAACGATCGATTGTGAATTGCCTCAGGCTGGTATAAAGAGTTTCAATGATCTAAGTATCAAAAGAAATTCTTTTTGCCACTTAAGGTAATAATTCTACGAGTCACCTCCTCTAAGATGTCTCGTTATGCTATCATGGCAATCCAACTCCTCGCTACGTTGTCAACCATTCACCACCTTTTTAAGTGTGAAATTGTTGTCTACCTAGTGAACCTTCCTCATCTATTTCACCCCATCCCTTTGGATGTTTGCTTCGTGTCTCAGCCCACGAGATGTATTAATGTCTCACTCTGTGAGTTGATCCTGAGTTGTTCGGTGTTCTAGAAGATCGATCATGCTAGAGTTTTCCCTTTCCTCTCATTGTCATGTTAGTTGGAGTTCGCAAAGCAAGACGTCGAACAAAGATGGTGATCGAATCAACGCCCCTATGAACAGCAACCTGGATCGTGAAGATTGTGTTAGTTTGTGTTCCCCCTTCATCTTACCCTACGCTTGAATCTCGGGACGAGATTCTTGTTTAGTTGGGGCGAGTTGTCACATCCCTAGCTTCTATTGCTGCCTAGTGTTTGCATCATGTTTAACTTTCTTGGAAACTTGAAATGGGGATGTTCAAACCCTAGCATCAAAAGGAATTCAAATAGGTTCAACCAAAATATTTTTCAATGATTTCAAAATGCCCTTTAAAAATGTTCATCATTTCTGGATCAAGGTGGAAGCATCTACCAAAAATGGTTCACATTTTTGCAGGACATATTTGGTCTTTGAATTAATTCAAACATATTTGAATTGGAGCTATTTAAATGCTATATATATTTTAGGTGCTCCAAAAATGTTGGAAATTGTTATGGGTCACTGGAATAATTCAGACAGCACCCCTAATTATTTCCAGGATTTTATAAAATGGTTTAGTATTTTACTAAATCAAAACAAAACAGAATAAATAGAAAAACAGAAAGTAGAGAGAGAGGGTTTTACCTGGCGCTCACTTGGCATGGCCCAGCACGGCCCAGCCCATCGGGCTGCCGGTCGTCATTGTCCTCCCCGCGGTCGGACAGGCGCAGACTGAGCAGCAGCATAAGCGCTCCAGCGCCACGCGAGCTCCCTGCCTGCCTGCGTCCCCACCACCCTCGATGCCTCCGCGCATGCCATGCAGCCTCCCCGACCGCCCCTCACTCTCTCTCAAGCTCTTCCCCCTCCTCTGCTCTCTCTCCCTCCCGTGCCCGAGCGCAGCCGTCGCCGCCGTTCGTCGTTGCCGCGACCACTGACCTCCCCGCGCCCGTCCGAATATGCCACGAGCTCCGACCCGACCCCCGCGTCCTCTGCACCAAGCCAGGCGCCGCCAGGAGCTCCGTGACGACGTCCCCGACCCCTTCTTCCTCCTCGGGTTGCCGGAGATCCCCTTTGCCTCCCGCTCACTCCGACGATTCCCCGAGCCAAACGAGCCGCCCATCCAACTCCATGTGAGCCCCGCCGTCATCTTCCCCTCTCCCCTTGGTCGATTTCTGGCTGTAACGCCGATGACCGCTAGTCCCGTATGCCGCCGCCGCACGAGCTCGTCGCCGACGAGGCTCCGGTGACCAAATGGTCCCGTGCGTGCCTCCGTTGGGTTCGGGAGCTCTTGTAGATCACGTAGGTGCAAACCGCTGGTCCTCCCGCGCGCCGTGTCGTCAATTCCGTCGACACCCGAACTCCGGCCGCCGCCCAACTCGCCGCTGCCGCCGCTACAGACGAACTCGCGCCATCTCACTGCCACCGCTGGATGCACACTGGACCCAGCTCGCTATAGAACCCAGCCGCGTCGCAAGCCTTGCCCTGTGGGCGATTCCCAAGCCACCTCACCGCCGCGTTCGCGTGCTCGCCGGCGTTCAACTCCGGCGTGCTGACGTGGCACCGTTGTTAGTAACTAATTACCAAACTAATTAACCCCCTCTGTCACTGACATATAGGCCCCTTGCCCAATTTAATCCTGGGATTTATTTCTTGTTTAGTTTAGATTAATCCAGTGGCCCCATGCGTCAGCTTTGACCCTGCTGACGTGGTCGTTGACCAGGCCCACCTGTCGGCCACACAAACCAGCCTGAGACACTGACGTATGGACCCCACTGGTCAGGTTTGACCAGGTCAGCCGCAGTTGACTTGGTGACATCACTGTGACGCAATGGTGATGCAGTTAATAATTTTCTGGATTTAAAATAATTCAGAAAATTCCAGAAAATATCCAAAACTTCAAAAATTCATATAAATTCAACCGTAACTCCAAACGAAATAAATTATATATGAAAAATGATCAGAAAAATCAAATCTATCCATCTGTACCATTTTCATGCATGTTGGAACAACTTACAGCTGCTATTTAGCACAAATCATATAAATGGCATTTAAATATCCACATATGGAGTTTGAATTTGAATCTTGGATTCAAACCAACTTCATTTAATCTGGTTGCTAGTTGCATTAGCTCAAAACACGGCATATTGCCATGTCACACTCATGCATCATATTGTTGCATCGCATTGATTGTGTTCCTTCTCTGTTGCCGGTGTATGTCCCCTCTCAGTAGACGTGGTTCCGACGATGAGTTGATGACACCAATGAAGAACTATACTATCTTCAGAAGTGCCAGGCAAGCAAAACCCCCTTGTTCATTCCGATACAATCCCACTCTCTCGCTCCTGCTCTCTTTTACTGCATTAGGACAACAACGATTCAACTGTTACTTGCTGCGGTAGTTCAACCCCTTTCCTCTGCATGACCTGTCATTGCTACAGTAAATAGATGAAACCCACTAGCATGAGTAGGAGTTGTTTGAGCCCTGTTGTGCCTACTCATTCATGCTTGTTTGTCATGCCTGCTATTCCTTAGAGTTGTGTCAGGTCTGATTCATCAGGGATGAATTGGAGGTGTGTGAACATGTCCTACTGTGTGTGAGCTAAGTGTGTGAACACGATTTGGTAAAGGTAGCGGTGAGAGGCCATGTAGGAGTACATGGTGGTTTGTCTCATTGAGACCGTCCTCAGGAACTGAGTTCTGTGTTTGTGATCCATGAACAGCTACTACCACACATTGGAATGCCTTAAGTGCCCCTCTCGACTTATTAATCAACTCGATCTCTGTCCAGGAGTCGCAACTAGTTTCTGGTGTTTGTAGGTAGTGTGAGTAGTCTACCAAGTGGTACCTGGTACAGGTGGGCTTGGGATAGACTAGGCACCGTGGCACGGTGTACCAAGCGTAGATCCACCCATCGAGGTGGGCTTGGGAACCCTGCACACATCGTTTGGGGCCGTGAGCGACACCCTGGCCGGATCTCCTTGCGGATGGAACTCGAATTGGCGATAAACCTGGACAAAAGACTTGTGTGGTTAGTCAGGTCGTGGCCGACTCCCTCGCTAGGCTTCCGCTTGAAGGTTGCCGAGATACACGACGTGTACATGGTGGTTAGTGGTGAGAGCGTGTGTGAAGAAGTACACCCCTGCAGGGTTAACATTATCTATTCGAATAGCCGTGTTCGCGGTAAAGGACTTCTGGGTTGCCTGTACAGTTCATAGACAAGTGAAAGTGGATACTCTAAAATATGCAAGATAAGTGTGAGTGCTATGGATGGCGTTCTCGTAGGGAGACGGGAGCGGATCCATAGTGGTGTATTGATATGGTGAATATGTGGACTCGTGTGCGCCACCTCAAGAGAGTTACTTGCAGTCGTAGTTCAGGATAGCCACCGAGTCAAAGCTGGCTTGCTGCAGTTAAACTCCACCACCCCCTTTGTTGATACCGATGCATATGTAGATAGTTCTTATGTAAGTCTTGCTGGGTACATTTGTACTCACGTTTGCCTATTTTATGTTTTTGCAGAAAGACTTTAGTCTCACTAATAGTTCCGCGTGGACTTAAACGTTTAGCTTGTTACCTCAGCTACGATCTTGTGCCCTCGGCAGGATCTGGTAGATAGTCAGGCTTCTCAGCCTTTTTCATTTGTAGAAGTCTATACTCAGACATGTTAAGCTTCTGCTTGTGCTTGACTTGTATGCTCTGAATGTTGGGTCATGGGACCCATGTTTGTAATATCTCGCTCCTCGGAGCCTATTGAATAAAATACTTGAGTTGTAGAGTCATGTTGTGATGCCATGTTGTATTTGCACATATCGAGCATATTGTGTGTATGTTATTGAAATGCTTGGTATGTGTGGGATCTGACTATCTAGTTGTTATCCTTAGTAGCCTCTCTTACCGGGAAATGTCTCCTACTGCTTCCACCGAGCCATGGTAGCTTGCTACTGCTCCGAACACTTAGGCTGGCGGCATGTGTCCTTCTTCGTTCTCGTGTTCATCCCCATCGGGAAATGTCACGTGATGAATACCGAGTCCTATTAGCCCGCTACAGCCGGTTCACGGAGTTACGCTAGCCCAGTGCTACTGCACCGATTCACTCGCGATGACCGACTCGCTCGATCTTTGGGTCATGGATGCCTGTCCCTATAAGTTTGTGCCACTTTGGGTTTACGACTAGCTATGTCAGCCCGGGCTCCTTATCATATGGATGCTAGCGACACTATCATATGCATGTGCCAAAAGGCGCAAACGGTCCCAGGCAAAGGTAAGGCGACACCCGTGGGGATACCGTGCATGAGGCCGCAAAGTGATATGAGGTGCCACATGCTAGATCGATGTGGCATTGAGTCAGGGTCCTGACAATCCAAATGGCCTGAAATTTTTTGGGCATCTTCATATCTTCAAATGATTGGTTACAAACACCTTGTTGTTGCAATGTTTTGGAGCTAGGTGTGAATCACTTCTTGGCCCCTCGACCGATTTATTTCCTCTTTTTGACTAAGGGGCAACGGTCTATCTACTAGACATGGTCGGCCTGGCCAAAACCGGAGTTTGCTCTAGTGCTCGTGGTGATCACGCTTGCGTCATGCAGATTGCAAGCTCTAGAGTCTTCTCACCCCTGTTCCTGTCATCTCCCTCATTGTCTCGACCTACAACCTTGTCTAGGAGCTGCCCTGTGATGCCCTGCGTTGCTCCCTCGTCGTGGTTCGCCACAAATGAGCCGTTAGCTCCATGCCTATATTGTGCCCCACCACTGTCCACCATTCGAAGCACTTCTCAAGCTCACTAGCATTGCTCTAGAGCCCTCCCTGAGGCTATATAAGAGACCTCCGACCCCCTCCGCAGCTCACAGCTCGCGCCAAGCCTTATTTTCCCTCTAGACTCGCCTCATCTCGACATTCTTCATTGTTCTTGCCTCGGTCTTCATCGGAGTCGAGCGCCCCGGCCAAACCGAGCCTCCTCTAGCCTCCTCTCCACGTCCACTGCCTTCCCTCACTCCCGCAGTTCGCCCCACCACTACAGGAATCAGGCACTTTGCCGACAGCCATGGCTGACGCCAAAGACATGAATGGCTGACGGTAAAGACCTTTGCCGTTAGCTAGCAGACGACAACATGTTCGTCTGAATAGGCTATGGCAAAGGCCCCTTTGCCATCTGCTGGCTGATGACAAATCTGCAAAGGGCTTTATCATGTGCTGACAAACGGCAAAGAGCCTGAACGGCACAAGTGGCAGTTCAGTTCCCTTAAGTGGTTAACGGCGTGCTTTGTCGTCAGCTAGCAGATGGCAAAGGCCTTTGCATCGTTGCCGTCAGCCAGTAGACGACCAAGATGCAAAGGCCTTTGCCGTCTGCTAAGTTACGGCAAATATGCCAAATAGGCCAGCCCCCTTACCCCAGGTTGCACAGGTAGCTTCCACGTGGCAGCTTTGCCGTCTGCTAGTGGACGGCAAAGACCTTTGCCGTCAGCTAGCAGACGGCAAAGTGGCTATATAACCCCTGTTTTTCCTATTTTTTCCCTAAATTCATTCAATTTGACAGAATTTCACATATATATAAATATACACATTTCGAAATAATTTCAACATTCATACCAACAATAAGTTTCCAACAACATATACATGTTTCCAACAACAAGATCATATATAAGTTTCCAACAACATTTCCATACAAGTTCACAAAAACATATCCAACAAGTTTCCAACAACATATCCAACAAGTTTGCAAAAAGTTTCCATAAATAAAAAGGAAGCACAAGCACAAGTAGAAGTTTGCAACATGTTTCCATCAATGCTAGCTTCCTCATCTCAAGAAAATCTGCAAATTAGGAAAGTTGAAAGTTAGAAGAAGAAGAAGGCTAGCTAGAAGAAAAAGAAGAAGAAGCTTCTTCTTGTTCTTCTTCTTCTTCTTCTTTTTCTTCTTCTTCTTCTTGTTCTTCTTCTTCTAACTAAGGTAGGTAAAAAGCCATTTTTTAGCTAAGGTAGGTTAAAATGCTAAGTGTGTAGGTCATTTAAGAGCTAAGCTAGGTAAATAGGCCATTTTGGAGCTAACCTATGTAGTTATGCCATTGTTGAGCTAACCCAACACCCCTCCAAAGTGGCCCAAAACCCAGCAAACTCCCCTCCATGCTCTCGGTCATTCGATCACGATCGCGTGGGCGAAAACCACTCCTCATTTGGACTCCCCTAGCTCCCTCTACCTATATGTATGTGTCCATCCCCGTCCAAATCCCGGATGAACCCTAGACCTCTCCTTCCTCGCGCCGCCGGACATGTCCGCCCGGCGGCCGGACACTTCCGCCGCCGCCCAGCCACGTCGCCCGACCTATCACCACGCGCCACGTCGCCCCGTCGCCCCTCTCCTCCATTCCGCTGCCGCCACGTGGCCTCCTCGCTGCCGAGGCCCGCCGAGGCCCATCGCGGACCAGCGGACCAGCTGGCCGTCGCCGCCGCCCGCTGGTTCGCGTGCCTCCGCGCCACGTGCCCGCGCGCGCCGCTTAGCCGCTGCTCCGCCGACCGGCTCCGGCGCTCCTCCGGCGACAGCGCCCTCGCCGGAGGCCGCGCCCGACCGGATCTTCCCGCCGCCATCGCGCCCAGCGCCTTCGCGCCACCGCCGCCCTCGCTTGCTGGCGCGACTCCCCGCCGCCTTGCCGGCGCCGCCGGGACCCCGCCGAGATCGCGTCCACGCCGCCCGTCCGCCCCGCTGGAACGGAGCCCCGCCTCTCCTTCGACTAGATCCGGCCGGGAGCTGGCCGGATACGCCCCGTGCCGGTCTCCTTCGTCCTCCTCCCCGAACTCTGGCGAGTTCTCCGATGATCTTGGAAGTCCGTGCCCCGATCCAGATCCGAGGTTGACCCCGATTTCACCAAGTCCCCAAAATATTTTGCATAATCATGCCATGTTCATCGCATCATAACTTGTTGCATACTGCTTCGTTTTGTGCGTGTAATATGTCAAATTATTCGTCTCGATGAGTAATTCATTTCAATTCATTGCATAATTTTCATTTGAGCTCATCTTGATGCCCGAAAGGCTGTTGGAAGAGTGCTATGTGATGTTAATCTGCTGAAACTGTTATAACATGCTCATTTGTCATTTTTGCCATGTTTGATGTGTGCATCCTATGAGGTTGATGTCTACATGTGTTTTGATCTATGCTGTGCCATCTTTCCAGTGGTCCATCCATGAATTTTTGCGAGTTGTGTACTAAGTGCATCAAGCTTGTTAAGGAGGGTACTTGATGTTACTGTTTTGCTAGTTTGATTCTGTTATATTTTGTTGCTATGTAAACATGCTTCTACTAGTTATTCTATGCATAATCTGGAGATGTTCACTAAGGATGAATTGTTATACATGTCATGCTCTATCCATTTGTGCCCCTGGTTGCATTTATAGCCTGATGTATCATGTTGTTATCTTTCTCCATATTTTGCTAAATAATGTTGCTGTCAACCTGTTAACATGAAGTTCAATTTTGACCATGTGCTTTTCTAGTGATCCATGTACCCTATGAACTTGCTCTTGCCATGCTTCGCTTCGTAAACATGTATTCTTACTGTTGGTTGCCTTGCCATGCCATGTATTGCTCTGTGGTGAGTGGTTCAAGCTCACCAACATGCATACTTATTGTTGTTCCTCCCATGTATGAATCTGTCATATTATTTGCCATGTTTACATGGGTGCCATCATATTTTCTGTGCCCTTTTGGCTCATGGTCAGTAAGGGACTTTTGTTCTATGCAATTAGTACATTCATTCCATATCTTTGTTTGCCATGATAAGTTCCTATAACATGTTGCCTGATAGCTCTAAACATTGCAACCTGATGTTATTTCTGCTAAGCTTGAAACTGTTATTATTTGCAATTTTCCCATGTCTTTTTGAGCATGATCTATTGGTTTCTCAAGATAGCTCAGTGTTCATGTCTTGTCATGATTTACCTGTAATTCATACCCATGTCTTTTATTATTACGTTGAGGTGCTGTAGCATATTGTTTTGATGCTTGCTAGATGCCTAGTTGCTGTTATGGACATATTGTTGTTATGACTTGTATAGAGTGTATGTGTTGCACTGTTGCTCCGTTTTGAGTGTGCTCTATATGAAACTTGCTTGTTTTTGCATGTTGTTTCATATTATCATGTTGCATCCTTGTTTCCAGGTGTTTGCTTGATGTTTGTATGCATTTTGCATCAATGCCATGTTTAACTTCTTTTGCCCATATCTTCTAGGCTGTAGCTCCAAATCTAATGAACTCTATATGTAACTTGACTAGAATTTCGTGTAGATCCTCTTGGTACATCTTAACTTGCTGTTTAACAACTTGAACATAAGGTTTATTCAGTTCTGGACCAATTTCTAAATATGCATATGAGGATTTACCGGAATTGTTATACGTTGTTTCCGGCCTCATTTAAACTTGCCTTGATGTGTTGTTCTTGTTTGCATCACCTCTTGCCATGAGTAGCTTCATGTAGCTTTGTCATGCATCATGCTTGTTGTGCATCATGCCTTGTCCATGTGTGGTGTGTTTACTATGTTGCGTGCTTCTTCTCGATAGTTCCCGTTTCGTTGCGATTGTGAGGATTCGTTCGTCTACGTGTGGTTCGTCTTAGTGGCTTCATCTTCTTCATGGACTCGTTCTTCTTCCTTGCGGGATTTCAGGCAAGATGACCGCTACCTTGGATCTCACTACTATCATTGCTATGCTAGTTGCTTCGTTCTATCGCTATGCTGCATTACCTATCACTTCTTCTTCAAGCCTCCCAAATTGCCATGAACCTCTAACCTTTGACACCCTTCCTAGCAAACCATTGTTTGGATATGTTACCGCTTTTCTCAGCCCCTCTTATAGCGTTGCTAGTTGCAGGTGAAGTTGAAGATTGCTCCATGGTGGACAGGATTATGTTGGGATATCACAATATCTCTTATATTATTAATGCATCTATATATTTCGTAAAGGGTGGAAGGCTCGGCCTTATGCCTGGTGTTTTGTTCCACTCTTGCCGCCCTAGTTTCCGTCATACCGGTATTATGTTCCCGGATTTTATGCGTTTACACGGTCGGGTGATTTATGGGACCCCTTGACGATTCGCTTTGAATAAAACTCCTCCAAAGAAGGCCCAGCCTTGGTCTTACCATTTGCCTCACCACCACCTACTTTTCCCTTGGGAGTAATTAACCCAAGGGTCATCTTTATTCAGCCCCCCCCCCCGGGCCAATGCTTGTCTAAGTGTTTGTCCGAACTAGAGCCCTTTACAGCGCCCCCTCAAGGAAACTTGAGGTCTGGTTTTAGTTGTACGGATTGCTCATCCGGTGTTGCACTGAGAACGAGATATGTGCAGCTCTTATCGGGATGTCGGCGCATCGGGCGGTCTTGCTGGTCTTGTTTTACCATTGTCGAAATGTCTTGTAAACCGGGATTCCGAGACTGATCGGGTCTTCCTGGGAGAAGGAACATCCTTCGTTAATCGCGAGAGCTTATCATGGGCTAAGTTGGGACACTCCTGCAGGGTATAAACTTTCGAGAGCCGTGCCCGCGGTTATGTGGCAGATGGGAATTTGTTAATGTCCGGTTGTAGATAACTTGACACCAGATCCGAATTAAAACGCATCAATCACGTGTGTAGCCGTGATGGTCTGTTTTCGTCGGAGTCCGGGAAGTGAACACGGTTTCTGGGTTAAGTTTGACGTAAGTAGGAGTTCAAGATCACCTCTTGATCATTACTAGTTGACGACCGTTCCTTTGTTTCTCTTCTCGCTCTCCTTTGCGTATGTTAGCCACCATATATGCTTAGTCACTGCTGCAACCTCACCACTTTACCCCTTCCTTTCCCATTAAGCTTTGCTAGTCTTGATACCCATGGTAATGGGATTGCTGAGTCCTCGTGGCTCACAGATTACTACAACAACAGTTGCAGGTACAGGTTACGCGATGATCATGATGCGAGAGCGAAGTTTGCTTGTTTTGGATTTCTTCTTCTGCTTCTTCTTCGATCAGGGGATAGGTTCCAGGTCGGCAGCTTGGGCTAGCAGGGTGGATGTCATTTGAGTTCCTGTTTGTGTTTCATCCATAGTCGGATGGTGCTCTTATGTAGGATGATGTTGTATTCTTGGGGCATTGTATGCCTTTTGTATGTATCCCCATCTATTATGTAATGCTGACGTAATGATATCCACCTTGCAAAAGTGTTCCAATATGCGGGTCTATCCTTGGTGGGACCTTCGAGTTCCTTTTGGATAGGGTCGCATATTGGGCCTGATAAGTTGGTATCAGAGCCTCGACCGACCTTAGGAACCCCTTGATTGATCGTGTAGTTTGGCCGTTGTTGAGTCTGGAAGAAAACTGTTTTCAGAGTCTAGTTATATTGGAGAGTAGGAATTCTTTTTACTCCTCTGCCCCTTCGTCGCTCTGGTGAGGAATCTTGACGTAGGTGTTTTGAATTACTCCTTTTCCCCTTCAATTTTCTTTAGGATCACGCAGTTGGTTTTCCAATCGTTGTTCCTCAGCTCTTTTCATCCGGTGCTTTTCTCGTCAAGTTGACTCGACCATCTTCATCCTTGCAATTTCAATCCTCAGTTCTTTTCTCTTCCCACCCGCCCACCCTTCTTCCTCTCGGAACCGGAGTCCGTAATCGAGTATCCATCCTACTCGTGCGAAGCCTTTGCTTTCTTTCCTCAATGATTTCAACCGGTGTTTTTTATCTTCAAGTTATTCATCAGTTTCTCCCCTTCCAGTTGTCTTTGTTTTCCCGCCCTCCCACCCTCTTCTTCCCGGAGTCTGAGTCTCTCTCGACTATCTATTTCATTCATGTGGAACCCTTTAGTCTACCCTCAATTATTTCAACCAGTGAATTCTCATCTCGTTCGTCACTCTTCATCCCTTTCTTTTTCCGGTGTTTTCAATTCAAGTTTTTCGGTGTTGATCATATTATTTTCCTCGGCTCAAATATTTCCCTTTGCTCGTTCGCCTCTCGCCAGTTTATCCTTTCGGAGTGTTCAAGACATCTTAGGAGATTCGTCTGTGTTCCAATTATTTTGTGGTTGTCACCTCATTCAAATATTTCAATTGTTCCGGGGCATCATCTATCTTTTCAACAACCCTTTCCAATGGTGTTTTCTTTGAGTGGCCCCTAACTCACAAGTCTTTTCCCAGGATCTTACCTGACTCTTCCAATTCTCCCGGAGTTATTCTCAATTCATTTCCAAGTTTGATGTAAGAATGAATTTCATCAGTCACATCCTTCTCCAAGATCGATTTCAAGTCATTTTCATTGTTGGCTCAACCTCTTTGATTTTCATTCTCCTGGAGTATCTCAGTAATTTTGGTAGTGTTTCTCGTCATCATTTGAAGACCAAAGAAGAGTTTTTCCTCTAAATCTTGTCCGTTCTTCCGAAGATTCATGGTTCTAGCTTCATGTTATCCTCTCATATTATTCCATTTGTCAGATATTCTTTCTTACCCATTAGGAGTATTTTAGGAGTGGATTTCTGTTTCTTTTCACCGGAGGCCATCGTTCCAGAAGAATTCTTCATCCTCGCATTTCAGCTAACGTTATCCAATCATCCCGGTGCTTCATTCAAGTGTTCTTTAATCAGCTCATGATCTCTTTGTTCTTTTGCATCTAAATCCCCTCAAGCATATTTGTTCTTCTAATTCTTTCCGGTGATTCATTCTCTTTCATCAGTCGTTTTTAATTCTTACGGTGGTTCGTTCAAGATTTTTTTCCTTCATTATCATTTTTAATTCATTCGTTCTTTCCAATCCTAACGGTGGTTCATGAAGACTTTCTCAAGTTTTGTGCTATACCCCCCCCCCTAAACCTTTTCAAGAAGGATAAGTAATATGCAAAATCCATTGCTTGTCATCTATTAAATTTGATGAAGGATAAGCATACAATAAATCTTATTCTTATTTCCTCCAAGTGTTTAATCCCCTCCTTCAGAGTTTGTTCGTGATGAATAAATTCTAGTTCCAAGTGTTTTCATCTTTTCTTTTCCCGAGTTCATTTTCTTGGCCATCTCGTCGGAACCTCCATCTAAATAATCACAAGCTTTAATCTTATTCTTTCATCCTTCATTTTATCTCGTCATCCTTTTGTTACCGGAGTTCTTCACGGTGGCTCGTCACGATTTAATTCTTTCTTCAAGAATTCATCAAGATTCTTGTTGGAGGAGTTCAAGTATCTTTTGTTCTTGCATCTCGAGGTGCAATTAATTCTCCGTATCCTTTTGAAGTGGAGTTTTGCATCTCTTCGTTCTTCTCAGCTATTCAATCTTTTCCGCTTGTGGTCGGTTATCACCTCATAATTTTGAGATGCTATCCTTAAGTCCACAACAAGCTTATTCTTTCGTTGTTGATTTTCTCAACAACTCAGTTTAAACCTTCCTTCTAAAGATGCTTTCAATTTCATTCATGGCACAAGTTGTCATTTTCATCTCCGTTCTTTTCATTTAACTTTTTCAATTCTTTCCAGAGGTTTTTGTGTCATGTCTTCATCAAGTATCATTTCCATCCTCTCAAGTTCATGTTCTATTCCTTCCATTTTCAACCGGAGTGCTGCCTAAATCCTTTCAGTCTTATTCGTTTATTATCTCGTTCTAACCGGAGTGGTTTCATAGTCTATCTGATTCCGTGAGCATTCGATTCTTGTCATATTCGTCGTTCATCTTTTCTAAACGAGTGCTCTCGACTTTGTTCATCTTTTCTCTTGAGTTCTTGCTTCACCTCTTCCCTTTTCCCTTCCGTCTCGATCCTAAGATCTCGGGACGAGATCTCTTGTTAGTGGAGGAGTGTTGTAACGCCCCGGATTCGATGCGCCATGTGTCCGCCAGTTATTCGCCATTGTTGCCATGTAATTTGCTTGCGTGTTGCATTTTATCATATCATCATGTGCATTTTATTTTGCATACGCGTTCATCTCATGCATCCAAACATTTTCCCCGTTGTCCGTTTTGCGATCCGGCACTCCTATGTCCTCCGGCGCCCCCTTTTACCTCTTCTCATGTGCGGGTGTTAAACTTTCTCGGAATGGCCTGAGGTTTGCCAAGCAGCCTTGGTATAGCACCGGTAGACCGCCTGTCAAGTTTCGTGCCATTTGGAGGTTGTTTGGTACTCCAATGGTTAACCGGGTAACCGTAAAAGCCTCTTTTGTCTTGCAGCCCAACACCCCTCCAAAGTAGCCCAAAACCCAGCAAACTCCCCTCCATGCTCTCGGTCGTTCGATCACGATCGTGTGGGCGAAAACCGCTCCTCATTTGCACTCTCCTAGCTCCCTCTACCTATATATATGTGTCCATCCCCGTGCAAATCCCGGATGAACCCTAGACCTCTCCCTCCTCGCACCGCCGGACATGTCCGCCCGGTGGCCGGACACGTCCACCGCCGCCCAGCCACGTCGCCCGACCTATCACCACGCACCACATCGCCCCGTCGCCCCTCTCCTCCACTCCGCCGCCCACGTAGCCCTCCTCGCCGCGCCGAGCCGAGGCTCGCGAACCATCGCGGACCAGCAGGCCCGTCCGCCACCACCGCGGGTTCGCGCGCCTCCGCGCCGCGCCCGTCTTGCCCGCCCGCCCAGCTGCTCGCGCCGCTGACCGCCCTTGCCGGCGCTCGCCCGGCGACCTCACCCTCGCCGGAGGCGCCCGACCGGATCTTCCCGCCGTCGTCACGCCCGAGCCTCCCGCGCCGCCCGCCGCCCTCGCCCGCCATGCGCGACTCCCCGCCGCCTCGCCCGGCAGCGCCTGAACCCCGCCGAGATCGCGTCCGCGCCGCCCGTCCGCCCCGCTGGAACGGAGCCCCGCCTCTCCTTCGACCAGATCCGGCCGGGAGCTGGCTGGATCCGCCCCATGCCGGTCTCCTCTGTCCTCCTCCCCGAACTCTGGCGAGTTCTCCGACGATCCAGCGAGTAATTCATTTCAATTCATTGCATCATTTTCATTTGAGGTCATCTTGATGCCCGAAATGATGTTGGAAGAGTGCTATGTGATGTTAATCTGCTGAAACTGTTATAACATGCTCATTTGTCATTTTTGCCATGTTTGATGTGTGCATCCTATGAGGTTGATGTCTACATGTGGTTTGAACTATGCTATGCCATCTTTCCAGTGGTACCATCTACGTATTTTTGTGAGTTGTGTACAGAGTGCATCAAGCTTGTTAAGGAGGGTACTTGTTGTTACTGTTTTGCTAGGCTGATTCTGTTATATTTTGTTGCTATGTAAACATGCTTCTACTAGTTATTCTATGGATAATCTGGAGATGTTCACTAAGGATGAATTGTTATACATGTCATGCTCTATCCATCGATCCCCTGGTTGCATTTATAGCCTGATGTATCATGTTGTTATCTTGCTCCAAAGTTTGCTAAATAATGTTGCTGTCCACCTGTTAACATGAAGTTCAGTTTTGGCCATGTGCTTTTCTAGTGATCCATGTACCCTATGAACTTGCTCTTGCCATGCATAGCTTCATAAACATGTATTATTACTGTTGGTTGCCTTGCCATGCCATGTGTTGCTCTGTGGTGAGTGGTTCAAGCTCACCAACATGCCTACTTATTGTTGCTCCTGCCATGTATGAATCTGTCATATTATTTGCCATGTTTACATGGGTGCCATCATATTTTCTGTGCCCTTTTGGCTCATGGTCAGTAAGGGACTTTTGTTCTATGCAATTAGTAGATTCATTCTATGCCGTTGTTTGCCATTATAAGTTCCTGTAACATGTTGTCTGATAGATCTAAACATTACAACCTGATGTTATTTCTCCTAAGCCTGAAACTGTTATTATTTGCAATCTTTCCATGTCTTTTTGAGCATGATCTATTGGTTTCTGGAGATAGCTCAGTGTTCATGTCTTGTCATGCTTTACCTATACTTTATGCCCATTGTCGGTGTCAAAACCGGCGGATCTCGGGTAGGGGGTCCCGAACTGTGCGTCTAGGCGGATGGTAACATGAGACAAGGGACACGATGTTTTACCCAGGTTCGGGCCCTCTCGATGGAGGTAAAACCCTACGTCCTGCTTGATTAATATTGATGATATGGGTAGTACAAGAGTAGATCTACCACAAGATCAAGGAGGCTAAACCCTAGAAGCTAGCCTATGGTATGATTGTTGTAATGTATGTTGTCCTACGGACTAAAGCCCTCCGGTTTATATAGACCTTTGGAGAGGGCTAGGGTTACCGTAGTCGGTTACAATGGTAGGAGATCTACATATCCGTATTTCCAAGCTTGCCTTCCACGCCAAGGAAAGTACCATCCGGACACGAGCGAGTCTTCAATCTTCTATCTTCGTAGTCTTGAGTCCGTGGGATAATGATAGTCCCATTGTCCGGACACCCCTAGTCGAGGACTCCCTCGGTAGCCCTGAACCCGATGCTGCAATGACGATAAGTCCGGCGTGCATAATGTTCGGCATTGCAAGGCGGGTTCCTCCCTTGAATAATCCAGAGAAGATCATGAACACCGGGATAGTGTCGGCTCTGCAAAAATAATTTCCACATTCCACCGTAGAGAGAATAAAATGTACACTTAGTTCAATCTGGCGGCGTATTCGGCGGCGTGACATCACACCGCTACCAAGCCTTTGTTTGAATTGTTTTTACTATACCACCTCAAAGACGTTTAGCGAAGAGGTTTCCTTGTACGTCTTGTCAAGCGTAGATCGTGTTCCCCTTATTCCGGGATCCTTATCAATACGTGCGTGGGTAACCCAACCGTTCCCGTCGCCACGCCTCCTCTATGGAAGGGGAATCCCAGATGGTCACGGAGACGGCCCTTGGTACTTCTTCCCCTTTATAAGAGGACAAAGGCTCGCCCTTGTTCTTCAATCTCGCATCGAATCTTTTCCCCGCTCCCAGTTCCAACACCCAGAGCCTCAGTTGAGCGCCGGATCCTCAATCATGTCGGATCCGACCTCCGTGGCGGTGGATGCCCTCCTCCGTCACGGAGGAGGACATCTTGAAGTTGCGTGAGGCCAAGTACACGCCCACGAGGTTTCACACAGGTTGCCTGCCCAAGGGCAGGCTCGCCAGCCCCCGAGCCGGTGAATCGTCATTTTCAGTATCCCACCTCCGCGGGGTTTAGGCTTCCCGACGGATCCCTTCGTGAGAGGGCTCCTGTTCTACTATGGGCTGGACTTTCACGACTTGGCTCCGGAGTCTATCCTCCATATCTCCGCATTCATTATCGTCTGTGAAGCCTTCCTCCGTGTCATCCCCACTTGGCCTATGGTGAAGACCTTCAAGTGGAGCGAAGATGATCGGGGCGTCAGCGGAGTCTTGGCGGGCGACCATAAGCAAGAAGGTCGATGCCCGTGTCTTGAGGTTCCTTCCGAGAGGAACTAGGGCTGTGGCAGCAGGAGGTGGTTCTATATCACCGCTCAAGGGGCAGCGAGCAGTAAAGCCGCCGCCCTCATTCCGCCGGGACCTCCACGCCAACCGATGTCTTGGGTCAACCAAGGGCTCAGCGGAGGCCGTCCAAGACGTGCCCTCACCTGCTGGGCGGATTCGAGATCTCCAAGCGAGGAGATCGACCTGATCAAGGTGATGCGAGTTATGCTAATCGGGCATCTTTCGCCCTACAAACGCCGTCCTCTCTGTCTATGAGAGTTCAACCGGAGGGACCTCGGATTCTCCAACACTTCATGGGTGCGACACCCGTGGAGATGTACAAGTTGTTCTTGGACCGCGAGGTTGCGTGTCGGATTTAGCCGAGATGCAGGTCTAAGCGCGATCGCCGGATACTCGGGTAAGTAGCTCGAGTCCGGACATTCTGTTTATGTGCCTTTCTAAAGTTCGCCTCGACCCTTTGTTCTTTACGAGGAATGGGTGGCGCGATCAAGGCTGATAAGGTGTCCGCCCCCCTCCTGAGAGACCGTGACTGGAGCCCGTGCTGGTTAGAATGTTGGAGGTTGCACCCAAGAAGGGGCGACGGGGAAAATAGAGGAGCTAATATTTCGCCCAAAGGCGCGATCGAAGGGGGAACCAAGAACCCCTCCTTCAGGGGAGAAGAGGACGCCGAAGATCCAGAGGCCAAAGCCCTAAGTGCGGAAGAGATCTTCCCGAAGTCCGGCGCCGGAGAGAATCGGACGCACAATCATCACTAAAGGATCGGCCCTCAATGAGCCGTGAGTATGAAAGAGGAGTTAATTAGTAAGGAAATACTTTCATTTGTGCTTCATGAGGGTAACGAAATATTTATATTGCAGTTCGGATCTGCAGCCTTCTTAGATGAGTTCATCTTGAGGACCTTCTTAGGAGATGATGGAAGCGATACGCCTCCGTCCGCAGCGCCGCCAGATGAGGCGGCGAACCAAGTGTCATCCGGAGGGTATCCCCGAGTCCGGAGGGGCCAGAGTGTTCGGCACCTACTAGTGTCCGGCCGGGAGAACTGAAGAATCTGCTTGAGAGGGCGTCCATTTCAAAAGATCACCGTGCGTTAATGCGTATCGTGATTGGAAGGATTTCGTCCGTCGAGAGCGGATTGCATAATGCCGCCATGAGTTTGCTGGCGGGATTTGAGGTATGCAAAAATGACGCATCCTTTTGTCTTTTAACAGCTTTGCACATAAAAATGTGCCCTGTATAGATAGTAGCCCCTGAGACTCGGTAGGTTGTCGGAAACGACAGCGTGCCGAGGATCGAAATCTCAAAATCTCAAGTAATGAATACCGCCGTCCATATGCAG
Organism: Aegilops speltoides; assembly: GCA_021437245.1. Lineage (NCBI taxonomy): Eukaryota > Viridiplantae > Streptophyta > Magnoliopsida > Poales > Poaceae > Aegilops > Aegilops speltoides. Next base: position 163,991,086 of record CM038141.1, read on the forward strand.
GTGGCGGATAGTCCGAGGGCCAGCCGGACTAATGAGTTTGCCAAATTAAGTCGGCAACTTGACATGGCGGATGCTGATATCGCGCTTTTCAACCAGCGACTTGACGAGTCGCAAGGTAAATAAATTCTCCGCAGTTGCTTTATTTAAGGGGGTTGAAGCCCTCCTCTGATAAATTGTATGCTGTTGTACAGACGGTGCTGCTGCTGTGGAGAGCCTTCGGGCCGAACTTGCTCGAGTTAAGGAGCAAGCCCGAAGGAGTGACGTGGCTGCCTCAAAGGCGGCCGAAGAGTTGGAAGCCGAAAAGGCTGCGCACTGCCTAAGCAGGGCGGAGGTGGCCGAATTGGCCATGAAGGTAAAGGATGCTGCCTACTGCTATGAGGCTCTTGAAAAGGAGCGCTTATCGGAGCGGGAAGACCTGAAGAAGGCCACCGCCGAAGCCAAGGATGCCCGCTCTGCAATGCGGGCTATGAAGGAGGAACTGCGCCAGGCCGGAGAGATCGTGGCTGGCAAGCCTTTTCTGCCGCGTCGCCGGTTTATGGATGCAAGGTATGCTCAATTTGAGCGGCTGTGGAGTCCGGAAGATCCGTATATGGACTTAGCTGCAAGTGCAGCCGATGCCGTGAAGCACTTCCGGAGCCAGGAGGATCACGAGACGGAAGAGCTACATTGGTCTCAATTCCACAGTCCGGATCGCTCACTTCCGTTGACAGACCGGTTGGCCAAATGGGCCGAGCTAAATAGATTTTCCGGACTTGCCATGACTGCCATCGTGGCCCATGTCTGGCCAGAGAGGTCCAAGGCGACGAGCTACTTCGGCTTACTGCAGCAATTCCTTGGAGTGGTGCCGCATATAAAGGACATGAAGCGGTCAGCCTGCATCAAGGGCGCACGGATGGCTCTTGCCCGTGTGAAGGCGCATTGTGCGGAGATGGATGCCACTGCTGTTGCCTCCCAGGGTTCGAATGAAAGCCGGCTCCCTGCCGAGCACTACTTCGGGGAAGTCATGCGAGGCGCTCGTGTAATGGAGTCACAGTGCTCGAAGAATGTAACGTTCAAATGAACGCATTAGCTTGTAAATCGATGATTATGTTATAACTGCTTTTTATACTTGTGCGTCCAAGTAAAACTTCTCCTGTGCGGCCGTTTACGTATACTTGTGTATAACTTGAAAGATGGCAGTCTTCGGCTTCAGCCCCCACGCACAAGGTACTGGGGTGTTCACAAAAATAGCGTGTTTTCACACTTAATCCGACGTCTCGGTCCTGTTATAAGGAGGTGGTAGCATAGCGAACTAGGCAATCCGGACTATAATGCTTTATCACTTTCAGTTAGCCAGTGGAGCTCGAGGGTGGGGCTACTATATAGCCCCTGGTGGCACCGCACATCTCCGGATTCGGGGTGCGTATGTGCCTGACCGGAAGCGGTCCTTCGTCAAAGCGGAATTCTAAACATTCCGATAGTCGATCGAGTGGTTGACCGGACTCTCAGTATCATGATCGGTTTTCGGCTTTCTCTCTTGAGGTGCTCGCCAAACCAGGCGGGGCTGTCGCGAGAGTTCTCCTGGTGCCACGTTAGCCGATGATACGGAGCGAAGGCAGCAAAACACAGGAGCCGGGCAAACCCAACATTTGACCAAAGACATGATTCGGAGCTGATGCATATAATGCCTAACTCGAGACGCCGAACACTCCCTAAGGTGTTCGGTCTTTATAATAATGGGCAGAGATGCCCTAAGCCCCTGGTGTCCATGTACGGGCATGGTCTTCTGACGCGGCCGATGCCCAAACGTCAGGCTCCACTTTGGCTATAGGAAGAAACCAAGGGAGTGTAACAACAAGAGACAGTAAAAAAGGTTTACGCAGGGTCTTAATCTGAAAAGAATCCTCACAACGGGTCCCTACTGCACGTCTGCGCCTGTGTCTCCGTTGCGCCGTTATCCTGGACGGGTATGCACGTTGTTCATCTGTAAAAAGAGAGGAACGTTTAGTTTGAAAATAAATCGTGCGAAAAATATGTGTAAAATAAGAAATATAAATAATTGGCGCGGGGTTTGTATGAACCCGCAGTTGTTTGTGCGAGCAGCCCCCTGTGAAGGGGTATGCGGCTAGGGAGCCCCTAGCTTGCTGAAGCCGGATTCGTCTATCCGAGCCCGGGGTCTTTAAGTGACCCTCGCGCTAAAATAACGCCACGTGGACCGGGCATCTTGAGTGTAAGAGACGCGTAATGCGGTATGGCGTTGAAGCGGACAAAAGCCTTTCGTCCCAAGAGTGCTTGATATTCACTTTCAAATGGGACGATATGAAAAATTAATTTTTCGCGTCGAAAATTGTTCGGCAATCCGAACACGACTTCTAGTAATATAGAGCCTGTGCACCTGGTGTAAGGGCCTGGCGTCACTCCTTTGAAGGAAGTGCGGCTGTGTCGGATTCTGGTTGGGTCTATCCCCATCCTACGGATTGTGTTTGAATATAGCAGGTTTAAGTCACTGCCTCCATCCATTAAGACGTTAGTAAATTGTAATCCGTCTATTATGGGATTCAATATCAGGGGAATCCGTCCCGCATTTCGAACACTTCTGGAATATTCCAGGTGGTCGAAAGTGATTGGTTTTGATATCCAATCTCTGCGGTCTGCTGGGTTGGACCGCGTGAAGCTCTTTTTAGAAAGTGCCGCACTATTTTTCCGTGTTATCACATGAAGTGAGTTTACTGCTTTGACCCCTTGTGGGAAAGTCTTTTGTTTTCCGGTGCCCTACTGGTGGGGTTTATCTTCTTCGCTTGATGCGTCGAGCCCCTTGTGTTCGGCATTTAGTCGGCCGGACTATTTAAAAACCCAACAATCCCTGTGGGTGTGATTTGCAGGCCTTCCAGGGGTACTGTGGATTTGACATATCCGACCCAAAATTTTGTTTAAGTTGGACAATTCACCACCGTCATCCTTAAGAGGCTGTGGCTTAGTATTGGGCCGCGAGCTTTTGAATCCGGCGTTGACTGCCGCGCTCTTTGGGCTTTTCTCTTTATTCCGGCGCTGATCTTTTCTGCGCCGTGATTTTCCGTTTCCATCTCTTATCTCGTATGTACTTGGGTCGCTGGTGCTGCATCGTGCTAACCAACTATCCTCGCCCGCACAGAAGCGGGTCATGAGGCTTGTTAGTGCGGACATTGTCCTCGGTTTCTCTTGACCGAGGTGCCTGGCGAGCCATTCGTCTTGGACATTGTGCTTGAAAGCTGCTAAGGCTTCGGCGTCCGGACAGTCGACTATTTGGTTCTTTTTCGTAAGGAACCTGTTCTAGAATTTCCGCGCTGACTCTCCGGGCTGTTGAGTTATATGACTTAGATCATCTGCATCCGGAGGACGGACATAAGTCCCTTGAAAATTTGCTCTAAACGCCTCCTCGAGCTCTTCCCAACTTCCACATGTGTTCTTTGGAAGGCTTTTAAGCCAATGACGGGCTGGCCCTTTGAGCTTGAGGGGTAGGTATTTTATGGCGTGGAGATCGTCTCCTCTGGCCATATGTATTTGTAGTATATAATCTTCTATCCAGATTCCAGGGTCTATTGTTCCATCGTAGGCCTCTATGTTTATGGGTTTAAATCCTGCTGGGAATTCATGGTCCAGCACCTCATCGGTGAAACATAGTGGGTGTGCGGCGCCCCTGTATTTGTGTGTGCCGCTATCATCGGACACTTGACGTGTTGCCTTGCTTCTTGGGGCATTCTCCTTTGGCCCGTAAATGGACCTGGCTGGGCCATCTATCCTTCCAAGTTCATTGGGGGATTTCTGTGTGGCGCTACTCTCATAATTTGGCCTATCAACTGGCCGTCTATCCAGCCAGGCAGCCCCTTTATTTTTGGACGGTCGGGGCTCTATGGCCTCCTCGACGAATTCTGGTAGCAGCTTGCGCTTCGGGTAGCTCTTTGATTGGTGGCCATTGCCGTACTTATCTGCGGTTTTGAGAACTTTGCTCCATCTCCTTCTGAGTGTGTCTTCTGCTGTTTTGAGCCTCCGTTTTTCCTTCTTCAGGCTTTTTGCAGTGCTGACGAGTCTTTTCCGAAGGTTGTTGCCCTCCGGCGGTGTGTCCGGCGTGAGGTCGTCCAGACTGTTGTTTTCACCGGCCCTGGACTGATCATCTGACTCGTCATGGTCGGACGGTTGCTTATCTGCGTGTTCATCGTCCGTTTGTGAGCCCTGCCGTATTGCGGGCTCTTTGGGAGCGTTGTTGTCGAGGCGGGACTTAGGACGGCGCCTGCGCCGCCCTTTTGGTCGTTTATTGGCGGGATCATCTTCTGCCGCGGCCCATTGGTCCTCGTTATCACTCTCCTTTGGGGTGTCTACCATATATATGTCATGTGACGAGGTAGTCCTCCCGTGCCTTATAGGCTCTGTTTCTTGTTCGTCTCCGGCATTGTCGTCTATTCCGTCAATGTATTCGGAGTCAAAGTCTAGCATGTCGGTTAGATCGTCGACAGTGGCTACAAAGTGGGTGGTGGGTGGGCGCTGAATTTCTTCGTCGTCCGTACCCCAACCATCCTGGCTATAGTCCGGCCAGGACTCTATTGATAGCGAGAGATGCTTTAGTGAATTTAGGATATCCGCGGCGGTGAATTCCATAACCGGCGCCCAATCCGGATCGACTGGCCGGGGCGCGGGAGGTTCGGAGTCCGGCAGGGAGTCCGGCGCCTCAGAATCTCGAGTTTCGCGGGGGACCAGATTGGTGCTCGGCTCCATCGCCGTGGATGTTGAAGCCCCCAGGGCGGCGTCTATCCACCATCCCTCGATCTGGGCGATCGGCTCCAGGCTAATGGCTGAAGCAGATCCATGTGCGGCCACCAAGGCACTGTTCGGCGGCAGAGCTAGATCGTGCCCATCGTCACAGTGCGGCACGCTCGGCTGTGGTTCGAGTCCGTCGACGATCAAGTCTCTGCGGACATCGGCCGTGAAGTTTAAGCTTCAAATCTGACCTGACGGCCAGGGGCGTAGCTTTCGATCTGCTCTAGATGGCCAAGTGAATTGGCCCCGCAGGCGGCCGGCGAATCTGAAGATCTGTTCGGGAGAAAAGTCTCACCACGGACAGCGTTGCTGGTTGAAGATTCCATCAAGCCTATCGGTGGCGACGGAGGAACTCTCAATGAAAGCACCAATGTCGGTGTCAAAACCGGGGATCTCGGGTAGGGGTCCCGAATCTGTGCGTCTAGGCGGATGGTAACAGGAAACAAGGGACACGATGTTTTACCCAGGTTCGGGCCCTCTCGATGGAGGTAAAACCCTACGTCCTGCTTGATTAATATTGATGATATGGGTAGTACAAGAGTAGATCTACCACGAGATCAAGGAGGCTAAACCCTAGAAGCTAGCCTATGGTATGATTGTTGTAATGTATGTTGTCCTACGGACTAAAGCCCTCCGGTTTATATAGACACCGGAGAGGGCTAGGGTTACATAGAGTCGGTTACAATGGTAGGAGATCTACATATCCGTATTGCCAAGCTTGCCTTCCACGCCAAGGAAAGTACCATCCGGACACGAGACGGAGTCTTCAATCTTCTATCTTCGTAGTCTTGGTGTCCGGCGGATAATGACACTAATAAACATGTATTATTACTGTTGGTTGCCTTGCCATGCCATGTGTTGCTCTGTGGTGAGTGGTTCAAGCTCACCAACATGCCTACTTATTGTTGTTCCTGCCATGTATGAATCTGTCATACTATTTGCCATGTTTACATGGGTGCCATCATATTTTCTGTGCCCTTTTGGCTCATGGTCAGTAAGGGACTTTTTTTCTATGCAATTAGTAGATTCATTCTATGCCGTTGTTTGCCATGATAAGTTCCTGTAACATGTTGTCTGATAGCTCTAAACATTGCAACCTGATGTTATTTCTGCTAAGCCTGAAACTGTTATTATTTGCAATCTTTCCATGTCTTTTTGAGCATGATCTATTGGTTTTTGGAGATAGCTCAGTGTTCATGTCTTGTCATGCTTTACCTATACTTAATGCCCATGTCTTTTGTTATTATGTTGAGGTGCTTTAGCATATTGTTTTGATGCTTGCTAGATGCCTAGTTGCTGTTATGGACAGATTGTTGTTATGACTTGTATAGTGTGTGTGTTGCACCGTTGCTCCGTTTTGAGTGTGCTCTATATGAAACTTGCTTGTTTTTGCATGTTGTTTCATATTATCATGTTGCATCCTTGTTTCGAGGTGTTTGCTTGATGTTTGTATGCATTTTGCATCAATGACATGTTTAACTTGTTTTGCCCATATCTTCTAGGCCGTAGCTCCAAATCTAATGATCTCTATATGTAACTTGACTAGAATTTCGTGTAGATCCTCTTGGTGCATCTTAACTTGCTGTTTAACAACTTGAACATAAGGTTTATCCAGTTCTGGACCAATTTCTAAATATGCATATGAGGACTTACCGGAATTGTTATATGTTGTTTCCGGCCTCATTTAAACTTGCCTTGATGTGTTGTTCTTGTTTGCATCACCTCTTTCCATGAGTAGCTTCATGTAGCTTTGTCATGCATTATGCTTGTTGTGCATCATGCCTTGTCCATGCGTGGTGTGTTTACTATGTTGCGTGCTTCTTCTTGATAGTTCCCGTTTCATTGCGATTGTGAGGATTCGTTCGTCTACGTGTGGTTCGTCTTCGTGGCTTCATCTTCTTCATGGACTCGTTCTTCTTCCTTGCGGGATTTCAGGCAAGATGACCGCCACCTTGGATCTCACTACTATCATTGCTATGCTAGTTGCTTCGTTCTATCGCTATGCTGCGTTACCTATCACTTGTTCTTCAAGCCTCCCAAATTGCCATGAACCTCTAACCTTTGACACCCTTCCTAGCAAACTGTTGTTTGGCTATGTTACCGCTTTGCTCAGCCCCTCTTATAGGGTTGCTAGTTGCAGGTGAAGTTGAAGGTTGCTCCATGGTGGACAGGATTATGTTGGGATATCACAATATCTCTTATATTATTAATGCATCTATATATTTGGTAAAGGGTGGAAGGCTCGGCCTTATGCCTGGTGTTTTGTTCCACTCTTGCCGCCCTAGTTTCCGTCATACCGGTATTATGTTCCCGGATTTTGCGTTCCTTACGCGGTCGGGTGATTTATGGGACCCCCTTCACAGTTTGCTTTGAATAAAACTCCTCCAGCAAGGCCCAACCTTGGTCTTAGCATTTGCCTCACCACCACTTACTTTTCCCTTGGGAGTAATTAACCCAAGGGTCATCTTTATTCAGCCCCCCCGGGCCAATGCTTGTCTAAGTGTTGGTCGAACTAGAACCCTTTGCTTGGCGCCCCTCAAGGAAACTTGAGGTCTGGTTTTAGTTATGCGGATTGCTCATCCGGTGTTGCCCTGAGAACGAGATATGTGCAGCTTCCATCGGGATGTCGGCGCATCGGGCGGTCTTGCTGGTCTTGTTTTACCATTGTCGAAATGTCTTGTAAATTGGGATTCCGAGATTGATCGGGTCTTCCTGGGAGAAGGAATATCCTTCGTTGATCGCGAGAGCTTATCATGGGCTAAGTTGGGACACCCCTGCAGGGTATAAACTTTCGAGAGCCGTGCCCGCGGTTATGTGGCAGATGGGAATTTGTTAATGTCCGGTTGTAGATAACTTGACACCAGATCCGAATTAAAACGCATCAACCGCGTGTGTAGCCGTGATGGTCTCTTTTCGGCGGAGTTCGGGAAGTGAACACGGTTTCTGGGTTATGTTTGACGTAAGTAGGAGTTCAGGATCACCTCTTGATCATTACTAGTTGACGATCGTTCCTTTGTTTCTCTTCTCGCTCTCCTTTGCGTATGTTAGCCACCATATATGCTTAGTCGCTGCTGCAACCTCACCACTTTACCCCTTCCTTTCCAATTAAGCTTTGCTAGTCTTGATACCATGGTAATGGGATTGCTGAGTCCTCGTGGCTCACAGATTACTACAACAATAGTTGCAGGTACAGGTTATGCGATGATCATGACGCGAGAGTGATGTTTGCTTGTTTTGGAGTTCTTCTTCTGATTCTTCTTCGATCAGGGGATAGGTTAGAGGTCGGCAGCCTGGGCTAGCAGGGTGGATGTCGTTTGAGTTTCTGTTTGTGTTTCATCCGTAGTCGGATGGTGCTCTTATGTAAGATGATGTTGTATTCGTGGGGCATTTTATGCCTTTTGTATGTATCCCCATCTATTATGTAATGTTGACATAATGATATCCACCTTGCAAAAGCGTTCCAATATGCGGGTCTATCCTTGGTGGGACCTTCGAGTTCCTTTTGGATAGGGTCACATATTGGCCCTGATACCGAGCCTCGGGAGGCTTTGGAGGTCCGAGCGGCTTGGCAAGGTCCATCTCCATATCCTCCAGGAACGCGTGGTGCCTGGCCACCTGAGCCTCCAGAATGCTCCTCATCAGGCGCTGGTGAGCAGCAGCCGCGTTCGGCAGGCCGAAAGGCATGCGAACGTAGCTGCGAGGTGGACCCTCGCGGCGTCCCACGTGCGAAGGCCAGAAGCGCTCCTGAGACACTACTCGATTGAGCCTTGGGTAGTCAATGCAGACGCGCAGCCCGCCATCCTCACCAGGATGGGGAGCTACGCTGGGTAGGCGGCAGTTGCCACACATGACTCTCGACTCGTGCAGCTCCAGAGTGACCTTGGTGATGAACTCCTAAGGGCTGGGCCCTCCTTGCTTCATGCCTTCCCGAGGGAAACGTGCCGCAAAGCACGCCTCCAAGTGGTGCCCGAGCGCCTCCCTCGTGATCTTGCAAAGTCAGTGGCCCTCCAGGAGAGAGCCCCGAGCCTTGCCCGAGGAGGGCGCCGGGTGCGCCTTCCTAACCGACGGAGGGAGGCGCCCCTTGGACGGGCGCGGATCCTGTTGCGGTGCCACTGGAGGTGCCTGCCTCCTGAGGTCTTGAGCTGGGCGATTTCTTCTTTTTCTTGGGAGCTGCCTCGGGAAGGTTCCCACTCTTGCTATCTGGGTCCTCAATTGATGCGGCTTGGAAGGCACGCTCGAGAGAGCACATCGTATCCTTCTCTTCACAGGGGACTGTGATGACTCCGCCGCTTCCCGGCATCTTGAGGACATTGTAACCATGGAGAGTTACTGCCATGAACTTGGCCAGGGATGGATACTCGAGGATGGCATTGTACGGCAGGCGCATGTGGGCAACGTCGAAGTCGATAAGCTTGGTACGGTAGTTCTTGCGCTGTCCAAATGTGACAGGGAGGCGGACCTGCCCTACCGGAGTGGTGGAACCATCAGTGACTCCTAAGAAAGGCTTGGTCGGCTGAAGTTGGTCATACGACACTTGGAGATTGTTGAACGTCTCAATGGACAGAACGTTGAGTCCTGCGCCACCATTGATGAGGGTCCTGGTAACTTGCACATTGCTTATGACTAGGGAACAGAGCATTGGGAGGACACCGGCTGTTGCCGCACACTTGAGCTGATCCACTGAGCTGAATATAATGGCTATCGTGGTACGTTGTGGGCACGAGCACCTATGGGGCGGGGGCGACCTTCTAGTCCGGCAAGGGAGCGGAGGGGGCACGCAGAGCAGATCGAGGCGACGGCACACGCGGGGTTTTTACCCAGCTTCGGAGCTCTCCGGAGAGATAAAACTCCTACTGCTGCTTTGTGTTTGTATTTGTTCTTGCTCGAGAGCGTGAGCGTGTAGTGGTGTTGGATGTGTCGAATGGACCGAAGCCCCTCTACGTGCGCATGGGCCTCCCTTTTATAGTCTAAGGGGGTTACCGACAGGTGGCAGCGTAGAAAGAAGGGCAGAAAGGTAAAAACGCAGGTTGGTACAACAGTGTTCAACAGTGTCCCCTACCTAACTCTGACGGCAGAGGACAAGGGCATTTAATGCCCGTCCGGTCGCCCCAACAGTGCAAGGAAAGGACCGTTAGGTGCGCCACCGATCGCCACGATGGCCTCCTCGTCGGCTTAAACGCCACCTCGCGACCGCATGGCTGCTGGCGCCTACCGCCACTCGCACCTGGGATGGCCCTGGGGTGACACGTCGTTGGATGTGCTGGAGCTTGGGTGCAGAGTGGTAGCCTTGCCGCGGCAAGTGCCTTGCCGCGGCCCTTCTCTTGTCACGCCGGCAAGCTTGCCAGCCGTCGGGCCTCGCCGGGACGCGCGGGGCGTCGCGGCAAGTCTTCTAGAAGCGCCTTGGTTGGCCTTCCTAGCAAGCTCCTCTTGCCGGGGTCTTTGTCCTTCCCGGCAAGCTCCTCTTGCCGGGGCTTCGTCTGCTTGGTTGACACTTTGTTCTTGAATGGCAGTAAATGGAAATGATGGAGGGTCTTGGCGGACGCCCGGCAAGCCTTGCCGCGGGGAGCTGCGACTGCCCATGCACAAGTTTGGGGTACTAAGGTACCCCTACTTTAGTACACCGACAGAGCCCCTGTGGCTGGGCCATACGGTGCCGAGCGGCTGTTGGGCCAGCTCAAAAGCGGTCTGCAGACGGCACACGCGGCCTGGATCAGCAGATCACTCCGTATCCACCGCGCCCTCCCGTAACGGCACGCGTCGATTGCGGCACCGTGGGAGGCGTGGGTGGCGTGCACGATTTTCAAGGCGCCCACCCCCGTGATCACGGGGTGGGGCGCAGTTATCTCACCTGTCGCCTCGGCTCTGCATCCCCGCCACGCGGCTCCCATGCGCATGGGGTCATGGGCGGTAGAGGTGGGAAACCGAGTCGTCACGGGCGGAGGCAGCGGGTCGGCCCCGATCCCCTGCCCTTCTCGTGCTCTGATTCGTCGAGCGGGGCGGCCGAGCCCCCACCTCGCCCCCTTTAAGAAGGGCGAGAGGTGAGCGCAGGAATCACGCACTTCCTCATCTTCTCCTTTCTTCAACTTCTGCTCCCTTCCTCTCATCCGCCATGGAGGAAGGGAATCCTGGCCCTTCATCGGTGGTGGCGAGGGTCGCTGCCAGGCAGCGCATCCCTCCCTATCCCGCGCCTGTGGTAGCAGAACCAGCCCCAAGGGGGAGAGGGAGGGGGCGAGGTCGTGGGCGAGGCCGAGGGCGAGGTCGAGGCGCGCGGGGAAGAGGCGGCCGGGGCGGCGCATCGGCTTCGCCTCCGCTAGCGGTTCCTCTTCTCCCGGCGGTCCACACTTGGGATGACCCTTGGGAGTTCTTCGTCAAGCTGCGCCGGCCACCTCGTCGTCGCCTCCGGCTTCCGGCTCCGTTTGCGAGCGCGATGGAGCTGGACCCGCCCGAGACGCTGGGATTGCGCATGAGGGGCTGCGGGATCAGTGGCACGCGAGTCAGCGTTGTGTCCCCAGCCCCCGGCGTGATGTATCTTGATCGAGGGTGGAAGACGTTCGCTCGCATCCATAGCTTAACGGCGGGGTTTACCCTCCATTTGAAGTTAATGGATGGCGACCTCCTCTCCGTCAAGGTCTTCGGGGACTCCGGCACCCTGGCGAGATGCTGCGTGGACAGCTCCTCCGATAGCGAAGACTCCTCCTCGGCGAGAGGAGCGAGGAGGGCGGCGACAGCACAGCGAAGAACGGCAGGTCCGACTAAGCGTCTGCCGCGTCGCCGCGCGCCACGGCGACCCGATCATCCGGGTTGCCGGCCTCCAACTCCCTGGGCCGTCTCCTTGGCGGCTGGCGTGGAGGCTGCGGAAGAGGAAGAGGTTGGCGGCAAGGCCGTCAAGTCGAATCGAGGCGTGGTGCCCTCGACAGCGTGCTGACGTCCTGCCGCCCCGTCTTCGAGCTCTGCCTCCGGCGCCTCCGTCTCCGCCAAGCTCCTGGCCGGCCCCCGGGATGTTCTCTTGGTGTCTTCTAGCACCCGTAGTTCGCCTAGGCGCCTCTTTTGCCCTCTTCACCTCCTTGACCTACCTCCTGAAAAGGGGGCAGGAAACGGGATTATGGGCATCTTATCTTTTTAGCTGTATGCCTTCGGGCCTTAGCTGCATTCAGAACTTGTAATCCTCTCTTTCATGTTTTTCATCCTTTATGGACTGTACCCGAATGGGATGTTTTTTAATGAAAAAGGGGAAGCTTGCTACGTTACAGCCTTTACTTGTTTATGTGCCTTGTATGTTTTTACCCTATGCTTTGAGGGAACTTGCCGGCGCGAACACGCTTCTTGAGTCTTGGGACGTCAAGCAGCCATTGGCGGTGCTGCTTCCGCAAGAAACCTTGTCGGGGCTAGTTGCAGCTTGCTTGTATTGTTGAGCGGACTCGAAAACAAATCAAGGGCGCAACCTAGCCACGAGTCGATTCCTCCGCGCACAGGCTTTCCACACAAGGCACAGACGTTCAAGGGATATAACTTTGCGCTCCTCCGTCCATAAAAGGATGCATGATGAGGGATGAAAAACTTATCTGTTATCGCAGCCCTCGGCAACCCTGGCTTGTCGGGGATGAGTCTTGGTACTTGCAGCCCCCAGCGACGTTGGCTTGCCGGGGCCTAGGTGCCGGCGCACCTTTCTTCTCTTTCCTTGTTCTCGCCGCTGCTAGATATGTCATAGGAACAATCTCTTTAGAGCGCGGCCAGTTATTTACTGTAATATATAACTTTACTTTAAGCAAAGCTTGCTATGTTATGCCCTTTACTTGATTCGGTGCCTTGTATGTTTCTACCCTATGCTTCGAGGGAACTTGCGCCGTAGCACGCTTGTTGAGTCGCGGAACATCAAGCAACCAATGGCGGTGCTACTTTCCGGCAAGAAACCTTGTCGGGGCTAGTTGTAGCTCACTTGTATTGTTGAGCGGACTCGAAAACAAATCAAGGGCCAACTTAGCCACGAGTTGATTCCTCGCGCCGCATGTGTTTTTCATACAAAACCACGGCCGCTCGAGAACATAACCTTAAAGATATGAAACTGATTGCGCTCTATGGCAATGACTGCTATGTTATATCATGTATTCTGTCGCTTCCCTTGTATGTCTCTACCCTACGCTTTTAGGGAACATGCCGGCGCAAGCACGCTTGCTGAGTGCGGAACATCAGCAACCCGCTGGCGGTGCTGCCTCCGGCAAGAAACCTCATCGGGCTAGTTGCAGCTCACTTGTATTGTTGAGCGGACTCGAAAACAAATCAAGGGCGCAACTTAGCCACAAGCCGGTTCCTCCGCGCACAGGTTTTCCATACAAAGCGCGGCAGTTCAAGGAATATAACATAAGAATTTGAAACTGGCTGGGCTTTGCGCTTAGGCTTGGGCAACTTAGCTTTTCGGTCGTCCCTGTCCCGGCAAGGCTGCACTTCTTTGAACGATGCCAACTGCAATATCATGCCCTTTACTTGACCCCATGCCTTTGTATGTTTTTACCCTACGCTTCGAGGGAACTTGCCGGCGCTAGCACGCTTGCTGAGTGCGGAACATCAGCAGCCCGCTGGCGGTGCTACCTCCGGCAAGAAACCTCGTCGGGCTAGTTGCAGCTCACTTGTATTGTTGAGCAGACTCGAAAACAAATCAAGGGCGCAACTTAGCCACGAGTCGATTCCTCTGCGCACAGGTTTTTCATACAAGGCACGGTCGTTCAAGGAACATAACCTAGAAATATAAGAACGACTGCACTTCTAGCTCGATGGTGCATCCTCGACGGCAGCGCAAAGACTGAGGAGGCGCTTGCGGAGTGAGCATCAGAGCTAAGCTTGCCGGACATGGTCTCTTGTGAAGCTGTCTTTGCCTTCTTGCACTTGCCGGTGGAGCTCGATGGTGCGTCCTCGACGGCAGCGCAGCACTCCGAAGAGGTGCGCTTGCCGGAGTGGGCATCAGAGCTGCACTTGCCGGACTTGGTCTTCTTCCTCCCCCGGGGAGTTTCAGCGGCAAGTGGCTTGCGCTCTGCTGCGGCTGCTGCTTCCCGGTAGATCTTGTTGGTGCAGATAAGTGCGTCCTTCTTGTCGCCTTGGACAGAAATGACACTTATCGGACCAGGCATCTTGAGCACATTGTAGGCGTAATGAGAGGCTGCCATGAACTTGGCAAGCGCGGTCGGCCGAGTATCCTATTGTAGGGTAATGGGAAATCAGCAACGTCAAATGTGACTCTCTCTGTCCTGAAATTCAGCTCGCTGCCAAAGGTCACTAGCAGTGTGATCTTCCCCTTCGGCTTGCTCCTTCCCGGATTTATTCCTTGAAAGGTACCAGTCTCTTCGAGCTCCCTGTCGGGGATCTGGAGCTTCTTGAGCACTGCGGAGGAGATCAGATTCAGGCCGGCCCCGCCGTCAACCAACATCTTCGTGACCTTGAGGTTGCGGATTGTTGCGAGACCAACATCGGCAAGCACCCGACCGCATGATGCGATCAGGGTGATCCTCAACATCGAAGATGATGGGCGGCTGGACCACTTCAGAGGCTTTGCGCGACTCGGACGGACGGCTCCGCAGCATTCACTTCTCGCACCCTTTGCTTGAGTTGGCGGTGCGAGGTGTGCTGAGAGCGCCGCCCGTCGAGGCACAACACCTCCGTTGCCTTCACAAACTCTTGGTCATCAGTTTCATCTTCCTCAATCTCATCATCCTCATCTTCATCTTCGTCCTTGTCGCGCCACGGGAGGCTCGTCTCCTTGCCGCTGCTTGGTCTTGCCCAAGGCCCTCCACGGGCGTGAAGCTTCTTGCGGATCCTCCGCCACCTCCCTCGGGCCCTTTCCTTGTCGCGGCGCCACTCTAGCTTTCAGAGCTCGCCATCTGCCCTACTTTCTTGCAGGCTTGGAGGTCATGGCCCTGGTGCGGTGGATCTTGCAATATTGCTTGCTCGGAGCCATCCTGCTTGTCGGCGGCGACCACAGCCTCGCCGGACTCACTAGCTTTGGCCTTGTCGGAACCGCCTCCGTCGCCGGAATGCTCGACAACTAGCACATCCTTAGCTTTTTTCTTCCTGTTGTTCTGCCTCCGGTTCTTCCTTGCCGGGGCGGCATCCTCACTGTCAGATCCCTCAGCTCCTGCAGTCTCTCCGGGGATTTTCCTCCCCTCCTCAGCCCGTGCACACTTGTCGGCCAGAGCATAGAGCTCGCTGACATCTCTGATCTTGCACATCGCCATCTCCTCCCTCAACCTGCAGTTACACACATTCGATGGAACGACCGATAACCGCTGGCGGGTGGACGCCAGGATGTTGCGCTGCACCTGGCTGAATCTCTGTATGTACTTGCGCAGGGGCTCTCCCTCCTTCTGGACGAGCAGATGCAAATCGCTCTCCTGGCCATGGGGCTTGTGGCTGCCTGTGAAGGCGCCGACAAACTAATGACACGGGTCCGCCCACGAAGAGATGGAGCCGTCCGGCAGGTGCATGAGCCAAGATCTGAAGTTGGGCTTGAGCACTAGCGGGAAGTAGTTGGCAAGGATCTTCTCGTCGCGTCCTCCGGCAGCCTGCACCGCGATGGTGTAGACGCTGAGGAACTCGACGGATGTATCCCGCCATCGCATTTCTCGCACGCCTCGCTTGAAGTTCTTGGTTTTGGGCCATCGACTTGCCGCAGCTCACGGGTGAACGCAGGGCAACCTGCCACAGACGGCAAGTCGCCTGCCTCTGGCGCATGCATATCAACAATGGGCCCGCGGCTGGTCGGATTGACGTCGCGCTTCCTTCTGCGCTACGCGCGAGTACGAAGCGTCTTCGTCGTCGCCGTTTTGGAGAACGGGCGCTGATCGCGGGCGAAGTTCGCTGGGTCCGACGACGCCGTGGAGTCGGCGCCGAGGTTGGCCCGCGAAGTCGGCGATCTCGGCCTTCGGGCGGGAGTGCACGGTGGTACTTCGCCGGTCTTGTCGCCACCGGCTTCACGGAGCGCTTTGCCGCGCTTCGACGTGCTTTCGCTTGCCGAGGCTTGTCGGCGCTGGCGGCTTAATGAGGCTATAGATAGTGGCCTCCGGTCGCCGATCTTGTCTCGGTGCCGAGGGTAATCGAGTAAGTAGGGCTCGGCCAGCGCTTCCTCCGAGTCTTGGGTGGCGGTGAGCGACGCGAGGTACGAGACATGCTCAAACTTCTAACAGTGTTAGAAGGAGCAGCATTCGCCCAGTGACCGCATTCGCGCTTCGTGCCAGGCCAAGGTTGGCGCGATGTCGGCCTTGCACGTCCCGCGACCCACCAGCCTGGCCTTGCTCCAACGCGAGCACGGCGCCAGGAGCGCCATGGCGTTGTCGATCTTGCACCTCCTGGGAGGGGTGCGGCGGATGTGCAGACGCCGAACCTTGCGGGGCCTTGTCCTTGGAGCGGGTGACGATATGAGTCCCTCCGCTGGCGCCCACTCCTCCGCCGGCGTCCACCCCACCGCCTATTTGCTCCGGTGGCGGTAGGACAGTCGCAGACGGAGCGGCTACCTCCGAAGTTTTCTTCTTCGGTGCCATGTTGACGAAGAAGCTGATGTAGCGCGCGTAGACGCCGGATCAGATACGCACGACCTCGACGCACCCCTACCTGTCGCACCAAAGATGTCGTGGTACGCTGTGGGCACGAGCACCTATGGGGCGGGGGGCCCCTTCTAGTCCGGCAAGGGAGCAGAGGGCGCACGCAGAGCAGATCGAGGCGACGGCACGCGGGGGGTTTTTACCCAGCTTCGGAGCTCTCCGAAGAGATAAAACTCCTACTGCTGCTTTGTGTTTGTATTTGTTCTTGCTCGAGAGCGTGCGCAGTAGTGGTGTTGGATGTGTCAATGGATCGAACCCCCTCACGTGCGCATGGGCCTCCCTTTATAGTCTAATAGGGTTACCGGCGTGTGGCAGCGAGAAAGAGGGGCGAAGGTAAAAACGCAGGTTGGTACAACAGTGTTCAACAGTGTCCCCTACCTAACTCTGACGGCAGGGGACAAGGGCATTTAATGCCCGTCCGGTCGCCCCAATAGTGCAAGGAAACGACCGTTAGGAGCGCCACCGATCGCCACGATGGCCTCCTTGTCACTTTCGCCTACACCAAGACCGCATGGCTGCACAAATACCGCCACGCCACGCCACAGGATGGCCCCAGGGTGACACGCCGTTGGATGTGCTGGAGCTTGGGTGCAGTGGCAGCCTTGCGCGGCAAGTGCCTCGCATGCGCCCTTCTCTGTCGTCATACCGACAAGCTTGTCGCCGTTTGCCCTCGCCGGACGCGCTGGGCGTCGCGCAAGTCTTCCGGAAGCGCCTTTGTTGGCCTTCGGCAAGCTCCTCTTCACCGGGTCTTTGTCCTTCCAGCAAACTCCTCTTGCCTGTGGCTTCGCCTGCTTGGTCGACACTTTGTTCTCGAATGGCAGTAAATGGAAATGATGGAGGGTCTTGGCGGACGCCTGCATGCCTTGCCGCTGAGTCTGCGATTGTCGTGCAGACAAGTTCGGGGTACTAAGGTACCCCTACTTTAGTACACCGACAATGGCGCACATGGACCACATGATAGGGCGCGTGGCCTCGAGCTTGGGGAGGACTACATTCACTTCACGAGCAAACTGGTTGAAGATGCGCTGAGAGGCTGGGGCCTGGGCACCGCCCAAGATGCAAGCGATAGCACGTAGCTCCTGGAAGCCCCCAGGCCCCTCGTCCTGATGATGGTCGTCATTCCTTCTTGGCGGTGGTGGCAGAGGAGGAAGGCCTGCGTTGCCTTGCGGGCGATCCTCACTAGGCTAATCCCTCCAAGCCCCCTCGCGAGGCTAGTCCTGCTAGGGGTCCTCGCGAGGCCAGTCACGCCACCCTTGGCGAGGGCCACGGTCGTCCCATCGTCGTCCACCTCTTCCTCCGCCTCGGCCATAGCCCCGATCTTTGCGCTTGGGGCGTCGACCGACACGTCCTTCTCGCATGGCCCTGAGCTCTTGGCATTCTTTGGTGTTGTGGGTGTGGAGGTCGTGGTACACACAGTACCGACTGCCCTTGGGCGACTCCGGCTGGTCCCTGCCACACTTTGTATCTGGCTCTGCTGCGAGCACAACTGCTCCGTTGCGCTTCACGTCATTGGCCTTGGCTTTCTTCTCTTCTGGGTCAGCAGCTGGGAGCTCGAGAAGGGAGAGGCGTTCCTCCTTAGCCCTTGCGCACTTGGTCGCCAGGTTGAACAACTCTAGAGACATGCACAAATCTTCGTGGATTGCCAGTTCCTCCTTCATCTTGACGTCACGGACGCCATCATAGAACGCTGAGATGATGGCCTCCTCAGTTACCTTGGGAATCTTGAGGCGAGCATTGTTGAAGCGCTGGATGTACTTCTGCAGGGTCGCTCCGGGTTGCTGCTTGATGCGGCGCAGGTCACCCACGACCGGAGGACGGTCGCGAGTGCCCTGGAAGTTGGTGATCAAGCGGGTGCGCATCTCGTCCCAGGAGGAGATCGTGTCAGGAGGCAGGTTCAGGAGCTAGGTGCGGACACCGTCTTTGAGCGCCATGAGAAACCAATTCGCCAAGACGTTTTTGTCTCTGTTGGCCGCTTCTATGCCCAGCTCATAGAGCTGCAGGAACTCCGTGGGGTTGGCAGTGTCGTCGTAGCGAGGAGGCAGATCCGGCTTGAACTTGCCCGGCCAGGCGACACTGTGTAGCTCGGTGGTGATGGCGCGGCAGCCTGCGGTGGCCACCGGAGCTCTTTGCTGACGCGGGGCTTGCTCCTGGGGATTCCCGCGCGCTGCCGCCAGGGTCAACGCGGGGTCTTGACGTGCTGGCGCAGGGATGCGGTCATGACGTGCCGGTCCAGGAAGCACGCGAGCACCTTCTTGGGGACGAGGGATCCTTGGCAGCTCCTTTCTTGTCGCGCGGGCGCTGGGCGTAGTGGGTCTTGTCCAGGGGCCGCGCGCCTTGGAGCCTAGGCGCCTTCTTGTGGAGGAGGTGGCGGAGGCACCTCCTGAGCTGCATCACCCGCGGAGGACGGAGGGCAAGGCAGTGAGAAGGATGGCGCGGGGAAGCTCCCTGCGGCCCTGACGAGCTCGGTGATGCGAGCAAGCCACTCCTCGTAGAGGTCGTCGATAGGACGGTAGTGCAGGAGCTCATGTGCCAGGAGCAACACGGCATGCATGTCCGTGGGAGCGCGAAGGGTGTGCGACAACGAACCAGCTGGAGTCAGTGACGGGGTGGCGGAGCGGCCTTCCTACCGCACCGAGGGATGCAGCGACGACGCCTGCTGCTTGTTCCAAGCCAGGCCGGTGGCGACATGGGTGGCAGGCGACGGGGAACGACGGGGAGGCCCACCGACGGGAGTCGTCGGGGCGACGTGGGCGGCAAGAGCAGCCCGACGCGCGGCGTGAGCTCGGCAAGCGTCAGCCATGGATGCGAGGAACGATCGAACGCGGAACAGCGGAAGAAAGATTTTGGCGCACCCCTACCCGGCGTGCCAAATGTCACATATCGGGTTCCGGCAAAACCCTTAAGGTTCGAACTCTAGGGTGCGCGCGAAGATCTTCCCCCTACCGATCCACGTCCCAACGCCTCGCTGAAAATCTAAGCTAAACGATGAACAACACAAGGGACACAAGATTTATACTGGTTCGGGCCACCATTGTGGTGTAATACCCTACTCCAGTAAATGGTGTGGTGGATTGCCTCAGGGGCTGATGGTGAACAATACAAGGGAAAAACAGCCTCGCGAGAGGTGTTCTTGTGGTGGTGCTTTGCCTGAGAAGGATTCGATCCGCTCTCGATGGCTCTGGGTTAGATGATCCCTCTCTCTGGTGGCTATCTTTATATATAGAGGCCCTGGTCCTCTTCTCAAATATTGAGCGGGAAGGGCGTCGACAATGGCCATTTTGAAGGGGAACATCTAGTACAAGTTATCCTGACTAAAGTTGGTCTTCGGCTGCCAAAGGCACTGGCGATGACGCCGTCTTGGGCTCCAGGGTGACCTCCGTCCTGTCGCTCTGCTGGTCTTGGTCTCGTTGCACCGAAATGGTAACCTTTGACTGATGCCTCAGTACTACGGCTGGGTTCTCTCTGACGCCTCCATCCGAGCGGCGCTGGGCCAGGCAATGACGGCTTCTGAGGAGGAGAAGCAAGCCACCTCCCAGGCAATAGCCGCTCGCGACGCGGCATTGAAGGATGCTTCAACTGTCGGGGGCCACCGCAAGGCGCTGGAGGACGAGCTGCAAGGCTTTGTGTGATGAGCTCGCCAAGGAGGTTCGCGACCGTCAGGCTCGGGAGGAGGAGATGAAGGCTCGGGAGGCTGCTGTCAGGGATAGCGACGCTGAACTCTCAGCTGATCGCGGCCAGCTGAGGATGCTGGAGCAGACGCTGAGGGTTGAGCTGGATGCCAAGGCGAAGGTCTTGACCGAGGGCTGCGCGGCTTTCACGGACTATGAGGTGAGGTCTCGCAAGGCGCTGAAGACGCTTTATGAAGAGGGTCATTGTCAGAGCCCTAGAATACCTGAGTGAAATAGTTGCAACTACACTCATGCATCATGTCTAAAAATTCTGAAAGTTGAATTGAGGTTTGTTGAAACCCTCAGAAATCAGTTCAAAAAAATAACCAACTTTAAAATCTTCTCAAATGAGTTCAAGAAAATGTTCCTGCTATTCTATAGAAATATTGGCAAGAGGTAAAATTCAAACCAATATTTTTAGGAGCTCAGAAATACTTATTTTGGCCATTTGAATTAATCCAATAATTATTTGCTTTGGATTTATATTTAATATATATTAAATATAACTCCAATAATTCTGGAAATTGTGAGTGGCCTTGAATATATTTTACCAGGCCACATTATAATTTCTAGAATTTATAAAAATGATTTGGTATAAAAATCAAATCAAAACAAAATGACAGAAATAGAAAATAGAAAGGAAACCTCACCTGACTTACCGCAGCCCACCTGGCCGGCCCAGTCACCTGGCCCAGCCCACCTCCTCCTGTCGTCTACCTCCCCTCACCTCGGAGCAGCTCGGTGGGGAGCGCTGGCGATGCCATGGCGTCCTCCCTGGCTGCCTCACGCCCTCGAGGCCCTTCCAGCGCCACGGAGATGGCCACGCACCCCCAGGCCCTCTCACTCTCTCCCCGAGCTCCTCTCCTCCTCTGGCTCTCTCGCACGCAACCACCGAGCGCTGTCGCCGCTGTCGACGAACACCACCGCGGCCATCGCCTCTCCCTCGCCTCTTCGTGCTGTCCAGAGGCTCCGCCTCGACGCCATGGATCCCCAAGACGAAGCACGCGCTCGCGGGACGCCTGAAGCAACGCCATCATCCTCATCCACGCCATCGGCCACCGGAGATCCCACTCGCCGCCCCGCTCGCTTCAGCCTCTCCTTGAGCTCGCCGACTCGCTCCTCGTGTTCACTGTGAGCTTGTGATCATCCTCCCCCTCTCCATTCTCTCTCTTGCACTCCGTAGCCACCGCGCCCCTCTCGCCTCACTACGCCGCCGCCTGCGCTCATCGCCGGCGTGGCCCCGGTGACCAAATGGCCCCGTGTGTGCGTTCGCTGTGCTTGTCACATCGTGTAGAGGCTCTTGAGCGCATTAGTTCGTGCGTCTACATGCTGCAGCCGCGTTCCCGTGCACCCCCGAGCTCCGGTCACCGCCCACGCTGCTCGCTGGCGTCATCTCCAGCCACCCTCGCTCACACTGCTTGCTCCATTAGATGCGCGCGAGCTCCAGCTAGCCATAGAGACCAACCGCAGCTCAAACAACGGCCTGTAGTTGAAACCCGAGCCACCCCAGTGCGTCCCCGCCGCGTTTTTGGTCGTCGCCGGTGACACTCCGGCGAGCTGACGTGGCACCGTCATTAGTGGCTAATGACGCCACTAACTAACACCATAACTCACTAACGGATGGGCCCCACTGCTTAACTAACCCTGCTTAGCTCCTGTTTAGACCAAACTAACCCCGATGGGCCCCACAGGTCAGTTTGACCTGGCCACGTCACTCGTTGACCAGCCCCACACGCCGATCTTCGACTTGTCGACGTGGTTGTTGACTGACCCCACGTCGTGACACTAGCTAGCACTGGGTCACTGACTAGTGGACCCCACAGGTCAGTTTGACCTAGACCGTGCTCCGTTGACTCGCTTACGTCATGCTGAAGTAGTGCTGACGCAGTAATGCATTTTCTAGAATTAGTTTAATTCTAAATAATTCAGAAAATCCAGAAAAAGGCCTAAACTTCTAAAAAACCATATATCCAAATGAAACAAGTTATATATGGAAAATGATCAGAAAAATCCAATCTATCCATCTGTACCATTTTCATGGATGTTAGAACAACGTATGACCACTGTTTACGACATTCAATTAAATGACATTTAAGAAATCACGTATGGAGTTTGAATTTGAATCTAGTGTTCAAACAACTCCATTTAACTTGTTGTTAGTTGCATTAGCTCAATCAACAGCATATTGCCATGTCACATTCATGCATCATATTGCTGTTGATTGTGTGCCCTCTTGTTTGCTGGTGTTTATTCCCCCTCAGTAGACGTATATTCCAGCGACGAGTTCGATGACACCGATGAAGAGCTATATCATCTTCAGAAGCGCCAGGCAAGCAAAACCCCCTTGTTCATTCCGATACAATCCCACTCTCTCGCTCCTGCTCTCTTTTACTGCTTTAGAACAACAACAATTCAATTGTTACATGCTGCGGTAGTTGAACCCCTTTCCTCTGCATGACCTGTCATTTTCACAGTAAATAGATGAAACCCACTAGCATGAGTAGGAGTTGTTTGAGACCTGATGTGCCTACTCATTCATGCTTGTTTGTCATGCCTGCTATTGCTTAGAGTTGTGTCAGGTCTGATTCATCGGGGATGAATTGGAATGTGGTGAACATGTCCTACTGTTGAGAGCTAACTGTGTGAACACAATTTGGTAAAGGTAGCGATGAGAGGCCATGTTGGAGTACATGGTGGGTTGTCTCATTGAAACCGTCCTCAGGAACTGAGTTCTGTGTTTGTGGTCCATGAACAGTTTCTACCACGCATTGGGTTTCGGTAACTCGACCCCTCTCGACTTATTAATCAACTTGATCTCTGCGCAGGAGTTGCAACTAGTTTCTGGTGTTTGTAGGTAGTGCTAGTAGTCTACCAAGTGGCACTCGGTACAGGTGGGCTTGGGACAAACTAGGTGCAGTGGCACGGTGTACCAAGTGGCACCCGGATGGTGGGCTTGGGAACCCTGCTCACATCATTTGGGGCCATGAGCGACACCCCGGCCGGATCTCCTTTCGGATGGAACCCGAATAGGCGATAAACCCGGACTAGAGACTTGTGTGGTTAGTCAGGTCGTGGCCGACTCCCTCGCGAGGCTTCCACTTGAAGGTTGCCGAGATACACGATGTGTACATGGTGGTAAGTGGCGAGAGCATGTGTGATGAAGTACACCCCTGCAGGGTTAACATTATCGATTCGAATAGCCGTGTCCGCGGTAAAGGACTTCTGGGTTGCCTGTACAATTCATAGACAAGTGAAAGTGGATACTCTAAAATGCGCAAGATAAGCGTGAGTGCTATGGATGGCGTTCTCGTAGGGAGACGAGAGCGGATCCATAGTGGTGTATTGATATGGTGAATATGTGGACTCGTAGCGCCACCTCAAAAGAGTTACTTGCAAATGTAGTACGTGATAGCTAATGAGTCAAAGCTGGCTTGTTGTAGTTAAACCCCACCATCCCCTTTGTTGATAATGATGCATATGTAGTTAGTTCTGATGTAAGTCTTGCTGGGTACATTTGTACTCACGTTTGCGTATTTTATGTTTTTGCAGAGAGAATTCAGTCTCACTAGTAGTTTCAAGTTTACTTCAACGTTTAGCTTGTTACCTCAGCTACGATCTTGTGCCCTCGGTAGGATCTTGTAGATAGTCAGGCTTCTCAGCCTTCTTCATTTGTAGATGTCTTTACTCAGACATGTTAAACTTCTGCTTGTGCTTTGACTTGTGTGCTCTGAATGCAGGGTCAAGAGACCCATGTTTGTAATATCTCGCTCCTCGGAGTCTATTGAATAATACTTGAGTTGTAGAGTCATGTTGTGATGCCATGTTGTATTTGCACGTATCGAGCATATTGTGTGTATGTTATTGAAATGCTTGGTATGTGTGGGATCTGACTATCTAGTTGTTTATCCTGGTAGCCTTTCTTACCGGGAAATGTCTCCTAGTGCTTCCACGGAGCCTTGGTAGCTTGCTACTGCTCCGGAACACTTAGGCTGATCGGCATGTGTCCTTCTTCGTTCCTGTGTCTGTCCCTTTGGGGAAATGTCACGCGGTGTCTACCAGAGTCCTGTTAGCCTGCTACAGCCCAGTTTACCGGAGTCCTACTAGCCCAGTTGCTAAAGCCCGGATTCACTCGCTGATGACCTACACGTTCATCGCTGGGCCATGTATGCCTGTCCCTGTAAGTTAGTGCCACTTTGGGTTCATGACTAGTCATGTCAGCCTGGGCTCCATGTCATATGGATGCTAGCGACACTATCATATACGTGTGCCAAAAGGCGCAAACGGTCAAGGGCCTAGTAAGGCAACACCCGTGGGAATACCGTGCGTGAGGCCGCAAAGTGATATGAGGTGTTACATGCTTGATCGGTGTGGCATTGAGTCGGGGTCCTGACAGTCTAGAGAAGCCGCTAGCCAGAGCCACGGAAGGCCCCGCCAAGTTGCTTCCCTTCCTGGTCGAGGCGCTTGAGGAGGTCATGACCGGCATCGTCCCCATGGCCGAGGTTGAAGCTCGCGTCCTGTCCTCCGCAGCGCTGACGCGGATCCTCAGCCACGTCTAGCTCTGCAACCCCGACGCCAACCTTGCCGACTTGTTGGGACCTGTGGATGCCGAGTGCTCCACCGCTGCTGCTGAGGCCGTGAAGGGCCGAGCGGAGGCCTTGCTGGCAAAGTTCCGCACATTCAACACTGCGCCCAAGCGAGGTGCTGCTGGCTCCGTGGCCTCAGGGGGTGGAGCTGACAAGCGCAACTTCACCACGAGCGGCGGCTCTGCCCAAGGGTGATCTTCTCACGGCTTCTTTGCAATTCCTGCAACATGTACCGTGCCTCATGGTGGCGTTTAAACTTGTGTTTGGTATCGTGAGAACAATTTATGGTCTGTAATATTTGCTTCTGATTTTGCTTCTGAATTTTTGAGATTTTGCGGTTTCCTTCCTATTTTCTTTTCGTTCTACGTCGGCAGGGCCCGGCCCCACGCATACCTCAGCCGCCGTTAGCCCTGACCGGATCACCAGGACTGGACTAAGGAGTGAGGGGCTACATGGCAAATTAGGCTCCGGTGTCGCGATGCTCAGGAGTCCCCCTTGACGCGCAAACAGCAAACAGGGAGGGGGTGTAGGAGTGCATCTATCGTTCTACGTCGGCAGGGCCCGGCCCCGCGCATACCTCAACCGCCGTTAGCCTTTCGGAACTAAGGAGTGAGGGGCTACATGACCAGTTAGGCTCTTGAGTCGCGATGCTCAAGAGTCCCCCTTGACGCTCAAACGGTCTTCATACCTTGGCTCTGCTCGGGGAGGGGCACGCGACGACCAGGTCCGAGGGACCTGGCTGGGTGGCGTGCGCTCGAGCGTGACCCGGGCGGAGCCCCCGTGTCCAGCCCCCTCGCGCGGCACTCCCGAGGGGACTGTTGGGGAACGTAGTAATTTCAAAAAAAAATTCTACGCACACGCAAGATGATGGTGATGCATAGCAACGAGAGGGGAGAGTGTATGTCCACGTACCCTCGTAGACCATAAGAGGAAGCGTTATGACAACGCGGTTGATGTAGTCGTACGTCTTCACGATCCGACCGATCCAAGTACCGAACGTACGACACCTCCGAGTTCAGCACACGTTCAGCTCGATGACGATCCCCGGACTCCGATCCAGCAAAGTGTCGGGGATGAGTTCCGTCAGCACGACGGCGTGGTGACGATGTTGATGTTCTACCAGCGTAGGGCTTCGCCTAAACTCCGCGACGATATGACCGAGGTGGAATATGGTGGAGGGGGGCACCGCACACGGCTAAGGAATGATCCGTAGATCAACTTGTGTGTCTATGGGTGCCCCCTGCCCCGTATATAAGGAGGGAGGGAGGAGGAGGCGCCCTAGGAGGGGGCGCCATGGGGAGTCCTACTCCCACCGGGAGTAGGATTCCCCTTTCTAGTCAACTAGGTGTCCTTCCATGTAGTAGGAGTAGGAGATAAGGAAGGGAAAGAGAAGGGAAGGAAGGAGGGTGCGGCCCCTCCCTAATAATTCGGACTAGGCCTTGGGGCGCGGGCTGCCCGAGCAGCCCCTCTCTCTTCCTTGAGGGGCCCAATAAGGCCCAATACTTCCTCGGCGAATTCCCGTAACTCTCCGGTACTCCGATAAATACCCGAATCACTCGGAACCTTTCCGAACACCGAATATAGTCGTCCAATATATCGATCTTTACGTCTCGATCATTTCGAGACTCCTCGTCATGTCCCCGATCTCATCCGGGACTCCGAACTCTTTCGGTACATCAAAACTCATAAACTCATAATATAACTGTCATCGTAACGTTAAGCGTGCGGACCCTACGGGTTCGAGAACTATGTAGACATGACCTAGAACCATTCTCGGTCAATAACCAATAGCGGGACCTGGATGCCCATATTGGCTCCTACATATTCTACGAAGATCTTTATCGATCAAACCGCATAACAACATACGTTGTTCCCTTTGTCATCGGTATGTTACTTGCCGAGATTCGATCGTCGGTATTCAATACCTAGTTCAATCTCGTCACCGCAAATCTCTTTACTCGTTCTATAATGCATCATCTCGTAACCAACTCATTGGTCACATTGCTTGCACAAGGCTTATAATGATGTGCATTACGAGAGGGCCGAGAGATACCTCTCCGAGCAATCGGAGTGACAAAACCTAATCTCGAAATATGCCAACTCAACATGTACCTTGGAGACACACTGTAGTACTCCTTTATAATCACCCGATTCGTTGTGGCGTTTGGTAGTACCCAAAGTGTTCCTCCATTAGCAGGAGTTGCATAATCTCATAATTCTGAGGAACATTGGTTTTGTATAAGTCATGAAGAAAGCAATAGCAACATACTAAACGATCAAGTGCTAAGCTAACGGAATGGGTCAAGTCAATCACATCGTTCTCCTAATGATGTGATCCCGTTAATCAAATGACAACCTTTTTGTCCATGGCTAGGAAACATAACCATCTCTGATAAACGAGCTAGTCAAGTAGAGGCATACTAGTGACACTATGTTTGTCTATATATTCACACATGTATTATGTTTCCGGTTAATACAATTCTAGCATGAATAATA
The DNA here is from genome assembly GCA_021437245.1 of Aegilops speltoides. Lineage (NCBI taxonomy): Eukaryota > Viridiplantae > Streptophyta > Magnoliopsida > Poales > Poaceae > Aegilops > Aegilops speltoides. Next base: position 164,018,188 of record CM038141.1, read on the forward strand.
AACATTATCATGAAATAAGGAAATAAATATTAACTTTATTATTGCCTCTAGGGCATATTTCCTTCAGGGACACGTTGCCATGAGGCGAGACAAGACACTGAGCTCTAGGCTTCCTGAGGTTGATACAGCCATGGGCTTCCCTCAGTTGTTTATCACCAGCATGGAGCATAGCGCTACCGTATGTGTACGGGCATAGCCACTCCTTGGCAGTGTCGGCAGCCAGCGCGGAGCATGGTGCTTCCATTGGTACGTGGTAGGGGGGCCCTGAGGGAGTCTTGGACTAGGGGGTGTCCGGACAGCCGGACTATCATTGCCAGCCAGACTCCAAGACTATGATGATACAAGATTGAAGACTTCGTCCCGTGTCCGGAGGGGACTTTCCTTGGCATGGAAGGCAAGCTTGGCGCTACGGATATGTAGATCTCCTACCATCGTAACCGACTCTGTGTAACCCTAGCCCTCTCCGGTGTCTATATAAACCAGAGGGCTTTAGTCCGTAGGACGAACAACCATTACAACAATCATACCATAGGCTAGCTTCTATGGTTTAGCCTCCTTGATCTCGTGGTAGATCCACTCTTGTACTACCCATATCATCAACATCAATCAAGCAGGAGTAGGGTTTTACCTCCATCGAGAGGGCCAGAACCTGGGTAAAACATCGTGCCTTGTCTCCTATTACCATCCGCCTAGACGCACAGTTCGGGACCCCCTACCCGAGATCCGCCGGTTTTGACACCGACATTGGTGCTTTCATTGAGAGTTCCTCTGTGTCGTCACCGATAGGCTTGATGGCTTCTTCAATCAACAACAACGCCGTCCAGGGTGAGATTTGTCTCGCCGGACAGATCTTTGTATTCGGCGGCTTCGCACTGCGGGCCAATTCACATGGCCATCTGGAGTAGATCAAAAGCTACGCCCCTGGCCGTCAGGTCAGACTTGGAAGCCTAAACTTCACGGCGGATATCCGCGGAGACTTGATCTTCGATGGATCCGAGCCGCAGCCGAGCGTGCCGCACTGTCACGATGGGTATGATCTAGCTCTGCCACCGGACAGTACTTTGGAGGCCGCACACGAATCCGCTCCGACCCATAGTCCGGAGCCGATTGCGCAGATCGAGGACGGGCCGCCTCGGGAGCTGCAACTTCCACGGCGATGGAGCCAAACACTGACCTCGTCCCTTATAAGGCTCGTGACTCCGAGGTGCCAGACTCCCTGCCAGACTCCGAACCTCCTGCGCCCCTGCCAATCGAATACGATTGGGCACCGATCATGGAGTTCACCGCTGCGGACATCTTTCAGCACTCACCCTTCGGCGACATCCTAAATTCGCTAAAGCACCTCTCGCTATCCGGAGAGCCCTGGCCGGACTATGGCCAGGATGGTTGGGATGCGGACGTCGAAGAAATTCAAAGCCCACCCACCACCCACTTGGTAGCAACTGTCGACGATCTAACCAACATGCTAGACTATGACTCCGAAGGCATCGACGGTATGGACGACGATGCCGGAGACGATCAAGAACCAGCGCTCACCGAGCACTGGAAGGCCACCCCAACACATGATGTATATATGGTGGACACCCCAAAAGGAAGCGATAACGAGGACCAACGGGAGGCGGCAAAGATAATCCGCCGACAAACAACCAAAGCGGCGACGCGAGACGCCGCCCTAAGTCCGCCTCGGCAAAAACAGCGCCCTAATGACCCAGCAATAGAGCAGGGCGAACCGGTGGGCGGCGAACATGCAACCAAGAAACCGTCCAAACAGGACGAATCGGATAATCAATCCATGCCCGCGAAACCAACAGTCCAGACGACCTCACGCCGGACACACCACGGAGAATAAGAGCCTTCACAAAAGACTCGCCGCCCTGCAAGAAGTGCCAAGAAGGAAAACGGAAGCTCAAAACAGCGAAAGACATACTTAGAATGAGGTGGAGCAAAGTGCTCAAAACCGCAGACAAATACGGCAATGGCCATCAATCAAAGAGCTACCCGAAGCGCAAGCTGCTGCCAGAATTTGACGAGGAAGCCATAGAGCCACCACAGTCAAAAATCAAAGAAGCCGCCTGGCCGGATAGACGACCAGATGACAGGCCAAAAACGACAAGTGGTGCCACACACAAGCCAACTCATGATCCTGGGAAAACAGACGGCCCAGCCAGGTCCATTTATGGGCCAAAACAGAGGGCCCCAGGAAGCAATACAACACGCCAAGTATTCGAAAACAGCGGCACACCGAAATACAGGGGCGCCGCACACCCACTATGTTTCACCAATGAGGTGTTGGATCATGAAATTCCAGCAGGGTTTAAACCCATAAACATAGAGGCTTACGACGGAACAACAGACCCTGGAGTCTAGATAGAGGATTATATACTACACATACACATGGCTAGAGGAGATGATCTCCACGCCATAAAATATCTACCCCTCAAGCTCAAAGGGCCAGCTCGTCATTGGCTCAAAAGCCTCCCAGAAAACACTGTTGGAAGTTGGGAAGAGCTTGAGGACGCGTTTAGAGAAAATTTTCAAGGGACTTATGTCCGCCCTCCGGGTGCAGACGATCTAAGTCATATAACTGAACAGCCCGGAGAGTCAGCACGCAAATTCTGGAACAGGTTCCTTACTAAAAAGAACCAAATAGTCGACTGTCCGGACGCCGAAGCCTTAGTAGCTTTTAAACACAACGTCCGAGACGAACGGCTCGCCAGACACCTCGGCCAAGAGAATCCGAGGACAATGGCCGCGCTAACAAGCCTCATGACCCACTTTTGCACAGGGGAAGACAGCTGGCTAGCAAGATGCAGCACCAGCGATCCAAGTACATCCGAGATCAGAGATGGAAACGGAAGATCACGGCGCAGAAAGGATCAGCGCCGGAATAAAGGAAAAAGTCCAAAGAACACGGCGGTCAATGCCAGATTCAAAAGCTCGCGGCCAAACAACAAAACACTGCCTCTTAAGGACAACAGTGATGAGCTATCCAACTTAAACAAAATTTTGGATCGGATATGTCAAATCCACAGTACCTCCGGAAGGCCTGCAAACCACACCCACAGAGATTGTTGGGTTTTCAAACAGTCCGGCTGACTCAACGCCGAACACAAGGGGCTCGATGCACCAAGCGAGGATGATGATGAACCCCACCAGCAGAGCACCGGAAAACAAAAGACTTTCCCACAAGAAGTCAAAGCAGTAAACTCACTTCATGTGATAGTACGGAAAAACAATGCGGCACCCGCTAAGACAGGTGTCGCACGGTCCACCCCAGCGGAACCTCGAGATTGGATGTCAAAACCAATCACTTTTGACCACCTGGATCATTCCAGAAGTGTTTGAAATGCAGGATGGACTGCTCTGATATTGGATCCTATAATCGACGGACTACAATTTACACAAGTCCTGATGGACGGTGGCAGCGATTTAAACCTGCTATATCCGAACACAATCCGCAAATTGGGGATAGACCTTACTAAAATTCGACATAGCCGCACTTCCTTTAAAGAAGTCACGCCAGGCCCTTCCGCCAAGTGCACAGGCTCCTTATTACTAGAAGTTGTCTTCAGGTCACTGGCCAACTTCCGACGCGAAAAGCTAATCTTTCATGTCGCCCCATTCAAAAGTAGCTATCAAGCACTATTGGGACGCGAAGCTTTTGTCCGCTTTAACGCAATACCACATTACGCGTCTCTTACACTTAAAATGCCCGGTCCACGTGGCATCATTTCATTAAGAGGGTCATTCAAAGCCCCCGGACAAGGCTAGACGAGTCCGGCATAAATAAGCTAGGGGCTCCCTAGCCGCACACCCCTTCACAAGGGGCTGTGCATATAAGCAATAATGAGCTAATATAGACTCAGCTTTATTCATTTATTAATATTTTTATGCACTTTTTCCCAACGATTTCCTTTCAAACTAAGTTCTCTCTTTTTACCAGATGAACAACGTGCACACCGTCGAGGATAACGGCACAATGGAATACTGGTGGCGTGCGGAGGGACCCGTTGCAAGGATTCTTTTGATTAAGACCTGCGTAAACCTTTTTTTGTCTCTTGTTGCTATAATCCCTGGTTTCTCATTATAACCGAGTGGAGATCTGATGTTTTGGCATCGGCGCGTCACGAGGACCTCGCCGTGCACGGACACTAGGGGCTCGAGGCATCGTTTACGCCCATTATTATAAAGACCGAACACCTTAGGGAGTGTTGGCGTCTCGAGATTAGGCCTTATATGCATCAGCTCGAATCAAGTCTTTGGTCAAATGTTGGGTTTGCTGGCTCCTGTGTTTTGCTGCCTTCGTTCCGTATCATTGGGTAACGCGGCACCGGAGAACTCTGCGATTGTGCCCAGTTCGCCGGGCGAGAACCTCGAGAGAAAGCCGAAAACTGATCATCATGATCTGCGAGAGACTGGTCAACCACTCGATCGACCACCGGAATGTTTAGAATTCCTCCGCTTTGTGAAGGACCGTTTCGGTCAGGCACATCGCGCCCCAAATTCGGAGCGCGGTGCCCCGTGGGCTATATCGTAGCCCACCCTCAAACTCAATGGCTAAGTGAAAGTAATAAAAATTACAGTCCGGTTGCCTCGTTTGCTACGCTACCACCTCCTTAACAGGACCGAGACGCCGGATTAAGTGTGAAAATCGCTATTTTTGCGAACACCCCGCACCTTGTGCGTGGGGCTGGCAAACGACTGCCATCTTTCGGGTTATACATGCATTATACATAAGCGGCCGCCGACAGAGATATTTCAATACTTGAACGAACAAGTACAAAAAGTGCCTACATCATAAACATTGTTTTATAAAATTAAACGTTCATTTCAACGTGACGTTTTTCGAGCACTACGACTCTATTACACAAGCACCACGCAGAACTTCCCCAAAATAGTGCTCGGCGGGTAACCGGCTATCGTCCGAACCCTGGGTCGCAATAGCGGTGGCATCCATCTCCGTCCAATGTGTCTTCACACGGGCGAGTGCCATCCGCACACCCTCTATGCAGGCCGACCGCTTCATCGCCTTGATATGCGGCACCGCCCCAAGAAATTGCTGCAATAAGACAAAATAGCTCTTCGGCTTGGGCCTATCCGGCCAGACATTAGTCACGATATCCGTCATGGCAAGTCCGGACAACCTATTCAGCTCAGGCCATTCGGCCAACCGATCGGTCAGCGGAAGTGAACGATCTGGACTATGGAATTGAGACCAAAATAACTCTTCCATCTTGTGATCCTTCCGACCGGAAGTGCTGCGGCATCCGCCGCTTTTCGCCGCTAAGTCCATATATGGATCCTCCGGACCCCACAGCTGGCCAAGCTGGGCATACTTTGGATCCGTAAACCTGCGGCGTAGCAGAAAAGGCTTGCCAGCCACAATGTCTCCGGCCTGGCGTAGCTCCTCCTTTATAGCCCACATTGTAGAACGGGCATCCTTGGATTCGGCGGTGGCCTTCCCTAGGTCTTCCCGCTCCGATAGGCGCTCCTTTTCAAAAGCCTCATTGCAGTCGGTAGCATCCTTCAATTTAACGGCCAGTTCGGCCATCTCTTCCCTGCTTCGGCAGTGTGCAGCCTTTTCGGCTTCTAACTCCTCGGCCGCCCTCGAGGCGGCCGCATCACTCCTTCTGGCTTGCTCCTTGGCTTGAGCAAGTTCTACCAGAAGGCTCTCCACAGCAGCAGCACCATCTGCGTCAAGCACAAATATTGCAAGAGGTGTGCTTTGGCTCCCTTAATAGGTGACTGCGGAGAAACAACTTACCTTGCGACTCGTCAAGTCGCTTGTTGATTAGCGCGTTGTCCGCATCCGCAACATTGAGTTGCCTCTTTAATTCAGCAACTCCATCAGTCCGGCTAGAACCCGGACTATCTGCCACCTGCATAGGAAAGGCAAAACTCTATACCTGCGATTTTGATCCTCGACACGCTGTCGCTTTCGACAACCTACCGAGTCTCAGGGGCTACTATCTATACAGGGCGCACTTTATGTGCAAAACTGTCAAAAAGGGGTGTCATTATTACATACCTCAAACCCCGCCAGCAAACTCCTGACGGCATTATGCAATCCGCTTTCGGCGGACGAAATCTTTCCAATCACCATGCTCATCAATGCACGGTGATCTTCTGAGATGGACGCCCTCTCAAGCAGATCCTTCAGCTCCCCCGGCCGAACACTAGTCGGCGCCGAACTCTTCGGCTCTGCCGGGCTCGGGGATACCCTCCGTGATGACACTTCAGGCTCGTCCGCCCTATCGGACGGCGCAGCGGACGGAGGCGTCTCACTCTCCACCATCTCCGGACGAAGATCCCCCGAAGATGAGCTCATCTGAGAAGGTCGGAGATCCGAACTACAAGGTAAAAATTTGGTTATCCTCAGAAGCACAAATAGGGATGTCTCTTATTACCGAGCTCTCTTTTTTCTACTTACGGCTCGCTGGAGGGCTGATTCTTTATGGGAGACTGTGCGGCCGGGGCCTCGCCGGACGCAGGACCCTCTGGTGAAGATTTCTTCCCCCGTTTAGAGGCTTTTGCTTTCGGGTCTTCGGAGGCGGTCCTCTTCTCCCCCTGGAGGGGGGGACTCTCAATCCCCCCTCTTTCAAGAGCCTCCTTGGACGAGGCGGTAGCTCCTCTATTTTCCCCTTCGCCTTCTTCTGAAGGCGCAACCTCCAGCATCTTGAATAGCATGGGATCCGGCGCGGTCTCTGGGAGGGGTCCGGACACCGTATCAGCTTTGCTTGCGCTATCCACTCCTGTTGAAGGATAGCGGGTTAAAACGCGAATTGTAGAAAGGCAAACAAACGGTACGTCCGAACACTGAGCTACTTACTTGAGTATCCAAGGCGATTGCAGCTTAGGCGGCGTCCTCGGTCAATTCGGACACACCGCCTGCGTGATCGAAGAACAACTCGTACATCTCCATGGGTGTCGTACCCATAAAGTGTTGGAGAATCTGTGGTCCCTCGGATTGAACTCCCATAGCCGGAGAGGACGGGCGTTTGGAGGCGAGGAGACGCCTAATCAGCATAACTTGCATCACTACGACCAGATCGATCTCCCTCGCCTGGAGGTCTCGAATCCGGCCCTGCAATAGGGGCACGTCTTTTGACGGGCCCCAGTTGAGCCCTTGGTTGACCCACGACATCAATCATCATGGAGGTCCCGAGCGGAATAAGGGCGGCGGCTTCTGTCTGCTGCCCTTTGGAGCGGTGATATAGAACCGCTCCGGCTACCACAAGCCAAGCTCCTCTTGGAAGGAGCCCTCGGGCCACGGGGCATCGGCCCTCCTGCTTACGGTCGCCCCGCCGCACTCTGCTTGACGCCCCCCGATCATCTTTGGCTCCACATTGAAGGTCTTCAGCCACATGCCGAAGTGGGGGGTGACGCGGAGGAAGGCTTCGCAGACGATGATAAATGCGGAGATATGGAGGATGGACTCCGGAGCCAAGTCGTGGAATTCCAACCCGTAGTAGAACATGAGCCCTCTCACAAAAGGATCCATCAGGAAGCCTAAACCCCGACGGAGGTGGGACACAAAGACGACATACTCGCCGGGCTCGGGGGTGGGATTGGCCTGCCCTTCGGCGGGCAACCTGTGCGAAATCTCGTAAGACAGGTACTTGGCCTCTCACAGCTTTAGCACGTCCTCCTCCGTGACGGAGGAGGGAATCCACCGGCCCTCAAGGTCGGAGCCGGACATTGTTGAAGGTCCGAGGCGCTCGAATCTGGGGCTCTGGGTGTTGGAACTCGGGGCAATGAGAAGATTTGATGGAGGAATGAAGAAAAGAAACGAGCCTTGGTCCTATTATAAAGAGGAAGAATACCAAGAGCCGTCTCCGTGACCGTTCGGGACGCCGCCGATAGAGGCGTGGCGGACAAGCGGCGTTGGGTTACCCACGTCCGTATTGATGAGAATCACGGAATAAGGGGAACACGATCTCTGCTTCGACAAGGCGTGCCAAAGAAACCGCCGCTAAAGCAGCGAGGTGGTATAAATAAAAAATGATTCAAGTAAAGGCTTGGTAGTGGCGTGACGTCATGCTAATAGACACGTCAGCAGATTGAACTTGTGTACGTATTATTCTCTCTATGGTGGAGCGTGGAATTTATTTTGCAGAGCCGGACACTATCCTGGTGTTCACAATCTTCTATGAATTATTCGGAGGAGAAACCCGCCTTGCAATGCCGAACAATATATGCGCCGGACTCGCCGTCATTGAAGCCTGGTTCAGGGGCTACTGAGGGAGTCCTGGACTAGGGGGTGTCCGGACAGCCGGACTATCATCGTCAGCCGGACTCCAAGACTATGAAGATACAAGATTGAAGACTTCGTCCCGTGTCCGGAGGGGACTTTCCTTGGCGTGGAAGGCAAGCTTGGCGATACGGATATGTAGATCTCCTACCATTGTAACCAACTCTGTATAACCCTAGCCCTCTCCGGTGTCTATATAAACCGGAGGGCTTTAGTCCGTAGGACGAACAACCATTACAACAATCATACCATAGGCTAGCTTCTAGGGTTTAGCCTCCTTGATCTCGTGGTAGATCCACTCTTGTACTACCCATACCATCAATATCAATCAAGCAGGAGTAAGGTTTTACCTCCATCGAGAGGGCCCGAACCTGGGTAAAAACATCGTGCCCCTTGTCTCCTATTACCATCCGCCTAGACGCACAGTTCGGGACCCCCTACCCGAGATCTGCCGGTTTTGACACCGACAGGCCCCCTCCGGGAGGAGCCCCCGGGTTTGTACAGCCCCACCCTGACACATGGTCGGCACGGTAGGGCTAGACGTGGTGTATCTGGGCACTCGTGAGCCAGCACGGGACTCACGAGGCCCTACCTCAAGGCGGGTTGCGCCTGATCTTGAGCCTTGGGCGGCTAAGTGTTCCTGCAAGGTGGTTAGAGGCAAACGCTCTACGTCCTCATGTCCCGGCCCTCGAGCTAGCTCAGCCGCCGCTAGTATGCCAGGTCGCAATGCCGTGGACAAGGCCAGGGGGTGAGGGATGGAGAGCCAGTAAGAGCCCCTGAGTCGAGATGCTCAGGCGCCCCCTTATAACATGCAAATGATTTGCATGAGAGAGAAAAAGGGGCCGCAATGGGCGAGAGGTGATAATCATAGGCAAGTTGAGTATGAAAAAGCAAACCCACTTAGATAGATGTAGGAAAGACACATGCCACTGGGTCAGGCCCGAGCAGCTTGGGGATGATGCTGCCCGAGGGGCGCCCCCAACAAGGTAGGCTAAAGACATAAGTGTAGGATCGGAAGTATGTCTAGAGGGGGGGTGATTAGACTACTTGACAACTTAAAAGTTTCGCCTTTTGATTAGAGTAGGTTTTTAGCAAGTTCACAATGATGACCAAGTCAAGTATCACCCTACACATGCAATTCTAGAGTTATGGCAGCGGAAAGTAAATTGCACATATAGTAAATAAGAGGTGGAGAAGAGCAAACGCAATTTGGAGACACGGAGATTTTTCTCGTGGTTCCGATAGGTGGTGCTATCGTCAATCACGTTGATGGAGACTTCAACCCACGGAGGGTAGCAGCTGCGAGAGTCCACGGAGGCTCCACCCACGAAGGGTCCACGAAGAAGCAACCTTGTCTATGCCATCATGGCCTCGTCCACGGAGGACTAGCCTTACTCGGGTAGATCTTCACGAAGTAGGCGATCTCCTTGCCCTTACAAACTTCTTGGTTCAACTCCACATCTTGACGGAGGCTCCCAAGCGACACCTAACCAATCTAGGAGGCACCACCCTCCAAAAGGTAATAGATGGTGTTGGTGATGATGAACTCCTTGCTCTTGTGCTTCAAATGATAATCTCCCCAACACTCAACTCTCCTCACTGATTTGGCTGTGGTGGAAGAAAGGATTGAGTGGAAAGCAACTTGGGAAGGCTAGAAATCAAGTTTCATATGGTGGGAGTGGAGCAACTTGATCTCAACACAAGGGTAGGTAGTTTTCTTCTCGAAATGTAAGGTAGGAGTGGTAGTTCTTTCGATGGCTCTCTCCACGAATGAAGAGGAGGTGGAGGGGTATTTATAGCCTCCACACAAAATCCAACCGTTACACACATTTGACCAATCTCGGTCGGGACGAAGTTGACAACTCGGTGAGACCGAAAGTTCAAATCTTGTGAGCGTTGGGATTTTCGTGGGACGAAAATACAATCTCGGTTAGTCCGATTCTTCCAAAGTCTAGGGTTTGCCAATCTCGGTGGGACCGACTTTCTCATCTCGGTGACACCGATTTGAGTCTGAAGGTTCTGAAGCTTGGCAACACCAATTTCGGTATGACCGAGTTTGGAATCGGAAAATCCGAAATTCTTAGGGTTTGGGTATATGGTGAGGTGGTTCATCTCGGTGTGGTGAGTTTGGAATCGGTGGGACCGAGATTACTTATGGGTTTATGTTGGAGTGAAAGATTGCGATAGTTTGAGAGATAAATCACTAAGCACTTGAGCAACCAGATCATCATCATAACCTCATCCCCTTTTAATAGTATTGGCTTTCCTATGGACTCAATGTGATCTTGGATCACTAAACCAAAAATGGAGTCTTGAGCTTTTGCCAATGTTTTCCTTAGCATTTTGAGGGGTCCACATCATCGGTCATTGCCATACCCATATCCTTGAACTTTCGAAATATTCTCAAGAAATGATTAGTTCAATGATATATATGTTGTTATTAATTACCAAAACCACCCGGGATTAGTTGCACTTTCAATCTCCCCTTTTGGTAATTGATGACAACATATAGATCAAAACTTCGACAAATGATATAATCAATGAATAACATCGTCGCTTTGAGAAGTATGTGATAAGCAAGAGCTCCCCCTAAATTTGTGCATTATTTAAGATTTGCGTTTGAATGCAAATGCACAATCGATTAGGATCATGGGTTACTCTTCCATGTCACATACATCTTGGTGGAGCGCACAAAATGATAAGAATGAATAACATGCACCCAATCACCAAGACATGAGTAAATGATCATACAAGATATGAATGGAATATGATAAACATTAAGCACACATTAAGCATAGTATGATCAAGCACTCATCAAGATAGAAACAAGCGTAGTATCAAACACACGAAATGTCTCAAAGAACTCAAAAGTATCTCAAGGAAAACCATAAGCGAAAGAGCAAAACGAGCACTCTCTCTCTCGAAGTCCTATGATCTATACAATTTCTCCCCTTTGGCAACAAGTTACCAAAAGTTGAAGGTATAGAGCTAATCGTCACTAGGGACTCTGCTGGCGGCTCTCCTCTGCGTCGATGGAGTGGAGATAGCTGCATCTGCAAAGCTTCTGCTGAAGTCTGTGGAGCTGGAGGAGTGGACATCTTGGGCTGGTCTTTGGAACCGATGGAGCTGTGGGAGGTGCTTGATGTAGTAGCCACAGGGTGCATCACAGGAATAGCAGGTGATCTGGGCTTTGTGGGCCTTTGCAGGCTGCTCATAGTCATCTGGACCATATCACCTTCCATCTCCTTCATGAGCTCTGCCTTCTCCCTCTTCGCTTCCTCAATGTCCGCCTCAAGCTTGTTGACGGTGTGACTGCACTTGATCGACTTAACATCCGAGCATGGAACTTATCTTCAACTATCCTCTCAAGGCTCTCTGAGAGCTGCACTATCTTTGGCAGGCGTAGTTCAATTCTCTGAGTGGCTTCAAGAAGTTGTTCTCCAACGCTCTTGGGCTTTCTTCTTTGCTTCCTTTTCAGCTTTAGCTTGTTTGGCAGCTTCAGCCTTAGCATGTCCTTCAACGGATGTGGGAGCATCCTCGGTCATCACAACTTCATTATCTTCATGTTCAGGGCTGCAATGGCAAGTGGGGTCTATCCAACAGGTAGGTGTCCGTGCCAAACTTGGCATTAATGAGCATCTGAATATGCGGAGCAAACCCACGACCTCTTACAGTCTCTTCTGCTGTCCTCTTGATAGTCTCAACTATCGGGTCCATCACCTTAAAGGTGCCTTCGATCTAGAATGTGCAGCATGTTGATAGAATACCCTCTTATCATGCGGTGGTCTCTGACTTAGGCATCAAAGTATGCCTCGAATGGTGTTAGTGGTTGGGAGACCTGCTGAAGATGATAAAGCGATCCAAGCTTCCATATCTCAACATCCTTGTCGGTACCTCATTGTACATGTTCTTCATTGACTCGTGATTTTTCTTGGAATGCCATAGACATCAACATCATCATCCCTTGATCTTTGGTGCATTCAACAGCGCTCTCCATTCCTCAACAGTTGAATGGAATCTACGTCCTTCATCATCCATACAATTCGCCATCTGGATAAAAGTGTGCGGTGGCATAGAAGCGCATGATCATCTCATCATTCCAAGCGGTCAATTTCGACCAACGAACTCGCAACTCCACATGCGGTGAAGCTTTCATGCACATGTGGGAAATAGTCTCTGTGCTCTTCACTGTCGATGTAATCCCAGTCTACATATCTGGTGTCAGCAACAATTGGCTTCTTATCCATGAGCACTGTCTCATAAAAGTCTTGTTGCTCTCTAGTGTGGAATCTAGAGTCAACAGCTGTCCTTCTCCTGGTGGCATATGGATCAACTTGCCTCCATAGCTTTGAGACCTTTGTCCTTCCTTTCCTTCATATTTTCAGCTCGAGGATGAGCATCATTATGAATGGCAATTTACATGCGAGCTTAAGCAAAACATGAGCCTCATCATCGATTCTGCGGTGGCACATTGTCCTTCTTCTTCTCTGAAGCGGTATGTTTCTCCACAGTCTTCTTTGGCTTGGCAGCAGGTTTGGCTTGGGCTGCCTTTGCTTGAGCTGATGGCTTAGCTTTTGTGGGTGCTCTGCCCGATGGCATCTCCATCAACTTCGCTACGAGGAGGCTGGGGTGCTTCCTCATCGAGTCATCATCATCGACTTCTTCATGAACTAGCCTCTTCCTCTTGGAAGTTTTCTTGATCTTCTTTGGAGGTTTCTTCTTCCATGCTAAGCTTCTTTGCAGTTGTGGATTTCTTCACCTTCTTGGTGCCTTTCTTTGTTGTTGCCCTTGATAGCCCTTGGCAACCACTTGCCTTTTGGCTTTGAAGTTATCTCCTCATCGCAACAAAGTCGAATCCTCCTCATCGAATTCCTCTTCTTCCTGGCCCTGGTGGCAGTGGAGGCAATCCACTTGGAGTGCTCCTCTCTCCATCATCTGAAAAACTGCTTTCTTGGGACTTGTAGCGCCTCTGGAATCTCAAGCGGCAATTCAGACCTGTTACATTGTCACTTCCATCGAGACATGGTGACAACTTTGTGAAAAGAATAGGTATAGGCGAGAATAGAAGAGTTATCACAAAGCTGCAGAGGATTTTGCAAAAGAATGAGTTCAAACATTAGTTTTAGGTTTTCACAGAATACATTTCGGTCGACCGAGTCTATAAATTCGGTGAATCCGAAGTGTCTAAACAGACCATATACACCACTTTCGGTTGGACGAAATGGGTTTCGATCTGGCCGAAACACTAGGGTTTCACTAAATCCTCACTTCGGTCTTTCCGATTTGCACAACTTCGGTTTAACCGAAAAGTGCGGTGCAATGACCGAGGCCAAATCGGTCGATCGAGAATGTAGAATCGGTCACACCGAGATGTGTTCGCGGAAACCTAACCCTAAAATTTTCACTCGAATTTTGTTCTATGATCTAATCTGCTGGATAGGAAGATTTCAATCTTGGCAAGAAGCTAGGCAAAACCTATCGTGCATTGAATCAGCGGTTGAAGCACGAGAGGATGAAACTCACCCAATCTGGTGGAGCTTCACCACGGCTGACAGCGCGATGAGAAAGACCGTTGGCGATGGAGACCATGGCGGCGCCTGCGACGGCGGAGGCGATCCAAAGACCACGGCGGCGGCGGCGAAGGGTTTGAGGAGGCGTTTTGAAGAAGTAATCAGCGCGCTATCCTCGGGTATATATATCCTTGGTTGTCGGTGGGACCGAGTTGGAAAACTTCGGTGGGACCGAGATGGTTAGCTGCGTGCGATTACACACTTCGATCACGCGAAATTTGCAACTTCGGTTTCACCGAGTGAAAACCTAGATCAATCCAAGTGATTTGATGCATCGATTTGAGTATATCGGTTTGACCGAAAGTACTTAGAAGGTTTTGGAAGTTAGGCTTTTGACGGATCGGTGGCTCGAGTGCTCCTCACTCGGTCTGTCGAAAAAGTCTTGTTCAAAGTTTGTGATATAAGCATGAATAGAGTTTGAGACAAGAAAGCATAGATAGCTAGGGGAGGAACTTAGGCATTCTTGTCCATCCATTTGGTCAAAAAGAAAACCAAAAGACCAAAGCAACAAATGGATGTCCTCGAATGGATAAAATCATGCATCCAACATGCTCACACAATAAGATAGCAAATGAAATATGTGTCAAACATGCACAAACAAAACACTAGCAGCTAGCACACAATTTGGCGATGACTAGGTCATCTATATATGAGTATATTGACTTAGGAGTCAAATGAGAAACATTTGATCATAGGTCATACTCATCGTTTAAGCACAAGTGGGGTTACCACTTTTCCATAAAGCATTAATGTGTTCACATCATTAAAAGATGCTTTAGCTCATTTCTTTAGAGCAAAGCTCCCTTGATGTGAGAACCCCTTTAAAGGGTCAAACTAACCTTGGGTTGTCGTTGAAGACTTCATGTAGATGTTGAAGATGTGGATGCTCAATGTTGATGAAGATCATCAAGAGTTGGGAGCAATCCTTTGGATTCGGGCACTTTCAATACCTACATGGGTTAGTCCCACAAGGAACAAACAAGGATATCCATGGACATAGATTGAAGTACACAATAGATGATGTCCATGAAAGCAATGATTACCTTGTCCCTTGACTTACCAACATGAGGTTTGTGACTCCATGAACTAGTGCAAGATGTGGAAGTTGATTGCACAAGTTCTTGCCAAAATGAATGTGAGTGAAGTATGTTGGCGGAGTCACCCTCAAGAACTCTCTAGTTCTTCTTCTTCGGGATCCACATCATCTTGATGGGAATCCTTGGGGTAGTAGTTGAGCTTGTCGAGTAGAACTTGAAGTAGCCTTGGGAACCCACTTGACCATGGCCTTGGGTGCTTCAATGAATGCATCAATCTCCTCTTGAAGCTTGTCCTTGCCTTTTAGCTTGTGGTCTTGTGGTGGAAGGTCATCTTGAGCTTGTTCCTCATTTGAAGAAGTAGGATCATACTTCTTCTCTTGAGAAACAAACTTTGGAGTGGGATATTGACCTTCTTCCCATTCAACACCCTCGGCGTTGAACTTTCGCTCAAAACCAATTCCTTGATTCTTCCGGTGTCTTCCTTGCTTGCGAACAATTTCCTCAAAGTTCTTGCTTCCGGCAAGACTTTTGTAGACACCTTTCTCTATAATCCCTTTCAATAGACTATTTTCTTGCTCAAGTGAAACTTGGCTTGAAACATTGTTAGTGGAATCAAGAGAATTACTAGAAGTAACAACATTTGATTTAGCATGATTATTGTTACTACTAGATGAAGAATTTTCTTATGCTTGTCATGCTTAGTTTTAATAGGTGGCAAGAAATTAGACAAGAGAAGTCGTTTGGCAAGATATGAAGAACTCTTCTTTGAAGATCGTCATTGATAGCTTTTAGAAACTCATGTTCTTGCTCTAGATTGAGCTTCTCGAGCGTAGCTTCTCATGAGATCTTAGGAGCTCTCTATGATCTTCTTGAGTTGTTTCATGAGCTAACTTAAGAGTGTTTAGTTCTTTAGTTAGGCGCTCAATCTCCTTCATAGCATTGTCATTCGACTCTTCTCGACTATAAAGACTATTAGCATGTTCATCATTACTAAGCTCACTAGATTTGTCATGTAAAAGCTCATCTTCACCAAGCAAATCATCCTCATCACTATCAAAGTCAATAAACTCAGGGTGTGATACCTTGGGGCCTTTTGCCATGAAGCATCTTCCAATTCCCTCATTTGGTGAATCAAATATGTCATAGGAGTTGGAGTTGGAGGACACGAGAGCAAGACCGCAACACCTTCATCTTGGCTGTATTCGGAGTTGGAGTGATAGCTTCTTTGGAGTGATTGCCGAGTCGGGCGGAAACCCATTCACCAACATGAGCTTGATGTTTTCTTCTTGTGTAGCTCCTTGATGACTTGTCTTTCCTTTCCGAATCCTTGCTTCTCCACGATCATCTCTACTCCTTCTCTCTTTTCGAGGCGACTCTTCTCTTGAGCTTCTTCTTCTTGGAGATTCTTCTCTTCTCTTGTTGTCGGGCGGGATGTGGCACGACACCTATGGGGCCGGGGAGGCCCCTTCGTGAGTTCGGTACGAGGGCGGAGGATGCGCGGAGAGCAGATCGAGGCGATCTTGTGGGGATTTTACCCGGCCAGACGCGATGGTCGCGTAAAACCCTCTGCTGCTTTGTGTTGTATTTGATCTTGCTCAAGAATGCGGCGTATGGTGGTGTGGTGTTGAGTGAATTCAACTAGCGAACCCGAGCGCTAGAGTTGCCGAGGATCCCAACCTCGAACCCCCTCTCGTTGTGCATGGGCCTCCTTTTATAGGGCAAGGGTCACCGCAGGTGTCAGCGAGGGAGAGAGGGGTAAAAGCGTAAAAGAGGTGGTAGTTGGAGCAGTGCGGGAATAGTGCAGCTCTGATTGCTTGAGCGAGTGGATTCTACCTACTTTTGACAGAGGGGGACAAAGAGCATTAAATGCCCGCCGCCGTCGACCCCAAAAGCTCCGCCCTTGCGTCTCCGTTTGCCACGGCGATGGAGCCACCACCGTGGAGTGCCACCGCACCCCTCATGCAGCACAACCATCTGCCACAGCGTCTGGAGAGGGCTTAAAGGCGAGCGTGGGCGGATGAGCTGGATGCTTGAGACACAGCCTGGCAGCTCTCCCGGCAAGCACCTTGCCGGGGTCTTGATCTTGCCGGGCCCGGGAGCTTGTCGGGCTTGTAACTTGTCGCTCCCCGGGCCCTCGCCGGGACGCGTATAGCGCCGAGGCGTGTCTTCTGTGATGTAGTCTTCTGGTCTCCCCGGCGAGCTCCTCTCGCTCGGGGCTTGCATGAGTGATGTAATCTTGAGCCTGGAACGGCCTTCCCGGCAAGCTCCTCTTGCCGGGGTCTCGAGCTTCTGTCTTGTACACTTTGTTCGTGAATGGCTTGATATGGAGCAGGAATGGTCTCCGGCAAGCATGTGGTGGATCCAGCTGCGGGGAGCTCTGTTGCCCGTGCACAAGTTGGGGAGTCTTGGTACCCCTACCTTAGTACACCGACAGAGCCCCGGGCACTGGGCCACACACGGTGCCGAGCGCTGTTGGGCCAGGCCCAAAACAGTGCCGCAGGCACCACAGAAAGCCACGGCGTTGTCGAATCCACTTCCGCCTTTGCCGCCTCCCGTGCAGCGGCAACAGCGTCGATTCTTGGCGTCGCGGGATGGGGCGTGCCACGTTCTTTATGAGGAGAGCGGAGCGCCCCCACTTCCCCATAAAAGCGAGAGGAAGCGGTAGCGGTTCCCTCCTCCGCTTTCATTGCTTCTTCTTCCTCCTTGGAATCCTCCTCGCACCCGCTTCCGCATCTCCTCCGCCGCTTCTTGCGTTAAGTGGCGTCATCAGTTCTTCGTCCTCCTTCCTCGCCGCCTCGCCATGGCCCGAAAACCAGGAAGGGAAGGGGAAGGCGGAGAAGACCAAGAAGGAGAAATCGAGCAGCGGCGGAAGAGCTTCGCCCAGATCACGGAGGGAGAAGCGTCGTCTTCCCTTGTGGCTCGGCGTGCAAGAACTCTGGGGCAAGTATTTCTTGTTCTGGGCCAAGAGGACCTCGGCGCATCCTCGGACCAGAGCTCATCCGGCCGCCACCATGGACAACTATCCTGGCGGGTACTATTTCTTCGCAGCTTTCTTCCACTGCGGTCTTTGTCCTCCTTTTTCTGAATTCTTCTGCGACATCATGAACACATACGGCTTCCACCTTCTTGATTTCACCCCCAACGCCGTCCTCACAATGGCGGTTTTCGCACATATGTGTGAAAACTTCATAGGGATACACCCAAATGTAGCTCTGTTGGGGCATTTCTTCACTCCTAGAGCGAGCCGGCTCCCCCCCCCTCTCGGGAGGATTTCTTGGGTTTTCCGTCGAACTTGAAGGGGTCAGACTTGCGGGAGCTCCGCGTCAAGTGGGAAGAGTGGCCTTGATTGGTCTTTGGATCAAGTCGAGCCGCAGCAGCCCTTCACCGCGCGCGCTGGCGCCCATTACCTTGGCGTAGATTGGAGCGAGCTGGATTCGGACGACATTAAGCTCGACGTTGCCCTCATCCGGATTCTTCGTCTTCGAGAAGCGGGGCTGTCCATTGCAGCGGTAGGCGCAGACTTCCTCCGCCGCCGCATTGCCCCTCTCCAAGACAGGAAAAGGCCGGCCTGGGAGTATGGCGGCGCAGGGGATATAATGCGGCTGCGCACCGGGCTGAACTTCAACTTCACGACGCTGGAGCTGAGGGGGATGGTCCGGGAACTCTTCAAATATGACCCGGCCCATCCAGAGTGGTTCAGGCTTCCCCGGGGAGTGGTGCCCCTCTGCAACAGCACAGCTCGGGATCGCCTCCTCGCCATGATGCCCGCGTGCGACTCACACGGCGTGGAGCGTTCATGGATTCCGCCCGAGCCAATAGACGTCCTCAACTTCTTCGACACCCTTGAAGAGGTAGCGAAGAACAAGGACGAGACCCGGGGGCTGACACGGGACACCACGGACCAGGAGCTCGCGTACATAGCTTCTCGGGCCGAAGAGGCGCTGCGGTTCTGTGGCAGGAAAGTTCGGTTGTACACCCGAGGAGGCGGAGGCTGCGGAGGAGTCCTATCAAGCGGAGGCGGCGGAGATCTGCAGACTGCTGCGACTTCCTCCCGGCACGCTCGCCGGGGTCCCTTCTCTGAGGCACTCCGGGATCCCCGGAATCGCGGCCGAGGCCGCGGCAAGAGGTGGTGCTGCCGGAGGGAGCCGAGGCGCCGCAGGGAGCGGAGGCGTCGGAGGGAGCGGAGACGCCCGAGAAAAAGGGGTCCACAGGCCAGTGGCGCTGAGTCCGGGCGAGCCAGCCGGGCGAGGGAGGGGAGGATGCCGCGATCGCCGAGGATGCCGGGCGGGTCCACGGACCTTCTGACGACGACCTCTCCTCGTCGTCGGAAACCTCCCCGCCCCGGGCGAGCCCCAAGCGTTCTCCACCGGAGCGCCTCCGCAAGGCTGCGGCGGAAGCGAGTACGCAGGCCCCCCGGCAACTACCGGCTCGCCGGGCAGCGCAAGCTTCCCGGGGGAGTCGAGCCGCGCCGAGGGCGACCGGCGCACCAGACATGGCGGAAGCGACCCGCGCGCAGGCCACAGCAAGGGCGCCTCGCAGGCCGGCGCCGAGTGGACAGGGGTCTTCTCGGAGCGGAGCGGCGGCTCCGCCCGCTTCTCGGGTCCCGGCCGCTACAGGGGCCGGGTCTTCGCAGCCCCCAGCCCCGAGGACCGCCAAGCGCCCGAGAGGGCCCTCGCCTCCTGCCCCTCGCGCCGACGCAACCCAGGTGCAGTATGATTTCTCCGCCTTGAGCGAAGACGACGAGGAGGAACAGGAGTAAGTACCCGAGATCTTCATCTTCTTAAATTTCGCCTCGATTATTGTCGAGGCTAATCTTGTTTTTTGCGTTGATTTCAGGACCTTGACCGAGCGGGCGGCGAAGAAAGCCAAGGTGCCCGTGGTCGAGGTCGCGGACGACTCGCCCGCCGAGGCGACCGGGGATGCGCCGGATCCAAGCTTGCCGGACCCGAGCGCTGTCCCGAGGAGCAGCCCCCAGCGCAGCCCCCAGCGTAAGTCTGGGTCCCGCACCTTCGCTTGCCGGGCGCGTCTGGAGATTCCATCTGGTTCCAATATCTTGACGTGTTTGTCTTGATTTGTGCAGAGATGGAGCCGCAGCGGCAGGAGCATCCGGAGGTCGCCCTTGAGGAGCCGGCAGTCCCTCCATCCCCGCCAAGGTTGGACTCCCCGGCAAGGGAGAGCGTCCCGCCAAGGGCGGGTACTCCGCCAAGGGCGAGTACCCCACCAAGAGCGAGCAGCCCGGCGAGGGCGGCCACTCCGGCAAGGGATGGTTCCCCGGCAAGGGAGCCCGTCGCTGACGACGTCCGCCAAGGTAAGTTCTGCGACTTTGTCTTCTTGGCATTGTCTCTTTTTGGATATTTGCTTGAACTTCTTTTGCTTTTTCTTCTTCTTCTAGATCCTCCTCCTCCCCCCGAGCAGATGGAGACGGAAGTCGTCATCGAGGAGGAGGAGGGCGTGCAGGGTGGCGGCGGCGACGCCTCTGTTGTCGAGGACGCGGCGGGAGCCGCCGGGCCAGATGTGCCGGAGACCGCTCCGGCTGCAGATGCAGCGGCCGGGGGGAGGGATGGCGACCGCACCGCCGGCCCGGAGGCGGCGGGAGCATCGAGTGCTGCGCCGGTCACCGACCCCTCCGCCGGAGAGGAGCGGCCCGGCTACTACTTGGAAGCCCCCAACGGCGTCTTCATCCAGGTGCCGTGGGGTTCCTCGTCGCGGGCTCCCGCGGAGGGCGAGGCCTTCGATGGGGAGATCCTCGCCTCCGCGGGTTTGAAGGTCGTCGAGGGGCCCAGCGGGAGTGGCGGACCTGATGAGGAGAAGCTGCTTCACCAGCTCTGGCCCTTACCGGGCAGACAGCAAAGCTTCGCTTCAGGGAGGCCCTTGCCGCCAAGGCCGAGGAGATAGAGAAGCCTGGCGGAGCTCAGCGCCGCCAATCAGGCTGCTCTCCGCGAGGTGGCGGAAAACGCGAGCAGCTCGCGGGCGATATGAAGAGTGGCTCTTTGGAGAAGGCCGAGGCCAAGAGCAGCAACGGCTCGTCGGAGTGGAGCTGTCCGGCGAGAAGGAGAGCTCAACCAGCTAAAGGTTGACCTTGACGCCCACGAGGAAGACCTTGCCGCCGGGAGCAGGCCTCGGCGGGGAATTGAAGGAGGCGAAAGACGCCGCGGCGGCCGCGGAGACCGCCAAGGAAGATCTTGCCGCCAAGGTCGCGCAACTGGAGGAGCTGTTGAAGGTGGACTCGGAGAAGATCGCCGCGCTCATCACGGAGCGCGAGAAATACGCCCACACCAACTCGTAGCTCCAGCGTCTTTACGAGAAGGGCAACGAGCTGAAGGCCGCCAAGGACTCCGTCGAGGATCTTGAGCAGAAAATTTCTCTGTTGAAGGACTCGCTTCGGCGCTGCCGGGACCGGAAACCAAGCTGAAGGAGGAGCTCGCGAGGAGCGATCCTTAGTGGCAGCGCCAACAAAGCAGCCGAGATTTCCGTCGCATCGTCGAGATATGGACCGAGGATTTGGTGTCTTCGCGTCCGCCATTGACCAGAGCTCTTGGGCCAAGCTGGAGCATCTCATCTATTCCCGGATCAAACCTCGCCACAGCGCCAAGCTCGATCTCTTCTTGGGGATCGCGCGGCCCTTGCAAATCTGCGGGAGAAGATCCGCGCAACTTGCCGAGGAGACTTCGCGGATGTGCGCTGGAACCATGGAGCGTCTTGACGAAGATCGTATACGGAACCCGGCATAAACCTTGCCAACGTTCTTCGCAGCTTGCCGGCCGACGCAAACATGGAGGCTCTAAAGGAGCAGGTCGCCCACATCATCGCCAAGGTGAACAAAATCCCCAGGATGGAGGGCGACCGCGTAGACTAGGCCTCCTTGTTCTTTATCTTTCTCTTTTGTTCTTTGCCGCAGGTTGCTATGAACTCATTAGTCATCATGACAAGTTATTCCTTGTAAGATATTACCTTTATTTTGATCAGCAGATGCGGTGTTATCTCCCTTGTTTTGATTCTCAACTCCGCATGTTTCAACTTTATGCTTCTAGGAGTTTTGCCGGCAAGGAGCCCTTGCCGCGGGCGCTGAGTGTCGAACTCGAAACAGCCTGCTGGCCAAGGTCTTACCGGCAAGCAACCTTGCCGTGGCTTGCTGCAACGCACCTAGCTTGCTGAGCGGACTCGAAAACGAAACAAGGGCGCAACACTTTGTCGCAGCTCACTTAAATCGTTGAGCACGCTCGAAAACAAGATAAGGGTGCGGCTATCCACGGGTAGGTTCCTCCGAGCACAAGTTTTCCATACGAAGTGTGGTTGTTCAAGGAAGGCAACTTAAAAATTCTGGGCTGTGATCCGGCAAGCCTCTCTTTCTTGAACAGCACTTGGTTCATCCTCCACTCCCTTCCCCCCCGGCAAACTTGTGCCCGAGGAACGTTTCTGTTGCTTAAGAAACCAGGAGAGAGAATAAGGAAAAAAGCATATGGCCTTTCGGCGTGCTACTGCTTGCCGGATATGCGCGTCGTACGAAAAGATGCCAAATAACTCATGCAAATAGCAAAAAAGAGCATGAGAAAAAGCAAATAGCGCAAGACACGGAAACTTTATTGCTGCACGGGGTCTGCGCCCGGCTTTGTACAAAGGGTTACATGCAACGACGGCAAAGCTTTTGTACAAAAGGTGGTTGCCGGAGCGGATCACGGCAACCGCGCCTTATGGGTAAAACTTGCGAAGATGCTCTATGTTCCAGGAGTTACTCACTGGTAAGCCTTCTTCGGTCTCGAGGCGGACGGCGCCGGGCCTCGTGACTTGTCTCACCCGATAAGGGCCTTCCCACGGCATCAACTTGTTGGAATTCTTGGCGGACTGAACACGCCGAAGAACAAGGTCGCCTTCCTCGAGACTCCTGGCTTTGACCTTGCGGCTATGGTAGCGGCGCAAGGCTTGCTGGTATCGAGCAGCTCGTCTGACAGCACAGGCGTCCCTCCTCAAGGAGCAATCGTCATCTTGTCGCGATTGCTCTTGCTCAAACTCATCATAGCGAGCACTCGAGGAGATCCGTACACAAGTTCCGTGGGGAGAACCGCTTACGCTCCATAGACTAGAGCAAAGGGTGTCGTCCGGTGGCTCGATTTGGTGTCGTTCGATTGACCAAAGAGCGCGGCAGCTCCTCTATCAATTTCTTCCGCACTTGCGCAGCCTGTCGAAAGTTCTTGTCTTGAGTCCGCGCAGCACTTCAGCGTGGCCCTTTCGCGACCGTTGCTCCTTGGGGAACAGCGAAGCAAAACAGACCTTGGCGCCAAGGTCTTGGGCGTCTTGCATGAAGGTGCGGCTAGTGAATTGTGTACCGTTGTCGGTGATAATCCTGTTAGGGATCGAAGCGGCACACAATCGACCAAGAACTTGATTGCCGATTTGTCTTGTCACCTTTCTTCTGGCTCCACTTACGGCCACTTTGTGAACTTGTCGATTGCTACGTACAAGTACTCAAAGCCCCGACAACTTCGGGGAAGGGCGAGGATATCGAGTCCCAGCACCGAGAAGGGCCAGGATAAAGGGATTGTTTGGAGAGCTTGAGCTGGCTGATGGATCTGCTTTGCATGGGCCAGCACGCTTCACACTTGGTTACTAGTGCGATTGCATCTTGGAGGCTTCTTGCCAAAGAACCCTTGCGGAAAGCTTTCGGCAAGTGCCCTTTGCGCCAATGTGGTGGCCGCAGATGCCTCGTGTATCTCTGCCAGCAGCTTCATCCATCTTCCACGGAGATGCACTTGATCGACACCATTGAGCCTTCTTCACATGCAGCTCGTTGTCCACGAACTGGTACATACTTGATTGTCTGGTTACCCTTTCTATTTCTTCCGGTCGTCGGGAAGTTCTCCGGTTTGCAAGAAGCAGACGTCTGCTGTGCCCATGCGGAGCTCGGGGCTCAACGGCAAGGACTAAAGGCATGAAGGCCGCTGCGGGAACCTCAGCTTCTACGGCAAGGATCTCCGGTTCTGCCGGAGCTGAAGGTCCCCCGGCAAGCTTGCCGGGGCAAGGCTTGCCGGGAACACTTGCTTCAACCACACAGATCCGAAGATCTGCAGGAGCAAACTGTTCCTCAGCGTCCTGGCCGTTGATCTTGGGGACTTTGGCGGCGGCCTCAGGAAGGCCCGCCGGCAAGTAGTCGCCGGAGACCAACTTTCTCTTCTTGGACAGCCCAATTGATGGTGTGACGGAGGGTTGAGTCAGCTTGAGCAAGAAGGTCCCTGGTTCCACAGGTAACTTCATCGAAGCACACTTTGAAAGGCCATCTGCGATTTCATTCTGAGCTCTCGGGACATGCTCCATCTGCAGTCCTTCAAAGCGCTCCTCAAGCTTCCTCACTTCATCTACGTAAGCTTCCATCAAAGGGCTCTGGTAGCTTTTGTTAACTTGCCGGACCACCAACTGAGAATCCCCCCGCACAATCAACTTCCTGATCCCAAGTTCGGCCGCAATCCCGAGGCCGGCGAGCAAACCTTCATATTCAGCAGTGTTGTTTGTCGCTTGCTCTCTTGGGAAGTGCATCTGGATGACATACTGGAGGTGCTCTCCGGTGGGCGCGATGAGTACCACGCCGGCACCGGCGCCTTGCAGCGAGAAGGCACCATCAAAGTACATTACCCATTCACTCGTCGCTTCTTGTACGGGTGTACTTGTTTCTTGGACTTCTTCATCAGGTGTTGGGGTCCATTCTGCTATGAATTCTGCCAAAGCCCGGCTCTGTATGGTTGAAGTACTTTCAAACTTGAGTCCGAAGCTCGACAGCTCCAGTGCCCACTCGACGATCCTGCCTGTTGCTTCTGGGTTGTGCAATATCCTCTTCAGCGGGAAGCGAGTGACCACTGTTATCTCGTGTGCTTGGAAGTAATGGCGCAGCTTTCTTGAGGCCATAAGGAGGCGAAAAGCAACTTTGCACACGAGTATCTTGATCTAGCTCCACGGAGGAGGGAGCTTACAAAATACACCTGGCGCTGTACCATCTTTTCCGCACCTCATCCTGTTCTGTGTGAGTTGTCCTTGTCGGGGCGGAGCTTGTCGGACAGCCCCCTGCTTGTCGCTGGACTCGCTTGCCGGTGGTGCAGCCTCCTCGTCGGGCTCCCTCTCCGCTACTAGCGCAGCACTAACCACTTGGTTGGTTGCCGCTAGGTACAGCAGCAACTTCTCTTGTGGTTTAGGTGCGACAAGTATTGGGGTGGAGGACAGGTATCGTTTCAAATCTTGCAGCGCTGCCTCCGCTTCTGGAGTCCACTTCATGGGGCCTGCCTTCTTCAAGATTTTGAAGAAAGGTAGGGCGCGCTCTGAACCGAAATGAACCTCTGAGGGCAGCCACACAACCTGCGAGCCTTCTGACATCCTTGACTCGCTTTGGGGCCTCAATCTGCTCAATGGCTTTAATCTTGTCGGGGTTGGCTTCAATCCCTCTCTGCGACACAAAGAACCCGAGAAGCTTGCCGGAGGGAACTCCAAAGACGCACTTCTCAGGGTTCAGTTTTAGCTGTATCTTGCGCAGGTTCTGAAATGTCTCTTCCAAATCTTGAATCAGCGTGTCCTTGCTCTTGGTCTTCACCACGATATCATCCATGTAAGCCTCTACATTTCTGTGGATCTGTGGCTCAAAAGCAGTATACACTACCCTTGCAAACGTTGATCCTGCATTCTTCAGTCCAAATGGCATGCGTATGAAGCAATAGGTGCCACATGGAGTGATAAGCGCATCTTCTCTTCATCCTCTTTGGCCATAAAGATCGGTGATAGCCGAGTATGCATCAAGAAAGCGAGTAGTTCACATCCGGCGGTGGAATCAACAATCTGGTCGATCTTGCGGCAAGGGAATGGATCCTTGGGACATGCTTTATTCACATCGGTGAAGTCTATACACAGCCTCCATTTCCGTTGGCCTTGCGCCGGCGGTGGGTTTGCTAACCACGTCGGATGGATCACACCTCTAACTAGGCTTGCTGCCTCTAGCTTCTTGATTTCTTGTTGATGAATTCTTGGCGCTCACGGCTTGCTTCCTTACTTTTTGCTTGGCGGGCGCGCATGAGGGCAAGCGGCAAGCTTGTGCTCAATTACCTTCACAGGAACACGGGGATGTCGGATGGTTGCCATGCAAACACATCGACATTCGCCCGCAGAAAGCAACAGCGCTTTCCTATTTTTGTCAGCGTGGCGCGATGGTGAAGGTACCACCGGTGCCGTCCTCCTGGCGGACACCTTCTTGGTTCTTTGGCGGAGCAGCCATTCCCTTTTACCCTTGCGGTGGAACCCGGCGGGCGTCCTCGGCAACAGCGCAATGCTCGAAGAGTGCGATTGCGGAGTGGCCCCGGGCGCTTGCCGGACTTGGTCTTTGTCTTCTTCCCCGGGAGCCGGTGGCAAGTGTATCCTTGCGGCCGCTGCTGCCGCGTCCGGTAGATCTTGTCGGTGCAGATAAGCGCATCTTTCTTGTCGCCGTGGACGGTGATGGCGCTTATCGGCCCGGCATCTTGAGCACGTTATAAGCATAATGGGAAGTTGCCATGAACTTGGCGAGCAGGGCGGCCGAGTATTCCGTTGTATGGCAGCGGAATATCGGCGACGTCGAAAGTGGCCTTCGGTCCTGAAGTTGAGCTCCCGCCAAAGGTCACCGGCGAGTGATCTTTCCTTGGGCTTGCTCCGTCCGGGTTGATTCCTTGGAAAGAACCGGTCTCTTGAGCTTCGCCATCCGGAATTTGGAGTTTCTTGATCACAGCGAGAGGAGATCAAGTTCAGCCCGGCCCGCCGTCAACCAACATCTTGGTGACCTTGAGGTTGCGGATGGTGGGTGAGACCAGCATCGACAAACACCCGACCGCGGTGGTGCGGTCGGGGGTGATCCTCGAGATCAAAATGATGGGCGTCTTTGGACCATTTGAGAACTGCTTGGCGACTCCATGGGCGGCTCTGCTGCATTCACCTCACGTGCCCTTTGCTTTAGTTGGCGGTGGGAGGTGTGTAACGAGGCACCACCGTCGGACGCACAGGACCTCCGTGGCCTTCGGAACTCCTGTTCCTTGTCATCCTCATCCTCCATGTCCTCGTCGCCGTCTTCTTCATCCTTGTCGCGGCTCAGGAAGGTCGATCACCTTGTCGCCGCTTGGCCTTGCAGGGGGTCCTCCCGACCATTGAGCGGCCGCTTCTTGCTCGGTTCTCCTCCGCCACCTTGGGCCCTCTCCTTGTCGCGCCTCTCGTACTCAGCTTTTGCTGCTCGGCGAGATAGTCGGCGCTGCGATTGTAGAGGTCGTGGCCCTTAGTGCGGTGGATTTTGCGATATTTCTTGCGGGGCATACAGCTTGTCGGCTGCGCCCACGGGGCAAGCTCCTTGCGGAGTTGCCAGCTGTGTTTGCTTGGCGGGAGCTTCCTTGCGGACTTTTCGACGGCAAGCACCTGTTCCTTGTTCTTCTTCGAAAGTTCGCGCTTGGCGCTTCTTTGCAGGCGGCGTCGTCGAGTCGCTTCCTCCTGCGCTGACATCCTCCCGGGAGCCTTCTCCCCTCTTCAGCGTCGCATTTATCAACCGAGCATAAAGCTCGGCGGCGTCCCGGATCTTGGTCATCGCCATCTCTTCACGCATCGCGGCGATTCGCGCGTTACGGTGGAACGCGCTGATAACATGGCGAGGTGGGCGTCGAGATGTTGTGTTGCACTCGGCTGAAGCGTTGGATGTACTTGCGCGGGATTCTCCTTCCTTTTGGGCCAAAATGTGGAATCGCTCTCTGGCTGTGGGGTTTGTGGCCGCCGGTGAAGGCGCCAACAAACCGATGGCAAAGGTCTGCCCAGAAGAAATGGAGCCCTCCGGCAAGTGCATAAGCCAGAGCGAGCGTTCGGCCTAAGCCTGGCGGAAATGGTCGCCAGAATCTTCTCGTCGCGCCCCGCAGCCTGCACGCGATGGTGTAGATCTTGAGGAATTCGAGGGTGCGTCTTGCCGTCGTACTTCTCCGCACGTCGGGCTTGAAATTCTTCATCTGGAGCCCTTTGGGACGCGCCGCAGCTCGGGTGAGCGCAGGGCAGCCCGCCGCGTCTGACAAGTCGCTGGCTTCGCCGGGCGTCTGTAGCGTCGGCAGTGCTTCAGCTCTCTGGTCGATTGTCGCCGAGTCTCGGCGGCGCTTCGATCGTGGTCCGGCGTCTTCGCCGCCGATCGTCAAGGACTGGCGTTGATCCCGGCGAGCTCGCGGATCCGGCGATGCCGTGGAGCCGTCGTCGGCGTTATTCGGCGAAGCGGCGTCTTTCGCTTCGCGACGGGGAGTGCACGGTGGTTGCACCCGGCGGTCTGTCGCCGCCGCCGCCGTCTTCTCGACTTGCGCGGCTGTGAAGCCATTGGCTGCCGTGGGCGGTCGTTGTTGGCGGCGATCAGGCTGGATGGTAGCCCTCCGATCCTCGGCCTTGTCCGCTGCTGGAGGGAAGTCGAGAACATTGCGCTCTTGTGGCGCTTCGCGAAGTGGAAGGAAGCGGGAGCGGCGGTGCGGGAGTGGGGCGGCGCTCGGACTTCGCGGTGTTAGAAGGGTAGGGTCTGCCGGCGCGCCGCTTTGCACTGTGTCCGGGCGGGGTCCGGAACATCCCGCGAAACCTCGTGCGCCCTGCTCCGGCGAGCGGATACCACCTCCGTGGTATGGCGTTGCTGGGTAAATGCGTCGCTGAGATGGGCGTGGATCCACGGAGACCGAGGCGCGGTCATCCGTCCGATCCACGGATCTGGTGGCGCCGCGAAGTGCCCTCGCGGTGTCCACCCGCCGACAGCGTCTCCTCCGCTTACCGCTGGCTCCGGTGGCGGTGGGTGAGACGCAGAGCGGGTCTGCAACCCTTGAGGCCCTGCGTCTTGGGGCCATGGCGCGATTGTCGATGAAGTCGCGAGCGAAATTTGGAGAGGTTGATGAAGAACGCGGCAGCGCGAACGCCGGATCAGGTCCGCACAACCTCGGCGCTTCGGGCGCGCCAAAGATGTCGGGCGGGATGAGGCACGACACCTATGGGGCGGGAGGCCCTTCGTGAGTTGATGCGAGGCGGAGGATGCGCGGAGAGCAGATCGAGGCGATCTTGTGCGAGGATTTTACCCGGCCGGGCGCGATGGTCGCGTAAAACCCTCTGCTGCTTTGTGTTGTATTTGATCTTGCTCAAGAATGCGAGCGTATGGTGGTGTGGTGTTGAGTGAATTCAACTAGCCGAACCCCAGGCGCTAGAGTTGCCGAGGATCCCAACCTCCGAACCCCCTCTACGTTGTGCATGGGCCTCCTTTTATAGGGCAAGGGGTCACCGACAGGTGTCAACGTAGGAGAGAGGGGTAAAAACGTAAAAGAGGTGGTAGTTGGAGCAGTCTTGGAGCAGTGCAGCTCTGATTGCTTGAGCAGTGGATTCTACCTACTTTTGTGAGAGGGGACAAGAGCATTAAATGCCCGTCGCCGTCGACCCCAAAAGCTCCGCCCTTGCGTCTCCGTTTGCCACGGCGATGGAGCCACCACCGTGGAGTGCCACCGCACCCTCATGCAGCACAACCATCGCCCGCGTCTCTGGAGAGGGCTTAAGGCGGCGTGGGCGGATGAGCTGGAGTCTTGAACACAGTAGCAGCTCTCCGGCAAGCACCTTGCCGGGTCTTGATCTTGCGGGCCCGGAGCTTGTCGGGCTTGTAACTTGTCGCTCCCGGGCCCTCGCCGGGCGTATAGCGCCGGCGTGTCTTCTCGTGATGTAGTCTTCGGTCTCCCGGCGAGCTCCTCTCGCCCGGGCTTGCACAGTGATGTAATCTTGAGCACAGGCAGCCTTCCGGCAAGCTCCTCTTGCCGGGTCTCGAGCTTCTGTCTTGTACACTTTGTTCGTGAATGGCTTGATATGGAGCAGGAATGGTCTCCGGCAAGCATGTGGTGGATCCAGCTGCGGGGGGCTGCATTGCCGATGCACAAGTTGAAGTCTTGAGGTACCCCTACCTTAATCTACCGACACTTGTGGGAAGTCGAACACTCATTTGAGTAGTGTCGGGTCTTCCACAATTGTAGCAGTTTCGATCACGACTAGAAGATCTCTTTTCATCATATGATCTAGACTTTGAGCTTCTCTCCTTGCTTCTACTCTTGTAGAATTTGTTGAAGTTCTTCACCATTAGGCTTATCTCTTCATTGGAAACTAGCTTGTCACTTGAGGTTGTGGGAGCTTCAACTGCAGCTTTGTAAGCACCACTTGACTTGTTGTGAAGCTCTTCCTTGTCTTTGAGTGTCATCTCATGAGCAACAATTCTTCCAATGACTTGGTAGGCTTGAGATCTTTGTAGTTTGGCATCATTTGGATCAAAGTGCACACGGTGTCATACTTTCCATCCAAAGCTCTGAGAATCTTCTTGATGATGAATCGGTCGGTCATTTCTTCGCTTCCTAAGCCTGCCATCTCATTGGTAATGAGAGCAAGCCTAGAGTACATTTCAGCGACTCCTTCACCTTCCTTCATCTTGAACTTGTCAAGCTGACCTTGAAGAACATCTAGCTTTGATTCCTTCACGGACTCGGTACCTTCGTGCATTTCGACCAAAGTATCCCAAATCTCTTTTGCATTCTCAAGGCGGCTGATCTTGTTGGACTCCTCGGGACACAAAGCATTGAAGAGAATGTCACAAGCTTGAGCATTGTTACGTAACATCCGCAACTCATCCGCAGTAGCCCGCGATCCGAACTTTTCCTTCCTCGAAGAACTCACCTTGCAAGCCAACACAAATAATGCCCCATGCGGCAGGGTTATGTCCAAGAATATGCATTTTCATTTTGTGCTTCCAACTAGCAAAATTTGAACCATCAAAGTAAGGACCTCTCGGAAATTACCCTCACTAGGCGCCATACTCTCCTAGGTTGTGAAACCAAGCTTATGGAGTCAATGCAATGAAACCAATCCAATGGAGACCAAAGCTCGATACCACTTGTAGGATCGGAAGTATGTCTAGAGGGGGTGATTAGACTACTTGACAACTTAAAAGTTTAGCCTTTTGATTAGAGTAGGTTTTAGCAAGTTCACAATGATGACCAAGTCAAGTATCACCCTACACATGCAATTCTAGAGTTATGGCAGCGGAAAGTAAATTGCACATATAGTAAATAAGAGGTGGAGAAGAGCAAGCGCAATTTGGAACACGGAGATTTTTCTCGTGGTTCCGATAGGTGGTGCTATCGTCAATCCACGTTGATGGAGACTTCAACCCACGGAGGTAACAGCTGCGAGAGTCCACGGAGGGCTCCACCCACGAAGGGTCCACGAAGAAGCAACCTTGTCTATGCCATCATGGCCTCGTCCACGGAGGACTAGCCTTACTCGGGGTAGATCTTCACGAAGTAGGCGATCTCCTTGCCCTTACAAACTTCTTGGTTCAACTCCACATCTTGACGGAGGCTCCCAAGCGACACCTAACCAATCTAGGAGGCACCACCCTCCAAAAGGTAATAGATGGTGTTGGTGATGATGAACTCCTTGCTCTTGTGCTTCAAATGATAATCTCCCCAACACTCAACTCTCCTCACTGATTTGGCTGTTGTGGAAGAAAGGATTGAGTGGAAAGCAACTTGGGAAGGCTAGAAATCAAGTTTCATATGGTGGGAGTGGAGCAACTTGATCTCAACACAAGGGTAGGTAGTTTTCTTCTCGAAATGTAAGGTAGGAGTGGTAGTTCTTTCGATGGCTCTCTCCACGAATGAAGAGGAGGTGGAGGGTATTTATAGCCTCCACACAAAATCCAACCGTTACACACATTTGACCAATCTCGGTCGGACCGAAGTTGACAACTCGGTGAGACCGAAAGTTCAAATCTTGTGAGCGTTGGGATTTTAGTGGGACCGAAAATACAATCTCGGTTAGTCGATTCTTCCAAAGTCTAGGGTTTGCCAATCTCGGTGGGACCGACTTTCTCATCTCGGTGACACCGATTTGAGTCTGAAGGATTCTGAAGCTTGGCAACACCAATTTCGGTATGACCGAGTATGGAATCGGAAAATCCGAAATTCTTAGGGTTTGGGTATATGGCTGAGGTGGTTCATCTTGGTGTGGTGAGTTTGGAATCGGTGGGACCGAGATTACTTATGGGTTTATGTTGGAGTGAAAGATTGCGATAGTTTGAGAGATAAATCACTAAGCACTTGAGCAACCAGATCATCATCATAACCTCATCCCCTTTTAATAGTATTGGCTTTCCTATGGACTCAATGTGATCTTGGATCACTAAACCAAAAATGGAGTCTTGAGCTTTTGCCAATGTTTTCCTTAGCATTTTGAGGGGTCCACATCATCAGTCATTGCCATACCCATATCACTGAACTTTCTGAAATATTCTCAAGAAATGATTAGTTCAATGATATATATGTTGTTATTAATTACCAAAACCACCCGGGGATTAGTTGCACTTTCAAAAAGCAAAACGGATACATGCCGCGGGGTCAGACCCACGCGACCTGGGAATGATGCAGCCCTAAGGGCGCTCCCAGCTGAAATGAAACTCGAAAGATGTCACCTGAAGAAGCCAATCCTCACGAGCCTTCGGATCCCTAAGCCTCGGGAGGCTCTGGAGGTCCCGGGGGTTCGGCACGGTCCATCTGCATCTCCTCCAGGAATGCGCGGTGCCTGGACACCTGAGCCTTCAGAATGCTCCTTATCAGGCACTGGTGAGCAGCAGCCGCGTTCGGCAGGCCGAAAGGCATGCGAACGTAGCTGTGAGGTGGACCCTCGCAGTGTCCCACACGCGAAGTCCAGAAGCGATCATGAGACGCGACTCGATTGAGCCCTGGGTAGTCGATGCAGATGTGCAGCCCGCCATCCTCGCCTGGATGGGGAGCTACACCGGGTAGGCGGTGGTTGCCGCGGATGATTCTCGACTCCTGCAGCTCCAGAGTGACCTTGGTGATGAACTCCTGAGGGATGGGCCCTCCTTGCTTCAAGCCTTCCCGAGGGGAACATGCCGCAAAGCATGCCTCCAAGTGGTGCCCGAGCGCCTCCCTTGTGATCTTGCAAAGTCAGTGGCCCTCCAGGAGAGAGCCCCCAAGCCTTGCCCGAGGAGGGTGTCGGGCGCGCCTTCCTATGCGACGGAGGAAGGCGCCCCTTGGACGGGCGCGGATCCTGGTGCGGTGCCACCGGAGGTGCCTGCCTCCTGAGGCCTTGAGCTGGGCGATGTCTTCTTCTTCTTAGGAGCTGCCTCGGCAAGGTTCCCACTCTTGCTGTCTGGGTCCTCAATTGATGCGGCTTGGAAGGCATGCTCGAGAGAGCACACCGCATCCATCTCATCACAGTGGACTGTGATGACTCCGCCGCTTCCCGGCATCTTGAGGACATTGTAACCATGGTGAGTTACTGCCATGAACTTGGCCAGGTTTGGATAACCGAGGATGGCATTGTATGGCAGGATGTGGGCAACGTCAAAGTCGATGAGCTCAGTATGGTAGTTCTTGCGATGTCCAAAGGTGACAAAGAGGCGGACCTGCCCTATCAGAGTGGTGGAACCATCAGTGACTCCTGAGAAAGGCTTGGTCGGCTGAAGCTGGTCATACGGCACTTGGAGCTTGTTGAACGTCTCGACGGACAGAACGTTGAGTCATGCGCCACCATCGATGAGGGTCCTGGCGACTTGCACATTGCTGATGACTGGGGAACAGAGCATTGGGAGGACACCGGCTATTGCCGCACACTTGAGTTGATCCGCTGAGCTGAATGTGATGGCGCACGTGGACCACCTGAGAGGGAGCGTGGCCTCGAGCTTGGGGAGGGCTGCATTCACTTTGCGAGCAAAATTCTTGAAGATGCGCTGAGAGGCTGGGGCCTGGGCACTGCCCAAGATGCAAGCGATAGCACGCGGCTCCTGGAAGCCCCCAGCTCCCTCGTCCTGTTGATGGTCGTCATTCCTTCTTGGCGGTGGTGGCCGAGGAGGAAGTCCTGCGTTGCCTTGTGGGCGATCCTCACGAGGCTGATCCCTCCAAGCCCCCTCGCGAGGCTGGTCCTGCCAGCGGTCCTCGCGAGGCCGGTCACGCCACCCTTGGGGAGGGTCACGGTCGTCCCATGGTCCGCCACCTCTTCCTCCGCCTCGGACATAGCCCCGATCATTGCGCTCGGGGCGTCGACCGACATGTCCTTCTCGCACGGCCCTGAGCTCTTGGCATTTTTTGGTGTTGTGGGTGTGGAGGTCGTGGTACACACATTACCGATGCCCTTGGACGACTCCGGCTGGTCCCTGCCACACTTCGTATCTGGCTCTATTGCGAGAACAGCTGCTCCTTTGTGCTTCACGTCCTTGGCCTTGGTTTCTTCTCTTCTGGGTCAGCAGCTAGGAGCTCGAGAAGGGAGAGGCATCCCTCCTCAGCCCTTGCGTGCTCGGTCGGCAGGTTGAACAGCTCCAGAGACATGCACAGATCTTCGTGGATTGCCAGTTCCTCCATCTTGACATCACAGACGCCATCGTAGAACGCTGAGATGATGGCCTCCTCAGTTACCTTGGGAATCTTGAGGTGAGCGTTGTTGAAGCGCTAGATGTACTTCGGCAGGGTCTCTCCGGGTTGCTGGTTGATGCAGCATAGGTCACCCACGACCGGAGGATGGTCGCGAGTGCCCTGGAAGATGGAGATGAAGCTGGTGCGCATCTTGTCGCAGGAGGAGATCGTGCCGGGAGGCAGGTTCAGGAGCCAGGTGTGGGCACCGTCTTTGAGCGCCATGGGAAACCAATTTGCGATGACCTTTTCGTCTCCATTGGACGCTTCGATGCCCAGCTCATAGAGCTGCAGGAGCTCCGCGGGGTCGGCAGTGCTATCATAGTGAGGAGGCAGATCCGGCTACCTGCGGTGGCCACCGGAGCTCTTTGCTGATGCGGGGCTTGCTCCTGGGGATTCCTGCGCGCCATGCCAGGGGCAACGCGGGGTCTTGACATGCTGGCGGAGGGATGCGGTCATGACGTGCTGGTGCAGGATGCATGCGAGCACCTTCTTGGGGACAAAGGATTTCTTGGCAGCTCCTTTCTTGTCGCGCGGGCGCTGCACGCAGTGGGTCTCGCCTAGGGGCCGAGCGCCTAGGAGCCAGGGTGCCTTCTTGGGGAGGAGGTGGCGGAGGCACCTCCTGAGCTGCATCACCCGCGCAGGACGGAGTGCGAGA
The DNA here is from genome assembly GCA_021437245.1 of Aegilops speltoides. NCBI lineage: Eukaryota > Viridiplantae > Streptophyta > Magnoliopsida > Poales > Poaceae > Aegilops > Aegilops speltoides. The sequence continues at coordinate 164,053,149 of CM038141.1, forward strand.
CAGTGAGAGGGACGGCACAGGGGAGCCCCTGCGGCCCTGGCGAACTCGGTGATGCGAGCGAGCCACTCCTTGTAGAGGTCGTCGACAAGACGGTAGTGCATGAGCTCACATGCCAGGAGCAACGCGGCATGCACGTCCATGGGAGCGCGATGGGCGTGAAACGACGAACCAGCTGGAGTCAGCGATGGGGTGGCGGTGCTGCCTTCCCGCCGTACCGAGGGATGCAGCGACAACGCCTGCTGCTCATTCCCCGCCGGGCCGGTGGCGGCGTGGGCGGTAGGCGACGGGGAACGATGGGGAGGCCCACCGACGGCTGCCGTCTGGGCGACGTGGGCGACAAGAGTAGCCCGACGCTCGGCACGAGCTCAGCGAGCGTCAGCCGTGGATGCGACGAACGATCGAACGCGGAACAGCGGAAGAAAGATTCTGGCGCACCCCTACCTGGCGCACCAAATGTCGTATACCAGGTTCCAGCAAAACCCTTAAGGTTCGAACTCTGGGGTGCGCGCGAAGATCTTCCCCCTACCGATCCATGTCCCAACGCCTCGCTGAGAATCTAAGCTAAACGATGAACAACACAAGGGACACAAGATTTATACTGGTTCGGGCCACCATTGTGGTGTAATACCTTTACTCTAGTGAATGGTGTGGTGGATTGCCTCGAGGGATGATGATGAACAATACAAGGGAAGAACAGCCTCGCGAGAGGTGTTCTTGTGGTGGTGGTTTGCCTGAGAAGGATTCGATCCGCTCTCGATGGCTCTGGGTTAGATGATCCCTCTCTCTGGTGGCTATGCCTATATATAGAGGCCCTGGTCCTCTTCCAAAATATTGAGCGGGAAGGGTGCCAACAACGGCCATTTTGAAGGGGAACATCTAGTAAAAGTTATCCTGACTAAAGTTGGTCTTCGGCTGCCAAAGGCACTGGCGATGACACCGTCTTGGGCTCCACGGTGACCTTCGACTTGCCACTCTGCTGGTCTTGGTCTCGTTGCACCAAAATGGTAACCTTTGCCTGATGCCTCAGTACTCCGCGCCTGTGCTTGCCCCCTTTGCACCAAAGAGGAAACAAGGACATTGCGCAGGCTGGCGCCTGCCTGGCGCCCGCTTGGTCTCAATCGTCATGGCTTGTGCCACAAGCACCTCGCGAGGTACCCTTTCCTTGATCTCTCCGCCTCCTCGCGTGCCTGCCTGGTGAGGCCGCTCCCGAGGAAGCCTTGCGTCGTCTGCCCTGTTAGGCTTGGCTCCTCGTGAGGGTCTTGAGCTTGAGTCGGTGAAGATGGGCCGTACTGGGCCGCCACTTGAGCCACGTCGCAGGCCGCAGGCAGGAAAGTCTGGGGACCCCCATTCCCAGAACGCCGACATTCCCAAGTTTCTGTTCACAATAAAAATTTGTGAAGCAAGTGCCACTTTGGTTCATCCAAATGGCCTGAAACTTTTTGGGCATCTTCTATCTTCAAATAATTGGGCCATGACCATTTTCAGCTCAACTTGCCTCTCTATATGAGTGCATCATCCAAATATCTAAATCAGGCCATTATGGCACTTTCTAAAGCAACCCCCCAGCTCTAAACTCCTCCTCTTAAGCTGATTTTTGGTAAACTAGATCACCTTAGTACTTGATCACGCTGTGCCAAATATCAGAGTCTAACTCCACACGTGTGAGCCGCAGCAAGTTAGAAACACCTTGCTATTGCAATGTTTTGGAGCTAGGTGCGAATCACTTCTTTGCCCCTAGACCAATTTATTTCCTCATTTTGACTATGGGCACGACGGTCTATCTACTAGACATGGTCGGCCTGGCCAAAACCCGGAGTTTGATCTAGTGCGTGTGGTGATCATGCTTGCGTCATGCAGATTGCGGGCTCTGGAGTCTTCTCGCCCCTGTATCATCTCGACCTGCAACCTTATCTAGGAGGTGCCCCGTGATGCTCTGTGTCATCCTGCGTCGCTAGCTCGTCGTGGTTCACCATAAATGAGACGCTAGCTCCATGCCCGTGCCATGCCCTGCCACTATCCACCATTAGAAGCACTACTCAAGCTCACTAGGGTTGCTCTAGAGCCCTCCCTGCGGCTATATAAGAGACCCCCGACATCCTCCACAGCTCACAGCTCCCTCCCCCGCCTCATTTGCCCTCCGGACTCACCCCATCTCGCCTTTCTTCATTGTTCTTGCCTCGGCCTTCGCCGGAGTCGAGCTGCCCCGGCCAAACCGAGCCTCCTCTAGCCTCCCCTCCATGTCCACTGCCTCCCCCTCACTCCGCAATTCGTTCCACCCACTTGCCCCTTGCCGGAGTCTACCCTGGGAGCATGCACCGCGCACGGCCGTCGGCTCCGCCCCTCAGCCATCTCCTCGTCCGAGCCATCTGGGCTCCTCTCTCCCTTCCGACACCACCTAGAGCTTATCCATGTTTCGGAGATCATCCCCCACCCCTGAATTCCTCGCCGGAGTCCCGGAATTCATCGCCCAAGATCCACCCATGCCGCCCCTGGCCTGCTCTGGCGCCGCCCCTTCCCGCATCCATACTCTGTCCCGGCACCGGCCGACCCTCTAGATGGAAGCGCTGCGTTGTCCCGCTCCCGCCGGTGGCCTCAGCTTGGCCAGAGCTGGCCGGAGCTGGCCGCCCCATCGCCGGCCCCCTCCTGCCTCGGCTGCCCCTGCTTCCTTTGTTACACGTGCGGGGGCGACGCGAGGAAGAAGACAACACTATCGCAAGCCTGGCCCCTATCCCTGGGTCCCGCACGTCATCGGCTTAGAGCCAGGCCTAGGTGCAATAAGTGGAGATGTATTCGGGCGAGTACGTCTTCGTATCCAGAAGGCGTATTGTAGGACCTTGAGAAGAGGTGTCTAGAGGGGGGTGATTAGACACTAAGTGCCAAAGTTGCAGTTTTTAAGATTCTTTAAAGTTCAAGGGGAGTTTAGGCACAATTTCAACATTCACAATACATATCAAGCAAGCATGCAAGAGTATATGGGCAGCGGAAAGTAAAGCATGCAACTTGCAAGAAAGTAAAGGGTAGGGTTTGGAGGCTTCAAACGCAATTGGAGACACGAATGTTTTTGGCATGGTTTAGATAGGTGGTGCTATCGTACATCCACATTGATGGAGACTTCAACCCACGAAGGGTAACGGCTGCGCGAGTCCACTGAGGGCTCCACCCAAGAAGGGTCCACCAAGAAGCAACCTTGTCTATCCCACCATGGCCGTCGCCCATGACGGACTTGCCTCACTAGCGGTAGATCTTCACGAAGTAGGCGATCTCCTTGCCCTTACAGACTCCTTGGTTCAACTCCACAATCTTGTCGGAGGCTCCCAAGTGACACCTAGCCAATCTAGGAGACACCACTCTCCAAGAAGTAACAAATGGTGCGTTGATGATGAACTCCTTGCTCTTGTGCTTCAAATGATAGTCTCCCCAACACTCAACTCTCTCTCAATGGGTTTGGATCTGGTGGAAAGAAGATTTGAGTGGAAAGCAACTTGGGGAAGGCTAGAGATCAAGATTCATATGGTAGGAATGGAATATCTTGGCCTCAACACATGAGTAGGTAGTTCTCTCTCAGAAAATGTATGCTGGAAGTGTAGGTTCGTTCTGATGGCTCTCTCCACGATGAAGAGGAGGTGGAGGGGTATATATAGCCTCCACACAAAATATAACCGTTACACACAATCTGCCAAACTCGATGGGACCGAATCGTTAAACTTGGTCAGACTGATTCAGCAAATAATGTGACCGTTAGGGTTTTCGGTGGGACCGAAATGCAACTCGGTGAGACCGATTCAGTTAGGGTTAGGGCATAACGTAGTCTCGGTAAGACCGATTACACAAACTCGGTGAGACCGATTTGGTAATAAGCTTTCCAGAGAGTTGGTCAGGTAAACTCGGTGGGACCGATTACTCAAACTCGGTGGGACCGATTTCGGTAATAAGTTTCCAGAGAGTTTGCATTGTAATCTCGATAGTACCGATTTCTCAAACTCGGTGAGACCGATTTGATAATGGACATACACAGAGAGATTACAATCCCATCTTGGTGAAACCGAGATCCCTATCGGTAAGACCGATTTGCTTAGGGTTTGTGGCAGTGGCTATGACTTGTGGAATCGGTGGCGACGGATAGGAAGTTTCGGTTTGACCGATTTTGGCTTAGGGTTTACGTCATTTGTGGAAGTGGGAAAGTAGTTGAGGGTTTTGGAGCATATCACGAAGCACATGAAGCAAGAGGCTCATTAAGCAACACCTCATCCCTCCTTTATAGTATGGGCTTTTCCTATAGACTCAATGTGATCTTGGACCACTAAAATGTAAAATGAAGAGTCTTGAGCTTGAAGCTTAAGCCAATCCTTTGTCCTTAGCATCTTGAAGGAGTTCCCACATCCTTTAGTCCATGCCACTCCATTGTTGAACTTATCTGAAATATACTAGATAAAAGTGTTAGTCCAACAAGAGATATGTTGTCATTAATTACCAAAACCACCTAGGGAGCACTTGTGCTTTCAATCTCCCCTTTTTGGTAATTGATGGCAACATACATCAAAGCTTTAGACAAAGATATAAAGAATAGCAAGAAAAGCTTTGAAAAGACATGTAACAAGCATAGGCTCCCCCTACATGTATGCAATCATGTGAGTATGGAATGTAGAAGCATGTGAGAGCATAAACATGATAGAGCAGGCAATGTGTTACATGTATCTTGGTCATGTGCATCAGAGCAAAGAATATTGAAGAAAATACCTTCATGCTCATGAGTTCTTCTTGCAAACAATATGTACATCAGCAAGAATTCCTCATACACATGATTGTGATGCATATACTTATTTTGTAGTCCTGATTTGTCTTAGGATGAAATGAACCTGTGTAAACAAGGTTAGATAACACAGATACATCTACTAGCCAGAGCAAACAGAAGAAATCACAAGAATACCAGGACTGGGATGACATGTAGAGAGTGAGTACCAAGTACCACATTGGATTGTACATGTACCCAAGAGTAAAGATATGCAATGAATTTAAATAATCTCTTTCCCTTAGATGTCTTGCTCCCCCTGAATCTATCATGGGATACTGGGAGAAGATAGGGAACAGAGAATCAGAGCTGAAAGACAATAGACCTGAAAGACATGAATGATGATCCGAGCTAATATTTAGAGCTAATGCAAATAAGCAAATAAGCATAACAGAACATATGAACATGTCTCTCCCCTCAAGAAGACATGTGGACATCTCTCCTCTTGAACACCAAGCATCTTGGACATCTCCCCCTGGAGATCTCTCTCTTCTTTTGAGGGTCTCTCCCCCTAGAAGGTCTCTCTCTCCCTTAAGCAGGAATGTGATAAGCTTTGATGCTCTCTCTAAATGATAAGCTTTGATGTTCTCTCTCTCCCCCTTTGACATCAATTTCCAAGAAGGACCTTCTGGAATCTGTCGAATGGGTTTGATCCTTGAGACACAGAACAAAGCAATGGTAAATATGTGATGCTTGTAGAGGACAAGATTCAATGAGTGGAGCTGGATCGGAAGAAACACAGAATATGTGGCAAAGAGTTTTTCCTGTTATGAAATCGGTGGCATCGAGTGGTATACTTCGTTCGTACCGAAAAGATTCGGTTGGGCCAAAAATAACAAATCGGTGAAACCAAGTTCATCTTAGAGAAGACACTTGTCACCTCAGCTCACTTAGACTAGTAAGATCTCACAAAGATTTTCAAGGAATTTACTGAAAGATGTGCAATGAATTGGAATGCAGAAAAAGCAGAGCAAATAGAAAGAAAGAAATCTAGAAGAAGTTTTTTTTGAAAGGGGAAGCAAATATGCATGAGACAGATGCAAAAACACAGAAAAGAACACAAGAGAACTTCATCTAGAGATGGTCGGCGATGAAGTCACCTATGTTAGAGTATATTGACTTAGGAGTCAAGTGAGATCACTGGATCATAGGTCATACTCATCGTTTAAGCTCAAAATTGGGTTGCCATTTTTTGTTTAAGCATCTTGATGTATTCACATCTTGTCGAGTTGCTTTAGCTCATGACTTGGAGTAAAGCTTCTCTAAGATGGAATAACATACCTTGGTTGGTGGTGTTGTCCATGTAGTTGAACTTGTGTGGGTTGCTCAAGGTTGATGTAGCTCATCAAGAATTTGGAGCACCACTTGGAATTTTAGTCCATCTACCTACATGGGTTAGCTCTTGCAAGGAAGAGCACTTGTGCATCCAAAAATGACAATCATGAAGCTTGACATAGAATTTGTCAAAGGATATGTTTAAGAGGTTTCGTGCTTCCTTGTCTTCTACCACCATGGTGTAGAGACTTGGTGATGTATAGATTGTTTAAGATGTGAGTAGATTACAATCTCATGGAATTGGATTCCACCAAGTACCTACAAGAGTTAGATAACATGCAAGATACAAATATATCCAAGACACAAGATATTCATCATAAGAGAAATATCAAGGATTAGTCATAAGCTCATGTCTTGCATGTATCCAATGGAGTTTCGACTCCAGGTTTGAAGCATCAATGATGTTCAATTCTCCTCTTAACCTGCAAAACACTTTCTCATCAAGAGGTTTAGTGAATATATCCGCTAATTGCTTTTCGGTGCGAACATGCTTAAGATCAATGTCACCCTTAGCAATATGATCTCGAATGAAATGATGATGAACTTCAATATGCTTAGTTCGAGAATGTTGCACATGATTATGACCAATTTTGATAGCAATTTCATGGACACAAAGCAATGGAACAAGTCTCACATATATCCCATAATCCTTAAGAGTTTGGGTCATCCAAAGTAATTGAGCACAACATGAACCAGTGGCAATATATTCAGTTTCGGCGGTGGATTAGGATATCGAGTTTAGTTTCTTGGAGGACCAAGACACAAGAGATCTACCAAGAAATTGACAAGTACCCGAAGTGGACTTTCTATCAACCTTGTCTCTGGCATAGTCTGAGTTGGAATACCCAACAAGATCGAAGGAGGCCCTGTTAGGATACCAAATGCCAAAGTTTGGTGTATGGGTTAAGTATCTCACTATCCTTTTCACAGCCTTAAGATGACATTCTTTAGGGGCAGCTTGATATCGTGCACACATGCACACACTTACCATGATATCGGGATGTGAAGCACATAGATATAACAATGAACCGATCATAGATCGATAAACCTTTTGATCAACCGGTTCAACATCTTTGGTCAAGTCATTATGTCCACTAGTAGGCATGGGTGTAGACATACCTTTGCATTCTTGCATATTGAACTTCTTGAATAAGTCCTTGGTGTACTTTGTTTGAGAAACAAAGGTACCTTCCTTAGTTTGCTTGATTTGCAACCCAAGGAAGAATTTAAGTTCACTCATCATGGACATCTCAAACTTCTGCGACATTAGCTTCCCAAACTTTTAACTAAAATGAGGGTTAGTAGAACCAAATATGATATCATCAACATAAATTTGGCACACAAATAGTTCTCCATTAACCCTTTTTGTAAAAAGAGGAGAATCAATTTTCCCAATTTCAAACCCTTTTTCAATAAGAAACTTGGTCAAGCATTTATACCAAGCTCTAGGAGCTTGTTTAAGACCATAAAGAGCTTTGTGAAGTTTGTAAAAATGATTTGGTTTCTTAGGATTGACAAAGCCGGGAGGTTGCTTAATATAAACTTCCTACTCTATTTCACCATTTAGAAAAGCACTTTTACTGTCCATTTGGTACAAGGTGATATCATGATGATTAGCATAGGCAAGTAAGATGCGAATGGACTCAAGTCTAGCAACGGGAGCGTAAGTCTCACCATAGTCCATACCTTTGACTTGTGTGTAGCCTTGGGCGACGAGACGTGCTTTTTTGCGAACTACTTGTCCATCTTCATCTTGCTTGTTGCGAAACACCCATTTGGTACCGATGACGTTGTGGTTGTTGTCGGGCTTCTCAACCAATGTCCAAACTTGATTCCTCTCAAAGTTATGTAGCTCTTCATGCATAGCATTTATCCAATCCGGATCTTCCAATGCTTCTTCGACCTTCATAGGTTCAATGCTAGAGATGAAAGAATAGTTTCCACAAAAGTTAGCTAAACGAGTTTTAGAGCGAGTGATTCTCCCGGTTTGAATGTCCTTGTAGATTTGCTCGACGGGGTGATCTTTAGAGATTCTTGCTCGAACTCGTGAAAGCTTTTGCTTGGGTCTTTGTTGAACATCTTCTTCATCTTGTTCTTCTTCTTCTTGGCATTCTTCATTGTTGGCATTGTCGTTCTCTTGTCGTGGTGGAGAAGGAGGTTGTTGACATTCATCTTGATGCACTTCCTCGTTTTCTTCATCTTGGTGTGTCCCACTTGTGGATGCTTCGATACAACTCTTGGTTCACCTTGTCGTGAAGTTGAAGCTTCCACTTGGACGGACGAGGTACTCTCCTTTACCTCCATTGGACGAACCTTGCCAATAGCCAAGTCTTGAATTGTTTCTGAAGGATCTTTGTCACCTACATCAATTGGCAATTGCTCTACTTGCGAGCCGTTAGATTCATCAAACTTCACATCTACCGTCTCCTCAACTTTTCGGATGAAATTGTTGTAGACACGGTAAGTGTGAGAGTTTGAGCCATAACCTAGTAGGAAACCTTCATGAGATTTAGAAGCAAATTTAGAGCGACGATGCTTATCAAGAATATAGCACTTTGAGCCGAATACTCGAAAGTATCCAACTTGGGGTTTGTTACCGGTGAGGAGCTCGTATGCTGTCCTGCCAAGTAGCTTGTGAAGATACAAGCAATTTGTTGCATGACAAGCTGTCTCAACCGCTTCTGCCCAAAAGTGCTTCGGTGTCTTGTACTCATCAAGCATCGTTCTCGCCTTCTCAATGAGCGTCCGGTTCTTCCTCTCAACAACTCTGTTTTGTTGAGGTGTGTACGTAGCCGAGAACTCGTGTGAAATCCCTTCTTCATCAAGAAAGGTGTCCACATTTGCGTTCTTGAACTCCGTTCCGTTGTCGCTGCGAACTTTCTTGATCTTCACTTCAAATTGATTTTGGGCCTTCCTAGCGAAGTTTTTGATGATCTTTTGGACCTGCGATTTATCATCGAGAAAGAACACCGACGTAAATCTTGAAAAATCATCAACTATAACTAGAGCAAAAGAATTTCCACTGAGACTCTTATAAGAGTTCGGACCAAAATCCATGTGAAGTAGCTCGAGTGGCCTCCTTGTACTCATGATGTTCTTCACGGGATGCCTTCCTCCAACCTGTTTACCTGCCTGACAAGCGCTGCAAAGTCTATCCTTATCAAATATGACATCATTAACTCCAAGGATATGATTTCCTTTAATAAGCTTGTCAAGGTTTCGCATACCAACATGACCTAGTCATCTGTGCCACAACCAACCTTTTGAGGATTTAGCAATGAAGCAAGTTTTAGGTTGAGCCTTTTTAGTGAAATCACCAATGTATAGATCACCTCTACGCACACCGGTAAAGACCATTTTATGATTATCTCGACGAAACACTTGGCAATCTACCTCAGTAAATAGAACATTGAAACTGAAATCAGCAAGTCTAGATACTGAAATTAAGTTGTAACCAAGAGATTCAACGAGCATGACATTTTGTATGGAGCTATCATGTGATATGGCCACCTTACCAAGGCCAAACACCTTACCCTTTAAGTTGTCACTGAAAGTGACATACTTTCGAGGACTATCATTATCAGCAAGCTCACGGAACATGTCTTTATCTCCGGTCATGTGATCGGTACATCCACTATCAAGAACCCATTCCTTTCCTCTTGACATATATCCCTGAAGATTTGCCATAAGACCAAAATGTCTCATTGCATCATCAAGATCAAAGTCACTCTCATCATCCTCATCATAGTATCCATGTTCAACATCGTCATGTGGTGGATCAAGTCCTAGAGAGGGTGATTCATTAGAATTAGTTTGATAATCTTGCTTATGAATTTTTATAGCTTCGGAAATAATATCACTAATGATACCAACATTTCCTTTGGCATGCATAAGGTTTGTAAGCTCAAATAGACGATCACTAAACATAGGATCACTAGTATACTCAAATTCTTGCTTGGTTTGCAAATCAAGGAAGGTACCTCTGTCTCTCAAACGAAGTACACCAAGGACCTATTCAAGAAGTTCAATATGCACGAATGCAAAGGTGTGACTACACCCACACCTACTAGTGGACATCTTGACTTGACCAAAGATGGTGAACCGGTTGATCAAAAGGTTTATCGCTCTATGATTGGTTCATTGTTATATCTATGTGCATCACGTCCCGATATCATGCTAAGTGTGTGCATGTGTGCACGATATCAAGCTGCTCCTAAAGAATGTCATCTTAAGGCCGTGAAAAGGATAGTGAGATACTAAATCCATACAACAAATTTTGGCATTTGGTATCCTAAGAGGGCCTCTTTTGATCTTGTTGGCTACTCCGACTCGGACTATGCCGGAGACAAGGTTGATAGAAAGTCCACTTCGGGTACTTGTCAATTTCTTGGTAGATCTCTTGTGTCTTGGTTCTCCAAGAAACAAAACTCAGTATCCTTATCCACCGCCGAATTAGAATACATTGCCGCTGGTTCATGTTGTGCTCAATTACATTGGATGACCCAAACTCTCAAAGATTATGGGATATATGTGAAACATGTTCCATTGCTTTGTGACAATGAAAGTTCTATGAAAATTGGTCTTAATCCTATACAACATTCTCGAACTAAGCATATTGAAGTTCGTCATCATTTCATTCGAGATCATGTTGCAAAGGGTGACATTAATCTTAAGCATGTTCACACCGAAAAGCAATTAGCGGATATATTCACTAAACCTCTTGATGAGAAAGTGTTTTGCAGGTTGAGAGGAGAATTGAACTTCATAGATGCTTCAAACTTGGAGTAGAAACTCCATTGGACACATGCAAGACATGAGCTTGTGACTAATCCTTGATATTTCTCTTATGATGAAGATCTTATGTATTGGATATATTTGCATCTTGCATGTTATATAACCCATGAAGGTACTTGGTTGAATCAAATTCCATGAGATTGTAATCTACTCACATCTTGAGCAATCTCTACATCACCAAGTTTCTACACTATGGTTGTTGAAGACAAGGAAGCACGGAACCATTCAAACATATCCTTTGACAAATTCTATTTTGAGCTCCATGATTGCCATTTTTGGATACACAAGTGCTCTTCCTTGCAACAACTAACCCATGTAGGTAGATGGACTCAAATTCCAAGTGGTGCTCCCAATTCTTGATGAGCTACATCAACCTTGAGCAACCCACACAAGTTCAACTACATGTTCAACACCACCAACCAAGGTATCTTATTCCATCTTAGAGAAGCTTTACTCCAAGTCATGAGCTAAAGCAACTCGACAAGATATTAATACATCAGGATGCTTAAACGAAAAATGGCAACCCAATTTTGAGCTTAAACGATGAGTATGACCTATGATCAAGTGATCTCACTTGACTCCTAAGTCAATATACTCTAACATAGGTGACTTTGTCGCCGACCATCTCTATATGAAGTTCTCTTGTGTTCTTTTCTATGTTTTTGCATTTGTCTCATGCATATTTGTTTCTCCTTTCAAAAAAAACTTCATCTAGATTTCTTTCTGTTTGCTCTGCATTTTCTCCATCCAATTCATTGCATATCATTCAGTAAATTCCTTGCAAATCTTTGTGAGATCTTACTAGTCTAGTGAGCTGAGGTGACAAGTGTTTTCTCTGCTATGAATTCGGTTTCACCGATTTGTTGTTTTCGGTCCAACCGAAGCATACCACTCGGTGCCACCGATTTCACAACAGGAAAAATAGTTTGCCACTTATTATGTGTTTCTTCTGATCCAGCTCCACTCAATGAATCTTGTCCTCTACAAGCATCACATTTATATAAATGCTTTGTGTTGTGACTCAAGGATCAAACCCTTCTTGGAAATTGATGTCAAAGGGGGAGAGAGAGATCACATCAAAGCTTATCACTTCCAAAAGGGAGAGAGCATTACTTCCACAGGGGAGAAAGTGATCTCCAGGGGGAGAGAATACTCAAGTAGAAAGTATTTATCAAGGATCCCAGATGCTTGGTGTTCAAGAGGAGAGATGCCACATGTCTTCTTGAGGGGAAAGACATGTTCACCAACCAGAAGTATAGTGATGAGTTTGGATACATGATGCAAGAGCAATATCCGATGTCCATGATGGGTGAGCTGAAGTTCTTCCTTGGTCTTCAAATTCGTCAGCAAAGGAATGGCATATTCGTATCTCAAGAGGAATACCTCAAAGATTGTCTAAAGATGTTTGGAATGCAAGATTGCAAAGGTTACATGACGCCAATGCCTGCCAAACACCATCTGTTTCCTGACGACAATGGTAAAGAGTTCGATCAAAAGGTATACCGCTCCATGATTGGTTCCTTACTTTACCTATGTGCATCTAGGCCAGATATTATGCTTAGTGTTTGCATGTGTGCTCGATTCCAAGCGGCACCAAAGGAATCATCTCACTTAGCTGTGAAGCGAATTCTTCGATATTTGGCTTACACCCCAACACTCAGATTATGGTATCCAAAGGGCTCAAAATTTGATCTAGTTGGGTTCTCGGATGCTGATTATGCTGGTGACAAGGTGGATCGCAAGTCTACATCAGGCACATGTCACTTTCTGGGACGATCACTTGTCTATTGGTCTTCAAAGAAGCGAGCGTGTATCACTCTCAAGCTGCTGAATCTGAATACATTCTTCTTTGGATCGTCTTGCGCTCAGCCTCTATGGATGAAGCAAACTCTCAAGGACTATGGCATCAATCTGAAACAAGTACCTCTCTTTTGCGACAATGAAACCGCCATCAAGATTGCCAACAATCCAGTCCAGCACTTGAAGACAAAGCACATTGAAATTCGTCATCACTTTCTCAGAGATCATGTCATGAAGAAAGATATTGACATCATTCACGTCAACACTGAAGAGCAACTGGCAGATATCTTCACAAAGCCCTTGGATGAGAAAAGGTTTTGCAAGTTACGGTGTGAGCTAAATATCTTGGAATCCTCAAATGTCCTGTGATCAGTCACACATCCTAACACTTATGCATGTTGATGACTTAGATGTGCAACACACGAAGTAAAGTATATCTTTAATCAATGAAGACTTACATTCTAAGTGTGAATACATTAACGTGGAATTTGACTTCGGAGCACCACGATAATTGTGCGCCGTGTCTGGGTCTAATACTTCCTATACGGTGGGTAACGCCACCACCAAATTTCTCTGTTTGAAGTGTTTCACTCATGGCGTTATTTTTGCTATGTCTTCGCATTTGGTTTGTCTTCAATTTCAACCTATCTTCATGATTTTCTTCACTATGTTGATTTGATTGCTTTCTGATATACATACTAGTGTTCTGTCCTCTATAGTATTCACTGATAGCTATGTCTTCCTAGTTGAATCTTTTGAACTAAGTGAATGTGATCGGACCCTAATCTCTCTATGCTTTCTATCTCAAATTCTATCTGTCCAAATCATATGCATTCTATTGAAACTGTTGAATCTCTTGTCTGCGTCCTTGTCAGCAGAAGACACAAAGACAAACATTAAGTCTATTTTAAATGATACATCCTTATTGTTTGAAATTCGAAGAAGCCGGAACGTGGGACAACTCTGAGTATGTTGCATGCTTGCCACGTGCCCCTCAGATGTGAACCGCCAGGGGCACCTGCGTAATTGCGCTGTGCCGCACACTTCCTTATAAATACATGTCCCCTGCGGTAAAGAAAACCTTCTTCCACCTCTCCACCTCGTCAAAACCCTAGCGCCACCGCTAGCTCTCGGCAACGCCGTGAAGCGCGCTTAGCTGCCGCGACTTCTCCGACGCCGTCCTCACGCCGGCCGCGGACATCCTCCTCTCCGCCGCCGCCGTAGGTGTCCTCCGTCGCCAAGTTAGGGCACGGTGGATTGAACTGCTCGGTCTCCTATTCATCCCATCTAGCAGTTCTTCGTGTGGTAAATACAACTCTATTTTTACCATATTTTTTATCCTCAAAGATTCATCCTATTTACCAAAATTGGTTTCTGCCTATACAATGTTAGATCTATTCTGTCTGCATCTCATACTCCCTAGTATGTTCACTTAAGCTTCATATCTAGTTAGATTCCTCACTTGTACTTATCCACGGATTCGTACAAATCTGGAACCAACTCTCAACATATAAGTAAATGTCTTCGCATCATGAGGTCAATGTCTTCAAACTGATTTATCTTCAAAATCTTCTGAGAATGCATATGACATCTTCCCCTTCCCTCGCATCTCTAATTGTGGGGACCCCGACTCATAAGTCGTGATCACCGAATACTGCGTGTCTGATGATCCCGAGATCAATGCTCCTTGAACACCTGAAGCTGAATAACAAGAGTCTTACATCCATACATACCGTCTTACACAAATTGTGACCATTATGGCCAAGTCTTACATTGATAAAGCCATAAGGGCTGAACATCAAATGAAACATAAGCAGCGGAAATCGTCATCGATAAGTAGAACCCATGCCATCGCCTTAACCCTACGGGCATTACATTGGGAAAAGCGTCCTAGTTAGCATGATCGTCTCCAAAGAACTCTTCTTGAACTCCGGTTCTTCCATGCCTGGTCAATTAAATAACCGTGGCAAGCCAATGAGTACTTTGAATGTACTACTTAAGCAACCCATGTTTTGGTTCAAGGTACAACAATGCATGACATAGGTAAATTTTGCATAAAGCTAGTTTTGAGTGCATTGACATGTTCAACATCCTATAAAGCATGCATCAAGAGAATTCAAGTAACCATGAGTCTGGTCACAGATATCAACATAAATAGAATGGGCACCAACCCATTTATCATAAGCGAGTGGGCACCAACCCATCTCATTAGTGTCAAGTCCTTTGACTTGACCCAAGTCATTCCATCATCACACACACTAGGTTGAAAACTCGGACATAGTTTAAGCAGCACCGCCCAACCGTCCTTGACCGTGGACATGGCTATTGAATAGTTTTACACTCTGCAGAGGTTGCACACTTTACCCACTAGATCAGGGAACTTCCGTGTCATCCACGACCAGCGGTATCTCAAGTACCGGGGTAAGCACCGATCACTACCTTTCCTAGGCGACACTAACATGGAGTCCACTCGATTAGCGATAACCCCGTGCCCAACATTTCACATAACATTTTCGTGGAGCCTTGCTCCCATATTCATCACATACCAGCAGCACGGGGTACCAGCGGTGTGTCCGGTGCCCCATAAAGATGGTCATGGCCTCCCTACAGCACGACCCCATCCCAGAGAGAGCACCAACTCTCCCCGTCACTAGTGTGCGGGCTCCAAGCTAGTATCCGACTAGGTACTCAATAATGCCCTTTCCCATATAAGGGTAGAGTGGTCGCGCATGTAGGGTTGGGACAGTCATCAAATCTTAAATCTAATCCATTTTCAAAAACATCACACACTCGCCTCGGTAAACCACTTCGTCATCAAGTGGTTACCTTTCTCATTATCTCCCTCGGGCATAAATGGCACCCGATGGGGTTTTCGAAAGTTGTTTTGAAAATATTTTGCCCCCATCACCATGCATATCCCCGTCCCTTTTGCATAGCACTACTTAGCATCCTATCTACTCCCACCGGCATAACCCTCATAAGAAGGTAGGGCCATGCACAATGCAAGTATCAACGAGGAAGTAATCGTGGCAACCAACCCGTGGTTCACCATCTCATCATGATTCGATGCATCATTAATAAAGAGCTAAAATGACATGCATATAAAGGGTATCATAGTCATGGTCAAAGGGCTGCTTGCCTTGGTTGGCTTGATCTTCAAGGTCTTGAGCCTGCTCCTCCTTCTTCCTCGGCTACCTCATCAACACGGGATCTAACGTCGCAAGAAAACAACGGGAAAATAAGACAATAATAAAAACAGAAAAGTCAAAGTGCTCACAAAAAGTCAACTTATTTTTGTAAAATACTAGGAGGAAGGCTAGGAAGGGACAACTTTTGGTTTTGGTTACGGAGCAGCAAAATAGGAGTTATGGATTTTCAAAGGCTTATTTAAATGCTAAAACCACATTTAGATATTCTGAGAGAAGAAAAGGTGGTTGGATTTGAGTGAAAGTTGCACCATTAAATAGGTTGCAATATTCTAGGAATTTAGAAATTGGAATCAATGCATTTGGATTAATATTCTGTCTGTGGAATTTTTGGAAATATCTGAAAAGGAAAAAAAAAAGCATGCTGTGCCCTTTGGGCGGAGAGGCCACAGCAGCGGCAGGCCCAGGGAAGAACCAGCCCCGCGCGCCGCCACGTCGAAGGCGTAAAGGCTGAATACGCCTTCAGCCGACGGCGGATCGGTCTTGTGTGCACAAGATGTTTTAAACTTGACGGTGGATCCCACCCGTCGGGGCATGAGGCCGACGGGCGGCCCAGGCGGCCGTCGTCTACCTCCGCCAGAGGCGGCGAGCTTCGCCGGCGGCGTCTGAGGCACAGGAAGGTGCGGAGGCTACCATTCGACTCGAGGCGAGTCGCGGTTACAGTGGTGGTGGAGACGGTCGCCGGAGTGGCCTGCTTTGCCGGCGACGAGGTCCCACGGCGGAGGCGCTTCGGCGTCGGTGGCTCCGGCCGATTCCGGCTGCAAAACAAGGGAAAAGAGGGGAAAGAATCAGTGGCGCCTCGCGGTTCCAGATCGAGAGAGCTGGGCGGAGAAGGCCTATACTGCATGGACGCCGGCGAGCCGAGGCGGCGGAGCTCGAGCTCGATCTCGAGCTCGGGTGGTTTTGGAGAGGAAGGAGTGGTGCGGGAGGCCGATTGGGTGTGTGGAGGCGGCGACAGGAGGAGGAGAGAGGCTCGGGGCGCCATATATAGGCTGGCGCGGTTCACCGTGGCGTGGCCTCTGGCGCCCATGAGATCGGCTCTGAGGCCGTTGGAGAGGAGTTGGAGCTGTCCACGGCGTTCGTGGGGATGGAGTAGTAGGCGCCGAGGAGAAGAGAGAGCTGGGAGGTTACGGCGCTCGGCGTGTGAGGCCGGCCATTGGCCGAGCAGGCGGCGTCGAGCACGCTACTGTAGGAGGGAGAGAGAGGAGAGACAATGGGGACTGCTGCGGCGTGTCGCAGACGTCGAGACACATCGACTGGCGCGAGGGGGAGGCACGAGGCGGTCGGGAGGCGCGGTGTCAACGGTCGGCGCTCTGGCAGGCGCTCCAGAGCGCGACTTTGGCCGGCATCCGCGGTTTTTCCGCGTCGCACGCGCGTCCTTTTCTGTCTGGAAGCTGCAGTGGAAGGGGGCAAAGCCAGGAAAGGGCCTTGGATGCTTTGGGGTGCAGAAGGGAGAGAGAGTGGCTGTGAGAGAGAGAGGAAACTGTTGTCTAGAGAGGACAAACTTGATTCCCCCCTTCTTCCACATTGCTTCCTCGGGTAGAAAAGCATCTAAGTGACAGAGGGGAGTGAGGAGGGGTTGTGGCAAAAAGATGAACTCAAGGAGATTTGTGAAAGTGGCAAAAATAGGCATTTTAGTATTTTGCCAGAAGGTGTTTGATGGAGTTTTGGGTAAGCTAATGACTTCCACTGGCCAAGATACTCCATGGGGTGAAATGTCACATATATTTAGGGCCTTCCACCCATTTAGAGCTTATTTGGATAAAGTTGCCAATGCAACTCTTGCAAACCCTAGAAATGGGCAGAAATGGATTTGTGTAGATCCGATTGGAGTAGATCATTTCTCCTTGATGTACCACTTGGTGTGGTAGCCTCATTTGGTCACATGATCAGGCTCACCAAAGTTGGGGTCTTGGAGAAAAAGTTGGTAGTGCAAAGTGGTTCAAACTTGATTCTGGTCAGAGAGGGTTTTGAGGCACTTTGACCAAGATTTCCTCTTCTCCAACCTATGCCATTTGGTCCAGATGCATCATTAGACCAATGAAGCATGTCCACCAAGTTTGAGCACATTTGGACATACTTGGCAATGTAAAGTTGATCAAACTTCAGAATGGACAGAAATAGTTTTGAGGGGTTTTGATGGTGTTATCTTGTTCTCCAAGTCATGAGACTTGGCAAGATCATCTAATATGTCATAGGTGACATGATAGAATTTTCCTGGAATTTTCGGAGAATATTTCCTTTGTAAATATTTCAAAAGCTTGAAATATCCAGAAAGGGTTTTAGAGGGATTTGACCAATATTTTGAACATGACCAGGTGTTGAAACTCTTATATATGGACAATATATGTCCTATGAGTTTCCATAAATTTTGTCAAATATTTTTAAAACAATAAAATAATTTTTCCCTATTAAAGACCATTTCTGGCCTTAAGAAAAAGCCTTTAAATAAAATAGTAAAACAACTTTTAAAATTATATGTTTGTGGTTTCTGGGTACCCTGTATATAATAGGAGTCAAATATATTTTTTGAAAGATTTTTACTGCCCTTAATCAAGTACTTGCAGTGCAAACCTCAATTCAGGGGTTTTTGGAAACCTCAATTCTGGCCAAATTATTTTTGTAAGAAAATTCCATATAGCACTATTCACATGGCATGGTCATTGGTCAGGAGCTTGGGGTAAGGAGATGGAATATAGAGGGTAGAGTAGTTGACTTCAAGAAGCACTTGAAAAAAACACAGTGAGAAAACCAACTCCAAATCAAAGCCAAATAATGCAAAGAGTTTTTGTTGGTCCAAATTTTCATGCTTTATTAATGAAAATGAAATGTTACAAAGTGCAGGGTGTGACAGACCTACCCCCCTTACAAGAATCTCGTCCTCGAGATTCCTAAACTAGGCTTAAAGAGATCTGAAATTCGGATCTAAGTTAGTCTTCACGCTCCCAAGTTATACCTTGGTGTGATTGCTCCATTGGACCTTGAAGTACTTGATGGTGCGGCTTGAGTCGTCGTTCGGCCTCATCGAGAATGCAGATGGGCGCTCACGATAAGTCAAATCAGGTTGAAGATCAATGGCTTGGTGATTGGCGTCCTTGTAGAGGTCGGGCTTATGCGGAACTTGGAGACACTTAGGAGTTGTGACCGTGGAACACGTTGTGCACATCGAAAGTTCGGTGGAAGTTCAAGCTGGTAAGCCACTTCTCCTCGTCGCTCGATGATCTTGAAGGGCCAATGTATCTCGGGCGAGCTTTCCTTTGACATGGAAGCTGGGCTCCTTTGAGAGGGTGACCGGAGATAGACATGGTCTCCAACTCGGAAGTTTATGTCTCTACGACATGAGTCCGCATAGCTCTTCTGTCTTGACTTGGCAGACTTGGGCGCTCTCGACAAGCTGGACTTGCTATTACCTTCACGAAGGATATCGGGCCCAAAGACAAGTCCTTCTCCGGTCTTGACAGTTGAGAGGTGTCTGGCACTTCCGCCCGTATAACACTTCAAATGGTGCCATCGAAGGCTGGCACGATAAGCTGTTGTTGTAAGAGAACTTCGGCGAAAGGAGGCAATCTTCCCACTTAGCTCCATAAGCTAAGACACAGGCTCGGAGCATGTCTTGAGTATTTGATTCACTCGCTCGGTCGACCTCCGATGCGTGGGTGGAAGCGATCTTTGAAGGACAGCTTGGTCCCCATGGCCTCCTGGAATTTCTTCCAAAACCTTGAGGTGAACTGGGTTCCTCGATCTGACACAATCTCCTTGGGAACACCATGAAGGCTCACAATTCGGTTGATGTAGAGACTGGCTAACTGGTTGCCGTCATGAGTAGTCTTAACAGGAATGAAATGGGCCACTTTGGTCAAATGATCGACTATGACCCAGATGGAGTCATGTCCCTTGTTTGACCTAGGTAGTCCAGTGATGAAATCCATTCCGATTTTATCCCATTTCCACTCGGGAACCTTGAGTGGTTGGAGTAATCCAGCAGGTCGCTGATGTTCAGCTTTGACCCTCTGGCATACGTCGCATTTGGCAACATAGGTGGTAATCTCCCTTTTCATCCCGTGCCACCAAAATCTTTCCTTCAGGTCTTGATACATCTTGGTGCCTCCAGGGTGGATGGAATATGGCTGTCATGAGCTTCTTGCAAGATCAGGTTCTTGAGCTCAACCTTGTTGGGCACGCAGATGCGATTCCTAAACCACACAATTCCTTCCTCATCCTCTGAGAATCCTGAGGCTTTGCTGCCTTGATCTTCCTCTTGATGCCTTCAATACTCTCATGCCCCTTCCGAGCTTTCTTGATATCATCCATCAAGGTAGGCAACCGAGGTTGGCCAAGAATCCTGGTGCAACCAGTTCCAACCCGAAGCTTTCAAGTTCTTCATACAAGGCGGGTAGCTTGTGCTTTAGCATAGCATTCAAGGAGCAAGCCTTCTGCTCAGCGCATCTGCTACCACATTAGCCTTTCGAGGTGGTATTGAACACGAGGTCATAATCCTTTATCAACTCCAGCCATCTTCTCGCCTCATGTTCAATTCCTTTGGTGAAAATATACTTGAGACTTTTGTGATCCGTGTATATCTCACATCGCTTCCCCAAGAGGTAATGTCGCCAAGTCTTGGGGCATGAACCACTACGCTAGCTCAAGGTCATGAGTAGCATAGTTCTCTTCGTGAGGTCGTAGTTGCCTTGAAAGGTAGGCCACGACTCTGCCTTCTTGCATTAGAACACCTCCATCCGATTCTTGGCGCATCACAATATATCACAAACTCCTTGTGTATATCTGGTGTGGCGAAGCTGGAGCGGTGGTTAGCCTCTTCTTGACTCTGGAAGCTTTCTTCGCACCGGCGTCCATTCAAACTTCTTGTCCTTCTTCAAGAGCTGAGTCATGGGTGGGCAATGCTCGAAAACCCTTCAACGAACTTGCGGTAATATCCCGCGAGTCGAGGAAGCTTCGACTTCCTTCACATTGCTCGGGATTGCCATTCGATCACGGCTTCAATCTTAGCGAGGTCGTTGACAATCCCTCTTGATTAAAACATGACCCGAAATCCAACTTCACGCAGCGAATTCACACTTGCTGAACTTGGCATACGGTTTGTGCTCTCGAAGCTTGTCTAGGACCATCCTCAAGTGTTGCTCGTGCTCTTCTTCCGACTTGAGAAGACAAGAATGTCATCAATGAAACGACGACGAACTTGTCCAAATATTCCATGAAGACCTTATTCATGAGATACATGAAGTAAGTGGGGCATTGGTCGACCCAAAGGACATGACCGTGCATTCATCTGAGCCATATCTGATTCTGAATGCCGTCTTGAATATCTTGGGGTCGATCTTGATTGGTAGTACCCAGATCTGAGGTCGATCTTGGAGAACACCTTGGCCCCATTGAGTTGATCAAGCAGATCTTCAATCTTGGGAAGTGGGTACTTGTTCTTGATTGTAACCTCGTTGAGGGAGCGGTAGTCAATGCATAAGCGGATGGTACCGTTCTTCTTTGCCACAAAGCGAGCAGGTGATCCCCAAGGGGAGGCACTAGGGCGGATAAATCCCTTCCTCAACTGCTCCTCCAGCTGCTTCTTCAATTCTGCTAACTCCTCCGATCCCATTCTATAAGGCTTCTTATAGATGGGTCCTGCTCGAGTATGAGCTCGATGATGAACTCAATGTCGATCGGGAGGCATTCTGGTAGCTCATCGGGAAAAACATCGGGATACTCGCATACTACGGCACTTGTTCCAATCCAACTTCGGTCAGACAGTTGACTTGGTTGGCTTGAGAGAGAAGAGGGTTGGAGGCAAATTTGACCGACTCCTCGGTCATTGGTCATAGTGACCGTCCGGTTGGCGCAATCAATCAAGCCTTGGTGCTTGCTGAGCCAATTCATTCCCAAGATCACATCAAGCCTTGTGATTTTAGGATGATAAGGTCGCTAGGAAGTCTACCCGTTAATGGTAATCCCGACTCCTTTACATCCTATCTTGGCTCTCATCTGCTCCGGGGTTTGTACCACCATAGGGTTATTCGGGTGTAGGGGTCATGCCACTTTTAATGCAAAACTTTGGGTGACAAAAGAATCGTGGCTCGAGAATCAAACAAAACGATTCTTGGTGCTGAATTGACAAGGCGTACCCAAAGACGACGTCCGGTCTTCTGGGCTTCTTCCGCGGTGACATGATTCACACGACCCCTGCCATTGTTGGGCAAGTTGCGGGGAGCTTGGTTCCTCGGTGGCAATCCACGGCCTTGTCCTGGGTTCTGTGCATTGGGGCGCGGGGCATCGGGCTTCTTGTTGGGGCAATTCTTGGAGTAGTGTCCTGGCTGTCCACATCCGAAACAAGTGACTTGGTTGGGGATGACGCCCTTGCCAGCATTGTTATTGGGGTTGTTGTAAGCTGGCACAGGGGTTGGCATCTTCTTGAGGTGGATAGTTGGTGCGAGGTGCGAGGAGCTCTTGGTTCTTGATAGGTTGGCTTGACCGGGGCGGCTGCCGCAGGCGAGGCTTCAGTTCTTGGAGCTACCCTTGCGATCATCTTGCGTTCTGAGTGTCATCAAGGCACGTCGCTTGTCCTCAAGCATGAGTGCCTTGTTCACCGAATCGAGGAAAGGTTGGGCAGTCACACACAACAAGCGAGTCTGCGAGTCTGGTTAAGGCCTTTTATGAAGCGCTCCGCTTGGCAGCATCGATCTTGACATCCTCGAGGGCATACCTTGAGAGAGAACGAACTTCGCATGTACTCCTTGGCGGTGCTACTACCTTGCTTGGGGCTCGGAACTCACGCTTCTTGATGGCCATGATCCCGGAAGGAATGTGGGCCTTGCGAATTCCGTCTTGAAGGTGTCCCAAGTGATGTCTTGCTCAACATGCATAGACTTGAATCCATCCCACCAAGCTCTGGCGGTCCCCGAGGCGGTGGGCGGCATCGCCACTTTATCACGGTCCTCGGTGCATCCGACTAGTGCCGGCAGATCCTCAATGGTGCGGACCCGATCGTGCGCATCCGGGGTTCAGCAGTCTCGATGAAAGTGGGTGGTGCATGCTTCTTGAACTCCACCAGCGTGGAGCGTCCATGGCCGTGTCCGCTTGGTGGCGGTTGACAGACTGAGCAATCATCTGGAGGGCTGCGGTGTTGGCTTGGCGCTCCTCTCGAAAGGCTTGGAGAAGCTGAGCCATATCCATGCTTGGAGGAGGTGGTGGTGGTGGAGTCGTCCTTGGGCTTGGTCTGGCTGGCTCGGCCTCGCAGAACCTCCGGCTTCTTGCGGCTGGGTAGAGGTACCGATGCGTGTTACAACAGGCATCTGTTGGGCGGTCAAGGTCTCATGATTGGGAATAACAATGAGGAAAGCAATATAGATGGAATGCCTAGTAAGGGGTGGTGTGACACAAATTAAGTTAAACAAAGGCGGAAGGGCCAAACTCATGCATTAAAACCAAATGGGGAATGTAGTGGTTTACAAGTTCCGAAGGAAAATGCGACTTCATGAAAGCAAGTTGAGCATAAGCGCAACATAACATGGTTTCATAAGAACCATTACAAGGACTCGACTTACGCAAAAGGGGTACACGACCTATCCTACCATAGGCTACGAGCTAGCCTATCCTAGTCTGAGCGGAGTCTAAGTGGTGGAATGCTCGGTCGGGTATTACGGCTCCTCTAGGTCTTCCTCCTCATCTTCATCTGTCTTGGTCTCCTCATCGCTTGAGGAAGCGGGGAGTGAAGGAGCTGAACACTGGCGCTGCTTTGCTGGTGGTGTCGTGAAGAGGTTTGCGGTACTCCTTTGCCGTCATCTGGCGTGGCTGAGTGATCCCTCGGCATGTGCGACTGTGGGGTCGTCGCCTCGATACGCTCTGCGGGCTGTCGAGGTGCTCCATCCTTCTTGATCTGTCCGCCTTCATCTGAACTATCTGGAGGAGCTCCTTGGTCTCATGGAGTTCCTTAGAAGCTCCGTCGACTCGAGGGCAGTGCTGTGCAGGGTGTCGGCACACAAGCTGAAGTAGAGTGCAGGCGGAGAAAGCCCTCGTCCAAGGGTGGTGCTGGTGCGCTGCTCTCGTCATCACCTTCCTTACGATAAGGCAGGTAACGATTGGCTGGCTCTCTCGCCATCTCTGGCAGGAGATCCCGGGCGAGTCGGCGCCTTGAGGCAGCAGATCTCCCGGCGAGAAGCAGTGTCGCCATCTGGGGTCCCTCAAAGAACCAGCTCATCGAGGCGTCATTAGCCCTCACGACTACCTCCACGTGATACTCCTTCTTGGTCTTTGTCGACCCAGTGCTCGTGGTAGGAGAAGGTGGGGACTCGAGTGAGCTGGCACTTCTGAGGCTATCCTCAAGAAGCACGGAAACCCGGTGGTCGGGAAGTCCTCGAATGCAGCGGCCATCTACAAAAAGTGGAAGGGAAGGGTCGATAAAGGAATGTGACCTATGTTTGGGATACTAACATAAACATAGGTATATGGGTAACCTGGTGGACAGTCTTGCTCTAACTAACGTCCATGCTAACTAAGGCTTCCTACAGTCAGGATGGCTCTGGTACCAGCTCTGTGGGGACCCCGACTCATAAGTCGTGATCACCGAATGCACGTGTACAGTGATCCCAGAGATCAATGCTCACTGAACACACAAAAGCTGAATGACAAGAGTCTTACATCCATACATACCGTCTTACACAAATTGTGACCATTATGGACAAGTCTTACATTGATAAAGCCATAAGGCCTGAACATCAAATGAAACATAAGCAGCGGAAATCGTCATCGATAAGTAGAACCCATGCCATGTGCCTTAACCCTACAGGCATTCTGACTGGGAAAACGTCCTAGTTTGCATGATCGTCTCCAAAGAACTCTTCTTCGAACTCCGGTTCTTCCATGCCTGGTCAATTAAATAACTAGTGGCAAGCCAATGAGTACTTTGAATGTACTCGCAAGCAACCCATGTTTTGGTTCAAGGTACAACAATGCATGACATAGGTAAATTTTGCATAAAGCTAGTTTTGAGTGCATTGACATGTTCAACATCCTATAAAGCATGCATCAAGAGAATTCAAGTAACCATGAGTCTGGTCACAGATATCAACATAAATAGAATGGGCACCAACCCATTTATCATAAGCGAGTGGGCACCAACCCATCTCATTCGTGTCAAGTCCTTTGACTTGACCCAAGTCATTCCATCATCACACACACTAGGTTGAAAACTCGGACATAGTTTAAGCAGCACCGTAACCGTCCTTGACCGTGGACACGGCTATTGAATAGTTTTACACTCTGCGGAGGTTGCACACTTTACCCACTAGATCCGGGAACTTCCGTGTCATCCACGACCAGCGGTATCTCAAGTACCGGGGTAAGCACCGATCACTACCTTTCCCTAGGCGACACTAACATGGAGTCCACTCGATTAGCGATAACCCCGTGCCCAACATTTCACGTAACATTTTCGTGGAGCCTTGCTCCCATATTCATCACATACCACAGCACGGGTACCAGCGGTGTGTCCGGTGCCCCATAAAGATGGTCATGGCCGCCCTACAGCACGACCCCGTCCCAAGAGAGAACACCAACTCTCCCCCGTCACTAGTAATGCGGGCTCCAAGCTAGTATCCGACTAGGTACTCAATAATGCCCTTTCCCATATAAGGGTAGAGTGGTCGCGCATGTAGGGTTGGGACAGTCATCAAATCTTAAATCTAATCCGTTTTCGAAAACATCACACACTCGCCTCGGTACACCACTTCGTCATCAAGTGGTTACCTTTCTCATTATCTCCCTCGGGCATAAATGGCACCCGATGGGGTTTTCGAAAGTTGTTTTGAAAATATTTTGCCCCCATCACCATGCATATCCCCGTCCCTTTTGCATAGCACTACTTAGCATCCTATCTACTCCCACGGCATAACCCTCATAAGAAGGTAGGGCCATGCACAATGCAAGTATCAGCGAGGAAGTAATCGTGGCAACCAACCCCGTGGTTCACCATCTCATCATGATTCCGATGCATCATTAATAAAGAGCTAAAAATGACATGCATATAAAGGGGTATCATAGTCATGGTCAAAGGGCTGCTTGCCTTGGTTGGCTTGATCTTCAAGGTCTTCAGGCCATGCTCCTCCTTCTTCATCAGCTACCTCGTCAAATACGGGATCTAACGTCGCAAGAAAACAACGGGAAAATAAGACAATAATAAAAACAGAAAAGTCAAAGTGCTCACAAAAATGTCAACTTATTTTTGTAAAATACTAGGAGGAAGGCTAGGAAGGGACAACTTTTGGTTTTGGTTACGGAGCAGCAAAATAGGAGTTATGGATTTTCAAAGGCTTATTTAAATGCTAAAACCACATTTAGATATTCTGAGAGAAGAAAAGGTGGTTGGATTTGAGTGAAAGTTGCACCATTAAATAGGTTGCAATATTCTAGGAATTTAGAAATTGGAATCAATGCATTTGGATTAATATTCTGTCTGTGGAATTTTGGAAATAATCTGAGAAAGGAAAAAAAAAGTATTTGTGCCCTTTGGGCCGAGAGGCCACAGCAGCGGCAGGCCGAGGGAAGAACCAGCCCACGCGCCGCCACGTCGAAGGCGTAAAGGCTGAATCGCCTTCAACCCGGCGGCGGATCGGTCTTGTGTGTGTGACGTTTTAAACTGACGGTGGATCCCACCCGTCGAGGCGTGAGGTGACGGGCGGCCCCACGGTGGCCGTCGTCTACCTCCGGCGAGGCGACGGCGAGCTTCATGGCGGCGATCTGAGAACGCAGGAAGAGTGCGGAGGCTACCGTTGGACTCGAGGCGAGTCGCGGTTACGGTGGTGGTGGAGGCGGTCGCGGAGTGCGCTGCCCGGCGGCGAGGTCCCGGCGGGCGCTTGGCGTCGGTGGCTCCGGCGATTCGGCTGCAAAACAAGGGGAAAAGAGGGGGAAAGAATCGGTGGCGCCTCATGATTCGGATCGAGAGAGCTGGGGCGGAGAAGGCCTGTACAGCGGATGCCCGAGGCGAGGCGGCGGCGAGCTCGAGCTCGATCTCGAGCTCGGGTGGTTTTGGAGAGGAAGGAGTGGTGCGGGAGGCCGATTGGGTGTGTGGAGGAGCGACAGGGAGGAAGAGAGAGGCTCGGGGGCGCCTTATATAGGCTGGCCGCGGTTCACCGTAGGCGTGGCCTACGGGCGCCCGCGGGATCGGCTCTGGAGGCCGTTGGAGAGGAGTTGGAGCTGTCCACGGCGTTCGTGGGGATGGAGTAGGGCGCCAGGGAGAAGGAGAGAGAGCTGGGAGGGTTCTGGCGCTCGCGCTGTGAGGCCGGCCATTGGCGAGCCAGGCGGCGTCGAACGCGCTGTAGGAGGAGGAGAGAGAGGAGAGACAATGGGGACTGCTGCGGCGTGTCATGACGTCGAGACATCATCGGGCGCGAGGGGAGGCCGAGGCGGTCGGGGCGCGGTGTCAACGGTCGGCGCTCTGGCAGGCGCTCCAGAGCGCGACTTTGGCCGGTATCCGCGGTTTTTCCGCGTCGCACGCGCGTCCTTTTCTGTCTGGAAGCTACAGTGGAAGGGGGCAAAGCCAGGAAAGGGCCTTGGATGCTCTGTGGTGCAGAAGGGAGAGAGAGTGGCTGTGAGAGAGAGAGAGGAAACTGTTGTCCAGAGAGGACAATCTTGATTCCCCCCTTCTTCCACATTGCTTCCTCGGGTAGAAAAGCATCTAAGTGACAAAGGGGAGTGAGGAGGGGTTGTGGCAAAAAGATGAACTCAAGGAGATTTGTGAAAGTGGCAAAAATAGGCATTTTAGTATTTTGCCAGAAGGTGTTTGATGGAGTTTTGGGTAAGCTAATGACTTCCACTGGCCAAGATACTCCATGGGGTGAAATGTCACATATATTTAGGGCCTTCCACCCATTTAGAGCTTATTTGGATAAAGTTGCCAATGCAACTCTTGCAAACCCTAGAAATGGGCAGAAATGGATTTGTGTAGATCCAGTGGAGTAGATCATTTCTCCTTCATGTACCACTTGGTGTGGTAGCCTCATTTGGTCACATGATCGGGCTCACCAAAATTGGGGTCTTGGAGAAAAAGTTGGTAGTGCAAAGTGGTTCAACTTGATTACAGTCGAGAGGGTTTTGAGGCACTTTGACCAAGATTTCCTCTTCTCCAACCTGTGCCATTTGGTCCGGATGCATCATTAGACCAATGAAGCATGTCCACCATGTTTGAGCACATTTGGACATACTTGGCAATGTAAAGTTGATCAAACTTGAGAATGGACAGAAATAGTTTTGAGGGTTTTGATGGTGTTATCTTGTTCTCCAAGTCATGAGACTTGGCAAGATCATCTAATATGTCATAGGTGACATGATAGAATTTTCCTGGAATTTTTGGAGAATATTTCCTTTGTAAATATTTCAAAAGCTTGAAATATCGAGAAAGGGTTTTAGAGGATTTGACCAATATTTTGAACATGACCGGTGTTGAAACTCTTATATATGGACAATATATGTCCTATGAGTTTCCATAAATTTTGTCAAATATTTTTAAAACAATAAAATAATTTTTCCCTATTAAAGACCATTTTCTGGCCTTAAGAAAAAGCCTTTAAATAAAATAGTAAAACAACTTTTAAAATTATATGTTTGTGGTTTCTGGGTACCCTGTATATAATGGGAGTCAAATATATTTTTGGAAAGATTTTTACTGCCCTTAATCAAGTACTTGCAGTGCAAACCTCAATTCAGGGGTTTTTGGAAAACTAATTTTAGAAAATACTTTCTGGCCAAATTATTTTTGTAAGAAAATTCCATATAGCACTATTCACATAGCATGGTCATTGGTCAGGAGCTTGGGGTAAGGAGATGGAATATAGAGGGTAGAGTAGTTGACTTCAAGAAGCACTTGAAAAGAAACACCGTGAGAAAACCAACTCCAAATCAAAGCCAAATAATGCAAAAAGTTTTTGTTGGTCCAAATTTTCATGCTTTATTAATGAAAATGAAATGTTACAAAATGCAGGGTGTGACACTAATGCTGTCACAGGTACATGTCCATGGGAGAATCCCTTGGTTCTCATAGTCTGAATTCATTAGCAGAATTCTTACAGCATCACATTAACTCTCCCGAAGCCAGTTCTTGTTTCTCCAGTAAGCGAAAGCCTTTGAAGCCTTTGAATGTGTTGAAGCCATTCAGTTTGAAATTCATGGCTGCAGAGAAATTAGTAAGGAAGGGTGGCAGACAGAGTCGTGGGGGAACATCAAGAGATTTGCCTGATGACCTCTCAGAGCTTTACAAGACAGATCCTGATGAGGATTATAATCAGCGCAAGACACGAATCCAATGGATTCGACGATATTGGGCTGAACAATGGTTCAAATACAAGTTCGTGACCCAGGAATACGCTGAGAAGAATGCTATCAAAAGTCCTTGGGGTGATATTCTCTTCGAGGCCTTCCACCCAAGAACGAGTGAAGCTATTGCACAGGTTTCTATCCTTGTATGGTCTGTGGACCTCGGCTGAAAATGCCGAACCATCGTCATTGCTCGGTGTCGTGGCGATAATCCTTCAAGCGCAACTTCCGGACGCAAAGGCATCGGCCAAGGAAAGCGAAGTCATTGGGATTAGACTTCAACCTGGTCCCTCTGCTCCCGTCTTGACGGCTCACGTGATCGAGAACCCAATGTCATCGGTCCTTTCTACAACCTTGATGGCCTCATCACTCACATCTCGGTCCAAGGTGCCAAAGTGGATCATTACGATGATGATCTTGACATCGATGAAGCCCGGCTCCAACTCCAAAGCCGCAGAGCCAAAGAAGGCTAAGGCTTCAAGATCATTTGCTCCTCCAAAAGCTTCACGTGCGAAGCCAGCGCGCTGCACCTCCCCGAAGGCGATGTGCGATCGAAGATCTATCACGTATCTCCAAGAAGACGGAGAAGAAAAAGAAAATCATCAAAAATACTGATCAGACATTGACTCGTGCTGCCATTCTGCGAGAAGAGCACATTGATCTGTCCAACGATGAAGATCTTGCAGATGATGCTCTTGAGCAACTGATCAAAAGCAAGGAAGAAGCAGAGATCTTCAATGATTTGCCTCTCTTCGATGTGGCAATCATCCATAACTTCATTGATGAGTGGTTTGACACCCCAA
Source organism: Aegilops speltoides (assembly GCA_021437245.1). NCBI lineage: Eukaryota > Viridiplantae > Streptophyta > Magnoliopsida > Poales > Poaceae > Aegilops > Aegilops speltoides. Next base: position 164,083,190 of record CM038141.1, read on the forward strand.
ATCTCAGCTTTGAAGATCTGCAACTTCCTATTGGCCTCAGCGTCTCCTTCAATGGCGCCATTGTTTCTGAGCTAGCTCTTGCTCAGCGCATCGTTGAACTGAAGCACAAGATCGACTATGAAAAAGCTCAGTTCAAGAAGCATGTGGCAAAGCTCAGCATGCAAGATGTCAAAAACTTTGAGATCATGCTGCACAAGCTCAAAGAAGCCTTTCTTAAGAAGCGCGAAGAAGCTAAAGGCTCTCATGAGCGCATGAAGAGTCTGGCTGACAAGTGTGTGCAAGCCTACAAAGAGGCTGAGAAGCGCAAGGCTCTTGGTCGTCCTGGCATTGACCCCAGAATGGCTGCAACGAAGAAGAAGCTATCAACTGACCAATCTGCACCTTCAAGGCAGGAAGAACCTCGCATAGTCTTCCCAAGCAGCATGACTGGCTCAAAGCCAAAGGTCAGGTCAACCGCTGAGAATCGAAGAAAGCGAGGATGCGAGGTGAAGCTAGAAAAAGGAAAAATCCTGAAGCCTCTGATGTTGCTCCCTCGAAGAAGAAGCGCAAAACCAAGAAGGATCAGGCTGCTCCCACAGAGCCCTTAGTTGTTTAACCTATCTCAATGGTTCGCCCTGCATCTAGACACCAAGAACGACGGATGATAGTTCATGAGCCTGCTTCCACAGAGGCTCATGAAGCTGAAGACATTCCAGCCGTTGATCCCACCGCTGCTGAAGACATTGGTCACAATGAAAAAGTTGAAGATGATGAAGTTCTTCCTCAGATCGAACACAACTTGGTATCATCGCCTGTTCTCACGAACAGCGAACTCATCAGCATTGGTCGTCCTCTAACGCCAATTTCTCAGGATGCATGATGGGCTGATCACCCACAACAACAAGACTCCCCGAGTACTCCCCAACAACAAGTCACACCACCTGTGCAAGAAGAAGAGGATGACTTTGAGGCCCAGCCAACTCCATCTCCAAAGGCGTCGCCATCATTACGCTGGCTTCGCAAAGGACCAAGGCCTCAAGTTGAAAGCACAAGTGCTCCCTAGGTGGTTTTGGTAATTAATGTCAACATATCTCTTGTTGGACTAACACTTTATCTAGCATGTTTTAGATAAGTTCAACAATGGAGTGGCATGGACTAAAGGATTTGGGAACTCCTTCAAAATGCTAAGGACAAAGGATTGGATCAAGCTTCAAGATCAAGACTCTTCATTTTGCATTTTAGTGGTCCAAGATCACATTGAGTCTATAGAAAAAGCCAATACTATCAAGGAGGGATGAGGTGTTGCTTAATGAGCCTCTTGCTTCATGTGCTTAGTGATATGCTCCAAAACCCTCAACTACTTTCCCACTTCCACAAATGACCTAAACCCAAAGCCAAAATCGGTCACACCGATTCTTCCTATCCGGCGCCACCGATTCCAAAAGTCATAGCCACTGCCACAAACCCTAAACAAATCGGTCTTACCGATAGGGATCTTGGTCTCACCGAGATGGGATTGTAATCTCTCTGTGTATGTCCATTATCAAAATCGGTCTCACCGAGTTTGAGCAATCGGTACTACCGAGATTACAATGCAAACTCTCTGGAAAACTTATTACCAAAATTGGTCTCACCGAGTTAGAGTAATCAGTCCCACCGAGTTTGCCTGACCAACTCTCTGGAAAGCTTGTTACCAAATCGGTCTCACCGAGTTTGTGTAATAGGTCCTACCGAGATTGCGTTATGCCCTAACCCTAACAATATCGGTCTCACCAAGTTGTATTTCGGTCCCACCGAAAACCCTAATGGTCACATTATTTGCTAAATCGGTCTGACCGAGTTTAATGATTCGGTCCCACCGAGTTTGGTAAATTGTGTGTAACGGTTAGATTTTGTGTGGAGGCTATAAATACCCCTCCACCTCCTCTTCATCCGTGGAAGGAGCCATCAGAATGAACCTACACTTCCAGCATACATTTTCTGAGAGAGAACTACCTACTCATGTGTTGAGACCAAGATATTCCATTCCTACCATATGAATCTTGATCACTAGCCTTCCCCAAGTTGCTTTCCACTCAAATCTTATTTCCACCAGATCCAAAACCTATGAGAGAGAGTTGAGTGTTGGGGAGACTATCATTTGAAGAACAAGAGCAAGGAGATCATCATCAACGCACCATTTGTTACTTCTTGGAGAGTGGTGTCTCCAAGATTGGCTAGGTGTCACTTGGGAGCCTCCGACAAGATTGTGGAGTTGAACCAAGGAGTTTGTAAGGGCAAGGAGATTGCCTACTTCGTGAAGATCTACCGCTAGTGAGGCAAGTCCTTCGTGGGCGACGGCCATGGTGGGATAGACAAGGTTGCTTCATCGTGGACCCGTCGTTGGTGGAGCCCTCCGTGGACTCGCGTAGCCGTTACCCTTCGTGGGATGAAGTCTCCATCAACGTGGATGTACGATAGCACCACCTATCGGAACCACGCCAAAAACATCCGTGTCTCCAATTACGTTTGAATCCTCCAAACCCTTCCCTTTACTTTCTTGCAAGTTGCATGCTTTACTTTCCGCTGCTCATATACTCTTTGCATGCTTTCTTGATATGTATTGTGAATGTTGAAATTGTGCCTAAACTCCACTTAAACTTAAAGAAACTTAAAAACTGCATCTTTGGTACTTAGTGTCTAATCACCCCCCTCCCCTCTAGACACCTCTTCTCAAGGTCCTACAAGTGTTATCAAAGCATTGGTCTCCATTGCTTTGGTTTAATCACCATTGGAGGAAGATGGATGAGTCTACTATTGGGAGTCTTAGACATAGAGTGCCTATTCTTGATGGAGAGTATTTTCATGAGTGAAAAAATGAGATGCTTTTTATTTTCAATCAATATCATTTGAACAAGTACATTGCTAGCCCTTGTGCACCTTATGTTGATCCTATGCATCCTACCCATGATGAGTAAATTGACATGATTAGGAATGTTGGAACTGTCGAACTTACAATTAGAGGATTGCCTAGAAACTTGATTGGATGCTTGCCTACTTTTAAGTGTGCCTACACCATATGGAAATTTCTTGAGGAACGTTATCCAAATTATTCCTTGAAAAATCTTGATGAAATTCTCCATAAGTCTATTGCCTTGAGTAAGATGAATACTAGGATCCTATGTTTGGTGATCGTCTATTTGAGCTTACAAACCTTATGCGTGCCAAAGGAAATGTTGGTATTATTAGTGATATTATTTCCGAAGCTATAAAAATTCATAAGCAAGATTATTGTCAAACTCATTCTAATGAATCACCCTCTCTAGGACTTGATCCACCTCATGACGATGTTTAACATGGATACTATGATGAGGATGATGATAGTGACTTCGATCTTGATGATGCAATGAGACATTTTGGTCTTATGGCAAATCTTCGGGGATATATGTCAGGAGGAAAGGAATGGGTTCTTGATAGTGGATGTACCGATCACATGACCGGAGATAAAGGCATGTTTCGTGAGCCTGCTGAAAATGATAGTCCTCGAAAGTATGTCACTTTCGGTGACAACTCAAAGGGTAAGGTGGTTGGTCTCGGTAAGGTGGCCATATCACATGATAGCTCGATACAAAATGTCATGCTCGTTGAATCTCTTGGATACAACTTACTTTCAGTATCTAGACTTGTTGATTTCGGTTTCAATGTTCTATTTACTGAAGTAGATTGCCAAGTGGTTCGTCGAGATAATCATAAAATGGTCTTTACCGGTGTGCGTAGAGGTGATCTATACATTGTTGATTTCACTTAAAAGGCTCAACCTAAAACTTGCTTCATTGCTAAATCCTCAAAAGGTTGGTTGTGGCATAGACGATTAGGTCATGTTGGTATGCGAAACCTTGACAAGCTTATTAAAGGAAATTATATCCTTGGAGTTAATGATGTCATATTTGATAAGGATATACTTTGCAGCGCTTGTCAGGTAGGTAAACAGGTTGGAGGAAGGCATCCCGTGAAGAACATCATAACTACAAGGAGGCCACTCGAGCTACTTCACATGGATCTCTTTGGTCCCAACTCTTATAAGAGTCTCGATGGAAATTCTTTTGGTCTAGTTATAGTTGATGATTTTTCAAGATTTACGTGGGTGTTTTTTCTCGATGATAAATCGCGGGTCCAAAAGATCTTCAAAAACTTCGCTAGGAAGGCCGAAAATCAATTTGAAGTGAATATCAAGAAGGTTCGCAGCGACAATGGAACGGAGTTCAAGAATGCAAATGTGGACACCTTTCTTGACGAAGAAGGGATTTCACACGAGTTCTCGGCTACGTACACACCTCAACAAAACGGAGTTGTTGAGAGAAAGAACCGGATGCTCATCGAAATGGCGAGAGCGATGCTTTATGAGTACAAGACGCCGAAGCACTTTTGGGCAGAAGCGAGCATGTCATGCAAAAAGTCGCTTGTATCTTCACAAGCTACACGGCAAGATGGCATACGAGATCCTCACCGGTAACAAACCCCAAGTTGGATACTTTCGAGTATTCGGCTCAAAGTGCTACATTCTTGATAAGCATCATCGCTGTAAATTTGCTCCTAAATCTCATGAAGGTTTCCTACTCGGTTATGGCTCAAACTCTCACACTTACCGTGTCTACAACAATTTCACCCGAAAGGTTGAAGAGACGGTAGCTGTGAAGTTTGATAAATCTAATGGCTCACAAGTAGAGAAATTGCCAATTGATGCAGGAGACAAAGATCCTTCGGAAGCAATTCAAGACTTGGCCATTGGCAAGGTTCGTCCAACCAAGGTGAAGGAGAGTACCTCGTCCGTCCAAGTGGAAGCTTCAACTTCATAACAAGGTGAACCAAGAGTTGATACGGAAGCATCCACAAGTGGGACACACCAAGATGAAGAAAACGAGGAAGTGCATCAAGATGAACGTCAACAACCTCCTTCTCCACCACGACAAGAGAACGACAACGCCAACAATGAAGAAGGCCAAGAAGAAGAAGATGTTCAACGAAGACCCAAGCAAAAGCTTTCACGAGTTCGAGCAAGAGTTGCTAAAGATCATCCCGTGGAGCAAATCTATAATGACATTCAAACCGAGAGAATCACTCGCTCTAAAACTCGTTTAGCTAACTTCTGTGAAAACTATTCTTTCATCTCTAGCATTGAACCTGTGAAGGTTGAAGAAGCATTGGAAGATCCGGATTGAATAAATGCCATGCATGAAGAGCTACATAACTTTGAGAGGAATCAAGTTTGGACATTGGTTGAGAAGCCCGACAACAACCACAACGTCATCGGTACCAAATGGGTGTTTCGCAACAAGCAAGATGAAGATGGACAAGTAGTTCACAACAAAGCACGTCTCGTCGCCCAAGGCTACACACAAGTCGAAGGTATGGACTATGGTGAGACTTACGCCCCCGTTGCTAGAGTTGAGTCCATTCGCATCTTACTTGCCTATGCTAATCATCATGATATCACCTTGTACCAAATGGACATTAAAAGTGCTTTTCTAAATGGTGAAATAGAGGAGGAAGTTTATGTTGAGCAACCTCCCGGCTTTGTCAATCCTAAGAAACCCAATCATGTTTACAAACTTCACAAAGCTCTTTATGGTCTTAAACAAGCTCCTAGAGCTTGGTATAAATGCTTGACCAAGTTCCTTTTTGAGAAAGGCTTTGAAATTGGGAAAATTGATTCTACTCTTTTTACTAAAAGGGTTAATGGAGAACTATTTGTGTGCCAAATTTATGTTGATGATATCATATTTGGTTCAACTAACCCTCATTTTAGTGAAAAGTTTGGGAAGCTAATGTCGCAGAAGTTTGAGATGTCTATGATGAGTGAACTCAAATTCTTCCTTGGGCTGCAAATCAAGCAAACTAAGGAAGGTACCTTTGTTTCTCAAACAAAGTACACCAAGGACTTATTCAAGAAATTCAATATGCAAGAATGCAAAGGTATGTCTACACCCATGCCTACTAGTGGACATAATGACTTAACCAAAGGTGGTGAACCGGTTGATCAAAAGGTTTATCGCTCTATGATCGATTCATTATTATATCTATGTGCTTCACGTCCTGATATCATGCTAAGTGTGTGCATGTGTGCACGATATCAAGCTGCTCCTAAGGAATGTCATCTTAAGGCCGTGAAAAGGATAGTGAGATACTTAATCCATACACCAAACTTTGGCATTTGGTATCCTAAGAGGGCCTCTTTCGATCTTGTTGTCTATTCCGACTCAGACTATGCCGGAGACAAGGTTGATAGAAAGTCCACTTCGGGTACTTGTCAATTTCTTGGCCAATCTCTTGTGTCTTGGTCCTCCAAGAAACAAAACTCGGTATCCTTGTCCACTGCCGAAGCTGAATATATTGCCGCTGGTTCATATTGTGCTCAATTACTTTGGATGACCCAAACTCTTAAAGATTATGGGATATATGTGAGACATGTTCCATTGCTTTTTGATAATGAAAGTGATATTAAAATTGGTCATAATCCTGTGCAACATTCTCGAACTAAGCATATTGAAGTTTGTCATCATTTCATTCGAGATCATGTTGCTAAGGGTGACATTGATCTTAAGCATGTTCGCACCGAAAAGCAATTAGTGGATATATTCACTAAACCTCTTGATGAGAAAGCGTTTTGGAGGTTAAGAGGAGAATTGAACATCATTGATGCTTCAAACTTGGAGTACAAACTCCATTAGATACATGCAAGACATGAGCTTATGACTAATCCTTGATATTTCTCTTATGATGAAAATCTTATGTCTTGGATATATTTGTATCTTGCATGTTATCTAACTCTTGTAGGTACTTGGTGGAATCCAACTCCATGAGATTGTAATCTACTCATATCTTGAGCAATCTCTACATCACCAAGTCTCTACACTTTGGTGGATGAAGACAAGGAAGCACGAAACCACTCAAACATATCATTTGACAAAATTCCATGTTAAGCAAATGTGGAGCCTGCACCAACCAATGTGCCAGAAGCCAATGATGCAACTACTCCTGAAGCATCTGTTGTGCAGCCTGACGCCTCTGTTGTTGCCACTGCTCCTGTTCCGCCACCAAGGCCCCATACAATTGAGAAAGCATACAACTATGGTCAGCTAATCACTGTCAAATGGCCCGTTCTGGTCCCTCCGCCTAATGCCTCTGGTCCTCAGTTTGATTATCATGTTGAGCATAGGCCTCTGGTCTGGAAACCAAAGCCAAGACTGCCAAGGTTCCCAGGTACTGCCACCTCTACAGGGTCCCTCAATGCAAATGGCTTCAAAGCCAAGAACACCTTCTTTGACAAAGCAAAGAACCCCTACTCAAGGCCAAGAATATCATCTGATCGTTTCTGGAGCTATCAGCAGCGAAGCTATTACTCCTGCTTTCTGTATGATCAAGGGCACATTTTCCCTCATATGCGCCTCGACACTGAAGCCATTGCTGGACTGCCATGCTTAGAAGAAGCACTTGACTGCTTTCGTGATGCAGGTCTGCTCAGCTTTGTGACAGACAAAGAACATTGGAATGAGGAACTTTTGCTTCAATTCTATGCTACCCTCCACATTCGCTGCTACTACAGGGATACAAAGACATGGGTTGTCGAGTGGATGACAGGAAATGTTCATCATGAAGCCAAAGCTCTTGACGTCATTGAGCTTCTGAGGCCTACCCACTCCCGGAGAGCTGTTCGAACCTAATTGTCAACTCCACCGCAATGCACTGGAGAGCATCTTCCATAAGCCTGAGCCCAACATGAGCCAGATGTTGAGCATGATGAAGCCTCTACCACCTGACGCTGAATAGCCAAAGGAGTTATTTGTTGATGACCTTGAGTATCTGCCAATCAAAGGGCATTCATCAGCTGCAAAACTTGAAGGAGCCATGAAGACATTGGTCTTTTACATCCTCAATGGCATCAGCTTCAATACACAAGAATTCTTCATCCGGCAACTGGCTGCGTCTGGATCTGACCTTTTTGGCCTGAAATTCTATGCTCCATGGGTCATGCGCCTCATCAAGCTACACTCTGCTATCAACTATCAGCCCACTGCTCGCAATCATTTAACCTTTCTACCAGAGGTTGATATGTCAGTTGAAGCCATATACCCTGAGCCTGCCAAGAAGCCTCTTTGTCTTCAAAATGCTGATCACCAAAGCTTCACTCAACCCATGGAAGGAGTCCAAGCAGTAAGTCGTGTCTATCCAATGGCTGGGAACACTAAATGCGCCTCACCGTGCGCAAACTGAAGCTACTGAGAGCACAATTGCCCAAAGGCCTAAGAAGCGCTCTCGCGTCCTAAATGACCGAGAACTTCTTGTGGCGCTGCATCAGAAACAAGACAAGCATCACTTCTGGCTCAAGCGACAGATGCAAAGCCTCTTGGTGGGCGTCAATCGCATTTGAAATCTTGCCACCAAGAATGCTGTTGTCACTCACGAGACCTGTCGGCGATCATGGAAGAGTTTGACACTCCTCAGTGCTGAAGCAGATCTTCAAGACGATGGCTTCACTGAAAGATTCAAGTTTGACTCCACTCCTCCACGGGATGCTGTCCTATGTCGAATTCCATCCCTTGAAGACTCTGAATATTCTTCCTCCACGGCAACGGTGAATGCCAAAGTGATCGATGATGAAGACGATGCTACTTCACCGCCCCCTACTTTTGCACGCATCGACACTGCACCAAGTTCGTCTGCACCGCCAAACAACAACGACAACCCTGCTGCTTCACCTACTCCTCATGGGAGCGAGTAGATGCTCTATGTCTTCAAACCTTTTTGGTCCTTACTGAAAAAAGGGGGATAAGCATATGAGTTTGATGGTCTTCAAGAGGGTTCATATGGGCGGTTGCTTTATATTTTGCCTAGTGTTTACAACTCTAGCTTTTGATACATTTGATTCTTTGAGTGGTAACACATAAACTTCGATGGTAAATCGCTACTTATTTGCTTTTACGTGATGCGATGATAAATTCCGCATGTGCGATGATAACATCCGCACTTAGATCATTCTATGAGACGTCCATTTTTCATTATGCATGTCATTCTCTTAGTTATATCATTTCATGCATGATGAATTATCTTCATAAGTTGAACAGGATCTCCACAAGTACAACCTGCCATGTGCATTTGCATTCCAAAAGCAAATTACTTATATGCACATCTTCAGGGGGAGCCTTTGGCACTTATGAAGACAATACCCTATCCTTTACAATTTCACATACTTTATCCCCGTTGAAAACTTCAACCAGTTTGCCATCAATCACCAAAAAGGGGGAGATTGTAAGTGCATCTAGTGCCACCCCTAGTTGGTTTTGGAGTATTGACGACAAATTTGGTTGAGGGACTAATGAGTTTGTGAGAATTGCAGGATAACACAGGTAGTGTCCCTCATTGATTCGGTTTACCTACTGGAGATGACCCCTAAAAATGTATGAAGACATTGACGACAATGGTTGTATGTGAAGATATTCATATTGAAGATTATGACATGAGAAGACATTGAGTGAAGACTATGGAGCACGAAGACTGTGTCATTTCGTTGTTTCCTTTTTCTTCTTTGTTGAGTCATATGAACCACCGTACTGTTAAGTGGGGTCCAAGTGAACAAAGTCGAGAATGGTGAAGTGTAAATGGGGATCTGCGGGAACCACGAACACCTATGGGGCAGGGGCCCTTCTTATCCGACAAGGGAGAGGGAGGCGCCAGAGTAGATCGAGGCGGCGGCATGCGGGAGGGGGGTTACCCGGCTTCGGAGCTCTCCGGAGAGATAAAACTCCTACTGCTGCTTTGTGTTTGTATTTGTTCTTGCTCGAGAGCGCGAGCATATAGTGGTGTTGGATGAGTCTGTCGGGGCGTGCGTATCTCTGTGTGGCCTCGAGCAGCTATGGGGCACGGGGGCCGCTTCTAGTCTGGCAAGGGAGCGGAGGGCGTGCGCTGAGCAGATCGAGGTCGAGCGCGCGGGGGAGACGGGCAATTTTTACCAAGCTTCGGGGCTCTCCGGAGAGATAAAACCCCTACTGCTGCCTTGGTGATTGTATTTGATCTTGCTCGAGCATGCGAGCGTATGGAGGTGTCGTGGGTGTCGAATCGACCGAACCTCTTCTCGTCGCATGGGCCTCCCTTTATAGTCTGAAGGGGCAACAACGGGTGGCAGCGTGGGAAGAGGGGTAGAAAGGTAAAAGCGCAGGTTGGTACAACAGTGATGACCAGCAGTGTCCCTGCCTAACTCGGCGGCGGGGACAAGGGCATTAATGCTGTCCGGTCGCTAGCAACAAAGGCGGAGGAGTGACCGTTAAGTGAGCCACCGGTTGCCACGATGGCGTCTCTGTCACTCCGTTTGCCACCTCGCCCGCATGGCTGTGTAGTGCCTGCGCCCGCGTGCCCGTGGGATGGCCTTGTGATGACACGTCGCCGGATGCGCTGGATTTTGGGTGGAAGCCTTGCCGCGGCAAGTGCCTTGCCGTGGCCCTTCTCTTGTTGTGCCGGCAAGCTTGCCGGCTGCCGGGCTGCTGCCGGGGCCTTGGCGCCGCGGCAAGTCTTCTGGTGATGCCTTGGTTGGCCTTCCCGGCAAGCTTCTCTTGCCGGGGCCTTCGTTTTCTTGGTTAGTACTTTGTTCTTGAATGGCAGTAATAGGAAATCGTGGAGGGTCTTGGCGGTCGCCCGGCAAGCCTTGCTTGCTGAGTCTTCTGTTGCCCGTGCTGACAAGTTCGGGTACTAAGGTACCCTATTTTAGTACACCAAGCAGAGCCCCGGGCCTGGGTCGCCTACAGTGCGGCGTTGTTTGGCGAGGCCCAAAAGCGATCTGCAGGCGTCCGCGGCCTGGGCCCGCCCACAACTGGACTCCATGCCCATCGCGCTCTCCCGCAACGGCACGCGTCGATTGCGGCGTCGTGGGGGAGAACATGGTCAATACTTAATTCCAGGAAATGCGTAACGTTCGCATCCCCTGTTTATAAGCAGAGGAAACGGGGCCGTTCCCCACTTCCGCCACTTGCAGTTCCTTCCTCCGAAAGCTCCGCCGTTCTCCCCCGTCTCCTGAATCGAGAGGAAAAACAGTGCTCCGTCGCCCGTCGTCGCCGTCGCTTCGCCCCCGCCGCCCCCGCCATGGCTCCGAAGGCTGGGAAGGCTACGAAGGCCGCGAAGGCTGCGAAGGCCGCGAAATCGGCCGAGGCACTGGAGCTCGAGACGCTGCGCAAGAAGCAGGTGCTCTTCTCCCCCGAGCTTACTCCGGAGGCGTTGCGGGTGGAGTTTTACCTCTTCTGGTCGACGGAAACGCGTGCGCATCCGTGCACGCCGGTGCTTTCCGCGGAGGCCTCCAAATCGAAGAAGTGCCCCAAAGGGTACTACTTCTTCCCTGTGTTCTTTTACTCCGGGCTCTGCCCACCTTTTTCCGATTTCCTTTGCGACATCATGAACACCTACGGGTTTCATCTGCTTGATTTCACCCCCAACGCCGTTCTGACAATGGCGGTTTTCGCACACCTCTGCGAGAACTTTGTTGGTATCCTCCCCAATGTGGCCCTTTTCGTCATTACTTCTCCCCTCGGGCGAAAGGAGCCTTGGTGGCGGAATCGCTGGACCTCTGGATGGGCATGAAGGAAGTGTACTTGTCGGGCGAACTCCGCGGCAAGTGGGGACGAGTGGAGGCGGCGTGGTGTTGGATCTGTGATGACAACCCGCCATCGTTCACCGAGCTGCGCAAGACTCGGGTGGTGCGCGGCAGCGGCGGAGTGCTCGTCGTCGGACGATGCCAAGCGACGATCGCCACCACCCGAATCCTCCGGCTCGGGCATGCGGACTCACAATAGTGGCGGTTGGCGCGATTTCGCCGTCGCCGTATCGCCTCTACAAGCGAGGGAGGCCCGCTGGCGGTTCAATGCCCGGCAGATTTCATGAGGCTGCGCCCAGGCCTCAACTTCAATTTCACGGTCATGGAGCTTGGTGCGATGCCGAGGGAGATGTTCAAGCATGACCCCAATCATCCAGAGTGGTTCCAGTTGGCGCAGGGCGTCGTCCCTTTGTGCAACAATTCCCAGCGCGACCGCATCTGCGCAATGATGCCAGAGTGCGACTCGCATGGGATAAATGCAAACTGGATAGAGCCTGCTGCCGAGGTCGTGCAACAATTCTTTGATGACTTGTCGGAGGTGGCGGTCAACTCCGACGAGCAGAAACTCCTCACCCGTGCCACCACTGCCGAAGAACTAGCGTACATTGCTAGCAGGGCCGAAGAGGCGGCTGCAGCCGCCGCAGCGGGTGAGTTTGGATTTACGCTGGCGGAGGCGGACGCAGCAGCGGCGGAAGCCTTGCCGCCCGGGAAGCACTTGCCGGGGAAGGCGATGGCGAAGGAGAGGTTGAGGCCGGAACGGGCGAGTCCGCCGAGGGTGCGAGCGGCCAGCCGTCTTCGAGTAACCTGCCGCAGGCGGAGCCCACGGCACAGCCCCAATTCCGTCCGAGAAGGCGCCTCCGTCGAGTCGGAGAGCTGGCGGAGGAGCAGGCCGCCCAGCAGCCGCGGCGCCGTGGGACACGCTCTACCGCGGCAAGTACTGCAGCCACGGGAGGGTCCCAGGCCGCGCCGGCAACCGAGGCGGGGTCTTCTCGGGCCGCCACGCCTGATCCTGCCGCAGCCCTTGGCAAGCGCCGGAGGGAGCATACTCCTCCGCCACGTCGCGCTGAGAGGGTACCGGAGTTCGACCTCTCCGCGCTGAGCTCCGACGACGACGAGGAAGAGGAGGAGGAGGAGGAGTAAGGCTTTCTTCATACCGTGCTTGTCTTTCTCTTGATCCTTATTATTGTTTATCTTGTATCTAATCTGTTTTTCTCCAAACCCCTGCCCTGTATCAGGACCTTGGCGGAGAGAGCGGCGAAGAGGGCCAAGGTCCCCGTGGTTAACATCGAGGATGATCCTGCCGTGGTAGCAGAAGACACGTCCGAGACCACTTTGACGGACCCGGTCCCTTCTCCTCGCAGCAGCTCCCAGCACAGCCCCCAGCGTGAGTGCCTCAATCCACTCCCCGTCGTGGGGCGCGCATGGTCGCTTCTTCTTCTGCCAATATCTTGATTATTGGCTCTTTTGTATATAGGAGAAGAGCAGGCCCACCAGGAGCAGCCGGAGGTCAACGCGGAGGTGTCGTCGGCCTCGACTATGCCACCGAGGGCCGACTCCCCGATGTGGGAGCCGTCTCCGGCAAGGAAGGGGTCTCCGGCAATAGGTGGGACCGGCGAGCCCCCGGTGGTGGGGCCCACGATCACAGAGCCCAGCACAGGTGACCCTCCTTGTCGGGGACTCTCCCTCGGGTCCTGCTGATCTCCCTTTTCCTTCCTTTGGGTATTCGCTTGACTATCCCTTTTCTTCCTTGCCTTCAGATCCTCCCCTTGGGGACCCGATGGAGGCTGAGGCCGCCGGCGAGGAGGACGGCCGCGGCGATGCTGGGGGTGTCGCCGCCGCTGAGGGAGGGGCCGGCGCGGAGGAGCCCGCCGGTGAAGAGGCCGCCGGGGCAGGCAGGGCCGGGCGAGGGGTCCGTGACCGTGCCGGCGATCCGGAGGGCGGGAGCACAAGGCGCTGCACCATTGCTGATCCCTCCGCCGCTGATCTGGCGCAGACTCGAGGAGCCCCAGCCAGCGCATACTTGAAAGCCGGGCGGCGTGTATATCAAGCTCCCCTGGGCATCGAGCTCCAAGGCACCGGTTGAAGGAGAGGAGTTTGACAGGGAAATACTTGCCTCTGCTGGGCTGTCGGTGGTCGACAAGCCGAGCAGCGATGTGGCGAGTCGAGGAGGAGCGGCTGCTCCGGAAGCTAGTGTCACTCTACGCCGCTAAGCGAAGCTTGAGTCGAGGAAGCGCTCGTCGTGCGGCGGGAGCTGATATAGAGAAACATCGCAAGAGCTCAAGAGCCGCAACAGGAGGCCCTCGGTCCATTGCCGAGGAGAAGGCACAGCTCGACGAGGCGAAGAAAGCGTTCATCCTGGAGAAGGTTGAGGCCGAGGAGCAGCAGAGGCTTGCCGCCGAGGAACTGTCCAAGCGGGACGGCGAGCTGATCTGAGGAGGCGTGCTTGGACAGCCATGATGAGGAGCTCGTCGTCAGGAAGCTTGATCCTTGGTGGGGCACTCAAGGAGGCGAAGGATGCCGCCGTGGCTGCCGAGGCTACCAAGAAGGAGTTGGAGGAGAAAGTGACGCAGCTGGAGGCGGACGCGACAAGGAAGAACGAGGAGCTTGCCGCAATCCAGCGCGATCGCGAGAAGGATGCGCGCGCCCACGGCGATCTGCAAGCCCAGCTCTCCGAGAAGATTAAAGAGCTGAATGCCGCCAAGGACTCGAGTGCTGATCTGGGGCTGAAGTTGGCCACCTTGATGGAGACACTAGACGCCGCCAGGAAGCGAGAAGATATCCTGAGAAAAGACCTCAAGGACAACGAGGAGCTGCTGACGAGGGCCGCCGAGGCCCAAAACACCTTCAAGACTACGGTGGAGCTCTGGACGGAGGGTCTCGTCAACATCGCCGCGCTCATTGACGAGGAGTTGGCGGAGCTGAACTTGACGGGCTTTGGGTATCCTACAGAGGGGAACCTCCAGCCCAGCGCCAAGCTCACGCTCTTCTTCAAGGATGTGGTGACGGCTCTCTGGCAGCTCCGGGAGAGGATCCCGAAGCAGTTGGCCGCCGAGTCGCGCGCGGTCTACGCTGGAGTTCTGGAGAAGGTGTTGGTGAAGGTCCTCTTCCGCAACCCGGGCATCGACCTCTCCCGTGTCACCAAGAAGCTGTCGGAGGGCGCTGATGTTGAGGAGCTCAAGGCCATCGTCGCACCCATCGTGGACAAGGTCAACGAGGTTAGGAGGGTCGATGGCGAGCGCGTGGATTAGGCTGCCCTTCTTCTCCCTTTTTCTTGCTGCTGCCATTTTGGTTACGAGAACAATTTCAGTCAGTTGCCATAATAAGTCATTCTTGTAATATAACTTGATTCTGGATACTGCTCGCCGTGTTATTCCCTTTACTCTCTTGCATCCCTTGTATGCTTTTTACCCTACGCTTTGAGGGACCTTGCCGGCGCGAGCACACTTGCTGAGTGCGGAACATCAGCAGCCTGTGGTGATGCCGCTTCCGGCAAGAAATCTTGTCGGAACTAGTTGCAGCTCACTCGCATTGTTGAGCGGGCTCGGAAACAACGCAAGGGCGCAACTTAGCCTCGAGTCGATTCCTCCGCGCACAGGTTTTCCATACAAGGCACGACCGTTCAAGGGATATAACTTGAAAAATTTAAAATCGACCAGGCTCAAACTTTGGCTACTTAGCTTTTCTGTCTTCTACGTCCCGGCAAAGCTAGATTCCCTTGAACGGCGCCTGGTCCATACTTTTACCTTCCCCTCCCCCCGGTGAACTTGTGGGCGGAGGAATCTTCTGTTTATGAGAAGAAAGAAGAGAAAATAATGGTATGGAACCTTAAGGTTCGCTATTGCTTACCGGGGGTGAGTGCTGCACAGAGTGTCAAGTACAGATGCAAAAGGAGAAAATGCATTAAATTTGAGAAGATGTGCGAAGCACACAAACTTTATTTACGCACAGGGGCTGCACCCGGCTTTGTACAAAGGGTTACATGCGACAGCGGCAAGGCTTGTACAAAAAAGGTGGTTGCCGGAATGGGTCCGGCAACCGCACCTTATGGGTAAAACTTGCGAAGATGCTCTATGTTCCAGGAGTTGCTCACCGGAATGCCATCTTCGGTCTCAAGGCGGACAGCGCCGGGCCTAGTGACTCGTTTCACCCGATAAGGGCCTTCCCACTTCGGCGTCAACTTGTTTGAATTCTTGGCGGATTGAACACGCCGAAGAACAAGGTCGCCTTCCTCGAAGCTTCTGGCGTTAACCTTGCGGCTATGATAGCGGCGCAAAGCTTGCTGGTAGCAAGCAGCTCGCACATCAGCCTGAAGACGATCCTCCTCGAGGAGCAGCATGTCATCTTGCCGTAGCTGCTCTTGCTCAAGCTCATCATAAGCGAGCACTCGTGGTGACCGTATCTGAGTTCCGTGGGGAGAAGCGCCTGCTGCTCCGTAGACAAGAGCAAAGGGTGTGCGGCGGTGGCTCGATTTGGCGTCGTCTGATCGACAAAGAACCAGCGGCAGCTGCTCGATCCAATTCCTTCCGCACTTGTGCAGCACTGTCGAAAGTTCGGTCTTGAGCCCGCAGCACTTGGCGTTCGCCCTCTACCTTGACCGTTGCTTTTCGGGTGAGCAGCGAAGCAAGCAGATCTTGGTGCCAAGATCTTGGGCGTCTTGCATGAAGGTGTGGCTTATAAACTGTGTGCCATTGTCGGTAATGATCCTATTAGGGATCCCGAAGCGGCAAACAATCGACCTAAAGAACTTGACTGCTGATTGTGCTGTCACTTTCCTTACTGGTTCCACTTCCGTCCACTTTGTGAATTTGTCGATTACAGCGTACAAGTACTCAAAGCCCCGACAGCTCGGGGAAGGGCGAGATGTCGAGCCCCGGACGAAAATGGCAGGACAAAGGGATTGTTTGGAGAGCTTGAGCTGGTTGATGAATCTGTTTGGAATGGAACGGCATGCTTCACACTTGGTTACTTGTGCGGTTGCATCACGGAGGGCTGTCGGCGGAAGAAGCCTTCTTGGGAAAGCCTTGCGGCAAGTGCTCTTGCGCCAATGTGGTGACCACATATGCCTCCATGTATCTCTGCCAACAGCTCTTGTCCCTCTTCCGGAAATGCACTTCAATTTCACTCCGTTGAATCTTCTTACATGCAGTATGTCATCGACAAACTGGTACATACTTGATTGTCGGGCTACTTTTTCCGCTTCTTCTTGCTCCTCTGGAAGTTCTCCTGTTTGAAAGAAGTGGACTATCGGCTGTGCCCAGGTCGGAGCCTGGGGCTCAACGACAAGGACTAAAGGTGCAAATGCTGCTGTGGGAACATCTACCTCCACGGCAAGGTTCTGGGACCCTGCCTGAGCGTGATCCTCCCCGGCAAGCGTGTCGGGACACAGCTTGTCGGGAGCGTCTGCTTCAATGAAACAGCCACAGGGCTTGCGGAGCGGATCGCTCCTCGGCACTTTCGTGTTGATCACAGGGACCTTCACGGCAGCGGCGGGGAGCTCTGCGGAAAGTAGTCGCCGATAACCAATTTTCTTTTCTTGCTCTGTCCGATTAGCGGTGTCACAGATGGCTGAGTCGGCTTGAGCACAAAAATCCTGGTTCCTGAGCAACTTGAGTCGCGGCGCACTTTGTGAGCCATCTCGATGTCATTACGAGCTCTTGGAACATGTTCCATTTGCGAGGCCGTCAAAATGCTCTTCTAGCTTTCTCACTTCATCAATGTATGCTTCCATCAGCGGACTCGATAATCTTTGTTAACTTGGCGGACGACAAGCTGTGAGTCACCCCTGACAATAAGCTTCCTGATCCCAAGTTACGCGCGATCGACTCCGGCAAGCAAACCCTCATATTCTGCAGTATTGTTTGTTGCTTGCTCTTTGGGAAAGTGCATCTGGACTACGTACTTGAGGTGCTCTCCGGTGGGTGTGACAAGTAATGCGCCCTTGACGGCGCTTGCAGCGAGAAGGCACCATCAAAGTACATGATCCATTCTTTGCTGCTTCCTTGACGGGATGCTCCTCTCGGAGTTTCTTCATCGGGGTTGGCGTCCATTCTGCTATAAATTCTACCAATGCTCGACTCTGAATGGTAGAAGTACTTTCAAACTTCAGGCCAAAGCTTGACAATTCTAGTGCCCACTCGACAATCCTGCCTATTGCTTCTGGATTCTGCAATATCCTCTTCAACGGAAAGCGAGTGACTACTGTGATCTCATGTGCTTGAAAGTAATGGCGCAGCTTCCTCGAGGCCATGAGGAGGCGAAAAGCAACTTCGCACACCGAGTACCTTGATCTAGCCCCTGAGAAGGGAACCGACAAAGTAAACTGGGTGCTGCACCATCTTCTTCGCTTCTCTTCTTGTGGCTGCGCAGACCCATCCTTGCGGAACCGAACTTGCGGATCGGGGCTTGTCGGGCCGAGCTTATCGGGAAGCCCCGCTTGTCGCTGGACGCGCATGCATGACGGCTGGCTCATCATCTGCCTCCCTCTCCGCCACTAACGCAACACTAACCACTTGATTGGTTGCCGCCAGATATAGCAGCAACTTCTCTTGTGGCTTAGGTGCGACAAGTGTTGGAGTGGAGGACAAATATCTCTTCAAGTCTTGCAGCGCAGCCTCCGCTTCTGGAGTCCATTTCATTGGACCTGCCTTTTTCAAGACTTTGAAAAACGGCAGGGCGCGTTCAGCAGACTTGGAAATGAACCTGCTGAGGGCAGCAACGCAGCCGGCAAGCCTTCGTACGTCCTTGACTCGCTTCGGCGCTTCGATTTGCTCGATGGCCTTGATCTTGTCGGGATTGGCTTCAATCCCCCTCTGTGATACAAAGAATCCGAGAAGCTTGCCGGAAGGAACTCCGAACACACACTTCTTGGGATTCAACTTGAGGTTGATCTTGCGCAGATTTGTGAAAGTCTCGTCCAAATCCTGGATCAGAGTCTCTTTATCTTTGCTCTTGACCACTATGTCATCCATGTAAGCTTCTACATTCCTGTGCAACTGTGGCTCAAAAGCATGGCTGACTACTCTTGCGAATGTTGAACCGGCATTCTTGATCGAAAGGCATCCGTGCGAAGCGATGCGTGCCACATGGAGTGATGAATGCGGTTTCTCTTCATCCTCTTCGCCATGAAGATCTGATGATATCCTGAGTATGCATCAAGGAACGAGAGCAGATCACATCCTGCTGTGGAGTCAACAATCTGGTCGATGCGCGGCAAGGGGAATGGATCCTTGGGGCAAGCATTATTAACATCAGTGAAGTCAATGCAAAGCCTCCACTTCACGTTCGCCTTGCGCACGACTACCGGATTGGCTAGCCACGTTGGATGGAGTACTCCTCGGACCAATCCCGCTGCTTCCAGTTTTCTGATCTCCTCTGCTATGAATTCTTGACGCTCTACTGCTTGCTTCCTGACTTTTTTCTTGACAGGCCACGCGTGAGGGCAGACGGCAAGGTTGTGCTCGATTACTTCCACAGGAACACGGGGATGTCGGATGGCTGCCATGCAAACACGCCGACATTTGCCCGCGAGAAACGCAGCGCGCTTTCCTATTAGGATCAAGCGTGGGCGATGGTGAAGGTACCACCGGTGCCGTCCTCCTTAGCGGCCACTTTCTTGGTCTCGGGCGATCTGCCTTTGCCTTCTTGCACTTGCGGCGGGGCTCGATGGTGCGTCCTCGGCGGCGCAAGCACTCCGGAGAGCGCGCTTGCGGAGTGGACACAGAGCTGTCTTTGCCGGACTTGGCTTTCTTCTTCCCCCGGGGAGCTCCAACAGCGAGTGGCTTGCTCTCTGCTGCGGCTGCTGCTTCCCGGTAGATCTTGTCGGTGCAGATAAGTGCATCCTTCTTGTCTCCTTGGACAGAGATGACACTTAACGGACCAGGCATCTTGAGCACATTGTATGCATAGTGAGAGGCTGCCATGAACTTGGCAAGCGCTGGTCGGCCGAGTATCCCATTGTAGGGTAATGGGATATCGACAACATCAAATGTGACTCTTTCTGTCCTGAATTTCAGTTCGCTGCCGAACGTCACCGGTAACGTGATCTTCCCCTTTGGCTTGATCCTTCCCGGATTTATCCCTTGAAAGGTACCAGTCTCTTCGAGCTCGCTGTCGGGAATCTGGAGCTTCTTGAGCACTGCAGAGGAGATTAGGTTCAGGCCGGCCCCACTGTCAACCAACATCTTCGTGACCTTGAGGTTGCGGATTATTGGTGAGACCAACATTGGCAAGCACCTGACTGTAGTGATGCGGTCAGGGTGGTCCTCAACGTCGAAGACGATGGGCGTGCCGGACCACTTCAGAGGCTTGCGCGCCTCGACGGATGGCTCCGCGGCATTTACCTCTCGCACCCACTGCTTGAGTTGGCGGTGCGAGGCGTGCAGAGAGGCGCCGCCGTCGATGCACAACACCTCTGTTGCCTTCTAAAACTCTTGGTCATCAGTCTCATCTTCATCCATCTCATCATCCTCATCTTCATCTTCGTCCTTGTCGCGGCCGCGGGGAGGCCTGTCTCCTTGCCGTGGCTTGGCCTTGCCGCGGTGCCCTCCCCGGTCGGGAAGCTTCTTGCTGGATCCTCCGCCACCTCCCTGGGCTCTCTCCTTATCACGGCGCTCGTATTCGGCTTTCTGTAGCTTCGCCATCTGCTCCACCTTCTTGCAGGTTTGGAGATCGTGGCCCTTGGTGCGGTGGATCTTGCAATATCGCTTGCCGGAGCCATCCTGCTTGTCGGTGGCTACGACGGCCTCGCCGGAGTCATCGGCTTTAGCCTTGTCGGAACTGCCTCCGTTGCCGGAATGCTCAACGGCTCGCACATCCTTAGCCTTTCTCTTCCTGTTGTTCCGCCTCCGGTTCTTCCTTGCCGGGCGGCGTCCTCCTTGTCGAGATCATACGCTCCTGCAACCTCTCCGGGATTTTCCTCCCTCCTCAGCCCATGCACACTTGTCGGCGGGCGTGAAGCGGCGACGCGTCTCGATCTTGCACATCGCCATCTCCTCCCTCATCCTGTGGTTGCGCACGTTCTGGTGGAACGCGCTGATAACCGCGGCGGGGTGGACTTCTGGGATGTTGCGCTGCACTTGGCTGAATCTCTGTATGTACTTGCGCAGGGGCTCTCCCTCCTTCTGGACAAGCAAATGCAGATCACTTTCCTGGCGATGGGGTTTGTGGCCGCCCGTAAAGGCACCGACAAACTGATGACACAGGTCCGCCCATGAAGAGATGGAGCCGTCCGACAAGTGCATGAGCCAAGATCTGACATTGGGCTTGAGTACCAGCGGAAAGTAGTTGGTGAGGATCTTCTCGTCGCGCCCTCCGACAGCCCGCACCGCGATGGTGTAGATGATGAGGAACTCCGACGGATGTATCCTGCCATCATACTTCTCGGGCACGTCTGGCTTGAAGTTCTTGGTTTTGGGCGACTAGACTTGCCGCAGCTCACGGGTGAACGCAGGGCAACCTGCCGCGTACGGCAAGTCGCTGGTTCTCGGTGCGTGCTGCGTCAGCAGTGGGCCCAGCGGTGGTCGATTGGCGTCGCGCTTCTCTCCGGCCTTCGATGCGAAAAGTCGCGGCGTCTTCGTGTTGCCGTTCTTGGAGGATGTGGCGTTGATCGCGGCGAGTTCGTGGGTCCGACGACGCGGTGGAGACGGCGTCGGGGTTGGTCGGGCGAGCTGGCGATCTTGGACTTCGGGCTGGGAGTGCATGAGGTGGCACCAGCGGTCTTGTCGGCGTCGGCTTGCGCTGGCGCCTTTCGGGGCCTCGATCGCTCGATCGCGGGGTTTGTCGCCGTTAAGCGAAGCCGATGAGGCTGTATATGGTCATCCTCGATCGTCGATCTTGTGCGGCGCGAAGGTAATCTAAAGCAGCTGGGCTCGGGCAGCGCTTCTCTGCTATCTTAGGTGGCGGTGGCGGCAAGCGGTGCGAGCAGGATGTGCTTGGGCTCCCAACGGATTTGGAGGTGCAACACCCGTCCGGCGACCGTACCTCGCTTCGCGCCCGGCATCGGGCGTGCATGCTGACCTCGAGCATCCGCGACCCACCAGCAGCCTTGTTCCAGCGAGCACGGTGCTTGGAGCACCGGGGCGTTGTTGACCTTGCACCTCCTGGGAAGGGTGCGGTGTCTGCACGGTCGCCGACGCTTGCGGGGCCTTGTATTTGGATCTGGTGACGACGCGAGTCCCACCGGCGGTGCCCGCTCCTCCGCCGGCGTCTACTCCACCGCCCGTTTGCTCCGGCGGTGGTGGCGGAACCGATGTAGATGGAGCGGCCACCTCCGAAGGCTTCTTCTTCGGTGGCATGTTGGCGATAGCGTTGATGTAGCGTGGAGACCGGATCGGATGCTCACGACCTCGGCGCCCCCTACGGGCGCGCCAAAGATGTCGGGCGTCGTCTCTGTGTGGCCTTGAGCACCTATGGGGCTTGGGGCCCTTCTAGTCCGGCAAGGAGCGGAGGGCGTCTTGTGAGCGGATCGAGGTCGGCGGGGAGGCGGGCAATTTTACCCAGCCGGGCCTCTCGGAGAGATAAAACCCCTCTGCTGCCTTGGTGATTGTATTTGATCTTGCTCGAGCATGCGAGCGTATGGAGGTGTCGTGGGTGTCAAATCGACCGAACCTCTTCTACGTGCGCATGGGCCTCCCTTTATAGTCTGAAGGGGCACCAACGGTGGCAGCGTGGGAAGAGGGGTAGAAAGGTAACGCATGTTGGTACAGTGATGACCAACACATCCCCTACCTAACTCTGACGGCAGGGGACAAGGGCATTTAATGCCCGTCCGGTCGCCCCAACAGTGCAGAGGAGTGACCGTTAAGTGAGCCACCGGTTGCCACAATGGCGTCTCTGTCAGCTCCGTTTGCCACCTCGCCCCGCATGGCTGCGTAGTGCCTCGCCACGTGCCCGTGGGATGGCCTTGGGATGTCATGTCAATTCTTTTCCAACCGGTGCGCTTCTCTTCAAGATGATCCCATCATTCTCCCCATCCGCAAGATAAATTCTAAGTTTTCTCAACGGTGTTTGTTTCGTTCATCCCAAGTTGTCTTTGTTTTTCCCCACCCTCCCCCCTTTTCTTCAAGGACTTAGATTTCTTAATCATGTATCCTTTTATTTGTGGGAAGTATCTTCATTCTTTTCTTTCAATGTTCTTAACCGGTGATTTCCCATGAAGATGCTCAACAGTTTCAAGTTCATCATCCTTCATTGTTATTTCTACTTCGGTGGATTCAATTCAAGCTTTCGATATTCATCATATTCCTTTTCTCGCTTCTAATGCTTTCTCATGCCGATGCACCTCTTAATCATTCACTTCTTCCTATTCATTTGTTCTGGAGTGCTGACGATATCTCAGAAGACTTGTGTTTCCATTTTTAATCCGTTCAAGCTATTTGGAGATTGTTATCTCATTCATGCCATTTTATTCAACCGGTGCAATCTCTCTTTAATATCATTCTCAACGGTGTTTTCTTTTGAGTGGGCCCTAACCCACAGGTCTTTTCCCAGGATCTTACCTGACTCTTCTATTTTCCCAGAGCTATCCTAAATTCTTCTCCAAGTTTGACGTAAGAATGAGTTATCATCAGTCAAATGCTTTTCTCCAAGATCTTTCAAATTCTTTTCATAGTTGGCTCAAACTCTTCGCTTTTGATTCTTCCGGTGTGCCTCAATAATTCTTGGTGGTGTTTCTCGTTGTCATTCTCATCATTTGAAGACCGAAGAAGGATTTCTCTTAAATCTTGCTCTATTCTCTTCAAGATTCATGGTGCTAGCTTGTTGCCATCCTCTCATAATTGTTTTCCATTGTGAAAATCTTTTTCACCCATCAGGAGATATTCAAGAGTCTTCTCAGTTTGGCATCCGGAGTCCATCATCTCAGGGTTATTCATTCTCAGCTGTCAGTTATAATTCTCCTATCTTGCCGGTGCATCAATCGAATATCCTCTAATCAGCTCGTGATCTATTCGTTCATTTGTATCTAAATACCCTCAAGCACCTTCGTTCATTTGCTAATTCTTACCGGTGTTGCACCCCTACTTCGATCATTTTCAAATCTTACGGTGGTTCTTTCAAGATCTCTCTTCCTTTTTCATCATATCAATTCATTTGTTGTTCCAATCCTATGGGTGGTTCGTTGAAGACCTTCTCAAGTTTATGCCATATCTCTCTTAATCCTTTCTACGAGAATAAGTAGTATGTCAAATCCGTTGCTTGTCATCAATTTAAATTGGTGAAGGATACGCATAACATAATTCTTATTCTTGTTTCATCCAAGTGATTAATCCTTTCCTTCAGAGTTTGTTCAGGAGGAATAAATTCTTGGCTTCTTGTTGTTCATCTTTCTTCAAGGAGTTCCAAGCTCTCTCAATTATCTCGTCGCGAAGCTCCATCTAAATCATTGCAAGGTTTCACCTTGTGTTTTCTACTTCTCTTTCTTTTCATCATCCTTTTATTACCGGAGTTCTTCATGGACGCTCTAAATGGTGGGTCGTCAAGGATTCTTTTCATTCATCAATTGTTCTTCAAGTTATCTCTCGAAGTTATGACCCGCCAAGCTATACTCTAAAATAAACATGGTGCTGAACACATGTTTTGTTTTGAGGAGTTCAAGTATTCTTCTTCTTGCATTTCGAAGTGCAATTCTTTCTACCTTAGCTTTTGAGGTGGTGTTATGTCACTCTTGGCAATTTCTCCTCATGTTTCATGATTCACAAGTTGTCAGGACTGAGTTAACTAAATCCATCATTTTCTCTTCGTTCAAGAGATCTTTTCAACCGTCAATCTCTTCATTGGAGTTATCTTGGTATAGATTTCACTTAAAGCCTTCCCTAAGGAACGTTGCTATTTTGGTGCTTATTAATGACCCAAGTTATCTCTTTTCCATCTTGATGGAACAAGGTTTCATCTCTTCGTTAATCTCAAGCAATCAATGGTTTCCATTAGTGGCCGGTTGTCACCTCATAGTCTCGAGATGTTTTCCATAAGCCCACAACAAGCTTGTGCTTCTCGTTGTTGATTTTCCAACAACTCCGTTCGATTCTTCTTTGCAAGGATGCTTTCCAAGTTCACTTGTGGCAAAAGTTGTCATTTTCTTCTCCGTCCCTTTATCCCAGTGGTCTAGCTTCTATTCTTTCGTTCCGGAGGCATTGTGATGCTGTGCTCTTCAATCATCATCTTGTTTTGTTAGGATCATGTTCTTTTTCTTGCTTAACCATTTAACCGGAGTGTTGGGTCATCTCTTCAAGTTCTTTTCATCTTATCATGTTTTCTTCTCTTTTCTACCGGAGTGCTGTCCAAATTTTGTCATTCTTGTTCCTTGGCTATCTCATTATACCGAGGTGGTCATATTCTTTTCGTTCGTGAAGCTCTTATTTCCATGTCTTTCAACCTTCAAGTTCTCGTAATACTGCTTGTTCCTCTTTTCTAACGGATTGTTCGCAATCTCGTTCATCTCTGTTGTACTCTTTCTTTTAAATTGCTCAACCTCTCAAGGTTCGTGGTTTCACTCGTTCGTCAAAGAAGCAACTTAGTTTTACATCTTCTCTTGCTCTTCCGTTTCTCTCCGGTGCCATTCTAGATCTCGGGACGAGATCCTCTCGTAGTGGTGGAGTGTTGTAACGCCCCGAGACCGACGCTTTAGAAGACTTCCAGCTACTCCGAGTTTCGTCGTGTGATTTGTTTTGTTTGTTGCATCATTCGCATTGCATCATGCCATCATGTCATTTTTTTTTTAAAAAAACTCAACTAAATAAATCGTATGGATTTTTTCGATCCATTTAAATCGAGGGAATTCACAATGGTGACTTCTCTTTATAACATACCCTCCCGATATTAGGGAGCTATAATGAAATTATTCCATTTATTTGGAATTAACCACAACCCACTTGCATTTTGAAGTTCCTTTCGAATATTCACATCGTTGCTCTATTCTCCTTTTGCCTCCAATCCTTCTTGTGGAGCCTTCTTATATTCCAGTGAGGCCACTTGCCAAATTTCAGCTAAATTTGGATTTATTTAGACCTCCAAATAAATCCTTTGGCCCCTCTTTTCATTTCCAATGAGGGAAAAACCTTTTTTTTTCTTTTCACCAGGCCTCCAGCCAGACCAAGGCCCAGCCCCACCGACCGAAACCCTAGCCCCCTGCCCGATCCCCCACTCTCCCTCGTTCTCCTCCCTCGCGCCGTCACCACGCACGATCCCTTCTGCCTCCTCTCGCTCGCTTCTCCCTGCCAACGCATCGCGCCCGATCCCATCTCCCTCGCTTCCGCGACCACTCCCCTCGATCCCCTCCTTCCTCCTGACGCCGCCATAGAGAGAGGGCAGCGCCGCGCCCTCGTCCCTACCTCCCAGAGTCGTCGCCCCTGACGCTGCCCCGTCTCCTCCCGCCGCCCCGCTGCCATGTCCCGCGGCTGCCGCTGCCGAGCTCTCCGCCTCGCGCCTCCACCTCCACACCAGGGCTCCCTCCGCCGTCGAGAAGCCCAGCAGAGGGGCCCCGCGCCATCCTTCCTCCCACGCCGAAGTCCGCCGCCTCCCTGCTCGAGCGCGCCCGCACCCGATCTGCTCGAGCGCGACCCCGCGGCCTCCGCACCTCCGCCGGCCTCGGCCTCCCGCGGTCGCGCCTCCCTGCTTCGTCCGCCCGCGAGCACCACCACCTTCCCCGCGCCTCGCCTTCGACCTTGTCCGTCGGAGCCACGCCTCCCGGTGCCCGCAGCTGCGTCGCCGGTCTTCCTCCTTGATGCTGCCGCCTCGAGCCTCCCCATGCCGCGCGAGACTGCCGTGCCAAGTTCCCGTCGCTGCCACTGCAAGTCCCGCTCAAAAGCAGCCCCTGCATCGCGCCAGGTCTCTACATCGCGCCCATGTTGCTGTTGACGCCAAGTTCAATGGTCACCGAGCGTGGATTCACCAAGTACCCCACCGGCAAGACCACAAGGATGCTAGGACGACTACAGAGCGAAACGCCAAGTACCAGGAACTCCAAGGCCATCTTCGAGATTTCCGCCAAGTACCACTCATGTCGGCAAGCCTCGCAAGTCAGACCCCGAACGATCGACGTCTCCTGGACCGTGTACAACTACCGTCGCCCCGAAGACGTTGGACTCATCAAGTACCTCTCCGAACGAACGTGTTCCACTACTTCCACTACGACCATCGCGAGAACAACTACTTCCACTACCGTCGCCACGTGAACAACTACTTCCTCAACCGACGCCGTGTACAACTACTTCCACTACATCACAAGAACGACTACTTTCCTCTACGAAACACGAACCGTCCCATTTGAACGCTTCGAAGGTATAACCCGAGACGACCGCGATGAGATGCCCTTGCATGTATGAGATGTACCTTATGTTTGCACCATGTCCGAGTTGCCTTTGCGCGTTCCTCGTTTGCCATGCCGCCGTTCCGTGGGAACCCGGAATCCGGGAGCACCCCACCATCCTTGCATGACACGCTCACGCCCACTTCCTTTTGCACCGGTACCTCCGTGAGCTACCGGAACCGATATGTTGCCGTGGCATGATTTTCGGATTCGTTGCCGTGGCACCCGTTTTGTTCTGCCATAGCGACAAATGCCTCGTTTCTTGCTCATGTCAACATTTTCTTAAAAATTGCATAAACTTGCATATGTCATCCGCATCATGATAACAACAACTAAAATGTTTAAACTTGTTGTTGCATTAAATTGCTAAATGCATATGGGGATTTACCGGATTTGTTGTTTTTATATCCGGCCCCATTTAAGTTGTTTAGATGGTATAGTTTTTGTCATGCTTCACCTCTTGCCATGTAAACCAACATTTAATCTTGTTTTGTTCATAACCGAGAGAGAACTAAATAATTAATGTGGTGTTTCGTCAATATGCAACTTGTTGCATATTGGGCTCCATTTAACTTGTAGTTTTGTTTGTGCATATTGCCATGCCATGCCTCATTAAACCGGACATGCATCATACTTGATTGTGCTTCATGCCATGTTTATGTGATGGTTGTTTACTATGTTGTTTGTTTCTTTCCGGGTTGCTTCTCTCGTTAGCTTTGGTTTCGTTCCGGAGTTGTGAGGATCCATTCGACTTCGTCCGTTTGTCTTCTTCATGGACTCGTTCTTCTTCCTTGCGGGATTTCAGGCAAGATGATCATACCCTCGAAATCACTACTATCTTTGCTATGCTAGTTTGCTCTCTCTTTTGCTATGCCAATGCTACGATGACTACCATTTGCTTGTCAGCCTCCCAAATTGCCATGTCAGACCTCTAACCTTTGACACCATTCCTAGCAAACCGTTGATTGGCTATGTTACCACTTTGCTCAGCCCCTCTTATAGCGTTGTTAGTTGCAGGTGAAGATTGAAGTTTGTTCCTTGTTGGAACATGGAGATGCTGTTCCTGGTTGGAACATGTTTACTTGTTGGGATATCACAATATATCTTATTTTATTAATGCATCTATATACTTGGTAAAGGGTGGAAGGCTCGGCCTTATGCCTGGTGTTTTGTTCCACTCTTGCCGCCCTAGTTTCCGTCATATCGGTGTTATGTTCCTGGATTTTGCATTCCTTACATGGTTGGGCTATAATGGGAACCCCTTGACAGTTTGCCTTAAGTAAAGCTCCTCCAGCAATGCCCAACATTGGTTTTACCATTTGCACTAACAACCTACCACCTTCCCTTTGGTTCTGCAGACTCAAGGGTCATCTTTATTCTAACCCCGGGCGGTGCTCCTCGAGTGTTGGTCGAACCGAGCTACTGCGGGGCCACCTCGGGAAACTTGAGGTTGGTTTTACTCGTAGCTAGACTCATCCGAGTGTGCCACGAGAAAGAGATATGTGCAGCTCCTATCGGGTTGTCGGCACATTAGATGCGGTGTTGCTGGTTTAGTTTTACCTGTCGAAATGTCTTGTTGTGCGGGATACCGAGTCTGATCGGAGTGTCTCGGGTGGAGGTCTATTCCTCCGTTGACCGTGAGAGCTTGTCATGGGCTAAGTTGGGACACCCCTGCAGGGATTTAAACTCTCGAGAGCCGTGCCCGCGGTTATGTGGCAGATGGGAATTTGTTAACGTCCGGTTGTAGAAGACCTGAAGTTGACCTTAATTAAAATACATCAACCGTGTGTGTAACCGTGATGGTCTCTTTCCGGCGGAGTCCGGGAAGTGAACACGGTGTTGGAGTTATGCTTGACGTAGGTTGCTATAGGATTACTTCTTGATCATACTTTTATCGACCGTGCTTTGCCTTCTCTTCTCGCTCTCTTTTGCGATTGTAGCCACCATATATGCTAGTCGCTTGCTGCAGCTCCACCTCATTACCCCATCCTTCCTATAAGCTTATATAGTCTTGATCGCGCGGGTGCGAGATTGCTGAGTCCCCGTGGCTCACCAGATACTACCAACAGTTTGCAGGTGCCTATGATACCGAGCGGGTGACGCGACCAAGCTCAAGGAGGAGCTCGATGAAGATCTTGCCCTTTGTGTTGTTTCGTTCTAGTTGATCAGTAGTGGAGCCCAAGTGGGGTCGATCGGGGACCTTTGTCGCATTTGGGGTTCTTCTTTTATTTTGGTTCCGTAGTCGGACCTTGATTGTATCTGGATGATGTAATGCTTTATTCATGTAATTGTGTGAAGTGGCGATTGTAAGCCAACTATGTATCTCTTTCCCTTATGTATTACATGGGTTGTGTGAAGATTACCTCACTTGCGACATTGCTTTCAATGCGGTTATGCCTCTAAGTCGTGCTTCGACACGTGGGAGATATAGCCGCATCGAGGGCGTTACAAGTTGATAATCAGAGCCTTCCCCGACCTTAGGAGCCCCACTTCTTGATCGCTTTTAGCGGCCGAGTTGTGTCTAGAAAAATGTTTTGAGTCATTTAGGATTATATATATCGGAGAGTTAGGAATTCTTTTACTCCTCAGTCCCTTCGTCGCTCTGGTGAGGTCTCCTGACGTAGAAGTTTTGACTTTCCTCTCCTCAAATTTCACTAAAAAAAATTAGGATCACGCGGGTATCTTAGAATCGTTCCGTTGGTTTTATGATGACAACATTGTCTTGGTGCCTCCCGTCAGCAGGGGCTTTTTTTTAGTGGAGGTGTCCCGGGGAGTTGAGCTCTGAGGTGTTGTCGTCATAATTTTATCGTTGCAGTTCTGGAATACCTGAGTTTAGTACGCCGACATCGAAAATCTCTTTTATGCAGTTCGTTGGTGAGATAACCCCGCTAACCTTGATCTTGAGGTGAGTACGGAGTATTGCCATGACTTCATTATAACAGATGCTTTTGAAGGTTGAGGTAGACGATTTCGAAGGTTTCTTGGTTATGTGTTGACGGATGGATACAGCTGGATGTAGGTATTGTTAGTTTGGGTGAGATATATTGCTTCCCCTGTATCCCCAACACCAGATTGCATAACCAGAAAGTTTCGGGAGTTTTATAGGTGGGAATTCAAGTAGCTCCTAGAATATCTTTTCCGACAGATGCATGATATGGGATTGGGTAAATCTCTATCATATGTATTTGTTCCGGCTTATTCTGCAAGCCAAATCCTTTTTTTTTGTTTTGAGTTGTGGTATTTGAGTTGCTTCGAAGTCAAATGTTGAATCCATACCTTCTCCTAAACGGTGCTCTCATATTGCTGTGTGAATATTAATCCTTTTTGATCATCGAGATTGTCATGTCAATTCTTTTCCAACCGGTGCGCTTCTCTTCAAGATGATCCCATCATTCTCCCCATCCGCAAGATAAATTCTAAGTTTTCTCAACGGTGTTTGTTTCGTTCATCCCAAGTTGTCTTTTTTTCCCCACCCTCCCCTCCCTTTTCTTCAAGGACTTAGATTTCTTAATCATGTATCCTTTTATTTGTGGGAAGTATCTTCATTCTTTTCTTTCAATGTTCTTAACCGGTGATTTCCCATGAAGATGCTCAACAGTTTCAAGTTCATCATCCTTCATTGTTGTTTCTACTTCGGTGGATTCAATTCAAGCTTTCGATATTCATCATATTCCTTTTCTCGCTTCTAATGCTTTCTCATGCCGATGCACCTCTTAATCATTCACTTCTTCCTATTCATTTGTTCTGGAGTGCTGAAGATATCTCAGAAGACTTGTGTTTCCATTTTTAATCCGTTCAAGCTATTTGGAGATTGTTATCTCATTCATGCCATTTTATTCAACCGGTGCAATCTCTCTTTAATATCATTCTCAACGGTGTTTTCTTTTGAGTGGGCCCTAACCCACGGTCTTTTCGAGGATCTTACGACTCTTCTATTTTCCCGAGCTATCCTAAATTCTTCTCCAAGTTTGGCGTAAGAATGAGTTATCATCAGTCAAATGCTTTTCTCCAAGATCTTTCAAATTCTTTTCATAGTTGGCTCAACCTCTTCGCTTTTGATTCTTCCGGTGTGCCTCAATATTTCTTGGTGGTGTTTCTCGTTGTCATTCTCATCATTTGAAGACCGAAGAAGGATTTCTCTTAAATCTTGCTCTATTCTCTTCAAGATTCATGGTGCTAGCTTGTTGCCATCCTCTCATAATTGTTTTCGATTGTGAGAATCTTTTTCACCCATCAGGAGATATTCAAGAGTCTTCTCAGTTTGTCATCCGGAGTCCATCATCTCAGGGTTATTCATTCTCAGCTGTCAGTTATAATTCTCCTATCTTGCCGGTGCATCAATCGAATATCCTCTAATCAGCTCGTGATCTATTCATTCATTTGTATCTAAATACCCTCAAGCACCTTCATTCATTTGCTAATTCTTACCAGTGTTGCACCCCTACTTCGATCATTTTCAATTCTTACGGTGGTTCTTTCAAGATCTCTCTTCCTTGTTCATCATATCAATTCATTTGTTGTTCCAATCCTACCGGTGGTTCGTTGAAGACCCTCTCAAGTTTACGCCATATCTCTCTTAACCCTTTCTACGAGAATAAGTAGTATGTCAAATCCATTGCTTGTCATCAATTTAAATTGGTGAAGGATACGCATAACATAATTCTTATTCTTGTTTCATCCAAGTGATTAATCCTTTCCTTCAGAGTTTGTTCAGGAGGAATAAATTCTTGGCTTCTTGTTGTTCATCTTTCTTCAAGGAGTTCCAAGCTCTCTCAATTATCTCGTCGCGAAGCTCCATCTAAATCATTGCAAGGTTTCACCTTGTGTTTTCAACTTCTCTTTCTTTTCATCATCCTTTTATTACCGGAGTTCTTCATGGAGGCTCTAAATGGTGGGTCGTCAAGGATTCTTTTCATTCGTCAATTGTGCTTTAAGTTTTCTCTCGAAGTTATGACCCGCCAAGCTATATTCTAAAATAAACATGGTGCTCAACACATGTTTTGTTTTGAGGAGTTCAAGTATTCTTCTTCTTGCATTTCGAAGTGCAATTCTTTCTACCTTAGCTTTTGAGGTGGTGTTATGTCACTCTTGGCAATTTCTCCTCATGTTTCATGATTCACAAGTTGTCAGGACTGAGTTAACTAAATCCATCATTTTCTCTTCGTTCAAGAGATCTTTTCAACCGTCAATCTCTTCATTGGAGTTATCTTGGTATAGATTTCACCTAAAGCCTTCCCTAAGGAACGTTGCTATTTTGGTGCTTATTAATGACCCAAGTTATCTCTTTTCCATCTTGATGGAACAAGTTTTCATCTCTTCGTTAATCTCAATCAATCAATGGTTTCCATTAGTGGCCGGTTGTCACCTCATAGTCTCGAGATGTTTTCCATAAGCCCACAACAAGCTTGTGCTTCTCGTTGTTGATTTTCCAACAACTCCGTTCGATTCTTCTTTGCAAGGATGCTTTCCAAGTTCACTTGTGGCAAAAGTTGTCATTTTCTTCTCCGTCCCTTTATCCCAGTGGTCTAGCTTCTATTCTTTCGTTCCGGAGGCATTGTGATGCTGTGCTCTTCAATCATCATCTTGTTTTGTTAGGATCATGTTCTTTTTCTTGCTTAACCATTTAACCGGAGTGTTGGGTCATCTCTTCAAGTTCTTTTCATCTTATCAAGTTTTCTTCTCTTTTCTACCGGAGTGCTGTCCAAATTCTGTCATTCTTGTTCCTTGGCTATCTCATTATACCGAGGTGGTCATATTCTTTTCGTTCGTGAAGCTCTTATTTCCATGTCTTTCAAACTTCAAGTTCTCGTAATACTGCTTGTTCCTCTTTTCTAACGGATTGTTCGCAATCTCGTTCATCTCTGTTGTACTCTTTCTTTTAAATTGCTCAACCTCTCAAGGTTCGTGGTTTCACTTGTTCGTCAAAGAAGCAACTTAGTTTTACATCTTCTCTTCCTCTTCTGTTTCTCTCCGGTGCCATTCTAGATCTCGGGACGAGATCCTCTCGTAGTGGTGGAGTGTTGTAACGCCCCGAGACCGACGCTTCAGAAGACTTCCAGCTACTCCGAGTTTCGTCGTGTGATTTGTTTTGTTTGTTGCATCATTCGCATTGCATCATGCCATCATGTCATTTATTTTTTTTTTAAAAACTCAACTTAATAAATCGTATGGATTTTTTTCGATCCATTTAAATTGAGGGAATTCACAATGGTGATTTCTCTTTATAACATACCCTCCCGATATTAGGGAGCTATAATGAAATTATTCCATTTATTTGGAATTAACCACAACCCACTTGCATTTTAAAGTTCCTTTCGAATATTCACATCGTTGCTCTATTCTCCTTTTGCCTCCAATCCTTCTTGTGGAGCCTTCTTATATTCCAGTGAGGCCACTTGCCAAATTTCAGCTAAATTTGGATTTATTTAGACCTCCAAATAAATCCTTTGGCCCCTCTTTTCTTTTCCAATGAGGGAAAAACTTTTTTTTTCTTTTCACCAGGCCTCCAGCCAGACCAGGCCGGCCCATTTGCTCCCAAGGCCCAGCCCCACCGACCGAAACCCTAGCCCCCTGCCCGATCCCCCACTCTCCCTCGTTCTCCTCCCTCGCGCCGTCACCACGCACGATCCGTTCTGCCTCCTCTCGCTCGGTTCTCCCTGCCAACGCATCACGCCCGATCCCATCTCCCTCGCTTCCGCGACCACTCCCCTCGATCCCCTCCTTCCTCCTGACGCCGCCATAGAGAGAGGGCAGCGCCGCGCCCTCGTCCCTACCTCCCAGAGTCGTCGCCCCTGACGCTGCCCCGTCTCCTCCCGCCGCCCCGCTGCCATGTCCCGCGCCTGCCGCTGCCGAGCTCTCCGCCTCGCGCCTCCACCTCCACACCGGGGCTCCCTCCGCCGTCGAGAAGCCCAGCAGAGGGGCCCCGCGCCATCCTTCCTCCCATGCCAAAGTCCGCCGCCTCCCTGCTCGAGCGCGCCCGCACCCGATCTGCTCGAGCGCGACCCCGTGGCCTCCGCACCTCCGCCGACCTCGGCCTCCCGCGGTCGCGCCTCCCTGCTTCGTCCGCCCGCGAGCACCACCACCTTCCCCACGCCTCGCCTTCAACCTTGTCCGTCGGAGCCACGCCTCCCGGTGCCCGCAGCTGCGTCGCCGGTCTTCCTCCTTGATGCTGCTGCCTCGAGCCTCCCCATGCCGCGCGAGACTGCCGTGCCAAGTTCCCGTCGCTGCCGCTGCAAGTCCCGCTCAAAACCAGCCC
The DNA here is from genome assembly GCA_021437245.1 of Aegilops speltoides. NCBI lineage: Eukaryota > Viridiplantae > Streptophyta > Magnoliopsida > Poales > Poaceae > Aegilops > Aegilops speltoides. The sequence continues at coordinate 164,117,339 of CM038141.1, forward strand.
CTGCATCGCGCCAGGTCTCTACATCGCGCCCATGTTGCTGTTGACGCCAAGTTCAATGGTCACCGAGCGTGGATTCACCAAGTACCCCACCGGCAAGACCACAAGGATGCTCGGACGACTACAGACCGAAACGCCAAGTACCAGGAACTCCAAGGCCATCTTCGAGATTTCCGCCAAGTACCACTCATGTCGGCAAGACTCGCAAGTCGGACCCCGAACGATCGACGTCTCCTGGACCGTGTACAACTACCGTCGCCCCGAAGACGTTGGAGTCATCAAGTACCTCTCCGAACGAACGTGTTCCACTACTTCCACTACGACCATCGCGAGAACAACTACTTCCACTACCGTCACCACGTGAACAACTACTTCCTCTACCGACGCCGTGTACAACTACTTCCACTACATCACGAGAACGACTACTTTCCTCTACGAAACGCGAACCGTCCCATTTGAACGCTTCGAAGGTATAACCCGAGACGACCACGATGAGATGCCCTTGCATGTATGAGATGTACCTTATGTTTTCACCATGTCCGAGTTGCCTTTGCGCGTTCCTCGTTTGCCATGCCGCCGTTCCGTGGGAACCCGGAATCCGGGAGCACCCCACCATCCTTGCATGACACGCTCACGCCCACTTCCTTTTGCACCGGTACCTCTGTGAGCTACCGGAACCGATATGTTGCCGTGGCATCATTTTCGGATTCGTTGCCGTGGCACCCGTTTTGTTCCGCCATAGCGACAAATGCCTCGTTTCTTGCTCATGTCAACATTTTCTTAAAAATTACATAAACTTGCATATGTCATCCGCATCATGATAACAACAACTAAAATGTTTAAACTTGTTGTTGCATTAAATTGCTAAATGCATATGGGGATTTATCGGATTTGTTGTTTTTATATCCGGCCCCATTTAAATTGTTTAGATGGTATAGTTTTTGTCATGCTTCACCTCTTGCCATGTTAACCAACATTTAATCTTGTTTTGTTCATAACCGAGAGAGAACTAAATAATTAATGTGGTGTTTCGTCAATATGCAACTCGTTGCATATTGGGCTCCATTTAACTTGTAGTTTTGTTTGTGCATATTGCCATGCCATGCCTCATTAAACCGGACATGCATCATACTTGATTGTGCTTCATGCCATGTTTATGTGATGGTTGTTTACTATGTTGTTTGTTTCTTTCCAGGTTGCTTCTCTCGTTAGCTTCGGTTTCGTTCCGGAGTTGTGAGGATCCATTCGACTTCGTCCATTTGTCTTCTTCATGGACTCGTTCTTCTTCCTTATGGATTTCGGGCAAGATGATCATACCTCGAAATCACTACTATCTTTGCTATGCTAGTTTGCTCGCTCTTTTGCTATGCCAATGCTACGATGCCTACCATTTGCTTGTCAGCCTCCCAAATTGCCATGTCAAACCTCTAACCTTTGACACCATTCCTAGCAAACTGTTGATTGGCTATGTTACCGCTTTGCTCAGCCCCTCTTATAGATTTGTTAGTTGCAGGTGAAGATTGAAGTTTGTTCCTTGTTGAACATGGAGATGCTGTTCTGGTTGGAACATGTTTACTTGTTGGGATATCACAATATATCTTATTTTATTAATGCATCTATATACTTGGTAAAGGGTGGAAGGCTCGGCCTTATGCAGTGTTTTGTTCCACTCTTGCCGCCCTAGTTTCCGTCATATCGGTGTTATGTTCCCGGATTTTGCGTTCCTTACGGTTGGGCTATAATGGGAACCCCTTGACGATTCGCCTTAAGTAAAGCTCCTCCGGCAATGCCCAACATTGGTTTTACCATTTGCACTAACAACCTACCACCTTCCCTTGGGTTCTGCAGACTCAAGGGTCATCTTTATTCTAACCCCGGGCGGTGCTCCTCGAGTGTTGGTCCGAACCGAGCTACTGCGGTGCCACCTCGGGAAACTTGAGGGTTGGTTTTACTCGTAGCTAGACTCATCCGAGTGTGCCCCGAGAAAGAGATATGTGCAGCTCCTATCGGGATTTGTCGGCACATTCGGGCGGTGGTGTTGCTGGTTTAGTTTTACCCCGTCGAAATGTCTTGTTGTACTTGGGATACCGAGTCTGATCGGAGTGTCTCGGGTGGAGGTCTATTCCTCCGTTGACCGTGAGAGCTTGTCATGGGCTAAGTTGGGACACCCTGCGCAGGATTTAAACTTTCGAGAGCCGTGCCCGCGGTTATGTGGCAGATGGGAATTTGTTAACGTCCGGTTGTAGAAGACCTGAAGTTGACCTTAATTAAAATACATCAACCGTGTGTGTAACCGTGAGGTCTCTTTCCAGCGGAGTCCGGGAAGTGAACACGGTGTTGGAGTTATGCTTGACGTAGGTTGCTATAGGATCACTTCTTGATCATACTTTTATCGACCATGCTTTGCCTTCTCTTCTCGCTCTCTTTTGCAATTGTAGCCACCATATATCCTAGTCGCTTGCTGCAGCTCCACCTCATTACCCCATCCTTCCTATAAGCTTAAATAGTCTTGATCTCGCGGGTGCGAGATTGCTGAGTCCCTGTGGCTCACCAGATACTACCAACAGTTTGCAGGTGCCTATGTTACCGAGCAGGTGACGCGACCAAGCTCAAGGAGGAGCTCGATGAAGATCTTGTCCTTTGTGTTGTTTCGTTCTAGTTGATCAGTAGTGGAGCCCAAGTGGGGTCGATCGGGGACCTTTGTCGCATTTGGGGTTCTTCTTTTATTTTGGTTCCGTAGTCGGACCTTGATTGTATCTGGATGATGTAATGCTTTATTCATGTAATTGTGTAAAGTGGCGATTGTAAGCCAACTATGTATCTCTTTCCCTTATGTATTACATGGGTTGTGTGAATATTACCTCACTTGCGAAATTGCTTTCAATGCGGTTATGCCTCTAAGTCGTGCTTCGACACGTGGGAGATATAGCCGCATCGAGGGCGTTATAGGGAGACGGGCAATTTTTACCCAGCTTCGGGCCTCTCCGGAGAGATAAAACCCCTACTGCTGCCTTGGTGATTGTATTTGATCTTGCTCGAGCATGCGAGCGTATGGAGGTGTCGTGGGTGTCGAATCGACCGAAGCTCTTCTACGTGCGCATGGGCCTCCCTTTTATAGTCTGAAGGGGGCACCAACAGGTGGCAGCGTAGGAAGAGGGGGTAGAAAGGTAAAAACGCAGGTTGGTACAACAAGGATGAACAAAGGTCCCCTACCTAACTCTGACGGCAGGGGACAAGGGCATTTAATGCCCGTCCGGTCGCCCCAACAGTGCAGAGGAGTGACTGTTAAGTGAGCCACCGGTTGCCACGATGGCGTCTCTGTCAGCTCCGTTTGCCACGATGGCGTGCCCGTGGGATGGCCTTGTGATCACACATCGCCGGATGCGCTGGAGTTTGGGTGGCAGCCTTGCCGTGGCAAGTGCCTTGCCGTGGCCCTTCTCTTGTTGTGCCGGCAAGCTTGCCGGCTGTCGGGCCTTGCCGGGACGCGCGGGGCGCCGCGGCAAGTCTTCTGGTGATGCCTTGGTTGGCCTTCCCGGCAAGCTTCTCTTGCCGGGGCCTTCGTTTTCTTGGTTAGTACTTTGTTCTTGAATGGCAGTAATAGGAAATGGTGGAGGGTCTTGGCGGTCGCCCGGCAAGCCTTGCCGCGGGGTGTTGCGACTGCCCGTGCACAAGTTCGGGGTACTAAGGTACCCCTATTTTAATACACCGACAGAGTCGAATGGACCGAACCCCTTCTACGTGCGCATGGGCCTCCCTTTTATAGTCTAAGGGGGTCACCGACAGGTGGCAATGCAGCAAGAGGGGGTAAAAGAGTAAAAATGCAGGTTGGTACAACAGTGTCCAACAGTGTCCCCTACCTAACTCTGACGGCAGGGGACAAGGGCATTTAATGCCCGTCCGGTCGCCTAACAAAGGCAAGGAACGACTGTTAGGAGCGCCACCGATCGCCACGATGGCCTCCTTGTCAGCTTTGCTTGCCACCTCGCACCGCATGGCTGCACAGCGCCTCGCCACGTGCCCCTGGGATGGCCCTGGGGTGACACGCCGTTGGATGCGCTGGAGCTTGGGTGCAGAGTGGCAGCCTTGCCGCGGCAAGCGCCTCGCCGCGGCCCTTCTCTTGTCGAGCCGGCAAGCTTGCCGGCCACCGTGCCTTGCCGGGGCGCGCGAGGCGTCGCGGCAAGTTCTCTGAAGAGCCTTGGTTGGCCTTCCCGCAAGCTTCTCTTGCCGGTGTCTTGGGTCTTTCCCGGCAAGCTCCTCTTGCCGGGGCCTTGTCTTCTTAGTTAATACTTTGTTCTTGAATGGCAGTAATAGGAAATGACGGAGGGTCTTGGCGGGTGCCCGGCAAGCCTTGCCGCGGGGCGCTGCGACTGCCCGTGCACAAGTTCGGGGTACTATGGTACCCCTACTTTAGTACACCGACAGGAGCCCCCGGGCCTGGGCCATACACGGTGCCGAGCGTTGTTGGGCCAGGCCCAAAACAGTGCACGGGCACGCGCGGCCTGGGTCCAACTGAACCCACTCCGTATCCACCGCGCCCTCTCGCAACGGCACGCGTCAATTGCGGCGTCGTGGGAGAGAACGTGGTCAGCACTTAATTCCAGGAAATGCGTAACGTTCGCATCCCCTGTTTATAAGCAGAGGAAACAGGGCCGTTCCCCCACTTTCGCCACTTGCAGTTCCTTCCTTCGAAAGCTCCGCCGTTCCCCTCCGCTTCCCGAGTCGAAAGAGAGCAGCGCTCCGCCGCCCATTGTCGCCGTCGCCGCCGTCGCCTTCGCCTTTCCCCACTGCTTCCGTCATGGCTCCGAAGACCGGGAAGGCTGCGAAGACTACGAAGGCTGCGAAGTCGGCCGAGGCGCTGGAGCTCGAGGCGCTACGCAAGAAGCGTGTGCTTTTCCTCCCCGAGCTCACCCCGGAGGCGCTGCGGGCGGAGTTCTACCTCTTCTGGTCGACGGAGACGCGGCGCATCCGCAAGACGCCGGTGCTTTCACGAGGCTTCCAAATCGAAAAAGTGCCCCGTGAGGGTACTACTTCTTCCTGTGTTCTTCTATTGCTGGCTCGCCCACCTTTTTCTCGATATTCTTTGCGACATCATGAACACCTACGGGTTTCATCTTCTTGATTTCACCCCAACGCCGCTCGACGATGGCGGTTTCAAGCACCTCTGCGAGAACTTTGTTGGCATCCTCCCAATGTTGCTCTTTTTCGTCATTATTTCTCCCTCGGGCCGAGAAAGGGAGCCACCGGCTGGCGGAATCACCTGGACCTCCCGGATGGGCATGAAGGAGGTGTACTTGACGGGCGAGCTCCGCAGCAAGTGGGACGAGTGGAGGGCGGAGTGGTGCTGGATCTGTGATGCCAACCTGCCGCCATTCACCAAGCTGCGCCAGACCCGGGTGGTGCGTGGCAGCTACTGGAGCGCCCTGTCACCAGATGACGCCAAGCTGACGATCGCCACCACCCGAATCCTCCGGCTCAGGCATGCCGGACTCACAACAGGGGCAGTTGGCGCGGATTTCCTTCGCCGTCGCATCGCCCCTCTGCAAGAGAGGGAGGCCCGCCTGGCTGTTTGGCGGCCCGGCGGATATCATGAGGCTGCGTCCAGGCCTCAACTTCAACTTCACGGTTCTGGAGCTTGACGCGATGCTGAGGGAGATGTTCAAGCATGACGCCAACCATCCAGAGTGGTTCAAGTTGCCGCAGGGCGTCGCCCCTTGTGTAACAACTCCCGCCAGCGATCGATCTCGCGAATGATGCCAGAGTGCGACTCGCACGGGATAAGTGCAAATTGGATAGAGCCCGCTGCCGAGGTCGTGCAGCAATTCTTCGATGACTTGGCGGAGGTGGCAGTCAACTCCGACGAGCAGAAGCTCCTCACCCGCGCCACCACTGACAATGAGATGGCGTACATCGCCAGCAGGGCCGAAGAGGCGGCGGCAGCCGCTGCCGCGGGCGAGTTTGGCTTCACGCTGGCGGAGGCGGATGCAGCTGAGGCGGCAAGCCTCGCCGGCCGGGAAGATCTTGCCGGGGAGGTCGATGGCGAGGGGGAGCGCGAGGCCGGAACGAGCGAGCCCGCCGAGGGTGAGAGTGGCCAGCCGTCCTCGAGCAGCTTGCCGCAGCGGGCCCTCAAAGACAGCCCCGCCCAGCCAAGAAGGCGCCCGCCGAGTTGGAGATATGGCAGAGGGGCAGGCCGACCAGCAGCAGCAAGGGCGCCGTGGGACACGCTCCACGCATGCAAGTATCATTGCTGGAGGGTCCTGTGTTGTGCCGCAATCGAGGCGGGTCTTCCCGGGCCGCCACGCCTGATCCTGCCGCAGCCCCCGGCAAACGCAGAAGGGAGCCTACTCCTCCGCCACACCGCGCAGAGAGGGTACCGGAGTTCGACCTCTCCGCGCTGAGCTCCGATGACGATGAGGAGGAGGAGGATGAGGAGGAGTATGGCTTTCTTCTTACTGTACTCGTCTTTCTTTGATCTTGTTGTTGTTTGCCTTGTACCTAATTTGCTTCTCTCTAAATCCCTGTTCTGCTTCAGGACTTTGGCGAAGAGGGCGGCGAAGAGGGCCAAGGTCCCCGTAGTTAACATCGAGGACGATCCTGCTGTGACAGCTGAAGATATGTCCGAGACCACCTTGACGGACTCGGTTCCTTCTCCTCACAGCAGCACCCAGCACAGCCCCCAGCGTAAGTGTTTGGTTCACCTCCTGTTGTGGGGCGCGCATGGGTGCTTCTTCTTTTGCCGATATCTTGATTGTTGACTTATTGGTATAGGAGCAGAACAAGCCCACCAGGAGCAACCGGAGGCCGACCCGGAGGTGCTGTCTGCTTTGACTACGCCGCCAAGGGGCGATTCTCCGACAAGGGGTCGCTCCCCGGCAAGGGAGGGGTCCCCGGCAAGGGGTGGAACCAGTGAGCCCCTGGTGGAGGATCCCATGGTCACGGAGCCCAGCACAGGTAACCCTTTTTGTCGGGAATCTTCCCTTGGGTTCTTCTCTTGATCTTCTTTCTTCTTTTGGATATTTGCTTGACTTTTCCTCCCTCTTCCTATCCTCAGATCCCCCTCTCGCAGACCCGATGGATACCGGGGCCTCCGACGAGGAGCGCGCACGCGGCAACACTGACGACGTCGCCGCCGGCGAGGAAGAGGCCGGCGCTGGTGAACCCGCCGACGAGGAAGCCGCCAAGGCTGCCAGCGCAGAAGCTGGCGGGGGGTCCGGCGATCGCACTGACGACCCGGAGGACGCAGGAGCGCAAGGCGCCAGACCATTCGCCGACCCTCCGCTGCTGATGCAAAGACTGGTTCGACGAGCCCCAGCCAGCGCTGCATTTGAAGGCCGGTGTGGGCGTGTACATCAAGCTTCCCTGGGCGTCGAGCTCTAGGGTGCCGGTGGAAGGGGGGAGTTTGACAGGGAAGTACTCGCCTCTGCTGGGCTGGCAGTGGTCGACAGGCCAAGCAGCAGCAGCAGCGAGTCCGAGGAGGAGAAGCTGCTCCGAAAGCTGGTGTCACTCTACCGCGCCCGGCAAGCGAAGCTTTAGTCCCGGGAAGCGCTTGTGGCGCAGGCGCGGTTGACATAGAGAAACATGCGGAGGAGCTCAAGAGCCGCAACCAGGAGGCCCTCCGGTCCATTGCTGAGGAGAGGGCGCAGCTCGACGAGGCGAAGAAGGCGTTCATCCTGGAGAAGGCTGAAGCCGAAGAGCAGCAGAGGCTCGCCGCCGAGGAGCTGTCCAAGCGGGATGGTGAGCTGATACAGAAGAAGGCGAGCTTGGACAGCCGCGAAGAGGAGCTCGACGCCCGGGAGAAATCACTTGGTGGGGCACTCAAGGAGGCAAAGGATGCCACCGCGGCCGCCGAGGCCGCCAAGAAGGAGCTAGAGGTGAAGGTGACGCAGCTGGAGGCGGACATGACAAAGAAGAACGAAGAGCTGGCCGCACTCCAGCGCGAACGCGAGAAGGATGCACGCGCCCATGGGGAGCTGCAAGTCCAGCTTGCCGAGAAGATCAAGGAGCTGAACGCCGCCAAAGACTCGAGTGCTGATCTGGAGCTGAAACTGGCCACCTTGGCGGGTACGCTGGACGCCGCCAAGAAGTGAGAGGACGACTTGAGGAAGGAGCTCAAGGGCAATGAGGAGCTGCTGACGAGGGCCGCCGAGACCCAGAACACCTTCAAGACCACGGTGGAGCTCTGGACGGAGGGCCTCGTCAACATCGCTGCATCCATCGACGAGGAGCTGGCGGAGCTTGACTTGGCGGGCTTTGGGTATTCCACTGAGGAAAATCTCCAGCCCAGCGCCAAGCTCACGCTTTTGTTCAAGGGTGTGGTCACGGCTCTCCAGCAGCTCCGGGAAAGGATCCCGAAGAAGCTGGCCGACGAGTCGCGCGCGATCTGCGCCAGGGTCTTGGAGAAGGTGCTGGTTACGGTCCTCTTCCGCAACCCGGGCCTCGACCTCTCCCGCGTCACCAAGAAGCTGCCGGAGGACGCTGATCTTGAAGAGCTCAGGGCCGTCGTCGCACCCATCGTGGACAAGGTGAACGAGGTCAGGAGGGTCGACGGCGAGCGCGTGGATTAGGCCGCCCTTCTTCTCCCTTTTTCTTGCTGCTGCCGTTTCAGTTATGAGAACAATCTAGTCAGTGCCACAATAAGTCATTCTTGTAATGTAACTTTATTCTGGGTACTGCTTGCTATGCTATTTCCTTTACTCTGTTACGTCCCTTGTATGCTTTTACCCCACGCTCTGAGGGAACTTGCCGGCGCAAGCATGCTTGCTGAGTGCGGAACATCAGCAGCCCGCTGGCGGTGCTGCCTCCGGCAAGAAACCTTGTCGGGGCTAGTTGCAGCTCACTTGTATTGTTGAGCGGACTCGAAAACAAATCAAGGGCGCAACTTAGCCGCGAGTCGATTCCTCCGCGCACAGGTTTTCCATACAAGGCTCGAACGTTCAAGGAACATAACTTAAAAATTTTAAAATTGATTAAGCTCAAACTTTGGCAACTTAGCTTTTCTGTCGTCCGCGCCCCGGCAAGGCTAGATTCCTTCGAACGACGCCTGGTTCCCACCTTTATCTTCTCCTCCCCCCCCTGGTGGACTTGTGGGCGAAGGGATCCTCTTTTTGAGAAGAAAGAAGAGAAAATAATGATATGGCACCTTAAGGTTCGCTGTTGCTTACCGGGGGTAAGTGCTGCACAAAGTGTCAGATATAGATGCAAAAAAAAAGATGCATTGAATTTGACAAGATGTGCGGGGCACGTAAACTTTATTTACGCACGGGGGCTGCGCCCAGCTTTGTACAAAGGGTTACATGCAACAGCGGCAAGGCATGTACAAAAGGTGGTTGCCGGAACGGGGCCCGGCAACCGCGCCTTATGGGTAAAACTTGCGAAGATGCTCTATGTTCCATGAGTTGCTCACCGGAATGCCATATTCGGTCTCAAGGCGGACAGCGCCGGGCCTAGTGACTCGTTTCACCCAATAAGGGCCTTCCCACTTCGGCGTTAACTTGTTGGAATTCTTGGCGGATTGAACACGCCAAAGAACAAGGTCGCCTTCCTCGAAGCTTCTGGCATTAACTTTGCGGCTATGGTAGCGGCGCAAAGCTTGCTGGTAGCGAGCAGCTCGCACAGCAGCCTGAAGACGATCCTCCTCGAGGAGCAACGCGTCATGTTGTCGCAGCTGCTCTTGCTCAAGCTCATCGTAAGCGAGCACTCGAGGTGATCGGTATACGAGTTTCGTGGGGACAACTGCTTCTGCTCCATAGACAAGAGCAAAAGGTGTCTGGCCAGTGGCTCGATTTGGCGTCGTCCTGATCGACCAAAGAACCACCGCAACCGCCGATCCAATTTCTTCCGTGACTTGTGCAGCCTCGTCGAAAGTTCTGGTCTTGAGCCCGCAAGAGCACTTCAGCTGTTTCGCCTTCCACTTGACCATTGCTTCTCGGGTGAGCAACAGAGCGAAGCAGATCTTGGTGCCAAGATCTTGGACGATTGCATGAAGGTGCGACTCAGAATTGTGTGCCATTGTCGGTGATGATCCTGTTAGGGATTCCAAACGACAAACAATCGACCAAGAACATGATCGCGATCAGGTTGTCACCTTCCTCACTGGTTCCACTTCAGGCCACTTTGTGAACTTTTCGATTGCAACGTACAAGTACTCAAAGCCCCCGACAGGTCGGGGAAAGGGGCCCAGGATGTCGAGCCCCCAAACCAAAAATGGCCAGGATAAAGGGATTGTTTGGAGAGCTTGAGCTGGTTGATGAATCTGTTTGGAATGGAACTGGCACGCTTCACACTTGGTTACTTGTGCAGTTGCATCCTGGAGGGCTGTCGGCCAGAAGAAGCCTTGCCGGAAAGCCTTGCCGGCAAGTGCTATTGCGCCAATGTGGTGACCACATATGCCTCCATGTATCTCTGCCAACAGCTTCTGTCCATCTTCCTGGGAGATGCACTTCAATTTCACTCCGTTGAACCTTCTTCACATAAAGATGTCATCGACAAACTGGTACATACTTGATTGCCGGGCTACTTTCTCCGCTGTTTCTTGTTCCTCGGGAAGTTCTCCTGTCTGAAGGAAGTGGACTATCTGTTGTGCCCATGTTGGTGCTTGCGGCTCGACAACAAGGACTAAAGGCGCAAATGCTGCTGCAGGAACATCCGCTTCGACGGCAAGGATCAGGGATCCTGCCGGAGCGTGATGCTCCCCGGCAAGCGTGTCGGGACACAGCTTGTCGGGAGCGTCTACTTCAACGAAACAAGCCCTGGGGCTTGTCGGAGCAGACTGCTCCTCAGCTCTTTCTGTGTTGAGCCTGGGAACCTTCTTGGCGGCGGCTTCGGGGAGCTCTGCCGGAATGTGGTCGCCGGCAGGCAATTTTCTCTTCTTGCCCTGTCCAGTTGATGGTGTGACGGATGGCTGAGTCAGCTTGAGCACAAAAATCCCTGGTTCCACAGGCAACTTAAGTGCGGCACATTTTGACAGGCTATCTGCAACGTCATTCTGAGCTCTTGGAACATGTTCCATCTGCAGGCCGTCAAAATGTTCTTCTAGCTTCCTCACTTCATCGATGTATGCTTCCATCAACGGACTCTGATAATCTTTGTTCACTTGACGGACGACAAGCTGCGAGTCACCTCTGACAATAAGCTTCTTGATCCCAAGTTCTGCTGCTATCTCGAGTCCGCAAGCAAGCCTTCATACTGCAGATTGTTTGTTGCTTGCTCCTTGGGAAAATGCATTTGGACCACATACTTGAGGCGCTCCTCGGTGGGGGCGACAAACAAGACGCTCAAGACCGGGCGCTTTGCAGCGAGAAGGCACCATCAAAGTACATGATCCATTCTTTGCTAGCTTCCTTGACGGGATGCTCTTCTCCGAGTTTCTTCATCCGTGTCGGCGCCCATTCTGCTATAAATTCTGCCAATGCCCGGCTCTGAATAGTTGAAGTACTTTCAAACTCGAGGCCAAAGCTTGACAATTCCAAAGGCCCACTCGACAATCCCGCCTGTTGCTTCGGATTCTGCAAGATCCTCCTCGCCGAAAGCGAGTGACACCGTGATCTCGTGCTTGGAATGTAGTGGTGCAGCTTCCTTGAGGCCATGAGTAGGCCGAAGCAACTTCGCACACCGTAGTACCTTGATCTAGCCCCGCAAAGGGAACCGACAAAGTAAACCGGGCGCTGCACCTTCTTCTTCTGTTTTTCTTCCGGCAACTGCACAGATCTATCCTTGGTGGAGCCAGAACTTGTCGGATCAGGGCTTGCCGGGCCAGAGCTTGTCGGAGAAGCCCCCTGCTTGTCGCTTGACTCGCTTGCCGCGGCCGCTGGTTCATCATCTGCCTCCCTCTCCGCCACTAACGCAGCACTAACCACTTGATTTGTTGCCGCCAGGTATAGCAGCAACTTCTCTTGTGGCTTAGGTGCGACAAGTGTTGGAGTGGAGGACAAATATTTCTTCAAGTCCTACAGCGCAGCCTCCGCTTCCGGAGTCCATTTCATGAGACCCGCCTTTTTCAAGATTTTGAAAAATGGCAGGGCGGGTTCAGCAGACTTGGAAATGAATCTACTAAGAGCAGCAACGTAGCCGGCAAGCCTTCGCACATCCTTGACGCGCTTTGGTGCTTCAATTTGCTCAATGGCCTTGATCTTGTCGGGATTGGCTTCAATCCCCCTCTGAGACACAAAGAACCCGAGAGCTTGCCGGAAGGAACTCCGAACACACACTTCTCGGGGTTCAACTTGAGATTGACCTTGCGCAGATTTGCAAAAGTCTCATCCAAATCTTGGATCAGAGTCTCTTTGTCCTGTCTCTTGACCACTATGTCATCCATGTAAGCTTCTACATTTCTGTGCAGCTGTGGCTCAAAAGCATGGCTGACTACTCTTGCAAATGTCGAACCAGCATTCTTTAGTCCGAAAGGAATCCGTACGAAGCAAAGACGCGCTACATGGAGTAATGAATGCGGTTTTCTCTTCATCCTCTTCTGCCATGAAGATCTGATGATATCCTGAGTATGCATCAAGGAATGAAAGCAGATCACATCTTGCTGTGGAGTCGATGATCTGGTCAATGCGCGGCAAGGGAAATGGATCCTTGGGACAAGCTTTATTAACATCAGTGAAGTCAATACAAAGCCTCCACTTCTCGTTTGCCTTGCGCACGACTACTGGGTTGGCTAACCATGTCGGATGGAGCACTCCTCGGACCAGGCCTGCTGCTTCCAACTTCCTGATCTCTTCTGCAATGAAATCTTGTCTCTCCACTGCTTGTTTTCTGACTATTTGCTTGACGGGCCGCGCGTGAGGGCAGACGGCAAGGTGGTGCTTGATCACTTCCCTGGGAACACCGGGGATGTCAGATGGTTGTCATGCGAACACATCGACATTCGCCCGCAGGAAAGCAACGAGCGCGCTTTCCTATTTAGGATCAAGCGTGGCACTGATGGTAAAGGTACCACCAGTGCCGTCCTCCTTGGCGGCCACTTTCTTGGTCTCCGGTGAAGCTGTCTTTGCCTTCTTGTACTTGCCGGTGGAGCTCGATGGTGCGTCCTCGACGGTAGCGCAACACTCCGAACAGGTGCGCTTGCCGGAGTGGGCACCAGAACTGCTCTTGCCGGACTTGGTCTTCTTTCGGGAGCTTCTTCAATGCAAGTGGCTTGCACTCGCTGGGCTGCCGCTTCCCGGTAGATCTTGTCGGCAGATAAGTGCATCCTTCTTGTCACCTTGGACAGAAATGACACTTATCGGACCAGGCATCTTGAGCACATTGTAGGCGTAATGAGAGGCTGCCATGAACTTGGCAAGCGCTGGTCGGCCGAGTATCCCATTGTAGGGCAATGGGAAATCAGCGACGTCAAATGTGACCCTCTCTGTCCTGAAATTCAGCTCGCTGCCAAATGTCACTGGCAATGTGATCTTCCCCTTTGGCTTGCTCCTTCCCGGGTTTATTCCTCGAAAAGTACCGGTCTCTTCGAGCTCGCTGTCGGGATCTCGAGCTTCTTGAGCACCGCGGAGGAGATCAGATTCAGCCGCCCCGCCACAACCAACATCTTCGTGACCTTGAGGTTGCGGATTGTTGGCGAGACCAACATCGGCAAGCACCGACCGCATGATGCGATCAGGGTGATCCTCAACATCAAGATGATGGGCGGTTGACCACTTTAGAGGCTTGCGCGACTCGACGGACGGCTCTGGCTAAGTGCTCACTTCTCGCACCCACCGCTTGAGTTGGCGGTGCGAGGTGTGCAGAGAGGCACCGCCCGATGCACAACACCTCCGCTGCCTTCTCGAACTCTTGGTCATCGGTCTCATCTTCCTCCATCTCATCATCCTCATCTTCATCTTCGCCTTTGTCGTGGGCCATGTGGAGACTGCCTCCTTGCCGCTGCTTGGCTTTTTGCTGGCGCCCTCCCGGGCGGGAAGCTTCTTGCCGGATCCTCCGCCACCTCCCTGGGCCCTCTCCTTGTCGCGCGCCAGACTCAGCTCAGAGCTCCGCCATCCGCTCAACTTTCTTGTAGGCTTGGAGGTCATGGCCCTTGGTGCGGTGGATCCTGCAATATTGCTTGCCGGAGCTATCCTGCTTGTCGGCGGCTACCACAGCCTCGCGGACTCACTGGCTTTGGCCTTGTCGGAACCGGCCCGCCGCCGAATGCTCGGACAACCAGCACATCCTTAGCCGCCTTTTCCGTTGTTCCGCCCGGTTCTTCCTTGCCGGGCGGCATCCTCACTATCAGATCCTTCGCTCCCGCAGCTCTCCGTGGATTTTCCTCCTCCTCGGCCCGGCACACTTGTCGGCTAGAGCATATAGCTCGGCGACATCTCAGATCTTGCACATCGCCATCTCTCCTCATCTCGCGGTTATGCACGTTTCGATGGAACGCTACCGATAACCGCGCAGGGTGGACGCTTGGGATGTTGCGCTGCACTGGCTGAATCTTCAGATGTACTTACGCAGGGCTCTCCTCCTTCCGACGAGCAGATGCAGATCACTCTCCTGGCCGTGGGGTTGGTGGCCGCCTGTGAAGGCGCCGACAAACTGATGACACAGGTCCGCCCACGAATAGATGGAGCCGTCCCGCAAGTGCATGAGCCAAGATCTCGACGCGGCTTGAGCACCGCGGAAGTAGTTGGCAAGGATCTTCGTCGCGCCCTCCCGCAGCTCGCACCGCGATGGTGTAGACGCCGAGGAACTCGACGGATGTATCCCGCCATCATACTTTCGCACGCCCGCTTGAAGTTCTTGGTTCTGGGACATTGGACTTGCCGCAGCTCACGGGTGAACGCAGGGCAACCTGTCGCGTACGGCAAGTTGCCTAGTTCCCCTGGCGCTTGCATATCGACAGAGGGCCCAGAGCGCTGGTCAGATCGACGCTGCGCTTCCCTTCTGCGCTCGATGCGAGTGCGAGCGTCTTCATGTCGTCGTTCTTAAAGAACTTGACGCTGATCGCGGCGAGCTCGCGGGTCCGACGACGCTGTGGAATTAGCGTCAAGATTGGCCGGCGAGTCGGCGATCTTGGCCTTCTGGGCTGGGAGTGCACGGTGGTGGCACCCCCAGCGGTCTTGTCGGCGTTGGCTTGTGCCTGGGCGTCTTGCCGGGGCTTCGACGTGCTCGGTTGCCGGGGCTTGTCGCCGTTGGCGAAGCCGATGAGGCTGTAAATGGTTGCCCTCCAGTTGTCGATCTTGTCGGGCGCTGGAGGATAGTCTAGGAGCAGCTGGGCTCGGGCCAGCGCTTCCTCTGGAGTCTTGGGTGGCGGTGGCGAGCGATGCGAGGTGCGAGACATGCTCAAACTCCTAACAATGTTAGAAGGAGCAGCATCTCGACCAGGCGACCGCACTGCGCTCCTGCCAGCGTGTTGGGGCGCATGCTGGCCTTGAACGTCCCGCGACCCACCAGCTTGGCCTTGTTCCAACGTGAGCACGGTGCTAGGAGCACCATGGCGTTGTCGATCTTGCACCTCCTGGGAGGGGTGCGGTGGATGTGCAGATGCAGAACCTTGCGGGGCCTTGTCTTTGGACCGGGTGACGATGTGAGTCCCCCCGCTGGCGCCCGCTCCTCCGCCGGCGCCCACCCCACCGCCTGCTTGCTCGTGGCGGTGGGACGGTCGCAGACGGAGCGCCACCTCCAAGTCTTCTTCGGAGGCATGTTGACGGAAAGTTGATGTAGCGCCAGAGACACCGGATCGACACGACGACCTCGACGCCTCTACCGGGCGCGCCAAAGATGTCGTGGGGATTCTCAAGGGAGCACGAACACCTATGGGGCAGGGGGCCCTTCTTGTCCCGCAAGGAGCGGAGGGCGCACGCAGAGCAGATCGAGGCGACGGCACGCGGGGGGGGGGGGGGTTACCCAGCTTTGGAGCTCTCCGGAGAGATAAAACTCCTACTGCTGCTTTGTGTTTGTATTTGTTCTTGCTCGAGAGCGCGAGCATATAGTGGTGTTGGATGAGTCGAATGGACCGAACCCCTTCTACGTGCACATGGGCCGCCCTTTTATAGTCTAAGGGGGTCACCGACAGGTGGCAATGCAAAAAGAGGGGGTAAAAGAGTAAAAATGCAGGTTGGTACAACAAGTTCCACAAAGGTCCCCTACCTAACTCGACGGCAGGGGACAAGGGCATTTAATGCTCGTCCGTCACCCCAACAAAGGTAAGGAACGACCGTTAGAGCGCCACCGATCGCCACGATGGCCTCCTTGTCAGCTTCGCTACACCTCGCACCAATGGCTGCACAATACCGCCACGTGCCTGGGATGGCCCCGAGGACACGCCGCTGGATGCGCTGGAGCTTGGGTGCAGAGTGGCAGCCTTGCGCGGCAAGCGCCTCGCCATGCCCTTCTTCTTGTCGAGCCGGTAAGCTTGCCGTCGCCGTGCCTTGCCGGGCGCACGAGGCGTCGCGGCAAGTTCTCCAAGCGCCTTTGTTATTCCTCCCGCAAGCTTCTCTTGCCGGGATCTTGTCCTTCCCGGCAAGCTCCTCTTGCCGGGGCCTTGTCTTCTTAGTTAATACTTTGTTCTTGAATGGCAGTAATAGGAAATGACGGAGGGTCTTGGCGGGTGCCCGGCAAGCCTTGCCGCGGGGCGCTGCGACTGCCCGTGCACAAGTTCGGGGTACTAAGGTACCCCTACTTTAGTACACCGACATGAAGTGATGCTCAACCCAAATCCTATCTCTTCGAGTGAAGACAATGAGAGCAAATCTTATGCAGAGCTGGATGAGTCAGCTTTGCTTGTAGCCCAAGTAAAGTTGCCAGGTGTTTGAAATCGACCGTGGAACACGTGTCGGTTCCTTAGTGACCCCGGGTCATTTCGGACATATCAGGTCGGGTTGCCTAGTGGCTATAAATAGCCCACCCCTACACCATAAATTGTTGGTCGCTCAGAGTTAGTGCACGGCTTTTGTCGCTTGAGAGCAACCCACCTCAAGCCTTTGAGAGAGAGAAATCCTTACAGGACAAAGCCCAAACACCCGTGAGCCAAAGAGTGTTAGGCATCATCAAGTCTTTTCTGCCTCTATGCGTGACTCAAGACTTATTACACTTGAGGACTGTGAATCCTCCAGCCGGTTAGGCATTGCGTTCTGAGCATCCAAGAGTCATTGTGGATCACCGGTGAACGAAGTCTGTGAAGGTTCGGAAGTCTACCTTCAAAACATACCAGAGTGATTGGGCGAGGACTGTGTGTCCTTAGCTCAAGGGGAATAAGGTGAAGACGCGGTCTTTTGAGTTGAATCTCAGCCTCCCAAACCAGACGTACAGTTTTCACAAAGAACAGAACTGGTCCAACAAACTCGTGGTCTTCAACAAGTGATCGGTTCTATCCTCTCCCTCCCTTTACTTAGTGTTTGTCTTCGTGAAGTCATTGCCTATTTGTCGTACCTATTTGTCTTCATTGCTTGACTACTATCGTTGGTTGGCTTCATACTATCTTCCATCCTGATGCTTACTACTAAGCTGCTATTAGTCTTTGTACTTTCACATTATTGCATACTTGACTATGGTTTGCTTGTTGTAGTTTATCTTCCGCTGCATATCAATTAGGTCATTTCTATTGTTTGTCTTCAAAACTTCCACGTTTTGAAGACTTTCATAAAAATCGCCTAATCACCCTCCCTCTAGTCGATACCTAGCACTTTCAGGGTGGCTAGTCCTATTTATAGAGCAAGGCGATGGTCCTCTTCCCAAATATTGAGCGGGAAGGGCGCCAACAATTGGCCATTTTGAAGGGGAACATCTAGTACACTTATCCTGACTAAAGTCGGTCCTCGCCTGCCAAAGACTCCGACGGTGATGCCGGCTTGGGCTCCACGATGACCTCCATCCTGCCGTCCTACTGGTCTTGGTCTTGTTGCACCGAAATGGTTGCCTTTGCTTGATACTCTTGCCTGCACTTGCCCCATTTGCACCAAAGAGGAAACGAGGACTCTGCGCAGGCCGGCGCCCGCCTAGCGCCTGCCTGGCCTCGGTCGTCATGGCTTGCTTCACGGGCACCTCATGAGGTACCCTGCCTTGATCTCTCCGCCTCCTCGCGAGCCGGCCTGACGAGGCTGTGCCCGAGGAAGCGTCCTATCGTCCGCCCCACGAGACTTGGCCCCTCGCAAGGGTCTTGAGCATGTGTCGATGAAGATGGGCCATACTTGGCCACTCCTTGAGCCACGCAGCAGGCCACAGGCAGGCAAGTCTGGGTACCCACGTTCCCAGAACGCCAATAGTAGCCCTCGGGCCGAAGGCACGCCTGGACTTGGCTTAGTAGAGAAGCGAAGGGGCAAGTGCGAAGCGCCGCGGGCCCAATCAGCCTGCGGCCTTGGGGGCCGCGTGGCAGTTGATTGGATGTGGGTGTCCTCGCTTCCCCACGACGCCTTGGAAACTGCACGAATTGACAAGAGAGCGGTACCCGTCCACGCTTACCTTCCTTGCCTTTTCCAGTCATTGCCCAGATCCCCTTTCTCGCTCCTATCCTTCTTGCTTCCAAAATCCCAGATCTACTGCAACCCTGTAGCTTAGCAAGGAATGGCGCCTCACCAGACCCCGGCTGAAGCTTGGTACTCGCCCGCTCTGGATCCTCCGAATGTGTCGGAGAAGAATCTTGCCCGGACACGCCAGATGATGGCGGCGCAAGGCAACGACGGGGCGGCCGTGCTCAAGGTTGGTTCCGCCATTCCCGAGGACAAAGGAAGCACCTTCTACCCGCTCTTCGTGAGCGCCATCGCTGCCGGTTTGATGCCCCCCTTCTCCAAGTTCTTCCTTTCTATTCTCGCCATTACAACCTGCAAGCTCTGCACCTCCATCCCAACTCTGTTCTTCTCCTGGCGATCTTTGCCTACTACTGCGAGGCTCATGTTGTGATAAGGCCCTCGGCGGCCTTGCTGCGCCATTACTTTTACCTCCGGGTTTCTCACAGCCCCATCACCGCGTGCGCGAGCTTTGTTGCGTACGCCAGCTCCAATGCTATCTCAAAGCCCGGGAAGAGGATTGAAGGCCTCAGGAGCAAGTGGGTCATGGTGGATGCAGGGCGCATCCATCCCCGGCTGATCCTACCTACGAGGCAGCCCGAGGCCGCCGACGCTGACGCGCCACCCCGTCCGCCTCTTCCCCGCGCGCCTTGACCTCGCCGACCACGCCACGATTTTCGCCCCTTCCCCTTGTGGCTGGCTCGCCACCACGGGCGCTGGATAGGAGGATGCGTCTGGCGGGCGCACCGCCGCCACCGATGAAGGATCAGGTCCCTTTCCATGGCGGATGAGAGAAAGGGGAATGAAGCTTAAGAAAGGAGAAGATGAGAAAGTGCGGGTTTCTGCGCCCCTCTCGCTTCTTCTTAAAGGAGCGAGGTGGGGGCTCGCCGCCTGGCCGGCGAATCGTGAGCACGGAAGAGCAGGAGTCGGGCCGACCCGCTGCCTCCGCCCGTGACGGCTCGGTTTCCCACCTCCACCATCCGCAACCCCAAGTGCATGGGAGCCGCGTGGCGGGGATGCAGAACCGAGGCTGTGTGAGGTGACTCGCCCGCCTGTGATCACGGGGTGGACACTCAAAATCGCAAGACGCCACCCACGCCTCCCACGACGCCGTGATCGACTCGTGCTGCTACGGAGGACGCCTGTGGATTTGGAGGATCTGGTTTCACCAGTGCCGCGTGCCGTCAGCCTGTCTTGGGCCTCGCCCAACAAAGACTCGCACTGTGTGGCCCAGGCCAGGGGCTCTGCCGGTGTACTAAAGTAGGGGTACCTTAGTACCCCAAACTTGGGCACGGGCAATCGCAGCGCGCCATGACAAGGCTTGTTTGGCCGCCAAGATCCTCCGTCATCCCTATTTACTACCATTCAAGAACAAAGTGTTAACTAAGAAGATAAGGCCCGCAAGAGGAGCTTGCCGGAAGGATGAAAGACCCCGCAAGAGGAGCTTGCCGGAAGGCCAACCAAGGCACTTCTAGAAACTTGTCGCGACACCCCGCTCCGGCAGTCGGGCGGCGGCAAGCTCGCTGGTGCGACAAGACAACGATCGCGGCAAGACGCTTGTCGGCAAGGTTGCCACTCTGCACCTAAGCTCCAACAAGATCCAACGACGTGTCACCCCAGACCATCCCAGAGCACGTGGCAGGCGCAGCAGCTATGCGCGTCGAGGTGGCAAGTGAAGTCGACAAGGAGGCTATCGTGGCGATCGGTGGCGCCCTAATGGTCGCTTCCTTGCAATCAAGCGACCGGACGGGCATTAAATGCCCTTGTCCCCGCCGCCGAGTTAGGTAGGGACATTTGTAGCAGCTTGTACCAACCTGAGTTTTTACCTTTCTACCCCTCTTTCTACGCTGCCACTGTCGGTGACCCCTTTAGACTATAAAAAGGAGGCCCATGCGCACGTAGAAGGGGTTCGGAATTTCGGTTCCGCAGTTAGTGGGTTCGGTTCATTCACCCATTCGACACCACAAAGATACCCACGCCTCGAGCAAGAACAAATACAAAACACAAAGCAGCAGTAGGAGTTTTATCTCCGAGAGCTCCAAAGCTGGGTAAAATCCTCAAGGCCGACTCGATCTACTCTTCGGCGCCTCCGCTCCCTTGACGGACCAGAAGGGGCCCCCTGCCCCATAGGTGCTCGTGCTCCCACAAAAGCCACGACAGGCTGTGCCCGAGGAAGCTTCCTGTCGTCCGCCCCGCGAGACTTGGCCCCTCGCGAGGGTCTTGAGCATGTGTCGACGAAGATGGGACGTACTAGGCCACTCCCTGAGCCACACCGCAGGCCGCAGGCAGGCAAGTCTGGGTACCCCCGTTCCCAGAACACCGATAAACATGCTGGATTTCATTACATTTCATACATTCTTCAACTAAAAAGGGGTGTGCTGGAGGTATAATTAATTAACCGAAGCTACCCACCTGTGTTCCGCTGAGCCAAACAAAAGCTTCAGTGACTTAACTGCAGGTGCAGTTAAGTAACTGACATGTGGCCTGTTGGGCCCACGTGTCAGTCAGCCAACCGCACCATCAGTTAAGTAGAAGTAGTGTTCTTCTCCAACACAGCTCTCCGACTCCACTTCGCCGCCAAGAAGCTAATCGGCCATCAATGGACAACCCGCCTAGCTTGGATTTAACTGGAGGGTAGCAGCGGTGGCCTTACTTGGACCCGAGTGGCGGCGACCTACCGTGTTCTACTCTTCCTTGTTTTCTGTGTGGTGAGGCCTCGTTGGCAGCAGGGCGGGGCCTCGACGGAGCCGGTGATGTCCTCTATATCGTTGCCGGCAGGCGGCGCCTCGGCGGAGCGGTGGAAATCCTCCCCCTCGTTACTGGCAGGGTGGGGCCTCAGCTGAGCCGGCGATGTCCTCTACCTCATTGATGGTGGGGAGGTGTGGGGACCCCGACTCACAAGTCGTGATCACCGAATACACGTGTACAGTGATCCCAGAGATCAATGCTCACTGAACACACAGAAGCTGAATAACAAGAGTCTTACATCCATACATACCGCCTTACACAAATTATGACCAACATGGTCAAGTCTTACATCGATAAAGCCTTAAGGGCTGAACATCAAATGAAACACGAGCAGCGGAAATCTTCGTCGATAATAGCACCCATGCCATCCGCCTTAACCCTACAGCATTCTCGACCGAAACGCCCTAGTTCGCATGATCGCTCCAAAGGACTCTTCTTCAACTCCGGTTCTTCCATGCCCGGTCAATTAAATAACCAAAGTGGCAAGCCAATGAGTACTTTGAATGTACTCGCAAGCAACCCATGATTTGGTTCAAGGTACAAGAATGCATAACATAGGTAAAGTTTTGCATAAAGCTAGTTTTGAGTGCAATGACATGTTCAACATCCTATAAAGCATGCATCAAGAGAATTTAAGTAACCATAAGAACAGGTCACGATATCAACATAAATAGAATGGGCACCAACCCATTGTCATAAACAAAATGGGCACCAACCCATTATCATACACAGTGGGCACCAACCCATCTCAATCGTGTCAAGTCCGCTGACTTGATCCAAGACATTACCATCATCTCACTCACACGGTTGAAAACCCCGACATAGTTTAAGCAAGACCGCCAACTCGCCCTTGACCGTGGACACGGCTATTCAATAGTTTTACACTCGCAGAGGTTGCACACTTTACCCACTAGATCCGGGAACTTCCGTGTCATCCACGACCAGCGGTACCTCAAGTACCGGGTAAGCACCGATCACTACCTTTCCCTAGACGACACTAACATAGAGTCCACTGATTGGTAGTAACCCCGTACAAACATTTCACATCATAAAGTTGTGGAGCCTCGCTCCCATATTCATCACATACCACAAGCACGGGTACCAACGTGTGTCCGTGCCTCGTGAAAACAGTCATGGCCGCCTCTACTCGCACGACCCGCCCCAAGAGAGAGCACCAACTCTCCCCGCCACTAGTAATGCGGGCTCCAAGCTAGTATCGGTCTAGGTACTCAACAATGCCCTTTCCCATATAAGGGTAGAGTGGTCGCACATGTAGGGTTGGGACACCATCAAATCTTAAATCTAATCCGCTTTGAAAACAACACACACTTGCCTCGCACACCACTTCATCATCAAGTGGTTACCTTTCTCATCATCTCCCCTGCATAAATGGCACCCGATGGGGTTTTCAAAGTTGTTTGAAAATATTTTGTCTCCATCACATGCATATTCCCGCCCCTTTTATGTAGCAAACTACTTAGCATCCTATCTACTCCCATCGCCATAACCCTCATAAGGAGGTAGGGTCATGCACAATGCAAGTGTCAACGAGAAAGTAACGGAGGCAACCCACCAAAGTGGTTACCCTTCCTTCATGATTCCGATGCACAATAATAAGTGCTAAATGGCATGCACAAAAGGGTTTCATAGACATGGTCAAAGGCTGCTTGCCTCGCTCAACAAAGTCTTCGGGTCTTCAAAGTCTTCTCGTCCAACTCCTTCACAAGAACGCAATCTATCGTCGCAAAATAATAACGGAAAATAAGGCAATAATAAAACAGAAAAATCAAAGTGCTCGTAAAAATGTCAACTCTTTTTGTAAAATATTAGATGGAAATCTAAGAAGGGAAACTTGCTAGTTTTGGATTTGAAGTGGTGGAACAGAGATATGGATTTTCAAAGGCTTATTTAAATGCTAAAATCACATTTAAATGTTTACAGAGAATAAAAGGTGGTTGGATTTGAGTGAAAGTTGCACCATTAAATAGGTTGCAATATTTGGGGATTTTAGAAATTGAATCAATGCATTTGGATTAATATTTAATCTCGTGGAATTTTGGAATATCGATGTAAAAGAAAAAGGAAAAGGGCATCGTGCCATCGGGCTGTAACAGCCGCTGTGGAATGCAGCCTGTGGGGAAAAGAGGCTCAGCGAGCTGGACAGGCTACAAGGCCAGGTTTTTAAACCCGACGGCGGGGCCCAACCGCCTGGGAGAGAGAGGGGCGAGAGAGGTGAGGATGACAGGCGGGCCCGCCTGTCATCTCCGACCTCGCGACTCAGAGGGCCGGGCGTGCTCACCGGGCGGATGCAGGCACGGCGGTCGAGCTGATGGCACCGCTGGCCTCGTCGTGTCGCTGCTCGGGTGGTGCCGAGTTGGCCACGGAGTATGTGGGTTCGCGGCGACGAGGTTTGCGGGCGGAGGAGCTGGAGGCGGCTGCTCCGGCCGTTTCAAGCTGCAAAAGAGAGGGGAAATGGAGGGGAACTGATCAGGGAGGTCAGGAGAGTCCAGATCGGGAGAGAGAGACGGCAACGGAGGCCTGTACCACGAGTTCGCCGGAGTCCCGAGGCGGCGGAGCTCGAGCTCGATCTCGAGCTCGGGCGCCTCTGGGAGAACTGGGGGTGCAGGGGGAGGTGTAGGTGGTGCAGAGAGCGAGGGGTGAGGGTGGAAGGGCTCGGGGAGGCCTTTATATAGGAGGACGGCGGTCCACCGTGGGCTCAGGCGCTTGGGCTGGCTCGTGTTTGCCGCCACGGGCCTCTGGAGGCTGCTGGGTTGTGTCTGGGGTGTTTGTGGGCATCGACTACGCCCAGGGGAAGAAGAGAGAGAGAGAGCAGGGGCAGGAGGCGCTGCAGGAGCACGCCACGGTGCGCCAGCGGCCCCTCGTTCGATAGCGCTGGAGGCGCGAGGAGGAGAGAGAGGAGGGGGACAGCTGGCGTGGCGGTCGCGGACGCCGAGGCGCCGGCCGGGCGCGAGGGGAAGGCCCGAGGTGGCTGGAGCTGCTGGGCGAGGGCGGCTACAAGGTTTAGTCAAGATCAGAAGGCCTGAGCGTGCAAATGGCCGGCATGGCATTCTTTTTGGCAATGTGGGCGCGCCACCGTGTCCTGTAGCGCTTGGGGGTAGTAAAGAAGGGTTTAGAGGCATTGGATGCCCTGGGATCCACCGGAGTGAGGAGGAGGTTGAGAGAGAGAAATGCAGCTGTCCGTAAGGGTAAATGGGGGTTTTCACCCTCAATCATTGAGCTGAGGCCAGGGAAGAGTTATCGGAGATAGGAGAAGACTAGGAGGGCTGTGGTAAAATTGAGCTCCCCAAGAATAGTGAAAGGGTAAAACAAAGGGTTTTTGCAAAATGTCAAGGTGTTTGATAGAGTTTTGAGCAAGCAAATGGACTCCAATTGCCATGATATCCACAAGGTGAAATGACTCATATAAATATAGCCTTCCACCAATTAGGAGATTATTTGGGCAATGTTGCCAATGCAACTTTTGTGAACCCTAGAAATGAGCGTAAATGGATTTGTGTAGATCTAGTTGAGCATAACACTTCTCCTTGATGAACCACTTTGTGTAGTGGCCTCATTTGGTCATGTGAACATGCTCACAAAAGTTGGGGTCTTGGAGAAGAAGTTGGTAGAACAAAGTTGTTCAAATTTGATTCTGGTCGAGAGGGTTTTGAGGCACTTTGACCAAGATTTCCTCCTCTCCAACTCTGTGCTATTTGGTCCAGATGCATCATTAGACCAATGAAGATGTCCACCAAGTTTGAGCACATTTGGACATACTTGGCAATGTAAAGTTGATCAAACTTCGTAATGGATGAAATAGTTTAGAGGGGTTTTGATGATGTTATCTTGTTCTCCAAGTCATGAGACTTGGCAAGATCATCAAATATGTCATATGTGACATGATAGATTTTTCCTGGAATTTTGGAGAATATTTCTTTGTAAATATTTCAAAAGCTTGAAATATCCAGAAGGGTTTTAGAGGATTTGACCAATATTTTGAACATGACCATGTGTTGAAACTCTTATATATGGACAATATATGTCCTATGAGTTTCCTAAATTTTGTCAAATATTTTTAAAACAATAAAATAATTTTTCCTATTAAAGACCATTTCTGGCCTTAAGAAAAAGCTTTTAAATAAAATAGTAAAACAACTTTTAAAATTATATTCTTGTGGTCTCGGGTATCCTATATCTAATAGGAGTCAAATATATTTTTGAAAGATTTTTACTGCCCTTAATCAAGTACTTGCAGGCAATCCTCAATTCAGGGTTTTTGAAAACTAAATTTTAGAAAATACTTTCTCGCCAAATTATTTTTGTAAGAAAATTCTATATTGCACTATACACATGGCATGGTCATTGGTCGAGCTTGGGGTAAGGAGATGAAATATAGAGTGGTTGACTATTAAGAGCACTTGAAAACCACATAGGAAAACCAACACCAAATAAAAGCCAAATAAAGCAAAAGTTTTTGTTGGTCCAAATTTTCATGCTTTATTAATGAAAATGAAATGTTACAAAATGCAGGTGTGACAGACCTACTCTCTTACAAGAATCTCGGCCCCGAGATTCCTAAACTAGGCTTTAAAGAGATACGGAATTCGGATCTAAGGTAGTCTTCACGCTCCCAAGTTGCTTCGCTTCAAAGGTGGTTGCTCCATTGACCTTGAAGTACTTGATGGTTCGGCTTGAAAAGGCCGCTCAGCCTCATCCGAATGCGATGGGCCTCTCACGATAAGTCAAATCAGTGAAGGTCAATGGCTTGGTGATTGACGCCCTTGTAGAGATCAGCTTGTCTCGAACTTGGAGACACTTCCGAGTTGTGACACGGAACACGCCAGCACATCGAAAGTTCGTGGAAGTTCCAACTGTAAGCCACTTCTCCTCGCTGCTCCATGATCTTGAAGGGGCTAATGTATCTCGGAGCGAGCTTTCCTTTGACATGGAAGCGCTGGGCTCCTTTGAGAGGGGTGACCCGAGATAGACATGGTCTCCAACTCGAAGTTTATGTCTCTACGACGTGAGTCAGCAGAGCTCTTCCGCCTTGACTTGGCAGACTTCAGACGCCTCTCGACAAGCTGGACTTGCTCTTCGCTTCACGGAGGATATCCGCCCAAAGACAAGTCCTTCACCCGGTCTCGACTAATTGAGAGGTGTACGCACTTCCGCCAGATAACACTTCAAATGGTGCCATCTCAAGGCTTGCCTCGGTAACTGTTGTTGTAAGAGAACTCGCGAAAGGGAGGCAATCTTCCCACTTAGCCCCATAAGCTAAGGCATGTGCTCGGAGCATGTCTTCGAGTATTTGATTCACTGCCTCTCGACCTCCGGCCTGTGGGTGGAAAGCAAGGTCAAGGACAGCTTGGTCCCCATGGCCTCCTCGGAATTTCTTCCAAAACCTTGAGGTGAACTGGGTTCCTCGATCCGACACAATCTCCTTGGGAACACCATGAAGGCTCACGATTCGGTTGATGTAGAGAGTTGCCACTGGTTGCCGCCATGGGTAGTCTTAACAGAATGAATGGGCCACTTTGGTCAAATGATCGACTATGACCCAGATGGAGTCATGTCCCTTGTTTGACCTAGGTAGTCCCGTGATGAAATCCATCCCGACTTTATCCCATTTCCACTCGGGAACCTTGAGTGGTTGGAGTAATCCAGCAGGTCGCTGATGCTCAGCTTTGACTCTCTGGCATACGTCACACTTTGCAACATAGGTGGCAATCTCCCTTTTCATCCCGTGCCACCAAAATCTTTCCTTCAGGTCTTGATACATCTTGGTGCCCCCAGGGTGGATGGAATATGGGCTGTCATGAGCTTCTTGCAAGATCAGGTTCTTGAGCTCAACCTTGTTGGGCACGCAGATGCGACTCCCAAACCACACAATTCCTTCCTCATCCTCTCGAGAACTCGAGGCTTTGCTCGCCTTGATCTTCCTCTTGACGCCTTCAATACTCTCATGCCCCTTCCGAGCTTTCTTGATATCATCCATCAAGGTAGGCTTAACTTCGAGGTTGGCCAAGAACTGGTGCAA